>OX123185.2:73612354-74953716 GCA_944739405.2 Euclidia mi
CATTCACATTTACTGCCTCGTTCGCAAAGCAATAGGTAGAACCACGAGAAAGAACGGGCAATAAAACTCGTAGCCACTCTTTTTAATCGCCAGTGGTATGGTACATATTTTGTTTTTGTAAGGAGCTATATAGTCACCGTGATAAAATGCTGACGAATGAACGGACGTTGCAACATAGAGTTCTTAAATTTACTAGGAAACCCTCAAAAGTAAATCGAAATGAACATAAACTACTAAAAAAACCGATTGTTTTATTAACAAAAACAAAGTTATATGAAATAATTTTCATTAAAACTTAATTCCTACAATGAATATTCATTAGTGCTGTATCAACATTTATATTAATCACCATGTATATCACAGAATACCGAGGGCACGATGGTTTGTGATCATAAATTATCATCTTCCGCTTTAAAAGAGCTTCATTTACATTCATTATAATGAAGGATAATCAAATTAATAAGGCAAATACCTGATATAATCAGGGATAAATTAATTATGTATGCTATAAGATGACTTATTTTTTTTATTTTATCTAATTTGTTTTGTACTTGTGTAGGGAAATGATGAATGTGTTAGTAAAATATGGATATTGGGTCTCTTTTGTATAATGGTCTTAACCTTAGTTGGTAGTAATACCAAATAGGCATACGGAAAGAGGAAAAACCAAGCTGTGCTCTCCGCACTGCTGTGTGTGATTCTCTTCTTGCTAGTTCTTGATTCAAATTCTACTGATGATAGAAAGAGCATTCTTGCGTAACTGACTGGCTGACAGACAACGCATATCCAAAACTATTGTTTTTTTTTTGCATAGGAAGAAAAACGAGCAAGCGATCACCGCCGCACATATACACATGCAAAGCGTGCTATGCGTTGTTAAGCTGAAATTTAGCATGTACACTTCTTGGGGACCATAGGGGTGCATCAAAAAGGGGTTTTGGGCAGAAAGAGTTACTTAATAAGTAAAAGCATGTTTGGGCTTAGCTGCGGGTAACCTCTATATAGATAAAATATAAGATGGTAGCTATAGGCTCCCTGATGTGGCTAGTGGCTTCTGATATGTGTAGTATATTATATCGACACTCATAACATACTATTTTGTCAGCTTCTCTAACTTTTTACTCACTCTCTCGAACAAACAAAAAGTAATTTACTTCATAAAGTATAAATACTGTTATTGTCGGTTTAATTATATACAGTTTAATTAACCGTCTCAAATTGTCGTTAGTAAAACCACAATGATCCCGAAACACTAAAGCCCGTTATTATCGACCTCCTGCTGAGAGGAGATAAAATAATATACTTATCTATCTACTAGTTTTATCAAGCTCATCCATTACAGACAATGGGAGCCTATAGCTACCATCTTATATTTTTTCTATATAGAGGTTACCCGCAGCTAAGCCCAAACATGCTTTTACTTATTAAGTAACTCTTTCTGCCCAAAACCCCTTTTTGATGCACCCCTATGGTCCCCAAGAAGTGTACATGCTAAATTTCAGCTTAACAACGCATAGCACGCTTTGCATGTGTATATGTGCGGCGGTGATCGCTTGCTCGTTTTTCTTCCTATGCAAAAAAAAAACAATAGTTTTGGATATGCGTTGTCTGTCAGCCAGTCAGTTACGCAAGAATGCTCTTTCTTTCATCAGTAGAATTTGAATCAAGAACTAGCAAGAAGAGAATCACACACAGCAGTGCGGAGAGCACAGCTTGGTTTTTCCTCTTTCCGTATGCCTATTTGGTATCACTACCAACTAAGGTTAAGACCATTATACAAAAGAGACCCAATATCCATATTTTACTAACACATTCATCATTTCCCTACACAAGTACAAAACAAATTAGATAAAATAAAAAAAATAAGTCATCTTATAGCATACATAATTAATTTATCCCTGATTATATCAGGTATTTGCCTTATTAATTTGATTATCCTTCATTATAATGAATGTAAATGAAGCTCTTTTAAAGCGGAAGATGATAATTTATGATCACAAACCATCGTGCCCTCGGTATTCTGTGATATGCATGGTGATTAATATAAATGTTGATACAGCACTAATGAATATTCATTGTAGGAATTAAGTTTTAATGAAAATTATTTCATATAACTTTGTTTTCGTTAATAAAACAATCGGTTTTTTTTAGTAGTTTATGTTCATTTCGATTTACTTTTGAGGGTTTCCTAGTAAATTTAAGAACTCTATGTTGCAACGTCCGTTCATTCGTCAGCATTTTATCACGGTGACTATATAGCTCCTTACAAAAACAAAATATGTACCATACCACTGGCGATTAAAAAGAGTGGCCACGAGTTTTATTGCCCGTTCTTTCTCGTGGTTCTACCTATTGCTTTGCGAACGAGGCAGTAAATGTGAATGTTCTACATTGAATGAATTGAATGTGAATGTTCTACATTCACATTCAATTCGCGATATTTATAAGATATTGATATTATTCAATAAGCGACCTTGTGACCTAGATGAATAAATGATTTTGACTTTGACTTTGATATATAGGCATATACCATATGTAGATCTTAAAATATTTTTCTTGATATTTCTTTATTCCCAAGTATGAAAGTTTAAAATATTTTCTGGGTGATATTAATTGCATGCTACTTTAGCTAACAACATGGTTCCGGCACAGCTCACCTTGCAATACGGATTTCGACTGCAACTCGTGTGTAAAAAAGTAAATTATGAACTAAAAGTCTTTAGATTACGACTTCCCGCCAGCGCGCCAGCCACACGTTTTGTTTACAGTGCGCTTCGAGTGAAAGGGCTCTCCGCCTGTTGTCGAGATCACGCCGACGGGTGGTTTGACAGACAATGACCTGCCACCTACGCGGTCCTTGGGCGCTACGTATAAACTTGTGATGGCATGAAAGCAAGCGTTAGTACAATATTCCATAGGAATTTTAAATTTAAATTCAAATTACTTTCTATGGCTTTGTATTGCTTTGTCTTCAAGCGCAAATATCTAGAAGCGCTTTAATATAATATTTTTTTAATAAATAAGATATTTCCGAGATTCTGGCTGCCGGGTTCCAAGGCTAGTCTTGGATATAGCTGGGATAACGCTAAAATGAATTTAATACTGGCATAAACTTCCCCTTCGTCTTGTTTCATATTTACACTATTGACACCTCGCACACTGCGATCGTTTTAATAAAGCCCATGCTACTCCCATGAATATGTCGCTTAAAGCTATTGTCATAACACACAGCTAACCAAACTCTTAAACGTCAATGAAAATCGTCGTTATATACCGTAATGCTTCGCATTTCATATTACTGTAACAACCTTTGTAAATTGGTATGAAAATACAAAATACCTATGAAATGTGATCGAATCGTACTTTCTTAATTTACAATTTCATATACCTAGAAGTGAAATTCTATCAGAATGTGAAAATAAATAAAATGTGGGTACATTTTATGTATTTCGAATTTTAAAGCACAATTTTCTCGGTTTATTTAACGTCGATAAATCTCGGCCCATTCAGTCAATATTTAAGGTAAATGTTTCCGCTTATCGTATTTCAATTGATGTCAGTTAAGGAATTGAATGCCGGCCGAGGCTGTCAATTAAAACCGAAATAGTTTTGTTTAAAACTGGTTAAAATATCCGGTTACGAATATTATTATTTTTGAAAGATGGAAAACAATTTTCAAATCCATTACAAAGTTTTGATTATTAATATTAATTTTAACAAAGTTGGCGTTTATTACGTATTTTATGCCCAATTGCATTGATATTAAATAAATAGAAATAGATTTTTGATTACTAATGGAACTTATTAAACTAGGAAAACATCGTGGTAATTGTAAAAATGGTACATTAGTATAATACTTTTGTTGTTTGACCGAAACACAAACAATTTTACTACTTCATAGACTACATTAATTGAGAAATTATGGCAAGTATATAAGGAAGCGATAAATATTAGGTACCTTTCCCTCTTCATTATTAGGTACCTTTTAACTTTACTGTTTCACAAATCTGATATGATTATGATATGTTTCTTGCGATTTATGTATTTTAATGCACAGTAATAACAAAATATTTTATGACGGTCACTATCCTTCAAAGTGCTAAGAAAATATATTTTAGTTATTACCACAAAAAATGTGTGACCTCCAATAGAGAAGGTTCCGTTTTATAAAATTTTGGCAAAAAATATTATGTGAAAATGCGTCACCAGTGGCAAAGTTTCTAGGGATGTAAGATGGATAGAGGACATTTCCTAAGAAAACTTAATTAAATTGTATTAAGGTCAGTAAAAATGTACTGCCGCGCCATGCGCACCTTTTTTACATGGCGTGCCGTACTCAACGAGTACGCGCTAAGTATTTATTATTACAAGCCTCGAAAAGGTCTTAATATGTCCGCCCAACTTTATGACTCAGAGAAAGCCTTTGATACTGATTTCACGTCTAGATACACTCTACAGGGATTTTTTACGCCTATACCTTCACGTAACTGGTTGAAATATGTAATACATAGAGAATGATGTATTGTAAAATCATCATCTATTTGATATGATGATTAAAAATTGTCTCGTATAAAAATTCAAGGGATCAAGGAGTTAACTTTTTTACAAAGTTACAGATAAATTTGAGTCTGCAACATTTTAATCATTGAAATTGGGTTTGCACCAACGCTGGTGTCGTATACTAACGTTGTAGTTAAGACTGTTTCTATAGTTGTAAACACCTCAACAAGGAATCATAACATACATACATTCTGTATAACCTGCTCTCTGTTTAACGCTCCTATATTAAATGTCTTACATTATGTCCGCAAATCTATACATAATTATAATAAAATGGTAGGAAAGTCAAAACTGTACATTGAATATTTTTTTAAAACAATACTTGAGTTGTGATCTTCCATCGATTCCGAAGCCAAAAATATAGTTTTTAGAATTTTTGTCTGTCTGTTTGTATGTATGTCCGGGATAAACTCAAAAAGTACTACATGGATTTACTTTTTATTTGGCACAAATATTATTAAAAAGTTGGGTCAACATATAGGCTACATATTATCACGCTATGCCCTACGAGGAACGAGCAGTGAACCTTTATTTCTTCAACGCATTCTGTAACACCGTTTAATCTAACGACGCATATTTGAATATTGTTATTATGTTAACAATACTATAAGCTAGCTTCACACTATAAAAATCACGCAGTATAAGTAACTTAGGCCCATAAACATAATTAAATGAATATAAGTGGTATCAAGACAATTTTAAAGCAAATAGATCTATGAGATTTGAAAAACATCAAGTCAAATTACATGAGTATGCCCATTTTGGATATAAATAATTTTAATTTGATAATGTTGGCGAGGTTAATAGTTGTAAAAGTCATAGATGGAGTTGTGCATTTTCTTATTAAAATTGTATCTTTAATTGTGTTCAAAAACAGTATGCATAGACTATGTAGTCAACAAGTGAGCTATTTCAAAATATTTACGTACTTTCGAAAGCAATCGCTACCTAAGCAAAACTATAACTAAGACTTAACATTTAAAGTAAAACAAACTATCAAAAAAAATCCAATTATCTTTTTAAAGATAGATTTTTTTCAGGTGACCGAAATATGGATTTTATAATTTGAACCAAATAAATACTGATCTTATATGGAAATGTTGTTGATTTTTTACTGTCTTACCAAAATAATAATAAACGAATCAAAATACAAGTAAATAATCAGTAAATATATATGATCTATTTCGATTATTTAGCTGTGATACGTCACGTCACAATTTATGATATGACTTGGATATGACTAAACTACGTCAATACTTAACTTAAAGATTAACGTGAAAACATTTTCCTGAAATAAATAAATATTACTTAAATAAACTTCAATTGGACTGCTGCTTGATTATTATTATCTGCGTGTAAATTTTCAGTGTGTAAATTATTTTCTGTTATCTTTCAAATTAAAATAATCAAAATGCCTAGAAAATGGTCTAATCTATCCCAATTCTCAAACGATTCTCGAAGGAAAGGGCTAGCTCGATCTCTTAAAATTGCCGTTGAGCGTGAGGCAAGGTTGGCTACTCTTCGAGAACCGTGTAGAAAGTAGTACGTCGCCGCGTCGCGCCAGTCCCAATTAGATACTATGCGCACTCAAAATGCATCGTTGCGGAAAATATAGAAGCATACGAAATGCGGCTATTAAATGATCGGGAGCGCTATGATGAGTTTTGCGCGTCAGAGTCTTACACGCAACGAGAGACAAGACTGAGTTTGCAGCGCAGCCACACTGATGCCGCTCGATCACGTGAGAAAGCTGAAGCGCAAGAAGCGCGACTGGAAAGTGACCAGGAGCGCCACGCTGAGTCTCGCGCGTTAAAGACGTACGAGCAGCGAGAGACGAGGTTGAGTTACCAGCGCTCTCGCACAGATGCCGCTCGATGCATGTGCTCAAGAATTCTCCGATGTCCTTCTTAGTCTTGGCGAAAGCACTCTACCAGAGGAGAGAGGTGGACAGGTGGTGCTTCCAGAGTCTCTCGGTAGAGTTGTATCCAGCTTAAAAGAACTCATTCGCTGTGTGTACGGGGACATCAGTCGTATACCGCACCAGCAAAATTCTTGGGTGTGTGAGCAGGCCATTTTGACGCCCAAAAATGATCAGGCTGCAGCAATTAACAAATGCATTCTCTCGAAAATTTAGGGGAATGAAGTGGTCTATACCTTTATAAACACTGTCGTCGAGCAAGATGACGCCACACATTATCCCGTGGAATCTTTGGCAAAACGGGTAAAATAATAAAAGCAAGTGAACTTCCAGCGCATACCATCAAGCTAAAAGTCGGTGTCCCGATTATGCTTCTTCGGAACCTATCTCCTCCGAATTTGTGTAACGGGACCCGCCTTAAAGTCATCTCGCTCCACAGACACAGCATTAGGGCGGTAATTCTTACGGGTTGTGGCCTCGGCGAGGCAGTATTTATACCACGCATTCCTCTCATACCTCAGAAATCCCCGTTCCAGTTCAAGCGCGTACAGTTCCCCGTAAGTGTTTGCTTCGCGATGACCATTAATAAGTCGCAGGGGCAGACACTGAGGGCAGCGGGTGTCGACCTCAGGACAAGCTGCTTCTGACACGGGCTGCTTTACGTCGCTTGCTCCCGCGTCACCAGTCCTGACTCTATTTACATTTTGGCTGCGGGGAGCCAAAACACTAATGTTGTTTGTCGAGAAGTCCTATAAGTATGTATTTTTACTCTATTCTGTATTCCTATACGTGGAGGATATACAATATATGGAGTGTCTCCTCTAGATAGTTGGAAACCATTATTTCAAAGACTAAAGATTGTATCATTACCTTGCCTGTATACATATATATATTCGAAATATGTATATTTGTGAAAAAGAACTACAACTTATTTAAAACATTTTGAGACTATGAAAACAGTCGTTCTAGACATAAATATAAATTAATTTCACCATAAATTAAATTAGAACTTTATAATAGAAATGTAAATTGTATGTGTATCACCTTCCACGGAACCTCATTAATCTACCATTGACAATATTTAAAAAACAATTCTTCAATATAATATTAGATAAAATTATTACACGGTAAAAAAATTCTTAGAAAGTAAAATTAACGAAACTGTAGAAGTGGATTTAGAAATGCTATATTAATGAGTATATTTTAATTGGTAATTACATTATATAATGTTGTATTACACTCTTGGCAGAATATGTTGTATTTAAATCTATTGTAACATCCATTGTACCATATTCTTGCGAATAAAATTTTGAATTTGAATTACTTATTCATTATTTTCTCCATCTGCTTCAGTCACAACTTATGACTTAATTCAGCAGAATCACTATAAAGTAATTTATTCAAAGCAGGCTGAAAGTCAGCACTTTTTGAAGATCAATTTTACAAAAGACAGTCTCCTTCTACTTACTGCACTTTCTGTAGATATGAAATGTAAAGAAGAAACGGATAAATGAATTTTAAAAGGTATAATCGTAGGTATTTTTGGTGCTGTATAGCGTTCACGCAGATGAGGTCGCAGGCAGCAGCTAGTATAAAATAGTTTACACAAAAGAGTACCTACTGATTGAGGTGTCAATCACAATGCCTGAGCCGGTAGTTCATACCGAACGTGACTGGAGGCATTACTCTACCGTACTCAACGAGTACGCGGTAAGAATTTATGATTACAAGCTTCGTAAAGGTCTTAAGACGTCCGCCCAAATTTATGACTTAGAGAGAGCATTTGATACTGATTTCACATCTAGGTACATTTTACAGCAAATTTTGTACTTTTACGACTGTATTTTCACGAAATCAAAGTAGAAAATATCAACATTGCTCCTTTATTCTACATATGGATACGTATCTACATAATGAATTCGGTATAATGAATAAAAAATTTGATGATGTGCCCTTGGGCTCACTAATGGCTCCACCAAGAGCTCTGAGAAATAAAAAAAAAACAAGTTGTAAAGACTTATTCATTATATTTATACGTATTTTGAGTTTATTAGTATACACAAATAATATTATTTTGATTTACTTATTAGGAGTAAATAAAAATAATATTATAAATTAAAACGAAGTACCCGAAACCGGCGAACATGTATGAAAAGGAAATGAGTGTAGAGGAAGCGCGTGAGGTCTGTAAGGATAGAAGCAAGTGGCGTTTCGTTGTCTCTGCTTACCCCGACGGGAAAAAGGCGTGAGTATATGTATGAATGTATGTACTTATTAGAAGATTTTAGATAAGAAAATCCAAGTAGGAAAACCCAAATAGGCTTAGGTCATATACAACGCAAGCATAATGCCTACATTTTTCAACCTACAATCATTTAGGGATACAATCGAACTTTCAAAAGTTAACTATATTTGATCTTGAAAGAGGTTGCCTTTCAAGATCAAATATACAGGCTATTTCTTACAATATTGTGTAGAAGAAGTATAACCATTAATGGGCGACAGTTTACCATATTGTTGTGGGATAATTTATTTAGATAAGTACTGATTACAAATACTGTGAATTCATCATCATTATCATCAGCCTTCAACAGTCCACTGCTGGACTAGGCCTCTCCTTTGAAAGGAGGAATTGGCCTACTATACCACGCTGGCCAAACGGGTTGGTATAGGGTTTGTATCTAGTTTTCCTTCTCTTTCAGTGCTGTTCTCTGCATAATATGCTCTCCTTCTGTCGGCTCTTACGACACCCATGGCATGATATGGGGTGGTGATAGTCCGTATTCTTAATCCGTCACCACATGGACAATGAATTATGGAGACAGAGTTAAAATTCATTTATTTATACTTCAGTTTCGTATCTACATGTCTTTTAAAAAGAAGAAAATACCTTACAACACGCCTTTATAAGTCATTAAAATATGATATTTCGTAAAGGAATTAACATACAATTCTAATTTTGTTTTAAGCTAGGTACTAAGCAAACAAATAAAGTGTCTTAGATGCAATACCTACTACAAAAACGCAATGTAAAAAACGAGACACTCAATGTCAAGTAAATAAAATGCCAGACATACATTTATAGGAATATCTTGCAGTGTTTCGTTAAAGTTCAAACTTTTTGCAGCAGCAGCTTGCTAAATATTTTCCTCGCTATTTAGTTCAGAAGTCTCAATTTGTTCAGTTTATGCGAACAACTTAGTAGGGCAAAGTTTAATCTGCCAAGTAATTTGTCTTAATCGAGACTTCTGATTGAGTCATTACTATGGTGAATAATTACTTAACTTCGTAAATGGGTATTCCTTTTGATGAATTGAGCTGAATGTTCTTGTTTCATAAACACCAATAAATCCAATACTATTAAGTACTTATAAAACTACTGTGTCCACTTCTTTCTCTGTTTAACCAATTTCATTTATCTCTATATTTTCATTTTATCTATGTATGTTCTGTCTTCCTTAAATAACATTTATAAGACGATAAAAATGTTATCATTGGTAGAAAGCCACGATGGCTTTTTATTTTTAGGTTTGGACATAGGTAAAACCACTAGGCAGCGATAGCCTAGTGGACATACCAACGGACTGCCATGCAGAAGGTATCGGTTTCGAATCCACGGTGCGCACCAATGACTTTTCGGAGTTATGTGCGTATTGAATTGTTAATTATCGCTTGTCCCGTGCCTCGGAGAGAACGTTAAGTCGGCGGTCCTGGTTCTCATGAAGATCTTTGACAGTCGGAACAGGGTGTCAGTACCTTTTAAATTAAACTGACACTGGTCTAAACCATGGAATATCGCTATCCCTTCGGGTTGCGGAGGTCAGACAGGCAGTCGCTCAGTGGAAAAGCTAATATTCAGCCAAACCCGGTTAGACTAGAAAGCGGACCCCGGGTTGAAACTGGCATAACGCTAGAAGGATGTTGATGACATAAGTAAAACCACTAGAAAGAACAAAATTTGATGTACTTGCCCCAAATTACTCAATACCCAATACTCAATATTTTATTGCACTCCATAAGTTACATAAAGGTGATACATATCACAGTAAGATACATTATGGACCCTGGGCATGGCAATATAATATAAAATAATATAGAAGATGCTACTTTTCAATTACATACATACATACATACATACATATCGTCACGCCTTTTATCCCCGAAGGGGTAGGCAGAGGTATATTTCTACACCCACTTTTCGCCAGATATACTTTAGTCCCACGTCATAAGGGGCGAGCCTACTGCCGTACCGGGCACATTTCCAGACTCCGTGCTGCTACTGAGAATTTCGTGACAGAAAAACCCAATAACACTGCCTGACCCAGGAATCGAACCCGGGACCGATCCCACGCGCACATTTATGCCGCGAGACCAACGAGGCAGTCGTATAGGGTTTGATGTCGAGTTTTCCGTCTCTACGCAAAGATGGTATTTGCATCGTGTTATCCCTTAGTCGCCTCTTACGACACCCACGGGAAGATAGGGGGTGGTGACACTTGTATTCTATGCCGTCAACCGCACAGCAATTACATATTATTAAAATTACTTTAAATGAATTTAGTACTGCACCGTTTTATTTATTACTTTAAGAATATTTATTCTATTTTACTATCATTATATTATATTATTACTCATTAAATTTATAATCTATTGTGACGTCGTGCATCTCCGTCTGAACTGTGACGTCAAACGTAGGTGGGAGCGCCTCTGCCCGCGCGCCCCGCACGCCATATATAAGCGTGCGACGCTGTTCAATCTGCCCTCTGCTCCAGCTCACGGCCATCAGTTAAGTCTTCTTCCTATCAAGACCCTGGCCTTCGGAACACCAGTGAACACCAACTAATATACTTGTCGGATCACGCCCTGAATTACTCATGTTCTCCATTATTAAAGTCTTAGTTTTAAAGTAGCTGCATTGTATCTACCTATATAGGCAATTATATCGTGAAGTGTACTATTCTAAAAGTGTTTTCATTTGTAAGTAAAACCTAATTTTCTTCCTTTTTTTGATCGGCGACTGATTGAGTCTGGCTCACCACCTACAAACGAATCACCCGCGAGACATTGGCGCCCAATAGGATTTCTTTTTATAGCTAAATTGGTGTTCCGAAGGTGAGTGGTATTTTTTTCTGTATTTTTATATATTTTTGTGTATTTATATATATTTTTATGTGTTAAATACGTCCAGGAGTAACCTATATTTTTTTCTTGACAGCCACAAGCTGCTTATTTGTATTCTCTAACTAATTATATGTCTAATTGAACTATTACTTAGATAAATTGCATCGCGCAATGTTATCAAACGTAATTACCTGTCTTATTCTCAACCGCTTGGCGTACGAGCGACGCCGCGCCGCGCCGGCTGAACGAAGCCACGTGTTTTATCTACCTACAATTTCAATTTCTCTTGGACGCATTTTACATTTTATTATATTCTCTTCCTACAATACGCAATTATGCACTTCATTTTCTTTCACTAGTATGGGTATAATTTTAATGAAAATTGCAGTGTAATTCATTATAATTTTTTTGCCATTATTCTTCATGGGTTCGTTTCTTTGTTATTTTTTTTCTCATGCGATTGTGTGAAATAAACTGTTAAAATAGCTTTAAATAAATTTTTAAAAGTCTTTACTAAACTTTCTTAAATAAATGCTTTATACAAATAACTTTGCTCAAAATCTCGCATCTTTATATCATTAATGAAGGTACATAAATAATAAATAACTAAATAATTTACTTGTAAAAGTAATTAATCAATGAATTAACCTCTAAAGTAAATTTTCTTTTTCTTTCTATTGCTGTTGGTTTGCTGAGTTGGTAGCTTTGGGAAAGGCTATTCTATTCTAGCCTTTGCTAGCCCTTGTTGGGTTGTTGTCTGGCCTTTGATCGGCTGTTTTTTTCTGCTGTTTTGACCAGATAATTCGGAGTGCTTTGTAGTCCACGCGGCGTCTACTAGCCGTGTGTTGACCCTATTTGCTATGTGAAATCTGTACGGATGCTACTAAATGCGTATGGATGCTGCTAAATGCGCATGGATGCTTTTTGCTGTCGGATTCCGATGGTGCTCTGTTTTGCCATTTATATAATGGTCTCCTTCTCTTGCTAAATGGGAGAAGATTGCGTGCTGTTTGCTACCTGATTCTGATGATATATGTGCTCCATTTTGTCATTTTCTAATGGTACTTTTGCTCTTGTTAAACAAGAGATGAATGGTATATTTCTATGTTCTTCTTGCTGTGAAGAATGGGCATTGTCGGGTTAAAAGCGTTATGGAGTCTGTTATTTATACTGACAACGCCTAACGTTGGAGTTCTATCGTTGAATGACCGCTGTGGTTGCGTCAATTTATCGATGATTTTTGTTGTCTTTTAGTGTTTTTACCTGATATTTTTGTTGTTCTATACCTGTTTTCACTACAATACTAATGTGGTGAAGACTCGTTCTTAAAATGTTCAAGTTCTACTAACGGTTCTTGGCATTTCATTTTAAACTCTCCAGTTCCGACTAAAGGTTTTTGGTGTTTAAAAGCGTTCCTAGGTAACCCTACTTATGTTGTTGTCTATCAGGTAATAACAATAAATTGTGTGATTTAATAAACAAAAAAATGTGTTTTTAAAAATAAAGTGGGTTAAGTGGTTTTATATGTATAAGATTTTAACCCACACTTACTAAATAATTTAAGCGTATGTTAGTCATTCTGTCTGACCTTAGTGTACTTATATAATAATATAATTTGTAGATGTATATTTTTTTCTTTTTGGGTCACTACTGGAGCCGAGAACCCAGTATCTTTTGCCCACTGTTGGTCAACTCTTAATGTGTTTTATTATTCTAAAGCATTGCGCGTAATCACCTAATCACTAATCGCTAGGTGTCTGGCGTTCGTTGTAAAATACCTACATAAACTCGTGCGATGAGTTATCGCTCATGAATATCTTCACAATATTGCCTATTTGTTGTTTTAAAATGTTTGTTTAACCTAAATAAATACATAAACTTTATTAACAAAGTGTTAAAATAAAATGTGTTGTTTATGTGCATGTTACTACATCTACAATCTTTCTTATAATAAACAATGTTTATATTAATTGGCACTAATTTTTAAATCTAATGTTAAAATAAAATGTTCTTAATGTAAATTATACGCCATTGTACACCAACGCCTCACATTGTGCATAAACTCAGTTAAAGGATATTTTGGTTCTCAGTATATTGACATGGAATTCAATTCCAATATGGTGCATGAGCCATGTAAAGTTTATGTCGAATCGTTGAACTATTTATCTTCTATTTTCGAGAAGGTACACTCGGCTCTGTTGTCGGCTCATCAACGCAATTGTTTATTTTATAATCTTCGCCGTAAACCGGCAGAGTTCTTCAGAACTAAATTATATGAATGTTAAACCACTTGACGAATGGTTTATAACAGATTTAAAACACATAAAATTACAAAAAAATTAATACTTATAACCTATACATTGTTTATTTTTCGAAACAAATGTTCTCTAATTTATGTTACCGTTTGTAGTAGTGCCTACTATAAATTAATATTTTTTGTTGTGGGTAGCAAATATTTTTTCTCGTAAAATACTCTATTTTTTTTAATTGCTGCTCAGTTATGTACCCAATTAATGTTGTGTTGGACATTGTTTTAAAAAGTCTTACCATAAACTAAATATTTTTTTACCCTGTGGATCAGTGGTTAAAAGGTCACTGTCAGCCGAGTATACAAATTCGATTCTCGTTTGTCTTTTCTGGAAGTCTATTTATTTTAATGTCTACTTTGTTGACGTATTACTTTTTTCGCTGTGCTTTTTTCTGAAGTTTTCTTTATTGTTGTTGTTCATAATTTTGTATCGACTTTATAATCGAATTGCTATTATAGGTACTTTTATAAAGCAATATCGTGTGTAATTGACCGGGCGTTGCGGACTCGGAACAGTCAAATAGTACTTATCTAATTAAAATATATCTAGTTTGTTAATGCGATGCACACGCGCTCACTCAGTGACGCGCTGGTAGATATATACCGAACTTATGATTCATCATTGTTTACTTTAATAGTGTGTTCATTCATCGTGGACAATCGTGGTCTTTGTAGTTAAATTGAGCAAAATAATTATGTATTTTGTTGTTCTTTTGTAATTCAGTAGTCTGTTTGTAGTCTGCAACTTGAATTTATTTTTGTTTTAACTTTTGTATTCTGTTTGTTATACCTAACTATGACTTAGTATTTTGTTTATCTAGTGGTCAAGGTGCCAAACCCAAGAATAATAATTCGTAGGGCTAGACATAACTTCTCTTACCTGTAACTCATTCTTAATGACGTCCCTTTCATCTCGTGTATTAACCCTAAGCGCTTCACGCCTTTAATGGTTGTCTCTCATATTCTGTTGTTATGTTATGGCCAAAGCACTTATGTAGTGTGTGGCGGCTTTATGGATGACGGGTGTGTTAGTTTATCATAGGGCAGTTGTTGCGTGCGTATTGTGGGTAATGTATTATATTTATAGCAAATGTAGTTATGTAAGTTTAGTCGTTTACTTAAAATACTGACACCACTTCCACTACTTGATTACAGGTAATCCTCAACGAGCTGCTAGCTAAGGGAATTTTCCCTAGGGAAAATTCTGCCCTAAAGAGGGGGGTGTGTGACGTCGTGCATCTCCGTCTGAACTGTGACGTCAAACGTAGGTGGGAGTGCCTCTGCCCGCGCGCCCCACACGCCATATATAAGCGTGCGACGCTGTTCAATCTGCCCTCTGCTCCAGCTCACGGCCATCAGTTAAGTCTTCTTCCTATCAAGACCCTGGCCTTCGGAACACCAGTGAACACCAACTAATATACTTGTCGGACCACGCCCTGAATTACTCATGTTCTCCATTATTAAAGTCTTAGTTTTAAAGTAGCTGCATTGTATCTACCTATATAGGCAATTATATCGTGAAGTGTACTATTCTAAAAGTGTTTTCATTTGTAAGTAAAACCTGATTTTCTTCCTTTTTTTGATCGGCGACTGATTGAGTCTGGCTCACCACCTACAAACCAATCACCCGTGAGTCTATATACATGTTCTTTATATATATAGTAGATTTATGATATAAGTAATAATACTATTAAACATTAATTAAATTATGTAGTTACATTAATTTATTTATCAGTCTTATTGTGATTATTTAAATATATATTTTAATTTGTGTACCTATAACTTATTTTATGTCCCTGTCTTCAAAGTATTCTTTTATATTATTATAGACTTTGTTTATAGAGTATTTGTTTTAGTTTACTTGTAAATGTTATATTTCTAGGTTCTTCTTTTAGGGCTTCTAGAAGTTTATTGTTTTTTTATTGACATGACATAATTATGGGCTATCGGAATGGAGAGCATGTTAGAAGTAGGTAACACTAAGCGATTCTTACTCAATACTCAATGTTTTATTGCACTCCATAAGTTACATAAGGTGTTACAATATGACAATATAAGATACATTATGGACCCTGTAGGGCACGGCAACATATAATAATGTAGAAGAGAGGAGGATGCTATTTTTCAACTTTATTATAAAAAAACTATTTAAATTTATTATTGCACTGTTTTATCAATTACTTTTAGAATATCAATTCTGTTTATTTACTTTCAATATATTATTATTATTACTCATAAATATATAAGTATTGCGTATGTATATACTTGGGTACTTATTAAATATGTAGTAGATATAATATGATTTGTGTAATATAACTTTTTATTAGGTACCTATGCATTTATTGAAATATATATGTAGTTACATTAAATTATTTATTCTCAGTCTTTTTGTGATTATTTAAATATCTATTTTAATTACTCATATATTTATATTGCATATATGTATACTTATGTGTGTTAATGATCTATAATTAACAAATGAATTAACATGTAAGTACGTGTGCAAATATTTATTATTCTGGCATATAGTAATTGAGGCATATAAAGAGCATGCATGAGGAATCTGATGGGAGTGAATGAAGCAAGAGAGATATGTCAAGATCGTTGCAAATGGCGCTCCGTAGTCTCTGCCTACCCCTCCGGGAATCAGGCGTGAGTCTATGTATAGTAATTGAAAAGCAAATTATACCATTACTAAACATTGGATTTATATTTACCGATTGTAAATATAAAAATATACTTCGTTTCATACTCAGAGCATAAGTCTTCATGCCCAATTTACAAAATTAATATCCTTACACTTAAACAAAAGCTTTCATAACAATGAATAAAATAATGCTGTAAGATCTCAAAAAAAAATCGAAATTGTCAAAGCGTTTATTAAAAACTGGGCAAGTGCGAGTCGGACTCGCGCACGAAGGGTTCCGTACCATCATCTATAAAAGAAAATCACGTTCGTTGTATGTATACTTAAATACTTTTAAAGTTTCTACCTGTTTATTAAGATCGAGTGTATTAAGAACATGGATGTTTGTCTTGATCTGGGTGTTTCAATATGTATGTATTTACAAAAACAAAAGTATATAATATGTATGTTTATCCATTATCTAGTACCCATAGTACAAGCCCTGCATAGTTTGGGACACACATCACCATCTAGGTGATGTGTGTATGTGGTAGAATATTATTATTATTATAAAATTGCTTAAAAATTACGTTTGTTGTATGGGAGCCCTCCTTTATTATTTACTTTTTTTAATTTAATTATTTATTTTGAAAGATAATATATAACTACATATTCTGTGAAAATTTAAAGCGTCTACCTGTCACAGTTAGTAATTTTCAGCCAAAAATACGAAAAAAAACACGTTTTTTGAATGGGACCCTCCCTTAATATTTTTTTATTTTTTATTTTTAGTATTTGTTGTTATAGCGGCAACTGGAATACATAATTTGTGAAAATTTTTCTAGCTATCACGGTTTATGAGATATAGCCTGGTGACAGACAGACAGACGGACAGACAGACAGACAGACAGCGGAGGCTTAGTAATAGGGTCCCGTTTTTTACCTTTTAGGTACGGAACCCTAAAAAACTATGTATCTTAGAAATCCGTATAATTAGGCGATTTTAATTAATAGATAAATAATGCTACTTATTGCTTGAACTGAAGAATAATATAATTATAAATGGAATAAGGCGTAAAGTACACATTCGAATACTTTAGTAGGTGAACAATAATCCCCCACCCCCGTGGGATCTCCACCTTGTCGTGGTGGGGGGGCTCAGTAACCGTGGATTGGTCACCCGCGGTGAAGCTAAGAGGGATCCAGGACGACTCGACGGCGAAAAGTGGGTGTAGCAATATACCTCTGCCTACCTCTTCGGGGATACAGGCGTTAGACTATGTATGTATGTATTTGCTTTACTTTAAATTGATGCATTGTTAGTATTTTGAGACTTGCCAGAGCAGCAGATATTAATTGAACACAAAAAATGCTTCCATTCTAAAGACTGAGGATTCAGAATCGGCACAAGCTTAAGAAATAAAACGCTATGTAGTGTGAATGTGAATTAATCAAGCGGGTCAGTTTGTTATGCAAAAGTTTCAAGTTGGTGTTCTAGTTATGATAGCCAAAAATCTGAAATTTTCGTTGAGGTTTATGGGCTAGCGGCTTAAAAAAATCTTTTTGTTTTTATTGTGACGACGGATACCAGTGAGAGGACGGTGGACATTTCTGCCTTTCTTTAAAAAAAAAAAAATATCAATTGACCAATTCGAGAATTTCAAGGCTACATTTGCTTTGTAACCCTGGCACTCCCTTACAGCACTTTCAAATTGTCAAATTTTATTATAAAAACCGTCAAGCTCGATTATTCAGCCGACTGCCGCAGGCTTCAAACAACAACTTCAACTTGAAGCAAAGTTTCCCCCTGTGATATGATTCGCTCGAATAAATGTCAACATTCTAGACGGACGCTCCGCGTGGACTTGACGGGGCCTGCGCAGGATGCGTCCAAAGGTGCGGGTGCGGGGGACAGTTCTGTCTGTCCCTCGCAGTCGGGTGCGGTCGCGGGAGGAGAGGCGTGTCAGTGTTGCGTTGCCGCGCGCCCTATCTCCCGCGACCAAATGGGGGCGCACCATTCGATGCGTCGCGGTGGGGCCGCAGAGGAAGAGGAGATGCGGTGTTGCGTTGCCGTCCTCCCTATCCTCTGCGGCCGCTGGGCGTTTTGGCGGCGGAGGCCAACACCTTAATCCGTCGCCAAGGGGGTTTTGTTCGGGGCCCGCCTGACCATCTGGCGGGCCAATACCCGTCGGAGGGTGGCGACGAGTGCTTAGGTGATGCCCCACCCTCCGACACACGGGTACATGGCGGCAGTTGAGGTGGTTTTTAGTGGAAACACCACATACTCCGGCTCTTATTTCCCCCAAGAGTCGGAGATCCGAAGGGATTTTCCACCTCGTAATACAAAAAAAAAAAAAATGCCTCAGTAGCCGAAGTTGGGTCACCCATGGTGTAGCTAAGCGACTCGAACTCCACGTGGGCTTGACGAAGGCCTGCGCAGGATGCGTCCAAAGGTGCGGGTGCGAGGGAAAGTTCTTCTGTCCCTCGCAGTCGGGCGCGGTCGCGGGAAGAGAGGCGTGTCGGTGTTGCGTCACCGCGCGCTCTGTCTTCTGCGACCAAATGGGGGCGCACTATGTGTTGCGTTGCGGTGGGGTAGCAGAGGAAGAGGAGATGCGGTGTTTTTTTTTTTTTATGGAATACGTGGCAAATGAGCAGACGAATCGCCTGATGTTAAGCGATTACCGCCGCCCATGGACACCCGCAACACCAGAGGAGTCACAAGTGCGTTGCCGGCCTTTTAAAAAGGAATACGCTCTTTTCGGTTCTTCTTGAAGGTTCGAAGGTCGTATTGGTTCAGAAAAACCGCAGGTGACAGATCATTCCACAGTTTAGAGGTGCGAGGCAGAAAGTTTCTAGAGAAATGCACCGTTGTGGATTGCCAACCATCTAAATGATGGGGATGGAAATGCTGTCGCGTAGAACGATGGCGGAAAGAGGCGGCAGGGATTAATCCGAACAATTCCTCGAAGCACTCCCCATAGTAGAAGCGTTAATAAATGCAAAGCGAGGCTACATCTCTACGCAGCGCCAAGGGGTCTAACCGATTGCAAATATCTTGGCAGTCGATAATTCGAGCGGCTCTCCGTTGGATGCGGTCCAGAGGGAGAAGCTGGTACTGGGGAGCCCCTGCCCAAAGATGAGAACAGTATTCCATATGCGGCCGGACCTGCGCCTTATAAAGGAGCAAGCGGTGGGCCGGAGTGAAATACCGTCTGATCTATTTAGCACGCCAAGCTTCTTCGAGGCTAACTTAGCCTTACCCTCTAAGTGACCGCGGAACTGGACTTCGCTCGATATGTCGACACCAAGTATTCCAATACTGGAGGAGGCAGTTAAGGGGGTGCTCTCAAAACGAGGACATACTACCATCGGCAGTTTTTTTGCGGTAAAAACGCAGACTTGTGTCTTTGTGGGGTTAAATAGGACCAAATTAAGTCTTCCCCAATCTGAGACCATCTCAAAGGCGGTCTCAATTTCAGACACAAGTTTATGTCTGCTCTCGATGACTTTTTCCCGAGAAATGTTGGCGTGGCCGGTATATAAAGCATCGCCTGTGCTGTCATCTGCATAACAATGAATGCCGCTATCTAGCAACATATCATAGATATGCAGGAGGAACAGAGTAGGCGATAGCACGCATCCTTGAGGGACACCAGCATTTACAGACAAGGCGTCAGAGCATTCACCGTCAACTACGACCTTTATGCTTCTTTCTGTAAGAAAGCTCACCAGCAAAATTATGCGAATGGGTCACCACCCATTCGCATAATTTCTCGGGCAGCCCATAGGAAGGGAGCTTTGAAAGAAGCGCTTTGTGCCAGACCCGATCGAAGGCCTTCGCTATGTCCAAACTGACCGCCAAAGCCTCCCCCTTTGTCTCGATCGCCTGTGCCCAACGATGTGTCAGGTATACTAGAAGATCACCAGCCGACCGACCCTTACGAAAGCCGTATTGCTGGTCACTAAGCAGCTGATTATCCTCTAGAAACCGAAGGAGCTGGCAGTTAATAATGAACTCCATTATCTTCGAGAAGAGGGAGGTTATGGCTATCGGTCTGTAGTTGGACGGGTTAGAGCGATCGCCTTTTTTAGGGATTGTGTGGACCAATGCTGTCTTCCACGATATTGGGACAACGCCGAAAGAGTAGGAGAGACGAAAACGCAGATCTTCAACACAATAGGGGGAATTCCATCAGGTCCACTCGACTTATGGATATCGAGGGACAAGAGTGCCATACGGACTGCGCGTTGGTGGAACCGAATATCCGGCATACAGCCCTTCAACAGCGGTATAGTAGGCGGTTCCTGTCCCCCGTCATCCAAGGTCAAGTTGGACGCAAAGAATTTGCCCAGAAGATCGGCTTTCTGCTTTGCGTCGTGGGCCAAGGAGTCATTTCCCATGTGTAGCGGTGGAAATGACGGCTTACAGAAGTTCCCTTCGATAACTTTGGCAAGAGACCAGAATGCACGAGTTCCCGAAGGAAGGCGCTCAAGCCTCTCGCCAATTCTACCGATGTGCTTCGTCTTTGCACTAGCAATGTCTCTTTTGAAGGACCTGGAGGCAAAGTTATACTCCATTTTTAATGCGCTGGTATTTTCACCCCCTGCCGCCACCGCATCAGCCCAGGCTTGGTAAGCTTCCTGCTTCCTGCAAGAAACCTTTTTGGAAGATGAACCAAACCAAGGCCGAAATTTGCCACCAATGGGGACCACAGAGGATGGAATGAAAAGTTCCATACCCTGTAGCACTACATAAGCAACAGAATCAGCAGCGGCATTGGGATCATCCGGCGAGAAGCATACTTGTCCCCAAGGATAGGACGCAAAGAAGTTCCGCATCCCATCCCAATCTGCTGACTTGTAGTGCCACACACGGCGACTGCGTGTAGCCCGCGATCGCAGCGAGCACGTGAGAGGCACCACACTCCGTACGTGTCTCCGCAGTGGTCTGAGGAGACAAGTGGGGCGCCTACGGATACCTTGTAGCCGTCCGGATGAGAAGTCAGCAGAAGGTCCAGCAGTGAAGGATTCTGGCTTTCAACGTCTGGGATTCGCGTGGGCGTGGTAACCAGTTGTGTCAGGCCATAAGCCAGTGCGAAGTCGTGAACAGATCTCCCCGCATGATCAGTTTTACTAGAACTGAGCCAGTCGGCGTGATGGGCGTTAAAATCGCCAAGCAAGATGATCTCTGCTGACGGGATCTGCTGCTGCACAAAGTCTGAAGCCATTTGGATGTGCTCAATGAGTCGGTCAGTTTCGGTATCATCGCTATAGGACCTATAAAGTAAAGCATAGACGGGGGGTGGTCGTCGCTATCTGTACGTAGCCATAAGGTGGAAAGGTCCCTACCTTCAAGATTCCTAAGTCGACGAGAACTGATATCGTCTCTAACATAGAGGGATTCTCCAACGCTAGCGCAGTTGGTACCCTCCTAGGATAGCAAAAAGTTTTTCAACTGCACCATCATAGGGGGGGGGGGAGTTGGGGGATTAGGCCTCCGCCATCCTCACTCACTCGGCGAAACACAACGCAAGCGTTGTTTCACGCCGGTATTCTGTGAGGCCGTAGTATCACTCCGGTCGAGCCTGACCCATTCGTGCCGAAGCATGGCTCTCCCACAGTAAAAAGGTGTTGTCAGGTTGCCGTCCTCCCTGTCCTCTGCGGCCGCTGGGTGTTTTGGCGGCGGAGCCCACACCTTCATACGCCGCCAAAGGGGTTTTGTTAGGGGCCTGCTTGACCATCTGGCGAGCCAATACCCGTCGGGGGTAGCGACGAATGCTTCGGCGATACCCGACCCTCCGACACACGGGTACATGAGGAACACGGGTTGCTTTTTAGTCAGTAAGATTCTGACAGTCCCCTTCGCCCTTCCCCCAGTGCGGAGGGACTCCATGAGGAATTTCCAACCCGACAACAAAAAAAAAGGTGAACAATAGTCACTTGAAATCTTTTAAAGAGTGATCCTCGTTTAGTTCGAGACTTTTTGTAAGCTATAGAGGCTCCGGAAAATGACGGGTATTTTCAATGTACGAGAAAATGCCTTACCATGTCACCATATTGACTTCAATAGAACAAAAAATAATTGATCACAACTGCTGAAGTGAACGGATTTTTGGGAGCTGTTTAAAGTTTGATTTAAGCAACAAAAACTACGTATTGACATAGATTACTAAATAGTTACTTTATTGATTACCCGGTGACAGTTTCTTTGATTTATTGAAGGATTACTTAAACTCGTATTTATAAACAAGTAATTACTTGGTGCTAAATAATTACTTAACCCCCCACGTGATTACAGCACGCACGGTCGTGCTCTAATTCAAGTGGTCCCATGTGTTTACAGCACGCATGGTCGTGCTCTAAAAAAGTCGTCCTATTGGTCGCGGATTTTTTACGTTTTGTTTTACTTAAACCAAGAAACGAAAGTAGTAACTATTAGAATAGTTCATATTCTATGCAACTAAATCGTTTTAGAAGGGTGAGGGAAACGAAACGTGCCAAAAAATATTGAAATATAATTATCTGTGTCCCAGTTGCGAAAGCGTCCGCCATTGTTGTGTTTTGTTCCGCGATCTTTATAATAAAAGTTGTCTTGTGGAAGAAACCGGTGAATATTTTATAAAGATACTTATATAGATTTACTCAGAAATAAATAAATATTAATTGTGAAGTGACATTATTCGTGACAGAGACAAGAAATACAGTGATAAAAGGCAAAAACTTTTAAGAACGGCTATTTCTACTCTTGAAACTTGCTATTTTCGTAATAGTTTTATGATAAATACTCTTTTAATAGTTATGAAAGACATAAAAGTACCCAGATTATTTATCTGAAAACATATTTTAGCAATTAAATACTAGTATTGATGTACGCTTTCACTGTTATCGTGTTTCAAATGGTAAATAATTCACAGCTACTGTGTTCGCTACAGTAACATGGCGGCCCGGCACGGCGAACTTTTTGTTACGCGTTCGGATTATAATTTTTTTAGTGGCGTTAGATTCATTTGTTACAAATAAATAATGTATTGTGTGAAAACCTAAAGGTATATGTGATTATGTTTTTGTGTTTATGAACCAAACAAGTAATGAAATTCATTAATATGTGATGAAATGTTTGTGCGAACCAGTGAAAAATAACAAACTTCTAAGTTTGTAAGCTTGTTTTGCCGGAAAGGTGAGTATTTAGTAGTAATTTATGTTATTATTATCATAGCTGATTTTATAACCAACACAATGATATGCAATTTATGTGATATAATTATATTAAGGTGTCATAATTATTTTTTTTCCGGTAACCTATGCCAATGAAAATTTGCAGCAACGTGACCCTTTGCACTTGTGGCACTTTGCCTTTAGTTTGATCGCACCTCAAGGGTTAATTAAGTAATTACTTAACGTTAGAATGCTTCATTAAAAAATCTTATTCTATAGTCGAGTAATGTGCGTTACTTACTTGAGTAAATGCTTAAGTAAGTAACAGTTCTTGAGAGTTCTTTCCGACTGGTAACACTGACCTGACTGACGTTTTGTTTCATTAGACGATATACGTAGAATGTAGATAACTTTAATTTAACGTCTAAAATAAATATTACTTAAATTTTATTCTTTTTCTAAATTCCAATAAATCTACGTTTAAACCAACAATCCTTATAAATGCTTTAATTTAAAAAAAAATTAGAGATGTAAATCTTGGGCGAAACAAAACGTTTAACATGACAAAACCCAACAAAATTAGAAAGTATCTTTTTACATTGAATTAGCTATTAACTGACACAGTGGACTTACAGGTAGTCCTCGTTGTGTCTCTGATAGTAAAGAGTCCGCAATTAGTGCTAAAATCACATTCATCACAATACTTTTGGAAAAACGAAATCTCTTTTTAAAACTATCTTCTGAATAATTATTAAATGGATCCACATCACGAGAGTAAACTTTGCTACTTCTGGGCTCAGCAACTTAAATCTCCGGTGGAATATCGACATCAATATTATCTATAACTCCAAAAATAGCTTCGATGGTTTCCATTGCTAAGACAAAATGCAACTCAATAGTCAAATTCTAATGCTCAAGTAACCAAAATGGCGACTATTACTTGGCTAACGGCCGGTTTCTGAATTGAGAATTTCAGCTTTCATCAGTTGAAAAGGACAATGCCAGAAACTCTATAGAGCTTTGACCCACCAATAAAAGTTGGTGTACAAGCATGCCAAATGTAGCATTCTACTGGTGCTAAATTAGTGTTATCTACAAACATTTTAAAATCCCTTTAGAACTTGCGGTTTCTTTTAAATCTTAAAAAATATGACTTTTAGGTTAGGTACCTGAAGTTTAGGTTAGTTGCAGTTATTATTGTAGAAATTATTAAATAAGTGTTGTATTTTGTTAAAATGCTATCCTAGGATGTTTGGCTATGAAAGGAAGGAATTACATAACATCAATCTTAGTAATACTTTTGACTTAGGTCATAACATCCTGACTGTTCATGTAAGGCGGCGATAGCCGAGTGGATATACCAACAGACTGCCATGCAGAGGGTATCAGGTTCGAATCCACGGCGCGCACCAATGACTTTTCGAAGTTATGTGCGTAATGAATTGTTAATTATCGCTTGTCCCGTGCCTCGGAGAGCACGTTAAGCCGTCGGTCCCGGTTGTCATGAAGATCTTTGACAATCGTTACAGGGCGTCAATACCTTCTAAATAAACTGACACTAGTCTAAACCATGGAATATCGCTATCCCTTCGGGTTGCGGAGGTCAGACAGGCAGTCGCTCCGTGGAAAAGCTAATATTCAGCCAAATCCGGTTAGACTAAAAAGCGAACCCCAGATTGAAACTGGGATAACGCTAAGAGGATGATGATGATCCTGACTGTTCATTGGTAACAAAATAAAACAAGTTATAAAAGTGATTGATTTATTCATCTTCAAACGTTATTGAAACATTATCAAGAAAACCTGCGGGCTGATCAATATTGTCGTGTTCTACGTGTCGAATTTGTTATTCAGCATTCAGTTTCCCATTTCTACAGTGCTGTTCTAGCCGCAAAAAGCACTCTTGACAGTTAACAGCTTCTGGTGGAAGCTGTAAGGTAAGAAACATATATGAGTATATGGTGGAGATAGACAAGTTCATAATTATATCCACACAATCCCTAAAAGACAAACTTGAATATTTAGCCTATTATACTAGTCATTTAAGATATTTTTAGGTAGGTAGGTTTACTATTTTAAACATATTTTGTTGCATTAATTACAAGCCAAGCAAAACCGCAGGTGGTACAATCATCATTATAAGGATTTTTCGCTACGGTCAAATATGATCAATAAATAACGTAGTATCTACATACCTGTTGCAACGATTTCTATCTAGCGAGAAGAGTTTGCAGTTCAGATTGTATTGAAGACACTACATGTCTTATCATTCTGTCGACGCACAAGTGACAATTTATGCACCTCAACATCGTTACCCAAGTTAGAAGCAATGATCAGAATCCGTCGCAAATAGCACAAAGTCGGCGAGTAGGCGAGATCGAGTCCGTATACAAAAGCAAAATCGTCATGAAAATATAATTTTAAATCACAGAGAGAGATTACGGAGCAACAAACACAAACAACAAAGTGAATGTCATTGTCAATTGATGTCAATGATTGTCATCTTCAATCTTGACTGATCTTGACCTTGACATAAGCATTGGCGCACCAAGGACGTTTCGTTACACGTAATCACTAACGCTCATATTGCCAAATAATTATTAGAATATACATTCATAAAAACATTATTTTCATTAACTGTGTATATTTAAACTAAATATATATTAAAATCTGTACATAATACATTTATACATGTCATTTTTTTGATCAATTTACTCGTTTTGTTCTCGTGTATGCGTACTAAGTAACGCAAGTGGTCGAGATAAAAACAGGAAATAGGCGTTGGGTTTTAAAATTCCTTTTATTACTTACTTTTTATCCGCAAGTGTAACAGAGTAACAATTGAGTAACCAAGGGTCTTATTTTGATAGGATAATTTTCATTAATTTACATTTCTTGTAAATTAATGAAAGGGTGGGGCAGGATCTGGCATTGTCCTTTCTGAACTAGTTGAAGTCAACTTAAATTTTTTCTGTTTCACAGGTCAGAGAGAGATTTTTCAAAGCACTTTCAACTGAGTATTCTTCAAATCATGAATAACTCAAACCGAACAACACTAGTACGTTCCGATACAAGTAAAAAAACCGGTACTAACCATACATTCGTATTAATTAACATTTTACAAAGAAGCACTCTTGTCAGTTAATTATTTTTATGCGGAAACAAATAAAAAGTCGAAATAAAGTTGTACTTAAAATTATTTCAACGATTATTTAATTTTAATGAACAGTTTGTTGAATTTGTTCAATTCGGTATAGTGTGTGGTATAGTGAAAACGGAACGTGTATGTTATGTCAAAGTCAGTTTGTTTTATTTTTAATACAAAATATTTGTGGCCAGATATATTTGAGGTATAATTCTATATAATAATGTGTTTCTAAACCTTTCTAAATTCTATATAATAGTGAAAAATTTGCAGCTGATGTTTTAATATGGGTTTCACTAGCCGTGGTCATAGCGCACGATGTAGTATGTTTACAAGTCGCCAGAGTTTTTAGAAAAGTATTTATAATAACTAATAGAAAGATAAAATTCGTTCAAACGTTAAAATTCCACAAACAAATAGTCAAAATATCCTTACATAATATATATTTATCCATTTATTTCGACTATCGCCGGACCGATTACATACAGTCGTTGGCTCGTTTGAATTACCCCTTAAAGTAATTAATGAATATAATTAATTCAGACAAAGCCTTCCCTGCAAACACGCCACGTCGACCGTTGGTATCAACTTTGTAACTCGAGAACAACTGACCTATTTTTGATGCGGTTTTGTTTATTATACATAATGTATACGGTCCCTTTACCAGCTGACGCTTACTTATACCGTTGTAATATCGCACGTGGTTTCGTTATTTTGTTGATATTTGCTTAAATATAGAACAAAACATTATTACCATTTAAGCAGTTGTGAAAACACAATTTAGAGGATGCAGAATATATTTGTATTCTTTCATATTGACTTACAAACTGTTTTTTTTTGTTATATTGATCGTTTTAGTTGGTAGCGCCATCTACCTTCCTATCTATAACTAATCGCATCAACGTCAATCGTTCCATGCTGTTCTAGTGTGAGCGGTTTTATAAGCGGTAATAACTATAGCGGGAGCGGCGCGGTGATACGGTATAGCGGACGCGTATAGCGAATCGAATGTTCTCGAAAGTTCTGGACTGTCTCTCGCGTCGACGTTTCGCGGCGACCAATCCGCGGAAGGCAGTGCCCCTTCTTCGGGAATGGGAGACAGGGACGGAAATATGATATCGCTCGCACTAGAACAGCATGGAACGATTGACGTTGATGCGATTAGTTATAGATAGGAAGGTAGATGGCGCTACCATATCCCCCCGGCCCTAAAGGGTTGCCTTTAAAAAAAATAGAATTGAACTTAGCTATGTTGGGTGTACTACCGCATAACCCATCAATAGGCTAAGACAGCGATATGACAATAAAATTAATCTAAATTAACTTTAGCGAAAACTACAAACGCAATAATAGAGAAAACTACTAACTAAATACTTAAACTAAGAGGTAGGTCCAACTTCAGGCTTGATCTCACTGAGTTGGAAGCGGACAGAGACGTACAACAGGGCGCACGTAGTTACGTGGGAGTTCCCTTTAGCGGTTTTCACGGTAACAACGCGAGTTGTACCGTCCTTGGAAGTATGCAATTTCTCTACGATGGCTAACGGCCATGAAAGCGGCGGAGCATTATCATGTATTATGACGACCAACGTACCCTCCTGTATAGGTGATGCAGGACTATTCCACTTGGATCTAGCCATGGCAGGGAAAGTCGGACGCGGACGAAATTTGAAACAGACGTTACATTTATGTATTCTGTGACGAATTATTCGTCGAGCGGCTAAAATCCAATACTTATGCCTAAGTAAGGACATAAGCAACTCCGGACCGGCATGGAGGTGCTTCTTGTGATAAAAATCAACAAGAAGGTCGACAACATGATCATGTCGCGGCAGAATACAAGGATGTTTGTAGTTATAAGGTTCATCCGAATTTGACAGACGACCCCCAACGTGTATGACGCCGTGTTCATCGAGAAACGGCTTGAGTCTAAGGATAGCGGGAGAACAAGGTACATTGTTTTTTAAATTTTGAATGTCGTTACTAAAATGAACAGCTTGTACAGCTCGTAGTAACTTACATTCTGCGAATTTGATATCAGTACTTGATACAAAAGTCTCATTAGGTAGGTGCCTAAGAAACCTATAGACATAAACGATAGCGCGGAGTAACTTAGACCACGATGACATGCGTAGTGCGAGTGCATATATGGGAGACTCCGCAACCTCAGCAATCACGGGATAAGAAACAGACTTCCGTTCGGGTACATCTTCGTCTTCTGCACTGTGGTCAAAGGGTTGCATGGGCCATTCTGACGGATCATGGGAGATCCAAGAAGGTCCACGACGCCACAATGGATGATGCAGAATATTAAGTGGAGTGACACCACGAGACAAGCAATCTGCGGGGTTCTCAATACCCGCGACGTGATTGAAACAAGTAGCAGGAACCAGTTCAATCAATTTGCTAACGCGGTTGGCGACAAAAGTCTGCCAGCGATGAGGAGAAGAATGAATCCAAGCGAGCACTACTTTGGAGTCGGAAAATGCGTATAATTTATTAATGGGGTAGTGGGGCAAAACTGTGTCTTGAACCTTGCGGAGCAACTGAGACAGCAGAAGGGCCGCGCACAACTCCAGTCTCGCAACTGAAATGGTTTTAACAGGCGAGACCTTAGACTTGGCACAAACTAACTGCACCGAGTAGTTAGAAACAACGCGGACTTGCAGATATACGACTCCGCCGTAAGTACGCTCGCTGGCGTCAGCGAAACCTATCAAGTTGATGGTACATCCATCTACCAACCCAAGATGACGCGGAATAGTAACTTGATTGAGCGCGGTAAGCTCAATACAAAACTGGCCCCAAGCGGCGACAATATGGTCAGACGGTGTTTCATCCCACTCACACTTTGATAGCCAAAACTCTTTGATCAAGAGCTTGGCGTACAAAATTGTGGGAGCCACAAAACCCATTATGTCCCATAGTCGAGCCACTGTGGACAGCATAGTGCGTTTGGTGCACTTATCATCTGGTGGTGAGACGTCAAACCGAAAACTATCGCAGGATTTGTCCCAGCGTAAACCGACATCCTTATGCGGTACAGACTTCTCAAACTCAATGTCTGGAGAAGCCTCATGAGAATCTGGTATGCGTGCGAGAACCTCCTTAGAGTTGCTTGTCCATTTGACAAGATCAAACTGGCCTCGCTTGAAAAGCTGAATAAGCTCTTCACAAAGCGAAATTGCTAGCGGAGCGGATATGACACTACAGGCAATGTCATCCATGTACAAAGCGGAAGTGGCAACAGCTGCTGCGGCGGGAAAGTAATCGCCTTCATCAGCGATTAACTGGCGAACAACTCGTAACGCTTGATATGGGCTAGACTTGAGTCCAAAACAAACACGATTGAACTGATACACAGATAAAGGTTCTTTCTTGTCAAAACGATAAAATACCCGTTGAAATCTACGGTCAGATTCGCGAACGCCGATATTGAGAAACATTTGGCGACAATCAGCTGACAGAACGATTTGGAAAAGACGAAACGTTATTATGATGTTAAATAAATCACCCAATAGATTGGGGCCGGTATGCAAAATGTCATTAATCGACTGACCCGATGTAGTCTTACAACTAGCGTCTAAAACCACACGGAGTTTAGTATTTAGTATAGATTTTATCTTTGCGAACTACGCCGTGATGCGGGATATAATATGAGGGCAGAGAGTTGCCCTCGTTGTTTACAACTACACTCAAAAAACCTTTATCTATGTAGTCACGAATGACGTCATTATAGGCGCTGCGTAACTTAGGTGATGCATCAAGTTTACGTTCCAAACAATGGAAACGTCTGAGCGCAGCAGCGTACGAGTCGCCTAACGAATAAGGGTCACCACAGAATGGCAACGCCACAACGTATCTGCCACTGTCGTCACGAACAGTGGTAGCGCGGAAATGCTCTTCACACTCGAGATCTTTACGGCTCATCGAGGGCGGTGCGGTAACCTCTTCAAGCTCCCAAAATCGCTTGAGAAGAGAGTCAATATTGTTTTCTTGAAGAACAGAACAACAGCAAGACCTAACGTATTGAGAAGTATGTAATGTAGGTACGGTACCCATAATCACATACCCAAATACCGTCTCAATAGCGGGCGGTAAGTTATTTTGCTCACTACGTACCACTTTAGTAAGTAGCAAGTGCGGGAATATTGCGGCTCCGATCAAAACATCAATGTCTGCCGGATTCGCAAACTCCGAGTCCGCTAGTGGCAATGACTCGAGATGTGTGAGAAGCGACACGTCCGCATTAGCGTTTGGCAATGTGTCCATAATACGCTCCACGATAAGGGAAGAAATGTTAAAATTAATGTCCCTATCAAAACGCGAATGTATTTTAATATCTACGGAACCCTTGCAATGTTTTTCTGATCCGCCTATCCCTCGGATTATCGAGTTCGTATTTTTAAAGTTATTCCATAATCTGAGGCGTTTGAACAATTCTAACGTTATTAAATTGGTCTGAGATGCGCTATCTAGCAGATAACGTACCATGTGCGGCGACCCATTAACATCATATATGATAACTTGCGCTGTCGCTAACAGAACAGTCTTAGACGCCATACATGGCGGCCTAGCACTGCTCTGATCACTACAAGCGCGCGAAGGCCGTCCGCGCGTGCGTGCTGCCCGCGCAATGGATGTCGTACACTACGATATCTCATTCTGAGGCGTGGAGGGGGAAGTCACCGTGGCCTGCACCTGTGAGGTAAGTGTGTCAAGGTTAGCGGCTTGGCCTGACAACGTGTCACCCTTATCGAAATGAAGCAATGAATGATGCTTTTTATTGCAGAAGCGGCACTTTGTCTTACTAGAACAATTACTTGTTTTATGTTTTATGCTTAAGCAATTAATGCAAGCTTTGTTATCTTTTACGCATTTAAAACGAGCGGTTGCATGCAAATTATCGAAGGCGGGACACTTGTATAAGTGGTCGTGCACTATATTACTGCACAGACACTTCTGTGAATTATTACTATTAGATTCCGAACATGTTACGTAAGATTGTGGATTAGGGACCGAGTTATTATTACTATTTCGCGATTTATTCAACCTTTGTTTGTTGCTGTTAGTGTTAGACGGGCCAGATGAACCAGACTGCGTATTATGAAATATTCGACACTGATCTTTTATGAACGAAATTAAACTATCTAGTGTAGTATTTTATTATTGCGTTTCGTCATCTTGAATGCGCGAATTGTATCAGTGTCAAACTTTTTTAAAGCGAGTTGAAGCAACATGAAGTCGGAAAGATCTTCCAATTTTAAATTCCTAAGAGAATTAACCGCGGTTACGAAGTTATCAATAAACAGCTGGAAATTCGCGACAGACGCGTTGCCGGACAGTTTGAGATTTAAAGCTTGGTCAAAGTAAGTAGACGCTAGGACGCGCGTGTCTTGATATCTGTCAAGTAGTGACTGAAATATGACCTGATAATTCTCAGCACTGGGTGTGACACCTGCAAATACGGACTGGGCTTTCGGTGACGGTTTACCTATTAAATAGTACAACCTGTCAGCATCTGTCAGAGAACCATTATCGTGCACTGTAGACTTAAAACTCGCATAAAATAACGGCCAATTTCGTATATCTCCGTCAAACAACATAATCTCGATTGGCGGTAATCTCGGTTTGCGGGCAACGGGCTCTGCTGAACATTTACCCTCCAATTGCGATTGTATACGCTTAATAATACAATAAAGATCTTCGAATGAGGTGTACGCCTGATAGTTCGGTTTTTCATCAGGATTGATAGAAAGTAATCTTGCGTTATTATACCGCGCCGCTCCCGCTATAGTTATTACCGCTTATAAGACCGCTCGCAAGTGGAAGTGACTGTGTAGTGAAGTGAAAACAAGCAGCTGCATCACGAAACCACCAGGAGACTGCCCTTCGGAAACGAAGAAGATTGCCGTATAAGGTAAGTGCCCTCCATCCTTGGAATATCCAATACCCACTCACAATCATCTCTCCCATTCCAATCCTACATCCTCTTCCCGTATCCAATCCTAGGCGACTAAAACCCGCTATCCTTTGAATACAGTCCATTCCATTAATCCTTCCCAAGTCGCCTAGAACCTACGGTTTCGGTGTATCGCTGAACCATAAGTCGTGTTTACTCCAAGTGCCTCAAACATTAGTCTAGTAGACATTGATTTCAGTTACTTGGTCTATGTAAGTTTATTTTGTTTAATTGTTTCACAGAAACTAAACAATAAATAAATCTGGTGTTTCTTGTCTTACGTTAATCTTACTATCATTCGTGTTTAGTTTCCAGCAGAAACCACCGTACATTTGTATTCTAACAAGGACTAAGCAAATACGATCCCTTATCTAACGAACGCATTGTCAAATGGCCGCCCTAGAGCAAAATGCAAACCATTCCTTACTACAAAGAATACTCCGATATTCCAGTGACGTTCAACAAGCAAGATGAATATTCCTATTTCTCGAATGCAATCACACCTGAATTTCAGGACCACACAATTTATATTGTTTGTAGAATAATCGACATAGTTTTATCGAATTTTCGAGGTATTTCAGAATGCATGAGGCATCATTATAAGTAGGGGACTAAAAGCTAATATCCTTTCGTAATTGATTAAACTAGAAACCGGACTCCGGGATCCAAGTTATAAGTCTTGGATGCAATCCCGATATCACTAGACCGATTATATAAGCAAGTGACAATATCGCTATGCAATACGGCCGTTACACAACTTTATTAACAAACTGCCACGCCTGAGAGATTTAAAGTAACATTTTTTTTTTGATAGTAATAGGCGGTAAACGACCAGACCGATCGCCTGATGGAAAGCAATTACCGCTGCCCATGGACACAAGCAGCACCACAGGAGTCACAAGTGCGTTGCCGCTCCTTGAGGTCGGGAAAAGAGATAGGATGAGGAGTGGGATGAGGGAGACGGAATAAGGGATAGGGCCTCCGGCACTCTCACTCACCAAACGAAACGCAACAGTTTAAGTACTGTTAATTTACGTCGATTTTCCGTGAGAGGGTAGTACTTCGCCGGTCGAGCCGGGCAATCTGACATAGCTGTCCGAATAGCCAATGCTCATTGGCTAGCCTGCTTCCACATAGCTCGAAGAACTGATGGCCTTTGAGGCTGAAGGATCCTGGAGTGGCGACTACGTACCGGACGACGTAGCAGGGATAACATTCCTGTAATGCTACTGCTAAACCTGCGTTAGCGTTAACGTTAATAGCAATGGCAAACTACGCGTTAATTAACGTATTAAAAATGCTCTTTGCCTACATTAAGGTAACAGTGCCATTAAGCGTTAATTCCTCGTGAATTCACACGTTAATACTCGTTAAGATTCGAGGATTTATATTCCAAAGGCATGGCTCTGGTTATAATAGTTCTAAAAACAAAAGCTTTCTCATTCGAACACTCCATAGTCATTCTCGTAATTGTTGTTTACGCCTAAAAAAAGTACACTCGTCCATTTTGAGAGCGCGCGTCTCCTGTATTATGACGGCGCTAATGTAGCCAAGATCACTAAGCGCGCTAAACTACAAGCGAAAACCCTTTGATGAGGCTAAAAAAACCACACCCGAGCTATCGCTTAGCGTTTCACGCCATTAGTAATGCTATTAGTACTTTAACGCGTTAAAACGTTGGCCACATCTACGTAGTACCTAAATTAACGCGCTCATTGACGCGTTTAGACGCAGGTGTAGCAGGAGCATTAGGCGTACCGACAATCTAGTTAAGAGCGCGGGTAGCGTAGATGCGGGCAGCTCAGGAGCGGTCTGTGTTCAGAACCTTGGGGGACGCCTATATCCCGCAGATAACATCTGTTGGCTGAGATGATCATTGTAAATTGAAAGTATGAGGAGTTACTTATAAATAACTTGTCCGCCAGGCCCCATACTACATTTTGAGTTAACTTCTACTATGAGCGAAGGAAGGACACCTTTAAATAGGGTTTGCACTCCCGTCAAGAAAATATCTAGTAAACAGTTTGAAATAGAGCGCATAATTTAATAGTTAGACGTTGAGCTAGAGCAATTATTACTTATACTAAGAGAGTTAGTCATGGCATCTTACTGGTTTGAATGTTAATTATTCGAATAATTGATTTAAATTTGATTACTGTAGTTATTGACTTCTGTTATAATTGCTAAAATGTATAAAGCTGACGTCTGTGGTAATAATATCAACATTATTAGGGCTTATACAGAGTGCTTCCTAAATCATGTAATTAATTTAAAGGACAATGGCAGATCTCCATACATCAAAATGTCTGAAATTAAATTGAAGCAGCGTACAGTAATAAAAAAGACAGGTGAGAAGTACAATGAACAGAAGAGCATGCATGAGGAATCTGATGGGAGTGAATGAAGCAAGAGATATATGTCAGGATCGTTGCACATGGCGTTCCGTAGTCTCTGCCTACCCCTCCGGGAAACAGGCGTGAGTATGTATATATGTATGTAATAAAAATATATATCAAAATATTTGGTGTAAGTAACAGAGTCTATAAATGATTCTATTTTCACTCAGGAAAGGTGAAAAAGAAGATAATATATCGGTGTTTGAATTTTTAGTTAAGAACTAGAGGACCCGTGCTGCTCCACAGCATATATATTATAAAAAAGCTCTTACATATAGGTATGATGAGAGCCTTATCTAATAAGTAAAAAGATGATATTCTAACAAATATATATATATATATATATATATATATATATATATATATATATATATATATATATATATATATATATATATATATATATATATCAAGAAACTTCTTTTCTCACAACATTGGCTTTGCGTTGCACCTTAGGTATCGTGAAATTTCCACCTTGGCATTACTGAATGGTTTGCCGCGCAATAGGGATTTAAATAATATGTATAACTGAACATTGACGAAAGAAAGTTCTTCAATATGACAGTCCTGCCCTATCATTCTTTCCATTAGGACACTGTAATGTCCTTCGTCCAGGTGCCCAGAAAATAGCAAGCTATGAACTATTTCGCCAATACCATAGTCAGTAATCGTATTACTGTTTTCCAGGTGAAATCCGAATTGACACTCGGGATATAGCTCTTAAGTTCAGCATGCCCTGCGTACTGTCCATTGGCACCCATCACACGTTTGTAATCTGTTGCAATTGTAATGGTCTGGCCATATGCTTCGTCTCCAACAATGAAGTTACTATATTATATACATCCCACTTATTGACTATGTTATCAACAGTGGCCAAACGAATTTCATAATGTTTATTCTCACTTCCATATAAACAATAAGAAATTGCGCGGAATAAGCAATTACCGTCACCAAGAATGGAAATCACTTGAAAATAAAATTGTTGATGGTAGAATTAATCAAATCTGAACCCGTTACCACCCGCATTTTTTTAGCAGTAGGGAGGACCATCCGGTACCAAATCTCCAACAGGGCCGTCATTGACCAACATTCTTTGTTCAAACTTTCTCTGAGCATTTTTCAATTTCCTTCCAAGAACCATCATTATAATTGAAAACACAACTACTCACAAAAAATTCGCTATTAAATCAGAAACTTAATGTAACTAACTTACGCTAACTTCACTTTTGTCTTTATCTGTCAAAATAAAAAATATAGATAAACGACTTTTTTTATAAGTAAGAAAATAGGTTTTATTTCTGTTATCCAGCTAAATATGTCTGTGAGAAGCACGATTAATCCATCATAATTTAGAAATGTAATAATGACGTTTATAATTTTGGTCGAAATTGTAGTTTTGGTAGGAATGGTAGCTTTGGTAGAAATCGTAAGTAACATTGCTACCAAAACTACAATATATGCCAAAAATGCCATTTCTACCAAAACTACTATTCGTACCGAAAATACTTTTCCTATCAAAACTACTATTCGACTAACACTATCATATCTACATTTTTTTTTAAACTACCATTTCTACCAAAACCGCCGTTGTTGTCAAAAGTACCTTTGCTCTCAAAACTACCTACTATTCTTACCAAAACTACAATTTCTACCATAACTACCACTTGTAATAATAATAAATAATAAAATAATAATAATTATATGACAATAGTACTATAAACCGCTGTAATATGTTCCACATAAAAAAAAATTAAGATGCCCGAAGAAAGTCCGTAATTTAAACACGAAAAATCAGTTCACCCAACATTAAGGGTTAACTGGTAACATTCGGGGCAAATTACTTGCCATCAATAGTGATAATTTGACCTCCATCGGATAAAATTTTACACACCACCACAATCAAAGGAGGTATAATGTTTTTTCCTGGCAGTTACCGCAAGGAACTTATTAGATGCCATAAAAATATTTTTGAATTAAGAACCGCCCATGTATAATAAAAGCAATGGAATCTTAAGAAATTTATAGGAAAATATTGGAAAATAAGTCCAATGTCCACACCTATCTTCCGTCAAACTTAGCCAATTTAAATGAGCATACCATCAAATGAAAGAGCTCTTTTCAGCGCGTGTTTTAGGCCTATAACGAAACGCCTACCTCAATGAGAACCATATATATATAAGCAGAAAGTCATTGACCATGGCTACGAAAACGTAAAAAATGTATGGGAGAAAACTGTTTTTGCATGTAACTTGATGAATGTGCAAGTTAGGTAATTTCTAATGCTTGATGACAAAGCTATGCAGCGAGAGCTTTCATTAAAAAAAAAATCATGCGAATCGGTTGCGTAGAACGGGCTGGCCGACTCCTATTATAAAACACAAATTCTTTTAATATATAGATGAACTATGTAGGTAAAAGGAAAGTTATAGTATGAAAGTTAAACAATGTAGGTAGGTACGTTTGAATTATCAAATGACATATGTCAGACTGACATCAAAACACGGAAGTATTTTGTAGCATCTAACTGTCACAGCCAAAGACAAAAGCAGAGCTGCACATTTTAAATCGATTTTATGGGAAATCGATACAACTTTAAAACGATGCTCTGACGTTTATATTTGACTTAAACGTTGTTTTGCTTCAAAAATATTAGCTTTTTGATATAATGTTGATTAAATATAAAATAACTGCATTTTAAACCAAGCCAACTCAATAAAGGTCGATCGTATCGATTACTTATTTAATAACCGATACGGATATAGCACTCACGTCTATTCCTGTCACACCATTGTCTATGGCAACAATCAAATAATAAAGTATTCGTAATCAATTGGAATGCTTTTTATCATCATAAAATACTCCAGTTTTAACGAGACAAAGTGAAAATATTAAAAATCGTAGAAAAAAAACAATTTGCTTTGTTCATATGAAGTTTAAGGTCGCCACAACAAACCCAGACCAAATTCTGCCATTGTTCTTTACTGCTTCATCAAGATAACGTTGACTGGGTTTCAAATTATATTTTTTTTTGGTATATAGGGTGTCAAACTGTTATTTTGATTATATAGTCAAATTAAATTTATATTTACTTTTTGTTATTGAAAAAGAAAAGGCCAAATATTAAAAAAAATGTTTCTACGCGGAAAGTAAATACTGCATGCAAAAGCTTCGTGTATTTATTTTACGTTAGTTTTCGTTTCAGCTAGTTAGAAAACACTGTGGATACAAACTCCCTAACTATCAAAGGTACTTAAATGATCACGTTTTGTCTTGTTTATTTTGAATTAGTTACTATCTGCGTATTTATTTGACTGATTAATGCGTTTGAGAGCCTGAAACAATTTTTTTAAATTATTATAGAGACTACAGTTTGCTTTTATTATTATCCTGGATTGGAAAGAACAGGATAGGTTGCCAATTAATTTGGAAACTTCCATAAAACTGAAACTCAATATAGAGATGGTTTTCCACCATACCTCGTATTGTTCTATATGGGAATGGAGCGGGTATACAAATTTAAGCTATAAAATTTTTTCTAAACTTTCCGTTTCGATATACATTGTAGCATCTAAAATATACTCGTATATCGGCCTACCGGTGGCGAAAAGACGCGACACGCCGCACGTCGGCGACGATTACATACAAAACGTGTTAATCGTTATTGTAAGAAGCTTGATGCTACCAGTGATTATGGTCGGTGGTTCGTTTGCGCGCTACTTCGCTATATGGCAAACTAGACAGCAAAAATATTTACATAAAATCGTAAAAGTATTCAACAGTATCCAAAAAATTTAAATGGCGCACCCTGCTTAAAATTTGAATGCAAGTTTTAAAAGCGAGTAATGAATGTACTTAAAAGTGAATCACTAACAAACTAGCGCAGTCCGTAAGTCCGTACAATTGGCGTCTGTTAATCTCTCGATCGCTGATTAATGTTCACAATCCATTGCTCAGTCGGTGCTATTCGGTCCTCGTTAACCTTGCGTCGAAGGGCAATGTACATCGTATCATTCCGACAGCTTAACGATAACTATCGTATTCAACCGTGATTTTCAATGTGAGGGATTATTTTGTATTTTGTTGTGGATTTTGCTTCAGTGGGAGTTATAATTTGGGTTGTGTAGGTTTTGTACAAGTGGGCTTATCCGCAAAAAATGTCTTGCACAAAAATTTTTTTGTCAATCTCTGTATCTTGGTAGTCTGAACGAAAAAATGAGTGTTAAACACTCTCTTGTACTTCATAATTTTGAAGAGTAGTGTCAGATATTGTGATTTGGCCGTGCAAAATTGAAATTAGTTTAGTTTCAACTTTGTACGACGTATGCATTTACCGAATGCCTCGGCTTGACCAACGCTAGTGTGAATCCACTGTTATGTATATGTAAGGCCTCTAAATCTTTATGAAATTAAGTCAAAATCTTTACTTACTTAACTTGGAGATAAATTGACGATCGCAATATACTTTTATCGGTCAATACTCAATAGTTTCTTACGAACATAAATCGTATACCTATACAAGTATTATGATGATACAATCGTACATCGTACATTCCGACCTCGTAGTTTCTTAAAAAAATAAAGAAAACGTCGTCATGAAACCCCACTTTTGGAGACTTAACGTCCACAAAACGCGCTTAGCTAAAGTATTTGGCTCTGCCATAAGGAAGTCCTTCAAGGAAAAGAGAGCAGTCTTTTATAGATTGGAAAAACGTCGTCCAATACCTCATTCTGAAGATTCAATTTGAACACAGTTCCAGCGACGGAACGTCAATAGTTTTTTTTTACCTTTTCCTAATGGATAACCCAGCGCACAGTAAATATTAAAATTAGACTTGCGAATTATTCATTTTTATTTGAAGAGCATATTACCAAGAGGCAGTGATAGTGATAGATTTTTTTCAAAGTTACGTGCATATTAAACTGTTTCACTTCTGCCATTTCTAATTATGAATAGGGTTTGTCTGTACTTTAGACACTAGATTACAGCGTGGTGAACCTACGCTGGCCAAGTGTGGGTTGTGCAGGTGTTTGCAGAATTGAGATGTCTTTCGTGATTATTTTAGCGATAATTCTTGGACAAGTAGGTTACCTCACGAGGTTTACCATTGCCGTTTAGCAAAAGGTTATTAACAATATAATATGTGCATAGATTTGCAATACCAATTTATGTGCGCGCCGTTAGTTTGAACTCCCTTTGAAATGTCTTTGCGTAGTGGTCTGTTAGTCTCTACAAGGCTATCGCTCCTTCAACTCAACATTATGTCTGGCTAACTAAAGAGATATTTTACCAATTTCACAGTTATTGCGGGCTTTAGTTATTACTTGTATGTAACAACGCAAGTGATTTCGATGACAGTTTTTGAAGCTTTTTATTTGCGATCTATAGACGTGCTCTTTTGAGATATGTATATATACGTATATTATTTCATCATGATCTTGAAAAGGTCAAATACCATTAGTGCGCAGCACTCAAAGAAAATAATAAAGGTTTACTTTCAGTAACTGTGGGCGTTTTCGGCAAATGCTCATTCCCTGTCAAGTCGCTCTATAAATGTTTCATGTATAACTGTTACAGGACTGCGTAGAATGAAATAATTATGAACGATTCAGTTTATATAACAATGGAAATGTGTAATTGATAACTCACTGTTTATATTTAGGTATATTAGTAGAGTTATTAGTCATGTTACTTTTACAAAAGGCGTACATAAAAATAAAGTAATGATTGTACCTAAATTTAAATAACGGGTTTTTATCTTGGAATTATATTAATGTATATTTCTTATTTGTATATTTAAATATATACTTCTGTTTACTCTTACATTTGTTATGAGTTCTGCCAGCTGTGCTCAGCGGCTTATGTTTTCTCGATAAGTAATCTATCTCAAATTTATGCTCCATATAGTTTCATAGGTATAAATTATACGATAAGTAACATTAAGTACAAAACATTCAGCTAAAAAGGCCACAAATGTTCATTAAATTTGTACAGATTATTTGTAAAACATTTTTATGTGCTAATATAAAAGTATTGCTCGCTCATGCGGCGAACAAAGATTTAAATGTGCCGTTTGTATTTAAAATAAAATGTTTGCTTTGAAACTAATTACTTGGCCTCTATGTTTACATAATAGGATCATTAGTCACTTTGCTTCAGGTTTGTGACTTGAATACTAATATTTTAAACTGTAGATTTTCCATATTGTTATAAATACGTATTACGTATGAATAGGAATATGTCTGCTTTTAAATATCGCGATTTGTACATTAACCGTGATTATAGTATACTTACATACATACCTACGTATGTACATATAGTCACCTTTTCGCTGTCAGGGTAGGCAGAGACAACGGAACGCCACTTGCTTCTATCCTATCAAACCTCACGCGCTTCCTCTACTTTCATTATACTCTTTTCATACATGCTCGCCGGTTGCGAGTGCTTCGGACCGTACCGTTTTTCAAAACGTCACCAATTTGGTCGACGAATGTCCTACGACGTCGGCCGCGACCGACTTGCCCACACACGTTTGTCTCATATATTTGATGCGTCATTCTTTCTTTACTCCACGAACTCAGGCCGAACCTATTAAGCATTCCTTTCTCAATTCTCGTCACAACATCTTATTTCAAGCCACATCGCTCTCGTATTACTGCATTCGGAATTCTATCAATCAGTCATATATTATACTTGATGTTTTGATGTAACCCAATCCAAAAAGTTAACTAAAATACGCTTATAAAGTTTCCTGCAATCCAAAAATGTGTATGGTATTACAATTAGTTACAAACTAAACATAAACATTCATAGGTACATTGAAAATTTATAGTGCATATGCTACATCATATCCTAATAAATAAAATAAAAATCAGCAGTTTCCACCAAATCGTGTGTTCACAGAATGAAACATATTGCGCGAAAGCATAATAAACGCGCCTACCTTGAATTGCTTCAAAAACCGAGTTGACACTGAGCTGCTGGTGCAGCTGTATCCATCATCGTCCTAGCGTTGCGATGAGCCCGGTTCGCGCTACAGTCTAACCAGGTTTGACAGAATAGTGGCTTATAAAAATCCGTAAGAGGAGCTTTGGTAAACATTAGTAGGTGACATACCTGTACATGTATCATCATACATCTTGCATACCTATAGACAATGAATACAGATTTATATAGAAGCGCAGTTCTTAAGGATTTCGTGTGCCGATTCCAAGTGGGGACTGTCTCCAGTTTAGTTCAAAGTTGACGCCGATGGCGGCGCTGGCGTGGTTCTCCGTCTCTATTGCTCTCGTAGTTAAGATACACAGGAGGAACGTTCGTCTCTCTTGCTAGAGACAGCTGTCACAGTACGACTGCCACGCCGCCAAGCGGCAATTTGGATCACAGAATGTTTGTCTACAGCGGGCCCATAGGAAATGCGCCTCTTATGTAAATATCTGAGCTCTTTGCTATAGGTGACTATCCCTGTCAGTAACACACAATGTTCTACCGAAATCTGTAATCGTCTTAACGTATCGACCCGTTAATCCGGCTAATGAATGCCGTAGCTGTTCGAAACTTAATACATCCAAATGACAGCTATTGATCTTTTGCTCTCCAGTTAATGAACTCTGTCCATTGCTTGGCAACTGGTGGTTTATCCTCATGATCCTTACGTCAACGCGTAATGAATGTCAACTAACATGCGAAAAGGTAAAAATAGTTTTTGTGATTAAATGTTTAATTAATTACCTTTTGCTTTGTTAGTTCCCTAGTATAAGTAGTTAATTTTTGCTTTATTTTTTAGAAAACCTTCTCCCATGCTAGATAATTATAATAGGCACCTGTGTCGCTAAGTCTTTGGTCACATACGAATGATACAAAATAATTTTTTTGACTGCACGGTAGGCTAAGTGGTTTAAGCGTCCGCCTCGCTGTTTGACACTGCGCCGAGTGTTGTGGATTCGATACCCACACGAGACAACACTTTGTGTAATTCACAAATTGTTTTTTCGAGTCTGGGTGTTCTTTGTGTCCGTTAGTTGTATGTTTGTAAAGTCCCCCGCGACGCAGGATTTAGTCCTAATGCGGGAGTTGCCTTTTTAAATGAAAAAAAAATATGACGAACATTCAAATTGAAATGTTTAATCGGGATTACAAAATTAGTCCCCTGTCTAGTACAAAGTCAACAATCTTCAGGAATTGAAGCTATAGTTATATTTATTAGATTACTTACTTTACAATTTGAAATCACAAGCGGTCTGAATTTAGCAAGTTTTCGGTCTTGTACGTGTTTGGTTAGGTAGCTATTTGTATTTGATGTTATGTTGCCTGATTCGGATAAAATACAACATTCGACAAACAAGTTACGAACCCATATCACAAACGTATTGTAAAGCATTTCGCAAAGTAGGTCGGTCCAACAATATCATTCATACAGTGTGTGCTAGGCAATCAATCTTTCAAACGTATCGAAACTGATCCAAACAAAGTTTTGTTACATTGCCATTGGCTGGGTATTTTTTCGATAATCGATGACCAAAGTTAGATATTAGGAAACATACCGGCTGGTTACAAATGAGTTTGCGAACAATGTTTTTTTTTTGTTTTAAATTAAAGGAGTTTGATAAACAATGACAAAATATGATGAATTGATGTATTTTTGCGTTACGATGTATTTATTTATCCCTGATCCAAGCAAGGGTTTTGCATCATTGAAGTAAATTGATGAGCGTTATTATTTGATTTATTTGTGTCGTTGACATTGATATATTATTATGTTCGGCATTTTCAGACCCTCATCTAGAGTAGCATGATTATTTTTTGTTTATATCCAATTACTTTTAGCAATGGAATAAGCTATGAGCCCTTCCTTAAATATTATAAATAGATATTCTTAAACTACAGTAAAATAGAATAGCATTTATCGCACAAAAATAAATGCTTTTAAATAAGAACGAATGCTTCTATGATATAACCCAGGAAGTGATTTCAACTGATTGCCTTAAAATTTGCAATAAATGAAAATAAAAACCATTTTGACGTAATTTTCCTTCCAATATTAAAATGATTTGCTCAAAGAATCAGCATTGCCATCGAGCGTGGCAATGCTGCCAACCTCCTGGGTACGTTAACCGATAACATTGATGCGGAGGCATTCTACGATGCCTAAACACACATGTACATATTTTCACATTACATTTTTAGATTTATGTATGTACATATAATTATTTATACATTATGATTATGTAAGTATAGTAATGTATACACGCTGATTTTTAATTGGTTTTGGAGCGAAAGCCATCTTATTACTTATCGTTTAGAGAACCTAACCAGCTAATAAGATTTGAAATCTAAGCTATAAAAATCGTAACAAAAATATTAAATTATTGGTACGAGAGTTCGTAGTTATGAAAGAAATCGCGCGCGCCGATGTATGTTCGATCGTGCCACACACATACCTACACAGATAGATATTAAACACACGACACACACAGATAAACATTGCACTGTAGGTACAGACCCCGCCCCCGGCGTACGCGCATAGCAACGCGGGGCAACAGGGGTAGGGGCGGGGGTCGGCTGCAATTTGCCGCTCGTCACTTCGACAGTCTCGTGAAATTAGGTCAATGGGACGCCCGTACGTCACGTTCGACCCCGTCACTGTACCCCTGTTACGTCGCACGCGCTTCGTAATGGATCGGCATTATGAATTTTCCAATATTGAGTTCGCGTCTATGGTGCGAGTGTATTACATGCCTGATGAAAATATGGAAGAGGCGAGGCGCATGTATTCGTTACCAGACCACCTGGAAACGTTGCGCACGCGAGGTATTCACTCACCCTAAGTGCCATCACCAAACACAATCCTGGCTGTAGTGCAACGCCTCATAAACATCGGTCAGTTTAGCAGTGTATTCAGTGCAGTTTGAACAAGAAATTCGGCATCGTAATTAGGTAATTAGTGTTTTTCTAATTAGCTATCATTAACAAAAGACAATGTGTGAAAGGTGTAAATTGATTGTGATGTACGAGTACCTAGGCAGCAAACAGCAAAGGTATTTGGTTTATTCATTATTGAATACCTACTGTGATTACATTCTTATAAATACCATAGAAATACGCAAGTACTAAACTTTTCCATTGTTAAAATTTTTGTCTAGTTATTCAAAAGATAATGTAGGTACCTATGTCTAATAACGTAACGAATATTTCTTAGTTTATCGTTTTTCTTCTATTAGTTCATCATGATTTCGTAAACCCACAGCTTGTTTCGACGAATTTCTAAGTCCGAGTAATGTTCCAAGAAATTATTGAATAGGTATAGCTATTTAGTTACATACGTTTATTATTTTAATTATTTATTACTGCACTTCATGGTTGGCGTAGTGGTTTAAGCGATGTTTGACACAACACTTTGTGTGATTCATAAATTGTTGTTTCGACTGCTGTGTCCGTTACGTATCATTATCAGTCCGCACTAACAACCTACAACCGCTGTAGGTAAATAACAGCAACAGCTGACGGCGGCGCCCGGCGCACGCGGCGAGGTCATGACCGCGCGGCGCGCTAACACTACCTACTCATAAACAACCGTGTGTAGTACGTATTTCCAGCAGTTACTGACTTTTATAACTTTTTTGTTTTAGGTGCTAGGTGAATTTTGATTTTGAATATGAATAGAGGATTTTATTTCGGACATGAGGTTTTTTTTTTCCTAAACCAATAAAAAATCAGCGTGTATAGTTAAAATTAATATTATGTAATATTCTACTAATAAATAATTATTCTTATAAAGAAAATATGATTTGCTCTTTCAATATTGGTGAACAATTGTCTGCTATAGGCTCTTATAATGTACCTACTAAGAAGAAAATGATTGTAAAGAAAGAAGATAATTTTCCATTGAGGAATGGTTGGAAACAGATTGTAAGGCAGTGACAATGGAGATACCTACAAACTGCCATGCAGTATCTCAGGTTCAACTCCACGTCGCAGTTTGGATTATTTCATCATCATCATCAGCTGCCCTATATGTAAACTGTCCCACTGCTGGGCACGGGCCTCTTCTCGCTATGAGAAGGATAAAGCCATTAATAGTCCACCACGCTGCCCTAGTGCGGGTTGGTAGACTTCACATGTCTTTCGAGAACATTATGGAGAACTCTCAGACATGCAGGTTTCCTCAAGATGTTTTCCTTCAGCGTTCAGCAAACGATAATTAACAATTTAATACGCACATAACTCCGAAAAGTCATTGGTCTGTGCCGTGGATTCGAACCCAGACCCTCTGCGTAGCAGTCTATCGGTCTCTCCACTAGGCTATCGCCGCCTCTAGTTAGGATTATTTAAACGTTTTAATTTTTTTATTATGATTCTAAATTGCCCCATTGCCCCCGAGTGTGGGTATTGGTCTCGGTTGTCCTAAAGATCTTTGATAGTAGGTATGGTGCATTAAAACCCCGGTCAAATATCGCTAGTTAGGATTATTTAAACGTTTTAATTTTTTTATTATGATTCTAAATTGCCCCATTGCCCCCGAGTGTGGGTATTGGTCTCGGTTGTCCTAGAGATCTTTGATAGTCGCTATGGGGAATTAAAACCCCGGTCAAATATCGCTATCTCTTTGGATTGTGGAGGCCAGACCTGCAGTCGTTCTGTGGAAAAGCTAATAGTTTGTCAAATTTAGTTATACTAGAAAGTGGATCACGGCCTCCAAGGCTAGTAGTCCAGTAGCCATGTTTATATTTTTGTTTTTCCTAAAACCTTTTTGTTCGTCACATAGTATGTGGTATTTAGTTAGGAAGTTATAAAGAGATTCATAGATAATTTATTCTATGATCTTTGAGAATATGGAGATACGGGCAATTGGCCTATAGTTTAACATTTCATCTATGTCGTTCTTTTTATATACTGGTATAACTATTACGGTTTTGAGACCTTCTGAAAATACACCAGATTGTATGCTTGCGTTAATAATATGAGCAAGGGGTGCAGCGAAACAGTCAGAAACTAATTTTATAACTGAAGTTGATATGCCATCAAAGCCAAAGCTCTTTTTGTTTTTTAAGTTCTTTATTATACGCATAACATCTTTAGGGATAACTGGGGCCACAAATATTGAATGTGGGTGGGTATTTATGTTATTTGTGTCGCTTAACTTATATTTAGGTATACTGCAAGTCTGGTCAATGAAAAAGCTGTTAAAGGATTCAGCTAATAAATTAGGGTTTGATATTATTTCATCACCTTTTTTATTTGGAAAATGGGTTCTCTTACAATTTTATTATTATTAATAATTTGCCAGGCCGTTTTGGATTTGTTTTTTGAATTATTTATTAAGTGGTTATTCTGAGCCTTTTGGGTGAGTTTAATTATTTTCTTGAATCTCTTTGTGTAATTGATGAATTTAACTTTATTTTCAGAAGTCGGTTTTAGTCTCTGTTGCCATAGTAACTGTCGTTGTGTTTTGCTTCATATTCGTATCCCTCGAGAGACTCATTTTAATTTGTTTTCTGATTTTACAGTAACTAATTTGTGCGGGAAACAGAGATCGTGTAGCAGTTGGAATATATGAAGAAAGTTATCGTAGGCTTTGTTGGAATCTTCTGTATCATATACATCAGAAAATGTAAGGCTTTCGAGATGAGATCGAAATTTAATTAGGTTTTCTTGAGTTATATCTCGTTTTAATGTTCTCCATGTTTTAATTTGGCTGATTTTATTAACTTTTATCTTTATCATTTGAGCTGTGTGGTCAGATAATCCGAAGTCGGTTACTTCATGATGACAATTTTGTTTAAAATTATGTGCAAAATTGTCTAAACAGGTATTACCGATAAATCTATTTGGCTGATTAATTTTTAGTTTAAGGTTAAAGCTCCTGAGAAAACATTCAAATTCTAATGTAATTCTGTTCCTATTTAGGATATCTATATTAAAGTCTCCACATAAAATGACTTTTTGAGAGGGTTTAATGCATACCTTTTTTAAAATAAGATCTAAATTTTCATAAAACTTACTTAGATTACACAGCTTAGGAGGTCTATAAACACATATAGTTACAATTTTTTGTAATGGAAATGCTATGGCACAACATTCGATAATTCCTGTTATCAAGTATTTCATAATGTCAGTTCGTTCTTTATACTCATGCCCAAATCTTACCAGGTTACAGGCACCGCCACGTTTTTTATTCTGTCTAGCAAAGCATGCCGCTAGCTTGTAATTAGGCATATATAATATATTTTCTTGGCCTGACATTATAAAATGCTCAGTTATACATATTACGTCAATAACTTTCTGCTGACTGGATAGTTCTTGAATGTAGATATTTAGTCAATCTGATTTATTTATAAGACCGGCAATGTTTTGGTGAAGAACATACATAGAATCAGAGAAAAAACTCACGACTTGGAGACACGATGACACTGTTTATATTTTCATGAATTAGGGCTTCACATTCTGTTGAGCTTTCAGATATAGTTAGACGCAAGTTATGAAATATATTGCGCATTCCACGGTCATTTATCTTTCCATTGACTTTTGAGAACATAGTAAAATCATATAATAGATCCAAATTAGAGTCAAATGCAGTTGCGTAGCCGTATGTTTGTAAATCAAGACGTAATAAGTTATTAAAAGTCTCTATTCGCCAATTAAACATAGTTGAGTTACTTAATCTAAAGGTAGGAACACATAAAATAACATTTGTATGCTGAATTTTAGATTTTAGATCATTCGGTTTAAATGTAATAACTTAGTGAAACCAATATATCGCGATAAAATCCGTGAACTGTAGTTTAAATTCAATGTGTAACAGTCGCGTAAACCCAAGAAGATACTAAGTAAAAAAAGTATTAGAAAGTAGAGATTCCTTCACATGTCCTACATATGATAGTCACGTCCAATTTGACAGTATGTTTGAGGTTTAGCGTAAAGCGTTGTCAAAGGTTTTCAGAGTTCATTGCAAAGCTTTGCAGCCTACGCGTACAAAATATTACGAAGAAAGAATGGCTCTACCAAATGCCTGCCTATTCCAAGACTCTTAGGGCACTTGTACACGGTAAGAAAATTTACCGAGTCTACGGCAGACAAGACAAATTTTTTGTGTACACGACATGAATTTTGTCTGTTCTGCATACGAAAACTTTTCGTGCCTTCCGCAGACAAAACCAATCGGAACGTGTACACAACACGATTTTTTTTGTGCAGTTGTCAGTCGGGCGTAGGGCGCGCAGGTAATAACAAGTCTGATAATCATTTTCGTTTATTTATAAAAATGTTAACTACAAAGCAAAAAAGAATGATGATTGCATATTATTATTATAACAAAATGAAAAAGGAAACAAAAAACAAGAGACTTTACTGGGTTCATCCAATTATACAAGAGAAAAATGAGGCTGAACCCTACTATTCCTCCCTCCACCGCTCCGCAACAACGTTCGCCGCGTCGTGTCTTGCGCAGACAAGATTTTTTTTCGTGCTCCGCTGCGTGCAGTGTACACAGTTATTTTCTAGATATGACACGAATTCTTGCGTAGGCCCGGCGTATTTTCTTACCGTGTACAAGCGCCCTTAGTGTTCTTCTCATCTCTTTTATTTTATAATTAATTAAAATAACTGTTATTTTTTTTTGCATCCCTTATAATAGGTAATTACATTGCTATCTTACTACATTCTTTTATATATTCCTGATTGATCGAAAAATCGTCAAATTTTGAATAAAAACCTTCATTAAAAATAAGCCTTGTATTCCGAATACTATAATCTTGCTGTAACCAGAATCAGCGTTACACATTTAGTGTTAACCTTTAGTTAATAATCTAAGTTTTTTTCAGAAAATACGGATGTAGGAAAGTAGGCAGAATTTGTTCATAAATATCTCCTCATTATCTACCACTATTATTGATCATACCCTTGGTTGAACAAATCCCAGTTCATTCAAGGTTACTAGTTAAAGTGCTATTCTCGTGACCGGTTCCACAAGGGCGGCTTATTATAGTTCATGACCGCAGCGACTAAGGGGTGCAATCATAACGTAAACTGTGTAACAATTTAATAGACCAATGTTAACGGTTACTGTGATTGCTGCGCTGTAATTTTGAACATTTATTATACAGTTCAAACAATAGGTTATTCAAATTCTTTTCATTTAAAATAAGTTTTAATAATATAAACAACAATTTGCCAATTTTTGCAGGTATTTAAGGTTAAAAAATACTATTTCAGTCAAAATATTACCTTCATCAGACCTGTTTACAAATAACCATGAAGATACCATAGTAAAAATGGGTTATAAGCAACAACTACAGTCATGATAATAATGGTTATTTCAATAAGGTATAAGAATATTAAACAAAATTGCTTTAGCAGTATTATAGTTTGGATAACAGTTAAATCATCACTTTATTAAATGACACATTTATTTTATATTCATAACGAATTCCTTAGCAATCAAATTCGTGTTCTTTAGTAAATTAAAACGTGATTTTCTTGGAAAATGCAATATTTCCTCAAATTGACATTGCGGAAAATATTAATACTTGTGCCATTTTAATAGAATGTCTTCTTTCTATTGGACGAAGATTTTATGTAAGTACACTCTATATTTAATAGATTCGTTGGGTGGCGATTCGATAAAATCCTTCGTGGAACTCAAGCTTACTTTATTGCGGCCGTTCTTTGCGCCACAGCTAAAATATGGTACGGCAGCTAGAAAAAAATTCACAGGCCTTGTCACCCTAAATTACTTATTATAGTTGACTGTTAGGAATATGTTACCTGTTAACAAAATTCATCAGTAACAGATATACTCTTCTTGTTATCAATAAAACATAAAGTCTATGTATGCAGGTAAATACGAAGTCAAACAAACATTTCCAAAGAAAATATCGGTCTCGATAGCCTTTCAATTGAATTCAAAGTAGGTACTGGGAACCCCGACGCGAGTCTAGTTTTGTAGCTTAGCTACATATAAGTGACTTCTAACACAGTGCAGTCAAAGAGAAAACCGCAGTAAACATACAAATGAAACACTTGAAACCGTCTGGCTGACTTCAATCATGTATTTTCATGCAGAAAAATATGTCGATTTTACTACTTGGAATGCACGTATGGCGTTTAAGGCATGGTTAAGTGGTCGTTTCACCGTTTAGCACTGCGTCAACTGTGTTAGGTTTGATTTTCCCATTGAACAACACTTTACGATCTACAATAAAATTGTTGTTTCTTAAACTTGGGGGTATTCTCTGTGTCCGTTGAATGCATACTTAACTTACTTTTCATACGAGGGTTGTTCTTAGAGCATGAGATGTCCTTTCTAAAAAATACCAATTGAATGTCCTTATCTATCAAATTGATACCCACATTTCGTTTGCATAATTTTTGATACTTTATAAGTGCCAAGCAAATATTAAGTATAGATTAGTTAGTATTCTTTTCTTGATAGCTAAACCGTTATTGGATAAGCTTTGAAGTAAAACATCTCGTTTATATATAATTATATCTCTTGTATAAGAAAACACCTGCCACTTCATCTATTCTCGTCGCAGCGGATCTCAGCAAAATAAAACCAAACACACAACAACAATTTAGTATGTGGATTGAAGTTACCAAACTTGCTACAATGCGCTTTAGAAAGCATATAAAATATATATACCAGTAAAAAGACAGACACGTCCAACAAGTCACCAGTTACATCATCACCAGATTCGGCCCGAAAGGCCAACCCGCGCGAATTTAATCAATAGTGTCAGTGACCATGATGTATGTTCATATTTAATTGGAACATATCTCATGTCCATTTACGACGGTTTTTTGTCAACTGCGTCAGAACAAATGCGTTGAATTGAATATTTACTTTGTTGATGTCTTTTGGGATTTGAATTCTATTTAATTTTTATTCAAATGGAAAGGCATTAATTTTGCTTTCAAGACAGGGAGAGAGAGGCGCCAAACGTGCAGTAAACCAATGACTTATTTCATTCAAATAAAAAAAAGGTTAAATTTTTTCTTGTTTGTGATTTATTTGAAACTGATGCTAAAGATATTTGTAGATTCAATCCGAAAAAATACACAAGCTATGTAGAACACCGAACTTTCACAGGATTGAAGATGCGGTTTCTACAAGTACTTTATGTCTCAATCAAAACATATTACAACTTAGAGGATGCGGTAGCTTCAAAATTCAAACATCTAATCAAAACTTCGTAAACTGAATTATTGAGATTAGTAATGCGTGCACGCCTTTGCATTGCACTTCACATCGCGTGAGCTCTGTGGCGTGACTACGTGAAGCTTAAAGTAAGGATACTAGTGTAGTTTAAGACGTGAAGTATATCCCAATTTGATCGTCGGCTTTATCAGCAAACCGCTATGGAAGGAAGCGGTCGCACTTTCTATATTGCAGGTTTTGAGTTCGATTGAGACCGGCTGTATGGGAGTTGATTTCATTGGCTTTAGACTGGATAGTGTCGTTTGCAGAGAAAGATTATTGGGCAGTGTTTTCTGGATATATCAGATGATACTGTTATAAACCAATAAATTAAAGTCATTGTCAAAAGGGCAATCAGCAGCCTCAAAAGTGACCATAATGTGTCTACTTATTGTCCAACTTCTTACATTGCGAACGAAAAATAGACACTGTTGTCATTCTTTATATCAACGCAGTAGCTTGCTTGTTCTTATTAAACTATACGTTATTCTTACGTTTAGAGTATATAAACTCATTATCTTAGTTCTTAAGAAATTATGGGACAGAATCATCCACTTACACCGTATGATGCAAATAGGCAATATTATATACAAAATAGTTATATTTTTATAATATTATGCAAGATGCTTAGAAAGCTTCTATTCACCGTATACAACATTTTATAACTTACTAGAGGACGCCAGCAGCTACGCCTGCATTTTTTTTTTATTTATCCGTTTCGGCCAATCCCGTGGGAATTTCAGGAAATCCCTTCTAGTGCACCCCTATGGTCCCGAAGGAACGCACGCTAAATTTCAGCTTCCTGCGCCCAATAGTTTCGGCAATAGTCAGTAAGTAACGCAAGGATTTTATATATTTCCCAAATACAAGTTACTATTTGTTTAACATAAACTGTACTATACTTTTTCTCTGAGGCTTTGTAAATAATCCCTAGCCGACTTCTAAAATATTTGCCATAATTTTATTATTCGCTATTAGATTTGCAGCTGCCCTAAAAAGCGGCAAATAAAGGTTGCTAAAAGTTAAACTCAGACAGCCTCCAAATATAAAGTAGAAAGTTTTCTAAACCAAACGTTTAAAACTAACAGAACGACCAATTGGTACCTACTTATTTTAAATTATTTACGAGTTTCTCAGAACTCAGGCTTATTGCAACTGCAAGTTCAAATATATTGACTTAAATGAAATTAATATAGTAAACCGTAAAATCATTTAGTAATATTAAGGTTATGTACTTTCTGTAATGTTGATTTTCATACAGTGTGTGCAAACACTTTGGAAAGAATTTTCTTCTTCTTCTTATTCGTGTGAGCGTGTGGCCAACTCTAGTGTCGGAGTTTTCAGACCGCTCGAAGGCCTCCGACATGGCCTTACGATTCTTATCCTGAGACAAGCACCGGGACCGACAGCTTTACGTGCTCCGTCCTCCGAAGCACGGTAGCGCTCAGATCTAAATGCCACACGTGGTCACCCATCTAAGTGGTGACCTATGCAAGCGTTGCTTAACTTTGCCAATGTGTTACGAACGGCAAGCCAAGTCTCGCTGTTAGCGCAACGAAGAAGAAGAAGAAGTTTTATTTTAATCAGTGTTACGGCAACTGCTAATGACAGGTAAAACGAAAAGATGTGGTTATTTTAACTGAGTCCTGGTTAATGGATGGCGTATTTGACTCGGAGTTGTTTGACGAGCGGTACATAGTGTGGCGACGAGACCGCGATTATGAGCTTACCGGGCAGTCACTGGGCGGTTGTGTCTTCATAGCGACGCGGAGGGAATTGACAGTTACTCCCATGTCTTCCTTTAACTCTACCGCAGAGGATCTATGGCTAAAATAATTACGAGGGGCCTCTCGGCTTCATGTCAATTACGAAACTTTCTAAGTAATCTTAATACCTCTGTCGTGAATAATATGTCCGATAGATTTTTGATTGTAGGTGACTTTAATTTGAGCGGCCTACCGTGGAAGGCTGAAGACGATCACGATAGCTCCTACCAACATTGTTGGCCGATCCCGTGGGAATTTCGGGAAATCCCTTCTAGTGCACCCCTACGGTCCCGAAGGAACGCATGCCAAATTTCAGCTTCCTGCGCCCAATAGTTTCGGCTGTAGCGTGTCTATCAGTCAGTAAGTAACGCAAGGATTTTATATATCAATATATTTTCCAAATACAAGTTACTATTTGTTTAACATAAACTGTACTATACTTTTTTTCTGAGGCTTTGTAAATAATCCCTAGCCGACTTCTAAAATATTTGTCATAATTTTATTATTCGCTATTCGATTTGCAGCTGCCCTAAAAAGCGGCAAATAAAGGTTGCCAAAAGTTAAACTCAGACAGCCTCCAAATATAAAGTAGAAAGTTTTCTAAACCAAACGTTTAAAACTAACAGAACGACCAATAATTGGTACCTACTTATTTTTAATTAATTACGAGTTTCTCAGTACTCAGGCTTATGTCAACTGCAAGTTCAAATATATTGACTTAAATGAAATTAATATAGTAAACCGTAAAATCATTTAGTAATATTAAGGTTATGTACTTTCTGTAATGTTGATTTTAATACAGTGTGTGCAAACACTTTGGAAAGAATTTTCTTCTTCTTCTTCTTCGTGTGAGCGTGTGGCCAACTCTAGTGTCGGAGTTTTCAGACCGCTCGAAGGCCTCCGACATGGCCTAACGATTCTTATCCTGAGACAAGCACCGGGACCGACAGCTTTACGTGCTCCGTCCTCCGAAGCACGGTAGCGCTCAGATCTAAATGCCACACGTGGTCACCCATCTAAGTGGCGACCTAAGCAAGCGTTGCTTAACTTTGCCAATGTGTTACGAACGGCAAGCCAAGTCTCGCTGTTAGTGCTACGAAGAAGAAGAAGAAGTTTTATTTTAGGGCACATACGCACTATGCGGTTAGCCGGAATGCGGCCAGCCGTGCGGCTGACCGCAATCAAAAATTTGTATGAGAATGTAGTTTCTATTCGCACTGCGATGCGGCTGCCGGCCGACCGCTCCGGTCGTTCTGAGCGCTGCGGCTCGACTGACGGCCAGCCAGACGGTTGCCATACACACTATGCGGATAGCCGGATAGTGCTAGGTTGCGGTTACCCGCCATTGACGGTGATCGTGTTTACCGACGCTTGCGCATTATACTGATAATTAACTATGGATTTTGATACAGAAAAATTCATAATTGAGATACAAAATAGGCCAGCAATCTGGAATACAAAATTCGCAGAATATTCGGATAAAAACTTACGTTCGAAAGCTTCGTCGATCCAACCGCAAACCACGACGGTTTCTATCCGCACTATCCGGTTGGAATTGCGGCTATCCGCCACCCGGCTAGCCGCAAGCGCAACCGCGTCCTGCGGTTAGCCGGACGGCTGACCACATTCCGGCTAACCGCATAGTGCTTAGGTGCCCTTAATCAGTGTTATGGCAACTGCTAATGACAGGTAAAACGAAAAGATGTGGTTGTTTTAACTGAGTCCTGGTTAAGGGATGGCGTATTTGACTCGGAGTTGTTTGACGAGCGGTACATAGTGTGGCGACGAGACCGCGATTATGAGCTTACCGGGCAGTCACTGGGCGGTTGTGTCCTCATAGCGACGCGGAGGGAATTGACAGTTACTCCCATGTCTTCCTTTAACTCTACCGCAGAGGATCTATGGCTAAAATAATTACGAGGGGCCTCTCGGCTTCATGTCAATTACGAAACTTTCTAAGTAATCTTAATACCTCTGTCGTGAATAATATATCCGATAGATTTTTGATTGTAGGTGACTTTAATTTGAGCGGCCTACCATGGAAGGCTGAAGACGATCACGATAGTTCCTACAGACATTGTTTCTAGTGACGAATATGCTCTAACTGACGAACTTCTTAGCCTGGGTCTTGGTCAGTACAATGGAGTAACGAACAAGTATGGTAAAATATTGGATTTGGTCCTCTACAGTCACAATTCTATAAAAGTGACTGAGTGTATGAACCTTCTCGTGCCCATTGATAATTATCACCCGGCCTTAGGGCCTGTGCAAACTACGTTTTTTAAACGCGCCATCGACGCGCGTTTCCAAAACGCGCGTCGACGGCGCGTTTTTATCCTACAGAGCAGTTTGTTGTCGTTTGTATCGATACAAACGCGCCGCACCGGCGCGTCTGTATCGATACACACGCGCGTTAGTATAGCGTTTGCTCAGATTATTAGAACAAAAGGCAGATGGAGCGCATTCATCAAAGTGAGGCACGTTGACAGCTATGCTATGTGTGCGTGACATTTGGCGACTGCACTGTACGGACCCGAGCGTCTATGTGCGTGTAAAGTTGCCAGATTATGCATAATCTCCCACTCATCATCATCAGGCTTTAACAGTCCACGGCTGGACTAAGGCTCTCCTTTGAAAGGAGGAATTGGCCTACTATACCACACTGGCCAAATGGGTTGGTGTAGGGTTCAAGTTTTCCTTCTCTTACAGTGCTGTTCGCTGTATAATATGCTCCCTCTGTCGGCTCTTACGACACCCATGGGATGATATGGGGTGGTGACATTCCGTATTCTTAATCCGTCACCCAATCTCCCACTATTTTGCACATATTTTTGGAATGTTTTTATGGAAGTTATATACTGACATTAGTTTGCGGTCTTGAATAATTTACTGTATAACTGTAATAGATTTCATTACGTATAATATTCATGCACCGGAGACAGTAAACATTAATGAAAGCGACTTACACTATACAGGTGAATATAGATCAATTCTCTCACCAAACCGGCGAAATTTTGTCAAGTACACAATAAAGTATAAATATTATGATTTGTAGACAACAATAATTTTACTATTAAAAAAATTTAAATATAGAAGCGCAAACTCATGAATATGATTGTTTATTCTGACCATTCTAACGTACGGTTCTCAAACCTGGTCACCTATCCAGCTTCACCGGTCACGCCTAGGGGTCTGCCAAAGAGCCATAGAGCGCTGCATCCTGGATCTTAAACTTAAAGACAGGATACGTAACACCGAGCTGCGTTCTAGATCAGGCATCAAAGATGTGGGAAGAAAGGCTGCCAGTCTCAAATGGAACTGGGCGAGCAGCGTCGGCCGTATGTACGAGGCTCGTTGGGCAAGAGTATCAACACTGTGGGTACCAGAGGATAGACGACGTCGCCGAGGCCGGCCACGAAACAGGTGGCGAAATGACCTAGACGCCTACCACAAGAGCTGGCTTGAGATTACGTGCGACAAGCATACCTGGAAAGATTTGGGGGAAGCCTTTGCCCAGGAGTGGGACAACGTAAGCTATTAAAAAAATGAATGCCTGCAATCAATTATTTCTGTTTCTACACATTAAGTACATGAATATTTAGATCGTATAGGGATCGAACCCAAAACAATGTATACATATTGGAAAGCCTATAACAATATTTGCTATTAAAGATATATCTAAAATATACTTTTATAATATGTTAATATATTCTTCATTAACATGACAATTCTTATTACATATTACATAAATCAATTGACAAGTGCATTTTCCATAATACAGGGAAAACGGCGTCGACGTAAACTAGCAACACTCACACATTTTTTGCAGAAATACGATTTTTATCGAAAATAAATTATGAAACACTCAAATTATCCATAGATAACTGGGAAAAGATATTCTATCTTTCTGTTTTTGGTTTTGGAAACAACTTTTACAATGACGGCATTTTATGAATTTAAAAGTTGAGTTGATCGGGGCGCGTGAACAATACGATGCTTCGTTTCGCACTGAGCCGGATTTGTATTCGCTTTTCAATTTGTATTTGCTTTAGTGGCCTCACGTAACTGTTCCGCGCGCTCCATCTGATTATTTTTCTATAATCTGAGAGCGTCTGTATCGCTACACACGCGCGTGTGCATCGTGTCTGTATCGCCTGACACGCGCGTTTGAATTTATACAGGTGTGCAAAGGTCTACAGGCTGCGTCTGACTTGCGTGCGTATCGCGTCTGTATCGCTACAAACGCGCGTCGACGGCGCGTTTAAAAAACGTGGTTTGCATAGGCCCTTACTCTCTCTATGATTTACCTCCCTTAGATCGTGCACCGCATATCTACACTAATATTATAAAGAGGAAAACTTTGGATTTTTGTTTGTAATGGATAAACTCAAAAACTACTGCACCGATTTTAAAAATTCTTTCACCATTAGAAAGCTACATTATCTGCGAGTAACATAATAGGCTATATTTTATTTAAGAAAAATAGGGGTCCGTAAGATTTTTGGATTTTTCGGGTAGCGGCGAAGTAGTTCCCTCAGGACGCGGGTGAAACCGCGGGAAACGGCTAGTGAGATAAATGTTTAATAAAGGTGACAACCAATCCCTAAACGATTTTATCATTGCTATTGATTGGGAACAGCGTCATCCATAGATCGGTTCCAGAACTCACTGAGTTCTGGAACCGATCTATAGATTACGCTGTTAAATACTTTAATAGTTATCATAGCTCAACTGCAACACCAGTTTATTCCACATAAACCAATCCGTAGGCAACAGTATAATAATAATAATAATATTTATTTATTACCAAGAAAAAACATAGTCACAATGGTAGGTTTACATTATATAACGTATTGCAACTTTGGTACAGTTATATGTATTTATAGACTGATATAACTAACTATGCACAAATAGTAGAAACCCTGTCTCTTATACTAGGTTATACCTGTATCATAAGAGACAGTGTTCAGCCATATATTTGAAATCGATATCAGGCTCCGAATGTGTCATGTTGCTGGGCAAGTAATTAGCTCATTTGATAAACAATGAATTCGAACACGGGAATTTGAGTGTGTGTGTGTTTGAGTGTGAGAGTGTGTGTGTGTGTTTGTGTGTGATAGGGTAAGTGTGTGTTTGTGTTTGAGTGTGTGTGAGTGTTAGTGTGTATGTGTGTGCGCGCGCGTGTCTGATTGTTGATATTGGTTTCAAACGGTGTACATCAATAATGACTCCGTACTTGCATAATCTTGTTTTAATAGCCATTCAGTTACTGTATGCTTGAGTGTGTGCTTGTTTAGCCCGAGTATGTTTAGAGTTTTATGTAGTTTTTTATAAATATGAGAACTCAATACATAGTAATGTTTTGCAAATTAAGTCTTGTGCCGAATAATCTGCGGTAGGTTGACTCGTTTTTTAGGGTCAGGCGGGGTGAGACTCCTGTGTTTCCGTATCGTAGATTGAAACACAAAGAGCTGTCGTACTGTGAGCACCTTACATTCGCTATAGAGTTTTGCGGTAGGGTATCTGTATGGTTTCCTTGTCATGACCTTGAGTAACGCCCTTTGTGCTCTCTCCAATCCAAGAAGGTGTGTCTTGTTTGCTCCACCCCACACTGTTACGCAGTATCCTAAAAAAGATTGAGATAGTCCGTAGTATACTATAATATATATAGTGTCAAAGTTAGCTGAATCACGCAGTGACTTGCAAGGACGTATAAGTCTCATAGTTCTATTTATGAGTGAATTTATATGTTTATCCCATCTCAGATTGTCATCAAGATGTACTCCCAAGTATTTAACTGTGTTCACTTTAGCCAGTGAAGGACATGGGCATGGTTCTTGTGGATTTGCACACAGATGTATGAGCTGGACAAACGTATCTGGTGGCTTTGTATTCTGTCGTATTAACAAGGGTACGTATACCGTTTTATTCAAATTTAAGGTGAGCAAATTATTATTTAACCAAGTCATAACTTTTTTAAGTGCCTATTCTGCCTTTATTTTAATGTCGTCCCAAGTAGGGCCATAGATAAGTAAAGCAGTATCATCAGCGTAGGCAAATGTTTTGCAACTCGGAAGGGGTAGCTTACAGAGACCATTTACGTAAATTAGGAAGAGGGTAGGCCCCAAAATACTACCTTGTGGGATACTGTAGGTTATGCTCTGTTCTTCACTAAGATACGAATCAATCTTCACACACTGTTTGCGGTTATAAAGGTAACTTTAAAGAATTCCAAGGAGATTCTCCGTACGCCTAATCGCTTTAAATTCTCCACAAGCAGAGGAACAGAAACTGTGTCAAATGCTTTTGATAAATCTAGGAAAATGCCTAAGCAATTGACTATAATATTATCCATATGAGAATAGGCAAAATGGTAGCCGGCTCCAATAGATATGATTGTAGTATCGTTTAAAAGGTCTTACCAAGAGGAACAATATTTACTATAGCCGCCAGTCTCAAATCGAGATAAACGAAAGTCTTACTAACGAATAAAAACCCTGTTTCTTCGGTTTCTTTTTGCGTTCCAGGGCCACGTTAACCTGTTTAGACAGTCCCGTGGCCCGGGCGATAAACAAACATATACGAGTATATTAGGTACCACTTATCTATGTAAAAAAATGAGTACTAAGGTAATATTTTCTACATTTCCGTTCATACATACATACATACATATCGTCACGCCTTTTATCCCCGAAGGGGTAGGCAGAGGTGTATTTCTACACCCACTTTTCGCCAGATATACTTTAGTCCCACGTAATAAGGGGCGAGCCTATTGCCGTACCGGGCACATTTCCAGACTCTGTGCTGCTATTGAGAATTTCGTGACCATTTCCGTTCATGTTTTCTATTAATAACGCTTTTACGTAAGACTTGTGATATATATATGTGGATAGCGTACACGCAGACGTTTTCTTCAACATCGTCCCCTTAGCGTCCTCTTAGCGTTATCCCAGTTTCAATCTGGGGTGCGCTTACTAGTCTAACCGGATTTGGCTGAATATTAGCTTTTCCACGGAGCGACTGCCTGTCTGACCTCCGCCATCCGAAGGGATAGCGATATTTCATGGGTTAGACTAGTGTCAGTTTATTTAGAAGGTACTAGCAGCACCCTGTAACGACTGTCAAAGATCTTCATGACAACCGGGACCGACGGCTTAACGTGCTCTCCGAGGCACGGGACAAGCGATAATTAACAATTTATACAAATTCTTCAATATCATAAGGTAGAAAATAGATACGCCGACTCTTCTACATTTGTATGTAGAGAGATAACGGCTTAGTCACAGAAGAGTAGATTTTCAGAGGATGAAAGCGAGCCAGATAGAAAACTTCCCTTCAATGACGGAGGAGGATATAATTCTACCAGCGCTAGGTACATACTAACTCAAGCTGGCAAGATCTTACTGTGCCGAGCATTTATCAAATGGTCTGTATATAATTGAAACGTACAGAGACCACTTGAAGATCTGCCAGACTATGGCATACACGAAGATGCTGGATGGCTGGCTTTTGCGGGGCCGAATCCAGTCGCGAAATGTCCGTATAAAAACATATTTTTGTTAAATATTGATCAACACTGCAAATAATATTGTCCAACAACAGTATTGCAAATGTTTAACCGGGCGACGTACGATGGGCACTTGTGCACATATAGTGTCCATCGTATGGTACCTAGGCTATGCGAGGCATACGGGAGTTACTGCTCCGGAATGTGTCCTCAATGCTGTTATAGTTGTTACCGATATTTAATGTTTAAAATCTGCCCACTTATAGTTAAAATATATGATTTTTATTTGAAGGACGCTTGTTTTCTTACTTATTTTAATAATAGAATCCTAAGTGTGTTATATCATTGTCTAATTCAATCGTATTCCAGATTTATTTTACTAATATAAGTAGTTTGTAGTAAATTCTTATTTATAAAAATTAGTGAGATTACTGCTTCCCAAACGTGAATAAGGACAGGCGCTATGGTAGACGTTTTTCTGCATCAAAATGTCTTTACAATGATATATTAATGATGACTATTGGAGCGGGTACCACGTTGCATACATTTTTGCCCATTCTCTTTTCTGCTTATAAATTCTGTTAAGTCTAGAACTGTGTCTTCTGTTGAAATACTGGATTGAAAACCAAACTGGTTTTCAGCTATAATATTGTATTTATCAAGGTAAGCTTTCAACTGCTTGTTTATGATCTTTTCAAATATTTTTATTTACATTGACAACAGCACTGAGATTGGTCTATAATTATTGACACAGTTTCTGTCCCCGCACTTGTAGATAGAATGAACGAAGACCTTTTTAGCAGCATCAGGGAAAATACCGCTCTGTATGCAGACATTGAATATGTAGGTGATTGGGAGGCACCAAGGTGCTGCGACATTCTTTCAAGATTATGGTTGGTATGCCGTCCCAGCCAAAAGCACAGTTGCTACGCATCTGTAGAATGGTGAAGGCGACTTCAGACTCGTCTATTGGGAGGAGAACCAAGGAGTTTACAGGCGAGTCAGAGACCTTCTCGCCAAGAGTAGGTTTGTTCAGTTGGTTCTGTGATATTATCTAATCTGCCAAATTTTTACCTATATTGGAAAAGTAATTACCAGAGAACGGATAATATGCATTTGCATATGCATTTGCATATTTAAGCCATTTCCAGCGCTAATAGCATATTTTTCCTAAGATCTAGTGATGATGCCGTGTGGTTGACGGCATAGAATACAAGTGTCACCACCCCCTATCTTCCCGTGGGTGTCGTAAGAGGCGACTAAGGGATAACACGATGCAAATACCATCTTTGCGTAGAGACGGAAAACTCGACATCAAACCCTAAACGACTGCCTCGTTGGTGTCGCGGCATAAATGTGCGCGTGGGATCGGGAGGTCCCGGGTTCGATTCCTGGGTCGGGCAGTGTTATTGGGTTTTTCTGTCACGAAATTCTCAGTAGCAGCACGGAGTCTGGAAATGTGCCCGGTACGGCAATAGGCTCGCCCCTTATTACGTGGGACTAAAGTATATCTGGCGAAAAGTGGGTGTAGAAATACACCTCTGCCTACCCCTTCGGGGATAAAAGGCGTGACGATATATATGTATGTGTATGTATCTAGTGATGATGCATATTATCGGTATAATTTACAGTATTTTGTAGCTTTATTAATGGAACGGCGGAAATTTAGCCAGAAAATATAAGCGCTAAAATAGCACCCAAGTTCAAATTCTGCCCAGTTACATCAGTAGATGTGGAGCGATAATTTTCGACGTATAAAAATATTTTGAATAATCGAAGACATAATCTTACCACTGAACATTTAGAACAATACTTGATTGTTAATGTTTACAAAATTTTTAAATAATGTAGCATGTTACTGTATCCATTATCGTTTATCAATGGATAGTTTACTTAAATAAATGTATGCTGATTTTGTAATAAAAAATCTAAAACTGAATAGTTTTTTAATTTATTAAAAAAACAATAAATTTTAAAGATACATACTTAATAAATTAAAACTTAAAACAAGTATTTACTAAATAAACTTAAATCTAAACGAAAAATATTTACAAAACAAAGAATAATTTTAGTCAGTTAATGTTGCTTATAACAAAGACTGCGTGGACCAAGCTTTATGACCCGGTGCCGAGTCTTGCTGGAAGGATCATACTTTGTTATTGAACATGGTGTTGTTAAGGCGCATAACTAACTTCTCAAGAATGGTATTTTGATACAGTTGTGCCGATGTTTTGATACCTTTTTCACAAAAATATAGCTCAGTCACTCCTTCATAGCTAACACCCCACCCAACCATCGCTGTAGTCGGATAATACCCACGTTGCACTCTGTCGACTAATTCGGAAGCTTCCTTAGGGCTTTGAGCATAAATAAGGTAATTTTTTTGTCAAAGTGTTGCTCAGTTGTAAAATTTTTTCTTCCGTAAACAAAATTTTCCTGTGACCTCCCTTTGCGTACCGCTTCAGTAGTTGTTTCGATTTTACCACCCTGTTCTTTTTTAAATCATCAGTTAAGAAATGACCAGTGCGTCTCTTACAGGCTGCAAGTCCTAAGTGATCTTTTAATATACGTGACATGGTTCTAGGTGCTATCTTCATCTCCCGAGATAAAATCTTTTGCTTTCGGATAGGATTTTTTCGAATTCTTTCCCTTACTGCTTTGACCACCTTTTTCGTACGAACACTACGTGGACGGCCAGGTCTTTTTCGTGCATATTTCAAGCATTTTTCATGCATATTTGCATGCATATTATAAGCTTTTTATGTTGCATATAATCCGGCCTCTAGTAATTACAAACATCGTTTCCGGATAATTGGGGTTGATTTCGCAGTTTTAGTAGTTCACAAAAATTATTACGTTCCTTCCGTATGTGGGTTATGTCTTTTATTGCTCTCCATAAAGCCTTCGGATTACCCTTTGCCTGCTTCAACTGGTTGGTCTCGTATATCGTTTTCAAACTTTTTAATAAGGCATTGCAGTAATTCCTATAACGAGTATACGATATTCTCAGTATTAAATTGTCAGGTGATTTTTTAGATTTTATATGCATTTTGTCTCTGTTAGTGATACATTTTAACAAACCCGGATTAAATCAGGGTTTAATAGTTCTTTGTTGAAAGGAAATGAAATGAAATCATAGATATATTAATTATAGTAGATATGCCCTCTAGCGAAAATGTAGCGGAAACCTGTGTCGCCAGTTTGCCCCTACCACACGGCTACTACTACACATACACTTTAGTAAAATCAATAGAAACGCAGTCGCGCACACACTCGCATTTTTTGAATCAGAACGTGCAAAAAAATCAATTATAGACTTTAGCCTGTCAAACATAGCGTTTATTTACCATGCGCCGTCATACTTACTCACACAAGAACTTTTAACGCTATCACGTTAGTAGATCTGCACAAGCACATCACTAAATCGCTCACGCGTCGACCGGCCGCTTCGAGTAGCAGTGGCCGGTATACGCGATGTATTCATTGGCTAGTCGCACGCGACGTTCGCAGTGAACGAAATACATTGCGCAATCGTCTACGTAGTACTAGATGGTACCCACGTATTGCCAGCAATGTATATTTTTATTATTTGCTAGCAATAGTATCATTTTTGTCTACAAACTACATAATACTATTGTAATAACTACAATTATTACAAATATCATTTGTATTTTAAGGTTTTTGGACTTACCGGTGAAAAGAAATCCCTTCTCGAGCCACATTACATGCCTGGCTTCTTTTTCTATACGTTATAACAGCGCAAGATGGCATTTTTTTTTTCTCGGAGCTTCGTACGCTGTCGCAATATGAGCGCGATTGTTGACCGGTCAAACAAATTTTGTCGAAATATGAGCGTTTGCTCACACGCACGGCGCGCCTGCCACGCCCACAAGGCCATTCTACTCCTTTTAACTGTTCTGGAGTGACGTCACGGACGTTGATATCGGAGTTTTGCTTACGATCATTATCAGTTTTAAAAATACAAACACAGTGCTTTTCGAAATAATTTAATCATAAACTTATAGTACAGCTTACAATAAACGACATCTAGTGTTATATAGTGATATAATAAACTATAAATTATATAAATTGAACCTAAAATATGTTTACCATTAGATAGCAGTGATCCTACCCTAATTATAAATAAAAAAACGCAAATATATACTATAAACTATTTTACAAAAATATATAGTGGCTGTTACGTGGTGTTGTGCTCAGTGATCAGAATCATCAAGCTGTGAACATTAACCGTTAACTCTACAGCCTACAACACAGCCTTATATGTTTATTGCGAACAGTGCCATCTGTGAGATTCTGCAAGAACTATTAAGTCACATAATTCTGTGTGCTCTTGTGTCGATTAGTCACTGAGTCACTGCGTCGACTTATATTGACACAATATTGACAACACATAGCTTGACTAGGCTAGCGCTATTTCCAAACATGGTCAAGTGCGGAGCTTGCGGCAAGATCATTTCTGCTAAGGCCCAAAATGATTGTACGCGATGTACTAGATGTCCGTCGATATTTCATCGCGCATGTGTCCCTGCATCGGATGCCACAGCCGGTAACTGGACATGTACCGGTTGTAGTTCACCCAACATCTCGTCTATGCCTAGGGAGGACAACTTCGCTACGCCCATAAAAATGTCTACCAACCAGCACGGCGGCGACTTAGCACATGAGCTCAGGGCGCTCAGAGAAGAAATGTCCGCCATGAGAAGCGAAGTACGGCAGTATCGAGCTGAGGTGGCAGATTTTAAAAGCACTATCAACAGCTGCTTGGAACGAGTGTGTAGTGTGGAATCAAGAGTCTCAGCTCTGGAGCAGGAGTTAGAGAAAATAACCTCCTCTAACATTGAGCCCCTTGAGGATACCATATCCGATTTGCGACGTGAGCTGAACGACCGGGACCAGCAATTGCTGCTCAACGATGTCCTTGTGGCTGGCTTACCCGAGCAAAAGGGTGAGAGTGTCACCCACATAGTCAAACTGATGGCAACCAAACTAGGAGTTGACATACAGGACGCCGACATCGTTCACGTCGAGCGCATTGGGCCCGCGCGTCGTAATATCGTCGAGACAACTGGCCCTTCTGCCGACCCCACTGCGCACCGGCCGCGAGTAATAGCCGTGCGGCTGGCGCGTCGCTCAACTCGCGACAACTTGCTACGGGCGGTCCGCGTGCGGCGAGTTCTCACTACAACGGACATAGGCGTGGTGGGCTCGCAACATCGCATTTACATCAACGAACGGCTGACGCGCACAAACCATCAGCTGTTTCGTCAAGCTCGTGAGGCTGGTCGCCGTCGGCAGTGGAAGTATATCTGGTCTAGGGACGGTAAAGTTTTTGTTAAGAGGGAGGACGGGGCACCCACGTACCGTATTGTTAATGGAAAGGACATAAGTGGCGTAGAAGACGAGGCAGTTTTCCTTGTAAAGTTTTCTTCCTGACCTGTCGTTGCCACGTCAGATTTAAGCTTCCTTGCCATTTTCTTTTCAAGTTTTCTAGTCTCTGTGCGATCTAAGCTACCAATCATCATTTTTCTCTCATGTCTTTGGTCATATAGAAAACCTCTTTCAAGTACAGGTACTTTCTTTTCCCGAGAACAATTACAGGTATTAAAATCCATGCATTTGCAGCTACAAATATCAAACAACTCTGTCACACTTCTTTGTTTCCAATCTTGTAACTTAATAATAAATGTCTCAGTTTGCTTAGATTTCGGATAGTACAAAAAACGTAAGTATGTGTCGTATTGACATTTTAACATTTGTTTTACTCGTAGTACTTTAACAGTAGGTAGCGAAGCCATAGACCACAGTTCTAAGATGTCACTTGCTACTACATCAATTACCTGTGATATAGAAGGCTGTTTGCCCTTACCTTTAATTTTTTCCTCATTTCTGACATAAATAATATGTTTTAATGTGTCGGCTATTGTTGGAAGCACTGATTTACTAAATAAACAAGGTGATCCCAAAATGGGGCAGTTTGATTCATTTCGCGTAAGTCTTTTCGACATTATCACTGTTTAACTTGGAACACACTAATTATTGAACTTTAAATTATAATAAACAGTAACCAAATATGCTTATAGAACAAATATGAGGGTACAAAATAATTTTGGTGAATCAAAAGTAAGCAACTCAACTTACTAAAAAAACCGCGATTTTCGTATTTTTTTTACACTTCGATGTCGGGGTAATATAACTTTCTTATATGTTTTATACTAAATTAGGCTTTTATGTTTACAATTTGTGATACTTCGAATCTTATAAGTTATAATAATAATGAAAAAAATGTTTACCTTTTATTGTTTGAATTTTTCAAAATAGTATAATATGACGATATTTTTATAATCTTTAAACGGCGGTAGGGAACTAAAAGTGGGTTCCACAAACACAATACAGCGTTTTAGTGCTATACGTCATTGAAAACAACAAAAAACATTTGATGCTCCACCCTAAATTGAGTATGTGACATCGTGCACCTCCGACAGGATTGTTACGTCGAACGAAGGAGGGAGCGCCTCTGCCCGCGCGCCCCGCACGCCATATATAAGCGTGCGACGCTGTTCAATCTGCCCTCTGCTCCAGCTCACGGCCATCAGTTAAGTCTTCTTCCTATCAAGACCCTGGCCTTCGGAATACCAGTGAACACCAGTGAATACCAACTATACTTGTCGGACCACGCCCTGAATTTCTCATGTTCTCAATTATTAAAGGAGTTATACCGTGAAGTGTACTATTCTAAAAGTGTTTTCTTTTGTAAGTAAAACCTGATCTGCTTCCTTTTTGATCGACGAGTGATTGGGTCTGGTTCATCACCTAAAAACCAATCACCCGTGCGACATTGGCGCCCAATAGGATTTCTTTTTTATAGTTAAATTGGTGTTCCGAAGGTGAGTGGTATTTTATTGTGTATTTTTATATATTTTTGTGTATTTTTATATAGTTTTATGTGTTATATACGTCCAGGAGTAACCTATATTTTTTTTCTTGTCAGCCACAAGCTGCTTAATTGTATTTTCTAACTAATTATATGTCTAATTGAACTATCTGCTAGATAAATTGCATCGCGCAATGTTATCAAACGTAATTACCTATCTATTTTATTCTCGGCCGCTTGGCGTACGAGCGACGCCGGCGCCGGCTCAACGAAGCCACGTGTTTTATCTACCTACAATTTCAATTTCTCTTGGACGCATTTTATATTTTATTTTATTCTCTTCCTACAATACGCAATTACGCATTTTATTTCTTCTCTTTCACTAATATGTGTGTAATTTTATTGAAAATTGCAGTGTAATTTATTATAATTTTTTTGCCATTATTCTTCATGGGTTCGTTTCTCTGTTATATTTTTCTCATGCGATTGTGTCAATTAAATTGTTAAAATAGCTTTAAAGAAGTTTTTAAAGTCTTTCCTAAACTCTTTCTTAAATAAATGCTTTACACGAATAACATTGCTCAAAACGTCGCATCTTTATAATTATCATTAATGAAGGTATATAAATAATAAATAACTAAATAATTTACTTGTAAAAGTAATTAATCAATTAATTAACCTCTAAAGTTAATTTTCTTTTTCTTTCTATTGCTGTTGGTTTGCTGAGTTGGTAGCTTTGGGAAAGGCTATTCTATTCTAGCCTTTGCTAGCCTTTGTTGGTTGTTGTCTGGCCTTTGGTCGGCTGTTTTTTTCTGCTGTTTTGACTAGATAATTCTGAGTGCTTGGTAGTCCACGCGGCGTTTACTAGCCGTGTCTTGACGCTATTTGCTATGTGAAATCTGTACGGATGCTACTAAATGCGTATGGATGCTGCTAAATGCATATGTATGCTTTTTGCTGTCGGATTCCGATGGTGCTCTGTTTTGCCATTTATATAATGGTCTACTTCTCTTGCTAAATGGGAGAAGATTGGATGCTGTTTGCTACCTGATTCTGATGATGTATGTGCTCCGTTTTGCCATTTTCTAATGATACTTTTGCTCTTGCTAAACAAGAGATAATTGGTATGTTTCTCTGTTCTTCTTGCTGTGAAGAACGGGCATTGTCGGGTTAAAAGTGTTATGGAGTCTGTTGCTTATACCGACAACGTCTCTTTAAAACGTTGGAGTTTTAACTTTTTGGTTTTACCGCTTGGTTGCGTCGATTTATCGATGATTTTTGTTGTCTTTTAGTGTTTTGTTGTTCTATACCTGTTTTCACTACAATACTAACGTGGTGAAGACTCGTTCTTAAAATGTTCAAGTTCTACTAACGGTTCTTGGCATTTACTTATGTTGTTGTCTATCAGGTAATAACAATAAATTGTGCATTTTAATAATCAAAAAATGTGTGTTTAAAAAAAAAGAACGGGTTATGTCATTTTATATACGATTTTAACCCACAATTACTAAATAATTTTGTCTGTCCTTAGTGTATATAAAAATATAGTTTCTTCTTTTTGGGTCACTACTGGCGAACCCAGTATCTTTTGCCCACTGTTGGTCAACTTTTTGTGTTATATTATTCTAAAGCGTTGCGCGTAATCACTAATTGCCAGGTGTCTGGCATTCGTTGTAAAATACCTACATAAACTCGTGCGATGAGTTATCGACTTATCGCTTATAAATACCTTCACAATATAAATGCCTATTTGTTGTTTTAAAATGTTTGTTTAACATAAATAATTACATAAACTTTAATAACAAAATGATAAAATAAAATGTGTTGTTTTTGTGCATGTACTACTACATCCACAATCTTTATTATAATAAACAATGTTTATATTTATTGCCACTTATTTTAAAATCTTATGTTGAAATAAAATGTTCTTTTGTGCATAGTACATACAACGTTAAAGTTTTAATTAATAACAAACAAGACTTATTACCAAAACAACCCACTTTTAATAAACTTATTGTCAAAATAAAATGTTCTAAATGTAAATTATACGCCATTGTATACCTACGCCTCACATTGTGCATAAACTCAATGGAAGGATATTTTGCTTCTCAGTATATTGACATGGAATTCAATTCCAATATGGTGCATGAGCCATGTGAAGTTTATGCCGGATCGTTGAACTATTTATGTTCTATTTTCGAGAAGGTACACTCAGCTCTGTTGTCGGCTCATCAACGCAATTGTTTATTTTATAATCTTCGCCGTATACCGGCAGAACTCTTCAAAACGAAATGTTATGAATGATAAACCACTTGGTGAATGGCATATAAAAGATTTAAAGATACATAACATTATATAAAAAAGAATACTTATAACCTATATATTGTTTATTTTTCCAAATGAATGTTCTCTAATTTATGTTACCGTTGTAGTAGTACCGTTGTATAAATTAATATTTTTTGTTGCGGGTAGCAAATATTTTTTTCTCGTAAAATACACTAATTTTTAAATTGCTGCGCAGTTATGTACCCAAATGTTGTGTTGTTCTTGGTTTTAAAAAATCTTACCATAAACTAAATATATTGTGTTTTTACCCTGTGGATCAGTGGTTAAAAGGTCACTGTCAGCCGAGTATACAAGTTCGATTCTCGTTTGTGGTCTTCTCTGGAAGTCTATTTATTTAAATGTCTACTTTGTTGGCGTATTATTTTTTTCGCTGTGCTTTGTTCTGAAGTTCTTTTTGTTGTTGTTGTTCATAATTTTGTATCGATTTTATAATGGAATTGTTATTATATGTACTTTTATAAAGCGTTATTGTGTGTGATTGACCGGGCGTCGCGAACTCGGAACAGTCAAATAGTACTTATCTAATTACAATATACCTAGTTTGTTGTTGCGATGCGCACGCGCTCACTAAGTGACGCGCTGGTAGATAGAACTTATGATTCATCATTGTTTACTTTAATAGTGTGTTCATTCATCGTGGACAATCGTGGTCTTTGTAATTAAATTGAGCAAAATAATTATGTATTTTGTTGTTCTTTTGTAATTCAGTAGTCAGTTTGTAGTCTGCAACTTGAATTTATTTTTGTTTATCTTTTGTAAAAATTCTGTTTGTTATACCTAACTACTGTGTGTTTAGTATTTTGGCTATGAACTAGTATTGAATGACTTAGTATTTTGTTTATCTAGTGGTCAAGGTGCCGAACCCAAGAATAATAATTCGTAGGGCTAGGCGTAGCTTCCTATACCTGTAACTCATTCTTAATGACGTCCCTTTTATCTCGTGTATTACCCTAAGCGCTTCTCGCCTTTAATAGTTGTCTCTCATATTCTGTTATGTTATGGCCTAAGCACTTATGTAGTGTGTGGCGGCTTTATGGATGACGGGTGTGTTAGTTTATCATAGGGCAGTTGTTGCGTGCGTATTGTGGGTCATATATTATATTTATAGGTAATGTAGTTATGTAAGTTTGGTTGTTTACTTAGAATACTGACACCACTGCCACTACTTGATTACAGGTAATCCTCAACTAGCTGCTAGCCAAGAGAATTTTCCCTAGGGAAAATTCTGCCCTAAAGAGGGGGGTGTGTGACGTCGTGCACCTCCGTCAGGATTGTGACGTCGAACGAAGGAGGGAGCGCCTCGGCCCGCGCGCCCCGCCATATATAAGCGTGCGACGCTGTTCAATCTGCCCTCTGCTCCAGCTCACGGCCATCAGTTAAGTCTTCTTCCTATCAAGACCCCGGCCTTCGGAACACCAGTGAACACCAGTGAATACCAACTATACTTGTCGGACCACGCCCTGAATTTCTCATGTTCTCAATTATTAAAAGTCTTAGTTTTAAAGTAGCTGCATTGTACCAATATAGGAATTATACCGTGAAGTGTACTATTCTAAAAGTGTTTTCTTTTGTAAGTAAAACCTGATCTGCTTCCTTTTTGATCGACGAGTGATTGGGTCTGGTTCATCACCTAAAAACCAATCACGCGTGCGACAAGTAGTACAAGAATTTTCTATATACACATTCATGTCTTAAAATGCTAGAAGCTAATAGCATGTTATGTTAATCTTTACTTAAAATCTATTCCATCGAAACGATACGGATAACCAAGAAGATTTCTTTTAACATCACAATTTTTTACCAAGAGGACAATAATTGTGGGACACCAATGTTTTAAAATTTATTTAGCGATTCAATTAGTTACTTAGTCGTAAAAAGGTAAGGCACTGTATCTTTATAAAACCAGTACACTTGATGAAAGTTATTTTATTGTAAATTGAATTGTTGAGTTTTTCCTTAAAAGATAAAGTTTTCTGTACAATTGTTTTTCTCAGAGGGAAAAGGAAAATATTGTTTCCTTTTGGGTCAGCCTGTTGATTTCAAGTATAAGTAAGTATTAATATAACTTTCAGACGTAAAAGTCATTCGGTTGTTTTTATTAAAGTTAAACGTGATTTCGTTTATTAGATTTGAGATTTCATTTTCACACTGAGTTGTTGTGCGTCTAGGTATGAAAATTTGGCTGCTAAATAATGAAATAGGGAAGTATTCACTTATTACTTAATAATTTTGTACTTATACAAAATTAAGCGAATACTAATCTAGAGCAAAACGATAACCCTATATACAGGGTGTCACAAGACTTATCACCAAGCCCATATCTACTCGTTCTGGACATCATGCCCAGTCATAGTAAGCAAAAATTATACCGGGGAAGGGATTTTTTTTCAAGGAGACAAATTTTTTAATCCGCATTTAATAGGGCGCGCGTGCAATTTTCTAAATACCTTCTTTTCCATGGGTGCATAGGACATCTACACAACAGGTTGGCGGAGTAAATGCCTCGATTTTGTATCTAATTACAAAAATCGTATAGTAACTTTGAGCCTCAATATCTCCTGAACCAGTAATTTTCCAGATATGGTGCCGAACTAAAAAATGTTCGTAATGATTGGTACAATATGGGGTTTCAGTTTTCGTTAAGGGTCTTTTTACATCCTGTATATGTGTAATGCAATACAAAATTTATTTGTAAATATTTACAGGTATTATAAAGCAAGAAAAATTTAGCCATTGTAGAATTTCTTATGTCCTTGTGTTAAGTGCGTGGCTAGCAACATTGCCACACTGAATGGCATTACCGATTCTCCCGGCATAAAAAATATTTTTGTAACGAGCCTTAATCAGGTTTATACATAAATTTCTACTATCCAGGTAATCGGACACCTCGGATAAAAGGTTTTACACTCGAGACCTATTAAGTGGAAGGCTGTTAATATGTTATTTCTTCGCTAGGTTATCGCTGCCTATATAATCATAACAAGCAATGTGCTTGCTTTTTATATTTGATTCTTTCTGAGATGAGTCGTGTATTGGTTACCTGTTGTTGGAGCGGAGAAGAGCGGAGAGGTAGATAAAAGTGCCATTTCGCTTTACTGTATAGATATTCAAAAACTGGTTTAAAGATCTTATATCATTTTACACGTGGAACGAGGAAACCAAGTACGTAGGGGAACAGGAAATATTTTATGTCGACGAACTCTTAGTTGTCCGTAGCAATTAGCTTATGACTAAGATCTCGTTCTCACTTACCACCGGATTCGATATCCAATCTATCCATGGATTTCGAGATAAAAGATGCATATTTGACATGGTTTTTGGCGGTAGGTGCTAAAAAAGTAATCACGTATCGAAACTTGAAATTTTTTATTTTAATTAGTTAAACATATAATTTAATCCTAAAATTATATACATTGAGTAGTAAAATCCATAAGTGTACTGTACTAACGTTAGTGGAAGCTTTGCATTACCTTATGTAAAGTTTTGACTGTACACAACACCACCTGCCAGTACTTCACACACATCACAAGTTCAAGCAGTAATAAAGCACTAAACACACCAGCATGTCCGAACTAGCCAACATCAGGACTGCTTTCGGGAACTGATGTTTGCGATGCTTGGTCTCTTGCGCAAACAAGTTGACGAATGCGCTCAAGCAATCGACGTGATGGAGACCAGGCACAGGCGCAAAGCCATGATATTCCTTGGAGTGCCTGAGGCTGAGCAGGAAGACTGTCGTGCGTCCATAGTCAAGATTGTGCGCAACATTGATGTCCCAAACATAACATGTGAAAGCTTCACTGCATGCCACAGGATCAGTGCTTCAACTAAGGCTCATCACCGGCCAATCCTGGTCTGGTTTTCGGATATGGACTTAAGATCTGCAGTGTGGAAAGCCAAAACCCGATTGAAAGGCACATCGGTGTCCGTAAAGGAGTTTTTGACGAATCCCAGGCAAACCATCTTCGGCAAGGCAAGGCAACATTTCGGCGTACGATCTTGTTGGATGCAAGACGGCGTCATCGTGGTGAAGGCGGCGAATGGCACTCGACACAGGATAACCACCTCGGAGAGCCTGAACAATCTGCTGCAGAAGTACCCCAAACAAGTATGTGGTTCTGCATCCGCGGGCAAGTGCGGCGCCGGGGCTGTCGGCACAACGAACGCGAGCGCCAAACCTCGTAAATAAACATTATTACTTATATTATTCAAATTCTTAGTTTCAGTTGTTTATCTTGTTTGTTTTATTTAAGTTATTTATCGCTTTTGTCTAGGTTACGGTATTACGGAGTCGTTTAGACATTGTCAAGTTGACACTGCTGAAAGTTCACTCACTTGACGTTCGCCGCGTTCGGAAACCGCTAGATGCATTAGTTTGTTAGTGCTGTGTTTCACTTTATTTGTATTACGTTATGTTTTTCCGTTTTGTGTTCTTTTTAATATTTGTGTTAGCTGGCGGGTGGTGCAGAGACGACTGCTACTTCCAACTCATCGTGTATACTTAAGCATTGGTATTTAAATATATATATTTATATTATATAAGTATCTTATTTATCTGTATATATTATTTTTATATTTATAGTATTTTATTGCATAGATATACCTACATATTTTATTGAATATAGACATTGATGACGCATTTTTATCGGCTACTGAAACAGTTTCTTCTTCCGGCAATGAGATTTTCTGCTCTGCGGATGGCACCCTAAGTGACTGCATGCTAAATGTATTTGCGCACCAATCTCGGTTAAAGTTTAATATTTGTCACATCAATGCGCAAAGCATACCGAGCCACTATAGTGACTTGCTGGAAGGGTTTTCCAATTCTTGTGTACATGCCATTCTGATCTCAGAGAGTTGGCTTAAACCATCTCTTCCTTCCACCTCCTACTCGCTGCCTGGCTTCGTTCTAATACGCAACGATCGAATCGGAAGGCGAGGTGACGGAGTCGCTATATACCTTCGCAGTGCATTCCCATATAAAATCTTATCATCTTCTTCTCCCACTTCTTCGCCTGCGGAGTATTTATTTATTTATTTATTAATTTATACACTACATTGTGTACAGGTTGACTTAATGCCTTGGGCATTATCTGCCAGTCTACCTTTGAGCGGTGCTGAGAAACGTAGTAGGTGTATTAAATATTTATACTACAATTACAATATTACAAAATAATATGTATAATAATATATATTTAAATAACTAGGCAAACATACATACACTATACATATATATATACTATCTATATACATACTATAATATAATATAATATGGGAATTAAAGATAGGATACATAAAGCCGCCATACAGTAACTACGTAATGATAAATATTGTAAATAGAATATATATATATATAGAGGTCGACGTAAAGGGGGCGAAAACCGTCCTTGGCGTCGTCTATTGTCCTCCCAGTATTGATTACTTCTCCAGTCTCGAGCCGATTCTGGAATCTTTAGGGTCGGAGTATACTCATCATATCATCATGGGCGATTTTAATACCGATCTCCTTTCCCTACATTCCTGTCGTTCCCGTAAACTTCTCGACATCACTGAATCAGCCAGCCTCCACATTTTACCTCTGCAAGCTACTCACCACAATAGCAATGGGGAGGACACGTGGCTTGATTTAATCCTCACCTCTGATCCTTCTTTATTTGCATCCCACGGCCAACTTCCTGCACCTGGATTTTCCCATCACGATCTTATTTTCCTGTCATACCGCTTGAAACCTCCCAAAACCCCTACGAAAGTTCTGCACATGCGTTTTTTTGGTCACACGGATGTGAATAAACTGTATGAGGACGCCTCTAAAATAAACTGGGATAGCATGATGTCTGCCTCTACGGTGGACGAAAAGGTAAAGTTCTTCAACGACACTGTTTGGCAACTGTATGATGTTGATGCCCCAGTAAGACGGGTGAAGATAAAGCGTCCCCCTGCACCCTGGATTACAACGGGTGTTCGCATGGCTATGCGCCGTAGAGATAGGGCGTTTCGGCGGTACAGAAGGGATCGGTGCGAGGAAAACTGGGCGCTCTTCAAGTCTGCAAGAAATCGGTGCAATCAGATGGTGCGTAACGCTAAACGCCGCCATATTCTCGATAATATCACTTCTTCATCAGCTGCTAATATTTGGAAGTTCCTTGGAACATTGGGTATTGGCAAACAGCGGCATGTTGGCTGCCCTGAGACTCTTAGTTTGGATGATATCAACCGACATTTCTCCACTACCTCTTCGCTGAATCACCAAACTACGAGTCTCACTGTCGACTATTTAGCCGGGTTACCTCAAACTAAAATAGAGTCTTTTTTCTTTTCTCCAGTGTCTCCGGCCGAGATCAGGAAGATAATCCTCTCCATAAAGTCCAATGCTGTGGGATGTGACAACATCAGCCGTCGCATGATTACGATGATCCTAGATCAGCTCCTGGCGGCAATATCCCACATCATCAATTCCTCCCTAGTTTCTGGTACCTTTCCTTCCTTGTGGCGCAAAGCCTATATAATTCCCCTGCCCAAAATCCCCAATCCAACTCTTCCTCAACACTTCCGACCAATTTCTATCCTACCCTTCCTATCCAAAGTGCTCGTGGCCTGCGTGCACGGACAGCTGTCTAGTTTTGTTCATAATAATAGCTTATTAAGTCCGTTCCAATCAGGCTTCAGGCCAGGTCATAGCACCACTTCCGGCCTCCTTAAAGTGACTGGCGATATTCGAGAGGCTATGGAAAACACTGAAAATACTGTCTTAGTGCTTATTGATTTTTCAAATACCTTCAATACCGTCAGTCACGATGTCCTATTATCTATCCTCTCCCATTTCAAGGTCTCTGCTGGAGCATTGGATTGGTTCTCATCTTATCTTTGAGGTCGTCAACAGTCTGCTCGCCTCGATGAGTCATCTTCGGGCTGGTCCGACATTACATCTGGCGTTCCTCAAGGCTGTATTCTTTCTCCACTTTTATTCTCTATTTTTATTAATCTCCTAACGCAACATCTTCAGTGTGCTTACCATTTGTACGCCGATGACTTGCAGATTTCATCATCATCAGCCTTTAACAGTCCACTGCTGGACTAGGCCTCTCCTTTGAAAGGAGGAATTGGCCTACTATACCACGCTGGCCAAACGGGTTGGTATAGGGTTTGTATCAAGTTTTCCTTCTCTTACAGTGCTGTTCTCTGCATAGTATGGTCCCTCTGTCGGCTCTTACGACACCCATGGGATGATATGGGGTGGTGACAATTCGTATTCTTAATCCGTCACCACACGGAAGACTTGCAGATTTACTCCCATGTTAATGTTGAACGCGTAGCTGAGGCCATTGGCAAGATTAATAAGGATTTGGCAGCCATAATGACTTGGTCAGATAATTTTGGTCTGATTGTAAATCCCTGTAAGACTCAAGCCATTATTTTGGGTAGCCAGCCGTTGCTAAAAAGACTGGACTTGACATCTCTACCTGCTATAACTTTTAACGGGACTAATGTCGACCTGTATCCCTCTGTTAAAAACCTTGGACTACATATAGATAACAAGTTGAATTAGACAGTTCAGGTAACACAGGTAAGTCAAAAAGTCACCGGTACCCTACGTGCTCTCTACCGCCTAAAAAACTTGCTTCCAACCGAGACTAAAACAACGCTTGTGCAAGCTTTAATCCTCCCTATAATCGACTATGGCGATGTGTGTTACTTTGACCTGAATGCAGAACTCCTTAATAAACTCGACCGTCTTCTGAATAACTGCATTCGATTCATATTTAATCTTCGTAAGTATGACCATGTGTCTACTTATCGTTCCCAATTAAAGCTTCTTCCCATACGTCAACGCCGTAGTCTGCGTGCTCTCACTACTCTATACTCTATTCTTACATCTCCTTCTGCCCCCAAATATATGACTCCCTACTTTCAGTATCTATGCGCTAACCATGAGCGAGACCTTCGCTCCTCCAGTAATCTCCAACTCATGGTACCTACTCACAGAACAAATTTTCTTCACTCTTCTTTCGCAATTCAGTCCATCCTCCTATGGAATGCTCTCCCTCCTGATATCAGAATGGCTAAGACCAAACTTACCTTCAAGTTTTAAGTGAAGGAACTCTTGTTGGCTGAGTCTGCAACTGTATCTAATAATATCTTAAAACCATAATCTTATGTATGTGTATATTGTACATATGTAGATATATTTATTTATATACATATATTTATATGTATTTATTTATAATTAGTTTATTTATTTTATTTGTTAATCATGTAAGTATGTATTAAGTTTATGTATTAATCTATTTATATACCTTTATGCAAGTCTATCATGTTCTACATAATTAAGTTAATAGTACATTCCCCTCACACTATACAATACACCTACTTCTTCCTCTCTGCACCACCTAGTCAGGTGGACTGGTAGAAAATGCCTATGGCATTAAGTCCGCCTATGTACTTTGTGTATATGAAGTTTTTAAATAAATAAATAAGCTCCATACAAAATATGTCAAATAAGTATTTCTTATCTCCAAATCCGTGTATCATATATTGGGACCAGCCGCTAGACGGGCCGACTGTTTAATGAGAAGGATGTGCCGGTGGCAGTGCAATTCATATGATACTGTTCACATTTAGAAGACCCGTGAAAAACCTCACTGTGTAGAATTAGCGCAGCTCCACAAAGTCCGTAATACATTGAAATTAAACTACAGTTTACGGATTTTATCGCGTTATATTACTTTCACTGGTTATTTGTAATTACATTTAAACCGAAAGATCTAGGAATTACATTTTTATTACTAGCCGACGTTTCGAATTCTTTACAGGATTCATGTTCTTGAAGCGAGCTTCAATCAAAACTTTCTACAAGCCGCCAACGAAGATAAGCCAATTATTACCATCTGTCAAGTGTCAGTTACCCTTACAAGAGGCCGGGGTTTACAAGATAGACTGTGAGTGTGGGCTCTCATACATTGGCCAAACCAAGAGAAGCATAGGCATTCGACTAAAGGAACATATAGCTGACATTAAACACAAACGTTCGACGAAGTCTGCTGTGTGTGAACATGTAGAACAAGGAACCAACCATTACCTGCGATTTGATAAACCACAGATACTCGCAAAAGAACACCGCTTTATTCCAAGAATGATACGTGAAGCTATTGAAATTAAAAAACATCCTAATTTCAATAGGGAAGATGGTTGGAATGTACCTCCAGCTTGGGACCCTGTTATCAGGTTAATGAAACCCAAAAAGGACAAAGTCACCAGAAGACATCAAGACACAGTGAGCACATTCTGCGTAGATAGTAACACCAATAGTTGAAAAATGTTCGGGTACTTTGAGATAACTTTTAAATTCAAGACAAAGACAAATATCACCTCAGTCTGCCGTGAACATGAATCCTGTAAAGAATTCGAAACGTCGGCTAGTAATAAAAATGTAATTCCTAGATCTTTCGGTTTAAATGTAATTACAAATAACCAGTGAAAGTAATATAACGCGATAAAATCCGTAAACTGTAGTTTAATTTCAATGTGTAACATTCGCGTAAACCCAAGAAAATATTCCGTAATACATCTCCGTATTACTCCGTTTCTTTTCTCCAAAACCTCGCTGCCTACTTCTCATCGTGCGTTAAAATACACTATAATTTTAGTTCGCAATGCAGCATAAAATGCTTATAATAATTATCTTATCATAAAGAGTTTATCATTCATAAGTAAGACCCTTTTTTTAGCAGTAGGGAAATAAAACAGACGACGATAAGTTTTAACCAATACGAGAAAATATAAATGACTGGAAGGCCTCGTGGGCCTGATGAAAGGTAACACCCATTCGGGTGCAAAGTAGATAACAAAAAAAATTGTGTGCCAATAAGAACGCCAGACTTATTATTTAAAATATATTGTATTAGCGACTGTATTATTATTCCCAACATTGGGTGCAGCGTTTTTAAAAGCCATCCAGCTTAGCTGAGTTCATATTTTGCTAGAAACGAATTTACGTTGATGAAAGTGTCGGATTGCATCAGGTCTTACATTCTTACAGTTCAGAGCTTCCATGTTTCAGCAAATCGTAACCCTAACATTCAATTTTACTAAAATGGTATTCACAAACGAAAGCTTTCAAAGTTTTTCAATTTGTAGATGCACTACTTGTTTTAGCTTTTCAAATTTGACGAAGAAATGTTCACGAAAGCAGAACTACTTATGTAGGTGTTGTATTATTTTCTTTTTTTTTTCGTATGAGCATGTGGTCAACTCTTGTATCCGAGTTTTCAGACTGCCCGAAAGCCTGCGGCCTAACGAATCTTGTCATGAGGCAGGAGCCGCGAATGACAGCTTTACGTAGTGTCCAAAGCACGTAAGTTTATAAAAGCAGTTTAGAAGCGATCTGATGTAAACGCCACACGCGGTAACCCGACCAAATGGAGACCTATGCAAGCATTGCTTAACTTTGCCGACCTATTACGAACCACAAGCCAAGCATATTTAACGTTTCACAAATAATGAAATCGATGTTCACTCTACAATTTTAAACCCCGAAATCCACGCGTTTACTACGTACATATATATTCGTAGCAAAGGATCATAGTAACGCGATTATGTTATTATAATACCCATTGTGGCTTCGCATTAAACACGCTATTCCAAGAATGACAAGCCTTTTAATATGTTAATGCTACATAATAAACGGTATTCTTGGCTTGAACTTTACCTGTGGGTGGTTATATTAAAGGTGTCTTTGTGTGAGTGTCCTCGAATAAATAAAATGCTGCCACATTTGTGATGAATGAAGTGAATACACGGAGGGCATTAATCGCTTTTAATTTTTATGACCGTATTCGTAAGAACTACCTGTTTTATTCTGAAATATGCGTTCACGCCTTTGCCGCCGGCCTGTCGCAAATTCTGACTTCAAAACTGAAGTGTTGTATATTTAGTATTTATTTCAAGTCTATAACATTTTTAGCTATGTCTTAATTACGTCAATAATTTCATTAAAACTATGCTGGTTATACAAGGTGAATATTTAAATAAATACAAGAGAATGCTCGCAGCTACACACATTTTATTGTAATTTTCCCGCTAACCGATCCCGTGGGAATTTCGGGCAATCACTTCTTATTGCATGCCTGAATGTTCCTAGTGGACCGTAGAGCTGCCTTTACGATCCCTAAGGAACTTACTTGCTAAACTTCAGCTTTCTGCGCTCAATAGTTTTGGCTGTGCGTTGTCTGTTAATCAGTCAGTAACCCAAGAATTTAAGATATACAGAAAATAATTATTGACGATACTAAAGAGTTTCATGTATAAAATTAAAGCCAATAGCAGAGTTATACGAGTATATGCCACAAAAGAACAGAATCATAACACCCATATCATGTTTTTATTGCAGTACCCCCTTACCCCCTTTACCCCTATCTCTAACAGCTGCCCATACATGCCCATTAATGAACGAGTTTAAACAAATGCCATTTCTATTAATGAAAGTTAATGTCTTGGTAATGATACTTTTTATTAGATGTGTGTTCACAATATACACAATGTAAGGCACTGAAAACATAATTATATAGGCATAGGTGACAAATAAAACCATTTATCTAATAGCAGATGACTTCTGTCCAGAAAAAATACCTAGTGTTTGTTACCACAAAAATACAGAAATCACGTGCTTCTCTGTTATGGCTTTTGACAAACCGGAGACAACCGCTTATGTGTGGATAATAAACATATTGGAACTGGGACATATATTTGCAATCCCATAGAGAATCAGTATTGAGATAAGGTGAGCAGTAACCAAAAATTTATTAATTACGAATCAGTTTCCACGGCATGCAATAAATTGAAATGTGCTGAATAAATATTGGTACCTATTTGGACGATCTGGTTAAGTTGGCGGGAAGCGGTTGAATGCGGGCGCCTCAAAATCGGTCTGTGTGAGAACCTTGGGGGAGGCTTATGTCCAGTAATGGACGTCTCTAGGCTGATATGATGATGATTTGGGACGGTAATTTAGTGTGACAGTAAAAACAAAAAGAGCATATTACACAACTTACTGTCTTTACTCGCCTTCCTATCCCAGTTGCGAGGTCTGCTTTCCGATTAGTCTAACCGTATTTGACCTAACATTAGGTTTTCCACAAAGAGACTTCTTAAGACCTCCGCAACCCAAAGGGATAGGCCATGGTTTATACTAGTGTCCTTTTATTCAGAGTTACTGACTACCAATAATGACTGACAAAGGTCTCCATGACAGCTGAGACTAAGTTTAACGTGCTCTCCGGTGCAATCAATAAAATTTACTATTCAATACGCACATTACTTCGAAATGTCCTACGCATGTGGTACCTACGCGCCGTGGATTCGAAGCCGACATCCTCTGCGTGGCAATCTGTTGGTAGCTCCAAATGGAGAGATTCAAATTTGTTTTTAATTACTTCAAAACTCAACTATAAAATGTTGCCAGCGCTACTGACCGCATCTGCTCACTACACACACGCACATAATATAGTGTTGATAGAGCAACCATTAATCTTGCGTGTAAGCCTCATTTACCATGACTTCATACGACGGCAATACCTCTTTGTTAACTTTATCAGCTCGGAAGGGTTATTTTCATAGAAATACCCTCGTTACTCTTTACTTTATAAATTGACCATGTTCAGTTTTATTTTAATGTTTGATATAAAAATAACCAGATTGACTTCTGATTTCTACTTAGTTGTATTTTCTGGGTTATGGTCTGTTATTTAGAAGGGTTTACTTTTAATTTATGAGAACTGTAATCTTACTATTGGACGGGTCTATGGGTGCTTTTTTAATTTTTCACGTAATAAATACTGAACTTACTACAATTCTGTCTGTCTGTCTGCCTTTGTCTGGATAACCAACCCCATAACCAAGACACTCTTTTTCTTCCCTTTCTCTAAAATTGGCAACCTGCATATGATTTCCACTTGGTATCACTGGCACCATATAAATAAAGTCAGATAGTAGCTCATTTGTCGCCTTTGTCTTACGAAAAAATAAACGAAAAACACAATCGTATATATATTATATTTCTTGTGTACGCGTGTATGTCCCTGAACTCCTCCTAAACGACTGGACCGATTTTGATGACATTTTTTGTGTGTGTTCAAGGGGACTTGAGAATGGTTTAGATTTACAATTTATTCCACAGGAAAATCATTTCTTTTTTAAAGAATCGTCTGTTAGACTGTACAAAGTTCGCCGGGTCAGCAAGTAATATATAAAATGAAATAAAAACACATTCATCTTTATTTGATTTACTTACAACAAATTCTGAAAACATTTACGAATTTATCGGCTTTTGAAGTTCAATGACCCGAAAAAGGATCAGACACTAAATTTGTATTTTAATTTATTTAGTTTTATCCAGATTTATTGTCTTTGCTCTAAATTGTTTTCAAATTTGGGCCATGAAATGAGGCATGAAAATAATTGGGAGAGTCCTTTAGCACTTAGCTTGATAAAGTTACCATTCTATCTTTAGTAATATTTATTGCATTTTCCTTCTCCGTTTAGCAAGCGATTAATTTACTATTTAATAAAAAGTATCCGTACCTAATCTCATAGCTCAAAGAACCGATGGCCGTTGGCGGTTCTGGAATGGCGACCACGTACCGGATAACGCAGCAAGGGTAGGCCAACCGCAAGGTGGATAGACGATCTGGTTAAGATTGTGGAAAGCAATTGGATTTGGACGGCTCAAGATCGGTCTGTGGGGAGAACCTTGAGGGAGGCCTATGTCTAGCAGTGGACGTCTCTAGGATGACATGATGATCCGTAACCATAAAAACTCTTTCATTGCCACTACCCCTAAACATTTTAATCCAAAAACAGCATAACCGCCTACTTATGTAGGCGGTTATGTTATGCACATAACAATAATTCTATTTTTGTAGTTCATTTGGCGTAATAGAAAGATCGCGTTATCTGCATCATAATACCGCGTATCTATCGCTTCATTGTTTCCTGTTGTTAATAAGCCCGCGCAACGTGTGTGGCAGAAACTCATTATATTATCATCAGCCAGCTTTACTTATTATACCTTTTGTCCATGTGATTATTCGCTGTACAAAAATAGTATTGATATTTTTGTGTACACTGATTTGAATACAAAAATAAGATATTTTTCTCTCCTAATTATTTATTTCCAAAATTGTTTATCTGTATATATACATTTTTTGCGTTACTGACTGACTGACAGACAAGCTACATTCAAAATATTAGGCGCAGGAAGCTGAAATTTGGCGTAAATGTTCCTTGGGGACCGAAGGGACATAGGCCTCCGTCAAAAACTTTGGATGTTTATTAAATCTACTATTGTGTTTCGTTCTGTGAGTGCGAGTGCTGGAAGCCCCATCCTTCACCCTACTCCATCCAGGCTGGCAATGCATCTGTTACTCCTCTGATACGTTGCGTTGTATCCATGTGCAGCGGTATTCGCTTGCAGTCAGTAATCCATCTGTTCGTTTGCCCCATATTCTCACGAAGAAGTTTTATTGTGTCTCAATTGATTACATTGACAAATGTGAATGAAATAGCCCATGTAAGTTATTTACAATACTTGTGTTGGGGCTGTTCCGCTCCTTCCCTTAAATAACACTTAACAATATTGAGACTACAAATAAAAATTAAGAACTATATTTTAAGAAAAGTGATAGACAAAGATTTATAAAAAAAAAAGAAAAAAAAATATTGACTAAAATATAAGAAAAATTATAATAAAAAAAAACCACATAAATTTTCGAAGACGTGACATGAGAACATTGACATGTGAGTGCCATATTAGACACTCGTTGATTATAACTACCAAGAATCTTGTAGATGATACTTGTTTGATAGGTTCACAGTCACAGTTTTTCCCAAGCTATTTACACATTTATGGATACGAATACTAAAATTAGGACTTGGTTTAGATCTTGCACTTGGAGAGAAACAAATGTAATTTGTTTTAGTTATATTCAGGGTTAACATATTTGCTTTGAGCCACTTATCTACGACAACTAACCCTTGTTCAGCTTTATTACGTACCGCTTCCTAAGTGTCACCAAAAAAAACAATATCCGTATCGTCCGCATATGAGAAAATTTTCCCGCCACCGTTTCGTAGGTTACATAGTCTGTTAATATACACCAGAAACAGAGGTGGGCCGAGCACCGAACCCTATGGGATACCGAAAACAACGTTTTTCTCATCGCTATACAAGTTATCTATCTTAACCTGTTGTTTTCTACCCCGGAGATAACTGTCAAAAAGGGAACGAGCCTTGCCTCTAATCCCTATGCCTTCGAGTTTTTGCGTAAGTAAGGGTATAGATACGGTGTCAAAGGCCTTTTTCAGGTCTAGAAACACTGTAACGCATTTATAGCCCTTGTCTACTCTAAATGTAATTTCAGACGTTGAAGCTACATCCGCGTCCTGAGTCGACGTTCTCTGCCTAAAACCATATTGTGAGTCGGAAATAATGCCATATTTATTTAAGTAATTAGTAAGCCGTTTATTTAATATTTTTTCTATTACTTTTGAAAGTGATGGTAACACGGAAATTGGTCTATAATCATTAACATCGCTCTTGTCTCCATCCTTGTGCACAGGCGGATGACTGATCGTTTCAAGGCATTGCAAAATATACCTGTTTCGAAACATAGGTTAATTAGTTTGCAAATGATAGGAACTACAAAGTCCCGAGCTAGCTTAAGAAAACTCACTGGTATGCCATCCCACCCCGTAGCACTTCCTGAGTCAAGTGACATGAGTGTACCACTCACTTCTGCCAAATCTGTCTCCAGCAACACAAATGAGTTGGCTTGAGATGATGTGCAAGTATTTGTATTGTTGCTAACGGTTATACGTCCTTGTTGTTAGTGTCATGATTTTTTTCGCTAATATTTGCCGGACGGTGACGATGAAGTGGTTCACGCGGTTTAGCGAGTCGACAGGATGAGATGTGTTGTGAAGAAAGTGTACTCTAGATGTTTTGGGTTTTTTATAATGTGTTATGTCGTTAATTTTACGCCAGAGAAGCCTGAGATTTTTTACAGAGTTTAAAATTTGACTCTTATGATATTGCCTTTTGAGTTTCTTAATTAGGTTGGAGCAAAACGTACGAAAGCGCTTATAAGTTGTGGTAAAAATTATATTAAAAGGGTCTCTCTTCGATTGGAGTTCTAATTTATTTCTAAGTCTTTTATTTAGAGCTCCAGTCAATATCCAAGGCTTTAGAACCCGCTTAGAGCTAGAAAATGAGATAATTTTAGTGTTTTGGAGGAGAAATGACCTAATCGTGTCTATCAGCGTGTCTGTTAAGATGTTTGGATCCCTATATGCGTTAAGAAAATACGTTTCCGTGTTTACTAAGTGTTTATGGGCATTCTCTAAGTCAATCATAGTCTTAGACTTCACGCAGGACTTAGTTTGGTGCATGTAAGATATGCTTAATAATACCATTGCATGATCTATAACAGACGTGTTCAATACTGCCACGAAAGCCAAAGTTTTAGATTTATCTAGCTTAAGAAGCATGTGATCGAGGCAATTGTCATCCCTGGTAGGCAAGCTATGTCCTGGGAGGAAACCATATGAAGCCATCATATTTAGTTAGTCCGTATTTGTGATGATTCCGATGGTTTTCCAATTAAGTTAATATTTATATCCCCGGTAATAATAATGTTTTCGTGTGAGTGAATAGTTTGAAGGTATTGATCAAGCGATGAAATAAAACTATCCGCGGATACAATGATGGTGACCGATAAATACCAATGATGGTGAAATTTGACATAGTGATTTGCAAAGCTTGACGCATGTATCAGATTGATTTCTGTTGCCCGGGGTAAGTGGCAGCTTCTAACATAAGTTACTATGCCATCATTTTCATTCATATGACTAGATGTGTTAAATGAAGTATAGTTTTTTAAAACAGGTATTTGTTTATTTGTTTTTAACCTGCACTCTGTTAATAGTAGGACGTCTCCTTCAACTCCAATTTGCGACAGAGTTATCTGAAGGTCATCAATATTTATGTATATACTCCTTATATTTTGAGTCAAGATGGTCAAGTTACAATCGTTATGTTGTAGGTGACCATTTAAGTGTGCAATATCAAGAATAGCCAAATTAGCGATCTCAGTAGTACCCATTTCATGCAAAAATACATAAGTTACTATCCATTATTAATTAGAGTAAACAAGTTTTGTTTCTTAAGAATCGAACAATAATACCACAATTATCGTGTAACGTCTATCTTTTTATATCTACTAGTATAATATTTGGTTATATATGTACTAATTAGCACTAATAGCGATGGTGACATGGCATATAGAAGTGTGAATGAATGTTGGAGTGAAATGGCAGTATGTATCAGGAGTGCAGCGAAAGATATTTTGGGAGAATCAAAAGGAAAAGTTACGATAGATAGAGATACATGGTGGTGGTCAACAGAAGTACAAAAGGTTTTGAAGGAAAAGAAGAGGAAATTTAAAGAATGGCAGTGTGTGGAAGATATTAATTTGAAACGTGATGAGTTAAGGAAGAAAGCTAAGAAAGTCGTTGCTCTGGCAAAAGCGGCAGCTCAGGAGGGCTTATACAATAACCTAGAGAGCTCGGCGGGTCAAAAACAACTATACCGCCTCGCTAAAGCTAGAGCGAAGAAAGCAAGGGATGTATGTCAGATAAAGTGTATAAAAGTTGAGACCGGAGCGGTACTTTCCGTGGATGACAAAATTAAGGATAGATGGAGAAATTACTTTGCGAGACTCGTGAATGAAGATAATGATCCGAGTCGTTTGCTTGAGAGTATACCTGTGAATGAGGGGATGATAAGAAAGGTAAGTGAGGAGGAAGTGAGACTAGCAGTAAATGGAATGAAGAATGGAAAAGCTGCGGGGCCGGATGGAATAGCAGTTGAAGTATGGAAGACACTCCAGGTAGATGGATGGAAGTGGTTAGCTTTATTCTTCAATAAGTTGTTGGTGGAAGAGGCCATACCTGATGAATGGTGTAACAGCTCGCTGGTTCCCATCTATAAAAACAAAGGTGATGTGCTGGAGTGTAACAACTATAGAGGAATTAAGCTAATTTCACATAGCATGAAAGTTTGGGAGAAAGTGATTGAACGAAGATTGAGAGAAGAGAGTGTCATTTCACAAAACCAATTTGGTTTTATGCCTGGTCGAGGAACAACAGATGCCATTTTTGCGATCCGCCAGCTCTGTAAAAATACCGAAGTGCACACAAAAACTTGCACATGGTTTTTGTGGATCTCGAAAAGGCATATGATCGGGTACCTCGTGAGGTTTTGTGGTGGGCCCTTTAGAAGAAAGGTGTGCCTGGGAAGTATGTACAATTGATCCGAGCGTTGTACAGTAGATGAACAATCTACGTCCAGTCTACAGCGGGCAATACCGGCAACTTCAATGTGGCTGTAGGCTTGCACCAAGGGTCGGCTCTTAGCCCTTACCTCTTCCTGCTTATAATGGATGCTTTCACGGCGGACATACAGGAAGAGGCTTCCTGGTGTATGTTGTTCGCCGACGACATTGTGTTGATTGCCGAGAGTGCTCCTGAGGTCCACGGCAGATTGACAAAGTGGTGGCAAAGGCTGGAGAGTGTTGGCCTGAAAGTCAGTATACGCAAAACTGAGTATATGTTTTGCAACTGCGGCGGTCTCTCCAGTCCCGCGCCCATATCCCTTGGTGGAGAGCCCATATCAGTCTGCTCCGACTTCCGGTACCTCGGGTCACTTATTCAAGGAACGGGGAAATAGACCGCGACGTCACGCACCGGATCAACTCAGGTTGGATGAAATGGCGACAGGTAACAGGAACAACTTGTGACCCACGGATGCCCCTTAGGTTAAAGTGCAAAATCTAAAAATCCGTAATAAGGCCTGTCGCAATGTATGGATCGGAATGCTGGGCCTTGAAGAAGACGGATGAAAGAAGATTGCATGTAGCAGATATGAGGATGTTGAGATGGATGTGTGGGGTGACAAGGATGGATAAAATTAGATATGAGTTTATTATGGAAAGTCTGAAAGTTGCACCGGTGCAAGAAAAGCTGAAAGGAAATCGTCTATCGTGGTATGGGCATGTGATGAGGAGGGATGAAAATCATGTGACTAGAAAGGTGATGAAGATGAGAGTTGAGGAATATAAGGCAAGAGGAAGACCAAAGAAAAGATGGATGGATTGTGTGAAGGGTGACATGAATGAAAAGGGAGTGAATATGAGATGACGTCTGATAGGAGAGAATGGAAGAAGAAGACATTCTGCGCCGACCCCAAGTAATATGGGAACAGGGCAGGCAGAAGAAGAAAATATGTACTAATTAGGACAGTAGGATATGCTATGTTAGGTACTGTATGGAGAGAGGGTGTGTGTGTGTGTGTATTGAGTTTTGTGTTTTTTGTGTAAAACGGATTATGTAAAGTGTAGTGTTATGTGTAAAAGAGAGCCGATTATGTTTACAATAATAAAAAATTAAAATAACTAGTAAAAAATCAAGTTTGGTAAACAACAGCAAGCAACATCAATTGCAATTATACAAACAAAAAATGACAATGATTTTGGTATGAGAAATAATCTAATGACAGTATTTATTAGTCATGCTTCTTGCATTAAATGGGCTTCACTTTTTATCATGATTGCACGAGAATTTTCATCCTTCCTGACGAAGATACGTCCAAAAACAGTCCAGCAGAATTTGTATCGCTTAGTTTTAGCCAGATTTCGAGCTAAGAAAAATAGTCGAGCGCCCTTAGGGGTCAATTGTTCGGATATAAAAACAGGTACCTCCGAGTGGTTTGTTACTCCTAGATGTTTCGCCTGAAGCTTATTAGTATTTTTAATGTTAAATGACTTTGCCTTTTTAAGTAGAATAGTTCTCAACATAGTGGAGTATGGTTCAATTATTATGGGAGTATTCGTAATGCCCTCTTGCTTACTAGACAGTCTATAAATGTATTTGAGGTCACGAGACTCCATCTCGAGGTTTAAGTGTTTGCATAAGTTCATAACCATGTTTATTAAGTCAGTATTATTTTCTTGAGGCTTTTTAGGGACGTTCTTTATCTCTATGCAGGTTTTTTAATGCTTCTTTGTAGATCTTCAATCTTATCCTCTAATACGGCAATGTACTCACGGTCCTTTTTTCCTTGTAACTCAAGATATTCTGTTTTCTTACGGAACTCCTCGTTTTAGCAAGATAGGTTAGCGATAGCGGTTTCAATGTTATTATTTGTTAGTTGAATATCCTTAAGGTTCGTAGTATTTACTTTTAATTCATTTTGCTGTGTTAAAATAAACGAAAAAAATATTTCCTTAACTTCCTTTCTAAATGTAGAAATCTCCTCTGGCAGATCCTCTTCTCTTACTCGTTGGTTACGCGTAGAAATAAAATTGGGACGCGTAGAGTCCATTATTACGCTAATACTTGTCTCAGAGAGCGATTTATCCATTACAACCTATTAAAGTTAGTGAGTATTTTAAATAATATTAATATTTTAAAACAATATTGTAAATTGAAATTCGATATAAGCAAATATAACGTATGACGTATTATTTAATGAAAATTATTGGAACATCCGTATAGCTAATGCCACATACATAATAATTAATGTTAACCAAAATGTATTACCTAATTTCTAATTACTAAGCATACACACCAACTAATAAAACAAATTATTTATTACGTAGCCATAGCTGAATTAACATTAATTAATTAATAGCATGTAAAACCTTATTTTATCATGTTGTGCTGTGGATAATTTATTTGGGTTAAAAGCTTACTTGACTTTGCAGAATACTTTTTTAGGGTTCCGTACCTCACAAGGTAAAAAAGGAACCCTTATAAGATCACTTTCTTGTCCGTCTGTCTGTCCGTCTGTCTGTCTGTCTGTCCATGTGTCACCACCGATTTTCCCAGGAACGGGTGGACCTAGCAAATTGAAATTTATACCAGATACTGAGATTGTGAACTATGGTTCCTATTAGATGTATATAAATCAGGGTCCTGGGTCAACCCAATGAAAAGATATGGTCAAAATTAGATTTTTGCGAAAACTTGTAAGTACCAAAATTAACCTTAATTTTCAACTTTTTTTAATTTTCCCTTTACTTGTGCTGTAAGACCTTGGTTTTAACCAAAATTGACAATTCTAGGTCAACCGTAAGTACCCTATAGGCTTTGGGTCTAAAACCTATATGGTAGTTCCCGTTGAACTAGAATCACGAAATTTGGCCAAAAACAGGGCCTTACAGCACAAATTAAGGAAAAATTACATAAAATTAAAAAGTGGAAAATTAAGGGTGTCCCCATACATACATAGAAGACTCAATTTAAGATAGTCCTCTAAGTTGTATGGGCACTCATACAGATTTAGAGGACTAGCGTAATTAGCACCAACCTCAAATAAGGTAAAATGCGTACGGAACCCTCGGTGCGCGGGTCAGACTCGCACTTGCCCGATTTTTTTTTATGATATGTTTTAAAAGTATGTCTGGGTTGGCTCGAGCGCGAATGTACGAGACTATCAACGTAAGGTAACCGTGTCTATAATTATAATTCGGTGAATGAGATTATGTGGAGCCGCATCCTCTTTTCCTTCTCTCTTTGTCTACTCTTCCTTCTTTGTCTTTATGCCATCCTCATGATAGGCAGCGTGTAACGTATGTCCGGTACTTACCGCGTTGCGTCACAGTACCGCCCATACGCTCGGCCAATCAGAGAAAGCCATCGTCCGCGCTCGCAAAGTTGACCAAATATGGTCATTAACGGACTCTCACCCTGATGGAGGGCCCGGTATATAAAGGGGCCGACAGAGAGGCCGGCACCGCTACTCTAACGTCGCTTCTACTACCTACCTACTATAACTAAGCGTACCTACTGACCCTACGTCGTATCTACGTGTATCCTGGTCCCAGCTACGGGTAAGCACTACATTTACTGCGTTAGCGTACTGCCCATCTCTCTACCTGCTAGCTGAGGCCGGCTGACGCCGCCTGCCTGACTCTATTGGTTGTGGCTCTCCTAATGCTGCTTTCCTTCAGGTTCCAGGTTCACCTTAAGATTCCGGTTACGTTCCTAGACCGCTACACTTCCTGCATCGCCTTCGGCGTCACCTCTGCCGAAGAGTCTTGCCTGCTCTGCTCATCGTACTCGTACCGCCGGCGTCTGCCAGCTGAACCAACGGCCTGCGAGGATCTACCGCTACGCGCAGCCTTCGACCAGCCTGCCTACACACTACCAGAGGGAACAGCGTGGGAGACTGCAGCCCTTAGTGTTCAGGCCAGTGTCGTGTTGTTGGTCGGTCATACTCGTGCAAGGGAAGTGAGACAATACTCGGCAATAAACGCATCTAGAACCTCTTTTCTGCGTTTTAATACCAGAACCCGTTACAAGCGGCTTGGTTGTATTTACGCTCATAACAATGTATATGAGCCAGGGTTACCGCTAACGATCACGTGTGGTGTGTGGTGCGCCACTTACTCGGCCATTTGGTGCTAGTAATAAAAAATAGGTGTATGCTAATGTCTAAAATAGTACGAAATCGTAGCCGACCGCAGACCGCCACCGCACGCGACATATCAATGTCGCTGCGTTATGTCACGGCGACATGTATTCCTATGAATTCTGAGTGTTCTATGACACAAGATGTCTGACGTCTTTGAAAACACTATTGGAAAATACTTTTGTGCAATGTGCGGTCGGGTATTACTGATGTGCGGTCAGGCGATATCTCGCTACGAAGCGCCGTAGACGATGTGTCGCTCGCTAAGGAAGGTATTTCATAGAAGCTCGGTCACGGCTACCGTCGCGTGCAGTTGCGGCCTACGGTCGGTTAGGAACTAGTACCTTAACGTGCACTCTTCTAACAAGTAGTCACAGTTATTTCAGTGCAATTAAACGGTCCTCTGTCAACACATTGTTTCCTTAAAATCTTTTGAAACCCTCCTCTTCAAAGGCACACACCACAAATAGTTTGATATCTTTGTGGTATGTCATTAGGCAATATGTATATTGTAAAATATACAACTCTAATTAGATAAATTTAATATTTTTCTTATCTGTTATAGCATCTACTATTTTTTTTTCATTAAACGCATGTAGATTACACACTCATCTTAAGGCTAATTACCGTAATTATAGTTATTCAAAATTCAGTTACAACCTAGTTGGAGTTATAAATTTGCTCACAGGTACAATTAATCGCCCACCTATATCATTCGTCAGCCTTTTTTGTTTTCTTTGACTATATATTATCAACTATTTAGTTTCTTGTCAAGTGGATAGCTTCGCAATAATTTAAACACTTAAGCTCTCAACTCGTTGCCGAAATTTGTGTCACTGAAGGGTTTTTCGTCGTTATTAGTGATTGTTGCAGTTATGTTACTGTGTTAACATTTTCTTTTCTGCCATAGTGTGCCAGTTTGATTTTTTGTGCTTTGTTATTGTTTGCGACTGTAAAAAATGATCCTGAATGCAACCAGAGCAACTAAGGCAGTGGCTTTAGCTGATGCTGGGTATAACCAACGTCGCAACGCTCGTACTTTCGGTGTACCTCGAACTACGGTATGGGATGCCATCAGACTATTTCGAGAGACAATCTTATACACCCGCAGGCCTGGTCCAGGCCGATATCGATGCACCTCAGCTCGAGATGACCGCTTTGTGGTGAGCAACGTATTGAGAAATCGTTTTTGTACCGCAATTGAAACTCGTACACGTCTATTCAGATCAGAAATGTTAGTGTTAGTAAACTTACGATTAGAAGAAGACTGGCAGAAAGAAGCCTGAGGGCAGTTGGTCAAGCTCGCGCCCCAGAACTGCTCCCACAACATCGTAGAGCTAGACTTGCCTTTGCTCGAGAATATGGTGACTGGTCTGTGCAAGACTGGAAGGTCGTACTGTTTTCAGACAAAAGCAGATTAGGTTTAAGAGGTCTAGATGGACTACAACGTGTATACAGACGCCAAAATGATAGGTTTGCTTCGTGCGCTATAACCGAAATAGTGGTTTACCAAGGAGGGTCCATAATGGTTTGGGGAGGTATCTCTTACGAGGCTCGTACTGACCTTGTTGTGTTTAATAGAAGCAGTGTGAATGGTCAAAGATGCATGGAAGAGGTTTTTCAAGACCATGTGATACCTTTCGTCCCATTCATTGGGATAACTTTAGAATAATGCATAACTATGCACGTTGCCACACCGCAAGATCCGCCATTCAGTGAGGTTGATAATCAAGTTGTACTGTGGCCGTCCCGGAGTCTTGATCTTAATCCAATAGAACACATTTGGGACAACCTCAAAAGACATGTCCGAGCACGAGTAACAGCTCCTACGTCTCTAGGAGAGCAGCTAAAGGCCGTTGTGGTAGAGGAGTGGCACAATATCCCCAAATCAGATATCCAAGATATCCTGGATGGATTGCCAAACAGGCTCCAAGCAGTCATTAGAGCCAGGTGTGGGAACAACCATTATGAAAATTTTGTTTTGTTTTGTTTCACGCTACTATTTCAAAATTAAAAACATTATATAACTATTGTTAGAGACCTGGGTATGTACTTGGATTGTAAGCTATTGTTGGACTACCACATCAAAGAAACGGTGAACAGGGCTTATAGTATGTTAGGATTTGTTCTTAGAGTAGGAAAAGATTTTAAGAAATCTTCAACTCTCCAGATCCTTTATCAATGCTTCGTCCGTTCCATTCTAGAATATGGCTCGGTGATTTGGAACCCACAATATGGGGTCTACATTGATTCACTTGAACGGATCCAGAATAAATTTCTAAAACATTTGGCTCGTAGGTCCAATTATAGAAATGAACCTCCACCACAACAACTCATGTCTCTCGCTGACCGTAGACTAATAAGGGATCAGATGTTTCTCTACAGAATAATCAATAATCACGTGGAATCAAGTTATCTATTGGAGAAAATTGTAATTAAATGTCCACGCATTAACGCTAGAAAGCTACTTGTTTTCCAGCCTCCTACTGCTCGAACCAACTATGGGTATAATATATTTATTAATCGCTCGTGTTGTATCCACAATAATAAATTCGCTGATATTGACATTTTCCATTTATCTCTCAAGCAATATAAAAGTGCACTTGTTAAAATCCTAGTGTCCAATTTAGTTTTTATTTTAGTTTATTTTAATATAATGTCATTTCTTTTTATGTTTAGCTTTTAATTAACCAAATTGTGTCTGCTCTTAATTGAATGATTTTATTTTATTTTTTAATGCTCTTTTAGATTTGTATTCACTTACCTTAGTTGTGTTTTATCTAGCAGTGGAAGCTTTATTGGATTGTGTATTACTTAAATGTTGTGAACTATATTTGAAATTTATCTGTTTGTTTCAGTAACAGATCGTGAAGGCGCCGCATGTCTGAGGACGATTCCGTGTATGCGAACGAAATCCCTTTTGGATTGTGCGTGTCAATCATCCTGTGGTAGATTCCCATAACCCCGCCACTAAGTGAATTTGAGGCAACTGAGGTAGTTTTTGGTGAATACACCAAACATATTTTGGGAGTTGCACATACTCCCTTTGCTATTGTCTTTTAGTAGAGAATATTACCGTTTAACGACTCATTCAAAATAAAATGTACCTAAAACTTAATAACTAACTAATAATTTTCGAATAATTACTAGGTATTGAATCTCATCTCATCTCAATGTCGAATATTGCATCTTACAAATCCAAATCCTAAAAAAATAAAAAGGCAACCTCCCAATTTTCAATAAAACCCGTAAAGAAGAAAAGAAAATTCGAAATTCAAAAGCGTTACTCACATTACACTTACTTTTGCTAATATGTGTCAGCTATAGCCGTGATGCCATACGAATTTTACTTTTATAACGTGTGTTCAAAGTCTGATTTAAAATGGAGAGGTATCTTAGCAAATATTTACTGGAGCGTCAAAAGGAAACGTCCTGACTAATGGTGCAGACGCCCGTGGTGCCAAGGGTGTCTCATTAGAAGCATTCGCTCTGAATCTGTCTAGTGTCCCATTTACGCCTTTGTAATATTTTGGAAAAAGTTTAACGCATCGTTTTGTACTGGGCATTTTAACAATGTAATCGCAAGTGACAAAAGGTATTGATAAACTGTGAAGACTTTAGGCTTCATGAATTTTGACAAAATGATGGAATGGTTTTGTAAGATCCCACTGCTTCTATCTCAAAGTGAGAAATGGCTTCAATTAGTTGCAGCCTGCCAGATGTCAGTGAACTTAGAAATTTTAATAAACACTATAATTTAATATACAAATTATATGTAGTAGACGAAAACATTTTTTGGAGAATCTTCTAATAATGTTGCAAAGGTAACAGCTTCTGAAGCATTGAGAATAATACAGGCCAGGTAAAAAGTTCTTAAGCGATGATGGACAAATTAAAAAAAACATTATTTGAACAAATAAAAAATATAGGTGTGTGTTACACTCCTACTTTTTAATATCCTAAGTTTGAATCTGGAAAATTAAGTTCTTACTTGTGTGTTTTTATTATTGTTTTTGCTTAATTACTCAGCGTCATAACCTTTATCTACATTGTCTTTGTTGACACACTATTCACATTGTTTTCTTTTATTGAAATTAACCACGTAATTTCCCACTACAACCATTGCCCGATTTCGAAATGTATAGAATCTTACTGATTTTTGCGTTTCTTATTTCAATTAATGAAATTACTATTAATATAATATATTTTAATATTCTACTGCATTCACACAACACCATATAGTCCCAAACTAAGCAGAGCTTGTAATATGGGTACTAGGTAACGGATAAATATACATAATAATTATACCTATATATAAGTATAGACTGCCTCCGTGGTCCAGTGGATAGCGTATGCGACTGCTGATCGGAGGTCCCGGGTTCGATTCCCGGGTCGTGCAAAAGTGTTTTTTGGGTTTTTCCGAATTCTCAGTAGCATCACGGAGTCTGGTGATGTGCCCGGTAACGTTAATAGGCTCGCCCCCTATTACGTGGGACCAAAACTCATGGCGAAATGTGGGTGTAATATTACACCTCTGCCTACCCCTTCGGGGATAAAAGACGTAAGTGAAAGTGTTTTTAATGCTTAATCCCTTTTTCCTTTTGCGATATGCGAGTCACAATACAAATACTTCGTCAAAATCCATTTTGACGTATGAAACCGACCCATATTCCTACGCGCAATCACTCATACGCGCGTAATTCGAGTGTTTTCGAGTAATCTCTATCTGAACGTAGCCTTAGAGTTGTCAAGTCTAGGGCTCAATATACCGGTCCATAATATAGCTTCACTCCAAAAATAAGTCGTTATAGATTATATTATGTTACGGATAACTATAGCATTTACCAATATAATCTATACTTTATTATAGTAGTGATGGCCAGTTATGTTGTAACTTTATTGAATTAGTAACAAACCAATGGACAAACTCGCCGATGGATCATAATCAGCTTAACAGTTTAATAGGCGCTGAGTTAATCTAGGCTTATAATGGCTTCAGTGGTTTGACTATTGGTACTTTCAGTTTTAGGCAATTTAAGGCGATTTACCTTAAAAAAGGTTGGGTAGGCGTTAGCCTATAAATTAATTAATTATTTTTATAACCAAATTAATTAGCAATTTAATGGGACGGATGATTTGGTATTGGATTGTGTCTTTATATCATTATCCAAGAGAACAACGGAGTTCTTTTTATTAGACCCTTTTTGGCACTGACATTTTTTACCCGCCTAAATTGTTTATATAATGTTTTCGCCAAACCCGTTTCGTAACCTCATTTCAATAATGATAAATTAGAAAATAGAAGATAAATAAGCTTTTATAATTATATTTAGTAATAATAATGTAGGAAAATTCTTGCCTGTGAATATGTGGGTAATATCTTAACACTAAAAACAGGGATCCTGCCGTTTTGCCGAAAAGATTTTGACAAAATTTCATTACCCAAACAAATTTAAGCAACCTTTTTTTATACCATTGATTTTAGTACCCATATTTTTATTTGGTCAAATTTTTACTTGGCAAAATATTACCAAGTATAAGCAAACAATCTTTAGACAATAAACGTTTGGTGATATTAGTTTATTTATGGAAGTAGTTAGAGTAGGTTAATTATTAAAAAAATGGTAAGGTTATGTTAGGTTAGAACTGTGACCTCCTACACACGAGCCGTGCCGCGGCAGCGGCCGACGAGGGCCAGAAACGACTTGCTTTAATATAAAAAAGAGATTGTTTTTAGTAGGTTAGCCGGAACTGAACTATTTAGATTAGGATAATTATTGATTTTGCGTAAAAACTGTTATTCCAACTGAAATATTTGACTAAATAAAAAATGTTAAAAGTAGTAGTTGGTAAACAAGTTATAGTTTAAACGTTCATTTCCCAAACATTAGGTTTGAGTAACAATTTTATGTGAATAGATTTTTGCTAAGTAATAATTTGGCAAATGAAATTACGCGAAAAATTTTTTGGGAAGTGAAAATTTGTGAAATTCCTTTCGGTCAAACAAGGGAGACCCCTAAAAACATAATTTCTTTTTGTATTCATACAATACGCAAAATCAAAACATTTTCTAATGCCATAAAATATTTTTATTATCAAGAGCATCAATTTTCATAAATGCCTAATAAAGCTTGAACAATATTTTCACACGTAAATTTCTATTTTTCGAAATAGCGAAATTGTGCCGTCCTAACCCTCTTTTGTGATGTAATTTCCCTTGCCTGTAAAAACCTTAGTAAAAGAGGTGTTTTTTGTCAAAATTTTCGCGACTGATTACTTTGTGAAATTCAATCTTTTTACGACGATGCCATTAACGAACATACAATATTCGTTGTTAAAACTCTTATATGTAATTTGAACCAGCGACTAAATACTCTTTTGTTATCGAGGTTGGCGCGAGTAAAAATGTCGGTAAAATGTTTATTTCATAATTACGTTTTCTTCGGTGCGTGTGTACGAACTGAAGCCTGAATCTGAATGGCTGAAGTGATTTTAATGAAATATTACGTGTATTTATGTACGTCACTGGATTGTTTAGATTTATGATTGAATTTAGTAGAGCCTTTTGTCTGGCACTGCAAGGGATAGTTTAAAATTCTTTACTAGGGTAAAACTGGAGCATTCAGGTAGGTTAAATTATATGGCAAATTAAACACAATTCCGCAATATTTTTGCTTTACAGGCCACTTTGTTATTTGCAATGATAAAATGATTACCTAGTGATAAACTATTAATCCTTAAAGTAACTTGCATAAAATCACTCGCAGTCATGTGACTTACAAATTATGAAAACACCAAAGAAGTATTAATACATTAATTGTAACTTGACAGAATAACCGCAATTTCAGTGCCAATGTGTCAATACTCCGAACTAAGATTAAGTTTAAAGTATATCTTCAAACGAAAACCCTTATCGTTAACATAGTAAAAAATAGAACCTAGATAAATCTATTATCAAACAATTTATCAAAAGCTTAACAAATCCTTAAAAGGCTCTTGATTAACAATTCACTGTTCCTTTCACAATAATATATTGACACAAGAGGCATTCTTGATGAGCAACTTGTTTAGATAAACACTCCATAAGTTCCAAAATCCAGAGAGTATTGACAACACGAAACACGAGCTTCCCAAAACTGGAAGAGCTCTCAATTTGATGACATGATTAATTTACTGTATTTGTACTGAATTCTTGCTATTAAAGTTGTATCATTATAACTAAGTACACGATCAAATTCTTGTGCTAAACGATTTCAGGGTACTTGACAAAGTTAGGAAATGAGCGCTTAGAGAAGTGTACGTTGTATTACAACAACTTTTACCGAACTTTGAAGACTATCTAGAGCTATCACAACACGAACTATCTTTGTGTACCGTTTGAGTTTGGTAATGATTCTGCTACGGTAGAATAGAGTGTGTGCTATGTTAGCTTACCTATAAACATTTAGAACTTTGTTGAAGTGACATTATTTTGTATGTAAACGCCCTTCAGCACAGCGTAGTTTCGTAACCATTAGTTTTGCAGCGCAAATTAATTAATTCTTCAAATAGATGCTTTTGCTATTCCTCCTTCCTGTTTTAAGTCATTAGTCGGGCAGCATCAGTGTTTCGTACAAAATTGCATCTCTGTTTATGAAAGTTGATGCTAATCAATAGTTCTTAATAAATATGATTGTAGCATTTATAATATATATATTTTTTTTGGTGTCGGGTTGGAAAATCCTCATGGAGTCCCTTCGCCCTGGGGGGAAGGACGAAGGGGACTGTCAGACTCTTACTGACTAAAAACCAACCCGTGCTCCTCATGTACCCATGTGTCGGAGGGTAGGGTTTCACCGAAGCAATCCTCGCTACGCCCCGACGGGTATTGGCCCGCCAGATGGTCAGGCGGGCCCCGAACGAAACCCCCTTGGCGGCGAATGAAGGTGCTGAGCTCCATCACCAAAACACCCAGCGGCCGCAGAGGATAGGGAGGACGGCAACGCAACACCGCATCTCCTCTTCCTCTGCGGCCCCACCGCGACGCAACGATGGTGCGCCCCCATTCGGTCGCGGGAGATAGGGCGCGCGGCAACGCAACACCGACACGCCTTCCACGATCCCACACGCGATCCCACGGGGGGGGAGCATTTGCAATATGGGTATTCTCTGTTCCAACTAGAGCAGGCTTTTAATTATTAATAAATTTTTCTTTTAATGATTTAAAACATTCAAAGGTTTTTGGTATCAAATTATTAAAAGCGCATAATTATGATCATTATTTACACAAGACACTAGTGGTCAAAAGCATGCATGCATCAATACATCACTTCTGATCACTTAGTAGGTAAGCATGTGCAACATAGAAAAGTCTTCAACCCGCACTTTGCAGAACATAAACTTCAAAAGCACTTAACAAACTTTGAGTAAGTGAAAAAATATAAGAAAAAGATACTAAGCAACACGGACTAATTCAGAAGCATTAAAGTATCATCAACTTTGTAGCCTGTCTTTTTTTCAATTTGAAAAAGGGTAAAGAACGTAAGGATATGTTTTGCGGTAACTTAGACTTATAAAACTTGTACCAGACAATAAGAAATGACCCGAAAGTTTCATAATAAAACAATATCTTCGCATCTTGTAAAGTAATCAATTATAGACGAGAATATCTTTAAGCGATTGGTTACTATTTATTTAAAAATAAATTATCTATTTGTAGTGGGTAAATCATTAAAAGGTTTTCAAAGTTTATTAAATAACGACATTGTCTACTACATCCTTAGCACATTTTAGCTGGTTCTCCACTACAAGTACCTACGGGTAAATAATTTTGTGAACTCGTATATCTGTGTAACTAACCTACAATTTCAAGCAAAAGATTCAATTCAATTCAATTCAATTCAATAGCCCTTTTATCCTGAGTCTCCTTGACTCTAATTAACAGTTCTTATTATTGCATATTATTATAAAATATCACGGAGCTCAGTGTGCCTCTTGGCAAAGGCCTCCTCTAAGGACTTCCACTGTTTCCTATCCCTTGCAACTGATTTCCAGTTTGGGCCAGCTGTAAGTCTGAGTTCGTCCTCCCATCTTTTCCGCTGTCGCCCTCTACTTCGCTTGCCATCTCTAGGATACCATTCTGTTAGGATTTTGCTCCATTTGTCTTGGGGTGTCCTCAACATATGTCCAGCCCATCTCCATTTCATATGGTCAATTTTTGTGAGAATGTCTGATACGCCTGTCCTGGCTCTAATAGATGTGTTCCTTACTCTGTCTTGTTTTCTGATTCCCAGCATGCTTCTCTCCATGGCTCTTTGAGAGTGCTCTAGCATATCTCTATGTTGTTTAGAAAGTGCCCACGTTTCGCATCCATATGTTAGGCAAGGAAGAATACATGTGTTGAAGACTCTACCTTTCGTTTTAATGCTGAGGTCTGGTGCTTTCATAACATCTTTCAGCGACCAATACCTTTTCCATCCATTTGTTATTCTTCTTTTAATTTCTTTAGTAGATAGGTCCATTTGCGAAATTATTTGCCCCAGATATAGGTATTCTTCTACATATTCGATCGGTTGGTTGCTAATTATGATTTCGTGGGGGGTTGAGTTAGACAACAGCTTTGTTTTGCTCAGGTTCATTGATAGTCCAACCCTCTCACTTTCTTTATTTAGATCTTGTAGCATGACTTCTAGCTTGTAAGGGTCTTCTTCGAATAAAACTATGTCTCTGCGAAACGGAGATGGTGTAGCCTCCTACCATCTATATTCAACCCAAATTCGTCCCATTCTAGTTTTCGGAATATATCTTCGAGCACGGCTGAAAATAGCTTGGGGGATAGTGGATCGCCCTGTCGGACACCTTTTTTGACCTTGAAGACTCCTCCCAAAGTTTCCATTTGTATCCTCGCTTTACATTCGACATATATTTGTTTTATGATGTTAATGTAGGCCATGGATATTCCCTGTTTTGTTAGGCTTTCCCAAATTGCTTCATGTTTGATGCTATCGAAAGCTTTTGCATAGTCGATGAAGGCCATATAAACCGGTTTGTTATATTCGCTGTACTTCTCTATAATCTGCTTGACTGTATGGATGTGGTCTATTGTAGCGAAATTTTTCCTAAAGCCGGCCTGTTCCACTGGTTGGTTTTCATCCAATGTAATGCTTATTCGGTCCAGTACTATCTTGGAGAAGACTTTATATACATTAGATATCAAGCTTATTGGCCGATAGTTTGATAAGTCTTCTTTTGAACCTTTTTTGTATATGAGAATGATGTGCGAGGTTTGCCATTGTTCTGGGATATTTCCTGATGTTAGTATGGTATTAAAGATCTTAGTCAAGACAGGGACGAGTTCGTTCAGCGTGCCTTTCAGTAGTTCATTTGTTATGTTGTTCGGACCTGGTGCTTTGTCCGCCTTTTGACTTAGTATGGCTTTTCTAACTTCGGTTTGTAAAATTTCGGGTTCTATGTCTTAGGAGTGTGCAGTCCTTGTGAATATGTCGCATTTTCCTTTACTGGAATTTTCTGGGTTGGAATAGAGGTTCTGGTAGAATTCAGATGCCGTTTTTATTATATTTTTGCGGTTTGTGATGTTCTTTTGATTACTTTTCAAGTTAGGTACCGAAGGGGTTTTCTCACGCAATTCTTTGAGCGCTTTTCTAGTTCCTCCTGTTGAAATTATGTGTTGTTCTAATGTTTGCATTCGTAAGATTTTCCTGTCTTTTCGTATCTGATTCGTCTCTGATTTTTATGCTTAGTCGTGTTATTTCAGCAATATTCTTTTCTTTGTTTTTACATTTGAATAGCTTTTTTCTTGTGTTTATAAGTTGCATAGTGGCGTCACTCAGAGTGTATTTTCGCTTGTTAGGTTTTTTAGTTTTTAAAAATGTAAGTTGTTTTTGTAGTTCGGTATATTTGCTTTTTATATCTAATTCATCTGTTTCCACTATATAGCTAAGCCGACTTGCTAGTTGTACTGTTTGGTTGTTATTGAGTATGTTGTAAGCAGTGCCTGGCATAGTGCAGTATTTTCTGTGTATCTTAGGAGGTGCCATCTTGAGTGAAGCTCTAACCATCCGGTGGTTGGTGTTAAAATTAATTCTTGATACTACTGATGTGTCCAAGAAGAATTGTGGGTGGCTGCTTATTATATAGTCTATTTCGTTTTTGTATTTTCCATCTGGAGAGATCCAAGTCCACTTTTTGTTTTTTTTGAAGATACTGTTTGTAATAGTGAGATTATGTTCTAGTAAAAGGTCTATTAGTCGCTGTCCGTTTGTACTTCTTTTTCCATGGCCAAAGTCTCCCAGTATATATTCATCTTTGTCCTGTTTTGCTCCCACTTTGGCGTTGAAGTCCCCCATTAGACGAATTATATTGTTCGCGTAGTTGTGCATAATGTCGGATAACATGTTGTGGAAAGATTTGTGTTCTAGTTCCTCAGCCTGTTCAGTCGGTGCATAGGCTTGTATAATTGTCCAAATTTTTTTGTAGCTAGGTATTCTGATGTTTAATATGGCTATACGTTCGGAGACGACGATGAAGTCCTCTATGTAGCCTTTCAGGTGGGTTTTAATCATAAATCCGACTCCTCTTTGGCCTCCGGTTTCGCCCTTGTGGAACATTATATATTCGTTGTGTTCTTCGATTGATTGTCCGGGTCTGCGCACTTCGCTTAGTCCCAATATATCCCATTTGAGATTCTTCAAGGCTACTTCAAGCTCTGACAATGATTCGGGTGTCCTTAGGGTTCTAGTGTTGAGAGTTGCAATATATAGTTTATGAGATTCTCTTAGAGGGTGGTGGTCTGGACTTCCCGCGGTGACCAACCGTGGTGGGAAGGTTTCTCGGTTACAGTGTTCTAGCCTAGTTTTATTTTGTAATTTTCTTATTTCCGTTTGTGTTTTTCCAGTTGTGGTTTTATTAGATTCCGTGTGTTTATTATTTAGTTTTTTGCAATGTCTGGGGTTGAAGGGTTTTTGTCTCTGCCCATATAATTGAGTATGTTTGGTTTCAGTATTTCTTTATGGTTGTTAGTATTGCCAGACTTTGGTGTATTTCCACCTTTATTTGGTGTGTTTCCACTAGTGTTTGGCTTTTTCTGTGTTGACAGGTTGGGAGATTCAATTTTTCCTCTTTTCCTTGTTTCGCGTTGATTGTCGTTTGGTTTTATGACAATTAGTTGGTCTCCTTTAAGGAAAGCGATGTTCCCTTTGTTACGTTCTTCCTCTACTCTAGGTTGTAGTTGTTTTTTAATTTCTAGTACATCCTTAGGGAAGTCTTCTTTCATATAAATGCCTTCTGGTAGTTTGGCTTTGGATTTCAGGATGAGGTGCTTTTTCCACATGGTAGACAACGTGATAACAACGGGGCGTTTTTTGTTCGTTTTCTTCCCAATTCTATAAATGTTATTTATTTCGTGGCTGTCCAGATGCACTTCTGCTTCCTCTATGATTCCTTTTACATAGTCGACAAGTTCCGCCTCCCTTTTTCCCTCTTCCTCAACCCCAAAAAATATCAGGTTGTTTTTCCGTTTATCCTTTTCCGTGGTTGTGATTTTTTGTTCCAGTTCAGCAATCTGTATTTTCAAGTTCTGGTTTTCATTCACAAGTGTTTTCATTTTTTCATCTATTGCTTCCATAACTGTTGTTGTAACTGCTGTTGTTATTGTATGGGTTTGCTGGTTAAGCTTTTCATCAAGTTTAGCATCAAGTTTCGCAAACAGTTATTCCATTTGGTCGTTCATTATTATTATTATTTGTTTGTTGATATTATTTAAAAAATATTTGAAATTATTTTAATTATTTAATTTTTTTTGTCACTGATTATAGTATAAAATTTAAATTTGTTATGGTATCCCAGATATAATATTTTTTGTTGGCAACACTGGTATGTCTGACACTGTTGATAGTCAAGTCGGGAAAATAGACAAATGACAGTTCTTTTGAGGACGAACTTCACACTAGTGTTTTTTTTTTAATCTCCGTTATAGCGCTAAATAACCGACTTTTACTCTTGATTTCGATATTTATTTACTGAGTTCACTGATTTGCTTTCGTAATAACAGCTTGACACAATCATTCATTCAAATTCACTCGTTTTTTAGGGTTCCGAACCTCGAAATGAAAAAACGGAACCCTTATAGGATCACTTTGTTGTCCGTCCGTCTGTCAAGACCCTTTTTCTCAAAAACGCGTGGAGGTATCAAACTGAAATTCTTATCAAACAGTCAAATCTGCTGTTCCTTGAAGCTGTCAAAAAATCAAACTTCTAAGCCAACGCAATCAAAAGATACAGCCGTTTATGCTGCGAATTCCCGCAAATATTCGAAACTCAAAACCAACAGGGTACTTCCCGTGAACTCAGAATCTTGAAATTTGGTACGAATCAATGTCTTATAGCACGCATGAAGGAAAAATTGCGAAAACTGTAAATTTTTAGTTACATCATATCATAAAAATATTTTTTATAATTTTAAAGTTATTACCATTTTCTCATGAACGCGTAAAGGTATTAAATTAAAATTTATATCAAATACTCAGGTCTATAATACCTTGAAGCTGTAACAAAACAAAACTTTTATGTCAACGCAATAAAAAGAAACAGCAATTTAAGCCGCATATTATCTCGCAACTCCTAGCAAGGAAATCAAAACCTACAGGGTACTTCCCGTGAACTCAGAATCTTGAAATTTGGTACGAAGCAATGTCTTATAGCACAAATAAAGGGAAAATTGCGAAAATTGAAAATTTTTTGTTACATCATATTAAAAAATATTTGTATTAATTTTTAAGTTAGTACCCCTTTCCTCATGAACGCGTAAAGTTATTGAATTGAAATTCATATTAAATACTCGGGTGTATTATACCTGTAAGCTGTAATAAAATCAAACTTCTATGTCAACGCAATCAAAAGAAACAGCAATTTTACTATATTTTCAAACTCGCAACTATTGGCAAGGGAATCAAAACCTACAGGATACTTCCCGTAAACTTAGATTCTTGAAATTTGGTACGAACCAACGTTTTATAGCACAGATAAAGGAAAAATTGCGAAAACCGTAAATTTTTAGTTAAATCATATAATAAAAAAAAATTAAGGTTACTAGCCCTTTCCTTATGAACGCATAAAGGTATTAAATTGAAATTCATATCAAATATTCAAATCTATAATATCTTTAAGCTGTTACAGAATCAAACTTCTAAGCCAACGCAATCAAAAGATACAGCTGTTTATGCCGCAAATTCTCGAAAAAATTTCGAAACTCACAAGGGAATCAAAACCTACAGGGTACTTCCCGTGAACTTAGAATCTTGAAATTTCGTACAAGGCCACTTTTTATAGCACGGATTAAGGAAAACATTCTATAAATGTACATTTTTAGTTACATCATATAACGAAAACTTTTTTAAAATTTTCAAGTTTCCCTTTCCTCATGAACGCGTAGAATTATTAAATTGAAATTTATATCAAATACTCAGGTCTATAATCCCGTAAAGCTGTAATAAAATCAGACTTCTGTCAATGCAATCAACAGAAACAGCAATTTAAACATATTTTTAAACTCTCAACTCAAAGGGAATCAAAACCTACAGGGTACTAAAACTTGGCACGAAGCAAATCTTGTAGCACAGATAAAGGAAAAATGGCAAAACCATAACTTTTTAGTTACATCATATAATTAAAGAAATATATAATTTTAAAGGCGCTACCCCTTTCTTCAAGAACCTGTAGGAGGGAAGAGAAATTAATATGAATTTCAATTTTATACCCCATAAAATTGAAATTCATATTAATTTCTCTAGTCAAAACTAAAGGGTATTTCCAGCCGATCTAGAATCTTGAAATTTGGCATAAAGCAACGTTTTATAGCACATAGGAAAACATTTGAAAACCCTAAATTTTTAGTTACATCACATATTTTTTAAATTATTATATATACCCACAGGTATGTACGGAACCCTCGGTGCGCGAGTCCGACTCGCACTTGACCGGTTTTTTTTTTTTTTCAAATGTAGGTATGTTTAAAAATATTAGTCAAGAACCACTATTTGTATCGCAAATTTTTGATCAATTTGCCACTCAAATACGACGACTGAATGTTATTTGGTCGCACTATATGTCCATTTGTAACATAAAACACTTTTCGACACGATAAAGCACTTTTAGACACAAAAATTACAAAATTTGTCGGGAGCCAGCAAACGCGATGTTACTCAGTTGACAACCGGAACCGGAAGCAAAAGATACAATTATAATAAATAACTCATTGGGGTATGAAATATTCAAATAGTTATCTAATACACTATTCATTTATTTTGATTTTCACGTAAATATCTAATAGAGAACAAGTATATTATTATCTTTGTTCGGTATGAAGGTACTTAAGAGGCGCATTGTAAGTAACAAAGATAAAACGCCACATGCGTACATACATACAATACAACCGCCAAGTCAACCGCCACTTTGCAATGTCAATGTCAGTCAGCCTATTGCAGTCCACTGCTGGACATAGGTCTCTCCCAACATGCGCCACAATAATCGATCCTCTGCCTTCCGCATCCAGCCCGCCCCAGCCACCGTTTTAGGTCGTCGGACCACCTAGTTGGGGGGCGTCCTACTCTTCGTTTTCCGAAACGTGGTCTCCACTCTAAGATTCGTCTGCTCCATCGGTCGTCGGTCCTTCGGTAGACGTGGCCAGCCCATTGCCACTTCAGCCTGCTTACACGGAGAGCTATGTCGGTAACACCAGTTCTCTTCCGGATGACCTCGTTGCGAATTCTACCACTTTACAATGCTGATCAAAACGCTATGACCGTATAGCGACGCCCTTATCGAAGGGAAACTCGGAAACTAACTTAACCGAACTTGCACTGAATACTACATTAAACTAACTTTAAGTGCCTATCTCGTAGATCGGACTCCGTTGAATAACTTTATGATTTATGGCAATAAGTTTTATATTAAAAATTGGTATCTGCCTTAGACGACCTTATATTCAAACTTTGTAGACTTTAATTGGAAAACTGATGGGATTTCTCGAGCCTTTAGGGTGGCAATTATAAAGATTGGCTGTCGTATCGTCTCAAATAAATGATGATGGTACTGTGAAACACGTTATTCGTTTTTAGGGTTCCGTACCTCGAAATGAAAAAACGGAACCCTTATAGGATCACTTTGTTGTCTGTCCGTCTGTCAAGACCCTTTTTCTCAGAAACGCGTGAAGGTATCAAACTGAAACTTATATCAAATAGTCAAGTCTACGGTCCTTTGAAGCTGTGAAAAATCAAACTTCTAAGCCAACGCAATCAAAAGATACAGCCGTTTATGCTGTAAATTTCTGCAAATTTACGAAACTTGCAAGGAAATCAAAACCTACAGGGTACTTCACGTGAACTCAGAATCTTGAAATTTGGTACAAAGTAATATATTATAGCACAGATATAGGAAAAATTGCGAAAATTGTACATTTTTAGTTACATCGTATCATAATAATATTTTTAATAATTTAAAAGTTCTTACCATTTTCTCATGAACGCGTAGAGAAATCAAATTGAAATTCCTATCAAATACTGATGTTTATAAAACCTTTAAGCCGTAATAAAATCAAACTTCTATGTCAACGCAATAAAAAGAAACAGCAATTTAAGCCGCATATTTTCTCTCAACTACTCGTAAGGGAATCAAAACGTACAGGGTACTTCCCGTGAATTCACAATCTTTAAATTTGATACGAAGCAATGCCTTATAGCACAGATAAAGGAAAAATTGCGAAACCCGTATTTTTTTAGTTATATCATATAAAAAAATGTTTTACTAATTTTAAAGTTACTATCCCTTTCCTCATGAACGCGTTAAGTTATTAAATTCAAATTCATATCAAATACTCGGGTCTATACTACTTTTAAGCTGTAACAAAACCAAACGTCTATCTCAACGCAATCAAAAGATACAGCAATTATACTATATTTTCAAACTCGCAACTACGCGCAAGGGAATCAAACCTTCAGGGTACTTCCCGTGAACTCGAAATCCTGAAATTTGGTACGAAGCAATGTATTATAGCACAAATAAAGGAAAAATTAAAAAGTAAATTTTTTGTTACATCATATAATGTCTTATTAATTTTTAAGTTACTAAGCCTTTCCTCATGAACGCGTTAAGTTATTTAATTAAAATTCATATCAAATACTCAAGTCTATAACACCATTAAGCTGTAACAAAATGAAACTTCTTTGTCAACGCCATCAAAAGAAATAGCAATATAAGCCGCATATTTTCAAACTCGCAACTACTCGCAAGGTAATCAAAACCTACAGGGTACTTCCCGTGAACTCAGGATCTAGAAATTTGGTACGAAGCAACGTCTTATAGTACAGATAAAGGAAAAACCGGTCAAGCGCGAGTCGGACTCGCACACCGAGGGTTCCGTACAAACCTGTAGGTATATAAGTAAAAGTTCACTAGTCATAGTTATGGTATTTTTATTGCCAAATGAAATCCATAACATATATTACAGTATGGAAAGCTGGAGGAGCATAAATTTAAGAAAAAGAAAAAATAATTACATAATATTACACATAAATTAAAGAAAAAGGGGTCTCTGTCGTTTGTAATCAGTCATCCTTTATTTTATATTAACATTTATCGCTTATTTTATAATATAACTTAAATACCTACACTAGCCTTGCAGCAGCCTTGCAAAAGTCTGCTGATGAATGATGGTAAGATTTTTTATCAAAGTTAATGATTTACAAAGTTTTTAGTGACTATTAGAAATCTGTTACAAAAAATACTTATAAAGTAAAGAATAACTAGCAAAAAGGTTTAAAAACTATGTAATTATTTGAAATCTCAATCTCAATCAGCCTATCGCGGTCCACTGCTGGACATAAGCCTCTCCCAACACGCACCACAGCACACGGTCCTCAGCCTTCCGCATCCTTTAGCTGGGCTATAAGACGTTGCTTCGTACCAAATTTCAAGATTTTGAGTTCACGGGAAGTACCCTGTAGGTTTTGATTCCCTTGCGAGTAGTCGCGAGTTTGAAAATATGATTATATTGCTCTTTCTTTTGATTGCGTAGACATAGAAGTTTAATTTTGTTACAGCCTGACGTTGTTATATATCTGAGTATTTGATATGAATTTCAATTTAATACCTCTACGCGTTCAAGAGAAAGGGGTAGTAACTTTAAATTTATTAAAAATATTTTTTATATGCTGTAACTAAAAAATTACGGTTTTTGCATTTTTCCTTTATAAGTGATATAAGACGTTGCTTCGTACCAAATTTCAAGATTTTGAGTTGACGGGAAGTACCCTATAGGTTTTGATTCCCTTGCGAGTAGTCGCGAGTTTGAAAATATGCTTATATTGCTCTTTCTTTTGATTGCGTTGACATAGATGTTTGATTTTGTTGCAGCCTAACGGTGTTATATACTTGAGTATTTGATATGAATTTCAATTTAATACCTCCACGCGTTCAAGAGAAAGGGGTAGTAACTTTAAATTTATTAAAAATATTTTTCTTATATGATGTAACTAAAAATTTATGGTTTTCGCAATTTTTCCTTTATATGTGCTATAAGGCGTTGCTTCGTACCAAATTTCAAGATTCTGAGCTCACGGAAAGTACCCTGTAGGTTTTGATTCACTTGCCAATAGGCGCGAGTTTGAAAATATGCTTATATTACTCTTTCTTTTGATTGCGTTGACATAGAAGCTTGATTTTGTTGCAGCCTAACGGTGTTATATATCTGAGTATTTGATATGACTTTCAATTTAATACCTCCACGCGTTCAAGAGAAAGGGGTAGTAACTTTAAATTTATTAAAAATATTTTTCTTATAAATGATGTAACTAAAAATTTATGGTTTTCGCAATTTTTCCTTTATATGTACTATAAGGCGTTGCTTTGTACCAAATTTCAAGATTCTGAGCTCACGTAAAGTACCCTGTAGGTTTTGATTCACTTGCCAATAGGCGCGAGTTTGAAAATAGGCTTATATTACTCTTTCTTTTGATTGCGTTGACATAGAAGCTTGATTTTGTTGCAGCCTCACGGTGTTATATACCTGAGTATTTGATATGACTTTCAATTTAATACCTCCACGCGTTCAAGAGAAAGGGGTAGTAACTTTAAATTTATTAAAAATATTTTTCTTATATGATGTAACTAAAATTTTATGGTTTTCGCAGTTTTTCCTTTATATGTGCTATAAGGCGTTGCTTCGTACCAAATTTCAAGATTCTGAGTTCACGGGAAGTACCCTGTAGGTTTTGATTCACTTGCGAGTAGGCGCGAGTTTGAAAATATGCTTATATTGCTCTTTCTTTTGATTTCGTAGACATAGAAGTTTAATTTTGTTACAGCCTGACGTTGTTATATATCTGAGTATTTGATATGAATTTCAATTTAATACCTCTACGCGTTCAAGAGAAAGAGGTAGTAACTTTAAATTTATTAAAAATATTTTAACATAGAAGCTTGATTTTGTTGCAGCCTTACGGTGTTATATACCTTTTTTTTTTTTTTACTAGGTGGAAAATCCCTTCGGATCTTCGTCTCTTGGGGGAAATAAGAGCCGGAGTATGTGGTGTTTCCACTAAAAACCACCTCGACTTCCGCCATGTACCCGTGTGTCGGAGGGTGGGGCATCACCAAAGCACTCGTCGCCACCCTCCGACGGGTATTGGCCCGCCAGATGGTCAGGCGGGTCAGGCGGGGTGTTGGACTCCGCCGCCAAAACGCCCAGCGGCCGCAGAGGATAGGGAGGACGGCAACGCAACACTCCTCTTCCTCTGCGGCCCCACCACGACGCATCGAATGGTGCGCCCCCATTTGGTCGCGGGAGATAGGGCGCGCGGCAACGCAACACCGACACGCCTCTCCTTCCGCGACCGCACCCGACTGCGAGGGACAGACAGAACTGTCCCCCGCACCCGCACCGTTGGACGCATCCTGCGCAGGCCCCTCCAAGCCCACGCGGAGCGTCCCCTTCTGGATCCCTCTTAGCTTCACCGCGGGTGACCAATCCACAGTTACTGAGCCCCCCCACCACGACAAGGTGGAGATCCCACGGGGGGGGGGTGTTATATACCTGAGTATTTGATATGAATTTCGATTTAATACCACCACGCGTTCAAGAGAAAGGGGTAGTAACTTTAAATTTATTAAAATTATTTTTTTATATGCTGTAACTAAAATTTACGGTTTTTGCAATTTTTCCTTTATGTGTGATATAAGACGTTGCTTCGTACCAAATTTCAAGATTCTGAGTTTACGGGAAGTACCCTGTAGGTTTTGATTCCAATGCGAGTTTGAAAATATGCTGCAATTTGCAGCATATACGGCTGTATCTTTTGATTGCGTTGGATTAGAAGTTTGATTTTTTTTACAGCTCTATGGAACCGTAGATTCGAGTATTTAGTATAAATTTCAGTTTGATACCTTCACGCATTCCTGAGAAAAAGGGTCTTGACAGACGGACGTACAACAAAGTGATCCTATAAGGGTTCCGTTTTTTCCTTTCGATTTTCAGATCATTTTTAGTTATATCATATAATAAACTCCCTTGGCGGCGGATTAAGGTGTTGGGCTCCGCCGCCAAAACACTCAGCGGCCGCACTGCCGTCCTTACGAAAAGTGCAATAACTCGAGTTTTGCACCGAATTGAGATAAGTACATATTCGGCATCAGCAGAACGAGATCTATATATTCTTTTAAGACACTTTTTTCGTATCTACGACGCAGCCGGTTTTAATACTAAACCTTACTGCAATATCTAGGTCAATGCTTTATGATTTACATATCAAGACCGAAATAACTATAGATGGGAATAACTTACTCGCGCTATTAAAAAAATTGACTGACTATATCTGCAATAAGTATAGTATACTATATTTATAATTCGCATAGTTCGTCATTTGTAATATTCATTTACTAGTTAACCGCTTTACCGCGCACAAGTGACTATTCTCCCTTTTTCGAAATGCCGTAGACCGCGCACAAGTGACTATTTTCCCTTTTTGGTTACAGCGCTATACTCGGTCTGAATTTTCTGTATCTTTCTTTTACGTAATGTTTTAAATTATTTTTCTCTGTTCTATTCAAATCATTGAACAATTCTTCATGCTAAAAATACGAAGCGAGTCTTAAAATCGTTAACCCGGAACGAAAAAATAATGTCAAATGCCACTCTTTGTTTCGCGCGCTCCGTGATTACGTGCTTATCGTATGCGTGTAATTAAATATTTTTATACTATGATACATGTTTTTTTTTAATTTAATTCGGTGTAGAAAGAATCCCTCTACAGTTAAAACTCATAAAATATGTATGTCATTGATTTACTTTTTTAAATAATCCTGTTTAAAATACAAAGTGTTTTTTTCAACGATAGTCAATGTTCACTGCTTAGTATAATAAATTAGAAAGTAAATATCAACAAAGAATTCATACGACTTGAAAGAGTCATTTATAAGGTTGAAGAAAAACATCATTTCAACTTACTCATGTAACCGACTTATCAACAATAAATGTTAGCGCGCCCATCTGGCGAGCGGCGGCGCGACATTTTGTTTAGAATGTGAGCGGTCAAGTGAATTCGGCGAATTGTCGCTAGCGGTCAAGTGGTTATAAGTGCAATATGTATGAGTTATTGCAGATATGATACGGATCCTTATTTACGATATTAAATAATGTTCCAATTATTTCTGCAATAAGTAGAGTTACTGCATTTATAATTACCATATTCCGTTACTTGTGATTCTCCTTTACTAGTTATAAGTACAATAAGCTTGAGTTATTGCAGTTATCTTAAGGGACATTATTAATAATTATGGGAAGGATACTAAAATTGATTTAGTAAGTAGATATATATTGCATTTATTTCTAGAAAGATTAAATGAATACAGTATACCTACGCAATATCAATGACAATAAATTCACAATTTATTGCGATTATAACAAGCACCAGGAGGTACGAGGGAAGTAAAATATTTCGTGCAATAAATAAAACAACCTTGAAACAACTTTATCACTATACATTCAGTCAAAAAAGTATCGGGAATGGATTATTTGTTTATGGTTCCACATTTTTTTTTGTTTTTTTTTGTTGTTGTTAGTTTGGCACAACTGTTTTCCATTTTGGCGCGGAGTTTGAGTTGCATCCGTTAGTTAAATTAAATTCAGTGCTGTTTTTAGTCATATCATATCTAGTGTGTATTGCGAATTTCATAATGGACAAAAACATCGAAAAAAGAGTTTGTCTTAAATTTTGCATTACCAATGGAATTTCGTGTTCGGAGCAATGAAAATTTTACAGAAGGCTTACGGTGAATCGAATTTATCAAAAACTCGTGCTTATGAGAGGTATAAAGCGTTTAAAAGCGGTCGAGATGTGATGGAAGATTTGCCTCGCTCTGGTAGGCCATCAACGTCTGAAACTGAAGTTAACATCGCAAAAGTGAAGGCAACATGTGACTGAAAATCCTCATTCAACTTTGAGAGAGATAGTCGCTGAATTTTCTGTATCTGACGAGTCGATCCGTATCATTTAAATTAATCATTTGGTTATGAAACATATTGCCGCTCAGCTAGTCCCAAAAGACCTGGATTTTCTCCAAATACTCAATTGCATGAGTGTCGCTGAGAACATGCTAGAACGAGTCAATTCCGACCTAACATTCATGAATTCTCACTTTGTTACTGGTGAACACGCATTGTTACTGGTCGTCGCTAGGTGGCGCTATCTAGCAAGTACGTCAATAAAGAGGCTCTGTGCTAATTAATAATTTTAAATAGTTATGTGCGTTTATAATCGTTAAATACGTCTAAAAGTAGTAATTAGTGACCAGTAACAAGTGCACAAATGTTCGCAAGACTATACAACAAAGAGACAATAACTTATTAGTGAATAAAATATTTCAATGTGAACCACAATAAAAGTGTTACTAAATTGCAAATTCAAACGTAAGCAATGCAGTGAGTAATGTGAATATATAAAACTGAACACATTAAATTCAAAAACATACAAAACTACAGATAAAAGTGATTAATCTTTGTGTGAGAACATTAAAATCAAAACAAGAAATCGTTTATTTTATTCAAATGTGACTGACAACAACTTCGATAACAGCGACATCTATCTATTCTTTATTGAAGCACGTGATATGCAGAATTACTCAAGCCAGATATGAACCATCCGAGCCATCATAACTACGCCATCTGTTGATCTTCTATATGACATAATTTACTACGAGGGTCGAGAGTACATGAACTACAACAGAACATTAAATTAGGCTACCTAGCAAGAACGGGCCGTGGCACGTTGGTATAAGGTGTGGCCTTAACTTTGACAGTGGTCGTGGTATCAAATCCGGCGAAAGCTTTGTCTTTTTGAGATTGAATTAATATAATTCATGATGAGTTTCTTCAAAAACATCACATTTAGGCGCATTAGAACAAAGTCTGATTCAATTCTAAACGACAGTGAAGTACTATCAAACCAAACATTCAATGATACAAACATAAGTGTACCAGATATATCAGACGATGAGAATATCGATGAAATACAAAAGTTAAGAAAACAAATAGCGGAACTTACCAACGAATTACAGAGTGCTCACGCGGAAAGAGAAATACTAAATTTAAAAAATAGTGAGTTAACAACTCAACAAAATGAAAACCTTTCTAAAAAAATGAGTTACTTAAAAGAGTCACAAATAGTCCAGCAAAAATGAAGAAATCAACTCAAAATAGGCAAGGGAAGACACAAACAAAAACAAAACAGACTCAAACTGAAGAGGTGTCTACTCGGATTCATTGTTCTGAAGGATATGCTATTCAAAACAACACGCAAGAAAAGCAAGCAAAGAATAAAATATGTATCCTAAGTACAAATAATAGAAATAAAATATTATCAATCGCAAAAAAGGTACTAATTGATTCGGAATTGTGCCATTATATAATAACCAATGGAAATGTACAAACTATGCTTCATAATTTGAAAACAAAGCTACGCAATTTTACAATGAAAGATTATTGTGTAATACTACTAGGTGAAGATGACTTTAGGACCACTAACATATATTTTGACATAATATTACACATCAGAAATGTACTGTTTGAGGTTACGCACACCAATGTAATTATATGTACGCCAACTTTTAAATTTACAAAATTTTCTAATTTGTACAATTCCAGAATAGAAACTTTCAATAATCTTTTGTACCTAGACATCTTGACGCATGAACATGCGTACTTTTTAGATTCAAATAAAAACCTATGTTATGACGGCACAATGTTTGATTATCGTACCGGCGCAATTAATAACTTTGGAATGATAACAATATTTAGAGACATCTTTGATATGATTACTGCTATTAAATGTACCTATCAACAATCTACTGACATACAATCACCTGACATACGATCTACTGACATACAATCTTCTGACATACAATCTCTTGACATACGTTCTATTGCTATGCAGTGTCCTGACATACCATCTCCTGACATAAAATCTACTGAAAATAAGAATAATTATACAAATAAATTGCACAATCAGAACACAACATCGAAGAACAACCTTTTTCGTAACTAAACACATTTACGTGATGCATCAAAATATAGCTGGTTTACTAAACAAATCCAACAACTTAATTGTATGTCTAAATGAATTAACAGATAGTTGTATTGATGTTGACATAATATGCATTACTGAACATTTTATGATGGAGGGCTATGAACAACTGCTGAATATACCTAACTACATCTTGGCTGCACATTACAGTAGAAAAAACACTAACAGAGGTGGATCGTGCATTCTTATCAGAAAGGGACATGAATGGAAGGAACTTGAGAACATATCAAGAATGTCAATACCTGAAACCTTTGAGTGTAGCGCCGTTGAACTTGTAAAATCCAATATTGTTGTTATTTGTGTTTACAGAGTACCAAATTTAAAAACTTAAACGAATTCTTTGATGCGTTACAAAATGTATTGCATGTAGTTGCTAAAAGACGATATAAAAATATTGTTATGGCTGGTGATTTTAATATTAATATTTTAAAATCTAATTACCAGTCACTTGAATTTGAAAATATTTTGCTCAACTTTAACCTAAAACTTGCGATAAACCAACCAACCCGTATTAAGAGCCATACATGTATAGACAATTTTGCGCATAACTTTAATAGGCCTTGTGAAACGGAAATTATAGAGTTTGCTCTTTCGGATCATACAGCACAACTAATAAAATGTCCGACGGACAAAGTATGCATAATTGACAAATATTACAGGTTTAAACGCAATTATTGTGAACAGAATTTATCAATGTTTAAAAATTGCTTAAAGTCTATGAAGTTTACCGAAGTATACAGAACCCTCGATCCCAATATTGCTTACAATAGTTTTATAGAAGACATTCAACTGTTTTATAATTTATGTTTCCCTAATATTAGAGTCAAGGTTAATATCATTAAAAAGTCAAAATGGGTATCAAGGGGTATAAAAAAATGCATTAAAAAGAAAAGAAATTTACTGTGGTTACAAAGATTAAAACCTAACATAGAAAATATATCAAATTTTAAATCATACTCAAAATTATTAAAAAGAATTATGTTTCAAACACAACGTTCACAAAATAGTTATAAAATTAATAATTCAAAGAATAAAAATAAAACAACATGGCAAATTATCAATCAGGCGAAATTTAATATACCAAGATCTCTGATAACTAGAATAAAAATTAATGACATTATTATTTCAAATCCAATACAAATATCGAATGAATTTAATAAGTATTTTATCGACAAAATACAGCCCATAACAACATCTTTGAAAGACACTACAGCCATTTTAAGCACAAGTAAATCCATGTTTATGATGCCATGTGTCCCGCAAGACGTAGTCAATATTATTCATAAGCTTAAAAACACGAATAGCGTCGGATATGATGTCATAACTACCAAAATAATTAAAGTTGTGGCAAATAAAATAAGTTGTCACCTAAGCCACATTATAAATCTAAGTATATCCTCGGGCATTTGCCCTGATGCTCTCAAACAAACAATTGTAAAACCGTTGTTTAAGAAACAGGATAGAGAACTCATGGAGTATTATAGACCTATCTCGCTAATTCCCATATTCTCCAAAATATTTGAGAAATTCATGCATACTCAATTATATCAATATCTGGAAAAAAATAACCTAATATGCAATGAACAAAATGGATTTCGAAAAAACAGAACACTAAATTTGACTATTTACAACTTTCTCCACGAAGTTATGATGAAAGTAGACAAAAGGACGCCTGTGTGCTTAATATTTTGTGATATGACACAGGCATTTGACTATGTAAAACATGATATATTAATTAAAAAACTAAACACCTATGGAGTAAGAGGTAATGTCCTAAAATTAATTCAGTCGTATTTAGAAAATAGGAAACAGCGTACAGAAATAGTTACAATAAACCCCACTACTAAACGAGAGGAATCTTTCAGATGAGCGAGAAGTACTACACGGTGTACCTCAGGGGAGCGTGATGGGACCTCTACTGTTCACATTATACATTAATGACCTTCCAAAATGTACTACCAATATTATGACTCTTTTCGCAGATGACAGCACAGTTACAATCTCTTGTGATAATGATTTAACTCAATATAAACATGACATTTCCAATACCTTGACATCTATAATAAACTGGCTTGACATTAATAATCTAAAAATCAATTTAAATAAAACTAAAATTATACATTTTAGTCAATGGGTCGCCCCAAATAGCGATAATATAACCATTGACGATAATAGTATTGAGAATGTTATGACTTCTAAGTTCCTTGGCTTAACTATAGATAAGAAACTGGACTGGAAATCACACATAGAAACACTTTGCAAAAAATTAAGTAGTTCTGCATATGCTTTACATACTTTTAAATCTGTCGTCAATATAGAAACCGTAATAACCGCTTACTACGGTTTAGTTGCCTCAAATTTACGCTACGGCATAATTTTCTGGGGTAACTCAACAAATACCTCAATGGCTTTCAAGTGTCAGAAAAGATGCATACGGTCAATTTTTAAACTAAAAACCACTGACAGCTGTAAAACATACTTTCAGAAATACAAAATATTAACATAACCAAGCATTTATATTTTGGAAATTGCAATATTTGTCAAAACAAATACTAGTTTATTTCCTAGGTTAGAAGATACAGTTGCACGAAACAGACGTGATAATAGTAGACTGCGCCTACACCAAGCAAAAACTGAACTTATGCGTAGAAGTGTATTTTGTATGGCTCCAGTAATCTACAATCATTTACCGCAACAGTGGAAAAACTTGAGCATGAATAGTTTCAAAAGCAAATTAAAAGCTTTTTTGGAAAATAAAGCATACTATTCTGTAACTGATTTTTTAAATGACATGATATAATTGAATGTGTCGTTTAATATTTAGTAGTTATTATTGACATAATTATGATTGCTTTGTGACACTTTATTTATTTTTGACATTAAATTATTGAATGTATAAATTTATTATTAATTTAAAATATTTTATTATACAATTGAAAATAGAATGCTGACTTAATATGTATCAATTAAGACCGAAATAATACTTTTGTTAACATTTTAATAAGTTGCATGCCTACTGGTAGAATATGGCAGAACTTCTATAAAATATAACACCATAACTGTAAACCCATGTTCGCAATAAATAAATGATTGATTGATTGATTGATTGACAAGACGTGGATTTACGAGTTTGACATGCAAAATAGTCAACAAACTTCGGAGTGGCGCCTTCCAACTGAACCGAAACCGGAAAACCCATGCCAAAGTGTTTTCTCTGACTATTGCGGTATTGTGCACTTGGCATTCTTGCCGGAAGGTCCAACGGTAAATAAGGAATATTATTTGAGCATTATACGGCGTTCAAGAGAGAAAATTCAAGGAGAAAGGCCATTTTTGTGGCAAGAAAATTCTTGTATTTTGTACCACGATAATGCGCCTTCGCACAAGGCTATCATTCTGAACGAATTTTTGACCAAACACTCAACAAATACCATCGAGCACCCACCACATTCACCAGATATGGACCCAGCCGACTTCTTTCTTTTTCTTAAACTCAAATTACCACTTCGTGGCACCCATGTTCAATCGGTAGAAGACATCAAGGAGAATTTGCGGCGAGAACTGAACTCAATTCCGGAAACAGCGTTTCAAAAAGTTTTGATGATTGGATAATTCGTTGGCGTAAGAGTATCCTTTCTGAAGGAGTATACTTTGAAGGTGATAAAATAAATTTGGATGAATAATAACAAACAGTTTGTGTATTATTGATCTTATCCCGGTACTTTCTTGACAGAGTATTAGTAACCGTTGAACTTTAAATGCTGGATAATAGACCAGAATTAATAAGTAAGATAGCGAAGTGATTCCCATTGTAACTGTACTTTTTTAGTTTGAAATAAAAAAGATTAAATTTTTTTTATTCATTAAATTATAACCTAATTCACATTATTTTAAAAACACATATACGCAGATATGATGAGTAGAATTGGCTCTTTACCAAAAACAGTTTCATACTAAATCGGTGAGAGGAAAAATAATGTTTTGCAAACTTCTGTTTATTCATAGGTATTTGACATAAAAGTGCAACATCTCCGTTTTTCTTATAGTAACAAGTTAAAACATAGGCGTTTGAATTTGTATCTTACTAATGAAAACCGCAATAAATAAGAAACTTAATGCACAGTTGGTTAGGATTCAATTAAATAAACAATAGGAATTGCTACTCAAAAAGGCATCATGTTGGTTTCCTAACCATTAGTGCAATAAGTAGGTTACTTATTGCGGTTATGACTAGTAAACCTTGTTGATACATAGTAATAATACTTAACATTATTTATTTATTGGTATTTATATCGGGAATAAATGCGGGAACAAACATTAAGTATCACATAATATTCTCTACATTGTTATACATCATGTAGTAAAAGTTTCAATCCGATACCTTGTATTGTGATGGAGATACAAACAAAACAAAAATAAAATCTTTATCCGCGTTTTTCTCGAAATCAGGTTTGACCTAGTTATTGCACTTTTCGTAAGGACGGCAGCGCAGAGGATAGGGAGGACGGCAACGCAACAACGCATCTCCTCTTCCTCTGCGGCCCCACCGCGACGCATCGAATGGTGCGCCCCCATTTGGTCACGGGAGATAAGGCGCGCGGCAACGCAACACTGACACGCCTCTCCCCCCGCGACCGCATCCGACTGCGAGGGACAGACAGAACTGTGCCCCGCACCCGCACCGTTGGACGCATCCTGCGCAGGCCCCGTCAAGCCCACGCGGAGCGTCCCCTCCTGGATCCCTCTTAGCTTCACCGCGGGTAACCAATCCACGGCTACTGAGCACCCCCACAACGACAAGGTGGAGATCCCACGGGGGGGTATTACAGTCGAGCTAGAATCTTGAAATTTTGCATAAAGCAACGTTTTATAGCACATAAGAAAATGTTTGAAAAGCTAGTCAAGGCACATATTTTTTTAAATAATTATATATACCTACAGGTTTGTACGGAACCCTCGGTGCGCGAGTCCTACTCGCACTTGACCGGTTTTTTCTTTTTAGTTTACGTATGCAATCAATACATGTTGCTTTCATTTGCATTTTACGTAACAGAACCATTTATTGTTGGTAAAGTTGGTTCGAAAACACGGATGTACTGGTAATTTGGAACTGGCACATAAAAGAAGCAACATATTTGTTTCGTGTTATATAGGTTGTTATTATCAAACCTTTTATCGTTGTTTATCGAACAACTATTCAGTATTTCTTTTTTATTCTGAAATAAAAAAGTTTTCGTGTATACACAAAAAGACAAACAACCAAAAGCACCACAAGTTTTCGCTGAAACATCTGCTTATAAACTAAAGGTTCCCAAAGAAAAAGCGGTAAATAAGTAGCTCTCGTAGATCCAACACCTGAGCAACTTTCTGCTTCTAAACTTACCCGCACCTTGTAAAGTTTATACACGCCATAATTTTTGAGGTTAACCGTTTTGCCTTTAAGCAAGAGTTTCCAATAGGTAAACAGATTTAATACGATTCTAGAATTACTTTGATCATACTTAGATATTTACTAGATTGCAGCTGGGCGAAGTGCTACTTTATGCTAGTAGTTACTTTTGAAGGTCTGTCTTGAGTCTATAGCTACTGCCTGTTGTCGTAAATGAGCGATGCAATATTTACTGTGGTAAATAAGCCATGAGATATGATGCAATACATAGCGTAACTTATAATTAAACAATACTGCTTGATGGCATTTTGCTTCGTCTAATTGAAAACCGCCTGCTATCCTGAGTGAGCCAACCTTTGGGATGCAATGTAATGGTTAAAAATAAAACGGTTATTAGGATACAGTGTTGTACGTTGATATTTCATTGGGTCCTCTTTCAAAAATACCTGATGATACCTGACGTGAGAGATGCGTTTCGATAGGATACAACGCGACTTCTTACGTCATCAATGCGATACCATTGCAAACCATCAGTTCTGAGTGACCGACGCGTGGCGGTACAATGAACTTATAACGCCACGACAGTGACGATTGACATTTCATAGCGTCCCGTTGCAAACCGCCCGTTGTCTTCAGTGAGTGACTGGATGCGATGCAATGCAACATAACTTATTACGTCAGGATACTATATGATGCGTTGATTGTGGTACATTGCGTACGGTTGCAACCTGATCTAACAATAACATCGTTAAAGTGCCGGAACTGCTACTACTACTTTCAATAGAATTATATCGCTTCGAAATGTCCAAATAGAAGCCGCGATGATGACCAGTAGGTCAGTAATATGAACATATTGCTGAGTTCGGTGTTGTATGCGCGTCAAAGGTTTCAAATGATGCTGTGTAAAATTGATGCGCAGTCACACAATTGCCTATCATCATTTGGCATCATGGCTATTGTGATGAACCGTCGTGTTTGTGGGTGCACTGTATTGTGCATTCCATTCATGGCTGAGTAACATGGCAATGGATAGAATTTGGATGTTGTCGGTATTCTACCATATAGATATAATGTATGTCACAATGATACGATAAATAAAAAATAGACACGATACCACACCACATGTTGTTCTCCAAAGTATTTTACAGGTATTGAAATACTTATAATGTGATTTATACAAGTAATAACAATTTATAAAAAATGATTTGTTTAGGCAAACTACCACGGCTAGGAGTTTGTCACAACAAAATACTGAACAACGCTATTATAGCACATAGCCCTTAGAGGGAGACACTTAGCCCTAGAGAAGCGCACTAACGATTAACAAATATGTTATAAACGTTTACGTGACCAATATTCACAAGTAATATAGATTTGACTGCCTGCGTGGTCCAGTGGATAGCGTATGCGACTGCTAATCGGAGGTCCCGGGTTCGATTCCCAGGTCAGGCTGAGAATTTGGAAAAACCCAGTAACGCCTTTGTTACTGGGTTTTTCCAAATTCTCAGTACCAGCACGGAGTCTAGTAATGTGCCCGGTAACGGCAATAGGCTCGCTTCCTATTACGTGGGTCCTAAAATTCATGGCGAAATGTGGGTGTAATATTACACCTCTGCCTACCCCTTCACATACGGAATACAGGCGTGAGACTATAAAAAATAAAATAAAAAAGTAATATAAATGTTACATTGTCAAAGTTGACCGGACATGTCATATATTTAACCAAACTTCTGAATGTATATCTATTATTCGTACTGTTACATCCCTAGCTTGTTAGCAGAATTGCTGAAGAGATGCTGACAAAGCATCTCTCCCTTCCAATAGATATCATTCTAGCGCTTAAGCTCAGTCAAACCTTCAGTTCAGGACAGATCGCCGACCGGTACGGGCACTTCCTAAATCTCATCCAATATTGTAAAGTGGTACTTTCCGAAATACATATATTTATTTGTGTTCACAAAAGAGTTTTTTTTTAAACTCTCCTCCGGTACCCGGTCTAACATTGGGTGGCAGCGGTAAAGGGATATCTCTGTATCCCCGTTACACCTCGCGAATATAGTGAGTGCTAAATCCAGTGCAAAATCCAGTGCCCAGTGATCAAGGTCAACCAAAAACCTATTCGTCCCGGCTCACCCAATCAAGAATCTATCCAGGGCCACCTTGGCCCACTTTGAAACATCCTAGAAGAATACCTACCCAAGGCCACACGCGGCCTGTCCAGGGCCACACTCGGCCTGTCCAGGGTCACGCTTGGCCCTTCCACAAGCTTCCTGTCCATTCCTGTCCAGCCATACCTGGCTTAGAATAGCAGCATACCTACGAGGACCCGTTCCACTATGCAATAAGTGGTTAGAAGCAGCAGCATCGTATCTACGTGCCTCCCTTGGGAACTCCTTACCTGGCACCGAACGTGGCTACCTCCATTCCAGTGTTCCAGCGCGACAAACGATGAAGTATATCGTGATCGTGATATTTCTGTGAGTTACATTTTGCCTTTTCTTAACGAATCCTAAAGTGTTGTGTTTACGTGAAAACTACGATATTATAAACTCTAATATATTCATCATTCCATGTCTAAAACTAGATTTACAAATAACTAAAGTTATTTAGTTACTCAGAATAAGTTGTATTAAAATCAAACGCGTTGCTGCACAGCGCTCGCCTACGCGTAGCCGTAGACATAAACATCCTTTGTGCTTACTGATAAGGCGAGTTACCGCCGTCAAACTAACGATTTTTAAGTCATACATTGTAGCGTTACTAAATACTTCGTGTCTATTTATAGAATTATTTTATTTTAGTCTTTGTATTGTTCCACAGCTACGTTTGTAATTCTATTTCAGGAAAATGTCTACATCCGATTCTAAAGTTAAAGATGAACCCAAAGATACAATCTCATTAAATGTTATTCTCAAATTTATAAAACCATTCGATGGCAGTCTGGAACGGCTCAATGCTTTTATAAGCAACTGCGATAATGCAATTTCAATATCATCTTCTTCCCAAAAACACATAATCCTCAAATAAATTATTAGCCAATTAGAAGGTAAGGCCGAAGCCGCTTGTACTATTAAAGAGTTCGACACATGATCGAATTTAAAAGAATTTTTGAAAAACCAATTTGGTGAGCGTAAACACTTACTCACTGAACTTCAAGAGTGCAGACAGAGCTCCCAAGAGAGTGTTAGCCAATTTTCCCTTAAGGTAGAGACGTGCATTTCCAAACATTTAACAGAAATTTAAATTTCCAGCCATAAAAAGGCTGAACTTGCCGGTAGGCTAGCCGCAATGGAAGACCTAGCGCTCCACACATTTACAATGGGTCTACACCCTCGCTTAGCAAATATTGTTAGATTTAGGGAACCCAAAAACCTAAACGAAGCGATTAATTATGCTACCTCTGAAGAAAACATCCAACAGTACTCTTTTAAACAAAACCTTATTAATAAAAAAATATCCCGAGTTCCCGAGTTATAGATTTTCAAAACTTTTACCAAGTTTTTAAAAGGAAAAAGGACGCATATTAGAAACTCTAATATGGTATGATTAGGGGTCAAGTTGTACTGTTTAATACCTTCTACTTGGGGGTAGAGGGTTGAAATTTTAAGGGTAGGTTCGGGGTGGGTCCGTTTGTTGACGCACCCATCGGTGGGTGTCCGAGGGAAGGGGCAATTAATAAGTTAAAAAAAAACAAATATAAGTAATAAACAAACAAAATAGATAATAAAAAAGAAAAAAAAAACATACACAGTAATAATTATTTTAAAAAAGATACACACATACACAGACAGTGAGAAAGATAGAACTGTAACAGTAGAAGGGACGTCAAACACAGAAAACAAAAGAAAAATGACGTAAAGGTAGGTACATATTTGTTTAATTAAATAACAATGAAATATAAGGCAATTATTATTAAAAATAACTGTCTATTTAGATAATTTAAATAATTGTAAATAATTGCATATTAAATGTAGATTTATAAAATACCTTTATATAATATTTGACTAAATAGCATAATAAAATAATTAATTTCAAAATTAAAAATAATAAATATATTTCATAATAAAATGATTAAATAAAATCAATCAACTTAACTTATTACAGTGCATATTGTTTGAACAAATCATATTATACAATATGGGATTACGCTCACACCAACCAGACTATTAAATGAAGGAAGCATTTAAATTAATGTTACCGAGCTTCCCCTGCTCCTCTATGAGGTGTTGTTTTAATCGTTTCCTAAATGTGTTTACTGTCTTAATGTTACGTGGCGGTGGAATGTTGTTCCAACACTTAGAAACAGCATAGCTAAAGCTGCCTCTAAACGCTTCTGTCCTGTGTGGTCGTATCGCTAATTGTTTTGAGCACTGTCTGATAGGGCGCGCTCTAGAACCAGCTACCCATGTTAGCTTGTCGTACAAGTACTTTGGCGGAGTGCAACGTAAGAAGCGAGCCTGTGACGTAAAGGTGAGCTATGCAAGTGGAACGTAGGTGCGATGACTGGAAAAGCTAGAGAGTTAGCCAGTGCTTTGAAAGGAAGACAAATAAATGTGGCATGTTTGCAGGAAACAAGATGGAAAGGTACGAAAGCTAGGGAGATCGGTGAAAGATACAAGTTTTATTATTGTGGAAGTGATGGAAAAGAAATGATGTGGGTATTGTGTTAGACAAAAATCTAAAAGATAGCGTGATAAGTGTAAATAGATTTAATGACAGATTGATTGCTGTGAAAGTGATATGGTAAGGTATTATTCTGAATGTGATAAGTGTGTATGCCCTTCAGGTAGGCTGTGATGATTGTGAGAAAGAGAATTTTGGATGGATTTCGATAGCATGATGACGAATTATTAATTAAATATCGCGAATAAGACGTTTAAATAAAAAAATTATGATGATGACGAATATACCGGAAAATGAAGAGATTATTGTGGAAGGAGATTTTAATGGACATGTGGGACGAACAAGTGGAGAGTATGAAAGAGTACATGGAGGTTGGGGACTCGGTAGCCAAAATTGTGAGGGAGAAGCAATTCTTCAAGCTGCTGCCACTTTTGACCTAGCAGATGCAAATACTTGTTTCTAGAAAAAAGAGCAACATCTGATCACATATAACAGCGGCCACCACATGACCCAGATTGATTATTCCTTACTAAGACTGTAATCGAATCAACTGGGTCAAAGACTGTAAAATAGTACCAGGAGAAGATTTAGTCTCGCAGCAAAGGCTTCTGATGGTCGAACTTAAGAAATATTTATACAGCATGGCTAAAGCTAAAGAGAGAAAGGCGAAGGATATATCCCATATTAAGTGCATGAAAGACGAAACAGGAGCAATTCCGATGGACGATGATATAGAAGAAAAGAAAGATGGAGTACATACTTTGAAAAGTTAATGAATGAAGAGAACGATTGGAGTGGAAACCTTGAGAATTAAGTGATAAATATTGGTTCAGTGAAGGAAATAAATAAGGACGAGGTAAAAAAGGCTGTAATGGGAATGAAGAATCGAAAAGCGTTAGCAGATAATCGATGGGCGTGGCTGACTTTAATCTTCAATAAGCTGTTGCATAAGGAGACCATACCCGAGGAATGGTGCAACAGTGACTTGGTGCCCATTTTTAAAAATAAGGGTGATATCCAAGAGTTCAACAATTATCGGGGAAAAAAGTTAATGCCTCACAGTATGAAAGTATTGGAGAGAGTAATTGAGCGACGCCTGCGTGACGAGAGTGAGATTTTATGAAACCAATTCGGTTGTACGCCTGGTCGAGGTACGGTGGATGCCATTTTTGCCCATAGCCAAATGTGCTATAAATACAGGGAGGTGCATAAAAACTTGCACATGGTGTTCGTCGACCTTGAAAGGCATAAGACCGAGTGCCTCGTTTAGTCTTGGGGTGGGCCCTGAAGAAAAAAAAGGAGCGACTCGGAAATACCTGAAGTTGAATCTAGCCATGTACGCTGAATGCCGAACTTAAGTTCGATCCGTAGCTGGTATCACAGCCAGATTCGATGTGGCCGTAGGCTTGCACCAAGAGTCGGCCATGGTTTGGACATGTTATGCGGAGAGATGAGACTTATGTAGTTAAAAAAGTGATGAATATGCATGTAGAACGACGAAAAGGGAGAGGACGGCCAAGGAAAAGATGGATGGACTGTGTGAGGATGGATATGAAAGAGAAAGAGGTAAACGATCGCATGACTGGTGACAGAGAAGTGTAGAAGCGAAGGACGTACTGCGCCAACCCCAAATAAATTGGGACCAGCGCAAGACAATGATGATGAGTTGCTAATGTTTTATCTCACTTGGAATGAAGGCTAGAAAGTAGGATTTGGCTGTTATAAACATTTGTGGCAGTAGTTGAAGTATTTTTTTCTTTATTTTCAAGTACTTTTCCTTTCCTTTTGATTGCGTAGATAGCAATTTCTCCGTTGAACACTGTTATTCAACAAAATCTAGTTGGACTTGTTATAGCAGACCATAAGCTCTAAAGCGCAACTATAAATTAACTAACCGTAAGTAAGTTTTTTATTGGATCTCGTTCCCACCAATATTTTAAAAGCTATTTTCTTACAAAATGAACCCCGAAAAAATTTCATTAAAAGTACCTAGCAAAGTTATTAACTATCATAACTTAGGTAAGTGTTGAATTATTAATGAACTTGAACACTAGTACTTAGCATAAAGGTGAGTCTTTTTAATTGAAAAGAACTTATAAGAGATTCCTATAAATACCTCTTTGAAGAAGTAATACTTGTTCATAATACTGCAGCGGTAGCTGATGCAACAATAGCATTTTATCAAACAAAGATCTTCGGAACCAGACAATCTAGTGACACTTCTGAATAGTAACTTTGGCTGACTAGCCGCTGACAGTCGTGGATGTGTTTATTACAACGTAGACTTAATACTAAAGTAAAATTTAAACTTATGTTCACCACGTTTATAAAACGAAAAAGATGAATAACCAGCGCAGCGTCTGTAGATGTAAGGATGATTGAGCTGCCGGCGTTCTTAAAATCTTATAGTATATACTGTATGGTGCTAATTCACTAGCTGATAGTGGCAAATGTAGTAAATATTTAAATGGTTTCGCCAAGTGATCCACCGGGTAATAATATGTTAAGCTGTAGTAAGATTTTGCGACGATATTCTGCTTCACCCGTCGATCAAGCTAATTCATGCACAAAATAAAATAGCTGTTGAAAATGTTTTACTAGATTACTGACACCATATAGCCTATATTGCTCTACAATATGTTGCATTCTAGAAAAGCATTATTAAATTTGGATATCTGTCGTTTCAGAATGTACTGCAAACTAATAAGACTTTCATCTTTGTAATATTTTTGCAATTAGGCGTAAGAATAAAAAAATACATTGTTGTTTACATTCATACATCATCAGCCTGCAATAGTCCGCTACTGGATATCTGCCTCACTAAAGGCACGCCACTGAGCCACTGCTGTTTGGCTTGCATTGTTATTTTTTGGGTCAGCGATGTTGTTTTCTGTGCTTTATCAAGGATCTAAACTTGTGCTTATCAATTTAATTACATCTGATAGGGGCTTATCCAGAAAAAATGTCATAAAATCTTTGACATACTATGCAGAAGCAATGAACTCGTTCGATGATAGAAGCAAGATTAATTTAAGGCGCTGTTATACCTCAGAAGCCGTGAAACACCTAATTTTTCGTCGCACATCTAGCCATAACGGTACATATTACAAACTAGCAAAAAATAGAGCTTGAAGTCAAAAGTCTGAGCAAAAGACTTTTGAAAGAATTTTTCATGTATGTAAAATAGAATCACGGTAAAAAAATCACTAAATCGAGGCAAAAAATAATCTTTCGTCTCACTGTTTGCAATATTTTGATCGTAAGCTGTCATATTTTATTTGATAATATTGTAGGAAATCTAATGAACTAAAGAATTACCCGATTTATTTTCATATTATACGTGTATATTTTGTAAAATTAAATAAAATCTGCCAAACGTCTATGATTTTGACGCTCGGTAGATCCCATCAATATCAAACGCTTCAGCAATTTAAACCTTATTAGCATAAGCGTTGCAATGAGTGTCAGTTGCTAGTTTACGCCCCGCCCAGACCTCATCATTCGGCTATGAGCCCTGTGAGAGATAGGTCATGTCGCTTGCGTCTCCGCTGCACGAAATTTTACGTAAACCTGTTTGTTATTATAATACGCCAAATTGAGTTCGTAATTTCATGTTTTATGTTATAGACTGAATACTTTGAATCAAATAGGCTTTTCATGTAACTATGGGCACATATAATTAGGACCTAAGTTTATACTCTTGTTTCTGTGCTTATAAATATATAGTTAGAAGAATAAAATATGGACACTTACAGAAATGAAGTTCTACGAAGGATTTGTACAAGTAAGCGACGTAATAAAATAGAAATTCATCTATGGCCAAGTAATTATGAAATATGTAACATTTTTACACAAATTATTTTCATAAGAGTCTTTTATGACTAACTATAACATAGTTTATCGATTAGACGACTTAGATTATCGATTATGCATAATATAATTATATAAATTAGTCTCACAATACATAGCTGCCACAGTTTTAAATTTTTGAAAGAGTAATAACATAAAATCGAATCATTTTATGTACCTATATTGCAAATTCATTAGCTTGTCAGAGCGCCTGGCGCGCTAAGATGCCGCCCGCCACGGCGAACAATAAACAGCGCTAATATGGCGCTCCGCAATCCGCACATAAGCGGTAACGAATGTTGTATTATTGTTTTGTGAACATAAACCTATTTAGGTACATCGGGTATAACTTTGATTATTCATAAACTATTAGGTATGTCTCAGTACATCTAATATCTTTTTAATTTCTAAAATCAATCATTTATAAGTAAGAAGGTGACTTCTCTGTTTGCTATAACACAAGATATAGTATTTTTTTAATAATAAAGTACGTAACTAATTATCTTTATTGTAATTACAGTGAAGTTAAACATAACAGTTCTGCAGCGTCTTACACACATTTGACTGCAGTCATTCCTAAAACGATCTGTTCAAGAGCTAGCCAAGAAATGCCAAACAATTTTTTTAACAAATTTGACTCAAATTCCGTAGTGATAAGCAAAAATTACAAGAAGGATAGCAGTGACTGGTTTGAATTTCGTAAGAATATGTTGACAGATTGAAATTTTGGTATAGTGGTTAAAAGAAGAGATAACAGCAGTAAAGCCAACTTAGTAAAAAATATGTTGTACAAATAAAATATTTGCAATGTAAAATCAGTTGCGCATTGAAACTAAAATGAACAACTGGCTTTGCAACAACTGGCTAAGCAAGAAAATGTAACAATCGACTCTTGTGGATTATCCGTTTATTGGTGCCACGCCAGATTGATTAATAGGTCCAAACACGATTGTGAAAATTTAATGTTCTATAGTTGCCTATAAGAATGGCCTGGAGAATAGTATAAGAGCAAATAAAATACAAATATGGAAACATGATAAAAAAGTGAACTGACTAGTCTAAACAAATATTGTAATTGTTATTACCAAATTCAGGGGCAACGCCACGTTACACGCAAACAAAAGTGTTTATTTGCTGTGTGGAGTGGTGAAAGTATACCACTAAAAATAGAAATTATAGAAACAGATGATGTTTTCTGGGAGAAGAAAAGCTTGTGGCGTTTTATATGAATTGGCAGTTGCCTGAAATTGTTGATTCTCGTCAAGCTCAAGGGATGGCATTGCCAGATCACGGAGAGGAAAATGTTTCATCAGTGCTTGAAATTTCTACAATACCAAGCCGTAAAAGGAAAGTAAATGAAACTGTGCCTCGTGAAATAATAAGTATTGAAGCCTTATCACCTGACACACTGCCTTTAACATTCGATGAGAATAAAGAAAATCTGCCGGGTTGTAGGAGACAGCTAACTTTTGATGAGCTGTAAACTGTATTTAGTTAATAAATGATAAATGAATATAAATAAATATCTTTTAATATTTATTTTCTTTGAAACAACACATATTTGAAGCGAAAGAAAATGTTTATATTTTCCATACAAACATGTATGAGGAGAGCTAACGGAAAAGCAGTAACTCAAATTCTAATATTATAATTTTCTAAGCGACATAGCAGTATCTCATGAATAAGGTATATCCACATATATTTTTGATGTTTCATCTATTTTGAAAAATAATAATGGGTTGGGTTTCGAAACGAGTCGCTTGAATTTGAGGGTACTGGGCATATTGCATATGCATATTGCATTTGGGAATATTTAGTGTAGGGGGCTTAAGGGAGTTCATTTGAATCCCCTAAAAGTAATTTTGGCTGCCGGAGTTGCGTCTAAATATGTTTAAACAATTTCCAAAATTTCATAAATACTTCGGCAATTATGCAAAACGGAACGTAGTTTTAATACTTTAGTACAGTTTTACAAATGTCATTTTTAGGTTTTATGTGAAAAACGTGAAACGAAACGCAAAACTGCCATCTTGGAATGATCATATGTACAGCTAATGTCAAATTTGTGCGTCATTGCTTTCGAGTGCCTAAGGTTAGGTGCGGCTGTATTAAGTAACTAAATAGGTTATGTTAGGTTCTCTTTTGACCCTTAATCCGCAAATAGGAGTCCTTCGCAGGGCTCCGTCAACCTTAGTTTATTAAACTAGTGTGATAAATGTGGAAGTTGGCAGTGCCATACACACCGATGTGTGGAGATTTTTTTTTCAGAGGAAACCAAGTATTTCCGGCAAGTGAAAATGGTGAGGAGGGTTTCAAGACCTCCCCTCCTCCCTCTCCAATCACTCACAACCCCTAAAAACGGCGACGTATTTTGAAACCTTTACCATAATAATTATATCTATAATAACAATAAACATCCATAAATAAATAAAAGAAATCAACTTTTACTAAACTTCAATTATCTCGTAACTCGCTTTAGTTGACATACGGCTTTTGCGCTTAGTAGAACAGTATTGTGTTTTTTAGGGTACCGTAGCAAAAAATTGTAAAAACGGAACGCTTATAGATTCGCAATGTCTGTCTGTCTGTCCGCCCGTATGTCACAGCCAATTTATTGCAAAACAGATTTGAAAACTGGCTGGAATGGAATTAGATGTAGGTATTCTATGAACTGCTTCACTATTTTTATACAAAAACAAAACAAACAATATTGGCCTCTCCATATATGGAACTGACTTAATTATTTTTATCATCTTACGGCACGTAGGTATTTACCTACTTTCGTCAACTATTAATATCTATAACGTCTAATGTAAACCAGTTTTGCTCATGGCTGCACTGAGAACAAAAATTGCGCTATGCCTATATTGTACAAACAGATTGATGTATGTAATATAAATTTTAATATCAGTATCTCAATTCAATATACTAAAACGTTTTGCTTGCGATTTTGAAATATTGGAATACGGATGTCACCAGAATACGGCCGCACGCGACGAGAATGAAGGGGGGCGCCCCGCAGTAGACGGAGCTAAGCTCCCTTCACCTCCCCTGCTTCACCCCCTCATTTACCAAAACAGTCGCTTAGGACAGCGCCTTAAGCATTTAATGCAGAAAATAGCTCTAAACTAAAGGTGGATATATATTTGACGAAAGATATGCACGCGAACATATTGTGACTAGGTACGTACTAGACCAATATCAAGAACGTAAACTAGGATGTATTGTACTGTTTTTATCTTAATTACATTATATTACTTCCTCCTGCTCCCACGTTGTTCCAAGGTGTGGTTTCTGGAGTTTCAAAAGTGCAAGTTCACTTTTTTAGGTTTCTATAGCAAGTTGGATTAATGAAACCATTTTAACAATAATTTCAACATTCAATTTATTAGACGTTTATATCTTGGAACTGGTATCTTAAACTTTTATAATTGTCTATTTTTACAGCGTTTAGTTATTAACTGTAGGTGAATACAACGTGTCTCCCTTGTTTGGCCGAAAGGAATTTGACAAATTTTCACTTCCCAAAAAATTATTCTCATAATTTCATTTGCCAAATTATTACTTAGCTAAATATCTATTCACAAAAAATTGTAACGCAAACCTAATGTTTGGGAAATGAACGTTTAAACTATAACTTGTTTACCAACTAGTACTTTTAACATTTTTTATTTGGTCAAATATTTCAGTTGGAATAACAGTTTTTACGCAAAATCAATAATTATCTTATTCTAAATAGTTCAGTTCCGGGTAACCTACTAAAAACAATCTCTTTTTTCTATTAATGCAAGTCGTTTCTGGCACTCGCCGGCCGCTACCGCGGCACCGCTCGCTTCGCTCGCTTGGCTCGTGCTTAGAAGGTCACAGATCTAACCTAACCTAACAACATACATACATAGACGTACGCCTATTTCCTGGAGGGGCTAGGCATAGACTACTGAACGCCATTTGCAACGATCCTACCATATCTCTCTTGCTTCATTCACTCCCTTCAGATTCCTCATGCATGCTCTTCTGTTCAGGGTACTTCTAACCTGTCCTGTCCACCTAGGTCTTCCCCTTCGTCCTGTCCTTTCCACACTTGCCTTATATATATGCTTGGTCAGTCTTTCGTCATCCATCCTCTCCACGTGCTCAAACCTTTCTTAGCATACCTTTCTCGATGCTTGTCACTACATCTTCTTTTACCCCACAATACTCTCTTATCACACAATTCTTTACTCTGTCAGTCAGAGAGACACCACACATACTTCTCAGTGCTCTCATTTCTACAGCATTTATTCTACTTTCATGACTCTTCTGCCATACCCAACTATCACTACCATACATAAGAGTAAGTCTGACGTCGCTGCGACGTCGCGATCACACCTCCCACTCACCTCAGACGCCACACCGGGCTTCGGGCTTCCTATAAATACGGAGGCGCTGGGAGCGCGGGCCCTCTTTCTGCATTCGGCTGAACAGCGGCGAGCAAAGCCAAGTGCAACAGCTACTCTGAACGACCACCGGAAGCGTATCTCCAACAAGACCCCTTACTATCGCCGAATCACGCGACCCTGGTTCTGTAGAATTTCTTAATAACGTTTAAATCAGTGTTTGCTAAAGGATGTATAAAATTCTTTAATGAATTAAATTATTTTTTTCATCGTAACAGCAATTACGATTTTCATTTAACCACACCTAAGTAGGGATAACGTTAAAGTGGCTTCCAAGGGAATATATAAGTAGGGTATTGTTAGGAATCCGTTTCCGGTAAGTCCTTTTTATTTTATTTTTTTTAACTTTGTATGTGTGAAATCGTTCCAAAGCAGTGTTATATTGTTTTAATTGTGTTAAATTTTTCTTACCACGCTTGGTAAGTGTTATTTTTTATGTTATAACTGATTCTGTTGCCGCGTGTTTATCACACGATATTAATTTTGTATCAACCGCATAAGCAACAAGTTATAAACGTTTTGCTTGCGGCCACGTGTCAACTAAACTACGCGCCAAGGCCACACTCGTGTATCGCTTGTTTTGTGATAGCCTTTTTAATTGCCTTCTACGATAATTAATAACAATACTAATTATTTTCTTATAACCGCTTGACCGCGCACAAGTGACTGTTCTCCCTTTTTCAAAATTCCGTAGACCGCGCACAAGTGACTATTTTCCCTTTTTGGTTACAGCGCTATTATCATCATCATCAGCCTTTAACAGTCCACTGCTGGACTAGGCCTCTCCTTTGAAAGGAGGAATTGGCCTACTATACCACGCTGGCCAAACGGGTTGGTATAGGGTTTGTATCAAGTTTTCCTTCTCTTACAGTGCTGTTCTCTGCATAATATGCTCCCTCTGTCGGCTCTTACGACACCCATGGGACGATATGGGGTGGTGACATTTCGTATTCTTAATCCGTCACCACACGGACAGCGCTATACTCGGTCTGAATTTACTGTTTCTTTCTATTACGTAATGTTTTAAATCCTTTTTCTCTGTTTTATTCAAATCATTGAACATTTCTTCATGCTAAAAATACGAAGCGAGTCTTAAAATCGTTAACCCGGAACGAAAAAATAATGTCAAATGCCACTCTTTGTTTTGCGCGCTCCGTGATTACGTGCTTATCGTATGCGTGTAATTAAATATTTTTATACTATGATACATGTTTTTTTTTATTTAATTCGGTGTAGAAAGAATCCCTCTACAGTTAAAACTCATAAAATATGTATGTCATCGATTTACTTTTTAAAATAATCCTGTTTAAAATACACAAAGTATTTTAAACGATAGTCAATGTTCGCTGCTAAGTATAATAAATTAGAAACTAAATATCAACACAGAATTCATACGACGTGAACGAGTCATTCATAAGGTTGAAGAAAAACATCACTTCAACTTACTCATGTTACCGACTTACCAACAATAAATGTTTATGTTAGCGCGCCCATCTGGCGAGCGGCGGTGAGACATTTTGTTTAGAACGTGAGCGGTCAAGCGAATTCGGCGAATTGGCGCTAGCGGTCAAGCGGATAATAACTGCCCTTCGGGATTAATTTTTTGGAACGAATTCATACCCTTTCTGCTTTTTTTTTACAATTTTTGATTTTTTTTTTACAAATACAAATAATCTTTATTCGCAATAAATAGGGTTTTTTACAAAGGTGTTGAAATATGACAGATCAGGCCTATTTAACTATATTAGAAATAGCATGCAAATCATTGTTTTATTTAGTTTTATAATATCATCCTTGCTGCATAATAATTAACGTTATACACTCATAAATATATTGTTCATTTATTCACAAGCAATGACTAAATACAATAACAAAGTAAAAATAATAACATTGGACCCTCAACAATTCAATAGTTATAATATCTGTATTTTTAATTTCTACACAATTGTTCTTATATGATATTATTTACATAAAAATGGTCATTTCGAATCTAAGAACTATTTAACAGAATAGAATGTATTTTCCAAAAGCCATTTTTTAGTGCATATGAAAATTGCTTTAGCGGTAATCCTTTTATTTTTTGAGGTATCTTATTGTATACTGTTTTACACATAATATAGCAATTGTTTTGCAATTTATTTGTTTTTGGAACCAGATCTAACACCAATCTGTTAGGGTTTCTAATGTTCGTTCGACTTGAGACATCTTTGGCTTGTTTGAACATATCTAAGTTCTGTTTCACATATTTGCCAATCTCCAGTATATATATAAACATGGCAATGGTAATATACATAACGATTTAAAATAAGGACGGCAGGATACATCAGGAGCAATACCGACTATAGAGCATATACAGTGTTTTTGGGCCACAAATACTTTATTTATGTTTACTCCATTGCCCCAGATTAGCAATCCATATCTGAGCACTGATTCAACATATGCATAATAAGCTGTAATGGCTGTATCCTTGTTTGCAACGATTGTTAGTTTATGAAGGGCGTAAGCGAACCTGTTAATTTTTCTACAAACCTTATCAATTTGTTCTTTCCATTTTAATTGTGTGTCAATTGTAAGTCCCAAGAAAATTACATTACTAGAATTTGGTAAAATATGTCCGTCGAAATTTATGTCAGTATTTTGATTTTTATAATTATTGAAATTCATTATATTTGTTTTTGCTAAATTAATTTGTAAATTATTATGATTTAACCATTCTATAACCAATGTCAATGTATTTTGAATGTCAATTTTATGTTGTTCTAATGTCACAGATTTATTTGATGTCACAATAATTGAAACGTCATCGGCAAAAAGTATTGTTTTGTGTTCTGTAACTTTGGGCATGTCATTTACGTATATAAGGAACAGCAAAGGTCCTAATACGCTACCCTGAGGTACACCAAATTCAGTTCGCTTGTATTCCGATTCGTATATTTGCGTAGTATTAGAAATAAGCTGTGTCAGGTGAACGCATTGGTATCTATCTTTAAGGTATGTTACCGACCAATTAAGAGGTAGTCCCCTAATACCATTATGCTCTAGCTTCTTAAGCAGTTGATTATGTGATACAAAATCGAAAGCATCGACATATCTAAAAACAAAGCAGTAGTATATTTTTTATCATTTACGCTCCAAAGAATTTCATTTACCAAATTAAAAGCCGCGTCTTTAGTAGACTTATTTTTTTGAAAGCCATACTGATGGCGCTTTAATATATTATTTCGACTTAAAAATGACACTAATTTATCGTGCATAACCTTTTCAAATATTTTCGAAAATACGGATAATATTGTTACTGCTCGATAGTTACAAATGTCTTGCTTATCACCCTTTTTGTATAGAGGCTTTACAATTGCGTATTTTAGCTTGTCTGGAAATGTACCACTTTCGAATGATAGGTTGATAAGATATACTAGGAAAGGACAGAGTTGATCTTTGCACGCTTTAATAACATTTGTACTAATAGAGTCATAACCCTCTGTTCTTGTATTGGCTAAAGAAGTTATTATTTTTTTTATGTATACTTTATCAACTGTTGACAGAAATATAGAATTTAGCTCGCGCGATTTACTATTTGTTACAGTTACTTCATTATTCAATATGTTAGTAGTAGATATAAAATGTTCGTTGAACGCCGTTGCAATTTCCAATGGATCAGTAATTATTGAATTGAATGAAGATATTTTTGATATGTACTTATCGCATGGTGAGTCACTCGTCTCAGTTTTTATGACGTTCCACGTAGCCTTACATTTATTTTTATTATTCAAAATATATTTTTGATTCGTTTGTTTTTTGGCACATGAAATACATTTTCTTAAAAGTCTTGTATAGTCTAAATATTTGCTTTTATCATGGCTGGATTTCGTAACATAATATTTGTAACGAAGATCTCGCTTATGTCTGCTTCCAATTTTAAGCCCCTTTGATAGCCAGTTTAGTCGTCTTGTTATGTTTACCTTTATTTTGTTTAAAGGGAAGCAAAGTTTATATAGGAGACAAAGATAGGCATAAAATTCATCAAAAGCTAAATTTAAATCTTTTTGCATTTCAAGGTTTAAGTATCTTATGTTTGGTAAGTATTGTTAAAATTTTTCTATATTTTCTTCTGAATAGCATCTTTTAAAGTTAAATATGTATTTAGGAGAAACATTTCTAAAATTTACTGGACAATTTAATGCCTGGGCTGTTTCGTGGTCAGAGAGTCCTAATGGTAATATAGTTCCTTTTGCATTATCTATATTACTTACAATCAAATCCAGACATGATTTGCCTCTGGTTGGTTCTGTTATGTGCACAATAAGATTATATTTTTTGAATATATTTACTAAACGTTCTGTATGAATATTTTTTTCACGAGTATTGATGTTCATATCACCAGCTATAATTATTTTCTTTTTACTATGCTTAGTTAAATGTTTGTGCAACAACATATCCAAACGTTCAAAGAAAAAGTCAAGATGCTGTTTCTTTTTTGACGGAATTCGATATATACTAATTATTATAATATTATTCTTAGTTAAATATATAGCACAAAATTCGAAGTGATAAGTCATTTGAAGCTCATCAAAACAAGTAAATTTTTTATATGAAATCCCCCTCTTAATCATTATACAAACTCCTCCCCTTTTATTCTGCCTAGAGAAATATGATGCCACTTCATAGTTCGAAATATTTATATTTTTTTCAGCGCCCTCATTTACAAATGTTTCGGTAAAGCACATAACATCTGGATTTATTTTACCTTTAATATCTGCCAGTGCTATTTCAATAAGTTCTTTCTTAGAGAGTATACCATGTATGTTTTGGTGAATTAAATCGAAGTAATTATTTTGAATACATTTCTTGTCAACAAAAAAACTGTGTTGTATTATTTGGTTGACAGTTAATGCTATCAATAATAATTATTATTATTAATTCCTATTTCATTACTAGTATCTGGTACAAAATCAGTTTGTGTGGACTTCTCTTCTGTATTGCCTATTTCAGTTAAGAAAGAACTCTTTTTGTGGGCTTTGAAATTCCGCTTATATTGTATGCGTAGAATTTCTCGTAGCCACGATCTACATAAATAATGACTGAAATGTTCACGTCTTGGTATATATCTATAAAAATCTAAATCTAAGTAACTTACATAGCTAAATTTGTTACATGCAAATTTAAGTTCATAATTGAGTTTCTGTACATTTAAATGTCTATTATATGGTATTTCGGTAATTATTACATTAGTTTTGCTTTGCAATTCTAGCCATTTCATTATATTATATTATACTGAAATTCATATGGGTTCATGTCATTTATACCTCCGGCTATAATGACGTAGTCTTCTTCAGTTAGTGTAGATAATTCACTCCTAAATGATTGCAATACATCTCGCAGTCTTGCCCCCGGTTTCCACATGCATACTACGGAGTAATCCGACCCAATTAAGGTTTGTAGTATCTTTTGAACCATACGTCCTTGCTGGTCGGCCAGAATAAATATCTTCTTTTGTCTCTTCTGTGCTTGCTGATACATACATTCTTTTGTTTCTGGTTCTTTATTTGTAGATTCAACTAATTTGTGAGTTTACTGTAGATATGCCAAGTTTTCCGATAAATCACGGGGTTGTAAAGTATTTTTATCTGATTTTGTTCCTTTAGCTGTGAGAGCTAGTTTTGGAGTCGTATTATTCGATCTACGCTTAATTATTTTCCTGTTTGAAACTGGTGTACGAGTATTATTAATAACATTTTCTGATGATCCAACTTTTTTATATATTTCAATTAACTGCTTGTATTTGTCTAACTCTCGCTTTAATGATGTGTTTTCATAATTTAGGTTATCTATTTCTTGAGTGGCTATTTGTAGTTCTCCTTTAAGCTGCGTTATTTGTTCGGATAACTCTTTGGTGTATTCGCTATCAATTAACGTGTGGCCTGGTAGACTAAGTTGTGATGATGTCTCGAACAATGTCGAGTCCAAAGACACGTTATTGAGTGAGTTAGTTCGCTGTAGTTTTCGGAATGTTATATTACTAATTTCTGCTGATTGATTCATTTTATTTCATATGTATAAATTTGAACTCGTATTTGTAATGTGTTTTTGCCTTTTGTTAATATTTATAATGACAATTTGTATTGAATTAACTGTCGAAACATCCCAAAAAGTTCTTCCTCATATCGGATTTGAAACCTCGACCATCCAATTCGACCTTCGTTGATCCGACGCCTTATTCCTATACGCCACCGGAACAGTTATTAGAATGCTTGAAATAGTGGTGTAGTTTAGACGGTGAAATAGTAGGTGATAATAATGAAGTTTAGTAGCGGAGATGGGGTCAATAACCTCTCACCGCTCGTTAATGTTAACACCACTGCTCGTTAGCAAATGCTTGAATAAAATTAACGATTTTGCTTTATATTTTTGATGATTTCTCACACAGTTTTTATCACTTTCGTTTGTTTCTTATGTCAAAATGCACTACGCGAATAGCCGCACATACTGGTTACACATTTACAACAATTAGTTCATATTTATCACACTTTTTAGAATTATTTTTGCAGAACAAACTTCTTTACGTGTGCTTGCGTTTCAACTTCGCACGACGACCACCCATTGATTGTTCGTATAACCCTGTTTGTGTGACCTTGACTAGTCGAGTTACACCTTATAGTTGATATTATTAAAAAATTTCTACTGCATATTGCGACGTATCTTTTGAAATCAAATACTTGCTACTTCAAAAGGGCGAACTAGAGTATGAGGTGGCAATTCGAGGTGTCGGGCCGTCGGCTACTTTAAAACCAGTTTACGCAAATCGTCAAACTGGTTTCGGAAGCCCCGGCTGAGACCATGTGCGAGTCTCATCTTTCCTTTTCCGAAGACATATCAGGCATAAAAATAACTCTCATAAAGATAGTTCATAATTTAAAAATACTACAAATCGAGTTTGAAAATAATTTGTTCTCGCGTACAGAATCTTTATTGCACCACTTATATCACAGGTTGAATAGAGTGAACGTGAACGAACCTAACGATGCCAGTGTTTTAGATACTCTTTGGCTAGATTTCCGCGGTCAATTATCGGCTCTGCGAGCTATTTCAAACGAGTCATCTATTAACGCTTTTTCTTACGACCGTTAGTTGTTTTCTGAGTTGTCTAAATTTAAATATAATGGCAAAACGTGTGTCCGTGCCTTTATAGAAAAGGTCAACGAGTTTATGGTTTTTAGGTCTGTTCCCGACGAGAAAATTCTCGCACTCTCATTTGAAATTTTTACTGGCGACGCACTTACTTGGTACCGCAGCGTTAAAGATAGTGTCAATTCTTGAAATCAATTGTGTTTGTATTTAAAAAGAGACTTTAGCCCTCGTATAATAAAATAAAATATTACTTTATACAGTGCAAAAATGAAGGGTCTATTCTCTCGTTTGGATGACCCTATTAGCGAGGCGCAGAAATTAGACATAATTTTAAATAATATAAAACCTTGTTACACAAACTGTTTACTTACTACTAAGATGGTTGACATTCGTAGTTTGGTTGCTGGTGCCAGGAATTTGAGAAGCTGGACAGCCGTAGTAGGGATCGTGGTCCTTCCTCTTCTAATTATTTACCTCCTGAGTTTTTAGATAATCATACCTCCCCTAGTCGTCCGTCCCCAATTTTAATAAAAATTCATATCAAAATTATTCTAACTTTAAAAACAGAAATAATATTTCCTATCTAAATAATTACAAAGAGAAACCGATTATTAATGCTGTCAGTAAATTCCCTAATTCTATTAATCAATTTTGCCCTCGTTGTAGAACATCTTCGCACTCCTTGAATACTTGTAATAAACCCTATCTGTTGATTTGTTTTAAGTGTGGTTTGAAGGGTTATTGTGTTACTAATTGCCCCAATTGTAAAACTCCTAGCAACAATAAAAATAATAGTCCAAAAAACTATTCAATCTGAGAAATTAATGTTGAATATAATCCTTATATTCAACATTAATTTAAGTTAATATTAATGGTTAGCGTGCTGTGGGCTTGCTCGATTCTGGCTCGTGCGTCACTATTCTGGGTAACAATTCGCACAAATTCTTGCTTGACAATGATTGCCAGTTGATAGATTCTCAACCGTTGAACTGCAGGCGGTGAAATGGCAGGTGAAAAAAAAAAATTGTTTTCTGGTGGATCGGTTTCCCTTGCCTTTGAATTTCAAAATGAAGTAGTTCCCCTAATAGTTCATATAGTCCCTGGCATCAAGAACTCGTTAATCCTAGGTATGGATTTCTGGAGGGCTTTCGGTTTGTTCCCAAATCATTTGGAATCCGTCTTACTTTTAAATAAGTCTGACGCTGAGGTTGCCGAGTTACACACCACTACTCATCTGTTTCAGGGTCCCGGAATGCAGTTGCCGCCTACCAGCCACAGAATTTTCCCGAAGGAAAAATTCTAGCCTAATGCGGGGGGTGTGTGACGTCGCTGTGACTTCGCGATCACACCTCCCACTCACCTCAGACGCCACACCGGGCTTCGGCCTTCCTATAAATACGGAGGCGCTGGGAGCAAAGCTAAGTGACGCCGAAAAGCACGGTTACGTGGTCGCGGGACCCGAAGTTCCCACCCACTACCCGAGCGACCCCGTACGAAACCCGGACGTGCTAGATATACTCGTGCACAACAGCGAGATGCACTGCCAGACGCAACAAGAGGTTCTCGACGACGAGCTGCTGTCGGACCACCAGCCGGTGCTCGTCGTCATTCAACAGCAGCCCACACGGCTAGTCCCTCAAGCGCCACGTCGCAAACTGGACTGGACACTATTCGCAGAAACGATGGAGACCACCACACCGACTCGCCCGATCAACTCCGCGGCCGACGTCGACACGAACGATTAAAGGCGCCCTTGAGACTGCCAGCACACCTACTGACACCCAGAGGAGGCTACCCCCTCTGCCGGCACACATAACAAAGATGATCGCAGACAAGAGGCGCCTTCGAAGGCAGTGGCAGAGCTCCCGTTGCCCCACACAGAAAGCCAGACTAAACCGGCTCGCGGAGAGAGTGAAGGACGAGTTGAGGACCTACACCGCCGAGAGCTGGGAGCGCTTCATCGAGGACTCCAGCGACGACTGGCCGTCTATACATCGGCTATGTCGTCGCTTGACTAACACCCCAGCTCCGGTGCGCCCGCTGCTACACGCCGACGGGACGCCGAGGTACAAGGCAGCAGACCGCGCGGCCATACTCGCTGGACACCTAGAGAGCGTGTTCGCGCCGAACCCGACCGCAGACCCGGAACACACCGCAGCAGTCGAGAAACACCTTCGAGACTACCTCGCTACGCCGATAGCTCCCGAAGAGGACCCCATTCACTTCTCCCCTGGCATGGTGCAACGTGCCATTCGGCGGACCCAGCCCCGGAAGGCTCCTGGGGCGGATGGGATACCGAACACAGCGCTGCGCCGCCTGCCGCACCGTACCGTGGCAGCGCTGGCGCGCCTGTTTACGGGGATCGTCCGCACAGGCGTCTTCCCCTCGTGCTGGAAGGAGGGCCGAATAATCATGTTGCCCAAGCCGGGCAAGAACATCTTGAAGCCCGAGAGCTATCGGCCGATCACTCTGCTGCCCACCATCTCGAAGGTGTTCGAAAAACTCCTGCTGCGGCACCTCACACCGCACATCACACCCAGACCAGAGCAGTTCGGGTTCCGCGCCGAACACTCTACCACAATGCAGCTGTCGAGGGTACTGCACCGGATAGCGGCGGCGCGTAACAAACGCGAGCACGCCGTGGCAGTATTCCTCGACATGGAGAAAGCTTTTGACCGAGTATGGCATTCCGGTCTGCTGTACAAGCTCTCAACCTCCACAGCGTCCCGTCGTATCGTAAAAACGGTCTCATCGTTTCTGCACAACAGGACATACAGAGTGGTGGTGGAACAGGAAGTCTCGGACGTCCACACCAGGAGTCCCGCAGGGCTCCTGTCTCTCGCCTGTGCTGTACTCACGCTTCACCGACGACATCCCCGTCGCCGAAGGCATCGAGTTAGCCTTGTACGCCGACGACGCGGCGTACATAACAACCAGCATGAACGCCAACCACGCCGCGTCAAAGATGCAGCGCACACTACACCTTCTCTCCCGCTGGCTGTCGCAATGGCGACTGTCGGTGAACGTGGGTAAGTCACAGGCGATTCTCTTCAGTTCCCAGGTGGCCCATCTACCACCACTCAAACTCCAGGACGACAACATTCCCTGGACGAGGACGGCGAAGTACCTGGGGGTAACCCTAGACCGCCTCCTCACGATGAAGTCACACGTTGGCAAAGTCGTCACACAGGTCCGCGCTACGAGAGCGCAAATACGTCCAGTGCTCTCATCCCGCCTCCCGCTGCGTGTCAAGCTGAGTGTGTACAAGCTCTATGTACGCACTCGGCTCACCTACGCTGCCCCCGCCTGGTTCGCGCTCACAAGCGAGACCAACCGGGCCCGCCTCCACGCGCAGCAAGCGCTTGCGTTGCGCGCTATCGTGGGTGCACCCAGGACGGTAAGTAATGCCGTCATATAGCGGGACACCCGTATAGAGAGCCTGGACGCCTTCATCCGCCGTCTGTCCGTGGGGATGTTTGAGCGGGCCGACGCCTCGGCCTGGGACCACGTCCGAGACCTGGCCCCCTGGCACGCTCGCCCCCCGGACAAGAAGAAGCTGCCGCGAGACCTCCTCGCTACCCCTGACGACTCTGCCGACACAACGGTTGACCCCGGGTAACCGTCGCCCACGCACACTACACTCCATTCCCCCTGTTGCAGGTGACCGCCCCCATCCGCGCGACATCTGCGCGTATCAACTTAGGATACGCACATCATGTGCGCGCGCGGGCGACCACCGCAACAGAGGACGCCAACACCAAACTCCGCAATCACCACTTCGACTCCACACACTCCTCAGACGTAACTAACGCTGAGGCCGCATGTAAGTCGTCGCCCGTGTCGCTGGCTACACGGAGCTGGGCCTCTCCCGGTTCGCCGGGGGTCTCACCTGGCTCGTGCTGACCGCCCGGGCGACGTGAAGACTGAAGCGGCCTCGCACGCCTCTCAGCGTTAGCCGTAGGGCACTCAGCCCGCCCCAACCACCCGTCCCTTGTTTAGGGGACGGCGACGAACCCGCTGGAGAGGGGCAAAACGCCCTGAACCAGCCTCCGCCAACCCTCTAGGGGGTTGCGTGATGACTAGATGGCAAAGCTAAGTGCACCAGCTACTCTGAACGACCACCGAAAGCGCATCTCCAACAAGACCCCTTACTATCGCCGTATCACGCGACCCTGGTTCCGTAGAATTTTCTAAATAACGTTTAAATCAGTGTTCGCTAAATTCTTTAATGAATTAATTTTTTTTTATTGTAACAGCAATTACGATTTTCATTTAACCACACCTAAGTAGGGATAACGTTACATAGGTACTAACACCCCTCTATGCACAGCCAAACGTGCCTTTTTGGACACGTTTTGGCTATTCATAAACGCCTTTAGCGCTCCATTCACTCTATTACCTGCATTAACTCTTCTTTCAACATCTTCTACATTCTTACCATCTCTTGTAAACAGCGTACCTAAATATACGAACTCATTCACTATCCCTAACTTAACCTAACATTTTTTTTAATAATTAACCTACTCTAACTACTTCCATGAATAAACTAATATCACCAAACGTTTCTTGTCTGAAGATTTTTTGCTGTAATAAATCATTTGATTAAAGACCAAATGCCATAATGACATTACACTTGGTAATATACTTTGCCAAGTAAAAATTTGACCAAATAAAAATATGCGTACTAAAATCATTCGAAATATTGCAATGGTATTAAAAAAGGTTGTTAAAATTTGTTTGGGTAATGAAATTTTGTCAAAATCTCTTCGGCAAAACGGCAGGATCCCGAATACATCACCCAATACAAAGTCCTTTCTATTTATTTACAAGCATTAAAACAAGCTTCATTCCAGCATCTATAAATATACATTTATTTTATATACAAAATGTATCTTAGTTCTAGCGTTACAAGTATTTACAGATACTTTTATATCAAACTCTTTTGATCGAAAACTCAAAAGTTTCCTTTGCCCACCGCAAGGGTATTTAAAAGTTATTACTCATTGTTATTAATTAACAAGCCTATTCTCGAGGCTTTTGTTCTTAAAATAACGTTATAAAACAATATACACAGTATTGTTTACAATAGAATAACTCAGGCTGTCGAAATGGCGGTAATTCCTTATGGAGTTTCGAGATACATGTTGATAACGCTAATCCCATTTGAAATTTGCGTCAGTCCGCATCTGAAGGATGATATTTGCGCAAATTGGATTACATAACATAATATAAGTACATACCATGGGTACTGCTATAATCTGGTTTCTGTTAAGATATCGTCACATTAACTTTGCATGGATTATGGCAATATCATTATCCATTACTACTGATGAGGTGAAGGGTGATGTTAGTCATACTCGAACTTGTCTGTTGGCCAACTCAACATGATGGTACACACTATAATTATGTTGTAATAGAATAGCGAGTTACTGAACTCGGCATATAGACCACATACATCTATTTTCTAAAATATTTAACAATTCTAATAGCAAAACTATAAAACAAACTATTAAATTTTATAATAAACAATTTGTACATCAAAAGAACACATGCTCAAAGTCACTTATTTGATATTAATATCGTTAGCGTTGACAAAAAAAAACTGTTGCTAAGACAATAAGCCAAAGACTAAGAACATCAGTGATTAATAAAATTATCGGTCGAAATTGCTCTCGTTTTTGTCACTTTCAGTTGTAAGAAAAAGTGACCGAAATTTGTCGACAGATTGTAAGTATTGGGGAATCCAAATGACGTATTCATTCATTTTGAATTATTCGGATGGCAAATGAAGTGAGAGATTTAAGGGAAAATATATCGCTTTTGGTTAACATATGAATTGTGCAATTGATTACTGAGAATTGTCAACATTTTGTCTCAATTCTACATATAAGATCTTACAGCTTGATTCGTTTGAAAATTCAAAAGTTGAAGTTATGTAGAGCTATAGTTACACACATTCATGTATACTTACACCTCATACTAGATTGCTTCTCTCCCGTTTAAAATTAACGAAGATAAAATAACATTATTCTGCACAAAATAACACTATTGGTATAAAATATTTCGTTTTATTTTATGTTAACTTATTCATTATTCCATGCATTAATCAACTTGTGTTAATACACAAACCTGCATCACCCATTTTAACACTCGCTGATATTTTTAATTGGTACCATGCGAAAGTTGCGTAATCAAACATTTTCACTACGATTGTGTTATACAGTTTACACATGATGGCACTTAGAGTTCGACCAAATTTAAAACCCCGGATCTTCTTCTCGCATTTAGCAAACTGAAGAATGTTGAAACTGATTGTGTTATACAGTTCTTAGAATTCAATCAAATTAAATACCCCATATCTTCTTTTCGCGTATAGCAAAATGAAGTATGTGCAGTGTGTAGTGCTATACAGTTTTGAGTGTCAGAGCTCATGAAGGCTGGCATCGGTGTCACTTTCGGCCCCTCCTAGGAGGAGGGTAGACTCGCAGGGCTGTCGCGCCTGGGGCTCCGCGGGTTGGAGGGGCTGCAGTAGTCACAGCTTGGTGAGCGCAGCGCCTTTCCATGTGACTCCGGCGCGGAGTAAGTGGTACAGTCGGAGGACGCACCATATACATAGACACTGTGAAAAATAAACAATAACGGTTGTTTTATTCAAATATTTCAAGGTGAGAAAAACTGCTTTCTGAGTATTCGAAATCCGTCGGTTTTGCACACTTTAGGTCCATATAACCTAAGTCCTATAAAAAGTAATGAGCGAAGATGAACAAATAAAACATAAAAGATTGTAATTTGTGCATCTCATTTTTTGTTACATAAGTATATGATCTCTGAACCAATAACCACATAGGCTCAGGCAGCAAAAAAAAAAAAACAAATCTGCGACATTTGAATAGGTTGATTCGATATCAGTCTGTTTGATATCTATAACGTAACATTACTAATACACTCCTTATTGTTGCAAAACTGAAAGAACCATGTAACCCACCTATGTCCCCACAGGCACGAACATCAGATATAACGGAATATAACTTGGCCGCAGCCACATCATTATTTTTATTACTTTTAAAGTAACTGCCAAGATAACGGCATATGAGCAGCCAAAGTACGATGTTACGACTTTCTATTCCAGTGTCGCATTGGTGATGTTCATTGCCCATTAACTGTCAAGTATCGATAGTAGTACCCATTTTCGAAGTAGTTAATGTAGTCATAAATTATGGTGTTGTAATAGTTGTTGTATATATTATGCAGAGAACAGCACTGTAAGAGAAGGAAAACTTGGTACAAACCCTATACCAACCCGTTTGGCCAGCGTGGTAGGCCAATTCCTCCTTTCAAAGGAGAGGCCTAGTCCAGCAGTGGACTGTTAAAGGCTGATGATGATGAATAGTTGTTGTGCCTTATTTAGGGGTATCTAATCAAAGGCTAAGGCTTTTTTAGGTAGTAGAGTTGCTGATTTCAGCATGAATGGGCCGGCTCGACCAGGGAAGTACTACCCTCTCATAGAAAATCGACGTAAAGTAACAGTACCTAAACTGTTGCGCTTCGTTTGGTGAGTGAGAGTGCCGGAGGCCACATCCTTTTCCTTCTGCCTTATCCCACACCTCTGCCTATCCTTTTTCCCGACCCCAAGGGGCGGCAACGCACTTGTGACTCCTCTGGTGTTGCTTGTGTCCGTGGGCGACGGTAATTGCTTACCATCAGGCGATCCGTCTGTTCGTTTGCCGCTTTTTAACATAAAAAAAGGTTATTTTCGTGTAGGCAAGAGCTTCTAGAGGTGTGTGTTTTATGTATTTGACTCACTCATCGATCAGGTAGTTACATACTGTGAGAATTACATTAGATTGTGAGTTCGATTTCCACCCAAGCGAATTTTTTATTAGTTTCATATTTAATTTGAAGGGCTGAATGTCATTGTTTCTTGCGAGTCAGAATGTAATTCATCTGTATTGTGTATGTAGATGAGAGTAGTTATATAAGTATGTTGTATTTCTTTGATAGCCGACGCCAGTTATTATCGTCTTTTTAGTCTGCATTCTGACATTCTATTCTTAGAATTACTCATTTGTAGTTCAGAGAACAAATGGCTGCTATTTCTGGAAACCCTGATATCCAACAAAATCTAGTTAACCTTAAACCTCTTATTGCATTTAAGATAAAGCCACGGCAGCCCACAAAGAAAATTACTAACCAAGTGCCAAAAACGTCCATCACACCGAAAATTTCGTCATGGTTGCCAAGAAACTGCTAAACAAGCACTGACACGGTGACAAACTCAGCCATTACGGCAATTCAAACAAAAAACACCAAAACCAGGTTGATTGTGGGCTTCTGTGAAAGTCAAGATCATCACGTAAAAAGAACAAAACTAAGCTGAACATTTAAAAAGCGTATTTTCTGCCAAGGGAACTTTTATTCGATCAACACTGGCTTGTGCTGTGTTATTTTTGGGTCATGTCGCTGTTGACTTATGTCAGACGACGTACAAAAGAATCGTAGACTTGAATATTACCTAACCTGCAGTGGGTTACGTGTAGCATAAGGTACGAAAGTTTGGGATGCATAGAATGAATGAATTTGATTTCATCATCATCATCATCAGCCTTAAACAGTCCACTGCTGGACTAGGCCTCTCCTTTGAAAGGAGGAATTGGCCTACTATACCACGTTGGCCAAACGGGTTGGTATAGGGTTTGTATCAAGTTTTCCCTCTCTTACAGTGCTGTTCTCTGCATAATATGCTCCCTCTGTCGGCTCTTACGACACCCATGGGATGATATGGGGTGGTGACATTCCGCATTCTTAATCCGTCACCACACGGACAATTTTATTTGCTTGCTTTGAATTAATTCAAGATAAAACGAAGGTAGTTTTTTTTGTTTTCAAACATATAACTTTTTCGTGTTTGAAATTGAAAGGAAAAGTTTAATTCTTAGGGTAAAGTGATATCAAAATGATTCTAATTAGTACTTACATTTAATAGTAGCCTCGGTATTAAGAACGATATTTCAGCTTTGCACATAGAGTCGAATTGCTGCAACAAAAGAAACAAATATATAATCATAGGTTTTCCAAAAACTAGGAATAACTTTTATTATGGCAGCCAGATAACTGGCAAACACACTTATCTATTCTCAAATTCACAAAGAAATAAATTCACGAAGGATAATCTCTCATCACACAAATATTCATGCTGAGAATCGAACCCGCGATCTCCGCCACAGTCAAGATCAAGAACCACTAGACTCATTTAAACAACAGTTCAGTGAATGATATCTCCATCTTAGCTGGGTCCGATTTGTATCTTTCATAAGTTGTTCTGTCATATCATTTTCAAGTCATACATTATCTTATTTATATCTATATATTTTAACATACAATAAATGGTATGAAAGTAATAGTTTTAATTTTTATCAAGGCTATCACTTTTATACGGTTTTCACTAATAGATAGTGTGATTCCTTAGGTAAGTTTAGATGTATAATTCTGTCGGGTGGAGCCGTAGACGAAGTTAAGTAAAAATTAAATGGCTTTTCGGAACTATATCTTTTCAATTGCTACTAAATAAATCAAACCATACGAAAAGTGGTTTCATATTTTGTTAAAAATAGTAATCAACGTAGGTGGTATAATTTCGTAATTGTGTAACTGATAACAAATCCTCACAGTAAACGATATTTAATAACCGTTTCATAATTTATAAAGGTAACATTAAAATTAAATCTATTTTTAAATAACGATTAGGCTTCCTGTTCGTTGAAAACATGGTTATTCTGGTAATTGAGTTGAGATAAAATTTATTCGCATAATCAGACTTAAAAATTAGGGCTGAGAAATAAATATATCCGTCATAATTATTATAGAAAACTTAATTACAGCTTTCTTCGTTGCTATATTTTATTGTAATCAGATATTAAGTAAGTCGCCACAAGTTAAACACCCACGTAGTAGGCCTCTTTCTTTCCTTTTTATTTTTATTTTCTTGAAAAAGACTGCTTCTACACGAGGAAGAAATTCTATATTGCACAGTATTTACTTATATTCCAGCATCGGTCATAAAGATCATCATTATCTTGATCTACATGTAGAGACTTGGGGAAAACATAGACTCGCCGCATAAACTATTCTCAAGCATCTTTATACACCTAACCTATTATTTATTCTACAAATGAAATAATTGAAACATGAAAATAATTTCGTATAAAGGGTGGCTTGCCTTTGTTTGTAATAATATGCTCGATAATACATAGTTAATTAGAGTACCATTCTGGCATTTTAGTCACAAATCAGATTTGAATATAAAATTAAGGTCCTTTAATACTTAAGTCATATAGTGGATGGGTATTTTATTCAAAAAGATAATAGCCTAATACTAAGATAAAGTTAATTATGATAGGAAGTTCGTCTATCAAAAAAACATTTAAGCAACAATCTTGACGTTCGTAATAAAACGCGAAAAGTTAAACACCGTTTGCACAGGTCAGCACTTGATGGGTGACTGCTTCATTGGGCTTTTATCAGATCACTATCTTGCTTTGGATGGCACGTAAAGCCATCGGTACAGGTATTTGTATAGGGATAGGGTATGGTTGGTTCATTTCCAAAGCCTATAAGGTCTGACATCAGAATTGGCTTAACACCTACACGAAAAAGATGAAAAAAGTTTCTTGTACATAAACAGATTATACTAAAAATAGAATAATAATACAATGAAATATGAATCCGCAGTAATGGAGTCGCCAAGTTACTTCTAATATAACACATTTGAGGTTTGAGTTCTGAAATTTGATTTAGAACTTCGGCGTGGATTAAATTTCTGAACGCTAACTTTCAGGCTAATAATACGATGTTATTAGCAAGTATATGTTAGTGGTTTGTTTTAACTCTCATGTAAGTAGGATGAACCTAGGTTCATGTAGCTATATGATATAACCTCCATGATAGAGGTTATACCTCAAATCAGTTTATCATCGAACATAATTAGATCTTAACTTGCTATGAAGTGTCTAACCTATACCTAATTTTCTTGAGACAAAATATGCTCTTCCGCTGAAAGTAACTGATTAAAACACTGTACAGGTGAAAATTTATGTACCAATCTTTCGGGATACTGCCCGTGACTGTACTAATTTCTTTTTATGACATAAAAGGCAAACGAGCAGACGAATCGCCTGGTAAGCGATTACCGCCGCCCATGGACACTCGCAGCCCTAGAAGAGTCCCAAATTCTAGCCAATCTGAATGTGATAAAGATTAGAAGGAGGTGCGGGATGAGGGAGAAGGAAAAGGGAATAAGGCCTCCGGCGCTCTTATTCACCGAACGAAACGCAACAGTATATATACTGTGACTCGACGTCGATATTCTGTGAGAGGGTAATATTTCAGCGGTCGAGCCAGCGCACTAATGCTGAAATCAGAAAGGCTCTACAACCATAAAGATACATCGAATCACCGGACTCAAAAAATACCCAGACTCGAGACAACAACTTACTGGTCACACATAATATCCTGTGGGGCATCGAACCCACAACACTCGGATTGGCTCTAAACAACCATACGCGTAGTCAACACCTTCAAAACACAATTCCTAGCTTAGGTACTGTTATTTAATTATGCCAACATCAATCAAGTTCTTTTTATCGCCGACATTTATTACAGCAATAATATTATCATGCATTTTATATTAGCCCAGATTGTGAAGGTTCAGACACCCAGTTCGAAATAAAAGATTTACAGCTGAATAACTCCAAAACTGTTGGAATTTTTGGCAAATTCGCGGTGTAGTAAATGCATTCTATCAAGACATTGAAGGTTATTGATATTTATGACTTGCAAGCTACACAATACATAACTTAACATCTCTTACTCTTACTGTTTTTAAAAAAGGACCGACGGTTCCGTAAAATATGATCCATATACCTATCATTCATCATTTTTTTAATATAAAAAGAGTTTTTTCGCATATTATTATTTTATTTGTGATACGCTAATAGTGTTTGTGTTGCTTAAAAAATACATATAAGAGCCTCGGAACGTAAAATACGGAGTACCGCAAGGTAGCGTGCTTGGACCGTTATTATTTCTCATCTATATTTATGACCTTCCAAAAGTAACAAGTCATAACATGGTTCTCTTTGCTGATGACAGTACGTGCGTGATTAAAGGCTCTAATTTGACCGAATATCAAAATTACATTAATGGCTGCCTTCATAACATTATAAACTGGTTTGATAATAATAATCTAAAATTAACTTAACAAAAATTTAAATAATACATTTTCACCAACGTTGTGATCAACCAATAATTAAGTTAACATATAAAGACGACAAAATTGAGGAAGTAAATAAGACAAAATTTTTAGGTATAACGATAGATAATAAGCTCACTTGGAAGCCGCAGATATAAGAAGTTTGTAAAAACTAAATAAATGAGCAACTGCACTTCTTCAGCTATGAAAAATAGTTAGTCAAGAAGCTTTAGTAACGGCGTATCATGGGTTAGTAGCTTCAGTTTTAAGATTTGCAATTATCTTCTGGGGTCAGTCCACAGATCGCGAATTAATATTTAAAATGCAGAAAAGGTGTATCCGTTGTATATGTCATCTAAAGATCACCGACAGCTGTGTACTTTATTTCAAATCCCTAAAAATATTAACGTTTTCAGCGTTATAAATATTAGAAACAGCTCTTTTAGTTAAAAAAAAATGAAGTTGTTCGATAAGGTATCTGAGGTGCGACGGGCTCTGATACGAAATCAATATGTTGATAAACTTTGTAATGTAACTTGTAAGACAGCATTAATGCAGAAAAGCTTATTTGGCATAGCACCGAAGATTTACAACAAAGTACCCAATAGATTATAAGACTTGTCTATACTAGAATTTAAGAAATCATTTTGTAATTTATTAATTAATAAATGTTATTATTCTATAGATGACTTTCTAAATGATGTACTTAATTCAATATAATTTCTATAATGAATTATGCAAAAATTTAGTCAACTTGAATAATACTTCATTTTATATGTATTTTATGCACAATTTTATATTTGTATGTCCTATGACAAAACATTTAATCGACGTAAAGCAACAGTACCTAAACTGTTGCGTTTCGTTCGGTGAGTGAGAGTGCCGGAGGCCCTATCCCCTATTCCTTCTCCCTCATCTCACTCCTTATCCTATCCCTTTTCCCAACCCCAAGGGGCGGCAACGCACTTGTGACTCCTGTGGTGTTGCTTGTGTCCATGGGCGGCGGTAATTGCTTACCATCAGGCAATCCATCTGCTCGTTTTCCGCCTATTATTATAAAAAAAATAAATGGCGCACTATTTCAAGACCACTGTCATTGTACCTACCTATGTTTAACAAATAAATGCTGATTCTGATTCTGAGCTTTGATCTTTGCATGTACATTATTTATTTGCTTCATTTACTCATACTACATACCTTCCCATTTTTACATCTTCAAGCACACTAATGTAAGACCATGTTTAAGCTAACGTCATATATTATATCTCATTAATTCTCAGAGTCTACTAAACTATAAGGACACGTAGGTCACCTGTCCACTCTCCACCTATACCGCTATGCTACAGGTTCAATCTCACACAAGATTTTTAATACCTGCATACACAGATGCGCCAAGTTAATCCAGGGTAGCATGTGTTCATTACTAAATCCTGAAGGCGAAAGACTAGTAGCATAAAATATTCAACACTTTGTCTAAAAGCCAAAATAGAACACAAAATATTACAAAAAGTCACTCGCAGCAAAATTTTCACGCTGCTCCCAATCTAAAGCCTAAGTACCCAAAATACTAATGACACTATAAGTAGCGAACATCCTATCCATTAATTTAGCAAACTCAGTTAGCTAGCTTTAGCCTAGTTCTTACGAAGAAGCCGGGCTGACTTCTTATAATATCGCTCAAAGTAAGTAAAATGTTATTTATTTTAATATTGCCCTTTAGTAATCATGTAATGTTACTATAAAATATACAAACATTGAGTATAACATCCAAGGCGCGTCATTAAGTACATTCAACCAACGTATTTAGGAAAATTCATAATAATTTTTATATAATATACTATATGAGTGGCAAAATAATTATGGCATGTCAAAAGCAGCTGATCGTAGCTCACAGATGATCCGTGATGTCAATCGGACTTTAATCGATATCCACAGAGAAAGAAGAAACCCCTCCGTGGGATCTTCACCTTGTCGTGGTGTGCGTGGTGGCTCAGTAATCCTGGCTTCGACACCCGCTTTTGGATGCCTTCAAGCCTTTTTATCGTAGCGCCTAGGGTCCATTTACTGGTATAATTAAACTTATTTTATAGAATATTAGCTTTTCCACAGAGCAACTGCAGTCTGACTTCCGCAAAGGAAAGCGATACTCTATCTATGGTTAAGACTAGTGTCTGTAGGAATATTCAAGAGTACTGACTCCTCATAACGTCTGTCAAAGATCTTTATCTCAGCTGCGAGCGAAGCTCAACATGCTTGTCAAGACACAGAGCAAGCGATAATTAACTATTTTGGTAGTGCATTAATTGAAATTCATTAGTTATAAAGCAAGTTAGATATACAGTATTGATTGAAATTCATAAGTTATAAACCTGTACCAAATTAATTATGTACCAAAAAAAGCCATCTACCATCTGGTTGACATATATATATAATCACAATATAAATCTAATCAAAATATAAAATGTATATATATATCATGTCAAAACTTTAGCGCTAACGAAACAAGGTCTTCAATTTCCGACCCATTTTAAATGTACGAAACACGCATGTTTATTCAAACCAAATACACAAGCAAAATATTCACATACCGATAGTTTCATTTCCGTCTAAGCTGACGGAGGAAATAGCGGAGCCCTAGCAATCCCTGGAAAACATTTCCACAATAACATTACAGGGCTAAAATAAATCTCTGCTGAAATGTTTGACTGGAAGATGGCGCGAATCTGTAGTTCATTTCTCCGGGTCAAAAGGCGTCGGGTGAAAGGATATTAGGCAACGAGACTCCCACATTCTGTTCGGAAATGAAATGCAGTTATTGAAAATCTACGTATGTGTAATGCAAAAAGGTAAATTGTAGACGGGATTAAAATCCACGTTTGCAAGGCATGTAGTTTGTTTAGAAGAGGTGTTTTTGTGGAGAGTTTTAGTGAATATAAATATGATTTCAGGGATGATTAAATGAACGAGTAGTATAATATTGGATTTTATCATTTGGTGTATTACAGAATAAAATATGCATCTAAAAGTGGCTTAAGTAGTAAATGACTGAACCACAGAGCTCTTAGCACGAGGACGAGCGCTGGGGCTTCTTCCCGTCCGCCAAAAGGCAAGGAGGCAGCGTAGTGTCCGCGCCGCCTCCCAAGTTATAACGAGACGGGGCCCGCCAACACCAACGGCGGGCCAATCCCGGGTGTGGTCACGGAAAAGTATGCTATCCGCGAATCGCGAGACGCCGCCACTATACGGGACCCGTAGGGACACCGCGGTGGTTTTAGTGGGTATGCCCCGTTATAGGGGAGAGCCTCCACACACCTCCTCCGCCAGTCCCAAGCCCGGTCAATCACACTCACGGCCGGGTTGACATCGAGTTGAGATGACTCATAAGGAGAATTTCCACCGCATTCAAAACAAAAAAGAAAAATAAAGAAGATCGTACTGTCTTCGTAAGGATAGAAGGAGTAAATTATGAAAGATTGAGAGAAGAAGGCCTTGCGTTATCAATTCTCAATTTTATCTTAGAAAAAGAAGAAGATATTATGGTTAGCAGAGCTTTGCCTACAACACTTTCAAATATTAAAAACGAAACTTATTAACATTCTAAATATATTTTTTATCATCGCTTCTTTACTTCACTTTCAGTAAAAAGCTGGTACTGTTACAGTCGAGGCGCATCACCCATTCAGTACATAACCAAAGATAACTATTATTTAAATCGGTTTGTTTGGAAACCATAATAAAGCGTCATTAAATCACTTCGCCTTAATTTTATAAAACTATACTGTTCACTAATTATTGATGTAAATATACAGCTTAAAAGTAATTACTAGTAACTATCAGCTGTTATAATTCAATGCTATGTTAAGAACGTTTATTCCGTCGGAGGCGTTTTTACGGGTTTTTATTGTTCTATTATGTTACGGATAAATAAAAATTAATGTAAAAGATATAGAAAATATGAAAGTTCCGTTCTTTATCAAGAGAGTGCTAAAGAAAAATATATGGGTTACTATAGTAAATAATTTAAAACGGATGAATTTAGAAAACTCATTTTCGTCATTTCTTTAGTTTAGGCCAACATTAATGGTCGCTAGTGCTATGAAAACTTATCGTTCTATAATTTTGTAAATGTGAACTGAACAAGCAGAAGTTATACAACTGAGTGCTTAAAACAAAAATTGTACTTTCACTCATAATTTTCAAGAAATTCGGAGATCAAAACAGTGCATTTTGCTTAATTTTAGCCCGCAAATTTGCATTTATATCTAAAAAACTACTGTTATTATTAAAAAGATATATACATATTTAGAAACCTTAAGATTAATTTTAGTCATATAAAACATTGGAATCTAAACTTTTCGTTTGTAATTAACCCATTCCCAGTCCCATGAACCACATGTGGCTCAGGACAATTGAATTTCTATTGTGTCTAGCGGTCGGACAGTGAAAGTGTTAAATAAAATATGATTTTTTTAAAAAGACCTATAAAGCTCGAAGCGCGATGCTATGTCCGCCATTCAGCACTGAGCGCTCTCAGAGGACGGACCCGTCGCTCGCGTCCGCGTCCGCCATTTTACGTAAATATTCCATTCCAAAACGTTTAAAGCGCGGCTAAAGTTTCTTGATCTGTTTTTTTTTCTCAACGTATTTTTTGTTAAATACCTACGTAAAGTTGATGTAACTTTATTTATGTATTACGTATTAAACTAACGTGTTGGTCAAGACATCTGGAGTCTAGTGGTTACTGGTTAGTATAGTAGCGCGGTCAAACAGGGGCTGGCGAGACTGACGGAAACGGATCGTTTTATTATTTACCTAATATGGCGCCTTGAAACATATAAAAAAACAGTAAAAAAAGTATTTCGGTACATTGAATATATTAACAAAAAATAAATTTAGGGAGACTAAGAAACAGTAATGGAGCAAGGATCTAAAACAAAAATCTGTCTGTATGTATATTGGATCGGCGTTACACCGAAACTGAAACGATCTGTTGACCTATAACCTTGAAGAGATGCGTTTTAATTACTTTGACCATGCTTTCCCACCATCCACCGAAATGTGGTGATGCTGGTGGAATAAATTTCCAGTCAATATGATCTATGGAAAGTTCTTCCTGAAGACGAGTACGATAACCCGCGACGTGATTGAAACAAGTAGCGGGAACAAGTTCAATCAATTTACTAACGCGGTTGGCAACAAAAGTCTGCCAGCGGTGAGGAGAAGAATGAATCCAAGCGAGGACTACTTTGGAGTCGGAAAATGCGTATATTTTATTAATGGGGTAGTGGGGCGAAACTGTGTCTTGAACCTTGCGGAGCAACGGAGACAGCAGAAGGGCCGCGCGCAACTCCAGTCTCGCAACCGAAATGGTTTTAACAGGCGAGACCTTAGACTTGGCACAAACTAACTGCACCGAGTAGTTAGAACCAATGCGGACTTGCAGATATACGACTCCGCCGTAAGCACGCTCGCTGGCGTCAGCGAAACCTTAAGTTGATGGTACATCCATCTACCAACGCGCCATCTACGAGCGCGGTAAGCTCAATACAAAACTGGCCCCAAGCGGCGACAATATGGTCAGGGGGTGTTTCATCCCACTCACACTTTGATAGCCAAAACTCTTTGATGAAGAGCTTGGCGTACAAAATTGTGGGAGCCACAAAACCCATTACGTCCCATAGTCGAGCCACTGTGGACAGCGTAGTAGCACTTATCATCTGGTGGTGAGACGTCAAACCGAGCCTTTTATTTTTTGCTGTTAGTGTTAAACGAGCTAGGTGAACCAGACTGCGTATTATGAAATATTCGACACTGATCTTTGATGAACGAAATAAAACTATCTAGTGTAGGAATTTTATTATTGCGTTCCGACATCTCGAAAGCACAAATTGTATCAGTGTCAAACTTTTTTAAAGCGAGTTGAAGCAACATAAAGTCGGAAAGATCTTCTAATTTTAAGTTCCTAAGAGAATTAACCGCGGTTACAAAGTTATCTATAAGCAGCTGGAAATTTGAGACAGATGCGGCACCAGACAGTTTAAGATTTAAAGCTTGGTCAAAGTAGGTAGACGCTAAGACGCGCGTGTCTTGATATCTGTCAAGTAGTGTCTGAAATATGGCCTGATAATTCTCAGCACTGGGTGTGACACCTGCAAATACGGACTGGGCCTTCGGTGACAGTTTACCTATTAAATAGTACAACCTGTCAGCATCTGTCGGAGAACCATTATCGTGCACTGTAGACTTAAAACTCGCATAGAATAACGGCCAATTTCGTATATCTCCGTCAAACGACATAATCTCGATTTGCGGTAATTTCGGCTTGCGGGCCAATTTAAATATGCATAGGGTTCCCACCAAGTACTTAGGGTCCCAAGCCAACCTCATCTGCAAGTGGTGCACCTGCCGATCAACGGACGAGGCTCTGGCAAACAAAATATCCCGATAAGCGGCAATAGGCTCGCCACCTATTACGTGGGATCAAAGCACTGGCGAAAAGTGGGCGTTTAATATGCCTCTGCCTTCCCTTTCGGGGAAACAGGCGTGAGTCTATGTATGTATGTATGTATGTCATATAAAATACGAGAATTGGCCCTCTTATTTACTACCTAAGTACCATTTAATAAAAAGAGGTATTTCTATTTATATCATCGCACACTGTGCGAAATAATTTTAGGTGAATATATATTGTATAATTAAAATATTTTGCAAGTGCAAATTAACATATTGAATATTTTTTTCTTACTTTTAATTAATTAAATATTTCCTTTTACCTGACTCTTTTGGTTTTGTATTTAGTGTTATTCGTGGGTTTTCATGCATTGTAATAACGCAATAGGCAAAACGCATTATATTTGAAATGTGACAATTATGTAGATGACAAATATAAATTATTTCTATCATACCTATTATGGTGTATGTAAGACAAAGAAGAATTAATAGTCATGTGATGATGATGTCAGTTATCCTAGATTAAGACTCATGTGATGATGATGTCAGTTATCCTAGATTAAGACTTTATATTCAATGTACTAATTATAATTAAATGAGTATTAAATCATACTTGAAGCGATCACGTTGTTTCTCTTGACTAACCGGAATCGAACCCTTATATGGCGAAGGAATCGTTAATGTAAACATTGAGTGGTTTGTGAAGTTTTAAGACTAATAATGATCTCATTACGTTGGAACGATTTCTTACTACTTGGCGTAACTTTCGTACGTTTGAACTGTTTTTCGCGAGTTTTTCGTCTTACAAAGAGACAGTATGGGCAAGCAACAGTCTAAAGAGCAAGAAATGATAATAGCGCAAAACGGCGCTGGAAATTCCGCTGCTACGGAACAGTTGTTGCAGCATGCAAGTAGCACAAACTATATTCTCATAACAATTTGTGTTGTTTTGGCTGTTGGAAGAGCGGTATTTCTGTTGCGTTTGTATAGAAAATGTCATGGCAAATGGATCGAGAGAGGCATCAATGAGTACGAGTTGCGATTGGATCATACTAGATCCATACCCCCCATTACACTCTATTCAAAATGATGTTTCTATTCAGAAATCTCTATTCAAAAATAATAGTTCTATTCAGAAAACTCTATTCTAAACGTTACATCCATTCAAATATCACTATTGTGAATGGCTTCTATTCACGTTAAATAACTCTCTATTTAAAATGATATTTCTATTCACTAATTTATATTCAAAGCGTTACATCTATTCAAGAATCTCTATTCTGAAGGGTTCTTCTATTTACGCTAAACTCTACTAACACAAAAATCATAGCGACTGGGCGCTTTGCTGGCGTGCGCCACGTAAACCAGTTGGGAAATTGAAATGCACTAACTACATGGGCCTAAAGCGAATATAATATAAATTTAAATGTAAACCAATATCGTAAGAATCTATTTTCCATCAATAGTGAAACCTGCCTACTATAATTTCGATAGCAATAATGTGGTACTCATTAAAGATTAGTTTTAAAATGAACTGTTGCAGAACTGTATCATACTAACAGCTCTGTAACGGATTCGAATGGTTTCTTGGTTCCAATCAGATGGAACAGACCGTTTGATACGTATTAACAGAATATTTAAGGAACAAGGATAAATGATTACCTATAACACTTAATTAGCATCATTATCATTCACAATGATGAAAGAAATAGAACTTCATTCTATAAATTTATTAATGACGTGACGATACCAATGACTTGCATTTTCTTGATTTCTGCTGGTAAGCGTACCTCATTTTATATACTCGAATAATCTGCCGTCCGTTAACTAAAACTACGTTAACCCAAAAAAGTGATTTTGGAGAAAAACTGAAAAAACGCGGGAATCGTTGTTTCTAGAAAACTATTATACATAAATCAGTGATTGTTAAATATTATTTAAACAAATATTTGACAGCGTCATTTAGGATATTATACTCCTCAGAAATGTACTTAAAATTATATAAAAAAACTGAATTTTTTGGTTTAGTAAAGCAATACACATTTTTTTTACATTGTTTGCCGCACTAAAGCCTCGTTAACCTACACTTAGAGATCTTTTAGTTAAGCATTTTCTTTAACTTTATGAGGTGTCTAATTTTCAATAAATTTACCCTAAAATGCTTAACTATAAACAAGCTAAGCCTATTAACTGTTTTGTATCTAAGACCTTTCTTAATATTTATACATTAGTAACTTACTTAAGAAGAGGTTAAAGCACCTATGACTCTTTTAAGCTAAGTTTTAGCGAAAAATAAAAAAGATATGAAAAAAAATATGCTCGCTTACTAAGCTAAAAATAGGTATTTCTTACTTCAATTGTTACTAACGTCTTTACAGCTAAGCATCACATATCAAAAAACTGGATAATTAAATAAGATGCAGTATGAAAATTGAATCAATGAAATTAAAAAGTTTTAATTAAATAAATTTCCTTATCATCAACATATATATTTCACTTATCATCAACATTTTGTAAAATTTATATGCACAGCCTTGATTATTTTTCTTATCTTACTAAGCAATTAATAGCTAAAAATGTATTTTTTTTTATGGCCCTATTTCATAGTGGCTATTTAATAATATCTAATATATAAAATTCTCGTGTCACAGTTTTCGTTCCCATACTCCTCCGAAACGGCTTGACCGATTTTGATGAATTTTTTGTGCTTATCCGGTATCTATGAGAATCGGCCAACATCTATTTTTCAAAAAAAAATAAAAATTTTGCAAAACAACGTTTGCCGGGTCAGCTAGTATATTATATTTGCGTATAATAGACAGTAATAATATTTTCAATCACATAGTCATCATCATGTCAGCCTAGAGACGTCCACTGCTGGACATAAGTCTCCCCCAAGGTTCTCCACACAGACTCGATTTCAAGCCGCCCGCATCCAACCGCTTCCCACAATCTTATACAGATCGTCAGCCCACCTTGTGGGAGGCCTACTCCTGCTGCGTCGTCCGGTGCGTGGTTGCCACTCCAGAACACTCCTGCCCCAACGGCCATCGGTTCCTCGAGCTATGTGTCCTGCTCATTGCCACTTTAGCCTGGCTATTCGGAGAGTTTTGTCGGTGATTTTGGTTCTCCTGCGGATCTCCTCATTTCTTTTTCGATCGCATAGCTCTTTCCGTTACCCTCTGAGTAACCTGGACCTTTCGGATAAGACCCAAAGTAAGTGACCACGTCCGATACGTGGCCACTTGCATCGTCACTTGCAACATATGTACACTGGTCAAGGACTTTCGTCTTGAGACACTGCGGGATATCGGACGTGAAGATATGCCGTGACTTTCCGAACGCCTCCCAACCGTATTAGATTCGATGAATGACCTCTTTCTCGAAGTTGGACCTACCCAATCGGATCATTTTAATTGTCGACAACTTCGATTGTAGAGTTCCCAACCTGAATAGGAGCAGGTACGATATGAAAGTCAGACGTGATTTTCGTCTTGTCCATGTTCATCTTAAGACCTACTTGTTGGGAACCTCTACGGAGGCCATCGGGCATTGTGCTGAGGTATTCCATGGTCTGAGCCATGACTACGATATAATCAGCAAATAGAAGGTGTAAGTAGTCGCCGTTTATTTGATGCCGAGTCCTTCACAGTCCAGAACCTTGAAAACGTCTTCCAGCGCTGCGGTGAACGTTTCGGAGATATTACATCTCCCTGCCTCACCCCTCGCTATAGTTGAATAGGTTTTAAACTCTGGTCCTGGAGGCGGACTGACATGGTGGCGTTTTCGAACAAACACTTCAGCACTTCGACGTATCGATAGTCGTCGATGGCACAGTTGGCGAGACTGCAGTACCACCCAGGTTTTGCTTGCTCATAGTCCACAAACGCCAAGTATAGTGGCTGGTTATACTCCTCAGACTTAACCTGCCACAGCGTATGTATGTGGTCTATAATACTATAGCCTTTACGGAAACCCGCTTGTTCGGGAGGCTGGAAGTCGTCTAGCTTGGTCTCGAGATGATTTGTGAAAACCCCTGAAAACAACTTATAGAAGTGACTCAGGAATTAGATGGGTCTGTAGTTCTCCAAAAGAGTTTTATCGCCTTTCTTGACGAAAATCACCACCACACTCCTGTGTCATGCCTGTGGCGTTTTGCCTTCAAGTATGACAGAATTTAATAACTTTCGAAGTTTTTCCACGGCAGGTGCGCCGACAGCTTTCAAAAGTTCTGACGTAATTCCGTCATCACCCGGTGCCTTGTTGGTTTTGAGTTGATTTAGGGCCACTCTTATCCCGTGCATGCTGACGGGATGTCATGTCCGGGATATCTTCGGTATAGTATCGGGTCAATCCAGCTCTAGGGTTAGTGACTGGAGTAGTAACAGGTGGTCGTGTAGTCGTGTATAGCTGTCCATTTCGATCTTTTCCAGGAGCCTCAGCTCCTCCGCCTTTAGCTCCTTTCTTGAACACACTTAGGGTTGTATTGGCGGAGATCGCGAATCAGAGACTTAGAGATCTGTTTATTAACCCTTGAGGTGCGATCAAACTAAAAGCAAAGTGCCACAAGTGCAAAGGGTCACGTTGCTGCAAATTTTCATTGGCATAGGTTACCGGAAAAAAAAATATTATGACACCTTAATATAATTATTTCACATAAATTGCATATCATTGTGTTGGTTATAAAATCAGCTATGATAATAATAACATAAATTACTACTAAATACTCACCATTCCGGCAAAACAAGCTTACAAACTTAGAAGTTTGTTATTTTTCACTGGTTCGCACAAACATTTCATCACATATTAATGAATTTCATTACTTGTTTGGTTCATAAACACAAAAACATTATCACATATACCTTTAGGTTTTCACACAATACATTATTTATTAGTAACAAATGAATCCAACGCCACAAAAAAAAATATAATCCGAACGCGTAACAAAAAGTTCGCCGTGCCGGGCCGCCATGTTACTGTAGCGAACACTGTGGCTGTGAATTATTTACCATTTGAAACACGATAACAGTGAAAACGTACAACAATACTAGTATTTAATTGCTAAAATATGTTTTCAGATAAATAATCTGGGTACTTTTATGCCTTACATAACTATTAAAAGAGTATTTATCACCAAACTATTACGAAAATAGCAAGTTTCAAGAGTAGAAATAGCCGTTCTTAAAAGTTTTTGCCTTTTATCACTGTATTTCTTGTCTCTGTCACGAATAATGGCACTTCACAATTAATATTTATTTATTTCTGAGTAAATCTATATAAGTATCTTTATAAAATATTCACCGGTTTCTTCCACAAGGCAACTTTTATTATAAAGATCGCGGAACAAAACACAACAAAGGCGGACGCTTTCGCAACTGAGACACAGATAATTATATTTCAATATTTTTTGGCACGTTTCGTTTCCCTCACCCTTCTAAAACGATTTAGTTGCATAGAATATGAACTATTCTAATAGTTACTACTTTCGTTTCTTGGTTTAAGTAAAACAAAACGTAAAAAATCCGCGACCAATAGGATGACTTTTTTAGAGCACGACCATGCGTACTGTAAACACATGGGACCACTTGAATTAGAGCACGACCGTGCGTGCTGTAATCACGTGGGGGGTTAAGCCGCCTATACTTTGGCATATTGTCGGAGGCATGCAGAAGCATCTTACGCCTTTCCTGTATAAGCTCGAGGATCGGACCAGAGATTTGATGGGCTCTTTTAATCATCATGGGCTTTAAGAACTTTAAGCCTGTTGTATGAACAGCATTCACTAACCTGCACTAAAGTCGTCCACATCTACGCATTCTCCTTGGCATTCGAAGCGGTTTTGCAGCTCAAGCTAAAAGCTCTCGGGGTTTTAGATTTGAACTGGCGCTGGGAGCGTAGACTTCATCAACCGATCTTCATCACCGTTCGACGCTGGGACTAATATTCAATGTGCCTTTTGCCATTTGGTGACCGCGGCCCGCTTTATGCGAACTGATCACAGAGACATCATTAAATATTAACCTATTCATTGACATGATGAAATCAATCTCATTTTTGGTGGCACCATCTGGACTTATCCAGGTCCACTTGCGGCATTCTAGCTTTTTGAAAAAGGAATTCATCATGAAGAGTCCTTTCTTCTCCATGAAGCTAGCCAGCAAGTGGCCCCGCGAGTTCCAGTGTTCATATCCAAATTGCTCCACCCTCAGCTCATCACCGCTCGTTTGCCTAGTTTCGCGTTAAAATCTCCCATGACAACGGTGTAATGGGTTTTGACGCTATGTATAGCCCGAGATATGTCCACATACATAGCTTCTACATCCTCATCGGAGTGTGATGAATGAAATGAAATAAATGAAATATTGCGACAAATCTCTGCCGGAGGTTTATCACACCCCTTGGCCCGCCGTTACCATGGCCGCTATCTGAGTCAGCAATAGCGGGGCCGCTGGGGAATAGAGGCCGTTTTTTTCGTGTGTGATTCATTTTTGGGAGATTTTGCTTTGATCGCCACGCTTGGCAGACGGATTGGCGATCGTAGTAGTGGAACTCTTTGATACTTAATGCTGCTGCCTATGTAGTATCTTGCCTTTTACTTTCGCCTTACTTTGGGTGGTTTGACCGCCATGTTCCGGTTGACTGACTGTAATGGTGGATCCGAGGCTACTCTCATCCAGTTCCTGCCCGTTAAAGGTAGTCACTCCACCTAGTTAGTCTGAGGGATAATAGCAAACCAACAAGGCAGTCATAATAATTTTATAAATATGACTAATTCGTTGGTCTGATATTCTTCCCTCAAACTCGGTGTAGATATTAAGGAAGATAACGTTAATAAAGTATTACACAAAGATTTTCGAATTTTACCTCTTAATGTTACCCGCGATATTGGAGTTTTTGCGGAAACACGATGCGATGAGGCACGCTTGCACGCTATAAGCTCTCCGAACGGAATGGCAAACTTCCCTGCGCGCATATCCCATCCTTGCACGCATATGGCATCCCCGCACACGCCCGGAATTAATGAAGCGCGGGAAACGGATAACGTGTTTCTAGTTAGGGAACGTGGGCTAGCCGTTATTAAGTTAAGAATTACTAATATTTTTTTGAACAAATTCCATGTTAGAAGTAAATAACGCTTTTTTAACGAGTTGTTTTGAGCAAATCGCAATATTGATTACTTGGCAAAATTACCGTTATGGTCGTCTTACCAGAATTAAGATAAGGTTTTCATCATAAATAGTTTATAGCATTGATTTTATTCCCGTTTTATCAAAATTGATCCTTAACTATAAACAATTTATACGCTCTTAGTCTATTTGTAGTTACAAATATTCAATTACCGTAGTTTGAGCTTATAAAAAAAAAAAATATTAGGTGAATTTTGAAACTAAGGTACTTTAACGTGCATTAAGCTAAGAAGCGTGGTATAGTCACTTTTTAGTCAAGCATTTGTTGCGTATTTCGTCATTTAACGGTAAATCATGTTTTAATATCTCTATAACCGTAAGTGATAGAGATATGGCTCTTAAACAGAAAGATAGAAAATTTAAAACTGTATTACTTTGCATTCAAAACTCAAAATCGACCATTTGGGGGTTAACGGGGTTCTAGTTAAAGGACGGCAGTAATGGCATCAATCCCAATATGAATCATAATTTTCTTAGCGTTATCCCAGTTTCAGTCTGGAGTCCGCTTACTAGTCTAACCGGATTTGGCTGAATATTAGCTTTTCCACGGAGCGACTGCCTGTCTGACCTCCGCAACCCGAAGGGATAGCGATATTCCATGGTTTAGACTAGTGTCAGTTTATTTAGAAGGTACTGCCGCCCTGTAACGATTGCCAAAGATCCATACACCCCATTACACCCTATTCAAAATGATGTTTCTATTCAGATATCTCTATTCAAAATGATGTTTCTATTCAGAAATCTCTATTCAAAAATAATAGTACTATTCAGAAAACTCTATTCTAAACGTAACATCCATTCAAATATCACTATTGTGAATGGTTCTTCTATTCACGTTTAATAAATCTCTATTTAAAATGATATTTCCATTCACTAATTTCTATTCAAAGCGTTACATCTATTCAAGAATCTCTATTCTGAAGGGTTCTTCTATTAACGTTAAACTCTACTAACCAAAAAAATCATAGCGACTGGGCGCTTTGCTGGCGTGCGCCACGTAAACCAGTAGGGAAATTGAAATGTACTAACTACATGGGCCTAGAGCGAATATAATTTTAAATGACTTATATTTCAGCGAATATAATTTTAAATTACTATTATTCTAAGTGATAAATACATATTTATTGAGAGAATGAAAAACACAACTAGCCAGTATTTTCTTAAATATTATTGCAATGTAGTTACGTAGCAAACTGATGTTTTTATTCAGAAATCTCTATTCAAAAATAATAGTTATATTCAGAAAACTCTATTCTAAACGTTACATCCATTCAAATATCACTATTGTGAATGGTTCTTCTATTCACGTTTAATAATTCTCTATTTAAAACGATATTTCTATTCAATAATTTCTAGTCAAAGCGTTACATCTATTCAAGAATCTCTATTCTGAAGGGTTTTTCTATTTACGCTAAACTCAACTAACACAAAAATCATCACGTAAACCAGTAGGGAAATTGAAATGTACTAACTACATGGGCCTAGAGCGAATATAATATAAATTTAAATGTAAACCAATATCGTAAGGATCTATTTTCCATCAATAGTGAAACCTGCCTACTATAATTTCGATAGCAATAATGTGGTACTCATTAAAGATTAGTTTTAAAATGAACTGTTGCAGAACTGTATCATACTAACAGCTCTGTAACGGATTCGAATGGTTTCTTGGTTTCAATCAGATGGAACAGACCGTTCGATACGTATTAACAGAATATTTAAGGAACAATGATAAATGATTACCTATAACCCTTAGCATGAATATAATTCACAATGATGAAAGAAATAGAACTTCATTCTATAAATTTATTAATGACGTGACGATACCAATGACTTGCACTTTCTTGATTTCTGCTGGTAAGCGTACCTCATTTTATATACTCGATAATGGCATCAATTCCAATATGAATCATCATTCTCTTAGCGTTATCCCAGTTTCAGTCTGGAGTCCGCTTACTAGTCTAACCGGATTTGGCTGAATATTAGCTTTTCCACTTTTTAGGAGCGACTGCCTGTCTGACCTCCGCAACCCGAAGGGATAGCGATATTTCATGGTTAAGACTAGTGTCAGTTTACTTAGAAGGTACTGACGCCCTGTTACGATTGTCAAAGATCCATACCCCCCATTACACTCTATTCAAAATGATGTTTCTATTCAGAAATCTCTATTCAAAAATAATTGTTCTATTAGAAAACTCTATTCTAAACGTTACATCCATTCAAATATCACTATTGTGAATGGTTCTTGTATTCACGTTTAATAAATCTCTATTTAATATGATATTTCCATTCACTAATTTCTATTCAAAGCGTTACATCTTTTCAAAAAACTCTATTCTGAAGGGTTCTTCTATTTACGCGAAACTCTACTAACACAAAAATCATAGCGACTAGGCGCTTTGCTGGCGTGCGCCACGTAAACCAGTAGGGAAATTGAAATGTACTAACTACATGGGCCTAGAGCGAATATAATATAAATTTAAATGTAAACCAATATCGTAAGGATCTATTTTCCATCAAAAGTGAAACCTGCCTACTATAATTTCGATAGCAATAATGTGGTACTCATTAAAGATTAGTTTTAAAATGAACTGTTGCAGAACTGTATCATACTACCGATACAGTACCTTCTAAATAAACTGACACTAGTCTAAACCATGGAATATCGCTATTCCTTCGGGTTGCGGAGGTCAGACAGGCAGTCGCTCCGTGGAAAAGCTAATATTCAGCCAAATCCAGTTAGACTAGTAAGCGGACTCCAGACTGAAACTGGGATAACGCTAAGAGAATGATGATTCATATTGGGATTGATGCCATTATTCGAGTATATAAAATGAGGTACGCTTACCAGCAGAAATCAAGAAAATGTAAGTCATTGGGATCGTCACGTCATTAGTAACTTATAGAATGAAGTCCTATTTCTTTCATCATTGTGAATGATAATCATGCTAATTAAGTGTTATAGGTAATCATTTATCCTTGTTCCTTAAATATTCTGTTAATACGTATCGAACGGTCTGTTCCATCTGATTGAAACCAAGAAACCATTCGAATCCGTTACAGAGCTGTTAGTATGATACAGTTCTGCAACAGTTCATTTTAAAACTAATCTTTAATGAGTACCACATTATTGCCATCGAAATTATAGTAGGCAGGTTTCACTATTGATGGAAAATAGATCCTTACGATATTGGTTTACATTTAAATTTATATTATATTCGCTCTAGGCCCATGTAGTTAGAACATTTCAATTTCCCTACTGGTTTACCTGGCGCACGCCAGCAAAGCGCCCAGTCGCTATGATTTTTGTGTTAGTAGAGTTTAGCGTAAATAGAAGAACCCTTCAGAATAGAGATTCTTGAATAGATGTAACGCTTTGAATAGAAATTATTGAATAGAAATATCGTTTTAAATAGAGAATTATTAAACGTGAATAGAAGAACCATTCACAATAATGATATTTGAATGGATGTAACGTTTAGAATAGAGTTTTCTGAATAGAACTATTATTTTTTAATAGAGGTTTCTGAATAGAAACATCATTTTGAATAGAGATTTCTTAATAGAAACATCATTTTGCTAGGTAACTACATTGCAATAATATTTAAGAAAATACTGGCTAGTTGTGTTTTTCATTCTCTCAATAAATAATATATGTATTTATCACTTAGAATATAAGTCATTTAAAATTATATTCGCTGGAATATAAGTCATTTAAAATTATATTCGCTCTAGGCCCATGTAGTTAGTACATTTCAATTTCCCTACTGGTTTACGTTGCGCACGCCTGCAAAGCGCCCAGTCGCTATGATTTTTGTGTTAGTAGAGTTTAGCGTAAATAGAAGAACCCTTCAGAATAGAGTTTCTTGAATAGATGTAACGCTTTGAATAGAAATTAGTGAATGGAAATATCGTTTTAAATAGAGATTTATTAAACGTGAATAGAAGAACCATTCACAATAGTGATATTTGAATGGATGTAACGTTTAGAATAGAGTTTTCTGAATAGAACTAATATTTTTGAATAGAGATTTCTGAATAGAAACATCATTTTGAATAGAGATTTCTGAATAGAAACATCATTTTGAATAGAGTGTAATGGGGGGTATGGATCTTTGACAATCGTTACAGGGCGTCAGTACCTTCTAAATATAACTGACACTAGTCTAAACCATGGAATATCGCTATCCCTTCGGGTTGCGGAGGTCAGACTGTCAGTTGCTCCGTGGAAAAGCTAATATTCAGCCAAATCCAGTTAGACTAGTAAGCGGACTCCAGACTGTAACTGGGATAACGCTAAGAGAATGATGATTCATATTGGGATTGATGCCATTATTCGAGTATATAAAATGAGGTACGCTTACCAGCAGAAATCAAGAAAATGCAAGTCATTTGGATCGTCACGTCATTAGTAACTTATAGAATGAAGTTATATTTCTTTCATCATTCTGAATGATAATGATGCTAATTAAGTGTTATAGGTAATCATTTATCCTTGTTCCTTAAATATTCTGTTAATACGTATCGAACGGTCTGTTCCATCTGATTGGAACCAAGAAACCATTCGAATCCGTTACAGAGCTGTTAGTATGATACAGTTCTGCAACAGTTCATTTTAAAACTAATCTTTAATGAGTACCACATTATTGCTATCGAAATTATAGTAGGCAGGTTTCACTATTGATGGAAAATAGATCCTTACGATATTGGTTTACATTTACATTTATATTATATTCGCTCTAGGCCCATGTAGTAAGTACATTTCAATTTCCCTACTGGTTTACGTGGCGCACGCCAGCAAAGCGCCCAGTCGCTATGATTTTTGTGTTAGTAGAGTTTAGCGTAAATAGAAAAACCCTTCAGAATAGAGATTCTTGAATAGATGTAACGCTTTGAATAGAAATTAGTGAATAGAAATATCGTTTTAAATAGAGAATTATTAAACGTGAATAGAAGAACCATTCACAATAGTGATATTTGAATGGATGTAACGTTTAGAATAGAGTTTTCTGAATAGAACTATTATTTTTGAATAGAGATTTCTGAATAGAAACATCATTTTGAATAGAAATTTCTGAATGGAAACATCATTTTGAATAGAGTGTAATGGGGGGTATGGATCTAGTATGATCTAGACCCCCCATTACACGCCTACTCTTGTTCCGTAGACAGGCCAATGGTGTCCCGGCTTCTGGGACTTCTCCGGCATGAGGACAAGTGAGTGATTTGTGCCAAAATAAGTGCGTACGGTAATAAGTGCGTGAGGTAACAAGTGCGGCTAGTGTAGTCAAATCAATTATTCATAAAATGTGTATCGTAAAAACGTTTTCAACCTATTTTACTCATATATCTTAGATATTATTTTCTTTTTATTTGACCTTGTATGTGGTCTATATTTTAATTTTCTTATTAACGCCTAATGTCATGATATCGTGACGATTATATTATTAATATCTAGACTTAAGTAATATGTTATGACAAATGAGGCTAAGGAGGTATTTGATAAATTAAAGTATATTAAAGATTACCTCACCAAACTAGGCCCGAGTCGAAGGTCATCTACTATAAGAGAAATTAAGTAACATGAGACAAACGATATATATACACAGTTTTGTTTTTTACAAAAGATAATTAGTTTGAAGATAAAGAGTAAGGAAATCGAGAGTGATGAAATCAATATTGTGACAGACTTATGTACAAAAATAATTAAATTATATTCAAAAACTGTTCAGCTTTGTTGGGATAGTACAGAGGTTACGATAAACACCATGGAGAAATTTGATCTGAAAACTGCCAATGCATTGTTGCCCGTAATGACAGGGGATATTGATACAACCAAACGTTTAATCTCAAGTATCGAAATGTATGACTCTATGATTGATGATAGTGGTAAAAAGCGACTGATTCAATTTGTTTTAATGTCCCGTATATCAGAAAGCGCCAAGCTGCGCATCATCATCATCATATCAGCCAAACGACGTCCACTGCTGGACCTAGGCCTCCCCCAAGGTTCAAGGTTTCACACAGACCGGTCTTGAGCCGCCCGCATCCAACCTCCTCCCGCGATCTTGACAAGATCGTCGGTCCACCTTGCGGGGGGCCTACCTCTGCTGCGTCGTCCGGTACGTGGCCGCCACTCCAGAACCTTTCTGCCCCAACGGCCATCGGTTCTTCGAGCTATGTGCCCTGCCCACTGCCACTTCAGCTTGGCTATCCGGAGAGCTATGTCGGCGACTTTGGTTCTACTGCGGATCTCCTCATTTCTGATTCGATCTCGCAGGGAAACTCCAAGCATAGCTCTCTCCATAGCCCTCTGAGTGACCTTGAGCCTTCTGATAAGGCCCATAGTGAGCGACCACGTCTCTGATCCGTAAGTCATCACTGGCAACACACACTGGTCAAAGACTTTCGTCTTGAGACACTGCGGGATATCGGACGAGAAGATATGTCGTAGCTTCCCGAACGCTGCCCAACCGAGTTGGATTCGACGATTGACCTCCTTCTCGAAGTTGAACCTACCTAATTGGACTACTTGTCCCAGGTAGATATACTTGTCGACAACTTCGAGCGTAGAGTTCCCAACCTGAATAGGAGCAGGTACAACATGGACGTTCGACATGATTTTCGTCTTGTCCATGTTCATCTTAAGACCTACTTGTTGGGAGACTCTACAGAGGCCATCGAGCATTGTGCCTAGGTCTTCCATGGTCTCAGCCATGACTACGATATCGTCTGCGAATCGAAGGTGAGTGATGTACTCGCCGTTGATGTTGATGCCGAGTCCATTCCAGTCCAGAAGCTTGAAAACATCCTCCAGCGCAGTGGTAAACAGTTTCGGGGATATGACATCCCCCTATCTCACCCCTCGCTGGAGTTGAATAGGTTTCGAACTCTGGTCCAGGAGGCGGACTGACATAGTGGCGTTTTCATACAAACACTTCAGCACTTCGATATATCGGTAGTCAATCCGGCACCGTTGGAGAGACTGTAGCACCGCCCAGGTTTCGATCGAATCGAAGGCTTTCTCATAGTCCACAAACGCCAAACATAGGGGCTGGTTATACTCCTCGGACTTCTGTATAACCTGCCGCAGCGTATGTATGTGGTCTATGGTACTATAGCCTTTACGGAAACCGGCTTGTTCGGGAGGCTGGAAGTCGTCTAGCTTGCTCTCGAGACGATTCGTGATGACCCTCGAAAACAGCTTGTAGACGTGGCTCAGAAGTGTGATGGGTCTGTAGTTCTTCAAGAGGGTTTTATCCCCTTTCTTAAAGAAAAGCACCACCACACCTCTGTGCCACGCCTGTGGCGTTTTACCCTCGAGAATGACGGAATTAAATAGCTTCCAGAGGGCTTCTCTAGCGGGTGCACCGCCGGCCTTCAGAAGCTCACTCGTAATTCCGTCATCACCCGGCGCCTTGTTGTTTTTAAGCTGTTTGAGAGCCTCACTAATCTCGTGCATGCTGACGTCCGGGATATCTTCGGTATAGTGTCGGGTCAATCCAGCTCTAGGGTCTGACGCTGGAGTGCTTGCGGGTTGTTGCGTTGTCAAGCTGCGCATGCGTAATGATTATTCATCTGTTACAGATTTAATTATTGACATGCGTAACATATTATTGCCCAAAAAATCAGTCACAGCGATCCAGAATAAGCTACACCATGCGAGACAAAATAACAAGAGTATTGAGGAGTACGGTAAGGAGCTGGAGCAGTTATTCGTGGATTTGACTATTACACAGGCTAACGGCGATTCCGGAGCATATAAAACATTGAGGCCAATAAATGAGCGTATTGCGGTTAAAAGATTTGCCGACGGCCTGCGTAACAGTCGAGTCAGTACGATTATTGCAGCACGAAATTATAGCACTTTAAAGGATGCCATCCAAGGTGCATTGGACGAGATGGCGCCGAATGCAGAAGGCGAACGAGTGATGAGCTTCCATCAAAACCAAGGTAGGTCAAACCGTTATCAACGTGGTAATTTTCAGAATAGTTTTAATAGGGGTACGCTTAGAGTATTTTCAAATTCACAGAATTATAATAATCGTGGTCGTGGTAATAAATGTGGTCCAAGTAGAATTCGTAACTTTGATAATTCATCTAATTATCGCGGTCGTGGTGGTTTTCGTGGCCACACAACATTTCGTCACCATTCATTGTCCATAGTTAGGCAAGATGTATTAGAAAACTGTAATGTTCCATTCCATATAGAGCGGATTAAAATAAATGGTATAGCAGGTCACGTATATTGCGATGGCTTTGTTTATCTTACATTAAGTTATGGTAATGTTGAGTATGAGCATAAGTTTTATGTATTTAAAAACTTTTCTTGTAGAACCGATGGCATTTTGGGACAAGACTTTTTGAGTAAATTTAATTGTATTTTAGATTTTGAACAAAATGTTCTGACTATTAACCATAAGGTACCCGTTAGTATTCCGTTACAAATGGGACAACTAGGCAAAAATAGTTACATGACAATACCGGCCAGGTGTGAAGTTACATATTTAGTGCAAACACACTTACAAGATGAATGTGTTATTATGCCTAAGCAATTATGCGAAGGTTTATTTTTAGCTTCAATCTTAGTGAAGCCTAAGGACGGTAAAATACCTCTTAAGTTTTTGAATACTAGAGAGACAGATGTTTGTTTAAGTTATTTTACACCGGACGTTGTAAGTTTAAATGATTATTATTTGTGTTCTTTTAGTGGTAATAATTTAAATGCTGACCGTGTCAAGCGTTTGTTTTCTATTTTGAATTTTAAACATTTAAATCGAGAGGAACAAATTTCAATTGAAAACATTTGCGCAAAGTACTCTGATGTGTTTTTGCTGCCAGGTGATAAGTTAGGTGCTACCAACTTGTACCAGCAGTCCATACATTTAAAAGATAATACTTGCCCGGTATATACCAAACCATACAGACTTCCTAAAAGTCAAAAAGCTGAAATTGATAGACAAATTGGCGAAATGTTGCGTAATGACATTATAGAAGACAGTATTAGTGAGTGGTCCAGCCCTGTGTTATTGGTTCCTAAGAAAACTGATAGCAGTGGTAATAAAAAATGGCGTGTTGTTATTGATTATAGAAAATTAAACGACAGCCTTCAAGATGATAAATTTCCTTTGCCTAACATCTCTGATATCCTCGATTCTTTATCAGGGGCAATATATTTTAGCCATTTAGATCTTAGCCAAGGTTATTTTCAATTAGAATTAAGCCCTGAAAGCAGAAAGTACACAGCATTTACTACAAGTAAACAATATCAGATGAAAAGATTGCCAATGGGTTTAAAATCAGCCCTAGTGCTTTCAGTCGCCTAATGACAGTAGCAATGTCTGGTTTGAACCATGAAAAGTGCCTTATTTATTTAGACGATTTAATCTGTATAGGACGAAATTTAGAAAATCATAATAAACATTTAATTGACATTTTTGAAAGACTTAGGAGCGTAAATTTAAAAATTAACCCCGAAAAATGCCAATTTCTAAAGAAAGAATTGCTGTATTTAGGGCATGTTGTTTCTGCTAGTGGAGTGTCACCTGACCCTGAAAAGACGCGAGTAATACAGAGCTATCCTATCCCAAAAAATAGTGACGAAGTCAGACGTTTTGTCGCTTTTGTCAATTACTACCGTAAATTTATACCACATTTCGCTAAAATAACAATTCCGTTAAATAAACTTTGTAGAAAAGGTGTTAAATTTATCAGGAATACAGAGTGTGAAAATTCTTTTCAGTTATTAAAGCAATCTTTAACCAATCCCCCAATATTACAAAATCCAAATTTTGACAAGGAAAATGAGTTTATATTGCATACAGATGCTTCTGGATTAGCCATAGGTTCCGTTTTATGTAATAAAAATGACTTACCAATTGCATATGCAAGCCGACCATTAAATAAATCAGAATTAAATTATCCAACGATAGACAAGGAACTCCTTGCTATTGTTTGGTCAGTTAAATATTTCAGACCCTATTTGTTTGTTAAAAAGTTTATAATAAAAACTGATCATAAACCATTACTTTACCTGTTTAGTTTCAATAATCCTTCGAGTAGATTGCTAAAATTTCGGCTAATATTAGATGAATACGATTATGTGGTTGAATACGTTAAGGGTGTGAATAACGTGGCTGCAGACGCGTTATCTCGCATCGGTATTACTTCTGATGAATTAAAAAGTATTAATCAAAATGTTGTGAACATCATGACTAGGAGTATGACAAAAATCAATTAAGTAGCAATTCGTCGGTCGATAAGAACAAAACAGATGATCGGTCTGATCAACCGAGAGTCGTTGAAATTCTTAGAAAACTGAAAAATTGTACCGAGCTAATAATTTCTACTTGTGTATTAGCATCCAATGCTAAATACGTTAAAGTAAATGATTTTATTTATATACCATCTAAGATGTCAATTTATATAGACCCAAGTTCTCGATCATGCTCAGCGCGAGAGATCTGGAATCTATCTGTAAGAAACTATCAATGAATGAAATTTATATTATGAAGAATAATAATAATGAGAAGTATATTTTATGGTTAAATAAATGTTGTGGAAATAATAATTGGACCGGTCCACGAATTTATATTATAAAAGGGTTAATAAGAATAGTAAATGATGATGACAAACGAGTAGTACTTAATGACTTTCACTTGCTTCCCACGAGTGGGCACGCAGGCACTAGACGTAAGATAAATAATAAAAAAAATACTACTTTTGGCCAAAAATGTCTGAGGACGTGGCAGAATTTGTTAAGAAATGTGACAAATGCCAAAAACAAAAGCATTCGTTACATACTAAGCAACCAATGGTAATTACTACGACTGCGCAGTCGGCTTTTGATAAAAAAAATTTAGATATAGTTGGGCCCTTAGATAAGGATTATTATGGTTACTCTTACATACTCATGTGAATTAAGTAAGTGTGTAGAAGCATATCCATTAGTTAGGAAAGATAGTGTAAGCGTGGCTCGAGCGTTCGTCGACAACTTTATATTAAGGTATGGTATCCCACGTGAAATTGCTACGGACAGGGGAACTGAATTTATTTCCAACACAATGACCGAGGTATGTAAACTATTAAATATTAAACAAACAGTTTCTTGTGCCTATCACCATGAATCGATTGGATCTTTAGAAAATTCCCATAAATCATTAAATGCATTTTTGAGAATTCAAACAGATAATAATAGTAGATATTGGAGTGAGCCGTGTGGTTGACGGCATAGAATACAAGTGTCACCACCCCCTATCTTCCCGTGGGTGTCGTAAGAGGCGATTAAGGGATAACACGATGCAAATACCATCTTTGCGTAGAGACGGAAAACTCGACATCAAACCCTATACGACTACCTCGTTGGTCTCGCGGCATAAATGTGCGCGTGGGATCGGGAGGTCCCGGGTTCGATTCCTGGGTCGGGCAGTGTTATTGGGTTTTTCTGTCACGAAATTCTCAGTAGCCGCACGGAGTCTGGAAATGTGCCCGGTACGGCAATAGGCTCGCCCCTTATTACGTTGGACTAAAGTATATCTGGCGAAAAGTGGGTGTAAAAATACACCTCTGCCTACCCCTTCGGGGATAAAAGGCGTGACGTTATGTATGTATATTGGAGTGACTGGCTCCCGTATTGGTGTTTTTCCTATAATACCTCTGTACATTCGTCAACAAACTATACACCTTATGAACTTGTATTTGGCAAATTATGTAACATTCCTAGAAGTTTACAAAATTGTACCGTTGAACTTTTATATAATTTCGAAAGTTATCCCTTACAATTAAAATTTAGATTACAAAAAGCACAATACGAAGCACGACAAAATTTGTTAAACTCTAAATTGTTAAGGAAATGTAAATTTGATGAATATTTGAAACCTATAATGTATAAGAAAGATGATTTATTGTTAGTTAAGAATGAAACTGGAAATAAGTTTGATAATGTGTCATACACCTGGTCCTTTTAAGGTAATAAATGATCTTGATCCTAATGTTAAAATCTTACGTAATAATAAAGAAGAAATTATATATAAAAATAGGACAAAATTATTTAATGTTTAATAAAAAAAAATAAAGCTGTTAGTTTATTTTATTTTCTGTTTTGGTAGGGCGTATGGTGTATGTAAGACAAAGGAGAATTAATAGTCATGTGATGATGATGTCAGTTATCCTAGATTAAGACTCATGTGATGATGATGTCAGTTATCCTAGATTATGACTATATATTCAATGTACTAATTATAATTAAATGAGTATTAAATCATACTTGAAGCGGTCACGTTGTTTCTCTTGACTCACCGGAATCGAACCCTTATCTATACATCTATACATATCTATACATATAAATAAAATTGAAGTGTCTGTCTGTGATTTCAAAATAACTATGGATTTTCAAGTGCATATAGTTAGTTATACTATTCTAAGTCCAAAACAACCCTTTTTAACATTTTTGTCTGTCTGTCTGTCTGTCTGTCTTTCTGTTTGTCCGGGGTAATCTCTGGAACGGCTGAACCGATTCAAATGAGACTTTCACTACCAGGTAGAGGAATTTATAGCGCTACATTTAGGCTACAATTTGACCCGGTAGTTGGCGCTGTTGTCGCGATAACAAGTATTTACTTATTCAACTCATCTATACATATAAATAAAATTGAAGTGTCTGTCTGTGATTTCAAAATAACTATGGATTTTCAAGTGCATATAGTTAGTTATACTATTCTTAGTCCAAAACAACCCTTTTTAACATTTTTGTCTGTCTGTCTGTCTGTCTTTCTGTTTGTCCGGGGTAATCTCTGGAACGGCTGAACCGATTCAAATGAGACTTTCACTACCAGGTAGAGGACTTTATAGCGCTACATATAACTACAATTTGACCCGGTAGTTGGCTCTGTTGTTGCGATAACAAGTCCTTACTTATTCAACTCATCTATACATCTATACATATAAATAAAATTGAAGTGTCTGTCTGTGATTTCAAAATAATTATGGATTTTCAAGTGCATATAGTTAGTTATACTATTCTAAGTCCAAAACAACCCTTTTTTAACATTTTTGTCTGTCTGTCTGTCTGTCTGTCTGTCTTTCTGTTTGTCCGGGGTAATCTCTGGAACGGCTGAACCGATTCAAATGAGACTTTCACTACCAGGTAGAGGACTTTATAGCGCTACATATAGGCTACAATTTGACCCGGTAGTTGGCGCTGTTGTCGCGATAACAAGTCTTTACTTATTCAACTCATCTATACATCTATACATATAAATAAAATTGAAGTGTCTGTCTGTGATTTCAAAATAACTATGGATTTTCAAGTGCATATAGTTAGTTATACTATTCTAAGTCCAAAACAACCCTTTTTTAACATTTTTGTCTGTCTGTCTTTCTGTTTGTCCGGGGTAATCTCTGGAATGGCTGAACCGATTCAAATGAGACTTTCACTACCAGGTAGAGGACTTTATACCGCTACGTATAGGCTTCAATTTGACCCGGTAGTTGGCGCTGTTGTCGCGGTAACAAGTCTTTACTTATTCAACTCATCTATACATATAAATAAAATTTAAGTGTCTGTCTGAGATTTTAAAATAACTATGGTTTTCCAAGTGCATATAGCTAGTTACACGATTCTTAGTCCGGAACAACCCTTTTTAACATTTTTGTCTGTCTGTCTGTCTGTTGGTGCGGGGTAATCTCTGGAATGGCTGAACCGATTCAAATGAAACTTTAAATAGAAGGTAAAGGATTTTATTGCGACTACATATATGCTCCAATTTGACCCGGTAGGTTTCGCTGTTGTCAATACACTTATTTTTGTATAATCTATACATCTATACAAATAAATAAAATTGAAGTGTCTGTCTGTGATTTCAAAATAACTATAGATTTTCAAGTGCATATAGTTAGATATACTATTCTAAGTCCAAAACAAACCCTTTTTAACATTTTTGTCTGTCTGTCTATCTGTCTGTCTTTCTGTTTGTCCGGGGTAATCTCTGGAACGGCTGAACCGATTCAAATGAGACTTTCACTACCAGGTAGAGGACTTTATAGCGCTACATATAGGCTACAATTTGACCCGGTAGTTGGCGCTGTTGTGGTGATAACAAGTCCTTACTTATTCAACTCATCTATACATATAAATAAAATTGAAGTGTCTGTCTGTGATTTCCAAATAACTATGGATTTTCAAGTGCATATAGTTAGTTATACTATTCTTAGTCCAAAACAACCCTTTTTAACATTTTTGTCTGTCTGTCTGTCTGTCTTTCTGTTTGTCCGGGGTAATCTCTGGAACGGCTGAACCGATTCAAATGAGACTTTCACTACCAGGTAGAGGACTTTATAGCGCTACATATAGGCTACAATTTGACCCGGTAGTTGGCGCTGTTGTCGCGATAACAAGTATTTACTTATTCAACTCATCTATACATATAAATAAAATTGAAGTGTCTGTCTGAGATTTCAAAATAACTATGGTTTTTCAAGAGCATATAGTTAGTTACACGATTCTTAGTCCGAAACAATCCTTTTTAACATTTTTGTCTGTCTGTCTGTCTGTTGGTCTGGGGTAATCTCTGGAATGGCTGAAACGATTCAAATGAAACTTTAAATAGAAGGTAGAGGACTTTATTGCGACTACATATAGGCTCCAATTTGACCCGGTACGTTTCGCTGTTGTCAATACACTTATTTTTTATAAATATATATAAAAGCAAAGAGTCATTCATCTTGAAATCTGGAAAATCACCGGCTTTATAAAGATTAGATTTGGCAGAGAACTTTTTAAAACGTTACTTTTTCCGCGTGCGAAGCCGCGGGTACCAGCTAGTACTATAATAAAACTGCGCCAAATTATTATATATAGTCGTTGTTATCCTGAGAAACATCATCCTACTAAACAAATAATATCTAGCTTTATTTGATACATTTAAATGCATGTGCATTGAAAATAATTAATTTGAATACTATCATATCATAATCGACGTATTACATAGATGAATGCTGTTCATGTATGGCAAGAAGGATCAAGATTATTTTTCCACGTGATACCGTCATAGTGTGCCGGGTCTCGCATCCGCGGTGCGCGGGCGACCGCGGTACTATAAAAACCTAAACTCGAGCCGCCGCTCGCGGCGTATACGCTCTTAATTCACTATTATTTCACCACAAAATTGTCTATAAAACCATTAGTCATTTTGAGTCAATAAGTGTTTTGTAAAACAAAATGTATTCATGTTATTAAAACAATACCACTAACCTACGTAGTGTTTTCAACACAATTCAATTAACTTTACCAGTATGTATATGGCGGGGTTCAGCAAAGTATGTTGACCGCAATTGACAAGATGCCGCCGCTACGGCTTGTCAAGGACATCAAGGTGCTAAAAATGGGCACGCCACGAACCTCTACAGGAGAAAGTCTTTACGCACTCCTTCAGTCTGTCTCGAGAGGCGGAAACCAAAATGGTGGGTAGCCATGTTGCTTGCCGCCGCACAACGATAAAAAATATAAAAAAATGAGACATCCCAATGTAACAATAAACCGTAATCAAATCAGCAAGCGGCAAAGGATTTTATTACTAATATATTATAAAATAATATATTATTACTAATAAAAGCGATAGCCGAGTGGATATACGATAACAGTCTGCCATGCAGAGAGTATCGGGTTCGAATTCACGGCGCGCACCAATGACTTTTCGGAGTTATGTGCGTATTGAATTGTTAATTATCGCTTGTCCCGTGCCTCGGAGAGCACGTTAAGCCGTCGGTCCCTGTTGTCATGAAGATCTTTGACAGTCGTTACAGGGCGTCAGTACCTTCTAAATAAACTGACACTAGTCTAAACCATGGAATATCGCTATCCCTTCGGGTTGCGGAGGTCAGACAGGCAGTCGCTCTGTGGAAAAGCTAATATTCAGCCAAATCTGGGATAACGCTAAGAGAAAGAAGAAATAAGAAGATATTATAAAATAATATGTTAGGCATACATTGAAAAATCGTACTATTTAAGATACCTACATCTTATTCAATTTGCCCTTCGCTATTTGAAACTGTAATGAGTGTTGTGGACCATATCCAACAAGTGTCAAATCTATATTCAGTATGAGCAGTAGAAAAAAACGTATATAATATTCCAGGACATATCATTATAAACGCCGAAACACCTTTATCATCCTATATAATACTATTATATTCTGCATACCTGCACGTTGTCAAGCTTACAAAAGGGCATGTAATTTTCTATACCACGTGAGCTGGTTTGCAATATCGAAAGTGAATGTCCCAATAGCAAACGTGCCCGATCCTTCGACATTTGTCTTGCCAGTTACGTGGCAATATTTGTATTCACAAGTCGGAGTTCGGGAAAATACGAAACAAGAACGATAATTTCCCTAGATATTTCATATTTTAGTCTCTTCAGCAATGCATCAAAGTATTTTTGACTTGTTTCTATCAAGTTTCTATGAATCCATAAAACCACAAATGTTTGTATTCTGAGAAAGAACTTTAAGTAGGTTATTTTTAACTTAAATGTCACAAATAGTATTGATATTGACAAAACGATCGTTTCTATTTACAGATTATTGTATACTTAGTTATATTTAAATTATTTTATAATACCTGTTTTGTTGTAAAGGATTCCTATTTTAGTCAATATTGGATGTCATTTGCATTATGATATTTACAGTGTAGTATATTGAAATATATACGAGTGTTCTTCACCAAAGTACCTCTTAAATTATAAGTTATACATTATGAAAAATTGCTTGAAAGATCTAGTTCAAACACGTGTCTACTGATCCGTTCGGGTATGTAGTCGCCGCTCGGCATCGATAGAACGGACGCTTGATCGCGTGAATAAAAATACCAGTGTTACTCAAACTTTCTACAATATGTTTACATGCGTCAGCTGTGGAACACAACACACCGAGGGGCCAGTTTGTAGTGTCTGTAAGCAGCACTACGACTTCCAGTGCTCTAGAGTAACCAAAGGCGGCTACCGAAGATTGGGAGATAGGAAAAGTAGCTGGCGTTATCTCAAGTGCAAATCCAGTCGGTGCCCATCACCAGTACCAGCTTCCCCGCAACCCAGTCAATTAGATAACATTCAAGATCAATTGAACAAAAGCGTACTTCAACTCGCTCCGTTGCAATCTTTAGTGGTGGATGTGAAGATAATAAAGAAAGATCTACATGGCTTAAAGGCATAGGTCAACATGGCGCATGACCTTATAAACCCTGGTACCCTATGTATCAAAACAACATCCAACGCATAGAAAGCATACAAAAAAAGTTTGTAAGGAGGTTATCTATTATATCCGGTATTCGGCGTACTATCAAGGATTACAAGGATTATAATGACAGGCTTAATTATTTCAATATGAAACCATTATATTGGAGGAGAGACTACATAGGCTTATTGTTTCTGCACAAAATATTTAATGAAGGTGTAGATAGTACGCCATTATTATCTATAATAAATATTAACATACCTAGACAATCTGCAAGGTTAGTAAACTATAAGCCGTTTGTTATCAAAACTAGTCGTAACAAATATGGGAGCAATACACCTCTATCCTATATCCTCGGAAAATGTAATGCTATCTTTAATAAAGTAGATATAGATATCTTTGCCGAAAAAAATGTTACATTTAAAAGAAAGATATATAGTCTAGTATAAGTATAATTTAGTTTAGCATAATATAGTTTTAACTTAGTCTTATTTATATTAAGTTATATTAGGTATATTCTGTAGTTATTTAACTTAGATGTTAACCTAAGGTACATGTATGCACACTTATAGGTAATGATGTGCTCACCTTTAATTTAAAAGCATACACAAATTATATAGTTGTATGAATGTTTCATGAAAATGCTCAGTATGTATTTTAGTTGGTAAGCCTTATGTTAAATAAATAAATAAAAAACGACTTCGCAGAAAAAGTAAAGACCATGAAAAAGAAAATAAAGGACATGGAAAAGGTAGCGAGTGAGGTGCCTATTCTTCGGTCTGAGATCGAAAGATTAAGTCGTGACGCGGAGACCAGAGATCAGTAGGCCAGGGCCAACAATGTAGAAATTCGTGGCATCCCAGAAAAGAGGCAGAAATATCTCTATGAAGTAGCAGAGAAGATTGGAACAATATCCAGTTTGCCAATTAAAAAAGAAGATATTACTTATATAGCTCACGTGCCCACTAGGATTCCTGATGGCAACAAGCCCATAATAATCTCCTTCAATAACCGTTACCTAAAAGAAGAATTTATAGCACTACCGTGAAAGAAGCAACTGAATTTGTCACACTTGGGCCACTCATCCACTGCAAAGTTTTATGTTAATGACCATTTGACCCCTGCTAACAAAGTACTCCTGAGCAAGGCAAAAGCACTCAGTAAAGAAAGAAACTTTCAATACGTCTGGGTTAAGCATTGTTAGATAATGGTAAAAAAGTCGGATATATCACCTACGTTTTTTATAAAATGCATCAAAGATTTATCAAAAATTACATCTTCATAATATTAAAACTCGTTCAATTAACTAACAAACACACGAACACTTTGAGAGCCGTATTCAACTCAAGAATTTTTTGTTTTGTGGTTCGACTCGGAGCGCTCAACCGGTTTATACAAGTAAGTCTGCACTTCATATGGCTATCACTCTACATCGAGAACTTACGCTGGTACATACCGCTCAATGTCGCTTGCACTTACTATCGTCCGGGATTCGTACTTAATCACCTGTGCGCGGTATTTACACCTTTAATGCTAATTGCTGCTATACGTAGTTTATTTTTAAGTATCTTATTTATTTTATTATGTATGAACTGCTTGAGATTTGTTTACTTTTCTATCTGGTTGTGATTTTGTTTTGATGATTGTTTCAATCATATTATTTTGCTTGCTTACGTGAATGTTCTCCACCTAAGATTGCTTGTTTTATCAAATAGTTCTCGCTGTTTTTGTAAATTTTATTACAACGGTTACAGATATATTTTGGAATATGGCTTTATTGACACTTCACAGTTTGACATTTTAACTTTTACTTGCTTATATCGTTTTATTGTGGATTCTTGTACAATGATATTCGTTACAACTTATATAACACTGTACCATTATCTTGTAATGATAGGGTTATTTTATAACTGTTTTACCCATGGCTTCCATTAATTGTTATTACCAAGATACTCGAGGATTGCGAACTAAAACTCATTCATTTAAACGCAATTTACTGCTTAATTCCTATGACGTGATCCCACTAACAGAAACCTGGTTACTAGATGGTATTAGTGACAGCGAGCTTTTCGATGACAGGTACGTTGTTTGGCGTCGTGATAGAAACTATATTAATACGCGTGAAAAGTACGGTGGTGGTGTACTTTTGGCTGTGCGTCGAGAGTTTCTAACAGTAGGCCGACCTGAATGGAATTCCTCAGCTGAGGACATCTGGGCTACTATTACAAACAATCACAATAAACATAAAAGCATACCTAAAAAGATACATATATGGACATTATATTTGTGTAAGTAATGAAAATTATGGCAATTCTTACAACACGCAGCATCGAAACTTCACTAATAAACTATCGGATAATATAACAGCTTGTCCCGATGATTCTTTTCTGATCAAAGGTGATTTTAATTTAAGTAACGTTGACTGGTGTAGCAGTGGGAATTACCTCGAGCCCTTGGGAATATCAGGGGAATCACAAATACTTCTTTCGATTCCCTTCTCGAATTTAACCTGAAGCAATTTAACTCACATCGCAATATTAACAACAGATTATTGGATTTAGTCTTAAGTAACACCAAACTGTCAATAATTGCTTGTGAGAGCCCACTTGTGACTGAAGACACACACCACAAATCTCTTCACGTTATAATGGACTGTACGTGTACTGATTATATCAAAGCTTGTCTGAGAAAAATATATAACTACAACCGTATATGATGAAATCAGGACAGCTTTAAACGCTACTCCTTGGGATAACCAATAAACAAACACCTCACTAAGCAACGCTAGAGATTTTTTTTACAGTCGCTTGTACGAGCTAAGGGATAAATTTGTGCCGCATAAAACTGCTTACCCTTCAACCTATCCAACTTGATATGACGCATCGCTAAAAAGATTCTCAAAGAAAAACACACATACTTTAAAAAAATTTAGAGATATCGAAATACAGCTGACTATGTTATTTTTAGTTTGTTAAGAAAAAGAGCTAAGAAAGTTGAAGAAGAGTGTTATAGCTCTTACATAAAAAGAACCGAAAATTCTATTATTGAGAGCCTTAAAACTTTCTGGACTTTCATAAAAAAATATAAAAAAGGTAATTGCTCTTTCCCCTCCACTCTAACGTATAATAATACATCAGCAAATACAAGTAAGGGCGTTTGTAATCTATTTGCCACGTATTTTCAGACAACTTTTCTTGAGTCACCCTCTCAACCATGCAATAATGTTCCTTACGTAAATGAGGCGCTTTCAAATAATGCCATGCATACAATAGGTGACATTGAAATATCTTGAGATGAATTATGTAAGTTTCTCTCATCGATAGACCTCTTAAAGGGGGCAGGGCCCGATAGCATTAGTCCACGATTCATTACCAATTGTGCCGAACAACTCACAAAACCACTGAGTATTTTATTTCGTCGTTCTCTCAATGAAGGTTTCGTACCAGACGTATGGAAGTCTGCATTCATCACGTCTGTTTTTAAGAAGGGTGATAGAGGAGACATATCCAATTACAGGCCTATATCAAAGTTATGCATATTTGCCAATGTTTTAGAGCGCTTGGTTTACGTAAAAGTTTATGACGCCATCTCCAACTCTTTTATAGCCGAACAACACGGATTTATTAAAAAGAAGTCAACTACGACCAAACTGCTGTCCTTATTTGATTATATAACATCAAAAATGGTCTCTGGCGGTCAGGTAGACTCTATATTTACTGATTATACAAAATGTTTCGATCGTATTGATCACAAAATACTTTTTAACAAGTTATTACGCATGGGTATCCACAGTAATTTGTTCCGAAGGTTTACGTCCTATATCCAAAACCGATCTCAAGCGGTTGCAATAATTAATGGTGCCGTATCTATGTGGCATAAACTCCCCTCTGGATTATCACAAGGCTCGTGGATGGGCCCGTTATTGTTTAATATTTTTGTAAACGACATATGTGTATGCTTCCATCACTCAAAATGTATTATGTATGCTGACGACATAAAGATTTTTAAGGAAATAAAAACATATTCCGACTATTTTCTTTTACAAAAAGATCTGATTCGATTTGAGGAATACTGCCACAATAACCGGTTAGATATTAATGCAACTAAATGTTATGCAATCACATTTACTCGCAAACCTAAACCTCAGATATTCAGCTACACACTTAAAGGAATCGTACTTAAGAGAGTCAACGAGATCAGGGATCTAGGCGTAATTCACGATTCCAAGCTGAAATATGATAGACACATAGATCACATAGCGGAAAAAGCTAACAAAGCATTAGGATTTGTTATGCGATCATGTTCACCGTTCAGCAAAATAAAAATTGTTGAAATACTTTACTGTTCTTATGTTCGTAGCATCCTCGAGTATTGTGCACCAATCTGGAATCCACTATATAACATCCATATAGACAGACTGGAGTCTATACAGCGTAAATTTACGAGATATCTCCAATACAAATGTAGAACTATTGATAACAGCTACGAGGCTCGATGCAAGAGGCAACATTTATTTATTTATTTTTTATTTTATTTTAAAACTTCTTGCACAATATTACAAAATAATGCACAAAGGCGGACTTAATGCCTGTGGCATTCTCTGCCAGTCAACCTTTGGGTGGTGCAGAGACAATTCAAGGTAGGTGCGTAAGAGAGCCGTAATCCGAGAGCAAAACCACATATAGCTATTACTAAACATGAAGTGAATAATAACTGAAAATATAATATATACCTAAATATCACAATATATATATATATATATATATATATATATATATATATATATATATATATATATATATTAATATATACCTATATAATATAATATAATACATATTAATACTTATATATAAAAATATAAGTATGTGAATATAATATTCTAATAATAACAATAAAAATATATATACGTATAGATATTCATAAATGTATATACCTAGTAATTACGATTATACAAATACACTATGAACATTCTGCCAACTGTTCAATATACTGCCGACGGACTCTGGCCTTGAAAAGTTCACGAGAAGAAGACATCCTGATTTCAAGAGGGAGTGCATTCCAGAGAAGGATTGACTGTATATTGAAGGAGGAATGAACAAGAGTAGAGCTATGGGACGGACAAAGTAGAAGGAGATTATTATTATATTTATTACCTCTTCACGAAAGAAGTAAGGTTGCGGATGTAACACTGTTAGTTAAAATAGCGCAATCTAAAATAGACTCACCTCAAATTCTTTCAAAATTAAATTTAAAAGTTCCTACTAGATCTGTAAGACTGCCAGCCTTACTTCATGTTCCACAAAGCTCCACGAACTATCAAAGTAATTAATTCTTTTCAAGATCCGCTGCTTACATTAATGATCTGGCTGACTTGTCTGAATTAGATTTATTTAACACAAATCCGACTAAATATAGGATTGAAATGACAAGGCAATGTTTCGAATCGATCCCCTGAGTGTCTGTGTCCACCTATAATTGTGTAACATTTTATAATCTTTTATTTATATTTTGCTGTTTATTTTTGTTTTATTGTTTGTTTTTTTTATGTATATTTTTTTAATATCTCCCATTGTTGCATTTATGTATTGTGATAAAATTCATTCTTTGCTCTTATAGGTAATTCATTAGATCAAGCATTAAATGTGAGATTACTGTTCTGAGATTACTAATAAAATATGCTACTGTGTCCCAAGAACTGTTATTAGACGAGAGATGTGCGCACGTCCTCTTTTTGCTGTGTCCCATTGCCGCACCAATGCTGGTCTGCGGGCGCCTCTACGTCGCTTGTGCAAAAACTATAACGACTTTTGTTCAGAAACTACAGAATTAGATTTATTCTCAGTGTCAGCAAATAGATTTCGTTCTGCTTTGTTAAATAAACTTAAGGATTCCGATGTATAGTTATTTGAACATTCTGGTAGTCTTACTCGCATAGATTGTTCATTAGTATAGTATAGTATAGTATAATATAGTCATATGAATTGTATATGCTGTGGCTAACGGTGTGGGTTTCACATTTATAATAATATCTTTATTTACATTATGTGCGCAGATATAATGTGTTACTGTTTGTTTGTCCAAAATAAATAAATAAATAAATAAATGTTCATATGTGAAAACTCATAAATAGTTTGCAGTTGATAAAAAAAAATTAATCTAGTTGTAAGATACCGTTTGTTTTCCAAATAAAATAAAATAAAATACACAGCAGACAGTCGTGTCAGTTCTCAGCGAAATAGCAGATCATATTCTTTATTTTATTGATAATGCTGGGTCAACTTATACTAGACATTAAATTCATAGACCGATCTCACAACAAACATTGACCTGTCCTTCTTTCACCTTTCTTTATAACCATAGTCCAAAGTATACTAGTTTCAGTACTTTTAGTGTAAAAACGGTGTTAAACACATGACAACCGATCGCACCAGTCATAATAACACTTAATAATGTTACATATTAATATTCACCACGTATGAAGGTAACACAACAGTTTCGAAATGTTTTGTAGAGTAAAAGAGTGGTGGTATTTTATATAAGTCAGGCCATTGTTTTGGGCAGCCAAGGCTTATTAAGAAAATTTGATACAACCCATCTTCCAATCATCACATACAACGGTACGGCCATAGATTGGTACCCTGTTGTTAAAAATCTAGGGTTGCATATAGAGGCCACATACAAGTGACCCAGGTGAGTCAAAATGTCACCGGCACCCTACGGACTCATTATCGCCTCAGGAACTTGCTCCCATCGAAGACCAAGACAATGCTTGTGCAGACCTTGATTTTTCCGTCAATCGACTATGGTGATGTATGCTACTATGACCTGAATGCAGACCTTCTCATCAAACTAGACCGTCTTCTCAATAACTGCATTCGATTCATATCTTCGCAAGTATGACCATGTGTCTACTTACCGTTCCCAATTGAAATGGCTTCTTATCCGTCATCGTCGCAGTTTGCGTGCTCTCACTACCCTCTAATCTATTCTTATGTCTCCTTTATCCCCAAATTATTTAACTTGTCGTTATCAATATCTTTGTTCCAACCACGACCGCAATTTGCGATCGTCTAATAATTTCCTTGTTACTGTCCCTTCTCATAACACATCTCTTATTCACTCTTACTTTCTCGTTCAGTCTATTCTCCTCTGGAATGCCCTCCCTCTAGAAATCAGGACGTGTAAAACCAAATACAAATTTAAGGCGAAAGTAAAGGAGCTCTTGTTGGCTAGACCAGTGGATGTGTTATAGGATTTGTATCATAATATCTATTCACATCTATACTATAATAAAACTGTAGAGGTGAAAAAGTGTGCACATTAAAGAAATTTTGACGAAAATTAGCTAAAAAATTTAGAAAAATGCTAAAAAGCAATACTTGATATTTTTTAGAATTTATGCCTGTCTGTCTTTTCCTATGTTGCTAAAGATCTCTAAAATGGCGAAATTGATTTCAATAAAACTTGCACTCATGTACAAAGGAAACTCAAACCTATAAAATAGTATATGTTAAATCACAATCGGTTGAGTGGTTTACGGTGTACAGCTTTACCTCTCCTTTGTACGTCCGTCCCAAACAAAACGGGGATCATCCAAAACTGGTTATTGATGTGGTGCCATCTATGATCATTATAAGTTTGTTAGTAAAAGTAAAGTTAGTGTCAATAGCTCCAAAGTTTTTATGGCTATTTACCCGACTTTAAAAAAAGAGGCGATTCTTAATTTCGTCAGTATATTTTTATGTATTTTCGATAAATAAATTACTGGAACCGATCATATTTATAGTTATTCTTCCGACCGATGGATGTCACTATTTTCAAATAATTTTATAGCAAAATAAATGTATCTTGCAAAAAAGACAATAATTATGTGTCAGGTACCTTTCTGTTATTAAAAAAATAATAGAGTAGGTATAATATTCGGCACTTCCATGAACAAAAAGTCTCTGTGTCAAAATTTATTACAATATCCACTTAATTTAAATTTTGAACAATCAAACTCATTTATTTCAAATTATTATGTTTATATAATAGTTATATAATCATTTAATTTTATTTTAAATTATAAAAATAATGACTATAGATCCTTTTTTCAATAAATTGTCGATTACTAGCCGACCAAGCCAACTAGACGAATGTCAACGTGACAAAATTCAATAAAACTCAACAATTATAATCCAGAAATTATTTATCGTAACGTGAGAACGCAGCGTGTGAACGTACAATGCGCCTGCAATCGGTCCTAGGAATTTCTGGATTATAATTGTTGAATTTCGTTGAATTTTGTCACGTTGACATTCGTCTAGTAGGCTTGGTCGACTAATAGTCCATATTATTTCTATCTCGGTCGGTTTGTATATGTAATCATAGATGGCGTTGAGATGAGATTATCAATAATAATATCAATATCCACTTAATTTAAATTTTAAACAATCAATCTCATTTATTTCAAATTATTATGTTTATATAATAGTTATATAATCATTTAATTTGATTTTAAATTATAAAAATAATGACTATAGACCCTTTTTTCAATAAATTGTCGATTACTAGCCGACCAAGCCAACTAAACGAATGTCAACGTGACAAAATTCAATAAAACTCAACAATTATAATCCAGAAATTATTTATCGTAACGTGAGAACGCAACGTGTGAACGTACAATGCGCCTGCAATCGGTCCTAGGAATTTCTGGATTATAATTGTTGAATTTCGTTGAATTTTGTCACGTTGACATTCGTCTAGTAGGCTTGGTCGACTAATAGTCCATATTATTTTCTATCTCGGTCGGTTTGTATATGTAAACATAGATGGCGTTGAGATGAGATTACTTGGAATGGTGTTTTTAATCGATTTTAAACTTTCGCGATTTGTATACATCATACAATTTTATTGAAACGGGTCTTATTCGCGATATTTAATTAATTTAAGGTATAAATACCTATGTTTTACCGACGTTTCGGCCGTCTTACAACAGCCTTGGTCGTGACGGACAAAGTTGGAACAGTACTACAGAAATACTCCATAAAGACTGTATATAGTCAGCTCTCCAAGGTAGCACACAATCTGCGCACCCCGAAGGATGTCATTCCTCTACAAACACCTGGCGTCTACAAGGTCGACTGCAGTTGTGGTAGTTCCTATATCGGACAGACCAAACGAACCATCGCTGAAAGGGTCAAGGAACATATCGCAGCTGTAAAAAACCGACAAATTAACAAGTCTGCCATAGCTGAGCAGTTGTTGGAGTCTGGAACAAACCACTGGATCGAATTACATCAACCAAAGGTCTTATCTACCGATCGTCACTATTACTCCAGGATAGTACGTGAAGCGGTTGAAATCAAAAAACATAAAAATTTCAACCGGGAAGATGGATACAGACTGTCTACAACTTGGAATCCAGTAATCAACAAATATAAACCCCGCCACAGTAACACAGCTCATCAGTGTGTAGACGTCATAAGTGTTGTGTGTCGACGTACCGACAGTTTGGATAAAAATAAAAAACAAGTGAGGGGAGCTGCCGAAACCCGCGCTTCACAAGGACGACGCTGAGATGACATCAGTCCCGCCGCGACCAAGGCTGTTGTAAGATGGCCGAAACGTCGGTAAAACATAGGTATTTATACCTTAAATTAATTAAATATCGCGAATAAGACCCGTTTCAATAAAATTGTATGAATGGTGTTTTTGTCGTTTCTTTTGAATATTTGATGGTTGCATGTGATTGTGTTTCTTTGATTTCTTTCGTTCGTTTGTGTTCTGTTCATTTACATACAGGTGTCTCATTATTCCCAATTTCCCACTCCTCACGTCACGTACGTGGAAATCTTTGAGTGGGAGACTGAGGCCTGAATTCAGATACCTCTTGAGTTACTCAACTCAGTTATCTTACTTTCGGTAGGGCTGGATATTCGTAGTCCTGTGTGTATTTTCTAAATAAATTGCAATGACAGACACTTGAAACAGCTAAAATCGCCCTCCGAACATGTTGTTTTTCACATGGTCAGTTATATGTTGTATGTTCACGAGTGAGCGGAAAAATAATTTACATGTTCTATGTGAAGGTGGTTTGTTTTGTTTTTCGTGTGAGTATGTGTGAAGGTGGTAAAACAGTCAATGAATATTAAGAAATTCTCTAAAGATATATATTAGGTACATAATAATATATATAATTATAAAAGTTATAAATATTATATAATTTTGGCATAAATGTCATGCTAATTAAATTCCAACATTTACGCGAACGAAGTCGCGGGCACAGCTAGTTATTTATAAATAAGTAGCTACTTTATGGCTTTATATATTGTTCCTTTAATTCTCATAATATGACGTATTATTTATTGCATATATATCGTATATAGGTAGTATAATTATATGTATTATGATATATATATATATATATATATGTATAGTGTATGTATGTATATTTATTTAAGGATTATATTGAACTATTGTACCTACATTAAAATCATAGTAAGTATTTAATACACCTACTACGTTTCTCAGCACCACTCAAAGGTAGACTGGCGGATAATGCCCAAGGCATTAAGTCAACCTGTACAGAGTTCAGTGTATAAATAAATAAAATAAAAATAAAAAAAATTTTAACTAGAGAGGAAGTGTCTGGGCTAGGCGATCGTGTCTGGTGGAATGTGGCCCGATGGATTTGGTGGACAACTTGTAAATAAAGAAATAGTGTGTGAAACATGCTATATCACAATTCAGGATCTTCTTATCTATGTCAACGATGTTTGTCTCTTCGCTATTGTATGATATTGACACTTGACAATGACACACTACCAGAGCAGATCTTTACTTTGCCCACCAGATATCTGATAAACATACTTATACATTTTTAAATACATACTGCTTTAGAAAAATTACTACCACACACTGGACAAATAATAATCTCACAAAGATTTACGGTTGGGAATTGAATCCACAATTTAAAAAAAATTGAAATTGTGAACAATAGTCCATATACTATATTCATTATTAAGTAAAATATCTAATTACTCTTTAGAAAAAGAATCTAAAAAACACGTTTGCCAGTCACCCAAGTTCTCTGCCTAAACAATTGTACTACCATTCTACCAGTACCTATAATATAACATGCACTCGAATAAATCTTCGGTTTACGTAACTCCTAACGTTTGCAAGTTAAACTGCTTGTCGAATACGATATTCTTGTTTCTTTAAATTGATGTTCTTTTGTTTTGACTCTGAAAGATTCCCAGGAAACTAAAACTTCGCGATGTTTTCTATTTCCCGCCGAGAAATTGGAAAATGATAAACAAAATGGTATTCAGAACTTATCTTTATGTATATTTGTTAACAAAATTGTAATCTATATTCAGAGTTTGTTTCGTGTATAATTGTTTTTTTCGATGTTTTCATTCTATTTAAATTCTTTGCATACATTTATATTCAGATTATTTTGTTGAAAATTAGAAATAGATTTGTATGCGTGAACATGAATGTTTGCTTTGTCTGATTGTTTCTATGTATATACATATTGTATATATTTACAAAATGTAAATTACAAATTTATGTTTGTTTCTTTATTGTCTAGTACCCTTAGTAAAAGCTCTGCTTTTACTAAGGGTACTAGACAATAAGGATTCGGGAAAGATTTGAGAAATTTGGGACTAGACGGTGTTGTGTGTGTAGGTATCTGGTAAAATACTAATAATGTGACTAATAAGGCAAACAAGAATAATATCAGCTATCACAACATCCCTCATTATTTCAGAAGTTAGATATTTACAAATAAGTGAGCTATAATGTAGGATTACAAAGCTTAGTTTAGGATACCTTATTATGACTGAGCCACAAAACCGTTCGACGATAATATGTTCTGAGCGGCTACACTCGCATATTTTATTTTAATTTAACAGTTTTTGCCTGATCTCGTGGGAATTTTAGGAAATCCCTTTTAGTGCGCCACTACGGTATACACACCAAAAACTCTACAGACCAGCTGACCCCGCGGTTACACCTGCGTTATTTAGGGCTGCAGGTCATCACCCATAGTACCCATAGCGTGAAGTTATATAGCCTATGGCCTTCCTCAATAAACACACTATCTAACACAAAAACTGCTTTTTCTAGACTAGCAAACCTAAGAAGTCTATCGATCGCAAACACAAACGGTAACATATGCAACTAGCAATTCACCCGTTGAATTAGAAAATTAATCAAGTGTCCGGCATTCATCGCTATTGTACTCCAATCTTGCTAAGTGACCTCCTTGTTCCGTTATTTCCGTATTCATTTTCTACATTTGTTTTCCGTATTCGCTTTCTTGCATGCATCTAATCCATCAACATGTGGTAATCATCAAGTAATCCTCATTTCGGAACGAACACTATGCAGCGTGTACTGGCATTAATAAATCGGACGGATTTTATTTAATAAATGTGCGTTCGAAAAAGCTTTTAAACAAACAAATGACGTCATACAGAATGCGACGCCTGCATATAAGTACTTTGTATGTACCGCTAGACAAATATAGATCTGAACTAGGTATTTGAATTTGATTTGTAGATATGAAGATCGTCATTCTTTATTGTTATCCATTGCATAGATTTTTACTGTCGATACTGGAAAATCGCTTATAAGATTCCGGTTTAGACAAACTAAATAAGAAAAGCACACAGCGCGCAAATAATGTAATAGTATTTGCTGTAATATATAGAACATCAGATAAGAGAATATATTATTGTGAAAACTTACGATTCAACTGGTAACATATCTGGTATTTTGGTTTTCTATGCTTGATTGTTCCTATGTGAAGGCGATTTTGAAGAGAATGGGATTTTAGGTAAATACATAAAAGCGAAAAGCCGCCTAACACAGAATCTCGAAAACTACAATGTTTTAACATTTGGTAGGTAGGTAGTGTAAAATACTAGAGACGCCAGCTAAGAACGTAGTGCTAAGAAAGTGTTGAACGCCATTGTCAAAAAAAAGCAATGACGTGTACTAATGGAATAACCAAAACCATGGACACAATTTTCAGGAGTTTTATTAATACAATAACTTTTCTATAATTCCAAATTGCTCCAACTTAATTGCCTCAGTTTCATTATGTGTACAGTTTGTAAGTTGCATTATAATAAGTTAATTCATCAGGTCAACTTATTAAATATAGGAAGAATATTGTAACCTGTAAAACACAGAGCTTGCGTGCAAGGTTTTATATAAAGCGATTGTAAGAACGTGCCACACAAATTAGCTGAAGTTTTCATTTAGAAATTTTATAAGGTAAGATTTAGTTGTGTAATTTTTTCAATATTTTTTTGTTGTAAAGACAACTCCCGCACTAGCTTTAAATCCTTTGTCGCGGGGGACCTTACAGAGATACAATCAACGGACACAATGAACACCTAAATAGAGATATTCTTTTATAGTTGCCATCAAAGTTGCTTTAAACAGAATTAATATGAAAAATAGGTTTTGTTTTATATATGTGTGTATAAAATGTGGGTGTAATATTTCACCTCTGCCTATCCCTTCGGGGATACAGGCGTGAGTCTATAAAAATCTTTATAAAATTTTTGAGTTACTGACTGACTGACAGACAACACACAGCCTAGACTATTGGGTCGAAGAAGCTGCAATTTGGCAAGTACGTTCCTCGAGGATCGTAGGGGTGCACTAAGAAGGGATTGCCCGAAATTACCACGAGATCGTGAAGAAACCGTTATATTCAAATAAAAATGTGCAAGTGGAGCTGCGGGCATCTTCTAGTACATAATACATTTTATATTTACTTAGTTAAAACTAGAGTTATATGTGTCAAACAATTTACCAAGTCATGATAATAAACAGGGATGGTAACAGAAAGTAATGCAATGTGGACTTAAGATATTCTCAGTGATGTCTTATTATAAACTAGCGTTCGCCTGCGGCTCCGCCCGCGTGGATGTCGGTTTTCGCGACAAAAAGTAGCCTTTGTGTTATTCTGATTTATATGACCTATAGCGGTCCCCCGCGGCTCCGCCTGCGTGGATTTCGATTACCGCTACAAAAAGCCTAAGTTTGATCCCATGTGTTCAACTACCCAAAAGTAAATTCAGCATTTTAGCCGAAACAGGCGGATAAACAAACAGACATTCGCATTTATATTATTAGCAGGATAAGATAACTTCATGTGTTAAATATTGTTTTAAGGGATAATTTTTTTGTCAAAAATATTACTCAATTAGAGCTTGTGGCAACAAAATGTATTGATGTTCGGGAGACCCAACTCGTGATAGACCAACGTACAGTTAGCCATGGGGAAAGTATTCCTTTCGTAGATCAATCCCTACTAAATTGAAAGTTTGGGCCTAGGACTTGTTAATTGTTAATGCAAAAGAAGTTTACACCGGAAATTGAAGTCGTTTAAATGGAATTGGTAAATCGGTGGGGATCATCGGTATCCGAGGAATGTGAGCTAATTCACCAGCAGCAGGTCCTGCTGGTGCTGCAGGTAATAATGGTCGCTACAGTTAAATTGTATTTTAATTCCTTTATAAGTAGCCTCGTTCCATTGCACATATTGGTGGGGCTCAAATATCTGAGAAGCATTATTGGCGTTCCGAATTTTAACGACAGTTGTTGAGGTGGCAGTCCAGCGGGGTTGAGAAAATTTTAAAATTCCTTTGGGTAATGTACTGCGTCTTCGATATTAGTGACAGTGTCTATGGATTTATAATGCTTAACTTGACCCGGCACTCTTTGTATAAATAAATTGTTTATTTTATTGACCGTGTCATTCCTAGGTGACACTATTGCTCTTGAACACAACCAACGAAAGTCATTTCCATGTAAATTTTCTAAGCCAGGGTATACTGCATCTATCAAGCTTCCTAAAGAATGGACTATTTGACCCAGAGACTCATCTAAAATAACGCTTTAACTTCTGCTTAAATTTGGAGACGGAAAAAATCCTTCTCCAGGTTTTAGCAGTTGTTGTGGGAAATTGCTATGCGTATCTCCATGAAGATGAGCTTTCATATTGGTCCGTAAATTCAAATTGTTGAACTGATGTGCAAAGGCGAGACGATTTCAAGCACGCCTTCATACAATCTGCTCGCGTACCTCTTTTAATAACTGGAAGTGTCTGTCGAAAGTCTCCAGCAAATACGAAAGTTATTCCACCCACAATAGCAGCAGAGTTTCTGAGGTCTGTAAAGTTCTGTCCACAGCCTCCACAGGAGCTCTATGACAATGCAATTTTTACTTTGTTCAAGAGAGTTGCTGCAATTCCTGACGAAGCAACTGCAATCGAATCGAAATATCTTCCCTAATTGCGTTATTTGCCTTATCTTAGCAAGTACCAAATTTGCCTTCGCCTGTCACGTCACGCCATAGCTTTCAAACCAAACGTCCAATTTTAATTAATTAATAATAAAATATTATCTACATAAACAGTTCTTTGTGACAAAAAAGTTTATTTTGATAAGGAGTAATGACATGTGTAAAAAATGCGTTTAAATAAAGTCCTAGAAAAATTCAAGATGTTTAAATAAAGAATGGTTGTTGTGCTTAACTCGTAATAAATAGGTATAGTGTGTCGCGGACTTTTTTGTAGATATTTTTAGGGTCTTTTATTAATTACAACATTTTATGGTTCTATCTTTTATAGTTTAGGCGGCGTACGCCAAATAAGGAATATTTTTGGGTGATTTTTTGCACCATATGTCCAAAAAACAAAGTATCTTACGGACCCCTATTTTTTCTAAAATAAAATATAGCCTTTGTTACTCGCAGATAATGAAGCTTTCTAATGGTAAAAGAATTTTTTAAATCGGTTCATTAGTTTTTCAGTTTATCCATTACAAACAAATTAAAAAAAATACAAATTATTCCTCTTTAGACGTAGACTAACAGCTTTATAGACTAGGATTTGGGTGAAGTATTTATGCAAGTTTTATTTGTATAGTGCAAACATATATAAGTATATAACTTCGACAAAATGTAGGGCACCGCTGATATGCTTGATAAATTTTGACAATATAGCAGCACAAAAGTTTTTGGTAATAAAGAGTACAATAAGCCCTTAATAGGTTTTTATGTAAATAAGAATTTTTTATAAGTAGAGTTGAATTAATTTTGAATGGAACGCAGAACGATTAGTCATCATAGGAATACTGCATTATATGACTGACATATCCAGAAAAATACTACATACATTTTGAAAAAAAAATCGTCGTTTATCCAAGTGCAGACTATGGTACACTATACCATGAACAGTTATTTACGGCCTTATATCCCTAAAAACTTAACCCTATATAGAGATAAAACCTATATTAGTCTTTTTCATTTTTTAAAAGTCAAAGTACACTTTCTTTCCGCATATTGATAGCAATGGCTTATAAAATTCTGCAAGAGGAAATCTTTTATACTTTACTCAAAACTTTGCTTCCTTTAGAAACTAACTTTTAGTTCTAGCAAACACTTTTCTTAATTAAAGAGTCAATTGCACGCTAGAGATTACCCTTTTAATCAAGTAGAATAATGTCGGTGGAACACATTGGAAGAAAGTTGGAAGACTAGATAAATGAAATTTGCTCGTTGGAACATTGATTCTGGTGGGAGACTTAAACTGTGTCAAACACTTCTTGGCTGCGGTTTAACCTTTGGAGGTCACGGCGAAACCTAGATCAGACCATGTAATTTTGTTTCGGAGTTATAAGACGTAGGTATATTTGTGAGGTTTCGTCTTTGGATAGAACTTAGCAAGAAAACAATGGCTACAATTGGTTGTAGCCATTGTTTTCTTGCTAAGTTCTATCCACTTCTAGTTGTATAGTGATTTTTTTTCGGCTGGTCGAATACATCTAAAGAAGAAAATCAATTCCTTGTGCCGTAAGGTGACACAGCAAACTGCACAAATGTTTGCAACATTTCAGCTTGCTTCAAAAGGCATTACCGTTGATGAGCCCCAGAAGTGCAAGCCCCGCATTATATTTTTAGGAGTTCCTACATCCATGCATGAGAATGAGGTCTTGAAATGCCTTTACGAGCAAAATGTAGCTGAAAATATTCCTTCTTTGACACGAGAAGTATTTATGACCTCTAAAAGACTGAGTCACAAATCAGGCCAGAGAAATGAGGCTACGTGCAACTACATCATTGAGCTACCCGCAAACATACGTAAAGCCCTTATTACGCAGGACAGAATATATATAAACTGGACATCCTGCCCTGTGAGAAACTTCACTTTCATCACAAGGTGTTTCAAGCGTCAGTAGTATGGGCATGCATCTAAAACATACAAATCCACGGCATCTACTTGTGGGCATTGCGGAGAAGAAGGTCATTCAATCCAGGACTGCACAAAGAAAGCAAAGTCTCCCAAATGTTTAACATGACAGCGCTTTAAGAAGCCCCATGAACTTGTGTTCTGGAGATGTCGAATGCCCAGCTAAAAATGCAGCCATACACAGGTCCATCAACTTCATATATTATGTTGGCGCCTAAGAGCGCCACACACTTAATTGTTTATAAGCACTTTTATTATAAATTTTTGTTATGGATGTAGAGTTAATAATGGAATTAGATAATATATTTGTACCCCAAGCACAATCATGTGCGGTCGAGGAGTGCAGAAAGTATCTTTCTAGCTACCAAAACTTGCTAACAGACATCATCCTCCTAGCGTTATCCCAGTTTCAAACCGGGGTCCGCTTTCTAGTCTAACCGGATTTGGCTGAATTTTAGCTTTTACACGTAGCGACTGCCTGTCTGACCTCCGAAACCCGAAGGGATAGCGATATTCCATGGTTCAGACTAGTGTCAGTTTATTTTAGAGTATAACGACTGTCAAAGATCTTCATGACAGCCGGGACCGACGGCTTAACGTGCTCTCCGAGGCACAGGACAAGCGATAATTAACAATTCAATACGCACATAACTTCAAAAAGTTAGTGGTGCGTGCCGTGGATTCGAACTCGATACCCTCTGCAAGGCAGTCCATTGGTATCTCCACTAGGCTGTCGCTGTCTCAAAACTCGCTAACAGTACTAACACAAAATATTCGCAGTATTTCCAAAAATATAGACAGGTTTAATGTTTTCTTTAGTAGACTAGACTTTGCATGCGACATAATAGTGCTGACGGAGTGTTGGATATCAAACCGACAAAGTAATTTACCAGAAATCTAGGGATATAATACATATTACACAACAATAAACCACAATCAGAATAATCCTCGTTAAAAGTGACTATCGAACAACCAACTCTACAGGATTGTAATTGCTTAGGGATTAAAATTGGCCCCAACACAGCAATTATTGCTTTGTATAGATCGCCAGTGCAACGGAATTTAGACGTATTCCAAAATTCCCTCAATAGTACACTTCAGGCGCTTTGTTCTATCCAAAATGTTATACGAACAGGCGATATAAATATTAATATTGGATCTGAATATCATGATACAGGTACCCAAGACTATCTTAATATCTGTGCATACCATGGGCCACTAACGGCTCACACACTGCCTACACATAATAGTGGTTCATGTATCGATCATATGTTTGTAAAATCTAATCATCAATATAATACGCTTGTTACTAATTCAACTATCACTGATCATCATGCTGTCCTACTTACATTAAATTTAACACTTCTTAAGCAAATTCGTCCCCGGACAAAGTCTAAGCTAAACATAAACAAACTAGAATGTGATTCATGCAATATTGACTTTAGTATCGTTTATAAGACTGCCGACCCAAATGAGTCACTATCATCTCAACATATAAAATCCTTGCGTTACTGACTGACTGACAGACACGCTACAGCCGAAACTATTGGGCGCAGGAAGCTGAAATTTAGCATGTATGTTCCTTGGAGACCGTAGAGGTGCACTACGGGATTTCCCGAAATTCCCAAGGGATCAGCCAAAACGAGTAAATTTAACAAAAATGCAGGCGTAGCTGCTGGCGTGCTCTAGTATTTTATAAAATTTGTCCAGCAAGCCATTTTAAATAACACAACAAAAATAACAGTTAATAAGAAAAACTATAACATAAAGCCTTGGATTACACCCGGGCTTATCCGATGCATAAGAAACAGAGATAACCTACACTAAAATACTAAGAAATACCCTAATAACTTAATTCTGCAATTAACTTACAAAAGATACAGACATTTCTGCAATAATCTTCTCAAAAAATAAATCTAATTGTCACTTATATCTCAAAACAACATATATCACATTCGAGTTTATTATTAACACACCTCACCGCTTTCTTCTGACAATGACGTCAATGAATACTTTGTTAACCTGGGCAAAAACTTGGCTGAAATTAAAACTAACCAAATTGGCTACCAGACTGCACCGTTGCAGAAATTGAGTACTGACGAACACGAAATAGCACAAATAATCACAGGATTAAATTACAACAGTGCTGTTGGTTGGGATAGTATAAGTAATAAGATCCTTAAACGTTTTATGCACATTTTTATACGCCCGCTAACATACATTTTTCAAAAATGCCTATCCGAGGATATATTCTAAATGCCTCAAAAAGGCAGTAGTTATTCCGATCTATAAATCTGGAGAAAAGGACCTGGTTATCTTAATATATAAAATCCTTGCGTTACTGACTAACTGACAGACAAGCTACAGCCGAAACTATTGGGCACAGGAAGCTGAAATTTGGCATGTATGTTCCTTGGGGACCGTATGGGAGCACTAAGAAGGGAATTCCCGAAATTCCCACGGGATCGGCCAAAACGGGTAAATTTAAAAAAAATGCAGGCGTAGCTGCTAGCGTCCTCTAGTCAATTATAGACCAAAATCATTACTTCCCTTGGTATCGAAAATACTAGAAAAGATTATTAATTGCCGATTAGTTTACTTCCTCGAAAAGACACATTATCTCTCATCTTCCCAATTCAGCTTCCGAGCAAAATTATCAACGTCTGACGCCGTACATAGCCTGACTGACTATATTACACAGGAACTTGGACAAGGCAACTACACCTTAGGGATCTTTCTTGACCTAGCCAAAGCATTCGATACTGTATGTATTTCTTCACTTCTACACAAATTGGAGTCCTTTGGTATAAGAGGAACGCAGCTTAAACTTTTTGCGGACTACTTAAATGATCGGCATCAGTGTGTAAAGATAGATAACATTACAAGCAATTATCAAAAAGACCCTAAATTTGGTTTACCCCAAGGAAGTATTTTAGGCCCACACTGTTCCTAATTTATATTAATGACTTTGTACTGTAACATTCAGTTAGATCACGGCAAATTAATATCCTACGCTGACGATACCGCTCTTGTATTTTCCGCCACAACTGTCAATGAACTTTATGAGAAAGCGCAGTCAGGCTTTAATATAGTAAACAACTGGCTGAATCGTAACTTACATTAAATGCGGACAAAACAAAATATATCTGGCCCTATGTCAATCTATAATCCAATATTGCATAACTTCTTGAGGTGGTGCTCTGAAAACAATCTTACTGCCTCTTGAGCGAGCACAAAGCACGATCCTAAAAGTAGCAAACTCTCGCCCTTTTTTTTCCCACAACCCTGTTATATAATCCCTGTCATGTGCTAACTATTCGCTAACTTTATCATCATACACATAGTTTTAAAACAACATGCTATGCTACCCTATGATACAAACAATACCAATAAGAGGCGGAATGATTTAGTCTGCATCTCACATCCGTCCTCAAAATTTACTTTTACAAACAGATTTTACACATTTATGGGTCCATTTTTATATAACAAATTAAATAGAGTCATAAGTTTATATACCTTAAACTATTATAACTGTAAAAAAGCACTCTGTAATTATTTACAAGATATGTCATATGAACAGACAGAAGAGTTACTTACAATATTAAAATAGAAATAAGAACATAATTTTGTACATCTATTTGTATTTTAGCTATAGTTATTTTAATGTAGTTTTACCATATATACCTAAGATAATTTCACTTAATCGCCTGAAGCACAGGTTTTCAACCTAGTACAGACAAACATGTTTTTATGCCTTAAATTTACTTATAAGATCTGAATTGTAAATGTATTTGCACTTATTGGCAAGAAAACAATTTATTATTATTATTATTATATCTCTGACGTAAGTTCTTATTGCTTATGTCGGTATGTAAAATTGTTGTTATATGTTCTATAGACGACCGATGGAATTCTTTGAAGTTATTTTGCGATTGAAAACACATTTTGCTTCGCATTTTCTCGGAAAGATCGATACGATCAGAATTCATTTCCAAACTCCACATTAGATTTGTGTGAAATTAAAAAACAATAGAAATTTACCAACGAATGCTTTAGTGTTAAATCGATGTAACAAGTATTATTTTTGGAAACGAAGTTTATGACGTTGTTGTGTTTAAAACGAAGGCATCACTTAAAGGTCGTTTCTAGAAGTCACGCATTTGAGAGGCAGACAAGTCATAAACGTAGTTTCAAGAGTCCTGTAGAGTTTCAACGGGTGCGCTCTACAAACTCTCTAATAAAAAGACGCAAACAGCTCTTTAAGCCATAACAATTTTTTTAAATCAGATAACGTGCTGGCTTGTGTCGTAATCAAACTATGCCGAGGCATCCACTTAATAACCACCATCCGTGCAGTCAATAACCAGCAAATAACCACTTATAATCAAAATGACTCACGTGACTGGCCTCGTTTCAGACAATAGTGCGGATTGTAATCGGCGAATTTTTGCACTGAGGGCCTTTGTGCTGACTTTCGTGTATAGACAACGATAGAAGCTGATACATATGAGCAAAATTTGAATATTCTTTTTATATGTAATGATTTGAACACAGGACATTTTCTTGCCTGTTTTTTCTCATCATAGCTCTACTTTTCATGTAGTAATTTTTTTAATGCCTTTTAGCGATAACACCAATCTCATGGACGATGTATTTCCGGAAGCAAGGAAAGAGAAAAGAAGAGCTCTACACCATTTACTCTGATGAATTAATATGAGAATATGTTACTGGACATATATCTCGCATGCCAATTGAAAATAGCATAAGCAGAATGTTCAGCTGTTGGATGTCAATAATAAAACGGGAAAACTGATTGCTACATAATTATTGCTGTTTTGTTTGTTTTTCGTGTCAGTGTGTGGCCAACTCTAGTGTTGGAGTTTTTCAGACAGCCCGAAGGCCTCCTACGTGGCCTAATGACCCTTATCCTAAGACAAGAACCGGGACTGACAGCTTTAAGTGCCCTCCGAAGCACGGTAGCGCTCTGATGTAAATGCCACATTTGGTCACCCATCCAAGTGGTGACCTGTGCAAGCGTTGCTTTACTTTGCCGATCTGTTACGAACGACAAGCTAAGTCTCTCGGACGGTTATGTGCTGACCGGTAGCTGTTCTCAGATTCACACATTCATTGTTTCTGAAGCAGCCCCTAAGAACCCGTCTTGCCAGATGGAAACCGACGACTGTCCGAGAAGCACCCGTGTCCAATGTCAGTTTGTATGGTGTTCTGTTAATTTCGCCTTCGATGATCAGGCTGTTCCCGTCACATGATTGCGAGATCGAGATACTTGGGGCTCTTCCATTACCAGCCAGCACCCGCCCCGCAGTCCTGGCTTCTACTCGTTTCCCTGCTCTCGCTGCCTGGCAGGCACATCAGACGACCCCTTTGGTGGAGACAGGGTGTCACTAGGCTGCCTACGCTTTGGGTAGCTCAAGCGAATACGGCTCCATTCTCCGCAGTTGTAGCACCGAGGTGACGACACAACTTCCCTGATGCGGGGACCTCGATCGTCACGTCGCACTGCGTCCACCTCCAGAGCGTGGGCTAAGGCGTCCTTGAGGTCCTTGAAGTGCCCAAGCCTCACTGCTGCTCTTACCTCCAGGTCCCGGATCCCATCCGTGAACGCCTGTACGAGGTTCCCGTCAATTAGTCTAATCCCGTCAATAATCTATCTACGATTATTATCATCATCATCAGCCCTGTATATACTGTCCCACTGCTGGACACGGGCCTCTACTCAATATGAGAAGGGTAAGGTCATAGTCCACCACGCGGACCAGGTGTAGATCGGCAGACTTCACATGTCTTTCGAGAACATTATGGAGAACTCGCAGACACACTTAATATCGAAAAGTTATTGGTAGGTGCCATGGATTCGAGCTCTGCGTAGCAGTCTGTCAGTCTCTCCACTGCTGTTAATCTACGATAATTAAGATTAAAATCGAAATAAAATCGCAACCTGCCGCTATTAGTAGATATTCACATTAATACAATTAGGAACCTCGGTCTGTCATCAACGTTTATGTGCTATCTACTGTATATCATGACAAGAATTATGCAGGAATCGCAGAATATAATTTTCGCACTGTCAACAAATTTGGCCAATATTATACACGCAACGTTAAATAAAGCATACATATGTTTGTCTTTAGAAATGTGATTTTACTTTAGTTTTCATGCAGTATATTCAAGTGGCTAGCATTCAACAGGTCTGGTTTACACAAAACGAAATTTGAAAATAGCATTGATTGATTTCTTGCATGATAAATCGTTTATAGCTATAGAAGCAACATTAAAAGATTGAGATAGGTCAATCTACTCTGAGACATTTGTGTGAACTGATTATATAACCGCGCACCAGCAGTCCATAATATATAACAATACTTACATAGACAATAATTTTAATAACAATGAACGCGTATTTAAATAAAACTACGATTTACGGATTAGATAAGGTTTTATATATTATATTACATTTAAACCGAATGATCTACATAACTACATTTTTGATTGTTACTAGCACATGTTTCAGTTTCTTTACACGAACCGTGGTCACGGCAGAAAGTCTTATATACAGCCAAATCGTCATCAAAGCGCGTTAGCATCAAGCGTGAAACAGTTGTCCAATATTAGTTTCATATATCCAAGCCTCTAGATGAAACAATTTGTCAAGATGAAAAACAACGTGTCACGTTTCACTGACGTCCAATTATATCCAAAGCCTTTTGCCATCTTGAACGAATGTATTCGTAAATGATGCCTACTGAAATGCTAAGCTTTAGAAGCATTTGTGATCCCACCAAAGCAACATGATCTCGAACTAAAGATGTTATAGTATTTTTGTGATGCTAAGGACTAAGAAGACTTTGGTATTGTTTTTCTACTAGTGACTAATTTATTTCGATTTTGCAATTTGATGCACATATCCTGTTATGTTCCTGCACCACCTAAAAGTTGACTGACAGAGAATGCTTTTGGCGTTAAGTCCGCCTTTGTACATCTCTTTTGTTATGTGCAAGAAGTTTAAAAATGTATAGAGTCAACCCGTTACCAAGGCTGGTTTAACCCATGCCGAAATATTGGGGCAAATTCAATATATTTCAGCTTTCATCATCATCATTATGTCAGATTTGAGACGCCCATTGCTGGACATAGGCCTCCCCCAAGGTTCTCCACACAGACCGATTTTGAGCCGCCCGCATCAAACCGCTTCCCGCGAGCTTAACCAGATCGTCGGTCCACCTTGCGGGAGGCCTACCCCTGCTGCGTATTTCAGCTTTACCGTCAAATAATTATGTGATAAAGAATGTTACATGAATTTGAATATAGTATGTATAACAATTGCGAAGGTATACAAGTATTTACTAAATAGAGTGTCAGTAGAACCACACCTTAGTAATAGTCATAAAGTCTAGTCACGTCATAAAAAAGTAATAACATCAAGTCCGTTGACTATATATATATATATGCATGTTCAAGTTAATGTCGACGGTAAAAATCTTTTCAAGCGCCGTATTGGCTTCATGACACGTAAGTCTGTCAGGTTATTAACTTAATAGCTTTAGAACGAGACTGTTAAATGAATGTAACCTTGAGCTCCGTTTATAGTGTACTAGAGGATGCCCGCGGTTACACCCAAACTGTCTCACTGTTATTTAAGGCTATTGCTCTGCTCCAGTCGCTCATAGCGTGATGTTATATAGCCTATAACCTTCCTCGATAAATGGGACCAGTAGTTCCTGAGGTTAGCGCGTTCAACCAAACAAAAAAACAAACTCTTCAGCTTTGTATATTAGTGTAAGATATAAGATTTACACAACTAGATTCTACTGCGGTTATAGTATGGGTGTCGGCTATGACGACAAAGTTTAGCCTATATGTTAATCTTATACATAATCTGATACTTCTATATTAAAGTTTCATCAATATCAGTTCGGCGGTTTTTGCGTGAAAGAGTAAAAAATATCTATCCATCTATCCTCACGAACTTTCGCTTTTATAATTGTGTAGTTTGAACAAGTGAAAACGAGCAGTTTTATTAAGAGTTTATTTAAACTTTGGAGAAGTGACTTAAGTCTATAGAACCGTTGAATTTTTTGTACCCAAATTACTTTTTCAGATAGCGGTAATTTCTGATGTGAAGTGATTTTAGCTTAAACTATTTTTTTTTTTATTACTAGTGTCGGTAGACACCTTGACCAAAGCTTGAAGATTTATTTTGATTAAGTTGGGTTAAATCTTAGCTTAACCTTTAATTAGGCACGCAAGTGATCTTTAAATTAAGTTATTTTTTTAGCTATTTATGCTGGCAATCCGAATTTTTTGCTAGCTTTCTAACTCTTTATTCTTCACGTGATTCAGAATCGCCCGCGCCGCCGAGTTGATCGCATGCACTGCACGGAGGGGCTTTTTCGTTCCGTCCCTGCCCAGTGCTTTGAAAGACGATTGTCAGAACCTGAAGTTGCGACTCCTTCAACGTCTAACACTGGATTGCACTCAACAAAAAGAGGAAGGTGTGCCTCTGTCGACAAAAAATCGACAGGAAAACGACCGCAAAGTGCAATAAGTGCAATTAATTTATCTGTGGCAATCATACAAAGAAAATTTGTGATAATTGTTGAATTTTTATAGTACTTACGGAAAACATACTTTTCTATTGTTCTAAACATCGTTCCAAGATTTTGTTTTTATTTTTTTTTTAATTTTAATAAGAAATGAGTAGAATAACAACAATTAAAGTTGATTACCAACTAAGATGTTTCTTAGTTCATATCTATCAATTTGGGGTAACTGCAGACCCCATGCGACTAACAATGTTAGTTTAATGGCGCTCCTAATAAAAGGTTAAATGATACTTCTAACGTATTATCTAGGAATTAATTTTACTGTCACCGTGTAGCAAACTCCTATCAGTATTATGAATCATGCGGTTTGATGAAAAGATCGTTACATTGTCTTTCGAGATATGTTTATCACGTGCCAGCATTGTTTCAAATGTATCCGAGTTTTCGAAGAGGAAGGCTCCATGATGTAAATCCGTGATACGGATACTCGAAACAAAGACACGAGAGTGTCTTTGTTTCGAGTATCCGTATCGGAAGTGCGCACTTCTCGAAAGATAATGTAAAGCTTAATAATATGTTCAAGACCATAAAACTTAAATCCTATATTGATTCTCCACCGGGCTCAAGACATTGGGACCGGCGGTGAATGAATCCTAGATGATCTAATTATTCAAACGTTAGAGTTTTACCATACTTGACTTAAATAGTTATTAGGGATAAATAAAATACTTTTACCACTCTGTATAAAAGTTAATATTTTTAAAATCTGGTTAAGATAGGTTAGTAAGTACTAGAAAGCGGACTCTAGGCTCCAAACAAGCCCCCCCGTGGGATCTCCACCTTGTCGTGGTGGGGGGGCTCAGTAACCGTGGATTAGTTACCTGCGGTGAAGCTAAGAGGGATCCCGGGAGTGGAGGCTCCGCGTGGACCTGGACGGGCCTGCGCAGGACGCGTCCAAAGGTGCGGGTGCGGGGGACAGTTCTGTCTGTCCCTCGCAGTCGGGTGCGGTCGTGGGAGGAGAGGCTTGGAGGTGGTTTTTAGTGGAAACACCACATACTCCGTCTCTTATTTCCCCCAAGAGTCGGAGAACCGAAGGAATTTTCCACCTCTTAAACAAAAAAAAAAAGTCTCCAAGCAAGCTCCCCGTGGGATCTCCACCTTGTCGTGGTGGGGGGCTCAGTAACTGCGGCTTTGAGCCCCGCGGTGAAGCTAAGAGGGATCCCTGGAGTGGACGCTCCGCGTGGGCTTGGCAGTGGGCCTGCGCAGAATGCGTCCAACGGTGCGGGTGCGGGGGACAGTTCTGTCTGTCCCTCGCAGGCGGGCGCGGTCGCGGGAGGAGAGGCGTGTCGGTGTTGCGTTGCCGCGCGCCCTATCTCCCGCGACCAAATGGGGGCGCACTATTCGATGCGTCGCGGTGGGGCCGCAGAGGAAGAGGAGATGCGGTGTTGCGTTGCCTTCCTCCCTATCCTCTGCAACCGCTGGGTGTTTTGTTGGCGGAGCCCAGCATCTTAATCCACCGCCAAGCGGGTTTTGTTCGGGGCCCACCTGACCATCTGGCGGGCCAATACCCGCCGGGGGGTTGCGACTTATGCTTGGGCGATACCCGACCTTCCGATACACGGGTACATGAGGCACACGGGTTGGTTTTTAGTCAGTAAGAGTCTGACAGCCCCCTTCACCATCCCCCAGGGCGGAGGGACTCCATGAGGATTTTCCAACCCGACACCAAAAAAAACAAAAAACAAAAAGGCTCCAAGCAAGAAATCTTGGATGCAACTAGATAACGCTAGGACGATGATGGTGATGAATCATCAACATTCAAAGAATCATCATCAGCCGTTTATACTGTCCCACTGCTGGGCACGAGCCTCTTTTCAATATGAGAAGGGTAAGGCCGTAGTCCACCACGCTGCGCGCTGGCTAGGTGCGAGTTGGCAGACTTCACATGTCTTTCGAAAACATTATGGAGAACTCTCAGACATGCAGGTTTCCTCACGATGTTTTCCTTCACCTTCACTTCATGTTTTCATTCAAAGAATAATAAATTATATTGGTTTAATGACAATCTTCAATTCAAAGAACAATGCCCATTTCTGGCCCAGTTTGGAACTCATGAACAGCACAATAAAGTTTCAATTAGTTGTTGAATAATCGTTTTTATTTATAACTTAATTTATAGGCATTACTAAAGGTGTGCCGAAAAACTTATTCAATAAATAGGTTTAAAAAGATGTGTTAACGTCTAAATAGCCAACACGTAATAGATCAGAAGTTGCCAGTAAAGAAATCATAATATTAAATCAATTATCACTTCTTCTTTATCGATTTTGCATTTTCTCTACTCAACATGATTTGAGTTAATAGCAAATCTCTACTTCGTCCTTAAACATTTAAAATGTGTGTATTTTTAGGTATATATGCGATTAACTACAAATAAGTTCGATTTTCAACCAAATATATAGATAACCTATGTCCGAATTCCATATCGATTAATCAATATCATTTAAAAACTGTAAAATGGCAACACTTTTTTTACTGTTAAGTAAATGTCAATAATGTCATATTCAGTTTATTTTGTTTGTTACCTATTTGTATTGCTCGTGCACATTGTGAATGCTTTTTATGTTTTTGGATCTTTTACGACTTCTGGCTTTTTCTTTCGGATTTCTACCCTTACCAAATGATTAACTCAATCCTTTCTACTCAATACTACGAAATACTTTAACTATCCTAATAAAAGTGGGTACACACCTAATGTTTTGTGAGCATATAAAAGTACTTCTTGTAATAAAACTATAAATGTGATGGACCTCTAATCAATCTCAAAATTCTAGTTTAACACTCTTTTATCGAATGCAATAACAACTACTACGATTTTTGACTGTCCACATCTGGGCCGGCGTGGCTAAGAAAAATGGGCATTGTTCTTTGGTTACTTAGCACCTATGAACAAAATAATCAGTCACATTAATTTAAAGTATCCTTACCTTGTTAACATGATCTCTAAGGATATTGGAGTACACCATGGCCATCGCCTCTAGTGCCATAAAAGTCATACAGCCGACCACCCACGGCACTATAAACGCCACGTTTTCCTGTAACATAGAAATATTCATCTCGGGTATGTACGATGTTATATCCCCTTCTAGGATCGTAAGCATTTCAAACAGCTTGTATTTAGTATTGGGTGGGTACAAACATTAGACAGTTTTAAACTGTCGGGGCTTTTGGTGCTCCGGATAAATTTCAGTTTAAATACGTACTTGTATACGTAGAGGTATCCTTACGTCGCTATAGAAGTAAATAGTGGTGTATTAGAAAACCACAGTTTACGTACTTTGTTTGGCTAATAATACTCTCGTGTCTTAATCCAATGTGTAGGGCATCTATTGCTGTTCGTTTTTAGATAGATAGATAGATACGCTTTATTGTACACTAACATAACATTGTACAGTACATATTTTGCAAACTGATTTAAAACTACGATAATGTACAATTGGCGGCCTTATCGCCTAGGGCGATCTCTTCCAGGCAACCTTGGGATGGACAGGAATGATATAAGCAAAAATATGGAGCGGTGGTGTAGTTGCTTACGTTCAAGATTGAAATAATACGAAAATCTTAGATAAGATATATATATACTCACACATACACACACACACACACACACACACACACACACACACACACACATACATATTATAATTCGATAAATATACGTACATAATATATAAAAAATACAAATATAATATATACATAGGTATACAATATAATAAATAAGCAGACAATACAGATTCATTGAATATGGATGATGTAGCAAGAAAAAGAAATTAAATCAGGTAGTGTATTTTGATCAAGGTTTTGAAAACGTTTAAGGATTTTGCTTTTCGTATCTCCAGTGGTAAAGCATTCCACAGACGCACAGCTTGAGCAGTGAAGGATTTCGAAAAGTAATTTGTGGAATGCTTTGGCATCTTCAGTGTTAGATCCTCAGACGACCTCAAGGATTTCTCATGTGTGTCATGAACGAACACAAAACGTTCTTTAAGATGGCGGGGAGTACTAGGATTGAAAAGAACATTGTATAATAATGTTAGAATGTGAGTATTCCTGCGAAGACGAATTGGAAGCCACTTGAGTTTATTGCGAAAATCTGAAACGTGATCATATTTGTGCAGTCCATATATAAATCGTATGCAGAAGTTTTGGAGACGCTCAAGTTTATCTAACTGCTCTTCAGTGAGATCGAGATGGCTGGCATCAGCATAGTCAATAATGGGCAGAAGCAGAGATTGAGCAAGTGCAACTTTAGTGCCAGTCGGTAGGAAGTTGCGTAACCTACGCAGCGAGCCTGCCGATGCAAATAATTTACGACTAATTTCTTGTAGCTGGGATCTCTAGGACATAGTATCATCAATGTAAATGCCCAGGTTCTTTACAATATTGCGAAAAGGAATATCTTTTCCATCGAATCTGATTCGCGGTAGGTTAAACTAGTTAATTTTTGATATCATTTTGGGGACTGCCGATAATAATTAGTTGAGTTTTATCGGGGTTAACAACAAGTCCATGTCTCTTGGTCCATTCGCAGATACGTGCTAAGTCTGTGTTAATAGTAACACAGGCTTCTGCCAACTTAGCTATAGGAGCTTGCGTGTAAATCTGTAAATCATCTGCATAAAGGTGGTAGGATGAAAGTAATTGATTTGAGATGGAGTTTATAAATATGGCGAAGAGTAAAAGAGATAGCACGCTACCCTGCGGCACACTGGCATTAGTGTAAGACCAAGAGGAATAAGAGTCATCTATGTTTATACGTTGCCGGTGACCAAACAGGTAACTACGAAACCAGCCAATTGCCGATGGAGATACGTTAAGAGAGCGTAAAATGCTCAGTAGGATGTGAAAATCCACTGCATTAAAAGAGTTGCTAAAGTCGAGTAAAGTCAAAATCGTTAGATTTCCACAATCCTTACCCAGCCGTATGTCGTCAATTACGCGGACCAGAGCAGTGACAGTACTGTGACCAGGGCGGAAACCAGATTGATAAGGATTAAAGAGCGCATTTTTAACTAAAAAGGAAGTAAACTGTGAGTGGACTAGGCGTTCAAGGACTTTCGACAGGAAGGGTAGTAAGGAAATGGGACGATAATCTGAGAAGGAACTGGGCTTGGGGTTCTTTGGTACAGGAATTATGAGTAAGTTTTTAATTCCATTATCTAGGATCCATTTTACAAGCTCTGCTTAGTTTGGGACTAGATAGTGTTGTGTGTATGTGATAGAATGTTTACAGATTCCTCATCAGACTGAGTAGTGACTTGGTGGTCGTTTTGCCACATTTAGTACCTCGCGTGTCGTGAGTTCGCTCTATATGTGGGACAACATTTTGGGTGATGGTGATGGTGGTATAAAACTGTTGTTTGAATGTTTGAAAAGTCCCCGTGACATAAGTATTTATGCTAGCACTTAGAGTTGTTTCAATAAAACGATTGTCTGTATTGAATATTTTCATAATCAAATATCTCTCATATAAATTATGGTTAACGGAGGCTGACTACGATATACATTATTCTATGATAACCATAATTCACAACCCAAAGGGATAGCGATATTCAAATATATGTTAGTATATACACCGCTATTTTTTAATTAGTACAAAAAATTTAACAGGGCACTAAGTATCTTTAACTGATCATAATTATGTAGTTGAAAAATAAAAACACTAAGTCCCAAAACTGTCTCAAAACTGTCCACAAAAATACGTGATAATTGGTAAATGCAATACTAATACTATGACCGACCCGTGTACTATCATACCATTGATAAATTAGCCCCCCGCCCCTCTGCGCCTGCGCCACGCCCCGACGATGCGACAAACGACAGTACTAAATTGTTAGCTAAAGTGAGCGTATCTAATTTCGTTGCAAAACTTAATTGTTTGTCTACGTTTGCCCGACGCGATGGCCTATCATATCAGTTCATATCACGGGAGTATGTAGCTATGCTTCGTGCGTACTTTTTGAGTGGAAAAATCGCGAGTGCAGCTGTGTACCCATGGACATCGTATTGTGAGTGTACAAAAGTGACCGGGTCAGTGTCAAACAATTAAAACAGTGCATATTGGATGCTTTTGACAACGGTGGTGGACATTTCGAAGGACAATGGAAAACCTTGTAAGTTTAGTAAATAATACGTAAATAATAATTTGATGCAGGCGCCTCAAAATCGGTCTGTGTTCTCCACACACCTTGAGGAAGGCCTATGTCCAACAGTGGACGTCTCTAGGCTGACATGATGATGATAAAATAATTTGTAAATAGCAGATGATTCTAAGTTCATAAATACGCCAAAATTACTCTTTTCTTCTAGTCCAGAACACCATCTTTTATTTTGATATTTGTTTGCTTTCTAATTACATACCTCCGTATTTAATTACTTGTTAAACGATAAATTTTACCGGTCCTACGCCCGAATGAAGTATGAAGGAGAGGGTAGAACTAACAAAATTAAAAAATAACTACCTACATTTATTATTTTTCTTCATTTTATTTTCTATTGCTACCTACATCATAAGTGCGACAGAGAGAATGCGAATAAGCAGGATGGAATATTATCAATGAATTAGTGAATGGATTGTAAAATATGACTATGATTTAAGTGAGATTTTCTACAATAAACAAATGATAATAACTTTGCTCTTTATTGATATTATGAAATTCTTACGTCACATATATGATAATAATATCTTCGCTAATCTGTCCTTAAAGTTTTTGTACTAATTAAAAAATAGCGGTGTATATGTATTAATAACGTAATAATGTTCCTTTATAAATTCCATAAAATAGGAATATGCTGAGCACAATCATGAACATCTGCGTTCCTATTATTGCAAAATATGCTATCTGTACACCTGGAACAAGAGAGAAAAATTTTAGTACCATGATTTCATAATAATTTGCGAGGATTATTTTATCCGTTTTGCAATGAAATAAATACTCTTATTTTAACCATAATATATATTTATATCGTATATCTCATTTAACACTTCTTATTCGTGTTGATTTTTTAAAGCCAATCGAGATTGTAAATGCAAGGTTCAATATTGTCCAAACACGTATTGCAATTTTCATCTCACATATCCACTCATACTTTTTGCTCTAGAGATATGTATTTAAGGCATGGGTAGAAATCATACGAATGTCGCCGATGCAATTTAAGCCACGCCTCGCTGGTTTAGAAGCACCTTGACTCAATAGTTTTTGTTAACATTTACATTGGCAAACTAGTTAGCGTCGTACGTAATAGTACATCCAAACATGAAGACATTACTGTATTGTCTTAACATTACTAAAGCTACACCTCAGATAATTATAACAAGTTGTGGTTTGCTATAAAAATAATAAATTATAACTAAAAAGGGTACTTCGAAGAAATATACTATAATATAGTGTATTTCTTTTTCTTTCATATATTATATGTAGATATTGCCACTTGCACATCGAAAGGCTAGAATCGTCTATTATATTATTTATTAATCAAAGCCTATCGATGTTCCACAAGATATTTTGACTTTAGTGGTGTACCAACGTTTTTGAACTGCATACAAACTAATTAAAACAATTATCAATTAATTTTTGCCCTGGTGTTGTCTAAAACTTATATGTTTATATAAGTTTTAGACAACACCAGGGCAATGAAGTTCTAAAAAAATTCATACAGGATCACAAAACTATTTGGATGCTTTTTGTAGGTTAAATCCACATTGCTCACTAAAACTAAAACGTGCGAATCGCTATAAGCTAAAAATGTCTGCCTAGTTTGCCTACGGAGTGTTGAAAAACATTTTTATTATACAAACAATATTTTGTGCATCGCTCAGATATTAGTTGGCTCATGAAATGCTCACTCCGAGAATTGGAAGCGTTTCAAAACTGAGCCACAATTAAACACTGTATAAAAATAAATATTTATTGTTTTTTTATATTATAGTGCATTTATATTTAAATCTCGAAGTATCAAACAGAGAGTCAGAAAAATTCTTGAAAAATAAACTGTCTTAAGATTTTAAAGCAAATCTCTATGAGTTGTATTGTCGCTAGCTAACAAAACAAAACTAACATTATAAAGAACACTCGACAAGCAGGTGACTTTAGTTCGTTTGTCTTCAGTATTGGATCGAGCTATGATAGAATGTTCAATGATCAAATTCAATTTTTTTGAGTTCACCAAGATATCCATTCCTGTCTATTAAGATATTACCATTCAAATACAATTAAAATTCAATAATCACAGAAACATTGCACGAACGTAAAACACTTTACTATATTACCAAATAACAAGTCAATTGAATTCCAATAAATGTTCAATACATTTACAGAACACACTCAAAGACCCAAGTGTTGAAGCAATCCAGCCTCGACAATTGTCACATAATCTATTCGAAGGAACAAACAAATCTGGCCAAAATCGATTACATCGATAACCACTAGGGTATTTGCTTGATACTGGCTAGTATCCTGCAAATCGGGATTGTGAACATCGTGAATTGGATTCCTATTCCAGTCCACTATAATTCAATAGAAGTAATGAGTTCATGTCAAGCAATGGAGCTCGATGCGTTGTCCTGGTAAAAATCTGCTTTGAATTCCTTTGTTGAAGTCTTTGGTAAATTGATGGCATTGCCAAGTTTTCACTTGAATTCTGGTGTTTTATTTAAATTGTTTAAGCAGTATGCTCGGATTTCATGTTTTTGTTTTTAATTTATTTCAAGCACAATTTACAGCTTTAATGTTATACTTGTTTGCCAAAGTGGAGGAGATAGCTACCATAGTAACCATTAGTTGTGAAAAGACCCATTCTCACAAATACATTATGTGTATGTATCTCAAACATATTATGGAGCAATATGCGCTGGCATTTCCCAGAGTTGTGTCTTCCCCCGACCACACCAACTGAATGAAATGCAATGCCAAAATTAGTAAAGAAGCGAGTTAGCGTGAGTTAAGTCATCTACTGCGTAGTTGAAACCTTTCTAGGGAAATTGAAACTGACACATCACTGACTTTTCCATCGGGATACAAAAGCTACAGATCAAATTAGAAAGGATTAGCTATTGGAGTGTATAACTTACATTATAATTAAAGATATGAACACGCTTACCCCTAATCTCTTAATGTGTAATCATCCGGGTGTAATAATTGGGGGTAATCCGTTCTTAAAATTTTAATTATAATCAAAAATTAGATATTATGTGTAAAATGAAAATGGCGTGACAAATTGGCATTCAAAGTAACGAGGTAATAAAATGGGTTTATTTGTTTGTAATTGATTGGTCTGGAATAATAATTAAATTTTCTCTTTTAATTATTTTATTTATGCTTCATTACTCTTTGGCCAAAATTATAATTTTATCAAGAACGATATTATTGATTTCAATCTTTCAAAATTTGTATACAAAGGAATATTTAAATGTATTTATTATAATTTCAATCGCATAACGTATTGTTGCGAATGACGTTATTTGAGAATAACGCCATCTATCGGTGAATGAGAGAACTAGAAGAGAACTGATATATCAGTGTTTCATCTATCCTCTAATAGATGGCGTTGCTGTTGATTACTAGAACAATTCCACAAAGCTAGAATGTTTCGATTGTGCGAGAACATTCTTGGGAAGGCTGGAAATGACTAGTTATGTGTTCCGGCCGGTATAAATACCGCGTGAACGCGCGAGTCAGGACAGATCAATTGAAATAGTGAAAGCAATCGACAAGCGAATAAGTGCGAAGTCTAAGTAAGGCGGAAGTGTTTGGTGGTGTGAAATTGTTTTTTAATAAGTGTGTAATTAAATGTGTATACTGTTTGTGTAAAGTACAGTTTAGTGGCATAGTGCATTTAATTTATCACCGAACCTCAGCTCGTAACAGTATCATATAAATATATAGATCATAATTGTGGGGGAAAATGTAGAAACCAGCACATGTCGAAGACGGCGCCTCGCTGCGGGACATAAGTTATCCCGACTCGCGTAACCCTGCCGAAACTAAAAGTTATTTTACATGTATTATACGATTAATTACGTGATTGAGACCAATTACGTCATATTAATATAGATTAGGCAATTAATTCAATCAAATTACTCAAACAAATCTTATTTCTCTGATTACACCCTGATGTCACTCTAAAGGCAAACAAGTAAACTCTATCTAAAAGCAATAGTCTAATGAAGAAAGAATGAAAACAATTTCATAAAATTGAATCCGATTCGTGAATTTCGAGAATAAATATCTGTTTTTAGCATCTCAAGTTATGCTCACAATGTTATCCGAAAGATCGTCTCTTGGAATTTTATTCATAAATCATTTCTAATCTATAAACATTCTGACATCCAATCCTTCGTGGTGTTTGTAAGGAGCTCAATTATGCGGATTGACACGTCACTTCATCCCATGGTATACTTTTTTATGATTTTGTATACGGCTTCAGGTAAGGCTTACAGAGATTCGATTGCTTGCCAAATTAAACGTCTATCACGATTTTCTTTTTTGTATATCTCATATATTTTGTGTAAGAATATTCTGTAATATTTATGTACTTTTATAGTCTTGTACGATATGCTAATAATATAAAATAGTTCACCTTGTCGAGGAAGAGTCGGCTTTATACAATTGGGGTTTTGAAACTCACACAAAAGTTCTAAAACAAAAATATCCATTGACAGTTCTTCAATACGAATAGAGATCAGATAGACATTTTTAACGAATCAAAATGATTTAACAAAAAGTAATTCGGTATTCTAAATACGGAGCCAGCGATATGACAACCGACCACTGATCGATTTAAAGTAGCTAGGATCCTGCAGTACTGCCTCACCGCTTGACACTGCGTCGAAGTGTTGTGGGTTCGATCCCCACACGAGACAACACTTTGTGTGATTCATAAATTGTTGTTTCGAGTCTGGGTGTTCATTGTGTCCGTTAGTTGTATGTTTGTAAAGTCCCCCGCGACACAGGATTTAGTCCTAATGCGGGAGTTGTCTTTAATTAAAAAAATAATAATAAAAAAAAAGATCCTGCAGTACGTAGCCCTAATAACAGTCTATTGTTCATTAACTAGAATATATATACCTAATAACAATGTAAAATATTTTTTAATTCCATATGTTAGAAAAGTACGCGTGAAAGAGAAACATGTAAAATATAAAAGCACAAATTTGTTGCATCTGAAATTAGACTGTATGGTATTTTTTTTGCACCAAAAGCATTTTTTTTTGCACCAAAAGCAACATCAAAGTACTGACCTTACAAACACCACGAAGGATTGGATGTCAGAATGTTTATAGATTAGAAATGATTTATTAATAAAATTCCAAGACACGATCTTTCGGATAACATTGTGAGCATAACTTGAGATGCTAAAAACAGATATTTATTCACGAAATTCACGAATCGGATTCAATTTTATGAAATTGTTTTCATTCTTTCTTCATTAGACTATTGCTTTTAGATAGAGTTTACTTGTTTGTCTTTAGAGTGACATCAGGGTGTAATCAGAGAAATAAGATTTATTTGAGTAATTTGATTGAATTAATTGCCTAATCTATATTAATATGACGTAATTGGTCTCAATCACGTAATTAATCGTATAATAAATGTAAAATAACTTTTAGTTTCGGCAGGGTTACGCGAGTCGGGATAACTTATGTCCCGCAGCGAGGCGCCGTCTTCGACATGTGCTGGTTTCTACATTTTTCCCCACAATTATGATCTATACATTTATATGATACTGTTACGAGCTGGGGTTCGCTGATAAATTAAATGCACTATGCCACTAAACTGTACTTTACACAAACACTATACACATTTAATTACACACTTATTAAAACACAATTTCACACCACCAAACACTTCCGCCTTACTTAGACTTCGCACTTATTCGCTTGTCGATCGCTTTCACTATTTCAATTGATCTGTCCTGACTCGCGCGTTCACGCGGTATTTATACCGGCCGGAACACATAACTAGTCATTTCCAGCCTTCCCAAGAATGTTCTCGCACAATCGAAACATTCTAGCGTTGTGGAATTGTTCTAGTAATCAACAGCAACGCCATCTATTAGAGGATAGATGAAACACTGATATATCAGTTCTCTTCTAGTTCTCTCATTCACCGATAGATGGCGTTATTCTCAAATAACGTCATTCGCAACAATACGTTATGCGATTGAAATTATAATAAATACATTTAAATATTCCTTTGTATACAAATTTTGAAAGATTGAAATCAATAATATCGTTCTTGATAAAATTATAATTTTGGCCAAAGAGTAATGAAGCATAAATAAAATAATTAAAAGAGAAAATTTAATTATTATTCCAGACCAATCAATTACAAACAAATAAACCCATTTTATTACCTCGTTACTTTGAATGCCAATTTGTCACGCCATTTTCATTTTACACATAATATCTAATTTTTGATTATAATTAAAATTTTAAGAACGGATTACGAGTCAGAAAAAAAGAGTTTTAGGAAGTGGTACCTTGCCTTCAGGCAAGTCAAAAATACCTTATCTACATAACCATTTACTTCAAAAACTATTATATTTACATATAGGGTACATTCCACAGACTTTTTGAAGTTATGCACGTATTAAATTGTTAATTTATATGATGGATGTTGCAACTGGTCTAACGGTAGGACGATGATGATAACTGGACGGTCAGTACTTTGATGTTGCTTTTGGTGCAAAAGAAAATGCTTTTGGTGCAAACAAAATACCATACAGTCTAATTTCAGATGCAACAAATATTTGTTGCATCTGAAATTAGATCGCGGCTTCACTGGAGCATTAAAATTACATTATGTACATCCTAACTTTCATACAACTTGCAAGATCCATTAGAACCCCTTAATTAAGCCAGTAGCAAGAAATCCGTTTTTAGCGGACGCCTTCTATGTTTAAACCACTTCCCAAATCTTAATCTTTAAACGTCCAGTGGCTTTTGAGATTTCGTGACCGTTACCTTTCGCTTTTGTATATATAGATTGAAGTTTCACAACAGTTCACCCGTTCTATACTCTTATACGAAGGTTATTTGGCAAGAGTACTCCATTTACACAATTGTTAGCATTCCTCCGGGCTGCGAGTTGATAATGAGAATTCTTTACCTCCAACAGTGCTCTATTTGTACTATCAATATTTGGTGAATTTGATTTCCTTGAATAAACTTTCTAATTGGAAAGTCTTTATTGATTAGTTGTTTTACTTAGTAATTGGCAAAAATACATAACAAGTATCTGGAGCTTGTTCACGCCTGAACATAAGAACTTTCTAGAGCCTGCCCCGGAGAGGCGCTAGAATGTTCACGCCGGAACATGACCTTCCTGAAGCCTATCCCGGAGAGACGCCAGAATGTTCAAACATGAACATGACATTCTTGGCATTCCAACACACATCCAACTTATCACCGAGGAAGATGCGTGATATTTTAAGATCATGTAATTTATCACGTACGGCGGTCGGCTCAGACATGCTGCATCGGCACAATACACCGACGGCACACAACTAAATACGTGTATATGTGTACATAGAATAAGTTTAGTATATAAGATTATAGTTTTAAGAAATAAACCAGTCATTAGCTCACTCCCGGCTTTGACTCATACCCTACCCCTCACCTCTCACTGCGGCCAAGACACCCTTAGCCGTCACCATGATCGGTCTTGTGAGTCTGCTCGACCGGCAGTGAGAAAACCCACTTCACTACACCCTAATCCTACCCACTTTCCGTCTGTCGCCTTAGGTCTCCCGGCGACAGATATCCCGGCCTAGGGATCCCAGGGACTGCTAGGGAACTAGGGATCAGGGTTGTATACGCGACAGTCTGTGTGACCACAGTGTACACGGCCTCGCTATACACTATACCTAACAGGGCTAGGGTAGACTAGGGAGTTAGGTTAGAGTTAGATCTAAAGTAGGGATAGGTATATCATAAGATAGGTTAGGCTAGATATAGGAACCAGTAGGCTTAAATTAGGATAAGTCTAGGTTTAGGTACGTGCAAGCTTAGGGCTATACTTAAGAGCTATCGAAGGTTAGGCCCTATCTTGTCATTGGTCCTTCGAGCAAAAGCGATATAACATCTCTGGAACTCCTGTTCCCGTAGGCTGTCTAGTTGACTGACTGACACTTATTATATTGCGGGCTAGTGTTCCCCAATCGCACTAGTCTCGTGGTATAGTAAGAGACTAACTAACTTGATTGCGTCGGGCGGTAGCGAATCAGGTATTGGTCCCCCACAAGCAGGTCGCCCCGGTACTCGAGAAGTCGCACTTACCGTTTCGAGGACGAGATTGCAACCAAGTTTAGGGAAAGACATATCTACGTAAACAAGTTAGGATTGGCTAGAGGAAGCAAATAACAATGAATACATAACAAGGGCCTTAGATAAACAAATCAAGGACCCATACCTTTACAATTAAGAACATGTTACAAGTCATGAAGTCCAATCGAACCTGACTCCCAGAAAACCACAGTGTTGACAAACCGCCATCGTCCTCGTAACAAGTTACTGCCACAGCCGCGATACACACTTGTATACGAGTTCTGCGCGATCAGAGTTCATGGGCGCTAAATTTTTACAAATATACTAAGTTTACTACTACTACTACAACGACTACTACTACTACAAATACTACACTACTACTACTACTACTACTACAAATACTACACTACTACTAATACTACTACTACAACGAATACTACTACTACTACAACGTCTACTACTACAACTACTACACTACTACTACAACGTCTACTACTACAACGTCTACTACTACACTACTACTACTACTACACTACTACTACTACAACGTCTACTACTACTACTAAATAAGAGAAGGGATGGAATTTCTGGAGGGGTGAATAACATGCAATGGTACAAAACAACTGCATGTTGACTAAATATAAAATATACCTTGTTTTTTCCTACTACACATAGGTACTTAACATATCCACCGCAACGATCCTCAAGGTTCCACAGCAAGCAACGCAATAAGCTGCCGCTGCCAGGACCGCTTCATACATGGCCTACAGCCAGCCAACCGAAGCCGTCAAGAAAACGAATCACCAGTGAACAACAAACTACAGATGCCGTTAACGTTGAGCTGAAGCCTACGCCGAAGAGACGCCAGAATGTTCACGCCTGAACATAAGAACTTTCTAGAGCCTGCCCCGGAGTGGCGCTAGAATGTTCACGCCGGAACATGACCTTCCTAAAGCCTATCCCGGAGAGACGCCAGAATATTCAAACATGAACATGACATTCTTGGCATTCCAACACACATCCAACTTATCACAGAGGAAGATGCGTGATATTTTAAGATCATGTAATTTATCACGTACGGCGGTCGGCTCAGACATGCTGCATCGGCACAATACACCGACGGCACACAACTAAATACGTGTATATGTGTACATAGAATAAGTTTAGTATATAAGATTATAGTTTTAAGAAATAAACCAGTCATTAGCTCACTCCCGGCTTAGACTCATACCCTACCCCTCACCTCTCACTGCGGCCAAGACACCCTTAGCCGTCATCATGATCGGTCTTGTGAGTCTGCTCGACCGGCAGTGAGAAAACCCACTTCACTACACCCTAATCCTACCCACTTTCCGTCTGTCGCCTTAGGTCTCCCGGCGACAGATATCCCGGCCTAGGGATCCCAGGGACTGCTAGGGAACTAGGGATTAGGGTTGTATACGCGACAGTCTGTGTGACCACAGTGTACACGGCCTCGCTATACACTATACCTAACAGGGCTAGGGTAGACTAGGGAGTTAGGTTAGAGTTAGATCTAAAGTAGGGATAGGTATATCATAAGATAGGTTAGGCTAGATATAGGAACCAGTAGGCTTAAATTAGGATAAGTCTAGGTTTAGGTACGTGCAAGCTTAGGGCTTTACTTAAGAGCTATCGAAGGTTAGGCCCTAACTTGTCAGAGCTATCGCTTACAAGTATTGCTCTTGATGTGTTTTATATTTTACTAGCTGCTGCCCGCGACGTTGTCTGCGTGAACGCTTTACAGCACCAAATTATTAAATAAAAACTTACGATTATACCTTATAAAATAAAATTCATTTATCTGTTTCTTCTTCATATTTTATATCTGCAGAATGTGCAATAACGGAAGAAGACTGTCTTCTGTAAAATTGACCTACAAAAAGTACTGACTTTCAGCCTGCTTTGAATAAATGGCTTCATGGTGATTCTGCTGCATTAAGTCACAATTTGTGACTGAAGCAGATGGAGAAAATAATGAATAAGGAATACAGAGTAGGGTAAATATACATACTTATAGGACTTCTCGATAAACAACATTAGTGGTTTGGCTCTTCGCAGCCAAAGTGTAAAGAGAGTCAGGAATGGTGACGCGGGAGCAAGTGACGTACAGCTGCCCGTGTGAGAAGCAGCTCGTCCTGAGGTCGACACCCGCTGCCCTCAGTGTCTGCCCCTGCGGCTTATTGATGGTCATCGCAAAGCAAACACTCACGGGGAACTGTACGTGCTGGAACAGGAACGGGAAGTTATGAGGTATGAGGGGAATGCGTGGTATAAATACTGCCTCGCCAACGCCACAACCCGTAAGAATTTCCGCCTCAGTGGTGTGTCTGTGGGCGAGATGACTTTTAGTCGGGTCCCGTTACACAACTTCGGAGGAGATATGTTCCGAAGAAGCATAATCGGGACACTGACCTTTAGCTTGATGGTATGCGCTGGAAGTCCAGTTGCTGACAGGAAGTTCAGAAATTCCACGGGATAATGTGTGGCTTCATCTTGCTCAACGACAGTGTTTATAGAGGTGTAGACCACTTCATTCCTCTCAATTTCCGAGAGAATGCATTCGTTAACTGATGCAGCCTGATAATTTTTTGGCGTCAAAATGGCCCACTCACACACCCAAGAGTTCTGTCGGTACGGTATACAACTGATGTCCCTGTACACACAGCGAATGAGTCGCTAATGGATACAACTCTACCGAGAGATTCTGGAAGCACCACCTGTCCACCTCTGGTAGAGGTCCTTCGCCAAGACTTAGAAGGACATCGGACTATTGTTGAGCACATGCATTGCCGCCGAGCCGAACTCTCATATTAATGGTCAAGCGCAGCGTACGAACTCGGGACCACAACGAAGATCGATTCAAAGAAGCACTCACCTCGTCAGCCCTCGATCTCCGCGTCACTACGGCAAGTGTTTGTCGGAAATTGCCACTGAACAGAACTGTGTCCACCCATCAAATGTTCGTTGCTGCTGATGACCTGCAGGGTTCTGTCCCCGGCCTCAACTGCCTTCCTATTGGCCATCGTACGCTCATCCTATACGATCAGAGCGCAATCCTTAAGCACGTGTCCCTTATCACTGTTACGTGACACACCACGAACAGGCTTTTCGGCGCTCTCTAAATCGATGGGAATTTTAAACATGGCATGTGCTGTCTTGCCACCTGGAAGAAGTGTGGCAGTGATTCCCGACAACGCTACAGCAATGACAATTTTGCCTTGCCTCCTGACCTCTGCAAGTATGCCAGTGGTAAAAAATGTTTTTTCCTGTAACACCAGGAGCATCCAAGAAAAACATTATACCCTGGTTTTGCCCAACGTTTCAAGGACAGTGTAATAAATTTGTTTTTGCTCTGAAGAGAACAAAGCGACATGGTCATTGAGGTCATTTCGCCCGGATCATAAATTGTCTCAGCGTTATACTCCCAATTTCCACGGTTTTGATACGGTGATGATTGGGAAACTGGTAACCCTTATTCCACAACAAAATGACCACGTCTTGAAGTGAACTGAAACAGGTGTTCAGCACGTGTTCATCAGTTACTTCGACTTCGTCTCCAATAGCACACCTCAAAACTCGTAGAAAATCTTCAGACAGGTGATGGCGATACTGTTCCCACAAAGCTACCGGATTCGCGACTCCACAAAACACCAAGATGAAAGGAATTAATAACGATACAATTTTACAAGAAAAAAATGCAAAACTCCATCTATGACTTTAAAAAAAAAACTATTAACCTCGCTAACATGATCAAATTTAAATTATTTATATCCAAAAAGGGCATTTAGACATGTAATTCGACTTGATGTTTTTAAAATCTCATAGATGGCGCTGCTTTAAAATTGTCTTGATACTACTTGTAATCATTTATTTATGTTTATCGAGCCAAGTTACTTATATTGCGTGATTTTTATACTGTGAAGCTAGCTTATAGCATCGTTAACATAATAACAACATTCAGATATGCGTCGTTAGATTACACGTTGTTAGAGAATGCGTAGAAGAAATAAAGGTTCACTGCTCGTTCCCCGTAGATCATAGCGTGATATTATGTAGCTTATATGTTGACTCGACTTTTTAATAATATTCGTGCCAAATTTGATGTAAATCCATGCAGTACTTTTTGAGTTTATCCCGGATATACAGACAAACAGACCAAAAGTCTCTAAACTATATTTTTGGCTTCGGTATCGATTGTAGATCACACCCCAAGTATTCTTTAAAAAAATATTCAATGTACAGTTTTGACTTTCCTACCATTTTATTATATGTATAGATACTTATTAATAGTTAAAAGTTTGATTCTAACCCATTCGCTGTCCGGCGCGAGACACAATAGAAAATCAATTGTTATGAATCACATATGATACATGGGACAGTTCGAACAGAAAAGGCCTTTGGTTGCGCGTTACTAAAATATCGCAACAGGCGTGTCATGCCAGTCAGTGTTGTTTCAAGCGAGTTTGTTTACTATAGAGGAAACGATACCGATAGGATGTAATGTCAATAGTGTTTAAATATGACTCATTATAGAATAGACATCGAGATATTTGAGCTGATCGTTTGCATCACATGCTGAGTTCAAAATTAAATAATAATAAATATAAATAATAAAAATTTATTCACAAAAAATACAGAAAGTATAAATTCAAGGAATAGTATTCTAATATAACTCTTAATGCTATGAAGTTCAATCTATTGGAAAGAACACCATACCCCTGTACTAGTTATAAACTGTATCACAGGCGGCAGGGCCTCTCTTTACAAATTTGAGATTTGTATTTTAAAATACAGCAATAATTAGCAATAAACAGTATGGACAGTATAAAACTAAAAAGTTATTAATAGCTACATATATAATTAAGATGGTCATGTATTGAACAATATCAATGCTTGTCGAGCATTTTACTGTAATAACAAGTGTAAATTATAAAACTGTGGGTCAGCAGAATCGCGAATGATGTAAATTTTATTAATAGTTGCATTTAGCCTTTATTATTTACTTTTACTTACATAACTAAAACTAGCATGCGCACACGTTTTATCGAACTAGATGATTTTACGTTTAATGTTAGTAGGTCAATTAACTTATGTTTCTTTATTACTATTTTAAGGTTGCATCGTTGGGCAAAGGATATTCGCTAAGACCAACGACATACATTCTCTTTTAGATTTTAGTCGTCGTTATAAAAATCAAATCTTCTTTCAACTGAAATAATTGTAATACTCTGAATACATAATTTTAGAAACATGTTGTAAAATATTTATTAAGACGCACTGTATTACCGTCAGCAATCTAAAGGTAAGAAAGATGCTATGGCAAAAAAGTCTTATAAAATTATATAATATATTCTAATCCGAACGGACTAATATACGGTACGGACATTCACATGATTTCAACTAGGTAGAATACTCGTCCCCCACGTGGAATCTCCACCTTGTCATGGTGGAGGGGCTCACTAACTGTGGCTTGGACACCCGGGGTGAAGCTAAGGAAGATCCCGGGTGTAAACGCTCCGCGTGGGCTTGGACGGGCCTGCGCAGGATGCGTCCAAAGGTGCGGCTGCTGGGGACAGTTCGGTCTGTTCCTGGCAGTCGGGTGCGGTCGCGGGAGGAGAGGCGTGTCGGTGTTGCGTTTCCGCGCGCCCTATCTCCCGCGACCAAATGGGGGCGCACCATTGTTGCGTCGCGGAGGGTCAGTGTTGCCAGATTGCCGCCCTCCCTATCCTCTGCGGCCGTTAGGTGTTTAGGCGGCGGAGCCCAACACCTTCACCCGCCGCCATGGGGGTTTAGTTCGGGGCCCACCTGACCATCTGCCGGACCCAGGGGTGGGATAGTGACGAATGCTTCGGTGATACCCGACCCTCCGACACACGGGTACATGAGGAACACGGGTTGGTTTTTAGTCAGTAAGAGTCTGACAGTCCCCTTGACCCTTCCCCCAGGGCGGAGGGGCTCCATGAGGATTTTCCAACCCGACACCAAAAAAAAAAGTTATAATACTCGTAAATACAACAGTTATAACGTGCAATAAAAAACTTAAACGATCATCGTGATATTTGCCAAATATTACATCGGTATCGTACCGTCGCAAAAGGGCACTCAGTGGCTTTTGTTGAAGTAATAAATTATGTTTTGGATAGGCCACATACGTACGGGAAGCGCGTAGATAATAAATGTCAGAGCTATGTGGCGATAATGCACATGATAATAGTGTTATTTATGGTCGCAAATGCAAATGTAATGTACGTTAATGAGCTACTTGTATTCTGAATCAATATTATCGGCGTGGACGGGGTAGTGGAATGCTGACAGCTTATCTCTTTTGTATTCGATGGGCATAAACTTTTCGCGATTGGATCTTCTACATCAATCTAGTTCTAGTATTACTTAATAGTCCAGTGTGGCTTAGTATCGGTTTTCTAGAGCAGCGAGCTATCTACTATCTAACGACTGCAACTTAGAACGATTTTTTTTGATTTGTAGTCTCACGCCTGTATCCCCGAAGGGGTAGGCAGAGGTGTAAACTTTACACCCACATTTCGCCATGAATTTTTAGGTCCCACGTAATAGGGGGCGAGCCTATTGCCGTTACCGGGCACTTCACTAGACTCTGGACTGCTACTGAGAATTCGGAAAAACCCAGTAACACTTTTGCCCGACCCGGGAATCAAACTCGGGACCTGCGATCAGCAGTCTCGAACGATATATCTTTACTATTATAAAACTGAAGATGTTGTTTCTTTGGTTCAACGCTTTAAACCAAGAACTACTGATACGAGTTGAATATTTTTTTCTGTGTTGGATAGCTCATTGATAAAAGTAGGTTATAGGCTATAAAATCACGATATGAGTCTAGGTGCGGAGCAGTCACCCTAAATAACGATAATATAACCTCGGGCTCAGTTAGTATCATGCTAAAGTTTGTTGTTTGGGGCATTTATGTGTGACAGCTTTTCATGTCTTAAAATTAATAAAAAAAATATTTTATAATTAATTGCTAAAGAATCCGTGTTATATAGGAGGCGTAACAGGAAAGCCTCCAACTACCTTAAAGAGTTAATTTATGAACTAAGGCATTTTAAAAATATTATAAGCATATATATTCTTGAGCCAGTGTAAGTTAAACAAAGTCAATTTGCTCCATAAAGCCTTTGTTTCTAAAAAATATTTTAAAATTCATACAGCTACTGATATTCAAGGCTTCTACGAAGCTTTGAATAAAATAAGGCTTTATTTTATCTTGGCCGGCTAGCCGTTTGGCACGTGCCTCAGTAGGTGTAATTTATAATTTTATTCCTTCAGGAGGTTTTAAATATTATATATAATATTATATATAGTTTTAGTATAAGATAAATTTTAAGTGTTATATGGATGGTTTCCATTTTTTTTACCGGAATACTAAGGTCCATCACTTGGCGAAAAAGACACTCTCACAGAAAAGCCTGCCGTAGTCCACTGCTGGATATACCTAGGCCTCTCTAATGACACGCCACTGAGCCCGATTTTCGGCTTTTCGTGTCGCCGCTGCCAGCCACTTTGCGTATATCGTCACTCCACCTAGCCGGAGGGCGTCCTACTCTACAGTTGTTATATATTTTACATAAATCCAACTTACTAATTTAAATCACGGGTTCGTTCTGTCACTCGTTTAAATATACGTAAATGCAAGGTACGTTACTCTAAGAAATCTCACTTCTAAAGTGAATTTATGTGAAACATCTGCGGGAAAAATTAGAGACCCCGCGAAAGAGCCTGTCGGTTAAGCCACTAAGCTATCGCTATCTCCATGTAACCACGTTCTCACATTACTTTAAGGTAGAAGAAGTAAAACCTTTTTTAGAAAAAAAATCCTTTAGGGCAATCGCTATACAGGAAAGGCATAAAAAAATCAGCAAACATCGTAAGGTCTGCCTTATCTGCAGTATAAACAATTTTCTGAGCAATTAGGCCGGATACCACGTGCCAAACCTCAAGTATGACACTACAATACCATTAAACTTTATAGATAGATAGATAGATTATCCTTTATTGTAGGTACACCATACAAAATGTTACATTATATTACGAAAGATATACAAAACGCAAACAGAATGTACAAATGGCGGTCTTATCGCTAAAAGCAATCTCTGCCAGGCAACCATAGGATGGACAGATGGTAAATAAGTCTGGTGTGGTAAATGTTGTAGTTTTAAAGACAGCCAGAATTGTATACAAAAGTAAACTTAACCTTTGTCAAGTACAACAATATAACATTTTTTACAGATTTGTAAACAATTTAGTAAAATTTTTGTGTGTAGTCGTCTTGATATATGCACACCTTAATGTTGGTATGTTAAAACTCAATAATCATAATTTCAAAGAGTTAGGACGAGTTAGATTTAGAACAGACTCTCTAGCACTTTTTATAAACAGGATTTTTAGGTTCGAACTAATGTAATTTATTTATGAAACATAAATAATTTTTAACTTAAATAAATTTAAGACTGATTTTAAATAATATTTGAATGACTTTAAATACAGTTATTTTACGTTTCGTTTTTGATGGGAGTTATTTTGGCTGTTATAACATAAAATCATAAATGTTTTCCGGAAAAACACATTATAAACATCGCTACTTATTAAAATGACTAAACAGTAAATTGTTCAACTGTCTAAAAACTATTAAACATCACAATAATAAAATTATAAACACACCACGAAGTCAAACACACCATTCTCATATCAATTCTACCAATTGAATTGAAAATAATATACTTAATTCAACAGCGCCAGTCAACACTAAACGACCTAAATGCAACATTGATTGTGGTGTCACCGTATTTAGAGTTCGTTGAAATATCAAGTAACAAATATTATTATATTTGGACCGTGTGTATTATGAAACGTACTTATTAGCAAAATATATTTCAATCAAAACAAGTTTATGTTCATAAAATGAATAACGAGTTTGTAGAAACTAATTATTTGAATTCAATTAATATCTAAGGCCGGTTTCAGATTAACGTATTTTTCTACGCATATACGGTCGTTTCAGCATAGGCGCTTAGACGTGCGCTACATAACGCGCTTCCAAAAACCGGACACGCGTAAACGGGAATATTTCGGAGTGTTCGCTCGAAATGGTATTGGTATCGTGTCAGTATCAACAAGGCTCGCGCTTGTACCAGCTTAGAAGCGCGTCAACAATCGTACTAGTTGCGCGTGTGCTAAAGTGCGCGTGTATACGCGCCTACATGCGCTTCCAAAAATGGGCTTATACGCGCGTACAAAACGCTAGTCTGAAACCGCTCTAAGCAAAGCGAAGCGGTTGGATGCGGGTAGCTCAAAATCGGTATGTGTGAAGAACCTTTGGAGATACCTAAGTCTAGCAGTGGACGTCTCTAGGCTGACATGATGATGATCAATATCTACGATATATTCTATCTGATCCTGCTCACTTAGTAGATGCATTCTTTGTAACAAATAAGACATTACAATATTCAAATATTTATGACGTGGTCTGTGCTTGAGCGACACAAGCAGAGTCTGCGTGACACGGAGATAAACATGCAGCGCTGGATGTGTGGAATCACGCGAAAGGTCTGTGATATTATTATTATTATTAATATTATTATTATTATTAATATTCTACCACATTCACACAACACCATCCAGTCCCAAACTAAGCAGAAGCTTGTACTATGGGTACAAGATAATGGATAAACATACATATATACTTTTTTTTTTTTGTAAATACATACATATTATACATAGAAACACCCAGACCAAGACAAACATCCATGTTCATGCACACAAATGTTTGACTTGAGCGGGAATCGAACCCGCGACCTTCGGCGTAGCAGTCGCTTACACTCCCGCGGCGCCAACCGGTCGTCTAAAAATATTGCTGACAAACTGCAAGTGTGTCGGCTACGCTGGTGTGGCCACGTCTTACGTCAACCGGCATCTTACGTGGGTAACGAATGTCTTGCCATGCTACCTCCTCTGGGCCCCGGTAAACGGAGGAGGCCAAAGAAATGCTGGCTTGACGTCGTAAGGGATGATATGCGTGCCAATTAGCTAACCACCAGGGATGCTGAAGACCGTGCGAAGTGGAGGAGATACAGCCGGAAAGCGGACCCCGGGCTCCAAAGCGCAGGTTTTGGAACGCAACCGGGACAGCGCTAGGATGATGATGAATATTCAAATATTTACTTATAATTCCTGACTATACTCTGCGTATGTAACAAGTCTAGCGTAACCATAGTAGTCATCGCGTGAATACGATTAATGTAACCAAAACGTTGGAGCAGGACAAGTTAGATATTTCACTTGTTACAAAAATATTAGTATACCTACGAGAATCGTAGAGTGCTGATGATAAATGGAAACGTAGGAATACAAAAATGTTATTGGATTTTTATTTAGTCAGTTTCTAATATTAACTTCTTTCTTTTTGATCTTTTTTTTTCGATTGAGTGTGTGGCCAACTCTGATGTTGGAGTTTTCAGGCCGCCCTAAGACCTCCGACGTGGCCTAACGATCCTTGTCCTGAGACAAGAACCAGGACCGACAGCTACGTGCCCTCCGAAGCACGGTGCGCTCAGATGTAAATGCCACACGCGGTCACCCATCTAAATTTGACCTGTGCACGCGTTGCTTACTTTTGCCGATCTACTATGAACGGCAAGACAAGTCTCGCTATGAGTGCTACAATATTAACTAAAACATTAATATACATGACCTAGTAAGTCAATCTTATGAAGCGATAGATCAGGACTTTGATAAACATTTCATATCAAGACTTAAGAATTTCATCTAAACATCTATTAGTAAAGACATTCCCAGACATGCTCTAGCAAGCCTAATAGTTCATACTTTAGATTGCTAAACTCCAACCTCTAAAGTTGAAGCATATGATTATTTAAATAGTTAAGAGAAATGTTTATAGACATAACATAACATAACATAACAAGTAAAGCGGCGGTAGCCCAGTGGTGTACGTAACGGACTGCCGAGACGATGGTCTCGGGTTCGATCCCCAGGTACCTCGGGCACACATCTCTAACTTTTCGAAGTTATGTGTGTATTAAAAATGTTAATTATCGCTCGCTTAATAATGTGCCCGGTAGATGGCAATAGGCTCGCCCCCTATTACATTGGGACCTAAACATATCTGGCGAAGTGTGAAGGCGTGAAGATATATATAAGACATAGCTAAATTACATAGGTACAGATTTACCATACATTTTTGGCTTGGTTATACAGTTTATATTCAAGCTTTATAAATTAATTAAAGCCTGAAAATATAAATCCAGATTTTATCTTTAAACCTGGGGGATACAATAACGGACTGCCGTGCAGAGGGTACCCGGTTCGAATCCACGGCGCGCCCCAATATTTTTTTGATATTATGTGCGTATTAAATTATTAATTTTTGCCATAAAAGGTATAAGCCTTAAAGTAAAAATATACTAACACTGGTCTTAGCTATGAAGTATCACCATCCATTTTGGGTTGCTTAGGTCAGACGGCAGTCGTTCTATGGAAAATCTAACATTCTGTCATATCCGGCTAGACCAGTTAGCGGACCCCAGGCTTTAGCCTTGGATGTAACTGGGATAACGCTAGGACGATGATGATGACAATGAAAGATGTACATGTAGAAATTACTTTGGTAATTTTCGTTTTAGATATTCACTATGACCTTCAAACCTTCAAGAAAAGAGCGTATTCCTTTTTAAAAGGCCGGCAATGCACTTGTGACTCCTCTGGTGTTGCGGGTGTCCATAGGCGGCGGTAATCGCTTAACATCAGGCGAACCGTCTGCTCGTTTGCCGCATATCTCATAAAAAAAATAAAACTTAGGTACTAATAGCAAAAGGCAAAGTCAGAAACATGATCTCAATTTTACGTTATACAGATCAAAAGGGAAGCCAGAAAAAAGAAGAAGTAGAAGCAGAAGTGGGATTTGGAGAAGTGTGGGCAAGGAAAAGGGGATAGAGCCTTCGTCAATCTCAGTCACTGAAAGAAACACAACAGTGTAGGTACTGTTATTTTACGTCAATATTCTGTGAGAGTATTTCCCCGGTCGAGCTAGCCCATTTATGCTGCGGTAAGCAAGGATCTACTTTCTATAAGCATATATCTTCGCCTTGGTATGACAGATGGCAAGTTATATTATCATGTAACTACAGCTTTGAAAGTACTATTAGGTCTATAGTTTTATACATACATTTATAAGATGAACAGCAGTTCCATTCATTAAGTCAACGCCTACGCTCTATCGCAGCCATTTCGTCTAGTTGCCTTTTCACCGGCGCGTGGGAAGTAGGACCTTAACTTTCTTGTTTGCGTTTAATTTCAGCGTTATTAAGGCTTCATATCTGAAGATACTCGGCCACTCTCCCATAAAAACTATTTACATAATTAGTTACCGCTTATTTTTGGGAGACCAATGGTGTTACGGATAAAAAAGCGTATTGTACTGATACTGACAGGTCACAAGACCCATGCACTTTTAATTTTCGTCCAAAGACCTCAGGATTCTTTGTTAATATCTCTAATGGACAACAAAGCTTTTAAAGCAATCAGAATCAAGCCTTCATTTTTTGTATGGACTTAACTAATAATAATATTCCTTTTTTTAAATAATATACCGTCTTCTTAAATATTTGTGAATGCTTCAAGAAGCATAAAAACTTCATAAAAAATAATATCAAAAGACGCAAAACGAATACCGCCGACTTCCTTAGCCCTGGAAGGTACCAATCGCAAAGAAATATTACGATATTTTTCAAACAGTTAGTATACATTGCTCGTACGGCCCTGTACAATCTCAAGTATAAACCATCGAATGTATAATAATAATAATAGTACATCCCAGAGGGACCAAAGGTGGGTATACACCACTATTTTTTAATTAGTACAAAAACTTTAAGGACATATTAGCGAAGGCATTATTATCATGTATGTGACAAAAGAATTTCATAATATCTATAAATAGCCAAGTTATAATAATTTGGTTTTTGTAGAAAATCTCACGAAAGTCATAGACATATTTTACAATCCATTCATTACTTTTATGAATATGAAATAAATTTATGAAGTTAGAATCATCTGTTATTTACAAATTATTTTATCATCATCATGTCAGCCTAGAGACGACCACTGCTGGACATAGGCTTCCCTCAAGGTTCTCCACACAGACCGATTTTGAGCCTCCCGCCTCAAATTACTATTTACTTTAGTAGGCATTATTTACTAAACTTACAAGTATTTCCATTGTCCTTCAAAATTTTCACCACCATTGTCAATACACAGATCTCAGTCTTTTCACTTCGTCAAAAGCGTCCAATATGCGCTGTTTTAATAGTTCGACACTAGCCGGCTAACTTTTGTACACTCACAAAATGATGTCCATGGGTACACCGCTGCACTCGCGATTCCTCCACTCAAAAAGTACGCACGAAGCATAGCTCCATACTCCCGTGATATTATGAACTGATAAGCCATCGCGTCGGAAAAACGTAGACAAACAAATTGCAGCGAAAAAAATGATAGGTACGCTCTCGTCCGCTAGCAATTTAGCACTGTTTGTGGCATACTAGCGCGGCGCGCGCGCAGTGGGACAGGGGGGAATTTATCAATGGAATAGTTTACAACTAATAGTACAAGAGTCGGTCATAGTCTTAGTTATGCATTAACCAATTATTACGTATTTTTGTGGATAGTTTTGAGACAGTTTTGGGACTTAGTGTTTTTATTTTTTAACTACATAAATATGATAATTTAAAGATAATTAGTGCCCGGTAAATTTTTTTGTACTAATAAAAAAATAGTGGTGTATAGAAGTTGGGAACGACCAGATCAATGTGTGCCTAGTGTGCAGCGGCCAGATGAAGACGCCATAGTCATGTTCTGGCATAGCATGTGGTCGATGCCCATTGGTCATAGCGAAGGTGATTGGTGCGAGAAATCGAACGCGCATGCAAACATATTCCCGAAATGGAATGCGTGGCCATTTCTAGAAAGGTAGTTACACAAGCAGTCCGTCCATTATCTAATTGGAAATCTCCAGGATTGGACGGACTGCACAATTTCTGGCTGAAATGGCTACGTAGTTCACATGAACGTTTGGCATCTCAATTCCAATTAGCCGTGGAATCTGGGTCGTTGCCAACTTCTATGACGACTGGAATTACCCACGTGCTCCATAAGACTGGCAGTACTAGCGAGCCCGGCAATTATAGACCGATAACGACCGATAACCATCGGTCTTTAAACTTCTTACATCTATTCTGAGAGCTAAAATAGCTAAACATGTCGAAGACAACTCAATTATGTCAGCCTCTCAGAATGGATGTAGGAAGGGGGCTCGTGGTACTAAAGAGCTCCTCCTCATTGACATGGCCATTAGCCAACAAGTTCGCCGTAACCGAAAGAATCTGGCGGCATGTTGGATAGATTATAAGAAAGCGTATGACTCCGTGCCACATACATGGCTTTTGAAGGGGCTAGAGTTGTATAAAGTAAATACTACTGTACGCACCTTCTTAAAGTCATGTATGGGGCAATGAAATACGACTCTTTGCTATCCAGGATGCCGAAGGATCCAGGAAGACGCCGAACATATTAAATTTGAGCGGGGGATTTTTCAGGGCGACAGTCTGAGTCCCCTTTGGTTTTGCTTAGCCATGAACCGTCTCAGTACTTTACTGGAGGGTCCAAGGTTAGGCTACAGGTTACAGAGGAGTAGTCAGGTCATATCTCACCTGTTGTTCATGGATGACCTGAAATTATTTGCCCACTCTGATGCCCATTTGATAGATTTACTAAAAGTAACCCAAAACTTTAGTAAGTCAATCAATATGAAGTTCGGTGTGGATAAATGTGCTGTCATTCATTTGAAGCAGGGAAGGATGGTTTGGCCGCCTGAATAAAGTACTGAAAAGTCTTTTATCAGGTGGCAACAAGGTTCGTGCTTGCAATGGTTGGGTCATGCCAATTCTTGTATACTCCTTTGGCATACTCAAGTGGACTCAGTCTGAATTGGACGCCCTGGACAGAAGAGTCCGCACATTGTTGACGGCATATCGTATGCATCATCCACGTTCATCCGTAATGAGGTTGTACATCCCGCGGAAGTGTGGGGGTCGTGGCTTTCTGAATGTCAAGACCCTACACAACCGCGAGGTGTGCGATATTAGAGAATATTTTCTCCAGGCGAACGTGGACATGCATCGAGATGTTGTCGCAGTGGACAATGGACTCACCCCGCTCAAGTTGGCTAAGGGAAACTGGCGCATACCTGCAGTACTCAGTACTGATGATCGCAAGCGTGTATGGCAGAGCAAGGAGCTTCATGGCAGGTTCCATCGGGCTCTGTATGGACCCGATGTAGACCTATTAGCCTCGGTGAACTGGCTACGCTTCGGTGACCTCTTTGGGGAAACTGAAGGGTTTGTTTGTGCAATTGCTGACGAAGTTATCGAGACAAATAACTACCGGAAATATATCCTGAGGGATGGCACCACCGATATTTGCTATGCGTGTCACCAGCCCGGTGAATCCCTCAGGCATATTGTTCCGGTTGTTCACGTCTTGCTAACGGTGAGTACTTGCACAGACATAACCAAGTAGCCAGAATCTATCACCAGCAACTTGCTCTGAAATACAAAATTGAAGACATCGAGGTACCGTACTACAGGTATGTAGCAGAGCCAGTTCTCGAAAATGGCCATGCCACATTGGTAGCGCCATCTACCTTCCTATCTATAACTAATCACATCAACATCAATCGTTCCATGCTGTTCTAGTGCGAGCGATATCATATTTCCGTCCCTGTCTCCCATTCCCGAAGAAGGGGCACTGCCTTCCGCCTGATTCGTCGCCGCGATCGTCGACGCGAGTGACAGTCCAGGACATTCCGCTCGCTGAGAACGTGTCCGCGATACCGTACCGCGCCGCACCGTTGTATGTGATTTATTACCGCTTCCACCAAGGAAAACCCGCTCGCGAATAGTGAATTGAAGTGAAAACAAGCAGCTGCATCACGAAACCACCAGGAGACTGCCCTACGGAAGCGAAGAAGGTTGTATAAGGTAAGTGCCCTCCATCCTTGAAATATCCTATACCCACTCAATCACCCCTTCCCGTAACCATCTCCTAGGCGGCGAAGAACCGCTATCCTCGGTATACAGTCCATTTCCCTCCCAAGTCACCTAGAACCTACCTACGGTTTCGGTGTATCGCCGAACATTTTTTTGATCCATACGAGTCGGATTCATTTACGTTTTTATACGTTATATCGCTATACCTAAGCAGTTATAGCACCTAGCTATACTCCTAATATATTCACATAACCGTCACATGGTTATTTCCGCCCGCATCAGTAGGTAAACTTTTATGTAGCTACCTACTTATTAAATTATTATTTCTGCAACTATCATAGTTGTCTTATAAATCTCATATTTCAAGCAACTTTTAGTTCCTCAGCTCTAAAGTGTTGCCTACTTAGCCTTCTTAGGTAAAATAATAGATACATTAGATATTCTTATTTTGTTTCGTTCTCATTAGCTTATACTTACGTAAGCATGTCACAACAAAAGAAGTCACGCGTGTCGGAAGACAAAGAGATGACAATCTTAGAAGCAAAACGCAATATTTTATTTGAGCGCATTCAAAACATCTATGAACGATCAAAAACCGCATCTATGTCTGACAGTAATAGCGAAGCATTTCTCAGTTATTGTATAATAGTAGATAGTATTCGAACAGATTTTCATAAGTTGTTAGACGATTACAACGCAAGATTACTTTCTATCAATCCTGATGAAAAACCGAACTATCAGGCGCATACCTCATTCGAAGATCTTTATTGTATGATTAAGCGTATACAATCGCAATTGGAGGGTAAATGTTCGGCAGAGCCCGTTGCACGCAAACCGATATTACCGCCAATCGAGATTATGTCGTTTGACGGAGATATACGAAATTGGCCGTTATTCTATGCGAGTTTTAAGTCTACAGTGCACGATAATGGTTCTCTGACAGATGCTGACAGGTTGTACTATTTAATAGGTAAACTGTCACCGAAGGCCCAGTCCGTATTTGTAGGTGTCACACCCAGTGCTGAGAATTATCAGGTCATATTTCAGTCACTACTTGACAGATATCAGGACACGCGCGTCCTAGCGTCTACCTACTTTGACCAAGCTTTAAATCTCAAACTGTCCAGCAACGCGTCTGTCTAGAATTTCCAGCTGTTTATTGATAACTTCGTAACCGCGGTTAATTCTCTTAGGAATTTAAAATTAGAAGATCTTTCCGACTTTATGTTGCTTCAACTCGCTTTAAAAAAGTTTGACACTGATACAATTCGGGCATTCGAGATGACGGAACGCAATAATAAAATACCTACACTAGATAGTTTTATTTCGTTCATAAAAGATCAGTGTCGAATATTTCATAATACGCAGTCTGGTTCACCTGGCCCGTCTAACACTAACAGCAACAAACAAAGGTTGAATAAATCGCGAAATAGTAATAATAACTCGGTCCCTAATCCACAATCTTACGTAACATGTTCGGAATCTAATAGTAATAATTCACAGAAGTGTCTGTGCAGTAATATAGTGCACGACCACTTATACAAGTGTCCCGCCTTCGATAATCAGAACGCAACCGCTCGTTTTAAATGCGTAAAAGATAACAAAGCTTGCATTAATTGCTTAAGCATAAAACATAAAACAAGTAATTGTTCTAGTAGAACGAGATGTCGGTCATGTAATCAAAAACATCATACACTGTTACATTTCGATAAAGCCGCTAACCTTGACACACTTACGAGTACGTCGCAAGTGCAGAACACGGTAGCTGCGCCTTCCGCGTCTGAGGGCGAAGTATCGTTGTGTACGACATCTATTGCGCGGGCGACGCGCACGCGAGGACGGCACTCGCGCATCTATAATGATCCGCGCAGGGCTAAAACGCAGTGTTCGGCGTCTAAGACTGTTCTGTTAGCGACAGCGCAAGTTATCATATATGATGTTAATGGGTCGCCGCACATGGTAAGTTGTCTGCTAGATAGCGCATCTCAGACCAATCTAATAACATCGGAATGCTTTAAACGCCTCGGATTATGGAATAACTTTAAAAATACTAACTCATCCGTCAAAGGGATAAGCGGATCAGAAAAGCATTGCAGGGGTTCCGTAGATATTAAAATACATTCGTGTTTTGATAGGAATATTAATTTTAACATTTCTTCGCTTATCGTGGAGCGTATCACGGACGCATTACCGAACGCTAATGTAGACGTAGCATCACTCACTCATCTCGAGTCATTGCCACTAGCCGACGCGGAGTTTGCGAATCCGGCAGGCATTGATCTTTTGATCGGAGCTTCAATATTTCCGCACTTGCTACTAACTAAAATAGTACGTAGTGAGCGATATGATTTACCGCCCGCTATTGAGACGGTATTTGGGTATGTGATCATGGGTACCGTACCTACGTTACATACTTCTCATTGTATTACGTCCTGTTGTTGTTCTGCTCTTCAAGAGATCAAGGTGGGTGCTAAAACGGTGTGTAAAATAAAGCACTAATTAGCTATGCTATGCTAGGCTATGCTATGCTATGCTACGCTATGCTATGCTGTGCTATGCTATGCTATGCCACGCTACGCTATGCTACGCTATGCTATGCTAAGCTTCGCTACGCTACACTATACTATACTAAACATCCGCTTTGTATATGAATGACATTGCCTGTAATGTCATACCCGCTCCGCTAGCATTTCCGCTAGCTTTTCAAGTGAGGCCAGTTTGATCTTGTCAAATGGACAAGCAACTCTAAGGAGGTTCTCGCACGCATACCAGATTCTCATAAAGCTTCTCCAGACATTGAGTTTGAGAAGTCTGTACCGCATAAGGTTCTCGGTTTACGCTGGGTCAAATCCTGCGATAGTTTTCGGTTTGACGTCTCACCACCAGATGATAAGTGCACCAAACGCACTATGCTGTCCACAGTGGCTTGACTATGGGACATAATGGGTTTTGTGGCTCCCACAATTTTGTACGCCAAGCTCTTGATCAAGGAGCTTTGGCTATCAAAGTGTGAGTGGGATGAAACACCCCCTGACCATATTGTCGCCGCTTGGGGCCAGTTTTGTATTGAGCTTACCGCGCTCAATCAAATTACTATTCCGCGTCATCTTGGGTTGGTAGATGGATGTACCATCAACTTAACAGGTTTCGCTGACGCCAGCGAGCGTGCTTACGGCGGAGTCGTATATCTGCAAGTCCGCATTGGTTCTAACTACTCGTTGCAGTTAGTTTGTGCCAAGTCTAAGGTCTCGCCTGTTAAAACCATTTCGGTTGCGAGACTGGAGTTGTGCGCGGCCCTTCTGCTGTCTCAGTTGCTCTGCAAGGTTCAGGACACAGTTTTGCCCCACTACTCTATTAATAAATATATGCATTTTCCGACTCCAAGGTAGTGCTCGCTTGGATTTAATCTTCTCCTCACCGCTGGCAGACTTTTGTCGCCAACCGCGTTAGTAAATTGATTGAACTTGTTCCCGCTACTTGTTTCAATCACGTCGCGAGTTATCGTACTCGTCTTCAGGAAGAACTCTCCATAGATCATATTGTCTGGAAGTTTATTCCACCAGCATAACCACATTTCGGTGGATGTTGGGCAAGCATGGTCAAAGTAATTAAAACGCATCTCTTCAAAGTTATAGGTCAACAGATCCTCTCTTACGAAGAGCCTTTAACTGTCCTTGCACAAGTCGAGGCACTGATCAACTCGCGTCCGCTTCCAACTCAGTGAGATCTAGCCTGAAGTTGGACCTACCTCTTAGTTTAAGTATTTAGTTAGTAGTTTTCGCTATTATTGCGTTTGTAGTTTTTCGCTAAAGTTAATTTAGATTAATTTATTGTCATATCGCTGTCTTAGCCTATTGATGGGTTATGCGGTAGTACACCCAACATAGCTAAGTTCAATTCTAGTTTTTTTAAAGGCAACCCTTTAGGGCCGGGGGGATATGGTAGCGCCATCTACCTTCCTATCTATAACTAATCGCATCAACATCAATCGTTCCATGCTGTTCTAGTGCGAGCGATATCATATTTCCGTCCCTGTCTCTCATTCCCGAAGAAGGGGCACTGCCTTCCGCCTGATTCGTCGCCGCGATCGTCGACGCGAGTGACAGTCCAGGACATTCCGCTCACTGAGAACGTGTCCGTGATACCGTACCGCGCCGCACCGTTGTATGTGATTTATTACCGCTTCCACCAAGGAAAACCCGCTTGCGAATGGTGAATTGAAGTGAAAACAAGCAGCTGCATCACGAAACCACCAGGAGACTGCCCTACGGAAACGAAGAAGGTTGTATAAGGTAAGTGCCCTCCATCCTTGAAATATCCTATACCCACTCAATCACCCCTTCCCGTAACCATCTCCTAGGCGGCGAAGAACCGCTATCCTCTGTATACAGTCCATTTCCCTCCCAAGTCGCCTAGAACCTACCTACGGTTTCGGTGTATCGCCGAACACACATTGTACTGGGATCGATCTATCGTCACAGACAGGACTGTTGTAGCCAACGAAACCTGATATTGTGGTGATAGATCGATCAGAGCGCTTCGCAATAGTTGTTGATGTCACTATTCCCCATGACGAGAATCTCGTGAAGGCCGAGAAAGACAAACAGATTAAATATCTGGACTTGGCTCACAAGATTGTCGACATGTGGGACGTGGACTCGGCAATTATTGTGCCGATAGTTGTAACGGTTAATGGCCTAATAGCCAAGAGCCTCGATCGTCACCTTAAGAGGCTCGCGTTGGGTGCTTGGGTCAAGGGTCTGATGCAAAAGGCAGTTCTTCTCGACACGGCACGTATTGTGAGGAGGTTCCTGTCTCTGGAGCCCTAACCACCGGCAGCTTGGACCCAGTGCCCGTTGCTGGTTGGATCCCACGGTTTTTTTATATTTTTAAATGTATTTATTTTTATAAGTGATATATTTAAAAATGTAATTTAAATTTGAGTATTGATGAATAAATTAATAATAATAATAATAATACCCCTCTGGGGCAGCCGTTATCTCACCATGAGACTAACGCAATCTCGGAGGGCAGAGTAAAAGCTTTCAAACATCACCTTCATCTTGTGATATAAACAAAAAATGTATTACAGGATGAATAGAAAGCTTACAAACCGCAGGGCAGCTTTGTGGCGAGCTGAATATGTATGGCGACACTGCGGTCCCGAATGCTTCAGAGAGTCGGTCAGGGTCTCGTCTTCGGCTTGCTTTTATTGGCTGGTTGGAGTGGATGGCCAAGAGTGCCCACAGGACTCTCAACTCTTGCCTTGGTTGGCCGGCCAGAGGGAAGCCGCAAGAGCTACTAGCTCGGGGGTGGAAGTGTCATTCTCAAGGGCGTAACTACGGGGAAACCCGCTCCGGGTCACGAGACCCGCGATGGCGAAACCGGTGCCGCACCGCTCGACACTCCTAACCACTCGCACCGGTGTTGCCCTCTGGCTGCCTTTATAGCAGACTTTGTTAACCTTGGTGGCTATTTAGAGAGGGCCCATCTAGTGAGTTGGCGAGTCACCGTCTGCCTCTTTTCGACGTACTATAAGAGTACTTAGGGCAGACGCCAGTTTTCATCCATAGTTACCATTTAAACCAGTCCATGTAACACCCATCACAATAGCCCAGATTAATTAGTTTCCATACAAGAAGCAATAGTCTTGCACCTGCTGTGGCTAGTCCATGACTGCACTTAATAGTGCAGTTATGGAGAATCCTTAGTAGGTGTTCCATCACATTCTAGATTAAAACTCTCCAAGGGCCTCTGCGTGTTCAACCTATATCTCCGTGTACGCCTGCCAAAGGGCCGGTTATTCTTTTTACATCAAAGGTTAAAAGAATAGCCGTAAAAGAGAAACATAATAATAATAATGTATTCCTTCGGCATACTCAGGTGGACCCAGACTGAACTAGTTGCCTTGGATAGAAAAGTCCGGTCAATGCTGACTGCATCTTGCATGCACCATCCACGCTCATCGGTAATGAGGCTGTACATCCCGCGGAAATGTGGGGGTCGAGGCTTTCTATGTATTAAGACCCTCCACAACCGCGAGGTGTGCAACCTCAGAGAATATTTTCTGCAGATGAGTGTGGATGTGCATCGTGATGTAGTCGCTGTTGATACCGGACTTACCCCGCTCGCTCTGGCAAAAGAGAACTGGCACAAACTTGCAGTACTTAGTACTGATGACCGAAGAGAAATATGGAAGGGCAAGGAGCTGCATGAACGGTTCTATGGAGCTTTACACGACCCAGACGTCAATTTTAAAGCTTCCATAGCCTGGTTACGTTTCGGTGATCTCTACGGAGAAACCGAAGGTTTTGTCTTTCTATCTTGCAATTATGGACGAAGTTGTCATGACAAACAACTACCTCAAGTATATACTGAGAGATGATACGGTTGACATACATATGTCGGGCGTGTCACCGGCCCGGGGAATCTCTCAGGCATATAGTATCCGGTTGTTCGAGTCTTACCAATGGTCAGTATTTGCACAGACACAACCAAGTGGCCAGGATAATCCATCAGCAACTAGCCCTTTAATATGATCTCATTGGTTCTGAGGTACCGTAGTACAGATATGTGCCCGACCCAGTTCTTGAAAATGGTCGTGCATTGTTGTACTGGGATCAATCTATCATTACAGACAGGACTATAGTAGCAAATAAGCCTCATATTGTAGTGATAGACCGAACAGAGCGACTCGCAATGATAATCGATATCACCATACCGCATGACGGCAATCTCTTGAAAGCAGAAAAAGAGAAAGAGATTAAATATTTGGACCTAGCTCACGAGATTGTTGACATGTGGGATGTAGATTCGGCGATCATTGTGCCGATAGTCGTGTCGGTGAATGGTTTAATCACCAAGAGCCTCGACCAACACCTAAAGAGGCCCACACTAGGCAGCTGGATCAAGTCTTTGATTCAGAAGGCAGTTCTTCTCGACACGGCGCGCATCGTGAGGAAGTTCTTGTCTCTGAGGCCCTAACCACCGGTGGCTTGGTCCCTGTACCCGACACTGGTGGGTCTCCGTGGTCCCTTTTATATTTCTAAACATATTTTTTTTTTATAATGAAATGTTCTTTATTAATATAAAAGAAACTATGTGTTAGATAATAAATGGAGTGAATAATAATTATTATAATAATAATAACCGGTGCCGCACCGCTCTACACCCCTAGCCACTCGCACCGGTGTTGCCCTCTGCCTTTATGGCAGACTTCGTTTACCATGGTGGCTATTTAGAGAGGGCCCATCTAGTGAGTTGGCGAGTCACCGTCTACCCCTTTTCGACGTACTATAAGAGTACTTAGGGCAGACGCCGTTTATCATCCATATTTTCCATATACACTTATCCATTGAACACCTATCACAATAACCTAGAGTAATTATTTTCAGTAGCAAAAGTCCTACACCTGCTGTGGCTGGCTGTACTTCATAGTGCAGTTATGGAGGCTCCTCAGTAGGTGTCCAATCACATTCTAGATTAAAACTCTCAAAAGGCCTCTGCGCGTTGTACCTATGTCTCTGTGTACGCCTGCCAAAGGGCCGTGTACTTTTTTATCACCATATTTATGTTAGAAAAGTACGCGTGATAGAGAAACACATAATAATAACAATAATGCCCCCCAAAATCCATCCATTCGTCCGGATCGAACACCAGATCCACGTGGGGGGCGGACACGCGATATTATATCACTGGCGCGGCTAACATGGCTATGGTAACCCATTCATTATGGAGAATACTGTAAGGAATATACATATAGGACCGCTACCTGGGGACCGCCAGGGCACGTCTGGAGCTGGCGCTGGACGTGGCAGCATGCGAACCGTCAGTGGTCGTAGACTGAACAGGTGGGTCACGACCAACGAAAATGCTACAGCCGAAACCAACACACCCACAACAGACACTATACACAATACAGCACGAAGTGTTTTGCAGGACATGCTACCTGCAACCACCCTAGCTGGCAGGGAGCGGCAGCGAATGAAATGGACAGATAAAGTTAATCGACAATTACTTCGCTGCTACTACACCATAACAAAATGTGAAACTGACATGGCAGGATATCGCCCATTACTTATTCAAGTTTATTCAATATTTTCCAGACCTCCACATAATCTCAGAACAAAGATTAGCAGACCAAGTACGCGTAATACACCGCAACAATAGAATTTCAATCCAAGATAGAGAAATAATTAAGAAAGAAATCGAACAGACAATATGTAATAGTATTTACACTAAAAACACAACATCTACACCAGAGATACTTGTATCAAGTAATACAATAACGAATACACCTACTCGTACTATGTTTAATATTATCCAAAATGAACCAGAATATAATTTAGATAACACAACAGCCGAAACAATACAAACGCAGCATTTAGCTACCCAAATAACGGTCAGTAGTATGCTATTTACATCTACTGAATCACTTTTATGGCACTGTGATTCACCTATATTAAACACGGAAATAGAAGACACTTAAAACGACTTTTTAAAATATGTAGAACATTTATTTAACGAATTTGTCACAAAATATAAAGGAACTGATCTTACAGTACGTCCACAGATACACAAACTAAATATTTCACGAAAAACTAAAATAACAATAAACGCCTTCAATACATTAATCAGTATCAAATTATCAAATAACTCAACACCAACCCTAGAAGAAATACAAGACCTTATATACTGCGCAGCAATTACAGCAACAACCATACACAATAAGAAGTAAAATACAGAAGGAGGGGATAACAGAAGGAGTGACACCAAACCAGCGTGGGAACGAAGATAGTGACACTAAGAAAGGAGATAGGACGCCCCCGTGGGATCTCCACCTTGTCGTGGTTGGGGGCTTAGTAACCGTGGATTTGATTTTCTCCCACGGTGAAGCTAAGCGGGATCCCGGGAGGGGACGCTCCACGTGGGCTTGCGTGAGGCCTGCGTAGGATGCGTCCATAGGTGCGGGTGCGGGGGACAGTTCTGTCTGTCCCTCGCAGTCGGGTGCGGTCGCGGGAGGAGAGGCGTGTCGGTGTTGCGTTGCCGCGCGCCCTATCTCCCGCGACCAAATGGGGGCGCACCATCATTGCGTCGCGGTGGGGCCGCAGAGGAAGAGGAGATGCGGTGTTGCGTTGCCGTCCTCCCTATCCTCTGCGGCCGCTGGTTTTTTTGGCAGCGGAGCCCAACACCTTCTTCCGCCGCCAAGGGGGTTTCGTTCGGGGCCCGCCTGACCATCAGGCGGGCCAATACCCGTCGGGGGGTAGCGAGGAATGCTTAGGTGAAACCCTACCCTCCTACACATGGATACATTAGGAGCACGGGTTGGTTTTTAGTCAGTAAGAGTGTGGCAGTCCCCTCCGTCCTTCCCCCCCAGGGCGAAGGGACTCCATGAGGATTTTCCAACCCAACACCAAAAAAAAAAAATGAAAGGAGATAGGAAAAATTCACGAATTTATTAGACATAATTTATCAAGAAAAAAACAAGCAAAGATGAGTAGATTATATGAAAGCAAAGAAAGCGCAATCGAAGATATGGATAAAAAAACACAAAAGCTACAGGCATTATCAAAAAGGCTACGTAGATATAAGAAATCTAACCAAAGGCATAGAGACAATATAATATTCAACACAAATCCAAAATTGTTTTTGAGGAATTTTGAAAAAGGGACTGTTAAAGATCCACCTAATATTTTAGAAGTACAGACATTTTAGGAAAACATTTGGTCAACACCAAAGCAGCATAATGAACAAACAGAATGAATCAAAGCAGAAGTTGAGGAAACCCAAAATCTAAGTCAAATGCCTGCAATAGACTTAACTGGAAAACAGCCCGGATAAAATACAAAATTATTGGATTAAATATTTCTTTGCAACACACAAACATATAGCATACGCTTTTAAGTCTCTCATTCTTCATAGACCTCCTCAATACAGTACGATAGTTTAATTACATTTATAATAACACACAATTACGTAAACACTTACCCTCAAAAAGACACACACACACACACACACACACACACACACACACACACACACACATCCATACACGCACACACTTTTTACACCCTTAAAAAGGTTGTACATACCTACATATTTCTCTTGTTTAAATAGCTACTTTTCTGTTTGCATGTTTATGATAATTATATGAATTAATGTTACCTTAAAAGCATATCTATATGAAGCATATTAGTGTCCACCTATTCTATGTTATGGGGGCCTGGTATTCTGTCTGACAGGATTCTCCTAGTACAGATACCAGTCTCTCACAAAGGTGCAAGCTGTATCTATTTTTTTGAACTTTAATTTATATTGTAAGATTTCATAGCCCTTGTGAAAGAGAATAAACATTTTTTTTTATTATTGATGTTTGAAAGAATAAACAAAATATTGAAGACAGAACTATCGGGAAAGAATACAGTCAAAGCGATTAATACATACGCAGTCCCTGTTTTAACTTATTCTTTCGGTATAATAAAATGGACAGCTACAGACCTAGATCGACTTAATAGACTTACACGCACGACTTGCCACAAATACAATGTCCACCATATACATTCAGCAACGGATCGTTTTAACCTAAAAAGAAAATCTGGCGGCAGAGGGTTTATAGACATAAAGAATTTACACAACAAACAGATACAAAACATACGTACATACATGATAGATAAAGCCAATAATAGCCCCATCCACAAAGCTCTTACAGTTATACAGACTTCAGGCAGACCACTTAAACTGAATGACGGGAATACACCTACGGACAGTATAGTAACAGATGAGCAAAAATTAAAATTTGTGATGGCAAATTATTAGCGTTTGCAGATGACACCGCACTTATTTTTACAGGTGAGACGTGGGACCGGGTCTTCGATTCGGCACAAACTGGTTTCAAGTTAGTAACTGAGTGGCTAGCAGATAATACATTATCTCTCAATGTTAACAAAACTAAAACTATTAAATTTAGCCTAAAAAGATGAACCAAGACAAATATTGACCGATCTATTACTGCCCATAAACACATAACCGATAGCCGCTTAACATGCACTTGTCCTAGGTTACATAATGTCACTAGCATAAAGTACTATGGAAGGTGTTATCCATGTATGGGGTGGACAGCTGTATAATAAGGGGTCTGAAATCCCTGTATAGGGATTCTAGAGCAAGTGTCCGAATAAATGGTGCCTATACGGAATGGTTCGTCATCTCGAAAGGTGTCAGACAAGGCTGTCCAGCCTCGCCCTGGTTGTTCAACTTATTCATGGATAGCTGCATGAACGATATGAGAGAAACTGAATACGGGATCGATATGGTAGGACTGCGTGTTAAGTGCCTGTTGTACGCCGATGATCAAGTCATTCTTGCACCATCGGCGAATGAGTTGCAAGAAATGATTGACTGCATGAATAAGAGCTTTAAAGCTAAATGTATGAAAATTAATGCAAGAAAGACGAAAGTGATGGTGTTTGAAAAAGATGAAAGTTTGACTGAGTGTAATATTACGATTGAGGATGAAAAAGTAGAGGAAGTAAAAGAATTCGTATATTTGGGTAGCGTGTTTACAAGAGACGGAAGATGTGAAGAAGATATTGAAAGGAGAGTGACTGCGGGCAATCGTGTAAATGGAGCACTGTATGCCTTTATGAACGGCCAGACTGTGCCAAAAGAGGTGTAATTGGCGGTTCATAATGGAGTGCTTGTCCCCACGTTTATGTATGGAAGTGCGAGTTGGGTATGGCAGAAAAGGCATGAAAGTAAAATTAACGCAGTTGAGATGCGATCACTGCGTAGTATGTGTGGGGTGAGACTGATCGATAGAATTCCAAAACGTAACTATACGAGAGAGCAGTGGTCTGAAAGAAGATGTCGTGACTAGGATTGAGAAAGGAATGCTAAAGTGGTTTGGACACGTGAAGCGAATGAGTGAAGAAAGAATGACGAATAAGATTTATAAGGCAAATGTGTGTGGGCAAGTCGGTCGCGGCAGACCTCGTCGGACATTCCTCGATCAAATTGGGGACGTCCTAAAAAACGGCAAGATCCGAAGTACCCGAAACCGGCGAGCATGTATGAAAAGAGTAATGAGTGTAGAGGAAGCGCGTGAGGTTTGTAAGGATAGAAGCAAATGGCGTTCTGTTGTCTCTGCCTACCCCGACGGGAAAAAGGCGTGAGTATATGTATGTATGTATGTATGCATAAAGTACCTGGGAGTAATTATAGACGACAAGTTGAGTTTTGCCCCGCACATTGACCAACTTACGGGGAGAATTCGTAAGCTTATATACATTTTCAAACACCTGAGACATGTGGCCAAACCAACAGTTCTCAAAAGCATATACTACGCTCTATGCCAGTCCATCTAAGGATACTCTATTCTATCTTGGGGTGGGGCTTGTAAATCATCTTTGATAAAACTTGAGCGAGCACAGAGAGCCATACTAAAAGTAGGTAAGTACTTTTAAACCATTTAGATTTTCCACCAAAGAACTGTACGAATATTGCGAAGTTTTAACAGTACGGTGGCTGTTCATCCTACAAATAATAATGAAGCAATATTCAATGCGCGAAGCATGCGGAACATCATCACCATCCTTAAGACGCAAACTGCGTACGGTAAAGCTAAAGCCAGCTGATAGCCATAGGACAACTTTCAGCAAACGCTTCTACTATTTCCTATGACGATATATTTACTACAAAATTAATAAATCATTAAATAAACACTTAGACAATAAATATCAATGTAAAACTAAAGTAATAAAATGGCTCCAGAAACTCTCCTATGACGACACAGAAAAACTTATTCGTCCAGCAATCTGAGAAACTGTTTTTTTTTACATATCTACAACAATATTAATCTCACGCAGATCCCTCCCAATCGTCTATACACACACACGGCACACACATTTACACATACATACACACACTTACACTCAATAATACACGCAACATTTATTATGTATCTATAAGAGGTTTACTTTTTATTTATTTTTTTAAACGAAGGAACTGTTTATTTACATAGGTACATAAAAAAGAAATAAGTACAAAAACGGGGGCAAAATACAAAGTACAGACAGGTTTAGGCATCGTAGAATTCCTCCGCATCGCTGTCTATTGGTAACGTGCCCAGAAGGCTGGCAGCATTGCCACGCTGGATGGCAATGCTGATACGCTGGCCGAAATACAGCCCAGCCTTCCGGTCACATGAAGCGTCGATTAATCGTTTGGCGATTTCTCTGTACAAAGTACGAGCGCTTGGACCCCATGGACCAAGCGTCTCCACCCCAAACGGCTCAAATACGTAATTACCTATTAAATTACCGTATTTTCGCCGCTTGAGGGATTCTGCGCTTGCAGCAGCAGTGCCGGCACAGCTGGCTGTACTTGGAAGATGTGATGGCGCAAGGGTATCTACGCACGCACGTTGCGTCCCATACCAAAGGCCTACCCAACTTCCAAGGCATCAATGACATACCGTCGGGCCTCTACCCATCGTCGCGTACCAAACCATTGGGTTCAAGTACGGCTGGTACTCCGGCGGTGACAAGAGTGCGACGGATGATGTCATTAAGATAGGCGTGACGAGGCATTCGGCCCGCGCTTCTGCCGCAAGATAGCCCATGGTGTCCGAGGCTATCGACGGCTTCTCCACAATGACAACGATGCGGAGAAACACACGGAGCACCTAAACGGAGGCTAGTGGCGAGGCGAAATGTTGTGTCGTCCAGCATTGTGTCCACATTGGACGACGGGAGCGCTTGAAGCCAAAGACCAGACTCCCACTCTCCCACAGCCAGCAAGCGAGCACGCTCAGCTACACTTGTAGACGATAAAATAAGTTTTTCTCTCACCGTGTTGCAAAGCGGCCCGTCCCACTGCCTTTGGGAGAATGGGTTGGTAGGCAAAGCAGAGCTTGGACAAGCCATTTTCCAGGCGTTTACGGCATCGGTTTTACACAGCACTTCTGAATTAACCAGTGTAGGTGCTAATATTTGCCTGGTTAAATCTTCCGTGCTGTGCACCGAGGACAGGAACGCCGGTAAACTAACATCCGAAATTTTGCGAATGCCGAGCCCACCCAGACGTACAGGAAGAGACGCTTTCAGCCAGGCTCGGTCGTTCAAATCCACATTTAATATTTCTTTAAGTGTATTTTTAATAATTTGGTCCATTTTTTCTAAACATTTCATATTTTTCCAAAGCGGCGAAGATCTCAAGACATGCGTAAATTTGGGAACGAAAAGGCAATATCGAATGATTGTAAAAGCCGAATGAATATTAATTTTTAGCAGGCGATCTGAAATTTCACTAAAATTTTGAATCTTTTCATCTACGAAAGATTCGTAGGCTTCTTCAAATATAGGAGACCCAAGGAGGCGAAGAGAATTCTTGTCACAAATTTTAATGTGTGGTGCTAAATAATTAAATTTTGATAATACCAAAGATTTTTTTTCATCGTCAATTTTATTTAGAAATAACTCACACTTACTTGAATTTAGCTCCAAACCGATCGATTTAAATTTGTCTTTTAGAACTGCCAAATCTTGTAGCACTATGTCAGCGTCTCCACCAAGGGTTCCGTCGTCCAAGAACCATATATTGAATTTTGAATTTAGCTGCCGAATAATTGGGTGAATTGCTAAGCTAAAAATGACTGGTCCAAGTGGGTCACCTTGTTGACATCCAACTGCAGATTCCAATAGGTTGTCCTTGTATAATAATTTTGAGGGATATCTGTAACATTGCGAAAGAAATTTATAAATTTTGGGGGTTTCTAATTTTGCCTCGGACAACAAGGTGTCCCTATTCACTGCGTTGAAGGCATTCTTTATGTCAACCTTAAGGATGACCTCTCCATTACCACAACCAAGGTACGTGGCCAGGGCATATATGGCAGCCTCACAACCCCCCTTTGAGCCAAAACCTAATTGGAGGGGTTGGAATTTAGCAGATAAATCATTGCTATAATATCTGCAGCATATCATGGCTGCCATACGCCTATATGTGGAACCTACGGCAATGGGACGAATGCCACCATCCTTCTTGATAAGAGCGCATAAATTTGCTCCGTACAATATGTCAGTGATGGCACCGTCCACATTGCCGGAGAGCATCAAATTCATGAGAGCAGTCAGCTCCCTCAGGAGTGCATCGCCAGCCTCCCCGGCGCTCGAACACACAAGATCTTTGAGATGTTGTGGTGTTAGAGCATCGAGGCCACCAGCCGACCCAGTCCGGAAGGAGCAAACTGCTGCGAACACGTCCTTGGCCGTGGTAGTCAGATGCTCCGAATCCATATCCGGGGCATCAGGAAAAGAGAGGCCATCCATCGGCGCTGGATGCTTGCTCTTCAAACCCGCAAGCGTATTTGGAGAGCAAGGCGCCACCACATCAGTGCTGAATAAGAGTCTCGACGCACCCCTTACATCACCCTCCCTTAGTTTGGATTCTACATATTGATAATTCGTTCTATTTGTATTAAAAGTAAATTTGGTGTCGAAAGTATGGACCGAAACAGAACAGTTGTGTTTAATTTGGGCAGTAAGTGTCTTTTTTGAGGCCTGATCTTTTTCAATATGTAAAATCCTATAAGGAAAGGTTAATAGTCGTTCCCAAGCTGTTTTTGAGTTCTCTCGCACAACGAGACCTATGCAGTCAGCCAATTTTTTGGCGACTGATGGCCTTGCACCACGGGGAACTCTTTTCAAAACCGGAACAGAATTTTTTAAATTCGAAAGATGTTGCCAAAAGGGAATTTGGACACAGTCTTGTGTAGAAATTGAATATGAAGTTAAAGGGTCAGAAAGTACATCTTGGGATTTATGCATTTTGCCAAGATGTACTTTCAAACCCCGCTTACCTTTAAAGAAGCGGGCCTGGTCACAGTAGGGGCAGCGTACTAATTCACTCAGTGATGTGGTAGGTTGACTTGCGCCCCCTTCTACCTCACCATTGCCATCACTGACTGCTTGCATCTTACTATTTGCACTTAATTACTATATACAACTATGTATTTACAGTAAAGTATTTACAAAATATTAAAATATAGATACAACATGATTCTAAGAAAATAATGACAAAATAATGTCATGATAATATTATGTCACATTGAGTTGCGCATGGCAGATGGCGGCGGAGACATAGTGGGGCGTAGTCTCTGGTTGTCGCTGGTATGCTCTTGGGTATGCTGGTACCGTAGACAGAGAATAGTACGGCTGGTACTTATTACAACTCCTTGTGGATGTCTTGCAGGGCGTGGCAGGGCGCCGAAATAGCGCGCCATGCCGACCTTATTTTTACTTCCAATTTTTCTCAGTTGCGTTTGATCTCGTCTTTTCAAATTTTCCCGGAGATACGTTATTTGTTAAATTGAAATATTTTCTGTTTATATATTATTATTTTTATTAAATATTTGTATATATTTAAACGGACGTATTTAACATTTAAGGTTTACTAAATCTTTCACAAAAAATGTTACAACTTAAATTTTCGGAAAAGTAAATACTATAAGTAGGTCTAGTTTCTTATTTTAACCAGTAGATTTTCAAACCTTCGGTATAATAAAATGGACACCTACAGACCTAGATCGACTCAATAGACTTACACGCACGACTTGCAACAAATACAATGTCCTCCATATACATTCAGCAACGGATCGTTTTAACCTAAAAAGAAAATCTGGCGGCAGAGGGTTTATAGACATAAAGAATTTACACAACAAACAGATACAAAACATACGTACACACATGATAGATAAAACCAATAATAGCCCCATCCACAAAGCTCTTACAGTTATACAGACTTCAGGCAGACCACTTAAACTGAATGACGGGAATACACCTACGGACAGTATAGTAACAGATGAGCAAAAATTAAACAGCTGGAAACAAAAAACACTACATGGTAAATATCCTAATCAGACTCAGCAAGATTTTATAGATAAAGAAGCCTCAAATGCATGGTTATACAAAGAAAATATTTACAAGGAGACAGAAGGCTTCATGGTGGCGATACAAGACCAAATCATTAAAACTAATCAAATCCAAATCAAAAAAGAAATATCAGAAATACATAATAAAAGATCCAATAATAGTTTCAGACATATGTAGATTATGTAACACCAACCAAGAAACAATTGACCACGTAACCGGAGGATGTGGTTTTCTAGCTAATAAGCAATACACAGAACGACACATCAATGTAGCAAAACAAATACACTCGTAGCTGGCAATGAAATATAAGTTGTTAGATAATACAGAACCTTATTACAAATATAAACCAAATAATGTGATTAATAATGAAAATATAAAATTTTACTAGGATCGGGATATTATAACAGATAAAACCAATACAAATAATAGACCAGATATAGTATTAACACTGAAAGACTCTAAGATAACGTATTTAATAGACATTGCAATACCCAACACAGAAAATATAAGAAAAAAATACACAGAAAAGATACAAAAGTATATACCGCTTGCTGACGAAATCCGGCAAATGTGGCACCAACATACGGTCAAGATAATACCAATCATTATTTCATCAACGGGAGTCATACCAAAATCACTACACACATCACTAAAATAATTAGATCTACATAAGAATCTATTCATATCACTCCAGAAATCCGTTATAATTGATACATGTTCCATAGTTCGGCGATTCCTTACATCCACCGCACAGACACCGACAACGCTACACAATAAACCAACCCACTTGGCTTAGGCCCGTGATAGGTTCATCATATTTACCAGCATATGCTGAGATTTTGTACAATTTGTAAACCAAAATAATAATAATAAAATTCTTTATTGGCACAAAAGTACAAGTAGGTATAGTACAGAAGAGGACTAATGTAGGTACAGAAAATATCAATTACTATGTTCTGCTGGTACTTAAAATAGGAAATCCTGAGCTATAAGTACCAGCAACCTTCCAGTTTCACAGGTATACTAGGTAAAAATCTACTGGTTACAATAAGAAACTAGACCTACTTATAGTATTTACTTTTCCGAAAATTTAAGTTGTAACATTTTTTGTGAAAGATTTAGTAAACCTCTTATAGATACATAATAAATGTTGCGTGTATTATTGAGTGTAAGTGTGTGTATGTATGTGTAAATGTGTGTGCCGTGTGTGTGTATAGACGATTGGGAGGGATCTGCGTGAGATTAATATTGTTGTAGATATGTAAAAAAAAACAGTTTCTCAGATTGCTGGACGAATAAGTTTTTCTGTGTCGCCATAGGAGAGTTTCTGGAGCCATTTTATTATTTTAGTTTTACATTGATGTTTATTGTCTAAGTGTATATTTAATGATTTATTAATTTTGTTGTAAATATATCATCATAGGAAATAGTAGAAGCGTTTGCTGAAAGTTGTCCTATGGCTATCAGCTGGCTTTAGCTTGACCGTACGCAGTTTGCGTCTTAAGGATGATGATGATGTTCCGCATGCTTCGCGCATTGAATATTGCTTCATTATTATTTGTAGGATGAACAGCCACCGTACTGTTAAAACTTCGCAATATTCGTACAGTTCTTTGGTGGAAAATCTAAATGGTTTAAAAGTACTTACCTACTTTTAGTATGGCTCTCTGTGCTCGCTCAAGTTTTATCAAAGATGATTTACAAGCCCCACCCCAAGATAGAATAGAGTATCCTTAGATGGACTGGCATAGAGCGTAGTATATGCTTTTGATAACTGTTGGTTTGGCCACATGTCTCAGGTGTTTGAAAATGTATATAAGCTTACGAATTCTCCCCGTAAGTTGGTCAATGTGCGGGGCAAAACTCAACGTGTCGTCTATAATTACTCCCAAGTACTTTATGCTAGTGACATTATGTAACCTAGGACAAGTGCATGTTAAGCGGCTATCGGTTATGTGGTTATGGGCAGTAATAGATCGGTCAATATTTGTCTTGGTCGATCTTTTTAGGCTAAATTTAATAGTTTTAGTTTTGTCAACATTGAGAGATAATGTATTATCTGCTAGCCACTCAGTTACTATCTTGAAACCAGTTTGTGCCGAATCGAAGACCCGGTCCCACGTCTCACCTGTAAAAATAAGTGCGGTGTCATCTGCAAACGCTAATAATTTGCCATCACTAATTTTAAGTTTACACATGTCATGAACGTAAACAAGGAAGAACGTGGGTCCATGGATACTTCCCTGCGCTACACCAAAACCAATAGAAAGCTCTTTGCTGACGTAGTCATTGATCTTTACGCACTGTGTCCGGTTTGTCAAATAGCTTTAGAAAAGCTTTAACTGTCGGTCTCTTACATCAATACGCTCCAATTTAACGATCAGCTTGAGAATGGAGACCGTGTCAAAAGCCTTGGCTAAGTCTAAAAATATTGCAACACTTTTCTTTCTCTTATCTAAAGCCTTCACGATGTGATTAGTTAGTTCAAAAACTACGTCCTTTGTGGACCTATTGTTTCTAAAGCCATATTGGTTCCAAGTATTTCTTTAGCCGATTGTTAATTATTCTTTCCAAGACTTTACGCATACTACATCAAAACATAAATGGATTGCTGGCTAAAAGTGATATAATAACGGAATTTATAGACACTCTTTTGAACAGTAGCAAGTATGTACATATCCTATGTTTTACAGAACACAATATGACGATGAGTGATGTTGATCTTCTGAACATTCCAAACTACACTTTAGCTACCTCCTTCACTAGACAAAAACGGAACGGTGGGTCCTGTATATTAATACACAATCAGATTAGGTATAAAGAGATAGATTTAGTGAAAGTCGTAAATGTCTGCAATGTCTTTGAATGCTGTGCAGCTGAGCTAACCGATCATAAAATAACAATAGTATGCATATATAGAGTTCCAGGACCATATAAAATGGAAATATTCTTTGACAATTTAAACTATATATTAGGACAAATTTGTTATAAAAATAAACATAAAATTATAATTTGCGGTGACTTTAACATTGATATGTTACAAAAAACCAAATATTCCTCCTTATTTAAATGTCTCTTAAAAGAGTTTAACCTTACGATCGAAATAGATAAACCCACTAGGCCGAGTAGCGGTGCTTGCCTAGATAATATATTTCACAATATACGGGGCTGTAATAGTGAGATACTTGAATCGGGGGTATCCGATCATCTAGCGCAATTGATGCAATTTCCAGTTCAACAAACGTGTGCGTTGAAATACTATTACGTTAAAAAACGCGATTATAACAACGAGAACATGAATTTGTTTAAGCAATGCATAGGCAGCTTAAGCTTTTCAGACGTTTTTGGAACAAATAACCCTAATGAAAAGTTTAATGCGTTTTTTGATTCATTTAAACTGTTTTATGATCTATGTTTCCCCATAGTAAGATACAAAATATCGACAACTCATAAACCAAAATGGATCACACCAGGCATTAAAGTTTGCAGCAAAAAGAAACGATCTCTGCCATGGCAGTATAGGTTAAATCCAAACAAAGACACAAAAGCAGCTTTATCAAAATTTAGCGGCAGGTACCGCCGTGTTATTAAACAGACACAAAAAGCACAAAACAGCTGCTTTATAGAATCCAGCACCAACAAGTCTAAAGCGACTTGGAAAGTTATAAACAATCTGAAAAGTAACGTTCCAAAAACGCATATTAACGATATTGAGGTAAATAACAAATGCATCACAAACCCTCAAAGTATTGCGCAAAACTTTAATGATTATTTCATAGACTTAGTTCAACCTAACGCAAACTGTCAGGCTTATAATAATACGAATGTTTTAGAATCACACAAATCGATGTTCATGGAACCAATAGTCCCAAAAGAAATGGTAAGTATAATAAATAACCTCAAAAATACTAACAGTACAGGGTATGATGATATTAAAACAAGCGTGATCAAATCAGTGGGTCCTATAGTGGCACCAGTAGTAAGTGACATAATAAATAGTAGTATAGAAAATGGGGTTTTTCCAGAGGCTCTGAAAATATCAATAATTAAGCCATTACACAACAAAGGGGATAAAACAAAAATGTGTAATTATAGACCGGTGGCATTAATTCCGATATTTTCAAAAATTCTCGAGAAGGTAATTTATAATAGACTTAACAATTATTTTGAAAAAAACAACATATTTTGTAACGAACAAATGGGGTTCAGACAAAATAAAACAATTAATATGGCAGTGTACCATTTTCTTAGAAAAATCCACCATAACATGGACAACAAAAAACCAGTTGCTGCAATGTACATGGACATGACTCGAGCTTTTGATTACGTCGACCATAAAATATTATTAAAAAAACTCTACAGTTATGGCATTAGAGGTAATGTTCTCGAGCTTATACGATCGTATTTGGAAGGCAGAAAACAGTTTACTCAAATCAGCCAAGTAAATATCAAGTTAAAAACTGAAACTGTATACTCCTCAAGTACGAGAGAAATTTCGTATGGTGTGCCACAAGGGTCGGTGCTGGGTCCATTACTTTTTATCTGCTACATTAACGATTTCCCTAAAGTAACCAGTCATCAGATGTGCTTATTTGCAGATGATAGCACAATTGTTTTCGACGAGGGTAATTTTAAAGAAATACAAGACGACATAAACACAAACCTAGTTTCACTTATAGAATGGTTAAATGGCAATAACCTTAAAATTAATTTAACTAAAACTAAGATAATGGACTTCAAACTCCGACAAAGAAAACAAACACGGTACCAAATCCAATACAAAGGAGACGCAGTACTGGAAACAAATACGACAAAGTTTTTAGGACTGCACATCGATAGTGATATGACATGGAAAACCCAAATTGACAGTGTTTGTTTAAGGCTTTACCGATTTTCTTACGCTCTATACATGCTAGGTAAAATTGCAAATAAAAATGCTCTCCTTACAGCATACCACGGATATGTAGCCTCCACATTAAGGTATGGACTAATATTCTGGGGCAATGCTACTAATATATCCGCCGTATTATTGGCACAAAAAAGATGCGTCCGAGCCATCTGCAAACTAAAACAAACGGATACCTGTAAACCACACTTCAGGGACTTAAAGATTTTGACAGTACCGTCGCTGTATGTCTATGAGGTTTTGATGTTCGTAAGAACCAATATTCACTTGTTTGGACATGTAAAAGTCAACGTCGCTCAGATAACTTAAAAACATTATTCACCAGAACTACTTTCGCATACAAAAGTATCTATGCTATGGCACCAAAGCTGTATAATAAACTACCTTGTCATATTAAAAACAGTAAGAATATTTATGAATACAAAAACAAACTATTTAAGCTACTGAATGACAAAGTATATTATTCAGTTAAGGAGTATCTGGATGACCAATTTTTATAATTTTTATTATTTTCACATTGTTATTATAACTTACTTAATTTATTTTATATTATGAAATCGATTGACATTCTGTATTTTTATTTTATTCTGTTGTGACATTTTCCCTATTTTATTGACATTTTTTAAATTACTTTTTCAATTTATTTGAACTAATTTTGTATGCCTATCGGCGGAACATGGACTGTACAATCGACATATTATGTATATTGAAAACACCTGTAATGACCTGTGTTCACAAAATAAATAATTTGAATTTGAATTTGAGACAAACAAGGCAAGACAGATATAGGCCTATAATTATTTACACGATCTACATCCCCCGCTTTGTATATAGGATGAATTAAGGCTTTTTTAAATAAATCAGGCAATACACCTGTTTTTATACTCAAATTGAATATAACTGTCAGTGGTCGCACCAAATATCATTTGTACTGTTTTATTACATTAGATGAAATACCGTCAAAGCCCATCGCACAGTTAGTACGTAGTGAGTTAATTAATCGCTCTACTTCTGACTCGTCAGTTTCCAACAGAACAAGTGATTTACAAGAAGTATTTATAAATGCTTCATCATTCATCCTGGTACTACTATCAAACGTTCTTGCCACTTCCTCTGCTATTTTTGGCCGGTCTTTACAAAAAACCTATTTACTTCGTCAAGAGACTCTTCACTAGGGTCTTTTATCAAAAGTAGTGAATTGGTGGAAACATATCTTTTTTGTGTGTGTGTTATGTTTCTGATTACATTCCACATTTCCTTTGGATTAGACCCAGCGTTGTTTAACTCAGTCTTCTGTTTTATGTATTAATGTATAAGGTACATAAAATGAATAATTCACTCATATTTCTCGGCAATAACGACCTTGGTATCAATGATTACATTACACATTACGGCAGCGTGTGGCTGATGAGGTATCGCTCGCTACGGAGGACATTTGATAGAAATACATAGAAATCAGCAGTGCTATTTATTTATTGGTTTACCTACAATTGTTACACATACATACATAGACTCACGCCTGTTTCCCGGAGGGAAACTCTTCTGTTTAGGGTACTTCTGACCTGTCCTTTTTTAGGATGTCTCCAATCTCGTCAGAGAACGTCCGCCTAGGTCTTCCCCTTCGTCCTGTCCCATTCACACTTGCCTTGTATATCTTCTTTGTCAGTCTTTCGTCATTCATCCTCTCCATGTGCCCAAACCATCTTAACATGCCTTTCTCGATGCTTGTCACTACATCTTCTTTTACCCCACACCACTCTCGTATCACACAATTCTTTATTCTGTCGGTCAAAGACACACCAAACATACTTCTCAGTGCTCTCATTTCTACAGCATTTATTCTACTTTCAAGTCTCTTCTGCCATACCCAACTTTCACTACCATACATAAGGGTAGGCACTAACACCCCTCTATGCACAGCCAAACGCGCCTTTTTGGACACGTTTTGACTGTTCATAAATGCCTTCAGAGTTCCATTCAAACTATTACCTGCATTAACTCTTCTTTCAATATCTTTTTCATTCTTACCATCTCTTGTAAATAACGTACCTAAGTAAACAAACTCATTCACTTGTTCCGCTCGCTGTCCATCGATCAAAACATTACAAGCCGTAACGAATTCCTTCTTTTCAAAAACCATAACTTTCGTTTTACTTACATTCACTTTCATTCCTTTCCTCTCTAACGCACCATGCATGATTGTTACCATCTTCTGCAACTCCTCCGCTGAAGATGCAAGTATTACCTGATCATCAGCATAAAGGAGGCATTTGACGAGTTATATAATTACATTTACCAAATTATACATTTTTAGTTCAATGTAAAATATTTCTATGGCAAACACGGCATGCATAATTATGAGAAGCTTTCATGTATATTAAACAAAAATACATATTATACAGGGTGTAAAAAGACCCTTAACGAAAACTGAAATCCCATATTGTACCAATCACTATGTACATTTTTTACTTGGGCACCATACCGTACTTTTTTTTTATGTATTTACAAAAAAAAAGTATATATGTATGTTTATCCATTGTCTAGTACCCATAGTACAAGCTCTGCTTAGTTTGGGACTAGATGGTATTGTGTGAATGTGGTAGAATATTATTATTATATTATTATTATTATTATTATTATACCTGGGAAATTACTGGTTCAGGAGATATTGAGGCTCAAAGTTAGTATGGATTTTTTCTAATTAGGTACAAAATCGATGCATTTACCACGCCAATATGTTCTTTAGATGCTCTATGACTCCTTGGATAAGAAGGTATTTCGAGCATTGCACGCGCGCGCTTTTAATTATGGTTTAAAAAAATGTAAAAATTCAAAAAAAAAACGTTTACCAGGTATTATTTTTGGTTAGTATGACTTGGCATGATGTCCACAAAGAGTAGACTTTGGCTTGGTGATGGGTCTTGTGACACCTTGTATATTTTTATACAAGACTAGCTGTGCCCGCGGCTTCGCCCGCGTGGAAGTCGGTATCCTTTAAATATCCCTTTCCGTGGCCTTGATAATGTAAAACAACGTAATGACCGGTTGATGAAACTCACACTCATATTTATGTTTTTTACTTACTGTATTAGAAAAGTAGAAACCTGTACCTGCTACCTAAATTATTAGCTCTTTCTTTTAATAAACACTATCTGGCCGGATTACATAATTATAAGTTAATTTGAATCTTTGCACTCAAAAAGTAACACTCGAATAGTAAGTCTACGATGCTCTATGTAATATAAGTTTAAGCAAAGTTTAAGAAATACCCCTAGATGGCACCACTGCCAAAATTAAATGTCGGTGTTAAGATCCACCACTGACAATATAAATATTAGAAAAGAAACTGAAGTAAACTTTTGCCCAAATTAAGTCCGAATCACTTCATATGATACCCAATGTGGATATAATATGTATATTTTAAATTACGATAATTTTTGATAGAATGAACGGATTCTGATAAACTAAAGACTAAATGTTAACCAAAGACACAAACTATGCGTTTGTCACTATCTCCATACCAACAATTTAGTGTGTTGTGAGCAAGTCGGCAAAAGTACCGCTAAAATAATAATTTTAATTAATACCCCTAGACGGCACCACTGGCAAAATTAAAAGTCGGTGTTAAGATCCAGCGCTGACAATATAAATATTAGAAAAGAAATAGGAACAAATTTTGCCCAAATTGAGTCCGAATCGCTTAATTGCTAATGCGGATATACGTATATTTAAAATTGCAATAACTTTTGATAGAATAAACGGATTCTGATAAACTAAAGACTAAATGTTAACCAAAGACACAAACTATGCGATTGTCAGTATCGCGATACAAACAATTTAGTGTGTTGCTTGAATTCAAGTCTATTAAATTTATTGAATGACACTGCTAGGCTCCCATAGCGTCATGATTGTTGTCCAAGATTGTAATCGGGTCTTCAGGCAATATATTGGTGAAAACCGCATCAAAATCTGGTCTCTGGTTATTGCGTGATGATTTAACAAACATACAGACAGACAGACAGACAGACAATAATTCCAAAAAAAATTGTTTTGTGTTCTATATCGATAACTTGTCACAATCCAATTGAAATTTGGCAAAAATATTCAATGTACAGACTAAGAGCTCTTTGAGTTTTATTATAGTAAAGATGAAATCCAGCTTACAGAAAAGGATAGGCACACAATAATACATAATTAATACGGTGTGGTAAATGTAATTGAGTTTCCTCGTGAAAGTTATTTTTGAGCATTTTTTATATTTATCTCCATTTTATTGTCAGCACACCATTTTACAAGTCTACATATAACATCTTGAAGCAGTACTGCATTGTTATTACTGTCTACTATTTTAGCTAATTTCAGATCGTCTCTGCGTACATGTAGGGGGTTGAGTATTTAAAACAACATGGACGATCATTTATAAACATTATAAATAACAGAGGACCCAAATGTGACCCCTAAGGGACTCCTGAGGTTATTTGAAACAAATTAGATTCAAAACCATTTGCTACTACCTAAAATGATCTGTTTTTGAAGTAAGAAGCTAACCAGTTGAGTATGGGCCCAGTGAAACCAAATCTATTAATTTTTTTATTAGTAATACATATGAAACTTTATCAAAAGCTTTACTTAGGTCAGTGTAAATAGTATCGACCTGTTTATTAGCATCAATTGCTTCTGATATGCTCTCAACATAAGTTACCAAATTAGTACATGTGGACATCGATGTAATAAAACCGTATTGACAATCTGAAAGGTATTTAATAACATAACCTTTAATTTTTGCACATATCAGTGCTTCAAAAACCTTGGCTAGTGTTGGGAGAATCGATATTGGCCTATAGTTAGATACTTTATCCAAGTCATCCCCTTTATGAACAGGCACTACTTTAGCTAGTTTCCAACGGTGTGGTAATATACCACGCCTAAGAGAAGTATCAAAAAATTGCTCAAGAGGAGTTACTAGCTCCTTGGCAAATGTAACAACAAAGATGGAAGTAACGTCATCGTACCCTAGTCCCTTTGTTTTATCCAAATTTTTTAGATGTTATCGATTTTAAACTTTCGCGATTTGTATACATCATACAATTTAATTTAAACGGGTCTTATTCGTGATATTTAATTAATTTAAGGTATAAATACCTATGTTTTACCGACACTTCGGCCGTCTTACAACAGCCTTCGTCGCGGCAGGACTGATGTCATCTCAGCGTCGTCCTTGTGAAGCGCTGGTTTCGGCAGCTACTCTCACTTGTTTTTTATTTTTATTTTTATCCGAACTTAGATGTTTTAATATTTCCTCTGACCCTATCTCTAATCTACCCAAGCTCTCGGAGATACAATTTACGTTACTTAATATCGTATCTAAATAAAGTCGTTGATCAGCCGGTGTATATACTGAAGAAAAGTATGAACCAAACATGTTACATATGTCGGCGCCCTCACTTGTTTTAATATCATCGTAACACATAGTTGCAGGATAAGCCTTAGTAACATTGCGCTTTGTTTTAATATAGGACCAGAAACTTCTACAATTTTTGAATTTCATTTGTTCAGTGTGCTCTATATATGAATTGTAACACCTTTTTGCCAATTTATTACATTGCTTACTACACCATCTGAATGAGATGTTATCCATTGGATTTTTGTAAATCATGTACCTTTTCTATAGTTATTTCTTTCACTTATCAACCTCTGCAGTCCTTTCGTAAACCAGGGAGGTTTCGAATAATTACTAACAACGGTTGCTGGAACGTGTATTTTGATGATGGCATTTATAATATTATAAAAAATGTCTAGCATCGTATCAGGATCATTAATATTTAAAAAAGTTTCACAGCACTCGACTTCATCAAGTTCCTTTCTGATAGAACTGTAATCTGCCTTTCCAAAACTAAGTCTACAAGTACTTTCACGCTTCAATTTATTTTCAATTACATATTGCAAACAAATTTCAATAGGTGGATGGTATTGATCTATTTTAGCTAGAGTACTGGGAGCTTCAAAGACGTTGCATTGCAAATCGTCAACAAGGACTAAGTCTAATGTTTTACTTGTACTATTAGCAACATAGTTGTATTGTTTTAATTTATTAATATGAGTGAAATCAATTAACATCTGGCAAAGCTTATAATATCTTTTTATGGGGAAGCAAGTGGAGGAATCCGAGAGACCGCTGACATATTTCCAATCTATGTTACTCATGTTGAAATCGCTAATCAAGGCTGTATAGTTGTTATTTCTTTCTGAAACTGAGTTAAAATTGTTTATAAATTTTTCTAACACGTTGTGTTGCACCGGTGGGGGTAGGTACACAGCGCATGTTGCTAATTTAATAGAAGTTGTTAGGTCCACGCATACCCAGAGGTTCTGACATTTGCTCTCCCAGGAGTGCACCCTAATAGCAGATAACTTTTTGAGTACAGCAATCAATACACCTCCTCCGTCTATTTGTTTGTTGAAGTCTGAGGTATCTCTGTCTCGCCTAAAAATTGAGTACCTGTTGTCAAAAAGTTGGCTGCTAAGTTTCGGCTGTTTAACTAAGTCTCAGTTAAAACCAAAGCGTCGTAATTCGATCATGCTAAATTACAGAAAAAATCTTGAGTTTTGCTACGTAGTCCGCGCATATTCTGGTAGTAGATATTGAAAGCAGTGAATTTTAAAAGATAATTACACAAATAAATCTTAGCAAACAAAGTAACATTTTCAAACAACATGTTTTATAGAATCCATATCCTTTATGATTTACTCTCCGAATCTTTTGTTTTTCTTACATATAAACGTCCGCTACGAATCCAAACATATTTGGAACTCTTCTCTTGCACCCTAAGATGGGTAGCCTTTGTTTGCTGGACTCAAATGTTCAGCGACGAAGCTTGGAGTTATTTTACCTTCTAATCTAATGTGAGAGGAATTCAACTTGTCATTTAATGATTTCGATCTATTAAAAGCAATTGTCGCAGCTAGAAAAGTGTCTCAAAAAGTTGGTGTGTTGAAATGTACTACGATAGACTTTGGACGATTGTTATTATTTAGCTACATCGTACAGGTACGGTGAACAATATTTTCCTCTTTCACCACACAGTTGATAACCTCCCCCAAGCGTGTAATAATGTCTACGAGATTCTCATTCTTCAACTGAGGGACACAATGGATCTCCACGTTGCTTCCCCGGACGTGTTGTCCCAGGTGATTTAAGCGCCCAGATAAATCCCTAATGGTCGTGGCCATTTTCGTGTTGTGCTATCCTCGTCCTTCTTCTTAAGCATATTATCGTATTGATCTCTCATAGAAGCTACTGACGTTTTCAATTCCACAATTTCTTCTCGCATGCACTTTAGCTCTTTATTAATCAAAACGCTCATTTTTGCGGTAATCTTCTCCACTATTGACTCCGTCTGCGACTTTATTACGTCCTCTACAATATTGCATACACCTTCTTCCGTTAGAGGTGAAGATGTTAACCCTGGCGGAGATTGTAAAGCTTGTCTTTTCCTTTGATGGGTAGTTACGTTGGCTATTAAACGAGACGGCGCGCTAGTATGATTCTTTGTTTTAGACAGGCATCTTCGACAGATCCAAGTGGAAGGATTGCTTGGCATGTTAAAACTAGGCAATCGTAGAGAAAGCTTTTTAGGCATTCCATGCATTGCATTGCTTCGTCATCGTCGTGCCCAAGATCACAGCAACCCCACTCAATTGACAGTTCACTCATTTCGTCGAATGAAAATGATAAAATATAGTCTTTGTATTTCTTCAACGTTATTTCAACACAGGTAATCAACTCTAAACTGTTCAAAAACTTTTACAATGACGGAACGTTTGATAAGCGACTTGTTTATTGTGACAGATACGAGACGACTATGAATGTTGTGTATTCGATTCGTTTAAGATACACCACTTTGAGTAAACCACAAATTTTTATTTCGAGTCTTGAGTGTTCTTAGTCTTTGATTTTAATAAAAAATATTAATGCACAGGATTAATGGTTCTAAAATTAAAACTATTATCGAATTGAAAAAAGTGAAATGTTTTTAAGTATATCTCTTTTTTTCTTCAATTCAGTTGCACGGAGAGATTGTGTTTACCTTATCTCATCATCAGCCCTGTGTATAAACAGTCCCACTGCTGGACACGGGCCATATTATAATATTATAATATTACCAACGATAGTTTAAGATACAAAACTATTTATTTTCAACAATAAGTACAATAGATAGTTTCATAAAGATTCTACATGTACTGCCACGTTCCCAAAACATAAAAGAAAATCACAATCGGATGTTCAGTTTAGTGTTATTCAATTTTAGTTTTGTGTTCACTACAGTAATTGTGTTCAGTACATTTCTTGTTTACCTTTTACGGTACTTTTTTAAGTGTTTTGGCTTGCTACAAAGAAGTATGTGTTAGTACAGTTTCAGGTCTCCCAGAAAAAAAAGAAATAAGAACTTTTGTTGAGTTCTTACCAGTTCTTCTCGGCAGTGCAGCCATTTCTTGAACTGGGGCAAAATACACACTTAAAAAATAAATGATTTAAAAAGACTATTTATTTCATTGTAACTCACATCCAAAAGGTATATCAAAGCCTAAATGTTTTCACGATGAGACGGAGGATCTCAGGTAGGATGTCGGGGTTCAAGAGAAACACTCAAGTGTTCGCCATTGAAAGCCTAACTAAACTGGTCATAAATTCACAGACTAGGAGCGTATTACGATTTAAATCATTACCCTAAACCCTCAAAGGGCTCGGTAGCAATGTGCTTAAAGGTCCTTTAACGTCTTTAAAGGTCCAAGAAGCCTTTTACGCCTCGTTGTTATCAATTTGACCGCGAAAATCCGTTTGTCTTGTATCCAGTTCGGACGGTGTAATTGTAAATCTTGCTCCGAGACAGATGCTGAAATCCTGATAATATTTATTGGCTCTGCCTTTAGTACGAATAAATCTTGTCAACGTGATTCCTATTTAATATATTTGGAAATTTTGTTTAAAAAATTCTTGCTTTTCTATCTCTCAGTACGGACAGTGATTTGATAATCTTTTTAATGCAACATATTATATTTTAGCATTAATTTGTATCAGTGCGATATTTATTTTGTGTATTTCCATGCATATCTAGGGAGGCTTCCCGATTCAGCCAGCTTTCATAGATGACACAGTTTTATGCCACTCAAATATAACCTTAACAATGAAATTCCTTGTTAGCTTCATAACACGTACAATAAATGAAATTCGAAGATTAAAAAAACTAATACGTAACTCGGAGGAAGGATTGAAAAAGGTGACGTGGATGGCATAAGTATATCTGATGTTCAAGTACTTATAACTGAAATAAAAACCACTTAAAAGAGACTGAAGCGTGATGGAACCAGACGAAATTGAACAATATTTCTGTAAAAAAATCTCGTCTCAAATCCCAAAAGCCGGGTTTAATCACACATAATTGATTCAATTACGTATCATGTAAGTAAAATTAAATGAAAACATTTAAGTAAGTGCAGTTCTTGGAAATAATAATATTTCAAATAAAAAATATAAATAGGTACAATACATACTAATTGCAAAGCCCGAATTAAAATTATATTTACGATATGAAAATTATTATGTTTTTCTAGTTCTTGAATACCCCAAATTTTGGGGTATTCCTAAAAGCGCAACTATTTTTGAGCGCAACTAAAAAAGCGCAACTACTTTATTCCACAAAGCGCAACTAAATATCAAGGTGCAATAGTGCTGGTTAATAACAAACGGAAAATATCGATCGTTGATAATACAGGTCATTTTAGTATACTTTATGACTTTATGACATTTGATGGATATAAAAATAATACAATGCAGCGGGGAGCAGGGTGCGGTGCGGGGAGCAGTGACCACAGGGCAGAGCTGTTGCTGTACGTCTGAGTTTTACCTCTACCATGCAGTGCCTTATATCTGATTCATGACCCTAAAACCAAGTTTTTTCTTAGGCTAGTAACTTCTGTTCATTTATGGTACTTTTCAAAACATTTTACTGATTGATAACTTTGTTAACAAATTCTATAAACACTTCTAACCTCTGTTCATTTCTCTTATCCTGGTACTTTTGTAAACGATCACCATAATATAATAAATAAAAATGGGCAGATGATTTAAAAATCCTAATATGAAGGGGCATAATAGATTCTTAAAATAGTCCTTTAAGAATCTATTATGCCCCTTCACTATTTTTCGACGTGGTTGCTCTTTGTGGAATAAAGTAGTTACGCTTTTTTAGTTGCGCTCTAAAATTGTTGCGCTTTTAGGAATACCCCAAAATTTTAGGTCTGTTTATCCTTCTATTTTCCGTACTAATCTTTGTAACTAATTTGCGATTTTCTTTAGAACATAGAGAAATTTATAGGGCTATATTTACGCTATAATTTTAGCTGGTTGGTGGCGCTATTGTAAAGATACAGAAAATAATATACTTACCTCCACATATTTTGTCCTTAGCCCGCTATCATCTTTCAAGTTTATTGTCACGATTTCCCAAGTGTGTTGTAAAGTGTGATTACGGACCCTAAGTCGCTTGTTGTGTCATAGAAAACGACACCATATTTAAATTATCATGAGTACCAAACAACTATTACATAAAACTACTGTGCTCATAATAATATGCGGGAACACGTTTCCATAAAACAGAACCTTTCAAGAGCGATAAGCGTATACACAATATACACACAGAAGTTTGTGTTAATTGTATGACATGTCTGCTCAACTTTGACAATGCAACATTTATATTACTTGTGAATATTAGTCACGTATACGTTTATAACTTATTTGTTAATCGTTAGTGCGCTTCTATATCGCTAAGAGCTATATCCTAAAAGCGTTGTTCAGTATTTTGTTGCAACATATTTTTAGCCGTGGTAGTTTGCCTAAACAAATCATTATTTAGTAATTGTTATTACTTTAATAAATCGCATTATTAGTATTTCAATACCTGTTAAACACCTTGGAGAACAACATTTTGTGTTGTAACCATATAACGTATCTATCTTTTACTAAGCGTAGCATTGTGACATACATTAGATCCATATGGTAGAATACCGACAACATCGAAATTCTATCCATTGCTATGTTACTCAGCCATAAATGGAACGCGCAATACAGTGCACCCACAAACACGACGGTCCATCACAATAGCCATTCACATGATGATAGGCAATTGTGTGACTGCGCGTCAATTTTACACGTTGTCCTTTAAAACCTTTGACGTGCATACAGAACCGAACGCAGAAATTTGGTAATATTGCTGACCTACTAACTGGTCATCATTGTGGCTTCTTTTTGGACGTTTTGAAGTGAACATAATTCTATTGAAAGTAGTTGTGGCAGTTCCATCACTTTAAATATGTTATTGTTAGAACAGGTAGCTAAGGGACTCAAAGCAATCACAACAAGTAGTCTCCTGTCGTAGTAAGTTGCGTTGCATTGCATCGCATTCGATGGTGTGCAACGGTGACGAATGTCATTTCGTAGCGTTTCGTAGCAAATGCAACCTTAACAGTTGCGTTGCATTGTACCGCCACGCGTTGCTCACTCAGAACAAACTATGGTTGGCAATGGTGTTTAGAGTTGCCTTAGGCAAGTGGGAAGTTGTTGCAGATGGCAGTGGAAGTTTGTATTTCATCCATCTGACTATGGCAAGCAAGGAATCTAACATATATTTACTGTGCTTCACAGCGATGAAATTAAACAAATCAATTACCTGGTATTTCACTGATGTCAGGCTTGGAGCTAAATTAGACAAATCATTCAACTATATTGGCCAAAATAGACTGAATGAAGTATCCACTTAGCTGTTCCTCAAACTTATGTCTTCAGGACACGATGCACGTGGACGTGGACACACAAATTTTTGTAAGGTCAAGTTCAATTCAACTTTTGCCGGGCGAACCAAAGGCGGCAGTTACAAGTATTTACAAGACTATTGCACAATACAATTCGCGAAGCTTCAACCATGTGCTTTTCAAACGGCGATATTTCACGAGACGACAAAACGTGTTAATTTTTCAAGTCAAGAAGCAAAAATGGAAAGTCATCTCACAGTATGACCAGAGTCAAAAAATTACAATAGACAATATAATGATACAAACTAATATTATCGATTCAATTTATCATAGACAATATTTCTATTTCAAACACCCACCTGCCCCAGACCGGCCTACCGGTCCGCTAATCAGTTGGTAGACGTGACAACGTTGCAACCGCTCTTCTCAGAATCGAACCGTCCACCAAGACCTCACCAAATCGGGGAACTCCATCAGCCCCAGTTACCAAATGAAGGATGCGCCCCCTGCGCCATCTGAGTGGCGGAAGGTTAGCCTCCTTGATCAAAACGAGGTCTCCAATCTTGGGTGGATCGGTCTTGTCGGTCCACTTAACGCGTTGCTGGAGTATGTGCAAATATTCCAAATTCCAGCGTTTCCAAAAGCTCTGAGTAATCTGGCGTACCAATTCAAAACGCGAGAGACGACCAGGTCTCGTATCAATATAGGGGTACTCAGGCAAGGCGACAAGTGGGCGACCAACCATAAAATGGCCTGGCGTAAGGGCTTCCAAATCATTCGGATCTGAGGAGATCGGGCACAATGGCCTAGAGTTCAAAACGGCCTCAATCTTACAAAACACAATTGCGAGTTCCTCAAAAGTAAGGACTGATTCACCAATTGTCCTGCGCAAGTGTGTCTTGGCCGATTTAACAGCGACCTCAAATATACCACCCCAATGTGGCCCATTTGGTGGAGAAAACAACCAATTTATCCCACGTCGGGCAAGCTTATTGCTTATATCAGCCTTGTTGGTTTCAAGGAAATTAACTACGTCATTCAAATAATTATAAGTGCCCTTGAAGTTAGTGCCGCAATCAGAACGGATCAAGGAAGGCAGCCCTATGCGGGATACAAATCTGTCAAATGTGGCTAAAAACGCCTCGGTCGTAAGCGAGGAGACCAGTTCTAAATGTACGGCCTTTGTGGAGAGGCAAACGAAGACGCACAAGAAGGCCTTAACAGTCTTGATGTTTCGAAGTGTCGACGTTTTCACCAAAAAGGCACCAGTGAAGTCCGTGCCAACACCGTCAAACGTCCTGCTCTCTGTTACGAGATCTGCCGGTAAGTCTCCCATCTAGGGCTGCATGGTAGAAACCGTGAGCTTATAGCAAGGGATGCAGCGAAAGATTACACTCCGAATGATTCTTCGGGCAGAAAAAATCCAAAACTCGCGTTGCAAAATGGCCAACAGAGCATTACAACCAGCATGCGAATTTTTAGGTGACGGTCAGTTACCAACAGACGTACCAAATGACTTTGGGTAACAAAAGGGGGTGACGTGCCCCGTAACGGAGGTTGGCGTTCTTGAGACGCCCTCCAACGCGAAAGAGACCCGTGTCGTCCAAAAAGGGGTTCAATTTAGATACAGCTCCCGACAATTTCGATTTTCCTGACTTAATGATAGCAATCTCCCTCTCAAAATGCGCCAGTTGCACAGAACGAACCCAAAAGGTGAGGGGTGTCGTTCCTGTGGTGAGAGAAACGGTGTCAGTCGTTTCTGTTGTGGGTGCCTAAAATTAAAAACAAAACGCTTTATCCAAGCAGTAGCACCTAAAAACTTTTCGAGGGAGCTGTAGCGATTCAACCAAAAATCGGGATCGAAGGCGCATTCCACTTTCTCAAGAGCGAGTGTTCGCAGACCCGGCAAATTGGAAGTATTCAGAACTGGCGTTCGAGGCCAATAAATTTCTGGTCGACTCAACCATTCCGCACCCCACCACAGCGAGTGGCCTATTAAAATAGGCGTCAAGCATCCGCGCGAGGCACAATCAGCGGGTTTGAGCTCACCTGGCACGTGTCTCCAAACAAGCGAGACTACGGATTTTTGTATTTTGGAAACGCGGTTAGCCACAAATACCTCCAAGGTGTGGACGGACGCCTTCAACCAACAAAGAACAATTTGGCTGTCTATCCAGGCGTAGATCCCATTAATACAAATTGTTTTACCCAAAGTGTTCGACACGTGATTCAACAATCGTACGAGTAGGGCTGCTCCCGAGAGCTACAATTTCGGAATGGTCAGAGACGTCCGAAGGGGTGCCACCTTGCTCTTCGCCATGATCAGGGAAACGCGCACCTGACCTGAGGCACTGACTGTGCGCAAGTACACCACGGCCGCGTGACCACGTTCCGAGGCATCACAAAACCCGTGAAGGATTGCCTTGTACTTCCCGGGAGGAAGGATGGGACGAGGCAAGGAGATCAAATTGGCGGCAGAAAGTAAGGATACAAAAGAGGTCCATTTCTCAACAAGATTACCGCGGAGAGGTTTGTTCCAAGTCAATCCTGCTGTCGAAAGGTTCTGCAAGAAGCATTTTGCCCATAATATAACAGGACAAATCCAACCGTTTGGATCAAAGGTTTTGGCGACAGTAGACAACACAAGACGTTTAGTCCAAAAACAAGGCAATTTCAAGTCTACGTTATACGTAAAGATGTCTTGGACTGGTCTGTACTGAACGCCGAGAACAGCCATCATGGCAGGGTTGTCAACATTCTCAAATAAATGTGGATCTTGCTGATAATTCTCGGCATAGCCCTCCAAAAGCGCTGGTGAGTTGGAGATCCATTTGCGCAACTCATAACCAGCGGAGGCCAAGATACCTATCAATTCGTCCCGAAAAAGGATCGCCTCGTCCGCTGTGGAGGCGGCCGAACAAATGTCATTCAAATAAATATCGTCCTTTAGGATGGTAGAGGCTCGTGGGAAACGTAGGGTCTCGCGGTCTGCGAGCTCCCAAAGAGAACGTATTGTCAAGTAGGGGCTCGACCTGAGCCCGTACGTGTTGGTATTGAACTCGTAGATGAACATAGGATCGCGAGAATTCTTTCTCCAAAATCAGCTGGAAACAACTGTCATCAGGGTGGATAATCGTCTGCCTAATCATCATTTTTATATCGGCCACAAAGACTACCTGATGTCTTCGGAAGCTGGTGATGACGTCACAAAGGTCCTTGACCAACTTGGGACCAGAATGCAAGCACTGGTTCAAGGATACACCCGTAGAAGTCTGCGCAGAACCATCAAACACCGTGCGCAGCTTGCCAGTTGATGGCTTCAATACCGCATGATGCAGGAGAAAGTAATGCTCCACCGAACGCCAATCCAAATTTTACACGGACATGCGTCCTATTTGTACATATTCTCTCATAAACTCAATATACTTCTGTCTGAGCTCCGAATCACGACCCATGCGACGCTCTATAGCCAACAATCTCTTTTCGGCTAAAGGTCGTGACTCACCAAGCAGAGGCCGAACAGACAGGAAGGGTAGCTTCGTAATAATCCGACCAGAACGGAGTCGACCAGTTTTGTTCTGGAAGAACAACTCGCATTCCTCATGTTCTGGATTCAAACGAGCAGCTTAAGGGGGCTCCTCTACTTCCCAAAACCTCTGAACCACATCAGAGAGAGCGGAGCCTACCGCCAACAATTTATCAAGTTCGGGTGGAAGGGGTTCCCTAGGTACAGGTCCCATCAAAGCAAATCCAAATATGGTCGGGATGGCAGTCAAACCATTTGGCACCAAGACCCGTTTCCCACCAATCATAATTCCACCGACGACATCAGAGCCAATCAAAAAATCGATTTGTCCTGGTGTGTAAAATTTGGGGTCTGCCAGTTCTAATCCCGATGTCAAATTCACTACAGCAGCGGTTAGCTGTTTCTGTGGATGCATACCCAAAATATTCTTAAACCAATTCTTATTATGATAATTATATAATACTCCTATAATTCATGAGAAATTGGCTTTCGAAAATTTTGGCGGGTATGGCGGTTATTTTTGGTGGGAAAAAGTAAACCAAGCCAAGTGACACTTCGAGACAGCAAGCGCTGAAAGAACAAAATTGCTGTTCCACGCCTGCCAGCCGATCATTGATCTGCTTAAATCTTTGTAATAAGGCCTGCTGGCGATCAGGCCGGTTTACCAGAGCAATGGCTGAGGCAAACTAGCGCAAATGTGATGTAATGGCACCCGCAGCTGCACGCAAATCCTTGATAGCCGACATAATAAATTCTCAAAAGAGCTCGGACAAGCGTTAAATTAAAACTTAACAAAACTTAAAGTTTGTTAATTCTTTGAAAACAAACACAAAAGTTATCCAAAAGTTATAACTTATAACAAATTAAAAGTTCCAACTTCAAATTAATTACTTAAAATTTTGCAACAGACAGACTAACTTTGTTATGTGTGATATACTAAGTAACACAGATATGTGTTACCTAACAATATTATCAATATATTATAACAAAAAACAAAGTTTATTAAGTTTATTTATCAATGTGACCCGCCCATCTATGCAAGGTCAAATGTGATTATTATAATGTTTCAAACTCAGTGTATGCAATTAACTTAGTCAATTAATACGTATAACCGATATGTATCCAACCAAAAATGACTGATTAATGCTACAATAACAAATTTAAGCTAGATTTCAACAATTCAAGTTAAACAATTACTGATTTAAGGTTATGTATATGACAATGTGTTTCAAATTAAGTAGGTCAACTAATACAAATAAATGTTATGTATTTAAGCAAAACTGACCTAACAAACACTACAACACTGTTAACAAATGTGATGTAGCAATGCCTAGTTCAGATACAACTTTACAATATAGGCACACTCAACTACTACTCAACTACGCTCTGCTACCAAAAAATATGTTTAGAGTTGCCTTAGGCAAGTTGGAAATTGTTGCAGATGGCAGTGGAAGTTTGTATTACATCCACCTGACTATGGCAAGCAAGGAAGCTAACATATATTAACTGTGCTTCACAGCGATGAAATTAAACAAATCAATTACCTGGTATTTCACTGATGTCAGGCAGCTAAATTAGAAAAATCATACAACTATATTGGCCAAAATAGACTGAATGAAGTATCTACTTAGCTGTTCCTCAAACTGATGTCTTCAGGACACGATGCACGTGGACGTGGACACACAAATTTTTGTAAGGTCAAGTTCAATTCAATTTTTGCCCGGCGAACCAAAGGCGGCAGTTACAAGTATTTACAAGACTATTACACAATACAATTCGCGAAGCTTCAACCATGTGCTTTTCAAAAGGCGATATTTTACGAAACGTCAAAACGTGTTTATTTTTGAAGTCAAGAGTCAAAAAATTACAATAGACAAAATAATGATACCAACTAATATTATCGGTTCAATATTTCTATTTCAAACAAATGGTATGCATCGAAGTGACAGCATGAAGTACCGTGCCGATGTCGTAAGAAGTTGCGTTGCGTTGTATCGCGGTGCATCACTCACGCAGGACATCAGATGGTTTGCAAGGGTCGAAGTGATTTATCAACGTGCAGGACTGTATCGTAATAAGTTGCATTGCATCCCAAAACGTCGCTCACCCAGGATAACAGGCGATTTGCAACCAGACACAACAACATGCCATCAAATAATATTCTTAAATTATAAGCAGCGTGGTATGACGCAATGTAGCGACATTGCGTCATACCACGCCGCTTATTTACGACAACAGTTAGTCGTAGCTCTAGACTCAAGATAGACAAGTAAGTAACTACTAGCATAAAGTTTAAGCACTTGGATCAGCTGCAGTCTAGTAAATACATGCATGATCGCGGTAATTCTAGTGTCGTGTCAAATCTGTTTACCTAATGGAAACTCGTGCTTAAAGTTAAGACGGTAAACCTCAAAAATGATGCCGTGTATAAACTTTAAAAAGTGCGGGTAAGTTTAGAAGCAGGAAATTGCTTTAAGTATGCACAGGTGTTGGATCTACGAGAGCTACTTATTTACCGCTTTTTCTTTGGGAATATGTAGCTTGTAAGCAGATGTTTGGGCGAAAACTTGTGTGGTTTTGGTAGTTTGGCTTTTAGTGTATATGTTACTGTAAAAGTCCGCAGTACGGTAAATCTTAAGGTCTCCTATTTTTGGGTTGAGGGTCACAAGAGAACCTCACATAGCATATTTGGCAATTTATATTTTTATGCACAATGTGTCAAATATTGAAATTATCGTATATATATATATACGATAATTTCAATATTTATATGAGGGAGTTGAGGGAGCCCTGCTTCGCTAATCTAACCATATATCGTATAAATGGTTAGATTAGCGAAGCAGGGCTCCCTCAACTCCCCCCCCCCCCCCGTGGGATCTCCACATTGTCGTGGTGGGGGGGGGCTCAGTAACCGTGAGTTTAAGGTACACCCACGGTGAAGCTAAGCGGGATCCCGGGAGGGGACGCTCCACGTGGGCTTAGGTGAGGCCTGCGTAGGATGCGTCCAAAGGTAAGGTTGTGGGGGACAGTTCTGTCTGTCCCTCGCAGTCGGGTGCGGTCGCGGGCGGAGAGGCGTGTCGGTGTTGCGTTGCCGCGCGTCCTATCTCCGGCGACCAAATGGGGGCGCACCATCGTTGCGTCGCGGTGGGGCCGCAGAAGAGGAGGAGATGCGGTGTTGCGTTGCCGTCCTCCCTATCCTCCTTTTGGCGGCGGAGCCCAACACCTTCATCCGCCGCCAAGGGGGTTTCGTTCGGGGCCCGCCTGACCATCTGGCGGGCCAATACCCTTCAGGGGGTAGCGAGGATTGCTTCGGTGATACCCTACCCTCCGACACATGGGTACATGAGGAGCACGGGTTGGTTTTTAGTCAGTAAGAGTCTGACAGTCCCCTTCGTCCTGCCCTCCCAGGGCGAAGGGACTCCATGAGAGTTTTCCAACCCAGCAACAAAAAAAAATGGGCTCCGTCAACTAAGTGTTTTTTAGGGTTTCGTACCTCGAAATGAAAAAACGGCACCCTTGTAGAATCACCTTGTTGTCCATCCGTATGTCAAGTCTTTTTTTTTCAGAAACGCGTGGAGGTATCAAACTAAAATTTATATCAAATAGTCAAATCTACTGTCCCTTGAAGCTGTGAAAAATACAAAACTTCTAAGCCAACGCAATCAAAAGATACAGCCGTTTATGCTGCAAATGTCCTTAAATTTTCGAAACTCGCAAGGTAATCAAAACCTACAGAGTACTTCCCGTGAACTCACAATCTTGAAATTTGGTACGAAGCAATGTCTTATAGCACAAATAAAGGAAAATTTGCGAAAACTTGAAAAAAATTGAAAAGATTGAAACTTGAAAAGATTCATTGATTGCCAACTCCGAAAGGCTCGAGATATCCCATCATTTTTCTTATTAAAGTCTACAAAGTTTGAATATAAGGTTCTCTTAGGCCGTTACCAATTTTTTATACAAAACTTATTGCCATAAATCATAAAGTTATTCAACGGAGTCCGATCTACGAGATAGGCACTTCAAATTATTTTAATGTAGTATTCAGTGCAAGTTCGGTTAAGTTAGTTTCCGAGTTTCACTTCGATAAGGGCGTCGCTATAAGGTAATAGCGTTTTGATCAGCATTGCAAAGTGGTACGACTTGGCGGCTGTATGTATGTACCTACGCATGTGTGGTGTTATATTTTTACTTACAATACGCCTTGTTAGTACCTACATACTGAACGCGAAGATAATTAAATTAATTGTGTATTAACTATTTGAGTATTTCTATTGTATATTTTGCTTGAAAATTGTAGGTAAGTTACACAGGTGTAGGATTTCAGATGATTATTAACGCGTACGTGTATTGGAAAACCAGCCAAAAGGCGCTAATGATGTAGCATAAAATGCCGTTATTTAATAAACATTCAAAACTTTTCAATTATTTTATCCACTGTGAAGATTTAATTACTATTTAAATAAGTAGTAACCAATTACCCTTATATAACCCCTCGAAGCATTTTGACCACCATCAAAGCATCTCAGGACACCCGAAGATGTATTTTGGCCACTTTCAAGGCTAGGTTTTCGAGCTAAGTACTGGCGCGTAATATTTTCGTTGAAAGAATGGTGATATTTCTATTTATTAAGGTAATATTGTATACTAAAAGACGTGTAATTAAATAAGCTTTCGAATGATATTAGTTAACACCAAATAATATACTTGAAGAGCGGTATAAAGCGCGCCCGGTATAATATTTTCCCGCCCTTTTCGAGCGCGCTATTATATTTCTAACATATTCATATTTCTCGTCGTTTTTTATTATGAGAGGTATATATGTATTGTACACAGTTAGAAAGGTTATTTAATTTACTTTCAGAGTAAATAAATATAATGGAAAGAAACATTTTAATTTTAAACATATAAAATATAGATGATTGTTAATTACCGCCAATTTTCATATTTTATTTTTCAAACATATTTTCTTGTTATTTATCAGATTCAAACCTAGATAAGTTTCTTTTCAACTAGATTTCCAATTTAAAAAAAACATATCTGATAAGAATCCGATAAGAATTATTCTTATTGGACTTTGCACAATTGTTTACTTTTTCCCACCAAAAATAACCGCCATAATAATTATAATAATAGCCTTTATTAACAATCTACAATCTTAGTTTAAATAAATTACAATAATAATTTCTTATGACATCGGCACAGATTGTTTTGCTTTCGCATAGGCCTCTCCCAGGCTCTTCCAATGAATACGGTCGTCACATAATCTAGTCCATATAACACCTGCGGTTTCCTTTAAATCGACGCTCCATCTTCGGCATGGTCTTCCCCGTTGTCTTTTTCCTTCTATAGAATACCATTCCGTTACTATCTTTGCCCCTTTGCTTTGTTTATTACGCATCAGATACCATAACCGCCATACCCGCCAAAATTATCGAAAGCCAATAAATATCTCATGAATTATAGGAGTATTATATATCATATGATAGGTTTATTTATTTACTCATAATAAAACAATAATTCATATCAGAAATGTAACCTCATCTATATATTTTTATTCAATAAAAAATAAATGCCGTGTTTTCGGTAATTGAATGAATATAGCCTCTTGAATTAAATTATTACACAATATTTGTTTATTCTTTTGCTGTTATTTTATAACGAATTAGTTCATTCACAATTAAAACATAAAAATATCAAATATAATTATATAGTTTGTTTAAGATGTTATTTTGAAACCATAATTACGCTCCGCACGCAACATGCAAAGACAGCGAAATATACAACATTTTAAATGCTGACATTTAAATAATTTTCTAAGCAAGCATTACTATAATTTTATATTATTGTAAAGCTTATACTACCAGGTATACAAAATAACAAAAGTAAGTAATATAACCGCTTGACCGCGCTCAAGTGATTATTCTCCCTTTTTCGAAATGTCGTAGACCGCGCACAAGTGACTATTTTCCCTTTTTGGTTACAGCGCTATACTCGGTCTGAATTTACTGTTTCTTTCTATTACGTAATGTTTTAAATTATTTTTCTCTGTTCTATTCAAATCATTGAACATTTCTTCATGCTGAAAATACGAAGCGAGTCTTAAAATCGTTAACCCGGAACGAAAAAATAATGTCAAATGCCACTCTTTGTTTCGCGCGCTCCGTGATTACGTGCTTATCGTATGCGTGTAATTAAATATTTTTATACTATGATACATGTTTTTTTTTATTTATTTCGGTGTAGATAGAATCCTTCTACAGTTAAAAGTCATAAAATATGTATGTCATCGATTTACTTTTTAAAATAATCCTGTTTAAAATACACAAAGTGTTTTTTCAACGATAGTCAATGTTCGCTGCTAAGTAATTACGTGCTTATCGTATGCGTGTAATTAAATATTTTTATACCATGATACATGCTTTTTTTATTTAATTCGGTGTAGATAGAATCCCTCTACAGTTAAAACTCATAAAATATGTATGTCATCCATTTACTTTTTAAAATAATCCTGTTTAAACTACACAAAGGGTTTTTTTCAACGATAGTCAATGTTCGCTGCTAAGTATAATAAATTAGAAAGTAAATATCAACAAAGAATTCATACGACTTGAAAGAGTCATTTATAAGGTTGAAGAAAAACATCACTTCAACTTACTCATGTTACCGACTTATCAACAATAAATGTTTATGTTAGCGCGCCCATGTGGCGAACGGCGGCGCAACATTTTGTTTAGAACGTGAGCGGTCAAGTGAATTCGGCGAATTGGCGCTAGCGGTCAAGCGGTTATAACCCATATTGTTATCATGACAAACAAAAATGGCGAGTAGGTCGTCGATAGACGACATTGTTTACAATAGGATCAACTTTGGCGCGTCGCATAAACTAAACATTCCGTCATTCAGTCACCATTTAAACATTGCTACAAAGCTTATTTAATCTGCTTTCATAAAAACATCATTTCAAATATCAACACCCAAGTGACGAGTCATAAGGTTAGGTTTAAGGTAGCACGGCAAGTGGCCTTGCTTCGCGGGTGGTCAGATAACGACCGCGTGATGCTTTAGCGGAAAATGTCAAATTAGAGCGGTTACCTTGAGCGGATAATATAGTCTAATAATAATAATATAATAATTAATAATTTACAGTTCGATACAAGTAGCGAAGAACATGTTTCATTGTAAAACTTCTTATTGCACGGTACAAATTTTATGTAATAAAGTTATCGCAAAACATATCCTCGTTCTTCCCCCTTTTTCAAATTGAAAAAAGACATGCTACAAAATTTATGATACTTTAATGCTTCTGGATCTGTTGCTGTTACTAAGTATCTTTTTCTTATATTTTTTCACTTACTCAAAGTTTGTTACTTTAGAAGTTCATGTTCTGCAAATGGCGCACAGTGGATCGATCCTATACAAATGCTTGGCCAATATATAGGGTCGCATGTTAGTAAGAATATCTCTTAAAATAAAGAGTATGTACGCGTTTTATGACTTTAAAGGGACCCCACTGTTAATTAAATATTATACTATTGTACGTAACATGTATTCTTTTAGAAAAATGGGTAAAATAAAAGTCTTTTTTTGTTTAATTATTGTTACGAGCTGGGGTTCGACGATAAATTATAACTCACTATGCCAGAAAAAACTGTACTTTATTTACTAACACAAACACTATACACACTTATTTCTCAACACTAATAAAAACACACTATTCACACCACTAATAAAACACACTAAACACTTCCGACTTACTTTCCTTCGCTTCTTGTTTATCGCTCCGATATTCAATTGTAACTGTGTCCAGTCCATTCGTTTGCGCTCTATTTATACTGGCCGGATAACATCACTAGCGCATTCTAGATGCTTCTACAAAACTGTCAAAATAATCGCGAACAGTCGATACTCGATACAGCAACGCCATCTAGTACAGAGTAGCTGAATTACCTTTAAACCACCGATACATTCAATCTCTTCTAGTAGTATATTCACCGATAGATGGCGTAACATTATTAAAAATTTACTATTCTCAGAAAAAAAGGTGATAGTTAATACATGTTTTTAGAACTAAGTACAAATCCTTATTTGTTTTAAGGTTTTCCATTTCAAATTATTATAAAGTCACTTAGCGCTAACTACACATGAAGTTGGTTGATTCTGAATAAGTATATTTATTAATTTAATGTACCTACCCGCAATCCTGTTAATGAGATTGCCAAAAGAACCAAGTGATGTACCGCATATAATCAGCAAGTCATACACGTTTAATAGTAACATTGCTGTTTAAAATAAAGAAGGCGTTTTATAAAATTTTTAATTTTTCCCAACATTGCAGATACATGCGGCTCTTAAAAGTAGCAAGAAGTAAGTATTAATTGGTTTATTTGCCCTCATCAATATTTTTTTGGAATTATGTGGAACTAGTAACTAAAACACAACTTTTGGAAAAAAATATTCGTGATTTTATTATTTTTAAAATCGGTGTTAAATGGCTGCTACAGTTTACAAATACGATGAAAATGCGAAGCTGAATAAAAAAACTGATGATTTATATATGTAAAAGTGATAGAAAGCCACGAATTAAAAAAAAAAACAAAAAAATGTTCGAGTAAATTTCTTCAGAAAGGGATCGGGTCTGTTTTGAAGCTCTTTTATTTAATAATAAGCGTGTTTTAAGGGCTTAATTATCCATAATTAGTTGAAGTATGTATTCATCTTTCGATATCACATCACATCTACTCTAATTGATTAGATTGCATATTCTGCCAGATGTCCAAGCATTTATATGGGATCGATCCACTGTGCCGGCGATAACTAAACTGCTACGGATACCGCTACGGCGGGCTTCGGGCGCTACGGTGATTTTGTACAACCAACCTGTAATATGAGCTACTTCATTCATGTGGTAGAATGAGTTTTACATCAAAGTAGTTTAAAGAAAATTATTATTATTACTACAATATTACATTAGAGCAAATAAAAGTTTAACACTAGGACGATCATTATGATGTGTCATGATTCTTTAGAAGTACCTATACCGGCTGGTCGTCATGTTGGCATTTCAGTGTGTGTAAGGCCGACAAGACCCAGGACCGTTACTTACCTTGATGTTAGTGATGAGGTGCGCGGTGGCCTGTCCCTAAGTTCATTCATAAAGAAGAACGAGAGTGAGTTGTTTACAAGCCATTACTTACTTTTATCTTTTTGTAGTATATTTTTAAAACATTGCAGTTGAACTTTACCGTGTAAAAGAAAATAAAGACTGTTTGAAAGAAATTGTTTCACAGCCTGTTTTTTATAGCTCTCTGTGGTAAATCAGCTAGATGCCACCTGCTGTTAAGAATATTGCTGTTGTTCGTATTTCTTTTTGGTTGTCGTCGAATAAATAAAAAGATAATGTTCTGTCTAATCTGGTAATGTGCACCTAGGATGCAACCGGAATAACGCTAGGATGACGGTGATGATTTCAATTGCATAAAATGTTTAGTAGAGTTTAATTGTACTTAAAGATAATGTGAGTCTTACTTACTGCTACAACCATAGGTACTGAAATTACACGTCATTTTGTCTAAATGTTGTAGAGAATACTACCGGATTACTCTTTGTCCTTGTAATGGAGGTGTTAATGTAACTGTGACGGTTGAATTCTGAGCTGTATATGCGTTGAGAATATTTTCTTAAGCAAAGACAACAGAATATTGTCTTAAGTCATTCAAATAAATAAATTAACCGAAGATGTTAAGAACGTTATTTAGACCATACTCAAACTTAAACTACATATCTACATTTAGTATAAAACAAAACTTGTTAAAAATAAGAGTATAAAAAAGCAAAAGGGGACAAAAATAACAAAAAAAAATAGCGCCGGCATAGATGCGTCAAAAATTCTCCGTAACGTTGTCGCCTCGTAGCGTGCCCAAAAGTTTATTATTCACTCACTTCATCATCGTTAGCCTTTAACAGTTCACTGCTGGACAGGCCTCTCCTTTGAAAGGAGGAATTGGCCTACTATACCATGCTGGCCAAACGGGTCGGTATAGGGTTTGTATCAAGTTTTCCATCTCTTACAGTGCTATTCTCTGCATAATATGCTCCCTCTGTCGGCTCTTACGACACCCATGGGATGATATGGGGTGGTGACATTTCGTATTCTGAATCCGTCACCACACGGAAGAGTGTCACTTATGAGCATTAAAAGATTTTTTTTTTTACATCCATGTTTTCATACATTGTAGAGCTATGACAAGAAATGGGAAGAAACTCTTGCCAATGTAATAGATCGCAAAATTAATACTAGTATACTTCTTCTTGACGACCAGTTGGCGCAGCGGGAGTGTAAGCGACTGCTACGCCGAAGGTCGCGGGTTCGATTCCCGCTCAAGGCAAACATTTGTGTGCATGAACATGGGTGTTTGTCTTGGTCTGGGTGTTTCTATGTATAATATGTATGTATTTACAAAAAAAAATTATATATGTATGTTTATCCATTATCTAGTACCCATAGTACAAGCTTCTGCTTAGTTTGGGACTAGATGGTGTTGTGTGAATGTGGTAGAATATTATTATATTATTAATCTCTTTATTTATCTAATTTTCCTATTTTTAACATTTTAAAATATAACATTCCAAACAAAAAATGACACTTAAAAATATAAAAATAGATTCCCATCGACGACGGGAATAGGATCCAAGTCACCGGCGGTTAGGGCTCCAGAGATAGGAATTTCCTCACAATCCGAGCCGTTTGCAGAATTACTGCCTTTTGCACCAAACTCTTGACCCAGCTGCCTAATTTCAACCTCTCTAGATAGCGTTCGAGGGTTTTCGCTATAAGTCCATTAACGGACACAACTATCGGAACAATGATTGCCGAATCAATATCCCACATATCGACAATCTCGTGAGCCAAGTCCAAATATTTTTCTTGTTTGTCTTTTTCTGCTTTCACGAGATTGTCGTCATGCGGAATAGTGATGTCGACAATCATTGCGCAGCGCTCTGATCGATCTATTATCACAATATCAGGCCTGTTGCAAACAACAGTCCTATCTGTGAAAATAGATCGATCCCAGAACAGTGTTGCATGACCATTCTCGAGAACTGGCTCAGGGATGTACTTGTAATATGGCGCTTCGACGTCCACAAGCCTGTACCTCAGAGCCAGTTGCTGATGTATGATCCTGGCTACTTGGTTGTGTCTGTGCAAGTACTCGCTATTAGCAAGACGAGAACATTCGGAGACTATATGTCTGAGGGACTCGCCAGGTCGATTACAAGCCCGACACAGGTTTACTGTGCCATCCCTCATGATATATCTCCGGTAATTTCTCGTCTTGATAACCTCATATGCAATTGCACAGACAAAACCTTCGGTTTCCCCGAAGAGATTACCGAAATGTAGCCAGGCCACAGAAGCTGGTAGATCCACATCAGGTCCGTGAAGGGCCCGATAGAATCTACCATGCAGCTCCTTGCTCTGCCATACAAGCCTGCGTTCGTCAACGCCTAAAGCTACAGGCCTGCGCCAGTTCTCTTTCGCCAATGAGAGCGGGGTGAGGCCACCATCAACTGCAACCACATCCCGATGCACATCCACGCTGCTCTTAAGAAAATATTCTCTAAGGTTGTACACCTCGCGGTTGTGTAGGTCCTTAGCGTTTAGAAACCCTCGGCCCCCACACTTCCGCGGGATGTACAACCTCATTACAGACGAACGTGGGTGAAGCATTCGAAATGTGGTCAACAGTGAACGGACTCGCCTATCAATCTCATCCAGTTCGGTCTGAGTCCACTTGAGTACGCCGAAAGAGTACATCAAGAGTGGCATGACCCAACCGTTACAGGCGCGCACCTTGTTACCGCCTGAAAGAAGACTCTTCAGAACCTTTTTCAGGCGACCAAAGAAGCGCACCCGCAACGATTGTTTCATGACTGTCTCGTTGATGCCCAAGGCTTGCGACATACCCAAGTATTTGTAGGTATCAGTTGCGAGGATCGATCTAAGCTGAGTGAAATCAGATTGATGTACTCCATCAGATTCCACTATCCTGCCTTGTTTTACATGCATAACTGCACATTTGTCTACACCAAATTCCATCCTGATAGAACTACTGAAGTTTTCAGTGACCCTCAGTAGCGCTGTCAGTTGGGACTCACTGCATGCAAATATTAATATCAGATCATCCATATATTACAAGTGGGATATACTTTGACCATTCCTGCGCAACTTGTAACCAAGCCCAGAATCTCCCAGCAATGTGCTAAGGGGATTCAAGGCTAGGCAAAACCACAAGGGACTCAGACTGTCACCTTGAAAGATACCCCACTCTATCTTAATAGGGTCGCCGTTTCCAAGACCCTGTCGACACCCTGGATAATGAAGAACCGTTCTCCACTGCCCCATACACGACCTCATGAAGGTGCATAGATTTGTATCTAATTTATACAATTCCAGCACCCTCAGAAGCCATGAATGAGGCACAGAGTCGTAGGCCTTCTTGTAGTCTATCCAGCATGTGGACAGATTCTTTCGACTACGGCGAGCCTGTTGGCTAATGGTCTATGAGGAGAAGCTCCTTAGTACCGCGGGCCCCACTTTTACATCCATTCTGACATACTGACATGATCTTATTGTCAGATAAGTGTACATTAATTTTCTTTGTCAGAATGGACGTAAATAATTTGTATATAGTTGGTAGGCACGTGATTGGCCTATAATTGGTGGGATCCGCGGTGCTACCCGACTTGTGGAACAAGTGGGTAATGCCTTTAGTCATAAAACTTGGTAACAATCCAGACTCTAAGGATGACTGAAACTGTGAAGCCAAGCAAGCATGTGAACTACGAAGCCATTTTAGCCAAAAGTTATGTAGTCCGTCCGGCCCCGGAGACTTCCAGTTTGATGCCGGACGTATGGCATTCAGCTTCCATTCTCTCTATAGGTTCACATGCTCGCTCTACTTGACACATCCATTCACCCTCAGTATGGGCAACAGGCGATGACCAGATTTTACGCCAGAAGGCTATAACCTCGGCATCCTCCGGCCGATCGCCATCACCCATACACTGGTCTGATTGTTCCCAAGTTCTATAAACAGACTTTTGATCACTTTGGAACATACGATTATGGGAATACCTTTCCACACGCTTCTTGTATCTGCGAAGACGACTTGCCACGCATAAACTTTCTGCTTTAGAAAGTCGATGCGCTCCGTGACACGTGTAATATATTCTTGAGGTCTAATATTAGTCCCCAAAAACGCACGTCTCACGAAACGCATCACCCGCGGGCGTTGATTACCCGATCTGAAGCATATCAAATTGCTGATGAGCACCCTAGTCTCATTGATACGTCGTTCAATTCTGCACTGCCATGCTGGTTTTTTCGGTTTTGGTCGCGTAACAGAATCATTCTTAAACTTGACCCCTGCTACGCGACATACCACAGTAGCACCGCAGTACAGAATTGAATGCGTATCTGTTAGGTCCCGGCTGTCACTAAAATAATTAGCTAACATTGAGTCCAAGGTGCACACCAGCGCTAGGTTTTTTTTATGCGTGGGCAGTCGTGGCAGACGTGGCCGATGGTCTGGAGGTGTGGAACGATAATCCCGTAACGCATCCTCCAAAGCGCTCCTCAAATTATCAGTGTACTGGGTACTCACATTTATAGCTACATTATCCATTTCCTCCTCAAAATGTTGTATTGATTCTGTGTCCACCATTGGTACAGTGTCAGAAGAGGTAGGGACAACATAGCTACACTGTGCGTCCAAGCGTAGCCGCTCAAGTGCCTCGTCATCCAACAAGTGACATCGCTGGATAGCGCGCACTTGATCTGATAGTCGTTGCACGGAAACATTAACAGCTGGTTCAAGGGCCTGAAACAAAGGCAGCATTCTGTTACGGTACGCTGTGAGGTTAATTCCTCCCTCTGTAGCCGCAAAATATGCGCGCATGACGTTTTCGTTTATTTGACGAGTCCAACGCATACGCTGCACATTACCACCGGTAGCGGGGATCCTATTCGTGGCCGGTGGGCCACGCGATTCCAAGCATGCTGGTGGCTGGCCTCTCCCCCGCCGACGTACAGGTGTTGGTGACGTCGGTGGGGAAAAATACTCGCCGCTCGATGAGCTCGACGCCTCTCCACTGGCCGGCGCCGCCGGTGCGGCTGCCGGCGTCTGCGAGGCGGAGCAGAGCAGCGAGTCCGGGGGTGATGAGCGTGCTCGTGCAGACTTAGCCCGTGTTAACATAGTACATTCTTGTTATTTGTTATTGTTTATAACACATTTTATGTGATGATGACGGATGTCAGCTGTCAGCAAAATTTTCATGTCGCTTAATATATTTTCTTTGTGTATTTAGGAAAAAGGTTTCTATTTATCTATTGAGTTTCTTACGGAATTATTTTGTGGTAACTGTTTTATCTGAAATAGTATATCAGTACTAGTAAAAATAAATAAAATTGAAAAATTGTTCCATGAATGTACTGTCAACCTTAGTGTTGCCAGGTTATATTATTATTATTATTCTTAGCGTATCGCTGCCTGGCAAATATTTTTTTGTATACTACATGTTGCATGACACCTGGCACTAACAAAACAACTTCACCACTGGTTTAAAATAGAACGAAAATGAGAGAATGGTACATCCAAATCAAATCAATGAATACAATTTTGAAAAGATGAGATAACATAGTAGTAGCTTTGCTGATTTCAGCATAAATGGGCCGACTCGACCGGTGAAGTACTAGTCTCTTATAGAATATGGACGTTAAAAATCAGTACTGTTGCGTTTTGTTCGTTTAGTGAGAGTAACGAAGGCCCATACCCCTTTTCCTACATCCCACTCCCCTTCCTCCTATTCTTATTTCCAGCCATAGGACGGCAACGCATTTATGATTCCTCGAGAGCAGCGAGTGTCCATAGGCGGCAGTAATATTATTATCTTAACATCAGGCGATCCATCTACTCGTTTGTCTCCTAGTACTTACATTGAAAATTGATAACACTTGGTAACAAAAAAAATACTTTATTTTTCCCAGAGATTCGATTGTGTAATTCGGAAATGCTATGCTATAGGGAACTCTGAACAGTAAATAAAATATATCAGTCACGTATAGCTTTAAAGAGAAATGTATATTTAATTTAAACAATTGTTCGTAGCTATTTCAAGTAATTATAATAATTAGACAGAAAAAATTAACTAGTTTTTGTTCTTTTATCCTGCCCGTTGTAAGAAGAGGTTGGAGTCTCTCTAATTAAAAAGCAACAGTAGTTTGCAAGCTTTGCAGTGGTCCATAGTATATCGTTTTTCTATTGAAGCAATTTCTTGGTGAAAGGCCTCACCGTGCTCATCACTCAGTGCACCTAGATTTCTTTAAAAAATTCTAGGTGCGAGTGCAGAAAATGTATATTAATAATATATTTAAAAAAAAAATTAAATGAAATATTTTTGCCACAAATGGCACACACTAAACATATTTGACAAAAAAATAGGTACAAAACAAATATTAAAAGAAAAACCGTAGCCTTAATAATAAAATAAAATAAAAACAAAACATAATAAAATTAAATACTAAAACCTACACTAAAACAAATAATATAAACAAAGGGCAGATCGTTACGTCTGCTCACTGGCAACCCAGCGCTTCCCGGCTGACCAATTGGAAGCCGTCTGCCGCCATTGGCCAAATAAAAATACACAAACAAACAAAACAACTAAAGATGGTGTCAGTGAACAGTGATACCAATCGGAAAATTTATAAATTTATTTATAAATTAAGATAAAAAACATAAGTGGAAGTGTGTGTCTCATTGGTGCCAAAAATTGGACTACGCTCAGTATACGTTGCGGTTGTTATGCCGCAACACTGGTATTCTGCGCAATCCATTTTAGTGGCGTCGGCGCCAGTGTCTGTTTATAACTATAAACATAGATTTATTAACAAGAATCAGATGTAACGCACGGCACAGTTGCGTGCGGCCACTAAAGCAAATACAAAATTGAAAAGCGAATACAAACTCGTCTCAGTGCGCTACGAAGCATCGTACAGTTCACGCGTCACGATCACGTCAACTTTTAAATTCTCAAAATGCCGTCTTGTGTTCTTTAAACACTGTAAAAGTTGTTCCTAAAAACAAAAACAGGAAAATGGAATATCTTTTCACAGGTAACTATTGATAATTTGACTGTTTCCTAATTTAATTTCGATAAAATTCGTATTTGTGCAAGAAATATGTAAGTGTTGCCAGTTTTTGTCGACGCCGTTCTGCCTGAATTAGGGAAAATGCACTTGTCAATTGATTATGTGATAATGATTGTCATGTTAATGAAAAATACATTACCGTATTATAAAAGTATAGTAGATGTAGATATATCTTCTTTCTCATAAATATAGTAATAGAATTTCAATTTCCATTAGTATATACCTTACATAATATTGTTTTGAGTTCGATCCCCAAACGATCCAAATATTCGTGTACACCCTGCTACTCGTCAAGCTTATAAACTTTGACCTTTGCACCGTTCTTATGGCGTAAAGAATAAGTATCAAAATCGTACAGCAAATGTTTAGCTTGACTTGGCGCCGTGTGTACATACATACTTATGGCGTAGGGAATAAGTATCAAAATCGTACAGCAACTGTTTAGCTTGACTTGGCGCCCTGTGTACATACATACTAATGGCGTAGGGAATAAGTATCAAAATCGTACAGCAACTGTTTAGCTTGACTTGGTGCCGTGTGTACATACATACTATTTATTTCTCAACTAATCGACGCCAGCGGCTTCGCACGCACATATTTTCTTATTTCTCGTTTTGCCCGATCCCGTGGGAATTTCGAGAAATCCCGTCTTGGTGCACCCCTACGGTTCCCAAGAAACATACATGCTAAATTTCAGCTTCATGCGCCGAGTAGTTTCGGCTGTAGCTTGTCTGTCAGTCAGTCAGTAACGCAAGGATTTTATATATACAGATTTACGAAGTAGTTAAAACTTAACTCGGTACCTACATTTAAGAAATGTATTTATAAAAGCATTAATTAAATCCATGGTAAATTCTTCAAAACCGCAAATGAATATAAGAATATTACATAACTATATGCAAAATACTGGGAGATTATTCATAATCTGGCAACTTTTCACACACATAGACGCGCGTGTCCGTACAGTGCCAGTCGCCAAAGGTCACGCACACATAGCTGTCAACGTGCCACGATTAGTTGGACGAATACGCTACATCTGATTCTTGTCATATCTGTGACTATAAAGTACAAACTAAAATCACTTTGCTGTATGATATGTGTGAGTAGATACGATGTGTTAAACATATCAAAGCAAAATAGTGTTGAATATGTGGTGTCGTGATGCAGAACCTTGCGTGTACTAATGTAATTTTAGAGCAAGCGTCAGTGTGCTATAAGTACCAACCTATACCAATGAACCTATACCGCCTTGGTGTAAGCGCGCTTGCGCCCAGATTGTTAACATTATAAATAAATACATAAATAAATGGTAAGTAATTTTAAAGAATAGTGTAAATTAAAAATAAGATAGTCATGCCTTTTAAATAAAGTGAAAAAAGGTTGTGTAGTTATTACAATAAACTTGTTTTGCTACAGGACCGGAAGACAGTCCTTGAAGTTATGAAATGGTTTTGCCAGGAAGAAAATAACGAAGAAAGCCCAACCTTCAATGCGACATTTTAAATTTAAATCTCCAATACGCCACAACAACACTAGCTGGAACTTGGGGTCTGCTCCGTAACCTGTCGGCTATACCCAAGAAGGTGAGTAGGTATTTGAGTACTGGTCATAGATGTGTTAAAAACTGTTTTGAAGTTAGAGAATGGTGCAAAGTGAAATTTTCTGTATAAAGTATATATAAGTATTATTTTAATGGTAAGAAATTGTGTTATAGATATGTATGTATAATAAAGTAAGTACTGTAATTAAATATGTATAGAAGTTTATAAAGTTAGGTATTTGTAGCTTTTTGTGTTTCTAGCAAATATTTCTTTAGATATACAACAAAGCTATTTTTGGTTTTCAGGCTGCGGATTGGTGGTGGTAGATCATTCCAGCAGTGTGTTGCGGCATATTTGAAACTACCCCTGAATGCAGTAGTCCTGTGCTTGGGCATGGATAGTGGGTTAGTGACTAACCTCACCATGTGCTTCGACTGAGTATCTCTCCAGCATAGCCTGTCATATAGGTATCTTGGTGTTTTGGCTTGTATAACTCCAAAAAGTAAAGTTGCCAAGTGTAACTTTCTTCTGGAAGCAATGGTAAGAATATTGTGTTTATTCAGGAAAGGAGTGACATGGCTGCGTCTGGGTATATTTACGCAAAATCTTACACAAGCATTTTGTATGCGTTGTGTTAGCCGAGCAGTACGAGATAACAGACATGGCCCATAGACAGCATTGCAGTAATTTAACCTGGCCAATATCAAACTTTCCACCAGTTGCTTCCTTACAGGTATACTGAGAAATTTTCTGAGGTTATACAGTACTCTAAGCCGGTAAAAGCAGTTACTTGCAATCCTGCCTATGTGGGCCTCAAAGCGCAGTTCCGGGTCCATGGTTAATCCTAGATTGCAGACACTGTCTGCTCTCTGTATAGCCTTGTCTAGTATCAGTATTTCCGGATTAGCGGAGAGTATATCCCTGATTTGATTTTTACTACCCAGCACCATATACTTAGATTTTTGGGGGTTTAGAGTGAGAGAATTTTGCTTTGACCACTCAGTGACTCTCTGTGGGTCTTCATTGATATTCTGGACAGCTGACGATATTGTTTTAGGTTTAAAAGACAGATACACTTACAAGTTATCTGCATAAATGTGATATTTACAGTGTCTGAAGGACTGCACTACATCAGCACTGTAGATTAAGTATAAAAGAGGCCCAAGAATTGATCCCTGAGGCACTCCTCTTTTAACAATACGCGGCTCCGAAGGCCTTACACTGCCATGAATCTCCACAATTTGGGTCCTGTTTGATAGGTAGCTATCAAACCACTTCACTGTTTCAACTGAAAAGCCATAGTAGGAGAGTTTGGAAAGTAGCAATGTTGGATCAATTGAGTCAAATGCCCTGGAGTAGTCCAACAAGACCAACAGTGTACCTTCCCCCCTGTCACGAGCCTCGAGTACACTTCCCACAACGTCATACAAAGCAGTAGTAGTACCCCTCTTCTTACGGAAACCTGACTGTAGGTCAGGGAGAATGTTGTTGTCCTCTAAATATGTCATTACTTGGGTATATACTACTCTCTCCAGCACCTTGGACAGACATGGCAGTATACTACTAGGCCGTAGATCTTTCACAGACTGTGGACTGGTGGTCTTGGGAATGGGCCGCACCACTGCGCACACACCGCGCCACAATGCAGGGAATGTGTTAGTGTAAATAGACCTTTTTACTATGTCCGTTATGGTCTGCGCAGTGGCTGGCAGTGTTAGGGAGATCATGTCCATACTAATGCGATCGATACCTTGAGCGTTTGTGCCTATAGTGTTTATAATTTGTACAATAGTCTCTCTTGTCACTGGCTGTAATTTAAAGGTGGCCAGTCCATACTTGTGATGTTCCAGGTATGACAACTGCGAGATATCCACCTTGCACTCTCCAGGTACATCCAAAAAAGCTATATTTATTGCATCAGGGTCGTCAAATGTTTAGGGTAGGGTTTTTTCTGTGTGGTCCGGTAGTATTTCACATTTTAGATTCTTCCATAGCTGTTTTGGATTATGTAAGTTGTTGTTGATGTGCTTAGTGAAAAATGCCTTCTTTTCTGAGTTTAGGGCGAATGTGGCCTGATGTTTTAGATCCAGGTAGTACTGCTTTTTCTGCTGATCATGCCTTAACCTATGATATGTTTCTCTGAGTTTAAATATGAGTTTAATATTGGGTGTAATCCAGGGAGTGTTTTGGTTGGGGCATGTAAGTCATACAAAACCTGGATCCAGTGATTGAAAGTAGAGACCATACAGTTGACATCACACATATCACTAATACTGGACCATGGGATTGAGGCTAGGTCAGTCTGAAAGTACTATTCCAATATGTCCTTGATAGGGCGGTATACAATCGTCTTTGGGCAAGCTTTTGATTTTTTAAAGAGTGATTCACAAGTGACAAAAGAGTGATGACCATGGTCACTATTGGAGTCCACCACTATATTTTGTATGGTTAAATCAGTACATATGACATCTATAAGTGTGCTGCTGTCCCCCACATAGTGTGTTGCTGTTGACACAACCTGTCTTAGTTTAAAAGTACACAGAAACTCATTAAGAGCTCTAGTTTTAGAGTTACTAATGTTCAGCATATCTATATTGAAATCGCCTAAGAGTATGACATTATCAAATGGGGCCAATGAGCTAATACTCTCTGTTAGTCCCTCAAAGAACCTGTCAATGTTGAACCAGGGTGGACGGTATGCTGTACCAATAAGTAGCTTAAGGCCATTAACTGTTGCAGACAGCCATAATTGCTCGATGTCTGGCTGTTCGGGATGGGGTTTCACTCGCGCATTAGTGCCTGTCCTGATGTAAAAAGCTACACCTCCCCCTCGTCCGGACTTTATGCTGGTTGGTCTCGGAATATGCTTGAGCTTGTAGCCTGACACACAAGGGGCGCGTCCGTCTTCACCCGGTCGCAGCCATGTCTCATTAACCGCTAGTATGTCAACGGCATGCCGGTCCATAGAAATTAAAAATTCGTCTTGGTTGGTTGCAAGGGAGCCGGCATTGAATAAACCAAACTTCAAACACTTGCTATTTGGCATTTTGTGTGTCTAAGAGATCAATGTACTGTGTGTATAGAGTATAAAGAAGATATGTTTTGTCTGTGTTTGTATTATTGTTGAGAAAAGTAGGCACTTGTAAATATACTGATAAATAGACTGTGTAAATATTATATATATGTTTTAGATATATGTAAATTGAATAAGTTTTGTGTGATGACTTGTGGGCATGATGATATAACATTAAGATTATAGTTATAGCTGAATATAATATAATGTGAGTAATATAACTGAGTGTAAATATCATAAGGTAGCATATATATAGATAGAAAGCATTTTGTTGAAAGTTATAGCTACTAACGAGACACACATGTTCCATTAAAAAGAAGATATATGATAAATTATTCACATAATGCATAGACAGAGTGAAGCCAAACCTCTTATAGTTAATTAAGTTTGAGAAGCTTTTATGGGGACACATTCGTTGACATAAAAACAGTTTGTATGTCTGTTTCAGACCGTATATGTTTGGTTGGATCCCCTGGCTTAAGGCAAGCGAGTATACGCCCCCGTTTGGTCCACACGAACCTCCACGCTGCGCGCTCTGCAGCTTCTCTGGCTCGACGAAACAACTGGCGATTTGATCCAGTAAGGCGCTCATGAAGATAAAAGCGCTTCGCCGGTCCCGCCATGTCCAAGTCAGCCGTGGTAGCTCTTCGCCTCACTCGAGCATTTTTGAGCAACTCCTCACGAAGGTCGCGCCTGGCCAGGCGTACGACGATAGAGCGTGGTCGCAGCTCTGTGGGCCCCTCAGGACTCCCCGCATTCAGTTGTCGTCGGCCAGCTCGCTCCGCGCTGACAATGTTCCGAACCTCCATGCTGACACCTAGCTTTGTCGCTATAGCCATGACGACATGAACCGGGTTCTCCGAGTTGGCCTCCGGTATGTTGTTGATTTCGATGTCGTTGGCTAATAGATCCTGCTCTCGGTCATTGAGTTGCTGACGCAGCTCGTCTATGGCACTATCCGCTTTCTCCGAGACGAGTGTACGCTGTTCCACAGTCTCTAATCTCTTTTCGAGACTCTCCACTCGCTCGTTATATGTGAGGACCGTGCCCCGCAACGTCGCTAGTTCGTCCTCCATATGCCTCCTGAAGCAGCTAAGTTCCTCACGTACAGCCCTTAGCTCGCTGATGATAGCGTGGTACTCAGGGCGGATGATTGGTGAAGATTCCCGTGAGTTACCCGCCACACTGCTGTTATTCTTCGCATCTTCCATGTCATCCGCATGCATAGAACTGCCTGGTGTAACATCATCGTTGGAGGTGCCTGATGTCGGAGGGTTAGCCTGGCAGCATGCAGATCTGACAGGCGTCTCGGCCTTGTTGTCCCGTGCAATATTTTTCCTGCACTCAGGGCAACGCTAGTCGGCTGCCACAACCGACTTTGCAGGAAAGCCAACGCAGGCTCGGTGATAGTGCTCACACTTCGAACCGCAGCACCTAACGCCCTCTATTGGCTTTAGAAAGCGACCACAAGCTGCACACTTAGCCATAATCGATGTCAACTCGTGACAGGCTTTGTTGGTAGTACCGGGTAGGTTGCCTAGATGGCGTTATTATATCAATTTGTAGATAACTTTGATTATGTTTGTTTAGAGAGAATATAACTAACGCCTCAGGTTTAGAAGACTGAGACTATATGTACTGCCCGCACTGCGTATATAACTCACTTTGGAGATTGTTTGTAAATATGTTTTCACTCAATTTAATTTTAGTTAAGGGTAGTTATAAGTATTTCGCACATAGAATTTGTTCAATAATTCAGTTTTTTGTAAATAGCACTTCACAAATCGTAGGACTACACTTGTGCCAGTTCCACGAACTATTGTTAATGTTTTTAGAAAGAATATAAGATGTTTTTTCACTTAAAACGATTTGTTTTTATTTATTGTTACACAGTAAGTATGACAGGACTCGGCGCCGCACGTCAAAAAAGTTATGAAATAAAAATATTGAAACCCAATTCTTTATTAGCATTTAACAATTGATTTACGAAACTTTCATATTGTGGCGATCGTTTATTTCCCAAAAAAATATGCCGTGACTTGAACAAATGCCAACCAAGCATTCTTTTCTTTAGTGCTCAAGTTCGAAATGAACGACGGATCTTTTATTAACTTCTTAACGGCTGGCCCAATAATAATATATTCTTTTAATTTTGCATCTCTCTTTTTTAAATAAAAATTCCCTTATCTATACGTGACTGAAATAAAATATTATTTTTCTGGTACTAGGTATATAATTATCTACAAAATACGGTATAAATTTTCTCCGGGAAATTTTGAGTGTTGCCTAGTGTAATCATACGAAAATATAAATAAAATAAATGTAATGCGATAGATCATTTGGTGCCTTATTTCAAAATTATGCAGGAGTTAGAAAAGTACAAAAGGATACTTTGAGCATAATCTTAATTAATAACTTATACACCGCTATTTTTTAATTAGTACAAAAAATTTAACACAGCACTAAGTATCTTTAACTGATCATATTTATGTAGTTAAAAAATAAAAACACTAAGTCCCAAAACTGACTTAAAACTGTCCACGAAAATACATGATAATTGGTAAATGCAATAATAATATTATGACCAACCCGAGTACTACGAGTATCATAGTAAAATGAACCATTGATAAATTCCTCTCCCCCCCGCCCCTCTGCACCTGCGCCACGCCCCAACGATGCGACAAACAGTACTAAATTGCTAGCAAAAGTGAGCGTATTGACAACGGTGGTGGACATTTCGAAGGACAATGGAAATACTTGTAAGTTTAGTAAATAAAACGTACTTAAGTAAATAATAATTTGATACGGGTGGCTCAAAATCGGTCTGTGTTCTCCACACACCTTGAGGAAGGCCTATGTCCAGCAGTGGACGTCTCTAGGCTGACATGGTGATGATGAAATAATATTTGTAAATAGCAGATGATTCTAACTTCATAAATACGCCAAAATTACTCTTTTCTTTAAGTCCAGAACACCTTCTTTTATTTTGATATTTGTTTGCTTTCTAATTACATACCTCCGTATTTAATTACTTGTTAAACGATAAATTTTACCGGTCCTAAGCCCGAATGAAGTATGAAGAAGAGGGTAGAATTAACAAAATTAAAAAAATAACTACCTACATTTTATTTGCTATGGCTACCTACATCATAAGTGCGACAGAAAGAATGCGAATGAGCAGGATGGAATATTATCAATGAATTAGTGAATGGATTGTAAAATGTGACTATGATTTAAGTGAGATTTCCTGCAATAAACAAATGATAATAACTTTGCTCTTTATTGATATTATGAAATTCTTACGTCACATATATGATAATAATATCTTCGCTAATCTGTCCTTAATGTTTTTGTACTAATTAAAAAATAGCGGTGTATTAGCATTATATGAAACAAAATTTATGTTCATACGAACTTTATTAACTTTGAATAACAAACTTTTTATGCTTCTATCGTAATCAAAATATACTCACTATTTATATTATGTAAATACAGTGAGTATATTTTGGCTACGATAGAATTGTAATAGAATTTTGTCTTTTACAAATTCTATTCAAAAGGAATCTTACAAACATGATACATCAAACAATTTTGTTCAACCTTAACCTGCAGATCTTTGAACCCGTGTACTCCTAGTTAAGAAACACCAGCCGTTCTAGAGGTTAAGGGCACGGATGATATCGAGCGCCGGTTGTGTCTGGGTTGCATGGTAATAGCGACGGCTTTGATGACGACCTGTGGTGGTTTATGAAGGTTATTGTCGTGGTATTGAGGCGCTTTGATAAGGATAAGGTTTCATCCAGTGATTAGTCCCTCTCAAGAAATATCAAGGTTAAGCTTACTACTTTATGCTTATTGTTGGGCTACTTGCGGTGTTGGTAGTGGAAAAAAGTCTAACTGGCTTAGTTATATTTTCAGTCATAGTAGGTTTTGAAATATTTTTTAGGATATCTATAATCTACCTATGTAGTTTCAAATGGCCAGTACTTTACGGAAGTATACACATTAGTGTACATGACGCATAGTAAACATGCATACTGCTGCCATATCGGTTATTCGATACGAAATATACCTACTAGGACAATGACAATGGACTGAGCCATAGAATATCACTATCCCTTGGGGTTGCAGACGGGCGTCGCCTTGTGGAAAAATTAATATTCTCTAAAATCTGGTTACTCTAGAAACGTCTGTTTCTAGAGTAACCAGATTTGAGAATGAGAATTGGCGCTCGGCTGATGATTATGAGTAGTTTTAATTTATGAATTATTTATTTCCCTACATGTATAATATACTTTCTATTGACTATGGCTGCAGAAGACCTAATTTTTTTCTTTTCTACAACCCACCGAAGAACAATCAAGTCAACTATTCCTTATAAAATTTTGTTAAGATTTTAACTCACCACATTTTAACTTATCACATATGTTCCACGTACCTAAGCCATTTGTCTCATACACATTAAAACGTTCCCGCTGTTGGCACCGAGACTAACTACATTCAACATGTAAATGCTACTAACCCGGCCTGACTTGATTTTCCACCAGAGGGGCGAGACGAGGCGAGGCGAGGAGAGAATTGAAATCGCACTGACCCTTTTCCACTAAAAATAGCCATCGCGAGCTCCTACGAGCTCGCAAGTGACCACCGCGCCACCCATAGGCTTCATTAGATAACGATATAGGTACAGTGATGTTTGAGTTCGTCATAGGTACAGTGATGTTTGAGTGTCGTTTCCACCACTCTGGTGGAAAATCACCTTTAAGGTGATTTTCCACCGAGTGGCGAGACGATACTAGGCGAGAAGAGAATTGAAATCGCACTGACCCTTTTCCACTAAAAATAGCCATCGCGAGCTCGCGCGAGCTCGTGGGAGCACGCGCGTGACCGCCGCGCCGCCCGTAGGCTTCATTAGATAAAGATATACGGGTACTGGTTAATTTATACTCTATGTTGGAAGCAATACGGTTCATTTTTACACAAACAAATATTTCAATTCACGCCTCGCATATTCTCGTCAATCCACACTGTTTCCACCAAAGATGCGCTGGGAGAGAATTGAAAATTTGCCATACAAATTTCAATTCTCTCCTCGCCTCGCCTCGTCTCGCCACTCTGGTGGCAAATCAGCTTAACTGTCTTAAATGTTAAACGTCACTAAAATATTGTCTTTTTCCAGCTATGTTTATGAGGAGGAAGAAGGCTTTAATGTTTTTACAAATTGATGCGTGTGTTTTTTAAACATAACCATTTTAAGTTTCTGAAATTATTTCGTTTTCAATGTCATTGGCTGCTTTTGAAAAGACTGTCTGCTCTTAATAACACTTTGTGTGCGATTAATTGGGTATATGGGTGGCAATAGCAACCAAAAGATAGCACTATTTTTGAAATATAATCCATAACACCATTAAGTCAAGAGCCTATCAGTCAGATTATAATTTCAAATCTTATTTATAATTGACTATTCTTTGGCCGCGGCTTCGACCTCTTGTATGTTATGAAATAAATTAGTACCAGTATTAAAAACGTTATTTTTTAAATAAATCAATTAGAAAATCTAACCCTTTTGTAAATTGTGCGGTCTGTGGCAGAATTATAGTCATTTTTAAAATTTCTGATGGTTAAATGCCAACATTTAACCGTCAGAAATTTTCATAACCTTATATCACAGTTTTTGGAACTGCGCCCGTTAGGAAAACATTAGATCATTTTCTGAAATATTATAACGTTGGCAACAATCCAACTCAGTTTTCTTATGAATATCAAGACCCTGGTGAAGTGGGATCAAAACACTGGCGAAAAGTGGGCGTTTAATATGCCTCTGCCTACCCCTTCGGGGAAACAGGCGTGAGTCTATGTATGTATGTATGTATGTATCAAGACCCAAGTTTAATTGTACAGACGGTCAAAAACAATACATCTCGTTCTATTTAGGAAATTCTGGTAGACGCTTAGTAAATCATAATAATAGCTATATGTCAGGTAACTGGCTAGATCCATTAACTTTGTGACGACATGTAGGTATTTTTCGACCAAGCTTTCGTCTATATAATTATCATATACTAATTTCGACAATAAAACGAGAGATGGAAAAATTTGGCTTCGTAAATCCTCATTCCATATTCATCGCTAATTAATTTAATTTTTCTCAGTTTAAAAAGGTACTATACATGCACCCAACAACCCGCATTCCGTTAAATTCGCCATGATTTTGGCAAATACAGGCCATAATTCGCAAACGTTTAAGCGCCGTTTATTAGCGGCCCGCGTCGGTGCACATGAATAGCAATCATAAAATGCAAAGCGGCGACGGGTTATTAAGCTAAACGTGCGGGACTAGCACGCTCAGGCTATTAACTAATTAGCTGGACGTGGATTGTTCACAAATATGTGGGCGGGCGAGTCTAACGAACTCTCAAGGTTCTAGAGTGTCGGAACATCGTGATTTCAGCGTTTAGTAAAGGTTCATCATTTACAAAAGTTCAATTCCTACTAAAGAAGAATTGTATTAAATGTAAAAAAGAAGACAAGTATCACCTAAATTTTTGAAGAAAATTACCCCGCCACTATAGACAGCCGGAGGATACCGCAGTGGTTTCAATGACGGGCTCAAGCACTGCCACTAAATTTCCTAAACTCGAATCATAAAGTGATGGAAGTGACAGCCTAAAACAGGGCTTTGACAGTGATACCAAAAATATAGTTGTACTTATCATTAAGAGTTGTCATTACACTGACTAAAATAAGAAGCCTTACGTCAATGTGGGAAGAAATTTTACTTGTGACATTATTTTTACATCACTTTTTCTAGCGGGACTATTTGAAATCTAAAAATACTAGTATCGTGGGCACTATTAATAGAGCTCGAAGAGAAATACCCGTTTCCGTGAAGAACGCAAAAAAGGAATTACATAGTACGTTTGTGCTAAAACAGGCGATACATCGTTGACTGTTTATCAGGCTAAGCTAAGCTAGGCTCATGCATGGTACTGCCATGAATCCCGCTGTAAAGACCTAAGTTCAAAGAAACACCTGTAGCAGTTTTATTCTACAATAGCTCAAAATATGAAGTAGATGTCGTAAATCAAATAGGTCGTAAATATACAGTAAAGGCAGCTTCCAAACGTTGTCTTGTTCATACATTTTATAATTTGTTGGATTTAGCAGGTATAAGTGCATGGGTATTGTATAAAACTATCAACTAAAATTAAACGCAGAGACTTTTTATTACAATAGAGAAAGAAGTATTTGACTAGTAGAAAAACTTTAATTATTGTGGAAATTCCGGCAAACATACCGGAGAGACAAGAAAAACGGACAAGGTGCCAGGTAAAGTCGAAATGCTCAAATAACAAGTCATTTGCAAGAACATCAACATAGCAAAAAGGACATAACCTTGTCAAATTGATATTTACTATTGATATTACTCAATGATTTTACGGTTTGCTGTTTTAATTTCATTTAAGTAAATATATGTTTGAGCTTGCAGTTGAAATAACACTGAATTCTGAGTAACTCATAAATAATTTAAAAATAAGTACCTATCAATTGGTCGTTCTGTGAGTTTTAAACGTTTGGTTTGCAAAACTTTGTACTTTATTTTTGTAGTCTGTCTGAGTTTAACTTTTGGCAACCTTCATTTGCCGTTTTAAGGGCAGCTAAAAGCAAATAGCGAATAATATTTTTCGAGTTACTACTAAATTATGGCAAATATTTTACGAGTCTGCTAGATATTATTTACAAAGACGCACAAATGAAAAGTATAATATATCATATTATACGTACATATATATTGTATTTCTGAAATATGAATAACTTTTGTAAGTAGGTAGTAATTATTTTAATTAAATAATTATTGGCAACTATAAGTATTGTGTAGTATGAGGCAGCGATAGCCTAGTGGAAATACCAACAGACTGCCATGCAGAGGGTATCCACGGCGCGCACCAATGACTTTTGGGAGTTATGTGCGAATTAAATTGTAAATTATTGCTTGTCCCGTGTCTCGGCGAGCACGTTAAGCCGTCGGTCTCGGTTGTCATGAAGATCTTTGACAGTCGTTATAGGTAGTCAGTACCTCTCAATAACAAAACTGACACTAGTCTAAACCATGGAATATCGCTATCCCTTCGGGTTGCGCAGGTCAGACAGGCATTCGCTCTGTAGAAAAGCTAATATTCAGCCAAATCCGGTTAGACTAGTAAGCGGACCCCAGGCTGAAACTGGGATAACGCTAGGAGGATGATGATAAGTATTGTGTAGTACAGTAGACAAATGTTCACCTTTGAGGATGCTGACGGCCCTTTACACTTTACTTTAATTTATTGACTTTAATTTATTGCCGAGGAAAACCTCAATCATCAGAATACACAGCAATCAGAGACAAGAATGGAAAGATACTGAATGGTGAATCGTGTGTGCTGAAGAGATGGAAAGAGTATTTTGAAAGTTTATTCGAAAGAACGGCGATAGAGACACCGATAGCTGAAGTGAATTGTAATGATAGCAATGATGAAAGCGTTATTGGCGTGGATGAGATCGTAAAGGCACTGGGAAGTATGAAAGTAGGTAAGGCTGCAGGATATGATAGGATTACAGTCGAAATGCTGAAGGCTGGACAGGGCATCATAGTTGGTCAGTTGCAGCGGTTATATAACTTGTGTTGGAACACCGGCCGAGTACCTAATGACTGGACCACAGCTGTAGTTGTGCCCCTTTATAAAGGAAAAGGCTCGCAACAAGACTGCAAAAGCTATAGAGGCATTAGCCTTCTCAGCATTGTTGGCAAATTGTATGCAAAGGTACTTATTGAAAGAGGTATGGAAGTGACTGACAAGAAAATATGGGATGTACAAGCGGGATTCCGAAAGGGTATGGGATGCACGGATCAGGTTTTTTCCTTGCGAAGCATAGCCGGAAAATTTTTGGCCAAAGGTCAAAAGGTCTATTGCGCATTCGTGGATTTGGAACAGGCTTACGATAAAGTGGTGAGGAATGAAATGTGGTCGGTACTGTCGATGTATGGGGTGAACAGCAGCCTAATTCGAGCTCTGGAATCCCGTTATGAGAATTCTAGAGCTTGTGTGAAGATAAACGGGGCATACACTGACTGGTTTACCATCGATAAAGGTGTTAGACAGGGATGTGTAGCGTCGCCGTGGCTGTTCAACCTCTTCATGGACAGTTGTTTGCAAGACTTGAAACATAGTGATTGTGGATTAAGGATGAATGAGTTACTTGTCAAATGCCTCCTTTATGCTGATGATCAGGTTATACTTGCGTCTTCAGCGGAGTAGTTGCAGGAGATGGTAACAATCATGCATGGTGCGTTAGAGAGGAAAGGAATTAAAGTGAATGTAAGTTATGGTTTTTGAAAAGGAGGAATGCGTTACGGCTTGTAATGTTATGATCGATGGACAGCGAGTGGAGCAAGTGAATGAGTTTGCATATTTAGGTACGCTGTTTACAAGAGATGGTAATAATGTAGAAGATATTGAAAGAAGAGTTAATGCAGGTAATAGAGTGAATAGAGCTCTGAAGGCGTTTATGAATAACCAAAACGTGTCCAAAAAGGCACGTTTGGCTGTGCATAGAGGGGTGTTAGTACCTACTCTTATGTATGGTAGTGATAGTTGGGTATGGCAGAAAAGTCATGAAAGTAGAATAAATGCTGTAGAAATGAGAGCACTGAGAAGTATGTGTGGTGTCTCTCTGACTGACAGAGTAAAGAATTGTGTGATAAGAGAGTATTGTGGGGTAAAAGAAGATGTAGTGACAAGCATCGAGAATGGTATGCTAAGATGGTTTGGGCACGTGGAGAGGATGGATGACGAAAGACTGACCAAGCAGATATATAAGGCAAGTGTGGAAGGGACAGGACGAAGGGGAAGACCTAGGCGGACGTTCTCTGATCAGATTGGAGACATCCTAAAAACAGGACAGGTGAGAAGTACCCTGAACAGAAGAGCATGCATGAGGAATCTGATGGGAGTGAATGAAGCAAGAGAGATATGTCTGGATCGTTGCAAATGGCGTTCCGTAGTCTCTGCCTACCCCTCCGGGAAACAGGCGTGAGTCTATGTATGTATGTATGTACAATACTAGATGGTGATGTGTGTATGTGGTAGAATATTATTATTATTATTAATACTATCAACTCCATTTGTATATCCAGAAAGTAATTCACAATAAACTTCTCTCTGCAAACAAAACTTTCCTCTATAAAATCTAATGAAATCAACTCCCATACAACTGGTCTGAATAGCGGTTTGTGGTTAAAGCCGAAGATCAATTTGGGATATACTTCACGTGCTCACGCCTCAGAGCTTACGCAATGTGAAGTGCAATGCAATGGCGTGCAAACATTTCTATTCTCAATCCAGTTCACGGAGTTTTGATTAGTTACTTGAATTTTGAACGTAGGTCACTAATACAGACTTGTAAGATGTTTTAGTGAGATATAAAATACTTGTAGAAATCGCATCTTCAATCCTCCGAAATTTCGGTGTTCTATATAGCTTGCGTAGCCTCTCTCCCAGTCCTGAAAGAAAAATAAACACCTTTCCATTTGAATAAAAATTTGAACAGTTTCACGCCGAAATAGAATTCAAAGCCCAAAAGACATCAACAAAGTAAATATTCAATTCAACGCATTTGTTCTAACGGAGGTGATAAATAGCCTTCGTGAATGGACATGAGATATGTTCCAATTCAATATGAACATACATCACGGTCACAGACACTTGATTAAATTCGCGTGAATTGGCCTCTCAGGCCGAATCTAGTGATTATGTAACTGGTGACTTATTGGACGTGCCTAATTTTATACTGGTTTGATATTTTATGTGCTCTCTGAAGTGTCAAAGAGCATAATAGCAAGTTTAGTAACTTTAATCCTCATACGAAATTGTTGTTGTATTAGTCCAAGATCCCAGGGCCAGGATTTAATATTTTCTCAGAAAAGAAATGTGTACAATAATTTAGTGTTAATGTGTGCTATGAGTGTACGCATACTTGCTAGCTTGGACAGCTGGAATTTAGTTAAGATTTATCATGTTGTATTAAAATATCCGGTAGTTCGGAGCCATCAGATGCAAGCGGTACGGCCTCGACCGCTGCACTGTAAATCATTTCTCATCCTTGAATCAATCAGTGGTCAGAATAGGTAATGTAAATAAAGGCGAGCAAATAATAAATATTACTTTTCTGTTTTGACAAGGGATTAGTCAAAATACAGCGGTAAGAAATAAATAAAATTGCCACTCTGGTAGTAAAATGTAGTAGCATCAACACAAGGAATGAACTAAAACAATGCAGTAAGCACTCTCTAAGTTATGTTGAACCATAACTACAAACATGGCAATCAAGGTTCAATAATATTTATCTGTCCCTTCATATCTGTAATGGAAAACTGTGAAACTGCGTCTGAAGGAAGCCTATGCCCAACCAGTCCAGTAGTGGACGTCTATCGGATCATATTATTATGATGAAACTATGCTTACAATAATATCATGAGAAACTTAGACAATCTGAACTCGAACTAAGTATAGCCTCTACTATGCCATCCAGGTAACTGATTAATATAATCCAAAACTCATTCACAGTGAGTATTATTGATCAAATATCTTATATGCGAGGCAAAAACATAACGCTACACTTTAGTACTATAAGATAGAAAACTGTCTTACCTTCAGTGCGATTTAATACTTTGCGCATGAATTATTGAGACGCACATTCACCTTAAACCAACTCAGTGGTTTAATTTAGCTCAATGTCTGTCTATCAAACAAAGTGAAGCAGAAAGGTGAATGTGATATTAAGGCTTTATTAAAACATTTGCGAATTAAGAACTTTGTATAGAAATTCATATATTACTAGCTTTTGCCTGCGGCTTCACAAGCGTGGGGTTGGTTTGTCCCAGTAGTCAAACTCTTTTCTTGCGAGAAAGATCCACTCTCACAAATTTTAGACTAGACTTCAACCTTTGCTCCGTCCCCATGAATTGTACATCCCTTCCGCAGGAATCACCCTATCTACTATTCGTGAAAACCATACAAAAATCAATTCGGTCCTTTTTGTGTTTATCGCGTTCGTACAGGCAGAGAAGAATAAAGGAAGACTACATTTTGTAATACGTATAGATGGAAAAATCTAGCTGAACTAACGTCACCCCATTATCCATTAGGTCTAGAATATTCGGTTCTTCCCAATGTGGGAATAGAAGTTATATCTCATGATTTGCAACTGCTTGTCAAGTTACTCTGTACCAAAATTCATGATCCATTTATTATTTTTGCTGTTAATCCGTAACTTACAGATACAGTTACTTGCATACATATATCATATTATCCATCATCCAAGACAGAAGCAGTGTGCGATTTGTATTCAATAAAATACATTTATATTTGTGAAACGACGAAGATTATAGTGCTTCCGTTTGTCAAATAAATAAAAGAAAATTGTCAGTGTTCCTCGGAAGTTGAATATTTCATATAAAAGCAGCACAGCTGTGCCGTTTAAAAGAAATTTGATTTTCAAGCATTGTAAATGGAAATGTTTTGAGATCAAGGGCTAGGAATCATTTGGAAAATATTTATTCACAAATTCACATATTAAAAGTAAAATTATATATTTATATGCCGGCGGGTTGCTTGATGCTTGTTTGGCCGGTATCAACACTTCACATCACAGTTTGTTAGAAGTTCACACCAAATCAAATTTAATAAGATTGACTATAACTTTTTTGTATTACTGAACACAAAACTAGTGACAGTTTCTAGGTATTTGTTGTACGCCCGGGGACTCAAAGAGAAGTGATTGTTGTTGTGTCGCTCCGTTGAACGTCAACCGTCATCCCCCATCTTCAACTTTAGCGAACGTCACTAGACTATCGAAGCGCGCCATCTTCGCACTTCCGTTTTGTAGTCAATTGTCATCCCGTACTGATCATTCTTATACGGTCATCCTACAAGACACGTTCCTGTGTGTTAACCCTAGAGTACTAATCTTATTTTTTTACCGCTTAATACTAATGATCGCTCGGGAGGCTACTTCATAAATGACACAAGACTTTAGAAAGATTATTATATTAAAATTTGTATTCAATGTAACAAATAATGAAGAAAGACCTTATTTCTTTAAATTTAATGGCACATTTTCCTTAAAATTATAATTTCAGTCTTAAAATCAACCTTAAATCTAACATTACCCTTGTTTGAACAGTCTTTTGAAAAATAATAATAAAAAATAAAAATACACATATAGCTTCTAATTTATTATCTAAATTAAGTTTTGTGAAAGTGTTATATCACATAAAAATACCATTCTAATTATAAGATATTTACCTTGAGAGTAAATTAAAATCAGTCTATATTTTTCTATCACAATTACAGCAGTTTGGAGATCGAGATTGGGTTTTTAGAGCAGTTTCTAACTCACTGCTTGTGCTTGCTTGTATTTGAGATGTTCCAGCAGTATTTTGGAGATCATCTTCAAGCTGGCACGCGCTAAGAGAGTAGGATCAGCGACACTGTCGTCTGAATCGTAATCTTCAGTTTCTCTGTCCGAATCTTCGTTTTCCAAATAGTTTGTTATCTGGTTCTCGTCGAGATTCACCTATTAAACAAAATGATCAATTCTCAGTTAAATAAAACTTATTGTTACAAATAAATAAAGAGATAATTACAAAAAACTAAAAAACTACATTTGTAAAAAGCTTACCGTTAATACTAATGATCGCCTCCCAGGCGAACGTGAGGTCAATAACTCGATACTTGAGTATTCTCCGCTGAACCCATGACCACTCTCCACCATCGTGAGGAAACCTGCATGTCTGAGAGTTCTCCATAATGTTCTCGAAAGACATGTGAAGTCTGCTAACCCGCACTTGGCCAGCGTGGTGGACTATGGCCTTACCCTTCTCATAGTGGGAAGAGGCCCGTGCCCAGCAGTGGGACACTATAAAGGGCTGATGATGATGAATAATATAATATATTTCATCTAGAGCGAAATCATTATTTTTATACTTTATAGATAGATAGATAGATAATATTCTTTTTTGAACATCAAAATAAAGTACATTTGTAAAGTATCTTAAATCTACAATTTATGTACAATCGCCATGGGCGATTTCATAGATATTTTTATTAGTAATATTTATGTATAAATGATTTTCATCGCGTAACGTATCATACACTATGATTTTTAATTAATTTTGGAGCGAAAACCATCTTATTACTTATCGTTAATAGAACCTAACCAGCATATCATATTTGAAATATAAGCTAAAATAATATTGAGAAAATAAATAATTTAATAGTTCGAGAACATGAAGTATCACCGTTTCCGCGCGCTAACGAAATCCGTTCGATCGTGTCATACACACATAGGTACTAGGCATTGATCATTGAACTGTAATTCCCGCCCTCCCCTGCGCACGCGCCTCACACAAGGGACCCCGTCTGCATTTCAACGCGGGGCCAATAGGGGCGGACTAACGCGGTCGCAATTTGTCACTCGTGTCCAATCACGTTCGACTATGTTCAAGTTCGATTGGCTTCGGCCGGCAGTCGGCAGCCTTGAACTTCAGTCTTAAGAAATTAGGTCAGTGGGACAGTCGTATGTCACATTTTGTCTCATTACTTTGTGTCCGTGTTACGTAATAAGTCGAGTATTACGGTTCGTTAGTATTACGTGTTTGGAGAGAACACGGAAAAAGCGACGTGCTGGAAGTGCTAATGTTCACTAGACGAGGAATTTGCTCACCCCAACAGCTGCAAAACAACGCATGCTAGCATTCGGACAGTTTTAAGTCTCTGTGGCCCTGGTCCTGGCATCCCGACCTGAATCCATAGACTTTTTATGTGGGTCGAGGTTATAAAACTTGTGTACAAAGAAGAATCAGAGTTGCGAGAACGATTAAAACGGGCGATAGATGAATGACTCATGACTCTTTTAATATGATAAAATACATAGGTAATGAGGTGAAAGAAACACATAAGTGAAACTTAAAGACAATTCAATAAAACTTGCGATTTACTCGAGCGCGTGTAAATAGATTGTGATGTACTTAGGCAGCAGACTGCAAAGTAAATGATTTAGTTTATTGATTATTGTGAATACCTACTGTGTTTACATTGTTATAAATACGTTAGAAATACGCAAGTACTAAACTTTGGCATTGTTAAAATTTTTGTCTAGTTATTGAAAACGATAATGTAGGTAACCTATGGCTGATAACGTGACTAATAATTTTATTCTAAGTTTATCGTTTTTCTTCTCCAAGTTCATTATGATTTCGTGAACCCACAGCTTATTTTTGACGATTTTTGATTCTAAATCCGAGTAAAGTACGAAAGTATAATTGAAATACATAGGTATAGCTATTTAGTTACACACGTTTATTGTTCTAATTATTTATTACTGCACTGCATGGTTGGCGTAGTGGTTTAAGCGATGTTTGACACTGCGCCGAGTGTCGCGAGTTTGATCCCCATACAAGACAACACCTTGTGTGATTCATAAATTTTTGTTTCGTTTCTGAGTGTTAACTGTGTACGTTAGTGGTAGGTTTGTAATGTCCCCCGCGACACAGGATTTAGCACTAGGGTGCGGGAAGGGGTCTTAAAATGTGTTTAAAATTGTTGGCATCGTAATTAAATCGTGTTTTCTAAGTGAATTACGTATCAATATCAGTCCGCACTAACTACCCTGCCGTCATAAGGAAAAAGGGCACAACTAAATTTTTTTTCGAGATTGAGTTATATACATAACGTATAACGTAGGTAACGTAGGAGAATGTGGGTGTTCTTCATCTCTCAGGTCTTCCTCCATTGTACATTTCAGGAAAATAAGACTCGGTATACACTCAATAGGTTTTACTCAAACTAATAAGTTCTCTTCACAAACTAAATATGCACACGTAGCTCGGATGAAAATGGATTACTTTTGGAAACGCGGCGAAGTCGGACGTAGGTAGGCCACACTTGCTTCCTCCGCTGTGTCTGTCGCCAAAAAGTGCCCGTTGACAGCTCCATGTTCGCTTATAAAACATTTAATGACATTGACAGCTGTCAACTGCTGACCTCAGTGTTGCCAACCATCGTATCCGAATACGCCCAAATCTATTAAGATTTGACGTTCCGTTCTCCAATCTCCGACACGGCCATCTTGACACGTCACACGCCCCTGTGTGATGCTTCTTCTTCTTCGTGCTCGGTCCCTCACTGCTGAAGATCGCGAACAGATATGTGTGTCTAGCAGGAGCGGTCGTACGCCGTATGTAAGGCTCGTTGCATGCTGCCGCCCACCGCCATCTTGATCGTGTCAGACCATCTTGTAGGTGCCCTGGGTGATGCTCCTGCAAAAGGGAAAACGTTCTGCAATATCTCAAGGTCTTAGCTTGGCCCATCCTGATCATCGTTTAGTTAAAGAATAGGGCTCGTTACGTTATAAACCACAACACTATGGGTTAACATCAAGTTTATTTCAACTGCATCATACTATCACAACACGATATTATGAAAGCAACTCTCTCATTAGTGAACAGCATCGGAGAATTATATCAGAAACGTTAATCAGCGAAAAGTGTCACGGTTCACGGGCCCCTTCTCACTATGAGAAGGGTAAGGCCATAGTCCACCACGCTGGCCAAGTGCGGGTTGGCAGACTTCACATGTCTTTCGAGCACACTCCGAAGAACTCTCAGACATGCAGGTTTCCTCACGATGTTTTCCTTCACCGTCGTTGCTATCACCTACACGAGCGAAGCAACTCATATAACCTCCATCGAGTGACGTACACACTGTCGTCGCTATCACCTATAACGAGCGATAGCGACTCATTGCCAACTCCATCGAGTGACAATAACCTTGCCAGGGTCGTTGCTATCACCTAAATCGAGCAATAGCAACTCACGCTACCTCCATCGAGTGACGTAAACCATGTCACCTCCCTCGAGTGACTCTTAGATTACTTATTGCCTCCAACGAGCAATACAACGAACACATCACCTAAATCGAGCGACATGTCCGTTTACCAACTTAGTAATGATACCAAGTACTGTTCACTAATCAGAAACAAGCACCACTAAATTTAATTCATCATTCAGTTAAGCTAAGGTCTTTGGACTCTACATCTTCTAACCAAATGCCTTTTATAAACTACCTTCATTTTCATTGCCAGTTTCGGCCAGATAGGCTATAGCTTTACCAGTTACCAAGCTCCTCAAGCCACATACAGGCTTCACACAGGCGCGGTGCCACATACGGGCCTCGCGCCACACACGGGCCGCGCGCCACACACGAGCCGCACGCCACACACGGGCCGCGTGCCACACACGGGCCGCGCGCCACACACAGGCCGCGCACCACACACGGGCCGCGCGCCACACAAGCTATGCTGGCCACCAAGCCACACTCGCCACCAGGCCGCGCCGGCCGCCAGACCGCGCCGGCCGCCAGACCGCCCCAGCCACCATACCGCGTCAGCCATGCTGCGCCGGCCTCCTGGCCGCGCCGGCCACCAGGCTGCGCCAGCTACCAGGCTGCGCCGGCCATCAGGCCGCGTCAGCCACCAGGCTCACCCAAAAAGGAATTAAATCTATCATTAGTATTTCAAGGATCCGTCTCATTGTATATCCACTAAATAGAGTATCCGTCCTTTCAAAGTAATTCAACGTTCATTCATTTAAAACTTCACAACTGTGAGAGAGCTATGTCAATACTGGATTTGACCACTGACAAAAACTTAAACCAAATACGAACATGGCGAGAACTGATAAGCTACTTTCGGACAAACTGATTTCCTTTGGCTACATAGAGGAAACGACTACAGATAACCAATCGGCAGTCTATGAGCACTTTCAGATTCTCGCAACACGCTCTTGCCATAGGGCACAGAAATCAGAGGTAGACGATTTAAGCGATCAAAAATCAAATGAGAGCTACTTCAGTAGCAGGGTATACATGATTGCGATCAACAACTACACCTTAACGCACTTCGCTCTAGGAATAAAAGAACATTATCGCACAGCACTCAATCTAGTCGTTCGGCTATTCCTGACCTAAATCAGTGGGAATAAAGGTACTCTGATCAAAATCATTACAAGTTTTAATGAAAATCACAACTAACTCTTTCTCTCGAAGCTGACATGTTGAACAACACACATACTAGTTAAAATAATAGGAAACTCATTAAAATATTGCATTGCTCATACTCTGACATCCATCGGGTCTTCAACATCACGCTATTCAACCTCCATCCGGTTACACAACACCACCCGGATAATCATTTCGAGCGTTAAACAAAGTAATCTTAAACTAGGTTTATTCCACATGTTGCTTTGGTTTTCCTTATCACATAGACTATAAGAAAATCTTACTAGGCTGATGCTCTAGACGTTAAGTTTACTACCAAGTATCCAAACATTATTTTCAGCGTTATAACTTTGTCATGGATAGTCTAAATACGAAGTCTAAATATGGAGACTATGACTAACACAAAAACTCATGGGTAAACTATGCTAACCAGAAAGGCAATTTGTTGGTCCAACTAACGACAACGCATGGCTACACATGCAGCCGCACAAACAGCTTATCTAGTTTATGCAAATCTACACTAACGCAAACGCGGGTACCACAAAATTATCACAACAACGACTAAAAAAAAGTACCCATTTAATGATAATAAGGTTAACATACAATCATCACTAACGATCACTAACCTAGTTCTACCTACAACGAAAATTAAAATCTCTAAAACTGATTATCATAACGCACAACCATGATCACTCAATCATTTTCTTCTACGTCTGACAATCGAGTTTAACAGCTTCTATTAGAAACACTATCACTCCTAAACGTCCTAAGTGTAACTTGGAATTGGCCAGAGAACTCGGGACACTTGATAAAAATTCTCAGTGTATCACATGAATTTCAAAAACACACCGTAGGTAATTTTCGCGCGTAAAATCTTAAAATTTAATTAAATTTTACTAGTGGTGCCATCTAATAATCATGAGTAAGAAACATTTTAATGTGCCATGTTAAAAATGTATGCACAAAGAAGCAGGTGTATATAATTGCAACACCGAGATCGTCTGTACAACTCAGAACTACAACGAGTAAAAGGGTCGCTTTTTACTTAGACTCTGATGACGTTTAAACAAAAACCATTTTTACTTAGGCTCTGATGACGTTTAAACGAAAACCATTAGGGATTACCAACACCACGAGTCGGAAAAATAATGGCGCTAGTAATATCCTTCGACTATGGTCAAGTTACATTGACCAACCAACTGCACATGTCTAAACAGCACTGCAGTTCACGTCTATTTAAGAGAAAGGTACAAGCTGTTTCTACACAAAAACAGCACGGTCAGACGCAATCACAGCACAGTCTTACACTATGATCCCAGTACGCACGATTCGATTAATCCAACAACCCCAGCGCCGCTGCCCTGCGAAGGACAGTCTAGACCGGTGTTATTGTTCTAGATTTAGCAGAAGACCAACCAAAGCAACAATCAACACGCATATTGATTCTAAAACCAATATTACAACTGCACTAGAACAAAAACTAGCACGTTTCACTCAAACACACTTGCTTGTCAAACAATGCAAGTCGGCCTGTACGCTCACTCTCGTTACTATTACAGTCCATAAAGTAAGACCGAGACAATCGCTTTCTTTTTAACCGGCGTATCAAACTCAAAACCGTTCGATATCTACGCTATAGCTAAATCACGGTGGTATCAAACATACGCTAACATAAAACACAGCAAAACTAGCAATGAAATCGTTCAGTTCTACCCACATTTTTTTTGTCTTTTTCTTCTTTAAGCTATTAAAACGAAGGTTATTCATGAGATCATGCCATGAGAAACACGACACCGTAAAAGTCAAACGGTTCCACAACTCAGTGTTACGTGCAGGAATCGAACCCACAACACTCGGTACGATGGGGTGGCGACATCACCACAACAATTATGACATTTTCAAGGTTAAACGCGTAGCAGTATTGATATTGTGCTAACCAAGAATGTTTTACAACTACCGTAACTAAAAAAAGACAAAATATGCTCACCACGGTTTGCAGTTGAAAGCCCAGCTGATTCACCAATATAGCAGCGTTAGCAGCCGCCTTCGCTCGCGCCTTGTTGGCACATTTCATTGAACAGGTCCATCCCAGGAAACGGCATACGGCACGGTAGATAGCCAGGTCGAAGCTCCTCCCTTCAAGGCCCGGCTTAATGCGACCATTAGCGGGGCGCAATGCGGATCTTGATCATCCAATCACATGTCTGCAGTCACCAAAGCACGTGCATCTACATCTTGTTGCTCAGGATCGAAGTCCGGTAAACAAAGGCCATGCGACGATGTAGTAGGTATTTTCATGGCTTGGATCAGCGTCAGAATTGCGATTTTGTAGTTCCAACTATTTTTCGTTACTAGCTTCTTGATTTTGAACACGTGGGTCGTTGTGCTCGTATCCAACTTCTGATAACGTATAACGTAGGTAACGTAGGAGAATGTGGGTGTTCTTCGTCTCTCAGGTCTTCCTCCATTGTACATTTCAGGAAAATAAGACTCGGTATACACTCAATAGGTTTTACTCAAACGAATTAGTTCTCTTCACAAACTAAATATGCACACGTAGCTCGGATGAAAATGGATTACTTTTGGAAACGCTTCGAAGTCGGACGTAGGTAGGCCACACTTGTTTCCTCCGCTGTGTCTGTTGCCAAAAAGTGCCCGTTGACAGCTCCATGTTCGCTTATAAAACATTTAATGACATTGACAGCTGTCAACTGCTGACCTCAGTGTTGCCAACCATCGATTCCGAATACGCCCAAATCTATTAAGATTTGACGTTCCGCTCTCCAATCTCCGACATACATATTTGGAATCAGGAGAAAAAGGCCTATCTGCTAATATTTTTTGAATAATTTTATAACCACAATAACCGCTTGACCTCTCACCATTTTTTAGTGCTTACTCAGCATCGACAAATTTCAAGTGCGCGCCGCCACTTAAAGACGGGCGCGCTCAATTAATTATTTTTTGTTCGATTGTTAATAACGTCAGAGGAGTGGTGTTTATTTTTCTGCAACCTAATGAATGACTCATTCTAATGGTCTACAACAAATTACGTTTGAATGAAGTGTTTACTTTAGGCGAGCGGCCGTAACGTAAACAATGTCGTCTTTAACGACTTACTCGACACTTTTGTTTATCATAATAAAAGTATATAAGCTGAATCTTGTTTGCTGTTGTTTTTTCATGTACCTGGTGATATTATCTATGTCATTAAATAAAATTATAGCAATACTTGCAGAAAATTATTTAGATGTAAGCATTTGAAAAAATATATATATTTCGCTGACTTTGCATTCCGCGCGAGGGGCGTAATTATGGATTAAAAACATCATTGTAAATAAATTTTGTAATTATATATAATACTTTTATGTTTTTACTGTAAATTAACTGATTAATTATGAAGTTACAGCAAAAAATACCACTTCTACCAAAACTACTATTCCTACCGAAAATACTATTCCTATCAAAACTACAATTTGTACCGAAACTACTATTCGTACTAACACTATCATATCTACCATTTCTACCAAAACCGCCAATGCTGTCAAAAGTACCTTTTCTCTCAAAACTACTATACTTACCAAAGCTTCAATTTCTACCATAACTACCACTTGTAATGTAATTACATGACAATAGTACTATGAACCGCTGTAATATGTTCCACATGAAAAAAATATCCGAGCCAACCCCCCCCCCCCTCCCTCCACCTGCCCCAAACTCGATAAATAGTTGGCGGAGGTGTCCCTTTGCGGGACAGTTCGTAACTGAATTTCATCGCGATACAAAAAAGGGGGAAAATTCCTCAACATCAGAGATCAGTTCAGCCAACATTAAGGGTTAGTTGGTTATTACCTGCCATCAGCGATAATTCACTATAGTGATAATTTTACCAACATCGGGTATCATTTTACACACCACACTCACACCCGTATGAAAGTAAGGCAAGGTCACCTTAAGGAGGCATATTGGTTTTTCCTGGCAGTTACCGCAAGGAACTTATTAGATGCCATAAAAATATTTTTGAATTTAGAACCGTCCATGTAGAGAGAAAGCAATGGAATCTTAAGAAATTTAAAGGAAAATATTGAAAAATAAGTTCAATGTCCACACCTATCTTCCTTCAAACTTACCCAATTTAAATGAGCATACCATCAAATGAAAGAGCTCTTTTCAGCGCGTGTTATAGGCCTATGACGAAATGCCTACCTCAATGAGAACCAGATATATAGAAGCAGAAATTCATTGACTACGGCTACGAAAACATAAAAAATGTATGGGAGAAAACTGTTTTTGCATGTAACTTGATGAATGTGCAAGTAAGTTAAATTCTAATGCTTGATGACAAATCTATGCAGCGAGAGCTTTCATTTAAAAAAAAACATGCGAATCGGTTGGGTAGAACGGGCTGGCGGACTCGTATTATAAAACACAAATTCTTTTAATATAAAGATGGCTTTTCATTTTATTATTTAACGTTTTTTACTCAAAATGTTACAATGGAATGTCACATTTGGTTAATTATGCCTTTTTACGTAATATTAATGATTTTACAAATGGAAAATGTACATTATTGAATAAATACAGTAAAAATTTAAAAAAAATTGTAAATCATCTTATAGAATTGATGTAGACGCTACGATAACTACAATACCGTAATTATTTTTTTACAAAAACTAAGAAAACGTTTAAACTCGAGTTTCTCCTGATTTACAAAATGTTAGTTGTGCTCTTTTGCGTTATAACGGCAGAGTAATATTTAACTTTTTTCCCCAAAATGTTAGAATGGAAAGTCACATTTGGTTAATTATGCCTTTTATACGTAATATTAATGATTTTACAATATTTTTTAAGTTAAGTTGAAATGGAAAATGTAGATTATTGAATAAATACAGTGAAAATAAAATAAAATACGTAAATCATCTTATAGAATTCATACAGACGCTACTATTTCCATTCATACATTTTCTATAACTACGATACCGTAATTAATTTTTTACAAAAACTAAGAAATATTTTAAACTCGATTTTCTCCTGATTTACAAAATGTTAGTTGTGGCCTTTTACGTTATGACGGCAGTACCTACAACCGCTGTAGGTAGCAGCTGACGGCGGCGCGCGCGGCGAGGTCACGACCGCGCGGCGCTCGACCACAACTCGTAAAGAATAATGCATTACTAGATATTTCCGACAGTTACTGAATTTTATAACTTTTTTGATTTACGTACATGATTTTGTATATGAATAGAGGATTTTATTTCGGACATTAGGGTTTTTTCCTAAACCAATAAAAATCAGCGTGTATAAATGTAAACATCATATCGTATAAATGTAAAAATGTTTAAATCAGCACATGTTGGAGGCGGCGCCGCGGGCCATAAGTTGTCCGCAATCACAACTGGTGTAACCATGCCGAAACTTCAGGACAAGTAAAAGTTGTTTCACCTGTATCAAACTAATCATTAAGTGATTGAGACCCATCACAATCATGATCTAGATGAGGCAATTTATTTAATCAGATTACTCAAATTAAATTCTCTGATTGCATATTCATGTCCCTCTAAACTCGAACAAGCAAAATCTATCATATATAAGAATTAATGAAAACAATTTCATAGAATTTCGATTAGTGAATTTCGTGAATAAATATCTATTTTCAGCATCTCAAGTTATGCTCACAATGTTATCCCAAGGATTATCTGTTGGCATTTTATTCATAAATCTTTTCTAATCTATAAACATCTTGACATCCAATCCTTCGTGGTGTTTGTAAGGAGCTCAATTATTCAGATTGACACGTAATTTCATCCCACGTTATACTTTTTTATAAATTTGTATTCGGCTTCAGGTAAGGCTTACAGAAATTCGATTGCGTACCAAATAAAACGTCTATCACGATTTACTTTTTTGTATATCTCCTATATTTTGTATAAGAATATTCTGTTATATTTTTGAACTTTTTATAGCCTTGTATGATATGCTAATTATATAAAAATAGATCACCTAGTTGAGAAAGATTCAGTTTTGTATAATGGGGTACCTATTGTGAACCAACATAATAGTTCTGATACAAAAATATTCTTACTACGAATACAGAGATCTGATATATCACTGTATACGATATACTTGTTGACGAATCGGGATGATTTAAGAAAATATTTCTATATAATAAAACGGCGCCAGGCAGCGGTATGATACCGATCGCTCCGATCGATCTAAAGTGGATGTGTTCAAGCACTACACCTCGTAACGCTATAATACCCTATTGATAATTAAAGTAGAATACATCTATAGGTACTTAATAATAATCTAAAATATAAAAAACACATCAGATATAAAGAATACATCGTCGACATACCTCTTCCATAGCTTTAGATTTGATAGCTGCATGTCTATGGATTCTTTGAAGTACTCCATCCAGATGTTGGCCATTACCGGTGCTACTGGGCTACCCATAGCCACTCCGAAGAGGAAGGACCGTAAACCGGAAGTAAGCAGAGTACCGGCTTACACGCCTTACATAAAGGGAGTGACGGACAAAGTTGGAACAGTACTGCAGAAATACACCATAAAGACTGTATAATTATAGTCCGTTCTCCAAGGTAGCACACAATCTGCGCACCCCGAAGGATGTCATTCCTCTACAAACACCTGGCGTCTGCAAGGTCGACTGCCGTTGTGGTAGTTCCTATATCGGACAGACCAAACGAATCATCGCTGAAAGGGTCATGGAACATATCGCAGCTGTAAAAAACCGGCATATTAACAAGTCTGCCATAGCTGAGCATTAGTTGGAGTCTGGACCAAACCACTGGATTGGATCGAATTACATCAACCAAAGGTCTTATCTACCGATCGTCACTATTACCCCAGGATAGTACGTGAAGCTGTTGAAATCAAAAAGCATAAAAATTTCAAGCGGGAAGATGGATACAGACTGTCTACAACTTGGTATCCAGTAATCAACAAATGTAAACCCCGCCGCAGTAACACAGCTCATCAGTGTGTAGACGTCATAAGTGTTGTGTGTCGACGTACCGATAGTTCGGATAAAAGAAAAAAAACAAGTGAGGATAGCTGCCGTAACCCGCGCTTCACAAGGACGACGCTGAGATGACATCAGTCCTGCCACGACCAAGGCTGTTGGAAGACGGCCGAAACGTCGGTAAAACATAGGCATTTATACCTTAAATTAATTAAATATCGCGAAAAAGACCCGTTTTAATAAAATTGTGTGATGTCTGCAACATTGATCAAAATGCCAAATGGTTTATATTAATATTTTATTTTGTAATCCCACTCACTAGCAAAAAGAAAAAGGTAGAAAAGTTATGAAATAAGTTTAATCAAGTTTGCCAGTTCCTATTGAAAGAACAAATGAAAATTCTTTTGACTATCGAGAGCTGAGCTACATGTAGACTTAAAAACTTACTGAGCGTCAGAAAAAAGCGTTTAAGCACAAGAAATAATTTATGTGGCAGAACATCGTTTGTCAGATCTATAATAAAAATTACATTTTAAATCTCAACTTAATTTGCAAGATCCCCCTGAAACCTGCCCTTTCAAAGAATCTGATCTGACTACTTCCCTGCCAAATCTTTCATCTCGTCCAGTGGTGTTCGAGATTTCGTGACCTTTCGCTTTTTATATACAGATTGAAGTAAGGTATATGACTTTGTACTCTTTGCCAGCCTTTATTTCGAAACAACGTCTCCACACATCATTCCCAATCGTTTACCCATTCTATACTCAAACACGAAGGTTATTTGACAAGAGTACTCCATTAACAAATTGTCGGAGCCGCGAGGTGATAATGAGAATTCTTTACCTTTCGTTCTCCAACAGCGCTTCCGCTATTTGTAATAACAATATTTGGTAAATTTGATTTCCTTGAATAAACTTTCTAATTGGGAAGACTTTATTACTGAGTTGTTTTCTCAAACAAGGTTCGGGAATGGGCCTAGTACTTAGTAATTGGCAAAAATATATAAGTATCTAGAGCTCTCAAGTATAGTTCTTAAAATAAATCGATAAATAAAAACCTTGAGTTTTATATTTTCTTATAATCTTATTACTAACTATTATAAAGGTTTTTGAAGATAAGTTTTTCACAAACAGGCAGACATACTGCCTGTTTATGAAAAACTTAGCAAAAATATTGCTTACAAATCTGAATAGCGGATAGGTTACCATTTGTTCCGATATCACGCGGGTAAAACTGCGATCAGAAGCTAGTATGAAATAAGTCATTATCAACTTTAATGAAAGAACTAGCCTCAAAACTCGATCCTGCCGTAATCCACTCTCAATAAATCAAAAATTCTTCAAAACAGGCAAAAATTCTTTACTATAATGACGTAGGTACATGAATAGGCACTTACCAAATTATACCTTAATACCCCGTTAGACGGAAGCATTTTGTGCAAAAAGACTTTGACCCTTCTTATACGGCACACGATGTACTTATGTTTCCACAAATTAATTATACAAAGGAACCTTTCCAGTCGCGAATATCTTATTCATCTTGTCTTACTTGACCGCCTAAGCTTCGATGATATAACACAGTTATTATACTGTATTATCTGTGAAATATCTTTTTAAGCGAGTCTGACGCTCGCACCGTGCTTAAATTTTCTATACATCGATATAGGCCACGTTAAATTTTATGACTACATAATTTTAATATTTACATTACAATTTATTGTATATAGTAGAATAATATTATAAAGAAAAAGAACAAAATTATAACGAAAAGGTTTTTTTAATGTTTGTGGCACATTTTTGTAGCATACTAAAACGTGGAAATTATACGTAAACTAGAGTAGTTATCGACCAGATGCATGCTTGTTGCTAGGTTATCTAAATATTACTAGAGATCTCGAAATCAAAAATAGGGTTCCGTTTATGCTAAGTTTTGTAAGCATCGCCTTTTTCAGCAAATAGAACTCAAAACGCCATTCCAAGTACAAGTCCAGCCACTCGAAGTTTACGTGGGTTGTGAGCCCTCCTTAAACTGTATTGCCATAAACATTTTCCGTGACTCGTGTTTACAAATAACTCAGAAAAAGTATCTACACAATCAACCTGTTCATTTGCGTTAAAACTAATCATCTAATCTCTTCCGAGTATCAAGAATATTGTAGGTATTCAAAGGTCAGAAATAATTGTATCAAGTTTGTTACGTAAAATTATCTTTGCAAAATATTCAACAAAGTAAGACTAAACAAACACGAATTATTATGTTTTGTTGTATTGGACAAAAAGTTGTCGTTGATATTCAAAAGTTTCCTTAGTATACTTACGCACGGAATATATATAATAGGTTTTAATTATGTCTATGCGCCCGATTTTGTCTGATTCACTTGGACTTTTACAGAACTAAATGATTCTTCAAAGTTTTAAATAGTCATAGTTTCACTTACTATTCCAGTAAAACGTTCACTGCCGGACATAAGCCGCCCAAGGCTTAAATTTTAAGCCTTGGGCGGCTTATGAAAAATAATGACAAAAATTTAACTCAATTAATCATTATGAGGGCTTGCAACGGATTTTCAAAGTTCTATTTCTTGAGTGACTTACGAACCGGCCGTATAAATTATTTGGACAAAAATCAATCAGGATAATTCAACAACTCAAAGCGTAAGTGTGTAAACTCGTGTCACTGAGACAAGTCCTCTAAGTTTAGCTTCATAAATAAATAAAGAAATATATTCTCATCAAAGAAACGCATCTTTCAATAATAAGAAGGCCATTTAGAAAGAGGCCCAGCAGAACTTCGTCGAACTTGGTTCAAGTACTATGATAAATTACCTATCTTACTAATTCTAGGTGTTAAAACTTGTAATTTGAACTGTTGTAAATTATACTCGCGGGCGCCCAAAGTTTTGTTTTGGGGTTTCAGCTTAGCATAACCCTTTAACTCATAAATATTGTAAGGTATGAGTAGTTACCACATGCAACCACAGCAAGTTTGAAAAGTTATATATAAAAGAGATTTTTACTTCAAAACTTATCCAATAACGGTTTAGCTATCAAGAAAATAATAAAAAGTTTCATATCAACTCCGACAGACAGTTTTACTCCCTTAGGGTCAGAATTTCCAAAAATCCTCTCTTTGTACTCCCCAACACATCTTAAGAAATATACATGCCAAATTTCACCTACTTGCGCCCAGTAGTTTCGGCTGTATTGTGTCTGTCAGTTAGTCAGTAACGCAAGGATTTTGTTTAAACAGATATACTTTTCAGAGCGTCTTTGTAAATAATACCTAAAGCCGTCTAGTAAAATATTTGCCATGATTTTATTATTCGCTATTTGTTTAATTGCTTCCCTTACAACGGCAAATAAAGGTTGCCAAAAGTTAAACTCAGACAGCCTACAAAAATAAAGTAGAAAGTTTTCCAAACCAAACATTTTAAACTAACAGAACGACCAATTGATACTCATTTAAAAATTATTTACAAGTTTCTCAGAACTCATGTTATTTCAACCGCAAGCTTACCTATTTATTTAAACGAAGTAAAACAGCAGGCTGTAAATTCATTTAGTAATATCGAATATCGAATCATATAGTAAAGCACCAAGGTCGTTATGACATTTGAAGGTTATGTACTTTCAGTGATGATGTTGTTCCTGCAGTGTGGGCATAGCAATGCAAGAGGTTTTTTATTTCTTATTTCAATCAGTTTTAAGGCAACTGCTTATGATAGGTATAACGATAACGGACTCACTGTAGAAGCCCTATTTGAGGCCGTTTCTATGAGGCAGTGCTTGCGACTGCTGCGGATTATGCGAAGATATACCTACGCCAGGAAGATTTATTTCGTAAATATTTTTGTCATCCATTATTTCCAAAAAAAAATAATCCTACATTGTGTGCATGCATTGCATCTTTATTACAAATGCAACTTTTGTAAAAGATGTACCTTTACTAAAAGCCGAAATCACGATGATATACTCCAGTGCATCGTGATTTCGTCGTACTGTCCCAATCAACGTCTACATATTTGCGAACCATCCACGTCCAGCAATTAGTTATTAGGCTGAGCGTGCTAGTCTCGCACGTTTAGCTTAATAGAAGAAGCAAAATCATTTAGATTCATAAGCCTACTGCCCATCCCATCCAAAATATTTGAATCTCTTCTGCTACAACAAATTCTACCTATAATTTAAGAAAAAGGACTAATTCCTGACAATCAGTTTGGGTTCCGCAATAAACACGCCACTGTCGACACAGTCTAGCAAATAAGATCATGGAATCACTGGAGGCAAAGTCTTACTGTACTAGTGCATTTTTAGACATATTGCAAGCGTTTGACCGCGTTTGGTACGCAGGTCTGCCTTTTAAATTAAAAAAAACACCCTACCAAATCACCTGTACGGAATACTGAAATCATTTCTACAACAGCGCCACTTCATAGTACAAAGTGGGGCAGTACTGTCTGATCTTTGTCCCATACAGGCAGGAGTACCACAGGGTAGTGTATTGGGTCCCATACTCTACTTACTGTTCCCTGCAGACTTGCCAACATCCAAATCACTAACTACTGGGACCTTCGCTGACGATACCGCCATACTAGCTGCACATAGTGACCCAAAAATTGCCTCACAAATACTCCAAGAAGGACTAAATGACATATCAGGCTGGCTTAAAAAGTGGCGGATAAAAACCTACGAAACTAAATCAGTCAACGTAACGTTTGCTTTAAGAAAAGGATCCTGTCCTCCAGTCACACTAAACAACATTAAAGTCCCACAAGCAAATCATGTGAGATATCTTGGATTGCACTTAGACAAAAGAATTACCTGGCAACAACACATTTTGACTCTTGAAAACAAAATACTCTTGTACAAGGCAATACTAAAGCCCATCTGGACGTACGGGATCCAATTATGGGGCACCGCATCTCACTCAAACATAGAAATCATACAGAGGTTTCAAAATAAAGCTCTGCATATGATAACCAACGCGCCCTGGTTTGTTCCCAATGAACTACTACACCACGACCTATGAATGTCCATTGTGAAGCAGGAAATCGAACGCCACACGAAGTCCTACAAAGAACGAATCTAACAACACCCAAATACCCTGGCTCGGTCACTAATGGAGAATCACAACAAAGCGCGACGATTAAAGCGTAAAATACCCCAAGACCTAATCCAATCACAGTAAATATAACTACTGTTTATACAATGAGGATGTGACACAGGTCACATACTGAGCGAGACAGCGATAGCACCAACCAACATACTTCTGAATGTCCCACGAAGGAGACAGTTTGTAGTAAATAAACAAAAAAAAAGCCATCACCTTATGATTGCTATTCATGTGCGGCCAACGCGGCTGGCCGCTAATAAACGGCGCTTAAACGTTTGCGAATTATGGCCTGAATTTGCCAAAATCATGGCGCATTTAACGAAATGTGGCTTGTTGTGTGAATTAGTAGTATCTATTTAAACTAAAAATCAAAAAATATTTATTAGCGATCAATATGGAATGATGATTTTGGCAGTCAATATCTTGCACCTCTCGTTTTATTGTCAAAATTGGTACATCATAATTAGGTATATACCAAATTGTGGTCGATCAAAAATTAATGTAGGTGAACAAAAAATGTCATCGAAAAATAAATGTCGTCCCATCATTGTTAATACATCTAGCCAGTAACCCAACAACTAGCCACTATTATGATTTACTAAATGCTTTTCAGCATTACCTAAATAGATCTAGATGTATTATTTTTGGCCGTCTCGACAAATAAACTTGGGACGTTGTAATTTTAAGAAAACTAAGTTGGATTGTGGCCAACATAATAATATTTTAGAAGATGATCTAATAGCTTTCTAACGGGCACAATCCCAAAAACTAAGATATTAGGTATTTAGGATTGCCGACGATAAAATTCCAATAGACTATAAACTGAGCCAAATACATCCTCGGCTGCAGGTCTTTTCTTGTTTTGTTTTTACCCGACTACGACGAAGCCAAAAGGAAGGATAATGTTTTTAATACAGGCTTTTGATGCAAATCTATGATGTTGTACTTGTACTGTTTTTAACTGTAACTGGGTTAGTATAGTGTAATAATTATATAAGTAGATGGTAAAAGATCCGGATCACTGCTACTTACATCATAAACGTATACATATGGATGTATAAATTCCACGATAATGTTAACCTGGTCATAACAGCGTAAAAATAGCACAGAATACTGTACGACATGACCAATGTCAGCCGGGTGAAATGTCGCAAAAAGTCCCATGATACTACATAGGCTGCGCAAATACGATTTGAGTAAATGTAACGAAAACTAATATATATATATAAATGAATTGCTGTTCGTTAGTCTCGCTAAAACTCGAGAACGGCTGAACGGATTTATCTTATCTTGCTTTTGAAATATGCGTGGAGGTCTAGGAAAGGTTTAAAAGTTGAGTGAGAAAAATTCGAATAATTGCCGGGAAAACCCTCAAAATAGCCCTTTTCTATTTCCTATACAAACGTGCTCTAAATAAAATGGAGAGTCAATTTGTAATTTATAACCGCTGCATAAAGTTCTAATTCGCGAGCGCGTTTATGTACTTCTTTGTTTAATGGCAGTTTTGACAGGTTTCCGGACCTGAAGTCTCAGTGCTGCCGCCCAGCGGGCTTCATGTCAGAAGAAACCCATTGATAATCCCTACTTAATATTATAAATTCGAAATTGTGTATGTATGTATGTTCCGTTTTCACGCTAAAACGGCTGAACCAATTTTGTTGAATTTTAATATAGAGATACATATATTGGACCATGGAGACGGACATAGGCTACCATAAGTTGTATATAATATACCTATACAGGGTATAAAAAACCCTTAACAAAAACTGAAATCCCATGTTGTACCAATCACTACGAACATTTTTTACTTCGGCTTCATACCTGAGAAATTACTGGTTCAGGAGATATTGAGGCTCAAAGTTAGTATGGAATTTTTCTAATTAGGTACAAAATTGATGCATTTACCACGCCAATATGTTCTTTAGATGACCTATGACCCCATGGATAAGTAGGTATTTCGAGCATAGCACGCGCGCGCTTTTAATTGCGGTTTAAAAAATGTGAAAACTTATAAAATTTGTTTCCCAGGTATTATTTTTGGTTAGTATGACTTGGCATGATGTCCACAACGAGTAGACTTCGGCTTAGTGATGGGTCTTGTTACATCCTGTATAATTATATATACCTCAAACAGACCTACTATCTTACATATTCATTCCTTCTAATTCTGTCCATTCTCGTCAGGCCGCGCGCACTTTGGACACGAATTCGTATCGTACAGTATACGTACGATCGTGGTCGTACGAATTGAGTGCGCACACTTTATACGTTTTTATTAGTCAAATGAGCAGTGTATTAGGGATATCCGATTTGTGATGTCTGCTTTGGTTGGAGCGCGATGAATAATGTGTATCTTCACGACAATTCTCTTATCACTCGAAGACTGCGATGCTTTCTCATATCATGGAGGACTTATAACATCACTTATACAATCACTTTGGTCCCACAAACATTTATGTTCGTGAATCAGGTTTAATTAACTTTTCTACATCCATTTCTTATGTTAAAACGTACGAATATGTTTTGAAATCCCAACAGTTCGGATTGTTTTCGGACGTCTGAACTACGCGTACGTATACGCACGACTAACTCGTATCCAGTCTGTGTGCTCCCATAGTACTTCTAATATCGGGATCGTTCGTATGTGTTCCTACGTGCATGCACGAGTAAAATTCGTACGAAAATGTGTCCAAAGTGCGCGCCGCCTCACTCCACACATCCATCGTAGCATTCTCATCTTTGCTGCAAGGTACTAATAATAACTCCTCAGTCTTTGCTTCGGTGACATAATATCATTCTCAAGGCAAGGCAGGCGGATAGTAAAAACACTTGCCACAACCCTATTGCAGTATGACCATTTGCAAGTAAGTAAGTACTATAAGTATAAACAAAGTTTTAAATTAAGAGAAACACTGAAAAGTCTCAAAACTTACCAATACGATCTGACATTGATACATAAAACTGATAGATGGCAAATGTATTATTTCACACTCATTCACAAATAGCTCAATGTGTTCAATACCATGTGCTAAATAGATTTTCAACTATAATAAAACACAATCATTAAGATTAAGAAAGCAAAATTTCCCAAGCGCGGCGTTCTGAATTCAAACTTAATGATAACTGCAAATTTTGATTTTTTGCCTAAGGATATCAATAAACAGATAAAGTTTTGTATTTTACACTTTGTCAGAAACTTATAATAATAATTTTAAAAATACCATACACTTAATACATTAATATTTCATTAATTTATTTTAATTTACACGCCAAGATAAATTATATTGTGAAAATACGAAATCTATTAGGCAGAATAGGACAAAACTTCGACAAAAAAAATACATACATACATAGACTCACGCCTGTTTCCCTGAAGGGGTAGGCAGAGGCATATTAAACGCCCACTTTTCGCCAGTGTTTATTCGAAAATACATACATGTAATAATTATTTTATATATTTTCAGGTTGAAACTCATATTTGAATATTAAAAAAAAAATTATGGATTATACTTATAATAGCAACCTATGTGCTTTATTGAAAAATGCCAAGATAAATAATATATTGTAGTAAATACAAAATCTATTAGGCAGAATAAGACAAACCTTGAACAAAAAACTATTGTTTTCTTTTTATGTTATATTTTCTCCTTTTTATTTGTAGTGTACATTAATATTTAATTTAATTGCAGTTTCAAGTACTTAAAATTGTTTTATTATTAAATGAATTTAATACTGTAAAATATTTTCATAAAAAGTACCTATATACATTTTATAATTAAACTATTTTCAGTTTGCCAGTTTATGGGTCTGTATCAATATTATTGTGGTAAAAGGGATAACAATTTTTGCTGCTCGTATTTATACTTAGATAAAAAAAAAAAAAAATAATGGACTATGCATAATACAGGTATGTATATTTAACGTATAAATAAAGAATGCCAAGATAATTATATTGCAAAAAATACAAAATCTCTTAGGCAGAAAAGGACAAACCTTGAAAAAAAAGTATATAAGTATACCTATGTATTATAACCTATTTTCAGTTTGAAAGTCTGTGGGTCCATAACCGTAAACTAAAAAGTAATATTGTATACGTATACGATGTTATGCATGTGTGTGCGATATCTAAGGTAGTAGTGGTATCGTTTATTTTCATTAAAATCATATATTTCTAATGCATATTAAATGAAAATATTAGCATTCTGCACACCTTCTACATGTAAGCAATAAGTGTGCCAAATTTCATAATCCTCCGTTCACGCATTTCTCGGAAAAAGGGATCACAAAATTTCGCTTCACATATTAATATACATAATATATATAGATGACCTCTGAACTTGTTTGGGATATCCGCTATAACAATATAGAGCATTTCCGCTGAATACATTTTATGAGATAAACACCGCTGTGAGCTTTATGTTTCATGAAGTAATTATAACGATTTTAATATTATTCGTAAATTAGACTTTGTTGGAGTCTTAGGCTTTGCCAGCGTATTCTCCTTTTAGATTACAAAAATAATCACTTCAATATTGTACTTGCTTCGGCAGTACATATACTACTACTAATCACTTCAATAGCAAGTAACCTACATTAAACTAGTTTATTGTTCACTAGCTGACCCAGCGAATCGCCTCCGTATCGCCTTTTTAAGAATTTTTATTTAATTCCCTTTTTTCCAAGCCCCTTTGCCAAAGTTACCATTGACTCAGAGTCTTTAAATGATGAACAAACAAAACAAAGATTTTTATATAATATTGAATTCCCCATTCCTTAAATCCCGTCCGCCATCTTTGATTTCCTATCCGCCATCTTTGATGACGAAATAGATGTTATATTTAAATCATCTTTTCATCATTTAAATCAATAGTTTCCCTTAAATCATCAGAGACGTTACCCATATTGATTTTTTAAATTGTACCCATCTGCCATCTTTGATTTCACATCCACCATCTTGAATCACGAAACAGATGTTGTATTTGGATTCTCCATCCCTTTTAACATCGTAGACGATACCAACATTGATTTTTTAATTTTCCCATCCGCCATCTTTGATTTCCCATCCGCCATCTTTGATCGCCAGTTTAGCCTTTGATCCAACCCTCCCCTTCTCGTTTGACCATTTTATTATTTTTGTCTGGTCGCTAAAAGTTGTGGCGGATTTTATATAGCCTTTCGGAATAATTGGGCTATCATAGGCAATAAAAAATTTTAAAATCCGACTGCTAGTTCCTGAGAATAGCCGACATAATCTTTTAGCCTTTTTAGGCTTTTGCCAGGCCCCAAAGGGTCGAATCGTTATGTTATATAGCCTCGTACTAAATGACTTTACGGCCTGCTGTTTTACTTCATTTAAATAAATAGGTGAGCTTGCAGTTGAAATAACATGAGTTCTGAGAAACTTGTAAATAATTTTGAAATGAGTATCAATTGGTCGTTCTGTAAGTTTAAAATGTTTGGTTTGGAAAACTTTCTGCTTTATTTTTGTAGGCTGTCCGAGTTTAACTTTTGGCAACCTTTATTTGCCGTGGTAAGGGAAGAAGAAAACAAATAGCGAATCATAAAATCATGGCAAATATTTTACTAGACTGCTTTAGGTATTATTTACAAAGACGCTCTGAAAAGTATATCTGTTTAAATAAAATCCTTGCCTTACTGACTAACTGACAGACACGCTACAGCCGAAACTACTGGGTGCAAGTAGGTGAAATTTGGCATGTATGTTCCTTAAGAAGTGTTGGGGAGTACTTAGAGAGGATTTTTGGAAATTCTGACCCTAAGGGGGTAAAACTGTCTGTCGGAGTTGATATGAAACTTTTTATTCCTTAAATATATTAACTCCAAATTTTGTATACTGGTTCCTCAAATGAAGTTAGTGATCAATAAGATAATCTTTTTGGAAATTCTTACTCTAAGTTGATGAAAAGGGGATCGAACATTGTATGAAACCTTTTTAATACTTCAAGGGATTAACTTCAAACAGTGTATATTGGTTCCTGAAATGTCTGTTTTTTGAGGAGTGTAGGGGAGTTTGTACACAACATTTTATCGAAGCGAAATTTACTCGTGCGAAGCAGTGAGCAAAAGCTAGTTATAGCATAATATATCGTAGTATTAGATTGTGTTTTTGAAATATTAATAAGTTGGTAATATATACAATCAGATTTTCGGTAAATCGTAATATTCTAGACAATGACAAACACAATTACTTCGTTTATATTACTGTTTGCATAGTTACTTCCATCATGAGATGTAAGTGAATGCTCCTGTTTCATAACTTCAATTAAGAATAAGGATAATAAGGAAATATACTTATCTACGTTGTACTATTAGTTATTCTGTGATTTTACAATAGAACTTCTCTTGACTAGTAAGAGAAAACATTGTCGCGCTGAAGTTAATTATGCCCACAGTGTCTTGTGTTATTGTTTGCAATTGGAGAATTGGGACAATAAGTAAAAATTTTGACTTTGATTTATTGGTTTATAACAACAACATCTCTATCTGATATATCCAAAAAAATCTTCACTCGGCAAGAAAACTGGCCATAAGGAATGCTAGAGCACAAAGAAAAAATTAAATAACCGATCCCTAAAATTATTATCTATATATACTTATAATATAATATAAAGATTTGTATTTTTGTATGTTTGTAACGAATAAACTAAAAAAGTATTAGACCGATTTTATAAATTCTTGCACCATTATAATGCGGCATTACCCCTGAATGTCATAGGCTATATTTATTTCTAGAAAATGTCAGGGATCACCCGTGCAAAACTGGCACGTGCCGCTAGTAACATAATATATAATAATCATAGCATTAGAATTATTTCTTGGAACTGGCAAGAACATAAAACATTATCTAGCTCGGCAGTCAAATCAATACGCCCAGCGGGTACAAACATAAACTATAAGAATTAATAAATGTCATTTAGCGAAGTTCTATAACATTCTGTAAAAATACATTTATATTTGTAAAAGAACGAAGATTACAGTGCCTCCGTTTGTCAAATAAATAAAAGAAAATTGTCAGCGTTCCTTGGAAGCTAAATATTTTATAAGCACCAGACCGATGTCGTTTAAAAGAAATTCGACTTTCAAGCATTATAAATGGAAAATGTTAAGAGAAAAAATTTAGGAATCACTTCGAAAATATTTATTCATAAATTCACATATTACATACATACTCACGCCTGTTTCCCGGAGGGGTAGGCAGAGACTACGGAACGCCATTTGCAACGATCCTGACATACCTCACTTGCTTCACTCACTCCCATCAAGTTTCTCATGCATGCTCTTCTATTAAGGGTACTTCTGACTTGTCCTTTTTTCAGGATGTCTCCAATCTGGTCAGAGAACGTTCTCCTAGGTCTTCCCCTTTGTCCTGTCCCATTCACACTAGCCTGATATATCTTCTTTGTCAGTCTATCGTCATCCATCCTCTCCATGTGCCCAAACCATCTTAACATGCCTTTCTCAATGCTTGTCACTACATCTTCTTTTACCCCACACCACTCTCGTATCACACAATTCTTTACTCTGTCGGTCAAAGACACACCACACATACTTCTCAGTGCTCTAATTTCTAAAGCATTTATTCTACTTTCAAATCTCTTCTGCCATACCCAACTTTCACTACCATACATAAGGGTAGGCACTAACACACCTCTATGTACAGCCAAACGTGCCTTTTTGGACACGTTTTGACTGTTCATAAACGCCTTCAGAGCTCCATTCACACAATTACCTGCATTAACTCTCCTTTCAATATCTGCTTCATTCTAACCATCTCTTGTAAACAACGTACCTAAGTAAACAAACTCATTCACTTGTTCCACTCGCTGTCCATCGATCAAAACATTACAAGCCGTAACGCATTCCTCCTTTTCAAAAACCATAACTTTCGTTTTACTTACATTCACTTTCATTCCTTTCCTTTCTAACGCACGATGCATGATTGTTACCATCTCCTGCAACTCCTCCGTTGAAGATGCAAGTATAAACTGATCATCAGCATAAAGGAGGCATTTGACGAATAACCCATTCATCCTTAATCCGCAGTCACTATGTTTTAAATCTTGCAAACAACTGTCCATGAAGAGGTTAAACAGCCACGGCGACGCTACACATCCCTGTCTAACACCTTTATCGATGGTAAACCAGTCAGTGTATGCCCCGTTTATCCTCACACAAGCTCTAGAATCCTCATAAACGGATTTCAGAGCTCGAATGAGGCTGCTGTCCACCCCATTCATTGACAGCACCGACCACATTTCATTCCTCACCACTTTATCGTAAGCCTGTTCCAAATCCACGAATGCGCAATAGACCTTTTGACCTTTGGCCAAAAATTTTCCGGCTATGCTTCGCAAGGAAAAAACCTGATCCGTGCATCCCATACCCTTTCGGAATCCCGCTTGTACATCCCATATTTTCTTGTCAGTCACTTCCATACCTCTTTCAATAAGTACCTTTGCATACAATTTGCCAACAATGCTGAGAAGGCTAATGCCTCTATAGCTTTTGCAGTCTTGTTGCGAGCCTTTTCCTTTATAAAGGGGCACAACTACAGCTGTGGTCCAGTCATTAGGTACTCGGCCGGTGTTCCAACACAAGTTATATAACCGCTGCAACTGACCAACTATGATGCCCTGTCCAGCCTTCAGCATTTCGACTGTAATCCTATCATATCCTGCAGCCTTACCTACTTTCATACTTCCCAGTGCCTTTACGATCTCATCCACGCCAATAACGCTTTCATCATTGCTATCATTACAATTCACTTCAGCTATCGGTGTCTCTATCACCGTTCTTTCGAATAAACTTTCAAAATACTCTTTCCATCTCTTCAGCACGCACAATTCACCATTTACTATACTTCCATTCTCGTCTCTGATGGATGTGTGTTCTGAGGATTGAGTTCTTCCTCGAACTGCACGAACGGATTTCCAGAAAAACTTAATGTTCCTCTGGAAATCGTCAGATAATCTGCTATCAAACTCATCTTTCTTTTCCTCTTTTTTCCTTTTAACCATTTCTTTCACTATTCTTTTTGACCTAACAAACTCCTTTTTTGCTTCATCTATGTCTACACATGGCTTTTGGAATCTCAGTGTTATTTTAAAGACCTATCTATATACACCCTGCAAGTATATAACTGACGAAAAAATCGTTTTCAAGTCCGTTCCATGTATGGAGAGCCTTAAGTTTTATTTTATTTTTACTTTTGTATAAAAATCGTGAAGCGGTTCACATAATACCAATTTTTAAATCTGTAGTCTCTATAGTTTCGGAATAAAATGGCTGTAAAATACAGATAGACAGACTGAAATTGCGAATCTATTAGGGTTACGTTTTTTGCCATTTTTACCTATCATCATCATCAGCCTTTAACATCCCACTGCTGGTCTAGGCCTCTCCTTTGAAAGGAGGAATTGGCCTACCACGCTGGCCAAACGGTAGGGTTTGTATCAAGTTTTCCTTCTCTTACAGTGCTGTTCTCTGCATAATATGCTCCCTCTGTCGGCTCTTACGACACCCATGGGATGATATGGGGTGGTGACAATCCAAATTCTTAATCCGTCACCACGCGGAATTTAACATTTTTACCTATAGAAACCTAAAAAGGATTGTAGCATATACAAGGTTTTCTCTTGCGTGGTAATCGAACTCACAATACTCGGCCATCGGAAACAGTTATTTTGTTTGTATCACTCGCGAATATTTTCTTCATTAATAAGCATGTGTCAAAAACACTACATATGTATACATAAAGCATACACACACACACACACACACATATATATATATATATATATATATATATATATATATATATATATATATATATATACATTTGCTCTATGGAATATATTTTTACTTATCTTGTATACTATTTGGCTCCATTTATGCTGTATAATAATTATGCCAAATCATCACCATGGTCCGAGCGTTATGCCAGTTGCATCTAGGCCTTCGCGTTGGAGCCCGGGCTCAGCTTTCTAGTCTAACCAGATTTGACAGAATATTACCATTTCCACAGAGCGACTGCCGTCTGACCTCAACCCTATGGGATAGCATACTCTATGGTTTAGACCAGAGTCAGGATGTTCGCGGGTACTAATTCCTCGTAACGATTGTCAAGGATCTTTTTGATGACAGCTGGAACCGACGGCTTAACGTGCTCTCCGAGGCACGGAGGGTGTGACTTTTTGTGGTCGGTCACCCATCTATAAACCAGACGGTGACGAACCCGTTTAACCTTGTGAATCGATAGATTCAAGCGGTCGCCACTTTGCCACGGGCCGCTCACTTTATACGCCACATGTGCGTACTTATTTGAATCCAAAACTATATATTATATTAGACCTGCTGGTTAACATTATGTGGCTCCAGGATTATGTTAGTTGAGTATTTTTGTTTGAATATTTTAGCTTACTATTTAACGCATAATTGTATATCATAATCTGTATATTTATTTGGCTCTTTTAAGACATACATATACCCGTAAATCAATACTTAATGGTTTCACATTACAATTATTTAAATTTTAGTTTTCCATTCATAAGATGTTCCATTGACGGCCGGTTGGCGTAGCGGGAGTGTAAGCGACTGCTATGTCGAAGGTCGCGGGTTCGATTCCCGCTCAAGTCAAACATTTGTGTGCATGAACATGGATGTTTATCTTGGTCTGGGTGTTTCTATGTATAATATGTATGTATTTACAAAAAAAAAGTATATATGTATGTTTATCCATTATCTAGTACCCATAGTACAAGCTCTGCTTAGTTTGGGACTAGATGGTGTTGTGTGAATGAGGTAGAATATTATTATTATTATTATTATTATTGAATTTATATTCATTACGTCCATACATTGTCAAATCCGAAAGCATACTATACAGGGTGTAAAAAGACCCTTAACGAAAACTGAACTCCCATGTTGTACCAATCACTACGAACATTTTTTACTTCGGCACCATACCTGGGCAATTACTGGTTCAGGAGATATTGAGGCTCAAAGTTAGTATGGAATTTTTATAATTAGGTACAAAATCGATGCATTAACCCCGCCAATATGTTCTTTAGATGCCCTATGACCCCATGGATAAGTAGGTATTTCGAGCATTATACGCGCGCGCTTTGAATTGCGGTTTAAAAAATGTAAAAACTTAAAAAAAAATCGTTTCCCAGGTATTATTTTTGGTTAGTAAGACTTGGCATGATGTCCACAACGAGTAGACTTCGGCTTGGTGATGGGTCTTGTGACATCTTGTATTGATCCGCTTTAAATATTATGAATCATATTGTACTACAATAATACTGATAATCTTATGCACACAAGCTTATGGATATTATGTGACCATATCTTTTCTTTTATTTTTTTATTGACCAAAATTTTCAATTCACAATTATCTCACATATACCACTCGCTTAAACCACTAAGAGCTTTTTTTGCGTAGTTCATATTTATCATGACTACAATATTTACAACGAAATGAGTACCTTATCTATGTTGTTGATGAAATACCTTTTTAACATGTTTTTATAAGTCTGTTTTGTTACATATTTACTAGCTATAACTTCTGGTAAACTATTTAATATCTTTGGAAGTATGTATCGACATATTTTAGTTCCATACAGATTATTAGATTTTGGTAAAACATATTTCTTTGCGTTTGGTAACTGTCTTAGAGTACTGTGGCGGTTGTACCTACAAAGTAGGTCTGTGTGTACAAGTTATTTCATAACAGCCGTTTGGATTTTACATTGCACTGGTAACACGTTACAGTATTTGAATAGCTCGTTATAATTATCTTTATATTTACACCTTATTTAACGAGGTACAATTTTATTGTTTTTAGAAACCTAATTTGGATATTATATATTTTTTCTATATTTAGTTTTGAAACTACGGCCGTAGCTACACAACTACATAACTGATAACAGAATCCGCCAATGCCAGATACAATAAGCGCAGGGTTTTATAGGGCATCTTGTACTTTAATGTATACATTTTACTGAGTATGGCTCTTAACTTCGAACATACGTGTTCTATATGGGCACCCCAGTCAAATCTATTGTCTATTATCAGACCAACATACATATGCTTCTTAACTTTGTCTAAATTAGAGCACATACTATTATGCTTACACTGTAGGTTGTTATGCAGACATTCATGATCGTGTGCTATTATGTTAGGCGTGTGGCTGCTTTTGTTATATGATATTTCTATATACATGAGTTTCGTTTTTTGGGCGTTTATTACCAACCCGACGTCGTGGGCCCATTGACACATTCTATCAAAGTTTTTCTTGCATTTTAAATTCAGCAGTTTTTAGGTCTCTGTCCGCTACCACCAGGCAGGTGTCGTCAGCGAACTGGTATACAGAGCCGTGAGTAAATAGGTTACACATTTGATTTACATATATAATATATTCATTTCGACTCATCCGCAGAACAAAGTCCGATCTGCATGGATCGCAATTTTCAGTAGAGGCTGTCGAAGTTCTTGTCTTGAATAATTCCTTATAACTCTTATAACGAGAGAATTAAAATTATGATTTTTTGGTATGTTATTATAACAGCCCAGCCTAATTAAATGCCCTAAAGTGTATATTTCTAGTCCTTTTATTGTACGAGATAGTGAGTTACATATCAACTTAGGACGTTTTATGTCGGAAGAGCGAGGGTCCGTGGTAAACATCGTGCGTTGTTTTGCGTAAAAGTTCGATTAAAAAGACGACCTATGTTAACAAAGGTTGTTTTTTGTTGGAATTTTTCATCCTTTAAGAGTCCTTTGTGAATAAAATAAAATAGAAAATTAAATACAATGTTATTTTTTTTTGTTAAAAAGTCTTAAAATAGTTGACAGAACCTTAGACGGCAACGATTAGACTTCTAGCATTAATGAGTAATTATAATTTTACTAACTAATCACGTCGTATAATAGGCGGAGTAATTATATTTACTTATTTAAAAATAAATAAACTGTGTAAGTATGTAGGTACTTATATTTATTTAAGTTTAGGTATAATCGTATATACTTATTTAAAAGTAATCAAATTGTTCGTATATATAGAACAAGTTTATTAATACCTAGTCATAAATGGCAAATTTTATCACAAAATTGCAACTACGTACCTTTCTACACTGGGGTTCGGGCTTCACAAGAAGTCACAAACTTATTTTGTAAGGACCTACTTAATATAAAATAAATGTATGACTCATTTTTACATGATCTGTATCATCACCTAAACCTAAAGACATCCTCTGCTGGACTTGGACTCCCCAAAGGCTGTCCACACAACTCCAATGATGAGCCGCCTGAATTCTACTGCTTCCTGCGATCTTAACCAAATATCTTCTTCTTTATAATATTATTCACGGTGTAAAAAGACCCGTCACCAAGCTGAAGTTAAGCTACACATCATGCTAAGTCATACTTAGCAAAACAATACCTGGGAAACGATTTTTTTGTAGACACATTTTATAAGCCGCTATGTAAAGTATGCGCGTGCAATTCTTGAGATACTTAACTTTCCAAGGGCGTATAGGACATAATTACATTATATAGAACAAATAGGTGCATAAAATGCATAGATTCTGAACTTGATTAAAAATAAATATGGTAACTTTGAGCCTCAATATCTCCTAAAGCAGTAATTTCTCAGGTATAGTGCAAGTAAATAATGTTCGTAATGATGAAATGGGATTTCAACTTTCATTAAGGGTCTTTTTATACCCCGTATTAGAATAACAACAATCGTGCATCGTTTTTATCTAGACATGTGTGCACAATATTTATAAATAATAAATAATAAAATACATCTAAACATTAACAAAATTTTAAATCGAGTACTCATACTCATATCAGTACTTAACTAAGCTGTCCTGTCAAATCTTATTAGACTACTAACTAAGCAGAGCCTGAGTTCTAAGACAAAAAGTTGTGGCTGCAACCCTGGTAACGTTAAGATCATTATAATTACACATTTCAGTACTTACTTTGAATAAATTGTGAGCAGCACAAGTCCATTAGGTCTTTATATTATATATATTTTTTTAAACACAGTTTTCATTGCATCATCGATAACGATCTTGTGTCTTTCAAGCCGGGTCCGCCTGCCCTTCCTTTAAAATGACACTTTTATCCTCTCTCATCCAAGCATACATACATATCTCATCCATGCAGTCTATCAACAACATAATAATGTAATAATATGTATCTCAAACGGAGTTAAAACAGCAAGAGTGTTAATAAATAGTTTAGCATACTTCAATTTTCTCGCAGTGCCTGTCACTGGGAGCTTGTAGTAAATGGCAGACCACTTAAAAGTATGACTTAGTTTTCTATTATCAGAGCTTAATATTATATCGCATGTCGAATGAACATGTATCTATTTACAAAAAAGATTAAATTTCTTGTAACCATAATACACATTCGGCTTATTTTAGAACTAGATGATGTTGTGTGCATGTCGTAAAGTATTTTTATCATTATTTATTAGTAGGAAACAGCATGGGAGTTAGTACTGACACTAACTGGGTAACCAGTAACCTGTATTTACACTTCTAACTGTTTGAGCTGTATTTTTTTGTGGATTTCCAAAGAAAATTAACTAGGTTGATTACTGTAGACACCTTCGGTAGACTAAACAAACATGATATTCGGTTTTGAGCTATTACAGATTCCTTTATTTTCTTTGTCCCGTCAGGTTTGTATAGAATTTCTTCCCATATATCAAATTCACGATGGTTCCTTTGTTCCAGGAAGCAAAGGCGATTCATGCCAGTTTATCCTTCATTCATAACTAAAATATAGAAATTCTTTTGCACAAATATTTTTAAAAAACTATTTTCAAGCGTTCTTTGAAGCAATAAATTTTGCGATAAATTTAACTAATTTTTATTAAAAAAATCTTTATAATTAGAGATTTTTTTTATTGAACAACGTCCTAATTGATTCAACGTTTTGAGTAATAACGTCCCATCTTAACATTGATCCCACAAATTGTTTCACAGACTCCGGCGAAAACCGTCCTTTTTTAACTTCAGACGCTAAAAACTTCAATAATGTTCGTTAAAAAACGTCTTAATATTCCATAAGGCCTCTACTTTTTGTTGCTCAATATTGCATAAAAATCGATTACTCTGTGAATATTAATTACGGTAATCGTCTTTTTGCGCCAGAGTTGCGTTTCTGAACAACTCCATCGAAAAACGTTCTAAATAATCATCGATTGCTGTAAAGTATGAAGCGAGTTAAAAAGTAATAAATATAATAATCTGTGTAAATTTAGGAACTTAAACTTGTACATAGTGAAGTTATACTTGTGAAACATCGTCACTTACCAGAATTGAAATCTTGATTTGGAAACGCGGTATGTAAGTTTGAAAAACGCCTAACTAAGATCAGGCTCTTCTGCATCTACTTGAATCATATTTAGTATTTTGCGATCTTTAAAAGTATCCCGTTTTATTAAAATACTGAATAAATTGATTTTTTTTTAAATATAATGTAAATTAAGTACAGAACACGAAAACGCCCCAATTTTCTTCTTCTTCCAATGAACATCGGCCGAACTGCTGATCGATCGCGGCGCTCGCACCACCCGTACTCCCCGTGTCCCGTCCCATGTATACGTCGTGCGTTGTTGCGCGGAACAAATATCAGATGAAACGTTATTCGATTCTATATCTCCGAAAGTAAATAAGATACGAAAATTCTAAAAACACAGTTTTGTAGAGTTTGTATTCCTTATTCCATTTAGCTATTTAACACGATTTTGGTCTATAATCACATGGAGCTCTATTCTACGGATAGGTCGATTTGGACCACCTGCGTGCTTATATGAATTTGGGTCGTTTGGCTTGTATGATGAAATATCATAAATTCATCATCATATCAGCCAAACGACGTCCACTGCTAGACATAGGCCTCCCCCAAGGTTCTCCACACATACCAGTCTTGAGCCGCCCGCATCCAACCGCTTCCCGCGTTCTTAACGAGATCGTCGATCCATCTTGGAGGATTTCCTCTGCGGCGTCATCCGGTATGTGGCTACCACTTCAGAACCTTTCTGCCTCCACGGCCTCAACTTCGAGATATGTGCCCTGACCACTGCCACTTCAGCTTGACTATCCGGAAAGCTATGTCTTTGGTTCTCCTGCGGGTTTCCTCATTTCTGATTCAATCTTGCACAGGAAACCTCCAAGATTAGCTCTCTCCATTGCCTTCTGAGTGACCTTGCGCCTTCGGATAAGGCCCATAGATATTTAATATCATTAGATGAAATCCCTATCTATTTTCCATACATAAGTTGATCCAGAGGAATTATATTTATTATAACCATGCATTGTTAGATCCACGAGTGAAATTATAGCAGCCAAGGAGTTATTTGCTAGCATTATGTTGTAGATTTACGTATTATTTAACTCTGATTACATGCTCCATCGTACGTACTTATTTGAATCCAGTAAACTTATATAAAAACAAATCAATGTGATGTGGCTCCACATTATACTTTACATGCTATATCTGTATACTTATTTAAATCCAGTTATAATACTACCAGCTATCCATCTAACCAACCGATCAATACTACGAAGCTCCAGGATTAAGTTCATTAATTGCATATTAGTAGACTTGGTAAATTTTATTTATTGCATTCATCGGTGGCTGACGAGTCAGCGGCATACTTGATGGTAAGCTATCTGTGGCTCATACATATGCCTGTGTTTTCTCAGCATTACAAAAGAAATAGCAAAGAAACACATCCAACTCGCTGCCTACCAGGAGGAAGAGAAGGAGGGAAAAGAAGCAGGTTGAAAGGCACTGTTAAAATTTTTATCAGAATCCTCTCAGGCACTCTCAATTAGCTGAGCTGGCCTCAAATGATGACTTCTTTAGATTTTCATGACATTCGGGTTCCATGACTTGAAATTGTTTTTCTGACGATCGGGGTCAAAACTAATTATTAAGAATCTTAGCAAAAATTGGTCAGCCCTACCAAGGAAACAAACCCGACCCGGAACTCATGATCAGCAGTAGTAAATTATCCGTAGAACAATGAGGCAGTCAGATAAACAATATATGTTATAATTATGCACAAATTACATCCAGACATAGAACTAACACATGTGTTTATGCTTATCACACAAGGATTTGGTCATGAATACCTAGCTATAAATCTTTTTTAGGGTTCCGTAGTAAACTACAAGGAACCCTTATAGTTGCACCATGTCCGTCTGTCCATCCGCGGTTTTACGAAAAAACTATAACCACTAGAGAGCTGAAATTTGCCATGGTTATGCATTGTAACCACGCGGACAAAACTGTACAATAACTTATTTTGAAAAAGTAATGTATACGGGTAGCTCCCATGGGTACACTACATAACGTGAAAACGTGGCCCGACACGCACTTGACCGCTTTTGTACAGTAGAGGGGGCAAACGAGCTACTGTCTGCCCGCCTGATAGTAAGCAGCTAATCATGTAATACTAATAACACCAACTAGACATTATAAGCGCGTTGTTTTATCTTCACTGTCCTACTACCAAAACTACCACGTGGAGAGGCTTAAGTCCTTTATTGGACTGCAAAAGGCATCATCAATTTATTGTGACCACTTTTCTACACTATCAGATCAACATTTAGACACCAAAGAAGTTTAGGTATATACAATAGCGGACATTGTAATAATAAGGGTTGAGCTACACCTATCAGCACCGCATCGCACTTTTATGTCTTCTATCCTTTTCTGTCACTTAGGACCGTCATTTACTAGAGCGAAAAAGAGAGAGGGAACACGATCGCCTTTTCGATTCCGCGGCGTACTGAAGCATTCCGTCTATATGGTTTAGACCAGATATTTGAGAGCACTGATTGCCCTAACGACTGTCAAAGATGTTAACCGAAACCGATGGCTTTACGTGCTTTACGAGGCACGGAGGGATGTGATCTTTTGTGGCCGGTCACCCTATGTCCAGCAGTGGACGTCGTTTCGCTGATATGATGATGATATTTCATATTAGCCAAACGACCCAAATTCATATAAGTACGCAGATATGGCGTGGCGTACATACGTAATGGAGCCACATAATGTGCATATAAGCTATTGTGCATAAGATTATCAGTATCAGTTCATATTTAAAGCGGATTAATATACAGGGTGTTTGGCCCATGGTTGTCCAAATGAAGTAGGGATCTGGTTTGGGCCATTGCCAATGCGTTGGACTCAGGCAAATTAAATTCTGTCTCACAGTTTCAGCGATATGATTTTTTTTAATATTTTAAAGAAAAATCCAGAAATTTGGACTAATATTGAAAAAATGTTAAACGAATATGGGTTTAGCTATCGTAGTGATATTTTTTTATTTTAGTTAACTATTGCTATATTTTATTAAAATAATTATTTCCTGTAGAAACCTTGTAAAAAAATTATAACAGGCGGTCAAAGTTTCGAAAAGAGCTAAAAACAGAACAAAGTTCAATATAGTATGATTAAAAAAAAAAAAAAGTGATGGAGGTTTTTAACTTAAAACTTCTTCAGTTCATACCCTTTAAAATAATGCATCATACGCTTATAAAGTCATTCACTAAATAAAAAAAATGCCAATTATTCTCGACCGGCCGAAAACATTTAGTAAGAAAACAGTCGCTCTGTGGAAAACTAATATTCAGTCAAATCTGGTTAGACTAGACAGCGGCGCCCGGGCTCCAAGGCAAAGGCCTGGATGCAACCGGGATAACGCTGGGATGATGATGATGATGACCCATCTATAAACCAGACGGTGACGAACGCGTTTTACCTCGCGAATTTTTTAAAGATTCGAGTGGTCGCCACTTTGTCACGGGCCTCTCTTGTAGGTAATGTACCTACCTAGTACCTACTACAAATATTTAACCATACACTCCGAAGTAAAAAAAGTGCTGGAAAAATGGACAAAGAAACCAAGTTAATTTAAGAAATGCCGCAAGTTATGAGAATTGATAAGAAATACAGAATAATAATACATAAAAGTGACCAAGAATCAATGACTGCCCTCCGTGAAGAATACTGCGCTGCGATAGGCCCATTTGAATCGGATCAAGTAAATCTAAAATATCTAAAGTGTGGACGTGTGTCACAATGGATCAAGAAATCATGGCCGGATCAACAAGTGAAAACGGATCAAACAAAAACTACTTATATGGCACGCTTGATCAACATTGTGATGAAGGGGATATATATATATATATATATATATATATATATGTATTAAATACACCATACTCGATTTACACTTTGGAACTTAAGATGCTTATGTAAAAGTGAGGTAGTTCTAAATAAAAGATAGTTTGTAGGATTTAACGACTTTAATTAACCAATTAGACTGAAATGAAACATATCTTGTCAATGTCAACCTAAAGTAGGTTTATTCATAGAAAATAATAGTTACGGCACATAATATTAGAGTATATTATATACGTTACATGAGTAGAAGTTTCAATTACAAGTGTTATTACTGTATAAGATGAATATACTTATCTCCAGTATTACAGCTGGACCGTGCGGAGTGTACAGTCCTGTGGTCGCCCAACAAAATGTGTCAGTTGTAGCGCGGCACTGGTTTATATAGGAAAATATTCCTACTGTTCGGCGATCACAGGATGTCCATTGATTTCCTCATTTTATTATTTCAAAATAACATTACAGAATTGGAGTAGTCTTTAAAATATATTAAAATGATACAAAATGCTTATGACTAATTAAAATGATTTGAAATGATAACTGTAGAATTTGTTACATAATTTAATTGTTAATCTGGCAACTCTTTTACAGCTATGTAAAATACTTATTTTAATATTAATAATTATGGAATTGATTACATTATATAACTATAAGTATGACATCCTATATATATAATTCTAACACATGCAACGAAAGCTTAGTGGAGAGACCGGCAGACTGCCATGCAGAAGGTCTCAGGTCCGAATCCATGGGCCGCACCAATGACTTTTCGAAGTTATGTGCGTATTACATTGCTAATTATTGCTTGCTAAACGATGATAGAAAACATTGTGTGGAAACCTACATGTCTGAGAGTTCTCCGTAATATTCTCGAAAGACATGTGAAGTCTGCCAACTCGCACTTGGCCATCGTGGTAGACTATGGCCTTAATCTTCTCATATTAAGATGAAGCCCGTGCCCAGCAGTGAGACAGTGTTTATACAGGGCTGATGATGATGAATAAGCACCATATTAACTCGTTGGCCATCAATCACTTATACTGAAACACGATACATATTGATAAATTCCATATCAAGTCACGCATCATTCTCCGATCTGTTTCATTATTCATCGAAACGTTTAAGTATTCATTAGTAGGTCAGAGCCCTCCCAAAGAGGTAAGAGGTCAATCATTTCAACTCTTCTTAAGGAGGTTGTATATTGGCACTACGTTTGCTAACCGAATACGAATTAGGAACATCGACCATTTTTGATAGAAATATTGTTTGTAAACTTTTTTACGTGTTGATGATTTTTATTTAAAAAGGAATTGGTTAACACCAGCAGAGTATTGTAAATTCAATCTTTACAATAGACAACAAGTGTTGTCTATTATATATTTGTGGATCACACTAAGTAGTGTGATCCACAAATTGTTGTTTCAAGGCCGTGTTTTTTGTGTCCATTGTTGAAAACATGTTAGAGCCCTCTTTATTTCACTTACTTGCATACTAAATTCACTTTTACTCGTTAATTTTTAAAACGATTTACAATAATATACTTGTTAACATTTACATCCAATTTAACTTAAACAGGTGTATAAACAACTTTAGAAAGTTTGCCACACTGGACTCTTAAGTAATTACTAACAGCTCAGTAAATGGTTTGTATTTGTCATGTATGAGTAAACAGAAAACTACAAGCTTGCGAATGCAATCCAGACATGCAAACAAAGTAAGTGAAAATTAAACGTCTCTCGTTCTAGCCAACAGTGATGTCATCATCACCATCAGCCTACAAGAGGCCACTGCTGAATATAGGCCTCTCCAATGGCACGCCACTGAGCCCGATTTTCGGCATCTCGTGTTCAGCCGCCGCCAGCCACTTTGCGTATATTGTCACTCCACCTAGCCGGAGGGCGTCCTAGCCTACGTTTGCCAAGGCGCGGTCTCCACTCTAGAACACGACTACTCCAACAGTTATCGGTTCTTTGACAAAAGTGGCCGGCCCACTGCCACTTCAGCTTGCTAATTCTCTGAGCTATGGCGATTACCTTGGTTCTCTGTCAGATCACTTCATTACGAATTCGATCCTACAGAGAAACTGCGAGCATTGTCGTCATAGCTCGCTGAGCGACCTTAAATTGGTGGACGTCTCGGCTCCTTAAGTAAAATATACATATCACAATTTACTATAATGATGTAAACATAAACTCTAGTGAGTTTTAACGTGCATCATCTCATCGACGTTACTATTGAAATATTATGTATGGTAGATAGGTATTTAAACAAAATGTAAGGCCTAACATAAAAAATAAATTGAGGATACAGAAAAGTGCTAAGTAATGAAGGTAGTTATGAAATAAATTTAAACCCAAGTATAACTATGCGAAGCGCGGTCGATACCACAATGGCCGGCTTGTGTTTTGATACAGGATGTTACCAAGAATAACATGGTCATGGGCATTGTAAACTGTGAACATGATTATTATAAATTAATTTATTATACTAATTTGTATTTTGTAGAAAATGATTACTACGCTTGTATTTTATGTTTTTACGTGTTATATCATTTTTAAGTTTTAGTGGTAATTGATTAATGAGGTTTGGCACAATGTCTTTTAATGTTCTCTCACCTTGTAAGTTTTTGTATTCTGGGATTAATAATTTAGCGTTTGTCACACTACGGGTTCTCATCTCATTATTTTGTAATATTTTAGTATTTTTGAAGTTATCATTAAAGTATTCTTCAATTAATATAGCTACTTTAGTCTTTTCGTGGACAGGTAAGACTTTACAAAAATTAAATAGTTCATGGTAGTCACTTTTGTGTTTCTCTTTTATTTTATATGGATCGTCCGTGTGGTGACGGATTAAGAATACGGAATGTCACCACCCCATATCATCCCATGGGTGTCGTAAGAGCCGACAGAGGGAACATATTATGCAGAGAACAGCACTGTAAGAGGAGGAAAACTTGATACAAACCCTATACCAACCCGTTTGGCCAGCGTGGTATAGTAGGCCAATTCCTCCTTTCAAAGGAGAGGCCTAGTCCAGCAGTGGACTGTTAAAGGCTGATGATGATGATACTTTTGCAGTTACTAGGTATGGTAACCTGTTTACTAGGCAAGCAATTGTGGCTGTGTGCTATCAGACAAGGTATATGTGAACTTTAATTGAGAAGCCGGAGGGCCAAAAGTATTTATACCGACTGGCTAAGGCTAGAGAGAGAAAGGTGAGGGATGTATCCCATATCAAGTGTATGAAAGATGAAACAGGAGTGGTTCTTGCGGATGATGATAGGATTAAAGAAAGATGGAGAACATATTTTGAAAAATTAATGAATGACGAGAATGATTGGTGCAAAATGCTTGAGAACAAAGTGAAGAATATTGGACTAGTGAATGTAATAAGTAAGGATGAGGTAAGACGGGCTGTGAGTGGAATGAAGAATGGGAAAGCATTAGGACCAGATGGAATACCAGTAGAAGCATGGAAGGTGTTAGGGGAGGATGGATGGGCGTGGCTGACTTTATTCTTCAATAAGATGTTGCATAAGGAGACAGTACCCAAGGAATGGTGCAGCAGTTACCTAGTGCCCATTTTTAAAAATAAGGGAGATGTCCAAGAATGCAACAATTATCGGGGAATAAAGTTAATGCCTCATAGTATGAAAGTATGGGAGAGAGTAATTGAGCGACGTTTGCGAGCAGAGAGTGAGATTTCACGTAACCAATTCGGTTTTATGCCTGGTCGAGGTACGGTGGATGCCATTTTTGCACTTTGCCAAATTTGTGAAAAATACAGGGAGGCGCATAAAAATCTGCATATGGTATTCGTTGACCTCGAAAAAGCATATGACCGGGTACCGCGTGAAGTGTTGTGGTGGGCCCTCAAGAAGAAAGGAGTGCCTGAAAAGTACCTAAAGTTGATCCAAGCTATGTATGCTGAATGCCACACGCAAGTCCGGTCCGCAGCTGGAATCACAGCCAGATTCGATGTGGCTGTAGGCTTGCACCAAGGGTCGACTCTTAGTCCTTACCTCTTCTTGTTGATTATGGATGCCATCGGACATACAGGAAGAGGCATCCTGGTGCATGCTGTTTGCTGACGACATCGTCCTGGTAGCAGAAAGTGGACAGGAGGTGCAGAGCAAGCTGGAGGAGTGGCGGCAGAGACTGGAAAACGTAGGCCTTAGGATAAGCAGAACCAAAACTGAATACATGTTCTGTGACTTTGGCAGCCTCTCTAGTCCAAGCCCGGTTACACTCGGCGGTATAACCCTACCAGTATGCTCCGACTTTCGCTACCTCGGTTCACTCCTGCAACACGACGGCGAAATTGACCGAGATGTTCGGCAAAGGATCAACTCAGGATGGATGAAATGGCGACAGGTCTCGGGCACAATATGCGATCCTAAAATGCCTTTGAAATTCAAGGGACGCATATATAAGGCGGTAATAAGGCCTGTCGTATTGTATGGAGCTGAGTGTTGGGCTACTAAAAAGATGGATGAAAAACGATTACATGTGGCAGAGATGAGAATGTTGCGATGGATGTGTGGAGATACGAGAAAGGATAAGATTAGGAATGAATACGTGAGAGGTAGTCTGAAAGTGGCGCCTATAGACGAGAAAGTGAAAGGAAGTCGTTTGGCTTGGTATGGACATATTATGCGAAGAGATGATATGTATGTAGGTAAACAAGTGATGAATATGAAGGTAGAAGGATGGAAAGGGAGAGGGAGGCCAAGGAAAAGATGGATGGACTGTGTAAGGATGGATATGAAATAGAAAGGGGTAAATGATCAAATGACGGGTGACAGAAAAGAATGGAAGCGAAGGACGTACTGCGCCGACCCCAAATAGATTGGGACCAGGGCAAGAAGATGATGTACTCAAAATGTACAATGTTCATGCGCCCGTTAGGAAAGTGAAACTTAAGGGTCCACCTGCTCCCTGGATCACGAAGGAGGTCCAGATAGCAATGAAACGTAGGGATCTTGCTTTCCTTAAATTCAAAAACCATCACACTGATGATTATTGGTCTCGATAAAAGGTTGCAAGGAACCGGTGTAATCAGGTGACACGTAACGCCAAACGCCGCCATATTCTCGATAGCGTATATTCCTCTTCTCCTGCTAATATCTGGAAGTTCCTTGGGACTTAGGTATTGGCAAACAACGAAGCTTTGATCAGCAGTTGACAACTGGTTTAGATGAAATTAATAAACATTACTCTTCTTCTAATCATTTGAATCATCTTACTAAATGTCGCACTGTAGACTTCTTGTCTAACCTTCCTCGTCCTGACATAGAGCCCTTTAAATTTTCTTCAGTGACCTCGGGTGAGATTAAAAATATCATCATATCCTTAAAATCCAACGTTGTAGGCTGTGATCACATTAGTCGCAGGATGATCGTCACTGTAATAAATGAGCTGTTACCTGCTATTTTATTTTTTTTATTTTATATTTTATATTTACACACATCATCAACTTTTCGCTCGACACAGGTGCATTTCCCCTCCTATGGCATAAAGCCTTAGTGATACCTTTACCTAAGATTCCTAACCCAACTCTCCCCAACCATTTCCAACCCAAATCGATCCTTCCTTTTCTTTCCAAGGTGCTTGAGGCCTGTGTCCACAAACAGCTCTCCAAGTTTATATGTATTTCAGAACAATTTGTTAAGCCCACTTCAATCTGGCTTCAGACCTGGACACAGTACGGTGACCGCTCTCCTAAAAGTGACTGGAGATGTTAGGGCGGGAATGGAGAACACCAAAGTTACGGTATTAGCTTTGATCGACTTCACGAACGCCTCTAACTCGGTTGGTCACGAAATCCTTCTTTCTATCCTCTCCAGTCTTCAGATCTCCCCTGAGTCACTCGAATGGTTCTCCAAATATCTCATGAGACGTCAGCAGCCTGTTCGCCATAATGAGTCTTCATCAATGTGGTGTGACTTACAGTCTGGCGTTCCTCAAGGCGGCATTCTTTCTCCATTATTATTCTCTATTTTTATAAATCCAAAATCTTCAGTGTTCGTATCACTTATACGCCGACGACTTGCAGCTATATGTACAGGCAGACATTGACAGTATCGGTTCGGCCATCGAAGAAGTAAACCAAAACCTGTCCGCTATACAAGACTGGTCAGAACAATTTGGTGTTACCGTGAACCCAGCAAAATGCCAGGCCATAATTATAGGAAGCCAGCGTATCATAAACAGGTTAGATTTTGCAACATTGCCGGCAGTCATATTTAATCCGATTAGGATACCCTTCAGCCCAGTTGTGAAAAATCTTGGCTTGCATATGGATAGCCATCTCAACTGGCGGGCTCACGTGACATCCATAAGTCAAAAAGTTACGGGATCTCTACGCTCATTATATCGGCTAAAAAACTTTCTTCCTAGTAACACCAAGCTAATGCTCATGCAGACGTTAATCTTTCCGATAATCGACTATGGTGATGTGTGCTGTTTTGACCTGAATGCAGACCTTCTCAATAAACTAGACCGGCTTCTTAATAACTGCATTGGATTTGTTTATAATTTTCGCAAATATGACCATGTATCTAATTATCGCTCTCAACTTAAATGGTTGCCTATTCGCCAACGCCGTAGCTTACGTGCGCTGACCACACTCTTTTCTTTGCTTAACTCTCCCTCTTTTCCCTCTTGTCTTAGTCACTATCTTCAATATTTAAGCTCCAATCATGACAAGCATTTAAGATCATCAAATAATCGTCTCCTTTTGTGTCCCTCTCATACTTCAGGGTTTGTCAACTCTTCCTTCTTCGTTGAATCTAACCAGTTATGGAATGCGCTCCCTTTCGAAATCAGGATGTGCAATAATCGGTTTACCTTTAAGCTGAAGTTTCGCAATCATTTATTATGTAAATTGGCAGAACCACCTCAAGTCTAACTGATTATCTTTATATATATATGTTGTATGTGTGTTTTGGTATAATATATTATTATTACATGTATTTATTCATAATTATAAGTACTAGATATTTGTTATCATTTTAAATATACAGTCTCTCTGTACACTTATACCTACCTAGTATTTATTCAAATATTATTCTAATGTCATTACTCATTTTCTAAAGCCGCACCTACTGTTATAATATTATCTCTGATCCACCCTAGGTTGACTGGTAGAGAATGCCTAAGGCATTAAGTCCGCCTATGTACCACATTTTTTGTAGTGCAAGAAGTTAAATAAATAAATAAATAAAAATCATTATCGCCCTAGCGTTATCCGAGATCCGCTTACTGGTTTAACCAGATATGACAAAATATCAATCTTTTCCACAGTGTGACTGCCGTTTGACCTGCGCAACCCAAAGGGATAGCGATATTCCATGGTTTAGACCAGTATCTGCTTATTTGAGAGTACTTACTCCCCGTAACGACTGTCAAAGATCTTCATGACGGCCGACGGTTTAACTTGCTCTCCGAGGCACGGGGCAAGCGATAATTAACAATTTAATACGCACGTAACTTCGAAAAGTCATTGGTGCGATACCCTTTGCATGGCAGTTCGTTGGTATCTCCACTAGGTTATCGCTGCCTGTGGCGCCGCTGCTATAAAATTGAAGTGTTAAAGCTGAACCTATAAAGAAAGAAGGTTTACCTACGTAATATGTGAAAAAAACTAATTTCTTCACAGTTTCAACCCTTCATTTTTCATTTAATTTTTCTCAATTTATTATTATATAACTATATTCAATTTTATCTAAATTGACTTGTACTTACTTTTTCTTTAAGACTTTCGACTTTTCGATACATAGCAACCTTAAACAAATCCCGAAGCAGTAAATAGATCAACAAACTATTGTCTACAAAGACAATCAGAGGCACATAATGAGTGTAGACTCAAGTGTAGACATGTTAGTGTTGAATCAACAATGTTTGTTTGTACCGAACGCCATTACTGAGAGTCAATACACTAGTAGTATGTAATATGTTTGAATTGTTTGCGCGTAAGATTAAGCAGTCTTTCATGGAAAGTCATAAAGGTGCTACTTATATAAAGTCTATCTGCTGCTCGCAGTTTCTCCGTGCGCTATTTTCAAATATAGCGAATTTTCAAACAATGTTTTAACCGTAATTATATACCATAAGAGGTGGATCAATAATAAGAATATATAAAATAATAATAATAATAACGTGGACGTGGCAACCCCAGCTGTCAACACCAGGTCTAAGATTTTGTTACATAAATTTTTGATTTTTTATAATTTATCAAAGTTAATACAAATATTATAAATCAATCACAATTACATAGACCAGATGCCTTCAAAAACGGTAAAAAATGAAAAAAAAAATTACAGTAGGATGAAACCCATTAGAGAGGGGAATATAATAAAAATGAAAGGAAAAATAAATTACGGTCGATCCGAGTTCGGGAAGTGGTGGGGGGGAGGTTTTAAGGGTAAAAAGTGGTTTATCTTGATTGCCGGCAAAACTACAAGTCCTATGGGAAAAAGTTAAATAGCAAAGTTGTAGATATTAAAAAGATCTACAACTTTTGTGTGAACAATTTTTTCACATAACCTCAAAATTTGGGTGAAAAATTCAAATACCAAGTTTTTGGTTTTTTATTTTTATCTTTTTAAAAAAAAAACTTTTTTCTTCGACATTTGGTGAAAACTTACCTTATTATGTCCCAAATACACTGTAATGTATTTGATTTAAAATATTTATTTTTTCGCCTTATTTTAACTGAATATAAAAAAGCACCCTTATTTTCAATCGAAAATTCTCACGTCACAATATCAGCTTTTTAAAAAAAATCTAGAGGATTTTTGTTCGTTAAAATCTCTACTTTCTGAGAGTGTAAAAAAATATACATTGGCATAGTAAATGTTCTCGGCAAATGCAAAAAATTAAAAAAAACTCATTTTTTTTTAATTCTTTATGTACAATTTTGAGCTATTTATTAAAATTTACACTTTAATTACTCGAAAAACGTAAGATTTCATGTTACATTGATAAACGAAAAAATTGCAAATTAAAATATAGTACTATAATTAACAAACAAAGAAGTTAATAAAGTTAATATTTTATAATACATCTACAATATTTAGAAAAAGTTGTAGAATCTTCTTTAAATAATATTTTTAGATGCCTATTTATTGCTGTTTTAAGATAATTTATATACCTGAGTGACCTATGGTAAATTTTAGCCCATTGTAAGTTTTTTTATAGAGAAGTGGGGACGGACCTAGGAGGGTCTGGGCCTTACTACACACCTGCTATTTTGTAGCAGCTGTAAAAACCGTTAGCCAGTATTCGAGATACAGAGCAGTGTACAAAAACGTTTTTAAAAATACATGTGCAGGCTGAGTTACTCTAAGAGAATTGTGAGAAAGGACAATGGCTGAATTTGGTCTGGATTTGTTGTGGCGATCTTAAACTTTATATGAACAAAACAAATTGTTATTTTTTTCTACGATTTTTAATATTTTCACTTTGTCTCGTTAAAGCCGGAGTATTTTATGATGACAAAAAGCATTCCAATTGATTACGAACTAGTTACCTACTTTATTATTTGATTGTTGCCATAGACAATGGTGTGACAGGAATAGACGTTTGAGATTGATCCGTATCGATTATTAAATAAGTAATCGATACGATTGACCTTTATAGGATTGGTTTGGTTTAAAATATAATTATTCAAATGCAGTTATTTAATTTTTAATCAACATTATATCAATAAGCTAATATTTTTGAAGCAAAACAACTTTTAAATCAAATAAAACGTCACAGCTTTTGTCATGTTGTACACTCCTCTGTATCTCGAATACTGGCTAACGGTTTTTACAGCTGCAACAAAATAGCAGGTAAGTAGTAAAGCCCAGACCCTCCTAGGTCCGTCCCCACTTCTCTATGAAATACCTTACAATGGGCTAAAATTTAGGGCCTGTTCACGAGATCGGTCTAAGCGGCGCGCGTCGCGGCGGGCGGCGCGGCAGAGCGTCGTGCACGCCACGACCCTACAGCAGCGGTAAACGCAGCGGCAAATGTGGACGTATTTGGGCCGACGGAGTTACCCATAAATATGGCGATAACCAAAATATCTTTGTGTAACTATGCGGTATACCTACAAAATTGTCGACATTGGATCTTCATTTCTTACAAGTATTTTATATCAAAGGAATAATGCATATTCGCAATTAATGAGGCGTTGAATAGGTAGGTACCTATTCAACTCCTCATTAATTGCGAATATGCATACATACCTACACAACGTAGATTACGTTAAGTAGGTAGGTAAATCACCTTTTAACTTTCATAGTAGCTGTGTCTGTACCTAAATATGTACATATGTACATTACACAATGTTTTAATGTTTGCGATTTATATTAAAACCTACCATTATATTCTGTAAAACATTGTTTCATTACATCTCGCAACGTTTTATTAACGTTTTTGTATTTATACAGCAGATGTGTTGCTATCCATACACGCGACCGTTTTAAAATTTCGACTTTAAATGTCTCCGTATTCATTACCGCCACAAAATATTTAACAAATAGTTTAATCGCCTAGTTCGTCCCTCGCGTAACGCTGTCTGTGCCGCTCGGAGTCGTGGCGTCGGACTCGGTCGCAGTACAATTGTTCCCGCCGCTCGCCGCACCGCCCGCCGCGCCGCTCGCCGCGCAGCCATTCGCGCCAAAAAAAACGCGCGCGTTATCGCTGTGCGCGGCGGCTCGTGGCTTGCTTCGAACGTCTTCATACATTTGATCTTGCCGCTTGCCGCCCCGCGCTAAGCTGCCGCTCAGAGCGGCAAGGTCGTGACAGGGCCGTTAGGGTAGGTCACTGAGGTATATAAATTATCTTAAAACAGCAATAAATAGGCATCTAAAATTATTATTTAAAGAAGATTCTACAACTTTTTCAAAATATTGTAGATGTAGATATTATTAAATATTAACTTTATGAACTTCTTTGTTTGTTAATTATAGTAGTATATTTTGATTTGCATTTTTTTTCGTTTATCAATGTAACATGAAATCTTACGTTTTTTGAGTAATTAAAGTGTAAATTTTAGTAAATAGCTCAAAATTGTACATAATGAATAATTTTTTTTTTCGAATTTGAGTTTTTTTTCATTCTTATGCATTTTCTGAGAACATTTACTATAGTAATGTATATATTTTTTACACCATCAGAAAGTAGAGATTTTAACGAACAAAAAGCCTCCAGATTTAAAAAAAAACCTGATATTTTGACGTGAGAATTTTCGATTGAAAATAGGGGTGCTTTTTTGATATTAAGTTAAAATTAGGCGAAAAAATAAATATTTTAAATCAAATAAATTACAGTTTATTTGGGACATAAGGTAAGTTTTCACCAAATGTCGAATAAAAAAAATTTTTTTGAAAAAGATAAAAATAAAAAACCAAAAACTTGGTACTTGAATTTCTCACCCAAATTTTGAGGTTATGAGAAAAAATTGTAAATACAAAAGTTGTAGATCTTTTTATTACCTACAACTTTGCCATTTAACTTTTTTCCATAGGACTTGTAGTTTTGCCGGAAATCAAGATAAACCACTTTTTACCCTTAAAACCTCCCCCTTCACTACTTCCCGAACTCGCATCGACCGCAATTTATTTTTCCTTTAATTTTTATCATATTCCCCTCCTTTTCTAATGGGTTTCATCCTACTGTAATTTTTTTTTGGTTTCAAAAATTATCGACCCTGGTCTAACAGGAAGATCGAAGAAATAAGTACCTATCTAAAATATGTCTATATATACCACAAGGAAAACATTTGGAAAAATAAATAGGTACGATGACATTAAAACTGTCAAAAGAAATATCAACAAGATAATATACAAATAAATGACGACAAATGTTGACGAGTAATGCCACGAAATAATTACGAGGACAAACAACAACCCAGGGCTCGTCGCTGTGCTCCGCCTCGCAGCCATCGAGGCCCGCGTCAACATCACCAGCGGCTGCAGTTGCGTCGAGCTCAAGCGACGCGCGACGAGTACTTTTCGCCGCCCTCGTCGCCGTCACCTGTGCGTCGGAGAGGCAGAGGCCGTCCGCCAGCCGGCCTGGGACCACGAGACCCACCGGTCTCAAACAGGGTTCTCGCTGCTGTTGGTAATGTGCAGCGCATGCGATGGACAGAATCCATCAACGAAAATGTCATGCGCGCATATTTTGGGGCTACAGAGGAGGGACTAAACTCACTGCGTATCGCAGTCGCATGCTCCTTCTGTTTCGGCTTTGGAACCAGGTATCAACGTTACGGCTCAACGATTGTCGGATCAGGTGCGAGTTATCCAGCGTAGTAATAAGCTGGATAACGTCGCACTTGATAGGCTACGCTCAGAATTAATCTTACCTACGAGCCAGGCCGTTCACGTCCGACCCGCTAGTGTTCCCGTAAATACAGATACACCGCGGACGCGTCATAATGCCGATGTGGAGGAGGATGATATGGTTTGTAACGTAAGTATTCAGTACAATGAGGAGGTTATGGATGATTTGAAATGTGCGATTGAGCAATATCGGTACATGTCACCAACAATTAGGCCGCGCCTGCCCCGGTTGCCTATGCATAGACGAAATATGGCGCTGGTAGGTTGATGATGATTCGCCCTTGATTCGCTATTAACTAGTTTTCTAGAAAATAGTGAAAATCTTGGTGATACGCACTCAATTCTGTACTGCACCGCCGTAGCGGCATGTCGTATGGCAGGTGTCAAGTTTCAAGAACATGACACTGTCATGCGACAAAGATCTGCTGTCCCGGCGTGGCAGTGCAGAATTGAACGGCGTATTGCTGAGACAAGGGCACTTATCGGTAAGCTAATCTGGGAAATTATTAGGTCTGGGAATACACGTCCCAGGGTCATGCGCTTTGTGCGCCGAGCCTTCTTGGGGACTGGCATCAGTCCTCATGAATATACATCTCGGATCACAGAGCGCATTGACTTCCTAAAGCAGAAAGTCTATGCATGGGCAAATCGGATACGCAGATATAAAAAACGCGTGGACCGGTATATGTTGAATCGTATATTTCAAAGGGACCAAAAGTGGGTTTATAGAAACTGGGATCGACCAGACTAAGATGTGGCTAATGGGCAGCTGCCGGATGCAGACGCCACATACCGGTTTTGGCGTAGCATATGGTCGGCGCCTATTAGTCACACTGAGGTGGTTGGATTCGGGATGTTGAACGGACATGTGAACATATTCCAGAGATGGATAACGTAGTCATTTCAGGCGAAGATGTCACTAGTGCAGTCCGGTCGTTATCCAATTGGAAATCTCCAGGACCGGATGGACTGCACAATTACTGGCTGAAATGGCTACGTAGTTCACATGACCGTTTAGCATCCCAATTTCAATCAGCCATAGAATCTGGATCGATCCCAGATTCCATGACAACTGGAGTAACCCACTTGCTCCATAAGACAGGTAGTACCACAGAGCCCGGTAATTATAGGCCGATTACATGTTTGCCATCGGTGGATAAATGTGCAGTGATACATGTGAAACAAGGAAGAATGGTGGAATCTGAAGGGATTCAACTCTCAGATTCCATTAACCTGAGATCACTTCTGCGAACCAATACCTATAAATACTTGGGTATGTCACAGGCCTTATGTATTAACGAGACAGACATGAAGCAATCGTTGCAAGAACGTTTCTTTGGCCGCCTGACAAAAGTGCTGAAAAGTCTTCTGTCAGGTGGCAATAAGGTTCGAGCTTGCAACGGTCATGCCGGTTCTGATGTACTCCTTTGGCATACTCAAGTGGACTCAGACTGAGTTAGACGCCCTGGACAGAAAGGTGCGTACAACGCTGACAGCTTACTGGATGCATCATCCACGTTCATCCGTAATGAGGTTGTATATTCCGCGGAAGTGTGGAGGCCGTGGCTTTTTAAATGTCAAATCTCTGCACAACCGCGAAGTATGCAACCTCAGAGAATATTTTCTCAACGCGAGCGTGGATATCCATAGGGACGTTGTCGCAGTGGACGCCGGATTTACCCCGCTCAGTTTATCGAAGGACAACTGGCGCAGACCTGTAGTGCTTGGCACTGACGATCGCAAGCTTGTTTGGCAGAGCACGGAGCTTCACGGCAGGTTCTACCGGGCTCTACATGGGCCGGAAGTAGACTTATTAGCCTCGGTGAACTGGCTACGCTTCGGTGACCTCTTTGGGGAAACCAAAGGGTTTGTCTGTGCAATTGCTGACGAAGTGATCAAGACGAATAACTACCGGAAATATATCCTGAGGGATGGCACTACTGATATTTGCCGTGCGTGTCACCAGCCTGGTGAATCCCTCAGGCATGTCACTTCCGGTTGTTCTCGTCTTGCTAACAGTGAGTATTTGCACAACTTGCATAACCAAGTAGCCAGGGTCATTCACCAGCAACTTGCTCTGAAATACAGGCTTGTAGATGGTGAGGTGCCGTACTACAGGTATGTGGCGGAGCCTGTCCTGGACAATGGTCATATCACGTTGTACTGGGATCGATCTATCATCACGGACAGGACTGTTGTTGCCAACAAACCTGATATTGTGTTGATAGATCGATCAGAGCGCCGCGCAATAATTTTGTTGTCATCCCTCATGATGGCAATCTCGTGACAGCAGAGAAGGACAAGCAAATAAAATATATTGACTTGGCTCACGACATTGTTGACATGTGGGATGTTGATTCAGCAATTATTGTGCCGATAATCGTTACAGTAAACGGTTTAATACCCAAGAGAATCGCCCAACACCTTAGGAGGCTCGCGTTGGAACCTTGGGGCAGGGGCCTGATACAGAAGGCAGTACTGCTGGACACGGCACGCATAGTGAGGAGGTTCCTCTCTCTTGAGCCCTAACCACCAGTAGCTTGGAGCCTGTTCCCGATACTGGTGGATTTCCATAGCATAGTTTTATATTTTAAAAATGTACTAATATGATATGAGAGTTATACGAAATAAAGGTGATAATAATAATACTCCTAAACAGAAGAGCATGCATGAGAAACTTGATGGGAGTGAATGAAGCAAGAGAGGTAGGTCAGGATCGTTGCAAATGGCGTTCCGTAGTCTCTGCCTACCCCTCCGGGAAACAGGCGTGAGCCTATGTATGTATGTATGTAATAATATTCCACCACATTCACACGACACCATCTAATCCCAAACTAAGCAGAGCTTGTACTATGGGTACTAGGATAAACATACATATATATTTTTTTGTAAATATATACATATTATACATAGAAACACCTAGACCAAGACAATCATCCATTTTCACGCAAACAAATGTTTGACTTGAGCTCGAATCGAACCCGCAACCATCGGCGTGGCAGTCGCTTACACTCCCGCTGCGCCAACCGGTCGTCAATAAAATTGGTAAGCGATTACCGCCGTCATGGAAACAAGCTACGCCAAAGCAGTCTCAAGTACCCTGCCGCCCTTTGAGTAAATGAAATAGGAGCATTAGTGGAGTAAGGGAGTAGGAATTGGAGATGGGGCCTCTGGCACTCTCACTCACCGAACGAAACGCTACAGTATAGGTAAGTACTGTTACTTTGCGTCAATTTTCTGTGAGAGAATAGTACTTCCCCGGTCAAGCATGCTGAAATCAGCAACGCTCTTCTAGCCTATAAATTAAAAGTATTTTTATGCAATCTGCTGATGATGAACACTGTATGCACAAATTGCACAAGTAACTTGAATCAGTACCCTCTATACACAATGTACTAAAAATAAAATTCGCAAAATTCATCAGGATTATCCACTGTTGACCTCCAGACGTACCGTTGGAGCACTAAGGACCAATGACACGCCAATAATACCAATAACAAGCTTATTGCATTAACCGCTTATGATACACTAATAGGCTCTATTATTTCAGAATTCAATTTTAATTTATTTACGTGAAATTTTCAGATATAAAAAAAATTGTCTGTGTCTCGTAAGCTAATTGATACTTACTTAAAAAAAATACAATATCAAAGTACATATTTTAAGGGCTTCCATTTACAGGCATACCTATCAAGGAATTTGTTTCTGCCAAGAAGTCTGAGATAAATATGGATTTATAAGGGATGACACTTTCATATGTTGTGTGCTGTGGATTTTAAGACCTTTTACCTTCTGTGTGGCAGTCTGTGGGTTCCTACACTACGACACTATTCGCTGTCGCTGCTTTTGCAATGACAATATAATATAACAAATAACAGGCGTGACGGGGCAAAGAAAAGTCTGCAAGACATCATCACGCTGCTGAATGAGACCGAGCCTGACGATGTGCCGACGTTTGTGGCAAGAGACTTGAACAAGTTGCCTCCCGTCACTTTCGACCACGTCGATGTCACAAGCCTTTTGAAGGACATTGTTTTTCTGAAGGCAAGTTTTGCGGATTTACACAAAAAGTAACGTACATCCGGAGAAACCGCTGCGCTCTTGCGCACAGAGGTCGACGACCTACATAAGGTTGTCGATGTAACTGGTTTACCGGTGGACCGGCACGTAGCAACATCAACTCGCGCCGAGGTGCATGCGTCAATACATCGGTCGCAAGTTTTGCGTCAGCAGTTTTGTTGCCACGGAATGTTGTGACTGCTGTGTGCGCTACACAAGCGCTCCGCAGCCCTGCCCCCGTCGCGCGGCTCCTCCGTGTATCACCGCGCGGTATAAGCTAATATAGGTTCAGCAGGTCACTGCAATCGCCCCCGTAGCTTCCACGCTGAAGTCTATGCAGGAGAAGGCAATGAACCGCGACGAGGAAGCTGATGATGGTTTTAAGCCGGTGAGGAGGAGGAAGAGTCATCAGAAAACCAACAAGAACTGCTGCCGTACGGCTCCTGTGGAGTTGAGTGCGAATCTGCGCGCTGCCGCACCGAACACACCCGAACACATAATTATGTCGCCTGCACTTGCCTGCACTACACCACATTACAAGGCGGAGGACATCACGGAGTACGTATGCCAAAAGATAAAATACACGCTAAGAGTGCAGCTGCTGGAGTCGCGACGCAATGTCAACTTCAAGGCGTTTGTGGTTAGGGTCCTGACGTGCTTTCTGCTTGTTGTCATGAAGGAGGACTTTTGGCCGAAGGGAGTGGCCGTCGCTTCCGTGGACAAGTACCACACGAGCGCACATCAACAACGTGCAAGTGAAGCGGTACCAACATAGTTTATAAGTATATTTACTAACAAAAATTGTATGTCGTATGTATGTATGTACATATGTCTTCGTGAATAGCGATATTTTGTTCTGCTTGTAATTATTTATCGTGCAGATAGAGCTGTAAGCGTTTACTTGATCAGATGTAACTTTGTTTTGTGGTAATTGGTTGATTGCCTGGTTTTTTGTTTTGTCCAGGCATTTTTACATATGCCTTATCTTACAACTTCTCAATATAGGCTGTGTGCAAGCTAATTAAAATGTACGTTAATCTGTAAGGTATGTATCATAATTAAAAAAATATATATATGTCAATCCGTTGTCTAGTACCCATAGTCATAGAGCATAGATATTTATTTATAGAGATGTATTTCTTATTGGCGCTTTTAAGACAAACTTTCTGTGACCAGTGTGAACCATATTGCTGCTTGGCGGCGAGGCAATCGGGCTGTGACAGCTGACTCTACGAGTGCAAGAGAGACGAAAGTTTCACCTGTGTCACATAACTACGAGAGCAAGAAAGACGGAGAACGACGCCAGCGCCGCCAACGTCGCCAACTACGTACTACACTGACAACCGTCAATACGCCAACTTTAATCAGCACACGACATCCTTAAGAAATAAGCTTCTATTATGTAAAAATTTGTATTCATTGCCATAGTACACGCTCTGCTTTCTTGGGACAAGATAGTGATGCGTGTATATATGTATTGTGTATTTGCGATAATTGGGTGGTTGTTCCCTATTGCGCCACAATCCACTGACTCCTCCGAAGGTTGTTAAGGACTTCTTCAGTAAAACTCAAGGAACTTCAGTAAACGAATATTAATATATTGTCTCGACAATTACAATTTTGAATACATATATATAGTACAGTACGACACATTACGATAGAACGGCAGAGGTAAACCGACTGTGTCGGCTTGGCGACGCAACGTAACAGGGCAGCCTACTTTGTCACCTCAGCAAAACGATCCTGTTACGTTGCGGGCCGCTACAGTGGTCCTCCCCTTTTTTTTCAAAAAAAAAAGAAACACATCTAAAAATATTACATAAAAACATAATTGTATACGATACATTATTTTATATAATCAGAATAACCACAGTACCCAGTGTGTAGTCACCTTTATAAAATCTGACATAGCAGAAAGAATACACAGAATGTAACTTAATACCATCAGCTTATTTAAACAAAGACATGATGTTGCTAGCTTAAGACGCAGGGATTAAATCGAACAAAGAACAATCCGCACTGGCCAAAATGCAATTCATCAAAACAATTTCTAGAGACACGGTTTGAACGGATGTGAATAAAATATAACAAGCATGATTTCAACTTCTAAGTATTGTTAACAATATTTTATAATGAATCAAAAATTATTCCACAATCAAATACAATATTATTTTCTAAGTCTTGCCTTTATTACAAAAGTAATAATACGGAAACTTATTTCAATTCGTATACAGTACAACTAGCCCTACGGCTGGTGCCTTGGGATCGAAACTGCTACCTTACGATGATAGTGTCCACTAGAGGATTGTATACGCACTAAACATCAGCTTTACACATACAAAATACACAATCAATACACATTTAACTAACGTAGTTTTAAAATTGAGCCAAGAGTAGCTTTTTCCCAGCAGTGGAATACCTTTTGCCCAGCAGTGGGATAGACATAAAAGTTTTATAAACACATGTTGCACAACGTGTATACAACTTGTGATTGTGCCTGTTGTGGGCCACTACAAAGCTGCGCAGACTGCTGTGCTTGCACATGTTGCAAACCCCTTATCGAGGGTATCGATGCCAAAACCATTTCACTACGGGTCCACTTACGTGACCGTTTCTTACATTTGGTTACACAGAAATACACCATAAGTAAAGGTAACAACACCAAAATGGTCAACAAGATAGCTCCAAAAAACTCAAAATGCTTTTGTATTTCGGAATCACTGTTTCTAGCATTATTTGCTCCGTTTTGGGCAATAATAATGTCTAGTTCTTTACTGTAAGATTTACCCATAATTACTATGTAAAACTAATTCTGTTAACTGGTTAAATTTTTTATCAAGAATGCTTCTAGTTAGCCAATCTGACCTTTTAAATAACAATTTCACAATAATAAATGCTAATCCAACAAAAATCTAACAGGCAACTTAGATACGCGGCCACTGCGAGTGGTATAAGTGACACGCTTATCGCTATTCTCACATTTTTCTTGTTGATAATTTTGTATATCCTTACAATTAATATCGCAATACTCATCTGAACATCCTTGTTCTGAGGGAATATTCAACAAATAAGCGGGCTTTCATCTATCGATCGAAACTAATTTAACATTTCCACAAATATCAATCTTGAACGATTTACTTCCCCTCTTTATGACTTTATACGGGCCTACATAAGGAGGTTGAAGCGTTCCTCTTACTACGTCATCCCTTATAAATACATACTCGCAACTACTTAAATCAGGGTGGACAAATATTGTACGTGAATCTCTTTGCGCAACATTACGCGGTCTTAGGTTCCTTATAACATTTCTCAATTGTTCAACGTACTCGTTATTATACTTAATATTACAGTGCTTATTATCATAAAAATCGCCAGGCAGTTTTAATTTAAGATCATACGTCAATTATTTGCTCCGTTTTGGGCAGTTTCTTTGTTGCTCTAATACCAGGGTGACTTAAATTATGTAAACTATCAAAAACTAATTTACGATACTTTTCCGGAAGATAAGGTCGACCTGTTTTCGTTGACATATCACAAATAACTGATTCTTTCTCGTTTGGAAAAAATATTTCTTTATTAATTGCGGTGTATCTTTTGCCTGACTAATTCTATCACATAACTCAGTAACAAATTTTTGATCTCTCGCTAGCTCACTGTAATTTATATAAGAAGGACAGTCAATAGTCTCAATACATGATAACGCGTCCGCAACAATATTCTTATCGCCTGTAACATGCCTAATATCCGTCGTAAACTCACTGATGTACGCTAACTGACGGGTTCGGCGCGGGGTCTCTTTTTCGCTTATTTGCCTAGAAAATGCAAATGTTAACGGTTTATGATCGGTGTATATTACTAATTTTCTACCTTCAAACATTTTACGGAAATACTGCATAGCCAAATAAATTGCTAAAAGTTCGCGATCATAAGTGGAATAATTTTGTTGAGCTTCAGTTAATTGTCTCGAGAAATAACCAAATGGTTTCCACTGACCATTTATTTCTTGCTGCAACACTCCACCAACACTAGAATTGGACACATCTGCCATCAAGGTCAACGGAACATCTATTACCGGATGCCACAACATAACACTATTTTGTAAACTTTCTTTACATTTCAAAAACGCTTTGTCAGCTGATTCGGTCCAAATTATTTTAGTCTTATCTTTCCTTTTGGCATTGTGCATATATTTATTTAACTCTTTTCGATATTCGACCGCTTGCGGTCAATGTGCTCTGTAAAAGTTAACCATTCCTAAGAAACGACGTAACTGTTCTATTGTTTCTGGTTTTTTGTAATCAATTATAGCTTGTATTTTATCCTCAAGAGGTAGACTCTTGAGGATAAAATACAAGCTATAATTGATACCTTCAGAAGATACTTTATATCCTAAAAATTCGATTTCGGATGCGCCAAAAATACATTTACTTAGATTTATAGTGATACCGAATTTATTGAATCTTTCAAAAACTGCTTGCAAGTGTTTTCTATGGACATTGTATTCTCACTTGCGATTATGACGTCATCTAAATAACAGAAATAAAACGGTTCTAAATTATTATTATTATCATTTTTCAAATTATTTTCTACGCATTGTCCTAAACCCTGTAATACGTTATTATTCATAAACCTCTGAAATGTTTGGGCGGCATTACGCAAACCAAACGGCATTCTTAAAAATTCAAATAAACCAAAAGGTGTTATAATAGCTGTTTTCTCTACATCTTGGGGTGAGATTGGTATGCAATGATAAGCTCTATTAATATCTAAACGAGTAAACATTTTTTTTCCGGCGCAAATGTAAGTAAAATCTTGTAACCGCGGAATCGGATATCTATCTGGCGTTGTAATACTATTTAACTGACGATAATCACCACAAGGTCTTAACTGGCCGTCTTTTTTCGGAACTACACACGTAGTTCCCAAGACGTACTAGCCCAAGCCCCTTTTGAAGGTCTACATATTCCAAGCTCTTGCATCAGCGCGAATTCTGCCTTAACTTTATGATACCTGTCCGGCGGTAGCGGTCTAGAGCGCGCATACACAGGCGGACCTGTCGTCTCAATGTAATGTAAAACTGCGTGCGACTTCGAATCTATAAATAGAACGGGCTTTGTTATATCTGAATATTTCAACAACAAATCATAGTAAGGGTGATTATTACTAATTGTATTGATAGATTCCTGATTATACTGTACCACTGAAGCAAGGATGTTCAAATTCGTAACTTGGTCAATTAATCTTCTAGAGCTTAAATCTACTAACAATTTATAATGCCTCAAAAAATCTGCTCCAAATATAAGCTGTGTAACATTCGCGACAACGAAGGTCCAACAAAACGCACGGTTTAGGTTTAAATTTAGCACAAGTGATCTAATACCGTATGTTTTAATTTCACTACCGTTGGCTGCAAATAATTTATATTTTGAACACTCACCATTGCACTTTTCTCTGTACTTTGCTGGAATGACCGAAATGTTCGCACCTGTATCCACCAAAAATCGAATCTTGTTTTGATAGTCCGTCACGCAAAGGCGGTTATTGGCTGCCGGTACATGTTCCTCCGCCACAGAACGTACCGCAGCTAGTTTTCCGTCTTCTCAATCCAGGCGCAGGGTTTCTCGCAGGTACGCGCGCGACTACGGTACTTGAAATGATGTCTGCAAAGCCAATCGGGGTCATCTGGGGTCATCATCGGCGTACCTCTTGGTCTCGATCTCGATCTGGAAAGTCCATATGCTCGTCCTCGTCCATTCCACTGTCCGCGTCCTCGAAAACTGTTCCCTCTGTGCTCTTGGACTTCGCTCTTTAACGACGCTGCTTCCAATGACAGCTTGTTTATCTGCGTCAACAGGTCTCCAACCGTGAATATTCGACTGCTTCCCGAAGGTGCTAACGGTAACTGCATGCTCTCCGAATGTACTGCGACGTTATCTGCGTTCAAATTTGCCACGATTTTGTCTGCGATTTTCGATAGTTTCTGTATGTCTGTCTCTTGGGTTACCGCTAAGCCTGCTCTAACGGCTGCTGGCAATTTTCCTAGCCACAAATTGCAAAGTGCTTGTCCGGATATCTCTGAGTTTCTCCCAAGGTCAGCAATTCGCCGTAGCAATTGGGATGGCTTTTGGGTTCCTAATTCGATCTCACTCACTAATTTTCGAAATTTTTGTTCAGCCGATTCTTCATAAACACCTATCAATCGCTCTTTCAAGGCCGAATACTTCTCGGTAGCCGGAGGATCACGAAGGATGTCGCTTACTTGTTGCAAAACGTCCATGTTCAACTTCGATACTACCACGTTGTATTTTGTCTCGTCGCTTTGCTTCTGTTGGGCCATAATACTCTCAAATTGACTGAACCAAAGTCTCGGCATGTTCGTCCAAAATTCCGGGATTCGCGATGTTACTGTAATAGCAGCTAGATGGTCGGGCATCGTGGTGACTGGTACTGTGGTGACAACCGGTTTACCTCCTGCCGTCTCGGTCACCAAGCATCTTCCTGCCATGGTCGTCGTTACTGGTATCATGATGCTGAATTACGAAAGTCTTCAAATATACGCAAATGTCCTTTTAATGTCCAAACGGGGGTCACCACTTTGGCGTTATTTGGGTGGGTGTTCTCTATTGCGCCACAATCCACTGACTCCTCAGAAGGTTGTTAAGGACTTCTTCAGTAAAACTCAAGGAACTTCACTAAACGAATATTAATATATTTTCTCGACAATTACAATTTTGAATACATATATATAGTACAGTACGACACGTTACGATAGAACGGCAGAGGTAAACCGACTGTGTCGGCTTGGCGACGCATAAGCTGATATATAAATAAATTAAATCTGAATTTAAATAAATTGAATAAAAATTTAAATTGAATAACATCCAATAACCACTCACGTTTGTCAACAAGACCAACATTCAAGAGTATTACGAAAAACACAAATATAACTTTCAATTTAATATCGACTAGACACTGAAGATGTACTCTTTGAAACGTGATACGCAACGTGCAAAGCTTATAATGCAAACGATGTATGTAAGTAAATACAAGGTACATTTAATTTGAAAACTCATCAGCTTACAACATAGAACACATATGTCACAAACTCACAAGTTAAATTACAAATAATTAAGTATATATTTCATTTTAAAATTGAATTTTTTAAATTCAATCCATACGCCATTTTTGATGCGCAATGCCATAGCCATAGACTAAGCGTCAGTGTTATAGTTAAATTGATACTACTTCGTCCAGAAACTGGACAGAAGTAGTGTCATTGTAGTGGGTATAGAGTTTACGTATGTGCTTATGTATGTATTTATATTATTAACATAAATTATAGTGGTTTATGCAATTAAATGTTTAAGTTTCTTCTATCTTTTTTGTTGTTTATAAGTTTTATTTAATTTTTTTATTTTATTTTATTTTTATTTTGTGATTCCGTGACGCCACTCAATGACCTGTCAGAATACCAGCGCTGCAACAAACTTTGCCGCAGCATTAGCTGAGTCAGGCTCCAATTTTGGCCTCACTAATGCTTTTCTTTCTAATTTCTTGAATTAGATTTAGTATTAATTTATTTTTTATTGTGTTTTCTATCATTTATTGCTGTGAGACACAAAATAAACATTTTCTTTTCTTTTCTTTCTTTCTCACGTATCACCGACCTGCATACTCTGAGTAGACGTTTGTAATCAGAGATTATAATACATAATCTATAGCGCGCTGTGTCAACATGTAGGTATGTTATAACATTACAGTCGGTAATATGTAACTACTTCCGTTGTCTATAATAGGATTATGATATGATTAGATTGCCACTTAAATGTTCTGGTCGCAGCCGTCCCTCTTACACGGCAAAATAAAATCCCGTACCAATTGCTACGATAATCAAAATACTCACAATCCGACAATAAAAATTTAGGGCTCAACTCTAGCCGCAATACAATCAAAGTAGGTAACCATTCGGTCCAATGGCAGTTGGTCGTCACTGTATTGGCAGCCCAATAGACCGGGCTCGAATGGCCCTCTTTCTCAACGACGTAAAGCCGGCGGTTTATCACGAAACACGATTGTACCGAACCGCGAAACTTATTTCCGTAAATCGACTTCGTTTGTTCATGTCGCCTTGGTTTTGGTGTTGAAATTGAGCCTTGTACATGCTTAAATGTAATTTGGACTGAATTAAAACTAAGGGAATAAAGCTTTGATAAAAATAATTCAGTATTAAGATATTTTTAAGGTAGTAGAGCCTTACTGATTTCAGCATGAATTTGCCGGCTCGACCGGGGAAGTATTACCCTCTCACAGGAAATCGACGTAAAGGAATAGTAGGTACCTAAACTGTTGCGTTTCGTTCGGTGAGTGAGAGTACCGGAGGCCCTATCTCCTTCTCCCTCATCCCAGTCCTCATCCTATCCCTTTTCCCAACTCCAAGGGGCGGCAACACATTTGTGACTCCTGTGGTGTTGCTTGTGTCCATGGGCGACGGTAATTGCTTACCATCAGGCAATCCGTCTGCTTGTTTGCCGCCTAATACTATAAAAAAAGTATATTTTAAGTTACAAACTTGAAAAATTACTTTTTATGGCATAGCGTGCATTCTTGTTTATTCATATTTTACTATGCCAGTGTGCATTTGTTCTCATTATATTGATACATACTTATAAGTATGATCTTTTAGTGTGACAGATTCTTCGTATAAAGCTTGTGTAAGCATTATAGTTTCACATAAAGAGTTAATAACAACTAATCTTAGACTGAAAAGGTGAAGTCAATTTACAAGATCATCAAACACGCCGTCTCCAAAAGTAGCTCAAATTAATTGAGCCTTTCATTTGCCGAAAGCTCGATTCAATAAACTAAACGGTAAAATTACCTAAAGTTTAACGAAATATTTTGCTCGTCGATCAATCTAGAGTCAAGCAACAAAACTCTAGTTTTACCTCGTAAATTGCTTACTTAATTAGAAATCCTAAGCCCCTTTGATTAAACAAGTGAGCCGTACCATTAGTTCGATAGTTTTTTTACTGTTAGTTAGACTTGTGTTTTATCTAGCGTAAAAGCGTTTTAAGCCTCTTGACCCATCGTAAAATATGCAGCAAGGGTACTCGGTATAAAAATATCCATCCATTTGTCTTTGAACCACCGTACCGGCTCGTACTGTTTCTATCACCTCGAGGGAATGTACTGTTTACACTACCGTGCTATTGTGGTCTGGGCTGCCTCATAAAACGGCTTCAACTTAAATGGACGTCGAGATTGGGTATGTGACAATCTTTTAGAAAGGCTGCAAATGGTTGTAGGTGTCTGTTTATTTGCCCCGCGAGAATGAGAATGGAACTTTGCAATTTTATCACGTATAATATTAGTAACCCAGAGATACGATAGTGTTCTTTTATGAAATTCTTGAGCTTATTCCAATCTTCCGACTCTGTCTTGTATTCCTTTGGGTGGAACTTGCGCCCAGTCTTTGATGTTTCGGAAGATTTAGATAAAAACGATATTCTCATAGGAACAGAATATTATAATAAATACGTTGAAGCTTTGATATTGGGCTTGAGCTTTGTGTTGTTGGTATATATATATTTAATTATTACTAACATATATATATATATATATATATTTAATTATTACTAACATTTCGTAACAAAAGCAGTCATCGTAGCCAATCAATGTCATTGATTATTATTTTTCGTATAGAAATTTCACGAAATAGTGACCGATTTTGGTCTCCTTGAATATCGAAATGCTCGTAATCTCTATTGATGTAAGATACCAGCGATACCAGCGCTTTATTTAGTTGGATTACTTGAAGCTAAAACGAAAATGCTTCTTCTGGCTAAACAAATACGTCTGACAATGTTGCCACTGACTTTCAATATTAAAGTAAAAACTGGCAATGCTTTAAATGCTGCATAGTAATATAAAGTGACCGTCAAATTGCCTGTGTCGTAAATAGAGCAGATTATAAAAAAATATAATTGGCAATACTGTTAATTTTATAGAAAACTGTCAATAATAAGTCGCCACGCTATTTGCTGTATATTCGAGTCAATAACGAACAGTAGAGAGCGCCGGCACGCAAAATATTTACATACTACGGTGCTTGACTGCCTCATTGGTCTCGCGGCATAAATATGCGCGTGGGATTGGGAGGTCTCGGGTTAAGTCATAAGTCATTTATTGCATAACAATATACATTGTGTTGAAAATTGGTACACTAATCTACTCAATTTAAACATTCCATAATATAAAATTTTAGACATCATATTGCATTCAAATAATAAATAATCACAGAACATTAAATAATCATATTATTATTATACGATAAAAAACATTAAAAAAATCTAATTAGGTCATTAATTCATAACTTAAATATATTATACATAGGCAATTTAATTATGTCAGCTGTTTGTCATTTATTAATTCATTAACGCTATAATAGCGTTTCCTCAATAACAATGACTTTAACCTGCTTTTAAATAAATTAGTACTGTATATACTTTTAAGTTCCACGGGTAATTTATTATACAGAAAGACTGATTGGGCTCTAGAGCTTTGTTTTACTACATTAAAGCCTTGTATTCATTAGGCAACATTTGTTGATAAACTGTTTATGACGTGTTTATCATCAAGTTTACCGTAAACACTGATTCTGAAACATGGCTGTCCACACTTGTTGTTAAGATGTCGCCCGAGGAGGTAGTGATGCTCAGTGCTGCTTGTGCTTACATAATAATTCATAAGAGTGCTACTAAAAAAAAATAAGAAAAGGTGGTGGATTCAGAATTATCTCTTAAATGAAAAATTACGTACTTCATGAGCATGACGTTCGTGAATTTGATGGTACACAAGTACAAGTCTTTTTGATTTGGTATACAAATCTTTTTGATTTGGTATACAAGTCTTTTTGATGACCTAAGCTTTTTCTTTTCACGGGAAAATTGTGAGCGTAGAGTATGCTTCTTCGTTTCCATTTCTTTTTGCAAAATATTCAATTCTGCAGCAATATCGGCCCAAGCATCTTTTTTTTTAATTTTATCTTTATAATCTCTATTTGAAGAGTCTCAAAGTACATGATGCTGTTGATAAAGCTCTATGAGCATCGCAACTTGGTTCATGGTTGTTGGACCACACTACTTCCATGTTAATAAACTCGCGCAACACACGTCCACACCTGTTGTCTTTTGCTTATAAACAAAATGTTTCGGCTTGTTCTCCGTTTGATTGGGAAACACGGCAACATGTTTCAGAAACAATGTTTCATCACATTTGTTTATGAAATGTTTATAAACTGTATCCAGATATGATGAAACACTGCTTTTAAACTGTTTACAAACAGTGTTTATCAACAAATGTTGCCTAATGAATACAAGGCTTTAGTTTCGGTAGAATTGTTGACGGAATATCTTTCTTCGAGTGCTTTCTCTAATCTGTCTTTCGTCATCGGTTTCGAATTTATGCAGATTTTTAACAAAATTGACTAATAAAACCAGAATATAAAGATGAACCGTCGAAAAATGGAACCGTCAGGATCTTTAGAATCACGAAGCCGAACGAAGAATCACGCCTGAAGCAAACTGAATCATGTAGAGAACACTCTACATGATTCAGTTTGCTTCAGGCGGAACTAATAGAGTTAGTTATGGCCATTGTCTCCTCTTTCCAATTTAAAGTTCGATTCCCGGGTAGGGCAAAAGTGTTACTGGGTTTTTCCGAATACTCAGTAGCAGCCCGGAGTTTGGTGATGTGCCCGGTAACGGCAATAGGCTCACCCCCTATTACGTGGGACCCAAAAATTCTTGGCGAAATGTGGGTGTGGTTACACCTCTGCCTACTCCTTCGGGGATACAGGCGTGAGACTATAAATAAATAAAAATAAACTACGGTGCTTTGAAGAAAGCTCGCTGTGTTGTACGTTAACCATCATGCAATGAAATGATGAATGATGGATTAATGTCAAGCCAGATAAAGCCTGCATTTGTAAAAGGCATGCATATAATTATTGTTAAAGAAAGACCATTTTTTAACAAAAGTTAGGTACCATTTCATAGTCATATTAACATGGTTGTAAAGTTTGTTAAGTTGTTCCGGTTACCGTTACCTTTTTAGAGTTCAGTAGTAATCCACTAGGAACATCCGTCTGTCTGTACGCAATTTAACGTGGAAACTATAAGCACTAGATTGTTGAAATTGAATAGGATTATACATTGTGATTACGCAGATAAAACTGTATAATAACTCTGATTTAAGGGTAGCTCTCACAAACGTGACTTATAAAATAAGTGGCAAATAATATAAATATTTACCGGGCGTAGCCATCGTGTTGTTAACCTACAGAGAGCGTGGCACGCACAGAGTTAGTTATGTAATGCGTGGGCTTCAACTAATGTCCTTTCAAGTTCTTCGATAAATACTTTCAGCTGAAAATAAATGGTAACGTTATGGCTTTATAATAGTTGTTTTGTTAGACAATCGAGCGTAGGCAATCGATATAAGGAATGTTATGTAAAGTCAATTGCCTAATTATGTCGGCATGGCTGAGTTTGCCGATATTTGCCAAATTATTAAATCAAGTACGAATCGATGTCACCTATGAAGGTTTCCGCAGTAGAGGTATCTACTTAACACCTTCATCTTCACCTAACTAATATACCACCATCACCTTTTCGTCAGAAAAAATAACTTTGTTTTCCACATAAAATAACATAACTTCACGCCTTTTATCCCCGAAATGGTGTAATACACACCCAAATTTCGTCAGTTATGTTTCGGTCCCAATGTAATAGGGGGCGAGGCTATTGCCATCTACCGGGCACATTGTAAAGTGAGCGATAATTAACATTTTTAATACACACATAACTTCGAAAAGTCAGAGGTGTGTGCCCGGGGTAACTGGGGATCGAACCCGAGACCATTATCTCGGCAGAGAGTTACGTACACCACAGGGCTATCTCTGCTTTGTTTTCCATCACTTTATCTCAAAACCTGCTGAAAAACAAACAAACTTCATCTCGTTCAAACCAATTTTCGTCAAAAGATTTCATTACGATCAAAAATATTTTTAGATATTCACTCTTATTGAAAAGAAAGAGAGGGAAAGGGCACACATTATAAATATCAGATAATTATAACCGGAACCAAGAGTTATATTTGTAAGCTTACTTTACGGCTATTGTTTAGTACGTTTCTTCTAAAATGAAGGTGTTAGTATAATATAATGGAAAGTAATGCAAATAATGTTTCTTTTATAACATAACATACAAAAAAACATCGTACGTAATTTTTGAGGTTGCGTACAAAGATACTATATAAGTATTTTAAGTTAGTACCGATACTGATTTCACTGGATGAATACCGTAGTAACGAGCGGTTAGGTAACTTGTCGACCGCAATGTTGGCATCTTCCGATAGTGGATGGCGAGTCAAGAGTGCGACTAACAACGTGGTTGTGTAAAGCCACTTCATTGCATAACAAATCAATACTTTGGGTGAGAATATCAGTTGTACTTTTTACTCCAACTTGCTGAACTTTTCATTTGATTTTAATAATCAATTTCTAAAGCAAACCATGTCCTCCAAGGGAAAAAGATTAGATAAGAAAGAAGGTGCTACGATTATAAAATACTGAATCGTGCGTTGCCGATCTTGAGCCACCTGCATCCATTCGCTGCCTGCTTGGTGGACAGATGATTGTTGGGATCGCGATCCCAACATTCATCTGTCCACCAAGCGGGAGGCCTACCTCTGCTGTGACGTCCGATGCATAGCCACCACTTAATAATCAGTAAGAGCAATAGATTATATCCAGTGCTCAAACGCAGCTGAAAATTTCAGTCATCCTATGGAGGCATGTCTTTGATATATATCCTACTACTAGCTTACCGCTGCTTCGCACGCGTAAATTTCGCTTTGATAAACTCTAACTTTGTTTTACCCCCTTAAGGGAGGAATTTCCAAAAATCCTCTCTTCGTGCGTCCCTGCACATCTCAAAGAACATACATGCCAAATTTCACCTACTTGCACTCTGTAGTTTTGGCTGTAGAGTGTCTGGGAAAGATTTTCCAAAATAAATATATTTGTGTTCGGTAACGTCATTTGAAGATCCAATCTACAAAGTATGGAGTTAATCCCTTGAGCCATTAAAAATCTATCATACAAATTTTGACTCCCCTTTTTATCCACATAAAATGAGAATTTCCAAAAAGATTTTCTTAGTGTTCACTAACTTCATTTGAGGAACCAATATACAAAGTTTGAAGTTAATCCATTGCAGGAATAAAAAGTTTCATACAAACTATGACAACCTCTTTAGGGGTGGAATTGCTATAAAATCCTCTCTTAATGCTCCCCTACACTTCTCAAGAAAGACAAAACAAATTTAACAGACATGGCAAATTTCCGCTAATTGCGCCCATTGGTTTCAGCTGTTAGTAGCGTGTATGTCAGTCAGTCAATAACGCAAGGATTTTATATAATTATACAGATTATGCGACCCTACGTGCTACTCAATACGACTGCACCGTTGGCTTAGTGATTTGAATATGCGCTAGTCAGGCTTCGACCGTCACCCTTAATAACTGCACGTAAGACTATTCCTATTCCTAAAGGTTCCGTAATCTCATACAAAAAAGCAGCAGCAATCAGTTACCAACGTTATGGATATAAGAATTCAATTAAGTAGTTCGGCATGTACATACTTAGCGTTACGTGAGGATTTAATACGCGATTTTAGGGACAAGGACGAAATAATATTGGCAAATTGATTCGTATTGGCATTCCGAAACCGACCTACTCATGCTTTCAACACAATTACATTACTTAAAGATATTATGGTTTTTTTTAATAATAGGATATTTGAAGACTTGTTTTGTTCGTGAGTGCTAGTTCTATTTTGGATTAGCCTTTCTGGCCTTAGAATTCTTGTGGATACCCCGATAACCTTTATCGGGGTATTCCTGCAATAAATGTTTAAGAAGCGGCAATTTTTAGTGTTCCGTAGTAAAGTAATATGTACGTATTTTCTTTTGCCATTTCTACATTGTAAACATGTAAAATTTGTTTATAAGTACATTAAGTCACATTAAAATATTTTCAATGCCTATCATAATTTTAAGTTCATTTTATTCATTTAATAGATTCAAAGAAAATTGTGAGAACAGTGGTGTTAGAAATGATTCATTCTTCTTATTTTTATTTAGGGCAGGCTTAATTAATCTATACCTAATACAATTCGTTCCATAGTGCTAACAACATTTTATGGTCAGTATTTTTACATACCCGAAACTTCTATCCACTCTACTGATCAAAAACATTATCCTCGAAACTGAACTACTTACTCTCATAAGTCAACTTTCCACAAAGTAAACACTTTATTTTTTTAATTTAACTTTCCAAGAACAATTTAAGAAAAGTAACTATGCTATTACACATACTAAATAGCCAATTTCAAAGCCAGTGTCCGCCGTGCATCAGGTGAAAAACTTTAAATTTTGTTCTGCACACAATTTATTGTCCACGTCAAACTGTGAAAGTGCACATGGAGAACAAATACACACTTAAATATTCAAATATAAGGCAAAGTTGTTGTTGTAACTGAAGCTTCATACAGGCAGCGCTATCTTTTCTTAAAAGGGTAATTGCTACCTATTATTATAATAGCTGTTCCCGGTTTAATTTGAAGCTATTATTCTCATATAATTATATTATCAGAAATAATGCAATCCAAAATTCATTGCATTATTACTGACGATCATATTTCTTTATAAAAAATATGTGCTTATATTGTTATGAAAAACAGAAAGGCAAAAACAAAGGAAAGAAAGAAAACCTCATAATATCATGTCATTAAATAGCGAGGCCTTTATTAAAATTGCATTCAAATGCATTTTGATAAAAACAGAACAGAACTTATGAGTATAGAATATTTTGCATAAATTCCTGAGCACATATGACTTTCATAAAGGCTGTTCTATAAATTCTCATTAGATGATATCATCTGCCAGAAACAGGTCAAGTGTGAACCACGTTTGATATTATGAAGCGAAGCCAGGGGTCGGTAAACTATTATGATTTCTGTACCCTTTCATGACACAATGTACTAAAATTTTCAAAGTGAATAATTCGAGGGCTTGGAGTGTCTTGTCAGAGGAAATCTTAATATATAAAATTCTTGCGTTACTGACTGACTGACAGACACGCTACAGCCGAAAATATTGGGCGCAGGAAGCTGAAATTTGGCATGTATGTTCCTTGGGGACCGCAGGGGTGCACTAAGAAGGGATTTCCCGAAATTCCCACGGGATTGGCCAAAATGGGTAAATTTAAAAAAATTGCAGGCGTAGCTGCTGGCGACCTCTAGTCACTTTATAAGATTTACACAAAATTTCCTGTAGTAAACACATTTCAAACACTTGTTATTTTTTATTTATAACCGCTGTGCCAGTACTTCAACACAGGAAGAAAAAACTATGCTACAATATTACAGCCCTAAAAGATTCTAGGGAAACCCAAACAAAAACTACATCATAACCTTTACAAAAATGTTGCCTGTGACACTGTTAAGTGGTCATGATTACAAGTCGAATAAGACCTCATTCGTCAAAAATTTAAGAGTTATTTTTGATAGCATATATTATGTGTATAAATACGATATGTTCTCATAAACGTAACCTACCTTAACCTCGCAAATAAGGTTTTGGAGTCAAAATTGTCAAGTAGAAAAGGTATTTAAGCAGGAAATCATGTTAAACAAAACATGTCCAAGTAAAACTTTGTCTATTCAATGAAGAAACAATCTTTCCCTTTAAATAACTTATATTTTAGTTTCATTTAAATGAAGAAAGTAATTAATTCGCATTTATATTTCTCAGCACTACTTCCGTAATTCGTGGACTTAAAACAAGTATTTTTGTAATAAGCTTTACGGGCCGAGTCGGAGTTTCTTTAAGGTATGAATAAACATCTTAGATTGAAAGTACTAAGATTCAAGATTTTCATAATTAATATAATATTATAGCCATGAAAGTTTGAAAATAATAGAATTGCATAGGAATAGCCTAGTGGAACAATTAAAGAACTGCAACGCAGTGGACCTTGACTTCACATCTACGGCGCTCGCCAATAACTTTTCGAAGTGAAAGAAAACATCTCAAAGAAACCTGCTTATCTGAGAGTTTTCCATAATGATCTCAAAATGTATCTGAAGTGCCAACCCAGCCATTGTTGAGAATAATGAAAAGAGGACACTACTGGATAGAGGTCTATAAAGCAGACTGTTAAGATACACATGCCTCAAGCGTTCAACATAGCTATGAACTTAGGATGCTAAAGTGAGACGGCTCTATTTAAAAGCTAAATCTATGAAATCCGATTAGGCAATAAAGCGGCAATCAAGCTTCTTAGTTTTCCCCTAGGAGCTTAATTGCCACTTTATGCCCAAATTTATTAGGTATTTCAGCAAGAAAACATGTCCAAGTTAGGTTTTCACCTAAGAGCTTGATTGGAAACTCAAATAATTTAATAAATTTGTTCATAGGTTCACGTGACTACCCTTAGATTAAATACATCTCAAACTAAAGATCGTCGATATTAACGAGTTCTTACTTATTAATTTTCATATCAATAGAATTGTAATACTTTTTACAAAAAAACAAACTATATAAAATCACTGAGTGAATATTATCAATGTATATCCGTACCCTTACACCAACAGGTTTCGATTTACCCAACACGCTGACAATTCGACCCTATAATTGAGCTACGCAAGGTTCCAACCTTTTTCGACGGAAACTTCGTCCATCTGCTATTTTTACGCGGGTGATATTGAGTACCCGAAAATGGATAATAGTCATGTATTATTTCGCGACTATTTTTATATGGGATGCTAAATATATTTTCGGAGTTTTAAAGTTCATTATTGTGTTTATGGAAATTATAATTAGGTGTTTTGGTTTTTAGGGTTTGGTTATTCCTTGCAATCTGCGGAAGTCAAACGTACTGTTTGACTTTTATCAATAACAAGAGGATGCCCACGGTTACACCCGCGTTATTTAAGGCTACTGCTCTGTTCCCGTCACTCATAGCGCGATGTTATATAGCATAAAGCCTTCCTCAATAAATGGGCTATCTAACACTGAAATAATTTTTAAAATCAGACCAGTGGTTCCTGAGATTAGCGCGTTCAACCAAACAAACAAACAAACTCTTCAGCTTTATATATAAGTATAAGATTGGGCAAGTGAACTTTTAACTGGATTACCGCATCTCGTTGCAAATTTTGTGACATGACAATCAAAGGAATAACACACCATCAATCTAGCGTCATCTTGGTTGCATCCAAGATTGCCGCCTTTCATGCACATAACTTCGAAAAGTTACTCATGCATGCCATGTGCGTATCTGTCTGTTAGTATCTTCACTTGGCTATCATTGCCTGCATAATTCTTTATACACTGTAAAAAGCAAAACAAAATAGACGTAAAGCATCATTTCAAAAGATAAATCAACAAAACGAGTTTATTCAATCAATTTATATCAATCCAGTCCTAGATGTCGTCTATTGAGCAGTATCTCAACGAAGTATGCTCTGTAGCAGCAGAAGGAAAACTGAACACTGAGCAGAAGATGAAAGTCAGCCATCTCTGTCGAAAAGTGGGCCATAAAGTTTCAATGTTGGCAGTTCAGTACCAGTCCTTGAAGGCGAATGCTATCCATGCCCATACTACACTCAAATCTCAACAAGACCAACTCGATTTGTCTCAAAGACTACAAGATTTGCAACAATCTATACAAGAGACCTCGAAACCCACCACGAGTACACCGTCTTTCGCTGACATGGTTAAAAAAAGTGCCCACAATTTCATCCAGCCTACAAGTTTAAGTTCGGTGGCAATTTATCCGAACGACAAGTTGAAATATAGTGAAGATACTAAATAATTAGTTCAAAAAATCATCTGCCCTGAACAAATGCAACTTCACGTAAGAGGACTACGCAAAACTAGGAACGGGGGCGTAATAATCAGCACTGAGACCAAAGACGACATAGAGAAGGTGAAACAATCAGTACAACTTTCAAACGCAGGCCTTACAATCAATAAGCCACATAAACGGAAGCCTAGAGTTGTGATCGTCAGTGTGCCCTCTGCTATGAAAGAGACGGAAGTTTTTACATGCCTTTACCATCAGAATTTAGCAGAGAAACTTCAGGATTGCAACATTGAGACCTTTCTTAGTGAAGTTAAGTTCGAGTCACAAATCGGGCCGTAGGGACGCTGATACTTGTAACTATGTTATAGAAGTATCAGCAGCTATACGCAGGGCACTGATTGTCAATGAAAGAATATTCATTAATTGGTCATCTTGCCCAGTGAAGGATTACACCTTAGTTACTCGCTGTTATAAGTGTCAGCAATATGGTCATGCAGCCAAGTCATGTAGGGAGACCCAATGCACTTGCGGACATTGCGGCAGCCAAGGACATACTATAAAGGAGTGCCCAAGGAAAACTGAAGACCCAAAATGCGCAACCTGCCTGCACTTTAAGAAACCCAGCAACCACAATACTGGCGCTAGTGACTGTCCAGCAAGATTAACGGCGGAAAAGAGGTATATCAGCTCAATTGATTATGGTGGTGCCTAAGAGCGTCGTTTATTTAAACAATTTGCATATTCTTTTATATTTAAATTTATCATCTTAATCTGTTTTATTTTTATTAAGCTATTAATGTTTCATTTACTAATATTATAAACTTAACAGCATCTCATTAGAATATTGACCCACTAACATAAAACTGTAAAATCATCAAGTTCGATAAGATGTGTGCGCATTCTAGTTTAGGTTATGTACCTATGAAAAAGTAAATAGGTAATAAAGGCTAAATGCAACTATTAATAACATTGACATCACTCGCGATTCTGCTGACCCACAGTTTTTGTTACTTCAGTAAAATGTTCGACACGCATTTATATAATATTGTATAATACATGACCATCTTAATTATATATAGCTATTATTTAATTTTAAGTTTTATAATGACCATTTTGGATTTTAAGTTTTATAATGACATTTTGGTTTTTTGCTAAATATGTAATAATAATGGTGTATTTTAAAATACAAATTTCAAATTTGTACCAACCGCCTGTGATACAGTTTATAACTAGTACAGGGGTATGGTGTTCTTTCCAATCGATTTGAAATTCATAGCATTAAGAGTAATATTATATTAGAATACTATTGTTTGACATAATGCTTTCTGTAATTCTGTGAATAAAATTTATTATTATTACTATTAAAAAAAAACAGCATCTCAAATCAATCTATACAAAGAACAAACAAAGATTGAGTAAATAAAAGTAAATCTTAAAACATACTGTTGCAAGTCGGAAAGACAGCCATTAGAGTGAAAAGTGCAAGGCTTTGGTCATGGCTTGCAACCAAAGCTTTCTATTCTATTAATGGCTACTTACAAGAAAAGATTACTGTAAATACTATGTATACCAGCTGTTCATTGTAAATTTTATTGATTCTGTAAATGATTTTTCGTTTTTCTTATTACTATTCCTGTTTTCTTATTATACTATTACTGTTTTAAATTGTGCTATATTTTGTGTAAAATTGTAATAAAAAAAAGAGCAGGATAACACTTGTAAACCAATCTAGTAAACTTGGTACTTATACATTAAGTTGTTATTGTTTTAGTCTTTCACTCTAATGTACTAGATTAGGAATTATTATATCTGCAACTAAAGTTTTGCATGCCGTTTACGGCCAAACATATGAAACTATTATTACATTGTAACATCTTATGTACCTACTGTGTTTGATGCAAATAAAGATTATTATTATTAAGTTACGATACCGAGTTATCTTTCCGCTGCGAGTGTCGTCAAATAATAACCGATGCCATTACCCTTCAAAACTTCGATGCGGATTATTTGAGAGTACCTCACACCAACACATGTTTTCGAGTCTTGTTTTGTCAAAGATATATCTTGTGTATTAGATTGGTTAGATTACCAACTTACCTACACCAAGTTCTGAGTATCTACTATGGGTACTAGCAATATGTATACACATGAATATCAAATGAATACATCATACAAAATAATTTTGCCGGTTTTAATCGCGTAAAATTAAAATATTTAAGGTATATGTACCTATTTGTTGTCGACGTTTCGATCGTCTTGCACCGATCGTGGTCGCGGCGAGATTTTTTTATTATGTATATTAATCGTGAAAGTTTAAAATCGTTTATAAAATTTATACCCGTAATATTTTTTTTTGTGTAACAGCCGGCAAACAGTCGGATCAAATGAATCAAATGGTAGGTAAGTGATTACCGCCACCTATGTTCAGCCTGCTGCAACACAAGTACTGCCGGCCTTTGGGATAAGAAGAGGTATAGAAGGAGGAGCAGTATGGGGGAAAAGGAAATGGAGATGGCGTCGCCGGCACTCTTACTCACTGAAAAAACCGCAACAGTATAGATACTGTTACTATACGTTGATGGTCTGAGAGAGAGTAGTACTTTCCCAATCGAGTCGGCCCGTTGACACTGAAATCAGCAAGTCCTAAATAAAATAAGTGAGAACTAATAAGTATCACTTTCAATTTTATTACCTTATAAATATGAAAACGTCTGTAGATGAATAACAACTAGACTATTTTATTTATATAAAAGTATTAAGTAAGTATATCAACTAAAAAGTAACAAGAAAAATGTTGCCAACTTTAATGAAGAGTTTCAATTATGAGTTGAATTTTCTAACTTATTCACAGCAGTGGACCAGCCACTTTATGCACCAAAATAGGAAGACTTCCAAACTTCCAAATGCATTTTATCCATACGGTGTGACTGCAGACATGAGCATTAAGCTAAAAAGCGACATGAGCGTCGGCGACGTGTGGAAAGCGCTAAATGTTTTCCGATACATCCTGTACCATAACTCGTAGTCTCGAAAAACAGGTCAAATCAATATTTTGGATATACCAAACTGTGCATCATGTATATAGGAATGTGTATACATATTTATCAGTCTTAAAGTTTAAGTCACAGTCCATTTTAAATACAAACGAAGTATTTGATCAAAGTTACTTCATTCAACACAAACACAATTTAAATTCTTAAAAAACTGACCCGAAGTGTAAGAGCGTTCGTTGGAAACTTCAAGTTAGTGATATTATCAGCTTTCTTACAAAATGTGCGATTCTATTCTTTGCCCACCTCTTAATAAAAAGTTCTAGATAATTCGCCGGACGTTCTTTCTCAGTTGAAATATTTTTAAACTTGAAATTACATCTCTAAGGATGTATTGTGCTATAAAATAGGGTGCGCTTAACTTAAGATAAGATTTCGTTTTATTGTTTCTCGCGTAACTTATACGAGTTTTCGTACCTAATGACGAAAATACAGACAGATTTATTAAGCAATAAAGATATTTAAACAATTGTTATGGATTTGTAGAAACTTAGAGGGGTTAGTTTAAGAAAGTTGATTGTGTCTTTAAATGAATTACATTAATCTGTCAGAAACAGAAGGTTTATTTGCTTAGTGAATCGCATTTAGTTTAATCTCACGTTTACGAAAATGTTCTTATCGAAATTTGACAATTTCTAAGCTCCCTATGACATTGTCCAATAAAATTGAATGTCTAAAATAATAAAGATAAATATTGAATAACAAACTATCTCATATATCTGTGAATATTTTATTATGCTATTATTATAAACTGAAGTTAATGTAGTGAAACTCCAGTTATATTAGAATATAGTTTATACATTTATATTTTAGGTATCATTTTACACTGTACAGATATTATAATGTATTCTAAGAGCCACCGTCCATTCGGCACCGTCGCCAGGAGTAGAATGCCCGCTCTCGCCAACCGCCATTTTGAATTATTTCGATAGAGATGTGACTCGGACGAGTCAATCGACTACAAATTATTAAATTCCAATCGATATTAATTTTAATAAAAATGGGGACCTTACACTCGTCCATCCTGACCTCGTGTATGTCCCCATACACGCAATCAAGCAAACTTAACATAAACCTTACACTCGGCGAGAGGGGGCACTTACAATCACATTAAAGAATCCTGTAAACCCATCCAATTCTTACAGGCTTGGTTACACGTTATCATTGCCGCAAGCCCATCAAATTCTTACGACAACGATAACATACACAAATTTAATTCTGCGAACCCATCCAATTCTCGCAAAATTAAATGCAATGCTTGCTAACCCATCCAGTTCTAGCAAGATTGACATACACCGACATGCAGTTCCTGCTAACCCACCTAATTCTAGCAGGAACTGCTACACCGCTTATAAAAGCTTACAATCCTGGTCAACCCATCCAATTCTGACCAATACATTTTATAAATCGCTTATAAAAGCTTACAATCCTGGTCAACCCATCCAATTCTGACCAATACATTTTATAAATAATGCAATGCTTGCTAACCCATCCAATTCTAGCAAGATTGACATTCACCGACATGCAGTTGCTGCTAACCCATCCAATTCTAGCAGCAACTGCTAAATCGCTTATAAAAGCTTACAATCCTAGTCAACCCATCCAATTCTGACCAATACATTTTATAAATCGCTTACAAAAGCTTACAATCCTGGTCAACCCATCCAGTTCTGACCAATACATTTTATAAACCGCTTATAAAAGCTTACAATTTTGGTCAACCCATCCAATTCTGACCAATACATTTTATAAATCGCTTATAAAAGCTTACAATCCTGGTCAACCCATCCAATTCAGACCAATACATTTTATAAATAATGCAATGCTTGCTAACCCATCCAAATCTAGCAAGATTGACATTCACTGACATGCAGTTCCTGCTATCCCATCCAATTCTAGCAGGTACTGCTACACCGCTTATAAAAGCTTACAATCCTGGTCAACCCATCCAATTCTGACCAATACATTTTATAAACCGCTTATAAAAGCTTACAATCCTGGTCAACCCATCCAATTCTGACCAATACATTTCATAAATCGCTTATAAAAGCTTACTGTAATACTTATATTTTTACATTTTGACATTTTTAATTTGACATTTGTAATTTTATTTATTTTGTTTTGACATTGTTTGATTTGACATTGTTATTTTATTTATTTTCTTTTGACATTTAAAATTACTTAAGTAATATATTATTATTCATAAATTGACATTCAATAATATTTTCTGACATTTAATAATATTTTCTGACACTTAAAATATATGACATTTTGTTTAAATTTTTATTATTTTTACTTATTGTTTGCAACATGTATTTTACTGTGTATTAGCATGTAAAGTTGTGAGTACGATGTGGGCATTATTAAACATATAAAAAAATAGTTGTGGCAACCTGTCTGATGGCTTAGGCTGACATGCTTATGCATACATCTTCTGATGGCGTGGAGGCATAGTGATACAGATCGTGCTGGCTCCCTCAATTAAGGTTGAGCCGTACGATTGCTGTTAAATGCGGGCCATCGGTGGGCCGAGTCAGTCAAAAGCGTCAGATAATTTCCTGCATTGTACTTGCAGACTAAACCGTTTTTTTGTCTGGACTTTAAAAGATGAAGAAAAGACTAAAGAAATTGAAGTGACAAAAAAAAAACAATGACTCTGAGTTTGTTTCGGCCTTTCTTCTCAAGAAGTCATTTAGCTAGGAAAAGCCGGCATCATCTAGAATAGGGTTTTGACATGTATAAGTGTTGTAAACAACCAAAATGCAGAAATAAATATGTCTTTATGTCTTTACAATCCTGGTCAACCCATCCAATTCTGACCAATACATTTTATAAATAATGCAATGCTTGCTAACCCATCCAACTCTAGCAAGATTGACATTCACCGACATGCAGTTGCTGCTAACCCATTCAATTCTAGCAGCAACTGCTACACCGCTTATAAAAGCTTACAATCCTGGTCAACCCATCCAATTGTGACCAGTATTTTCACACATAACAAAATAGACATTTAATAAATAAAATCATGACTACATTAATAATTGTATAAATAAATAATAAAATATATACAATTTAATTAATACGTTTTTACAACCAACAGTGCAATATATCAGCTCATACAACAATTAGCGCAATATGTGTAAAACACCACTATTACTAACCATTTAATTTTAGCATAGGTTAACAAAATATTATAATGGCGACATAATATAATAACAAGGAATTGATATAAATTAGAATGATAGGCTGTTTTATCACTTCCACACAAATAAGCCTGTAACAATACAGTTTTGGACTGTACCATTAATACCTAGGTTCATTAATTTTATTTTAATTCAATAATTTGGGGGGGGGGTGAAGTTACTCGCGTCAATAGGAACTACCATCTTTTTCTAGACCCATCCTACACGTGCCCCCAAAAAATGACTGTTATCCGGTCAAATGGGCTATCGGCTATACATTCACCTCAAAGGACAATAAAAGCTACCGCTTAGTCATTAAAAACCTCCACCATAGCCAACAACTATCAAAGATTGTGAACTGCAACAGAGATTCTATGCAAGTGTGGTAGCCACCGAGACCGTAACCGCTCAAGGTACCGCTTTAATTTGACATTTATCGCTAAAGCATCACGCGGTCGTAATCTGACCACCCGCGAAGCAATGCCACTTGCCGTGCTACCTTAAACCTAAACTTACGACTCGTCACTCGAGTATTGATATTTAAAATGATGTTTTTATGAAAGTAGATTAAATAAGCTTTGTAGTAATGTTTGAATGGTGACTGAATGACGGAATGTTTAGTTTATGCGACCCGCCAAACTTGATCCTATTGTAAACAATGTCGTCTATCGACGACGTACTCGCCATTTTTGTTTGTCATGATAACAATATGGGTTATAAATTGCTTACTTTTATTATTTTGTATACCTGGTGGTACAAGCTTTACCAAAATATAAAATTAAAGCAATGCTTGCTTAGAAAATTATTTAAATGTCAGCATTTGAAATTTTTGTATTTTTCACTGTCTTTGCATGTTGCGCACGGGGCGTAATTATGGATTCAAAACATCATTGTAAACAAATAATATAATTATATTTAATATTTTTATGTTTTAATTGTGAATGAACTAATAAGTTATAAAATAACAGCAAAAAATAAACAAATATTGTGTAATAATTTAATTCAAGAGGCTATATTCTTTCAATTACCGAAACCACGGCATTTATTTTTTATTCAATGAAAATATATAGATAACGTTATATTTATGCTATGAATTATTGTTTTATTATGAGTATATATAAATACCTATCATGATATATATAATACTCCTATAATTTATGAGATATAGGTTTTCGAAAATTTTGGCGGGTATGGCGGTTTTGTTTTGCGGGAAAAAGTAAACAATTGTGCAAAGTCCAATAAGAATAATTCTTATCGGAATCTTATCAGATATGGTTTTTTAAATTGGAAATCTAGTTGAAAAGAAACTTATCTAGGTTTGAATCTGATGTATAACAAAAAAATATGTTAAAAAAATAAAATACGAAAATTGGCGGCAATTAAAAATCAATTATATTTTATATTTTTTTATGTTTAAAATTAAAATGTTTCATTCCATTGTATTTATTATCTCTGAAAGTAAATTTAATTACCTTTCTAACCGTGTACAATACTTATATACCTCCCTTAATAAAAAACGACGAGAAATATGAATATGTTAGAAATATAATAGCGCGCTCGGAAATGGCGGGAAAACATTATACCGGGCGCCCTTTATACCGCTCTTGCGTGGGCTTCAAGTATATTATTTGGTGTTAATTAATACCATTTGAAAGCTTATTTAATTACGCGTCTTTTGAAATACAATATTAACTTAATAAAAAGAAATATCACCATTCTTTCAACGAAAATATTACGCGCCGTACTTAGCTTGAAAGCCTAGCCTCGAAAGTGGCCAAAATACTTCTACGGGTGTCCTGAGATGCTTCGATGGTAGCCAAAATGCTTCGAGGGGTTAACGCAGTCAAAATCTACACCAGCTTCTGATAACACCACTGATATTACTGGCAATCAACGAAAGCTGACTCTTGAAAGCATACTCATAAACAAAGTGAGACGATCGATCTCCTAATTCAACAAATGAGCTCCATGTTGGACCTTATCACAATTCTCATTACAAAACAACAAATTACTTTTCTAAACCTTGCAACATGGAACATTAATGGTCTTGCACCTAACTCTCATGAACTTGAAGCATTCCTCCACTCCAACAAACTTGATGCATGCCTTATATCCGAAGCACATACAACCAATCGAAGCCGAATCTGCATCACCGGATATAGCGTGTACTTTACCTGCCACCCGGATGGCGGACCTCATGCTGGTTCTGCGATTGTTATTAAAAATAGCATAAAACACTGCCTACTGCAGCTCTACGCGACTAACCACCTACAAGCTACTACAGTGCGCATAGAAGACGGCTATGGTCATATGAACCTCTCGGCCATATATTGCCCACCGCGACATTGCATAAAAGAAGCCATGTTCACAGAATATTTCCAGTCTCTGGGGAATCGCTTCATAGCTGGTGGGGTCTGGAATACTAAGCACACCTACTGGGGATCACGAGTAACAGTTACAAGAGGTCGAGAACTAAAAAAAAGGAGCGTCGATTCCAGTCGACATATACCATTATCTACTGGTGAACCGACATACTGGCCTACAGACAGCAACAAGATACCAGATTTGTTGGACATTTATATCACCAAAAATATTCAACCTCTTTACGTTCACATAGTATCAAGCCTCGACGTCTCCTCAGACCATATAGTCTAGTGATGCTGATGATAAGCACAACAATCATTTACTGTGTACCCTATAATGAGAACCTGTACAATGCAAAAACTGACTGGGGTAATTTTCGTGAATTTCTGGTATCCAATATAATTCTTAAACTTCCACTGAAAAATCCCGAAAACATTGACCACGCGTGCCCATACATCACCAACCTGATACAAGTAGCGGCTTGGAAAAACACTCCCACTCTAGAAACACCCAATCGTAGAAAACTAATCCCAGTTGATATCCGCAGCAAGATATCTGAAAAGCGCAGACTTCGCAGAGTGTGGCAACATTCACGCAATAGAGAAGACAAAACACGACTCAACCGGGTGATCACTGAACTAAAGGCTGCTCTCGCACAGGTTGCAAATGCATAGAGTCTACCAAAAGATAAGACAAAGTCTTGAAATTAAGGAGTACTGCTCAGCAGCATTTCTCGATGTCCAACAGGCTTTCGATCGGGTTTGGAACAAAGGCCTATTGTGCAAAATAAAAAGGACCCTGCCCCATACGTTTTACCTTCTTTTGACATCATATTTAAAAGATAGAACTCTCCAAGTCAAGCAACGCGGCTCCAGATCCCCTCCACACACTTGCGACGCAGGAGCGCCTCAAGGCTCGGTCCTTGGCCCAGTGCTGTATAACATATTTACTCACGACCTACTGCAAGCCCCCAAACGTAATTATTGCGACGCCTGCGGATGACGCTGCATTTCTGACATCTAGTATTGACCCAGATGAAGCCAGGAGACCCTTGCAAATCCAACCAGACCAAACCTATAGCTGGTTGCAAAAATGGCAAATTAGAGCGAGTGCCCCCAAATCGCACCACATCACTTTCACGCCGCGAAAGAAACTATGCCCAACAGCAAATCCCGGTCAAGTACCGCTACCTCAATCTACATGTGTGAAGGACCCGGGCCTCCACTTGGATCAACGTATGACCTGGAAGGAGCATGTAAAACATAAACGGAACGAAGTCAACTTTCGTTTTAAAAACCTATTGTGGTTACTCGGTAAACAATCTGCTCCGTCCCTGAGTAACAAACCCAGAGTCTACAGCTCAGTTATAAAACCCATATGGACTTATGGATTCCAAACTGCGGTCCTCAGCCTGCAAATTAAACATCCAATACCTTCAGAGCCCAAAATAACATCCTCAGGACTACAAGTGGCGCCGCCCGGCCCACTCGCAACTCTGAGATCCATGAGTACTTGGAGACAAAGACTTCTGGAGGGGTCACGAGGCAGCTCTTTGTCGTCCCGTTCAAGACGGCATCGCTGCTCACCTCGGCCGTCCTTTCGAAAATACCGCATCTCATCCTGTCTCAATGATGTCGGTCTATGCGACGATAACGGCATCGTCATCAAGTCAGAGAAAACCAAACTGCTAATAAAACACTATATATATTTGCGACCATCAGTAGAACCAGTATTTTTTTTATATAACACAACCATTCAAGCTTTCATAATTTATCAAACCGTCAATGTTAACCTATTGAAAAGTAAACTGTTTTAAATACTTAGGCATGAAAATAGATGAACATTTTTCATGGTCCCATCATTTAGATTACCTTTGTGACAAATAGAGCATTACTTGGAAAATTCTATCATTTAAGCTTTAAAGTACCTAAAGGAACATTGAAATCCTTATATAAGTCACTCTAGGAGTCTATTCTCGGTTATGTTTTGGATTGCCATGGTCTTACATTCAAAACATATATAAATAAATTAGAATCAATCCAAACAAAGTTTCTTAAACTTCTTGTCAATAATAAAACTAGAAATCAGCATAAAAATGTCTACACAAAATTATTTAAAATTTATAAAATACTACCAATTTCCCTAAGACATAAATACTTATTGGCTGTAAACAACCATGGCAGTCTTGAGCATAACTTGGAACATGTTACAAATAACCATAACACCCGATCGATGGCCTCTGGCAAATCTATTGTACCAAGAGTGTTTAATTATTACGGTGGTAGAACTTTAAAAACTTTTGCCATGTCCGCCAAATAATGTCCCAGAGGACATAAGGAACGAAAATAATGAAACTATATTTAAAAGGAGACTTAAGCAATATTACTTAGATAAGTGCTAGAATTTAAGAGTGAAGTTAGCTATAAGTAGTTATTGTAATTTTATCTATGAAAACGTTCTAATTTACTGTACGGAGACTGGATCCCACAGTCAAACCGATGACACGGTTTTGTGGGACACTGCACTATTCCTGTATGAACGTGTGAATGACAAATAATTAAATAAATAACAAATATGCGACGTATTACGGTTGTTGCGACGAGAGTTATGCCGTCGGGAACTCGGTCGCCGACGACTCCATTGCAAGTTGATTTCCTCTTCCAAGCGCCCGACTCCGTCTCGTTCTCTCTCCGTCTCAGGATCCACGTCCCGGATGCTCCGGCTGCAGACGCCGCGATGAGCAGGGCCACGGCTCCGGTAGCGAGTGCGACCTCCACAGTCCACCTCGCTGCGCAGTCGACTCCCGCCCAGCTCCTTCGCCATCGCGTCCCGATCCACCGGGCTCTGGCGTCTCCAGGCGTCGGCTTGGTCCATTCCCACCTCGCTCCATTTTCTTTAACCCTTTATAAACCCCGGAGCATATTAATTATAATAATAAAAATAGACGTTCTTGGAGCTTCCTCCTCAAGACCATGGTTGCACCTTAATGTGACCTTGACCCTACGTTCACGGCACAAGCTAACCATAATCAAGTAGTATTCTTTACGTTATTATCCGTTACATACATACACAGTCTCCCTTCTATATCCTCGAAGAGCTAGGCAGAGCTAGATATTGCTATACTCACTTTTGACCAGACCAAAGAAATCCCAACAATACATTGCCCGATCCGGGCATCGAACCCGGGATATGTCCCACGAGAAAATTTATGCCGCGAGACCAAAGAGACAGCAATAATCCGTTAGACAATTATTACACTATGAAGAGGGTAATTTTTCAATTTGTTAGCGTTCAACCAATATTTAAAATATTAGGCTGCACGTACAACGTACATTGTACGCTGGTAACTAGTTTTCTATTCCAATATTTATTTAACAAAAGTTCAAAACTAGGACGAATACAACGTAAATGCACACGTAAAATCATACATACATACATACATATCGTCACGCCTTTTATCCCCAAAGGGGTAGGCAGAGGTGTATTTCTACACCCACTTTTCGCCAGATATACTTTAGTCCCACGTAATAAGGAGCGAGCCTATTGCCGTACCGGGCACATTTCCAGACTCCGTGCTGCTACTGAGAATTTCGTGACAGAAAAACCCAATAACACTGCGCGACCCAGGAATCGAACCCGATATCTCCCGGTCCCACGCGCACATTTATGCCGCGAGACCAACGAGGCAGTCGTATAGGGTTTGATGTCTAGTTTTCCGTCTCTACGCAAAGATGGTATTTGCATCGTGTTATCCCTTAGTCGCCTCTTACGACACCCACGGGAAGATAGGGGGTGGTGACACTTGTATTCTATGCCGTCAACCACACGGTTCGAAAAATCATAATTTGAACAAAAACGAATATAAATTAATGTGAGCATGTACTTACCACTTCTGATTTGTAATGAAACTCCAGTTATATTAGAATATAGTTTATACATTTATATTTTAGGTATCATTTTACACTGTACAGATATTATAATGTTTTCTAAGAGCCACCGTCCATTCGGTACCGTCGCCAGGAGTAGAATGCCCGCTCTCGCCAACCGCCATTTTGAATTATTTCGATAGTGATGTGACTCGGACGAGTCAATCGACTACAAATTATTAAATTCCAATCGATATTAATTTTAATAAAAATGGGGACCTTACATTAATGAGTATGGATTGATGGAATTATGTTTGTTACTCATTCACGCAAAATCTTCTGATCTGATTTTGATGCAAGTGTGTATCAATATAGCTTAGAAATCAGATAGCTCATGGGCTATCTTCAATCTCAATGACCGACCACGTGCATGGCAAGACATCAAGCAGGCAGAAACTATTATTAACTCGCATTTTTGTAAAGATCGAAGGATGATCATCATATCAGCCAAACGACGTCCACTGCTGGACATAGGCCTCCCCCAAGGTTCTCCACACAGACCGGCCTTGAGCCTCCCGCGATCTTGACGAAGTCGTCGGTCCACCTTGCGGGGGGCCTACCTCTGCTGCGTCGTCTGGTACGTGGCCGCCACTCCAGAACCTTTCTGCCCCAACGGCCATCGGTTCTTCGAGCTATGTGCCCTGCCCACTGCCACTTCAGCTTGGCTATCCGGAGAGCTATGTCGGCGACTTTGGTTCTACTGCGGATCTCCTCATTTCTGATTCGATCTCGCAGGGAAACTCCAAGCATAGCTCTCTCCATCGCTCTCTGAGTGACCTTGAGCCTTCTGATAAGGCCCATAGTGAGCGACCACGTCTCTGATCCGTAAGTCATCACTGGCAACACACACTGGTCAAAGACTTTCGTCTTGAGACACTGCGGGATATCGGACGAGAAGATATGTCGTAGCTTCCCGAACGCTGCCCAACCGAGTTGGATTCGACGATTGACCTCCTTCTCGAAGTTGGACCTACCTAATTGGACTACTTGTCCCAGGTAGGTATACTTGTCGACAACTTCGAGCGTAGAGTTCCCAACCTGAATAGGAGCAGGTACAACATGGACGTTCGACATGATTTTCGTCTTGTCCATGTTCATCTTAAGACCTACTTGTTGAGAGACTACAGAGGCCATCGAGCATTGTGCCTAGGTCTTCCATGGTCTCAGCCATGACAACGATATCGTCTGCGAATCGAAGGTGAGTGATGTACTCGCCGTTGATGTTGATGCCGAGCCCATTCCAGTCCAGAAGCTTAAAAACATCCTCCAGCGCAGTGGTAAACAGTTTCGGGGATATGACATCCCCCTGTCTCACCCCTCGCTGGAGTTGAATAGGTTTCGAACTCTGGTCCTGGAGGCGGACTGACATAGTGGCGTTTTCATACAAACACTTCAGCACTTCGATATATCGGTAGTCAATCCGGCACCGTTGGAGAGACTGTAGCACCGCCCAGGTTTCGATCGAATCGAAGGCTTTCTCATAGTCCACAAACGCCAAGCATAGGGGCTGGTTATACTCCTCGGACTTCTGTATAACCTGCCGCAGCGTATGTATGTGGTCTATGGTACTATAGCCTTTACGGAAACCGGCTGGTTCGGGAGGCTGGAAGTCGGCTAGCTTGCTCTCGAGACGATTCGTGATGACCCTCGAAAACAGCTTCTAGACGTGGCTCAGAAGTGTGATGGGTCTGTAGTTCTTTAAGAGGGTTTTATCCCCTTTCTTAAAGAAAAGCACCACCACACCTCTGTGCCACGCCTGTGGCGTTTTACCCTCAAGAATGACGGAAATAAATAGCTTCCGAAGGGCTTCTCTAGCGGGTGCACCGCCAGCCTTCAGAAGCTCGCTCGTAATTCCGTCATCACCTGGCGCCTTGTTGTTTTTGAGCTGTTTGAGAGCCACACTAATCTCGTGCATGCTGACGTCCGGGATATCTTCGGTATAGTGTCGGGTCAATCCAGCTCTAGGGTCTGACGCTGGAGTGCTTGCGGGTTGTTGCGTTGTCGTGTATAGCTGTCCATAGAACCTTTCGATCTCCTCCAAGAGCTCAGGCTTGGACAATACGATTCTGCCATCTTTCGTCTTCAGCTTTGTCAGCTGACTCTGCCCAACAGACAGATCCCTCTGGAACACTTTGGATCCCTTATTCTGCTCGATCGCCTCACGAACACGTTTTGTGTTGTATTGGTGGAGATCGCGAGTCAAAGACTTAGAGATCTGTCTGTTGAGGTGCCGATATTTCGGCATGTCGTCGGAGGATAGCAGAACCATCTTGCGCCTTTCCTCTAACAGCTCGAGGGTCGGATCCGAGATCTTGCTGGTTCTCTTGCTTTTCTGGGGCTTAAAGAATTGAGCCCCTGTTTTATGGACAGCATCCACGAACCCGTTACTGTACTCGTCCACATCTAAGCATTCGCCCAGGCATTCGAAACGGTTCTTGAGTTCGAGCTGAAAGCTCTCGGGGTTTTGGATATAAACCGGTGCCGGTCGGAGCGTGGACTTTATCAACCTCGACCGTTCGAGGCTTGTACAGATATTCAATGTGCCTCTTACCATTCGGTGATCGCTCCCCACTTTAAGTGAATTGATCACGGAGACATCATTGAATATCTGCCTCTTCGTCGACATGATAAAGTCGATCTCATTTTTGGTTGCACCGTCTGGACTTACCCAGGTCCACTTGCGGCATTCTCGCTTCTTGAAGAAGGAGTTCATCATATAGAGTCCTTCCTTCTCCATAAAGCTAGCCAACAAGTGACCCCGGGAATTCCGATGCCCATAACCAAATTGCCCCACTCTCAGCTCATCACCGTCGCGTTTGCCCAGTTTCGCGTTAAAATCTCCCATGACCACGGTGTAATGGGTTTTGTAGCCATGTATAGCCCGAGATATATCCTCGAACATGGCTTCCACCTCCTCATCGGGGTGCGACGAGGTCGGAGCGTATACCTGTATGACCTTCAGCGAATACCGCTTGGATATTCTGAGTATAAGGTACGCTACCCTGCTCGACACACTCCCGATATTTACCACGTTGGTCACGAGAGATTTGTGGACGATGAACCCGACACCACCTTGGGACTGTTGGTCGCCCTCCCGGTAGAAGAGCAAGTTACCGGAATTGAGAACTATCGAGTCCTCCCCCTGTCTTCGGACTTCGGATAGGCCTATGATATCCCATCGCAACTTGCTCAATTCTTCTTCCAGCTCGACAATCTTCTCGTCGGTCCGCAGTGTGCGCGTGTTCAGTGTTGCCAGGGCCAATTGTCGTTGGTGGTGGTAGCCCAATCTCTTCCGGAGATTCTTCGCACCCCTTGCCCCGCCATTACCATGGCCGCTACCATAACCAGGACTAGCGGGGCCGCCGGGGACTAGGGGCCGGTTTTTATAGGTGTGGTTCATGATGGGGGGATTTACCATAATCGCCACGCTTGGCAGGCGTATTGGCGATCGCAGTGGCGGAAGTCTTTAGTGCTGGACGCTGCTGCCCATCTAGCATCTAGGATTTTCTTCCGCCAGGTTCGGATGGTTTGACCGCCATCTTTCGGTTGACTGCTTGCGCTGGGGGAGATACTATGACGAGTATCTACTCGTCAGATTAACTCTCCCAGTGGGCGGTGGGGTCGTCACGTCCCGACGATGATGGGATGATGGATGAATATAGTTAAGAAATACAGACATAGATAAATATCTGAGCAGAGATAAGCTTTTAATTTAACAGTCGTATTATACATTAAAGAATGGCGTACATTGTACCCATGTTAAGCAACACGAGGTTGGCTTAAATTAATGTTATTAAAAGCACTTTCCATTACCGAAATTCAATTAATATTGGCCTATTTTGACACAAAAATTAAACAAATATGAGCTCTTCAGATTCCTAAATATGTAAATCTCAATTGTTTAACATATCCTATCAAGCTAAAATCAATAACATAATTAACTAAAAACAAGAACTTGCCAAAATGCCTATAAAAGTGGATTGCATGGAGATTGCATTAATTTATTTACAAGATTGATTGAAACGCTCAAGAACGAACTTTTCTCACTAAAGCAGAAAGGAGGCTTTGTTTGAAAATTCGTCTATAAAAAATGCTATCAAAAAAATAAGTAGTCTATTTGCTTATTGGCGGTAACATTACGTTCAGGATAACAAGTCTTTTTATTTTTTGAAAATGGAATCAATATTGTATTAAACTTCTTCCAAGGAAAAATTTGCAATGTAAGATTGTCTTTAGTGAAGTTTTATTTTGTTAAGTTAGATGTTTTGCGAAATATAATGTCAAGATGTACTCATAAGTTCATTAAATCTATAATGAAATAGCAGTCTTTAAGTGATTTAGTGTTTAACATTTTCGCTTTGCCATCGAAATACAATAGTTTGAATATCGATACTCTTTCTCGATATTGTAGCGCTCATAGCAAGACTTGGCTTGCCGTTCGTAACAGATCGGCAAAGTTAAGCAACGCTTGCACAGGTTACCAGTTGGATGGGTGACCGTGTGTGGCATTTTCATCTGAGCGCTACCGTGCTTCGGAGGGCACGTAAAGCTGTCGGTCCCGGCTCTTGTCTATGGATAAGGGTCGTTAGGCCATGTCGGAGGCCTTTGGGCGGTCTGAAAACTCCGACACCAGAGTTGGCCACACACTCACACGAAAAAGAAAACAAAACAATTCTCGATATTTCAATATTTGATCATGCTTGACCGTTCATATTAACAATATATATAATAAATATTCACACGCCTGTCGGTTTAGTCCTCATGATGGAAAATAGAAACTGGGTAGGCTAGTATTCAGTATCCTATGCCAATTGAGGCAAGCGGCGAGTGTGTGTGAGACTCTGGCCTATTGTCGCCGCGTTCTAGTTCACGTTGAGTTGTTGGTAATAGAATCTAATGCTTCAATGACAGTCTAGTGCAATAGCATCAGTAACGCGTCCTGGATACGGTCCCCTACTACACACATGGACACTACGCCACGTCCTCGTCTAACTACTCTTCAGGCGAGGGGCCAATTGGTTGCCTTTCTGTACGATAAACGTAGAACTTCACGGACTCTCCAGGGTGAAATAAATCTAATTAGTATAATAAATCTATTAGTATTAAAAGATTAGTCTATCATTATCTTATCGGGGAGATGGGCCTCTTTAGCCTTGGTTGGCAACCTGTCTAGGAGAAGGAAAACTCCGAAATTAAACCAAACGTTCGGGGAGATGGGCCTCGTTAGCCTTGGTTGGCAACCTGTCTAGGAGAAGGAAAACTCCGAAATTAAACGAAACGTTCGGGGAGATGGGCCTCGTTAGCCTTGGTTGGCAACCTGTCTAGGAGAAGGAAAACTCCGAATTTAAACCAACTTTCAGGGAGCATACCCGAAACAAAACCCCAAACTAAGGTGTGAACCGACCCGTGCCGAGGGATTCGGCCAGAGGGCAAGCTGGTCGTAAACGGAGGGTGCCAGTGTTGGTGGTCACAGGGCACAGCTGATATTCCGCCTTACCCCCGTAAAGGGCTCTGCGGGGATGGACCGTCTAGATCCCTATAGTATGAATGAGTGTAAATGCTAGGCTACTGTGAATGAGAATGAAAGTAGGATTTACTCGTCTCTTTATTGTGGGGGTCTACGCCCCGGTCAATATAGTAACGGTTATGTCACAACATGAGCAAGACGAAAGGCAGGAGTTTTGGGAGAGTTTAAGAGAGATTTTGAGGAACTGCAAGGATGATGAAAGATTGATCTTGTTAGGGGATTTCAATGGATGGGTGGGAGTAAAGCGAGATGGATTTGAAAGGGTATCAGGTGCATTTGGTGATGAGACTGTGAACGAAAATAGAAAAGCACTGCTTGAGATTTGTTTGGAGTGGAGCCTTTGTTTGACAAACACCATGTTTGATCATAAAAGGATACATATGTATACGCAAGAGGCGAAAAATGTTAGAAAAACTATGATTGATTTTGTGATAGTAGATGAACGATTGAGAAAGAATGTGTTGGATACAAGAGTATATCGAGGGATCGGCATCCACACAGACCACTTCTTGGTGTTGAGCCTCTATAAGTGGGCTCTTTAAAGGATGGCGACACCGAGAGCGTAATAAAAATAGGGTCTTGGAAAGAATTAAAGTAGAAAATCTACAAGAGATATATGTGAAAGATGAGTATAAACGAAGATTGATAGCAAGATTTTAGAGGTTCGATGGCATAAATGATATGGAAGAATTATGGCAGGCCTTTAAAGAAGAGGTAGTATGTGTAACGTCTGAAGTATGTGGTGTGACCAAGAGAAGAAAATACGAAAGGTTAAGAATACATGGTGGGACAAGGATGTACAATCAGCAGTATCAGAGAAGAAGAAAGCTTGGTCAGACTGGTTGACTGCCAGAGCAAATGAAAGAATGGGAAAAGCAACGAGTCTTGACATAGACGAAGCAAGAAAGGTGTTTGTTAGGTCAAAAAGAATAGTGAAAGAAATGGTTAAAAGGAAAAAAAGAGGAAAAGAAAGATGAGTTTGATAGCAGATTATCTGACGATTTCCAGAGGAACATTAAGTTTTTCTGGAAATCCTTTCGTGCGGTTCGAGGAAGAACTCAATCCTCAGAACACACATACATCAGAGACGAGAATGGAAATATAGTAAATGGTGAATCGTGCGTGTTGAAGGGATGGAAAGAGTACTTTGAAAGTTTATTTGAAAGAACGGCGATAGAGACACCGATAGCTGAAGTGAATGGTCATGATAGCAATGATGAAAGCGTTATTGGTGTGGATGAGATCGTGAAGGCACTGGAACGTATGAAAGTAGGTAAGGCTGCAGGATATGATAGGATTACAGTCGAAATGCTGAAGGCTAGACAGGGCATTATATGTAGTTGGTCAGTTGCAGCGGTTATATTACTTGTGTTGGAGCACCGGCCGAGTACCTAATGACTGGACCACAGCTGTAGTTGTGCCTCTTTATGAAGGAAAAGGCTCGCAACAAGACTGCAAAAACTATAGAGGCATTAGCCTTCTCAGCATTGTTGGCAGATTGTATGCAAAGTTACTTATTGAAAGATTTATGGAAGTAACCGACAAGAAAATCGACCTATCCAAAGAATAAAGTTACTTCTGCATAATCGTTACTTTAGAGGAGAGCGATTACAAATTTGTCAAGCACAAAATAAGGATTAACATTTTTCTTAATTGTTTTAGAGGATTGATTCTTTTCCTACGCATGTAAAATACTATTTAGCGTTGCTTTCCATAAATAAATTAGATAAAAAACTGTATTTTTGCCATTTTTGTGCATGTACAAATGTGACGATTTACTATGGAAATGTCTACGTCGTATGTACACATATAACCTTATTTTTGGGATAACTATCAGCATCATATGTACGTATAACTTTGTTTTATGTAAATTAGTATTGTGGTCAAAAGTTATATGTGAGAAGATGTGGAAAATATGTTAATAAAAAACAAAATGTTGAATTAAATTTTTATTTTTAAGAATGACCTTGTAACATAATTATAATTTCTTATAATATAATTACATAAGTACCCGTATTATTTAGGAACTAGATGCAAAATATCAAAAATGATATAACTAAATAAACAAAAAGCTGACAGTAAACCTTAGAGATTAATTAAAGGAACCATGGATAACAAAAAAGTTACCTGTAATTTGTTTTCTTACAAGTAGGACATAACAAACTACAGTGCTAAATGATAACATTAAATAATAATATAAACTGCAAGTTGGGAAAAAATATTTAATATATGTCAATAAGAAAGTTATTTTGAATGGCCTGTAATAAAATAATGTAATATAAAATAACCATAATAATCTTTAAATAATATTTTTTCCGGTCCACTATGACCAATCAAAACACAAGTGTAATAAAAAGAAGAAAACTTGGTACATATTAAAATATTGCTGATATTATTCTTCACTATCACTACTAACGATATTATTATTTTCATTGTCGTTCCATGGTAAAGATGTAAAGAAATCTGCATATTGAGACGGTATTATTCCTAAATTAACTAAACTAATGAGATCCTTATGTTTGTCTTTGGATAAATTGAGTGGCGTTTTATAAGCTACTTCTAAGGTTGGTAAATTAGATACAGCATTGCGACGGGTATTTGAAGATAAAGTAACAGTTTTATACTCGATGTCGGTAAGGCCACATTTATAAAACAGCTTGGTAGGTTCTGATTTATCCACAAATACTTCTCTCACACAATTCCACGATACTTTAACCCCTTCTGTGTTTTTACACCACATTTTATTATTCACGTGGGCCTTTAAATAAAAAAAAATATTTCTTGTCATGTTCCGGACTTCATAGGGTTCTCCTGTCGATTTAGCCCAGCGGACAAGTAAACGCCATTCGTCCGGAGTGTAAATGGTTTTTTTTGCAGCCTCTCGTTCTATGAGAGCGTGCACACTATCCCCCTCGTTTTGTGTGTGACCTTTCTCCAGAAACCTATGCTTTATAGACACGTTAAATTTTTTGGCACAGTAAGTATACAGAAAATACACAAAACGGTTCCTATTTTGGCCGGCGCAGTTATCCGACCAAAAGCGAAATTCCTTTACACCATTACGTACATTTTGCTCTATAAAATCCAATAAGCAACTACCTACTTCATTTGCCCCTCGTTTTGCCACCGTTTCGTCCCACATATAACAATAGGCTTTCTTTCTACCCATATCAAAAATTGTAAAATCCAAGCAGGACAACTTACGCTTATAATAAAACAGACTGACTTGACCATGAGGACATGATAAGACTTTTTGAAAATCAAAAACAGCTGTTAAGATGCGACCATTAGATTCAACAGCATCACGTTTGTCAATAGATTTTAATTTGCGAGCTTCATTTTTATTGGACAAATGTGTATTATACATTGCTTTTTCTTGATCAGTGTGATCACTTTTGTTACGAAAAATATGACAAATATCACACTGGTCTTTCTTCGGAATAAAGAAACCTAAATTAAAATTTTTGTTAACGATATCCCGGTACTGGCGTTCAGTAACTGCTTTGCTAGAATATATAGAAACATCAAACCAATCCTTGTAAAGTAAAAACATTTTTGAAATAGTTAAATTGCCGTCCAGATATAGCTTGGTAGAAGTCTTGCGGATATAGTGCGATTCAACGGGAACAAAGGATCGCACATGATCACACACACTCTTGACTGTGTCAGATGTTATTATTTGATTGTGATTACTATGGCGTCCTCTCTTATCCTCCTCTATAATGGTGCTGCCGTCGTATTTTTGCCATGCTGTTTTTATTATTTTGCCACTAACTGACAGAGTATTTAAAAACATTGTTTTGCAGACATCGACTACTTTACTATGGCCTTGCTCATGATCAGGTGTGACAGGTAATAAGTATTTAAAAGTAAATTTACGATTGTTAGGCACTTCGCGATTTAAGCATTTGTTCTTCAGTAATTTTTTAGAATACTTGACTACAAAAGCCCACTGCTTCTCTCGGTTTCCCAAACGCCAGAACTTTTGAAAACAAGCGTATCGTTGATTGTGCGTAATTTTTTCAAAGCACCGGTATCTGCACTGACATGGAGCACCCAAAGTTTTATCATCCACCACCTTTCCTTTTTTCGTGACATATTTTTGTCCAATGTTTTTGAGAAATTTACGTTTCACGTCAGACCACTCAGATTTGCGTCGCAACCGTTTCTTGGACCTTTTCTTTGGTGGAGTAGAGAGCTCATCGTCGCTGTAATAGTTAGGAATGCTATAAGCGTTACTAGCTGATGGTGACATATTCCAGTGGTCGTCATCATGAGCTGGACAGAAGGTATCATGGCAGTTTTTGTGTGTATTTAAAGGAGAAGGCATAGGCGTAGTGTTAATGTTTTGCGTTGGAATTGAGGGTAGATCGCCGATTAGACGGTGCTTCAAGCGCAAATGGAGTTAGGTCATGGTTATTGTCAGGCGTGTGCAAAAACAGTTCGTTATCTGTTACAGAATTTTCAGCAACTTGAACTAAAATAGGGCTAGATGTGTCGCTAGCTGATCGTACATTATTTTGCATAGGATATAATTGAGATAACTGATTTTCTGTGACCTTGGCATCTGAAGATCCAAAAACGTCTTCCCATACTTCGGCGAGGTCGTTTTGAATGTTTTCAGCTCCTTCTGGCACTGGTGACGTCGCTAAAGCTTCATGCTTGTCCATGTCGTTTTCTAAAACCAAGCATTCATAATATAACAGTAGTCAACAAAACGAAATTGCGTCAAATAGTTGTAAAAAGGTCTGCATAAACTAACAATAGAAGAATAATTTACATATTTTTAAACTTTCACGGCAATTCTGAGTTGGAAAAAGGTATATCTCTATATTAAACAAAGAATAAAGTAACATTTACACACGTAACCCATAAATCTTGGAACGATTCCAGCGAAAAAAGTGACATTTGCACATATAACTCAATATTTTGGTATAGTTTTCGAGTAATACAGTAGTATGTTAAGATGTGTGTGCTAAATTAACAGGTGATTATAGAACTTTAGCGAGTCTTTATATACAAAAATTATCGATACATATTTTTTTATTTAATATTTGAAGCAATTCTTAAAACTCCATAGAAAAAGGATACTTAAAAACTTAGAACCACTAATTTTAATTATTTCATATTTGGGAGCTCTCAGTTAAGAAAAAATGCTTAAAAGTAATTAATAGGACTAAGGATTTACATAAAATAACTTAACATAATATATATTTTTGCTTACTTACCAGGAATATCCATATTTTCATTATGTACCGCAGTGGATTCGGACATAGCACTATTAGTTTTATTAAGTGTACGCTTTGATACAAGACTTAACATGTATTGAGATCGCGTGTTTTTCATTTTGAAACCATAAACAATCTACTTTGATAAAAATAAGTGTTGACAATTGCTTATTGTAGCATAAACGTGCACACGGGTCGCCACGCCGAGAACAAGGTTACGACTGCCGATGTCCCCTCCCCACGCGCTTGCATCCGCGTTGGTCTAGACGGCGAGTAAAGATACTCGTACGCATATCACCTTATTTTTTGGAGAAATTAATAACATGTCACTTTATTCGACTTGTATCTTTGAACCTACATAACGTTAAGAAAAAATGATTTTACTAATACAATATATGGGTCAGTTTAGCTTTATAACGACAATAAAAACGATGTGGTATCATAATCATATATAACTTTGTTCTTCGTATAGGTCGAAATATGGGATGTACAAGCGGGATTCCGAAAGGGTATGGGATGCACGGATCAGGTTTTTTCCTTGCGAAGCATAGCCGAAAAATATTTGGCCAAAGGCCAAAAGATGTATTGCGCATTCGTGGATTTGGAAAAGGCTTACGATAAAGTGGTGAGGAATAAAATGTGGTTGGTGCGGTCAATGAACGGGGTGGACAGCAGCCTCATTCGAGCTCTGAAATCCCTTTATGAGGATTCTAGAGCTTGTGTGAGGATAAACGGGGCAAACACTGACTGGTTTACCATCGAGAAAGGTGATAGACAGGGATGTGTAGCATCACCGTGGCTGTTTAACCTCTTCATGGACAGTTGTTTGCAAGATTTAAAACGTAGTGATTGCGGATTAAGGATGAATGGGTTACTCGTCAAATGCCTCCTTTATGCTGATGATCAGGTTATACTTGCATCTTCAACGGAGGAATTGCAGGAGATGGTAACAAACATGCATCGTGCGTTAGAGAGGAAAGGAATGAAAGTGAATGTAAGTAAAACGAAAGTTATGGTTTTTGAAAAGGAGGAATGCGTTACGGCTTGTAATGTTTTGATCGATGGACAGCGAGTGGAACAAGTGAATGAGTTTGTTTACTTAGGTACGTTGTTTACAAGAGATGGTAAGAATGAAGCAGATATTGAAAGGAGAGTTAATGCAGGTAATAGTGTGAATGAAGCTCCGAAGGCGTTTATGAACAGTCAAAACGTGACCAAAAAGGCACGTTTGGCTGTGCATAGAGGGGTGTTAGTGCCTATCTTTATGTATGGTAGTAAAAGTTGGGTATGGCAGAAGAGACTTGAAAGTAGAATAAATGCTGTAGAAATGAGAGCACTGAGAAGTATGTGTGGTGTGTCTTTGACCGACAGAGTAAAGAATTGTGTGTTACGAGATTGGTGTGGGATAAAATAAGATGTAGTGACGAGCATTGAGAAAGGCATGTTAAGATGGTTTGGGCACATGAAGAGGATGGATGACGATAGACTGACAAAAAAGATATATAAGGCAAGTGTGAATGGGACAGGACAAAGGGGAAGACCAAGGTGAACGTTCTCTGACCAGAGTGGAGATATCCTGAAAAAAGGACAAGTCAGAAGTACCCTTAACAGAAGAGCATGCATGAGAAATTTGATGGGAGTGAGTGAAGCAAGTGAGGTATGTCAGGATCGTTGCAAATGGCGTTCCGTAGTCTCTGCCTACCCCTCCGGGAAACAGGCGTGAGTCTATGTATGTATGTAGATTAGTCTAAAAAGCGATTGTCACGCAATCGTTTTCTCTAACTTCTTTACTTTGTACTTTTAACTTGTAATATTTAATCTAGCGTTCGGGCTAAGAATGGGTTTTTTTTAACAGAGATCAGTGGAAGCGATTAATTCATCCAGTCTTAGCCCAAGGCAAACGATCTAAACACATGGACCAAGTTTCTTGGCGCTAAGAATTAAACAAATGTCTTACCAAATATCTCCTGGTGATGTTCTTGAAGTGGACCTATAGGATTAACTCATAATTTTGGCCAAAATAACAAGAAAATCGAATAGATACCAGTGTACAATTCGGCGAAGTCCTTCTCCAGACCACGATGCACGTTTGCGGTTCACAAAACTTTTCACAAATGTTCAATATGTCATCAATTTACAACAAACTTTGCCGGAAGTCAAAAGCGGCAATTACGTATTTGCAAGTTAATTCAATTCGCGTTAATTCAAAGGGCGATCAATTTATTAATTAGGTACAAGGCACGCGAGAGTGCAAACGGCGTGTTAATTTTTTCAAGGCGCCAACGGAAGTGACAGTTCAGTGTGACCATTGTCAAAAATTTTCAATAGACTAAACAAAATGTTACTCAATCGATCTAATCGATTTGACTTATAATAAAAACTAATTCTATTTCAAACATACACCCGCCCCGGACCGGCCTACCGGTCCGCTAATCGGTTGGTAGACGTGACAATGTTGCAACCGCTCTCCTCAGAATCGAACCGTCCACCAAGACCTCAGCAAATCGGGGAACTCCATCAGCCCCAGTTACCAAACGAAGGATGCGCCCCCTGCGCCATCTGAGTGGCGGAAGGTTAGCCTCCTTGATCAAAACGAGGTCACCAATCTTGGGTGGATCGGTCTTGTCGGTCCACTTAACGCGTTGCTGGAGTATGTGCAAATATTCCAAATTCCAGCGTTTCCAAAAGCTCTGAGTAATCTGGCGTACCAATTCAAAACGCGAAAGACGACCAGGTCTTGTATCAATATAGGGGTACTCAGGCAAGGCGACAAGTGGGCGACCAATCAAAAAATGGCCCGGCCTAAGGGCCTCCAAATCATTCGGATCAGAGGAGAGCGGGCACAATGGCCGAGAGTTCAAAACGGCCTCAATCTTACAAAACACAGTTGCGAGTTCCTCAAATGTAAGGACAGATTCACCGATTGTCCTGCGCAAGTGTGTTTTGGCCGATTTTACAGCGGCCTCAAAAATACCACCCCAGTGTGGACAATTTGGTGGGGAAAACAACCAATTTATCCCACGTCGGGCAAGCCTATCACCTATATCAGCTTTGTTGGTTTCAAGGAAATTAACAACATCATTCAGATAATTATAAGTGCCCTTGAAGTTAGTGCCGCAATCAGAAGGGATCAAGGAAGGCAGCCCTCTGCGGGATACAAATCTGTCTGTGGCTACAAACGCCTCGGTCGTAAGCGAGGAGACCAGTTCCAAATGTACGGCCTTTGTGGAAAGACAAACAAAAACACAAGTAGGCCTTGACAGCCTTGCTGTTTCGAAGTGTCGACGTTTTCACCAAAAAGGGACCAGCGAAGTCCGTGCCAACACCGTCAAATGTCCTGCTCTCAGTTACGCGATATGCCGGTAAGTCCCCCATCAACGGCTGCATGGTAGAGGCCTTGAGCTTATAGCAAGGGATGCAGCGAAAGACTACACTCCGAATAATTCTTCGGGCAGACAAGATCCAAAATTTGCGTTGCAAAATAGCCAACAAAGCATAACAACCAGCATGCGAGTTCTTAAGGTGACGGTCAGCTACCAACAAGCGTACCAAATGACCGTCCTTGGGTAACAACAGGGGGTGACGTGCTCCGTAAGGGAGATTGGCGTTCTTGAGACGCCCTCCAACGCGCAAGAGACCCGTATCGTCCAAAAAGGGGTTCAATTTAGATACAGCACCCGATAATTTCAATTTCCCTGACTTAAGGATAGCAATCTCCCTTTCAAAATGCGCCTATTGCACAGAACGAACCCAAAAGGTGAGAGACTCCTGTCGTTCCTGTGGTGAGATAAACGGTGTCAGTCGTTTCTGTTGTGGGTGCCTAAAATTAAAAACAAAACGCTTTATCCAAGCAGTGACACCTAACAACTTGTCGAGGGAGCTGTAACGATTCAACAAAAAATCGGGGTCGAAGGCGCATTCCACCTTCTCAAGAGCGAGTGTTCGTAGACCCGGCAAATTAGAAGTATTCAAAACTGGCGTTCGAGGCCAATCAATTTCTGGTCGACTCAACCATTCCGGACCCCACCACAGCGAATGACCTATCAAACTAGGCGTCAAGCATCCGCGCGAGGCACAATCAGCGGGGTTGAGCTCACCTGGCACGTGTCTCCAAACAAGTTTGACTTCGGATTTCTGGATTTGGGAAACGCGATTAGCAACAAATACCTCCAAAGTCTGTCCAGGCGTAGGTCCCATCAATAAAAATGCTTTTACCCAAAGTACTGGACACGTGGTTCAACAAGCGTACAAGTAGGGCTGCTCCCGAGAGCTCCAATTTTGGGATGGTCAGAGATGTCCGAAGGGGTGCAACCTTGCTCTTCGCCATGATCAGGGAAACTCTTACCTGACCTGAGGCACTGACTGTGCGCAAGTACACCACGGCCGCGTGACTACGTTCCGAGGCATCACAAAACCCGTGAAGGGTGGCCTTGTACTTACCGGGAGGAAGGATGGGACGAGGCAAGGAGATCTCGTTGACGGCAGGAAGTGAGGATACAAAAGAGGTCCATTCCTCAACAAGAGTGCCGTGTAGAGATTCGTCCCAGGTCAATCCTGCTGTCCAAAGCTTCTGCAAGAAGCATTTTGCCCAAAATATGATAGGACAAATCCAACCGTTCGGATCAAAGGTTCTGGCGACAGTAGATAAAACGAGACGTTTAGTCCAAGAACAAGGCAATTTCAAATCTACGTTATACGTAAAGATATCTTGGACTGTATCTTCTTGGGTTTACGCGAATGTTACACATTGAAATTAAACTACAGTTTACGGATTTTACAAGCGGTATGTAGATGACACTTTCACAATTTTACCAACAGATAGTGTTAATGCTTTCCTAAACCATCTTAATTCTATTAATAACCAAATACAATTCACAATGGAATTAGAGGCAAACAATTCTTTAGCTTTCTTAGATGTACTTGTCATCAGGAATAAAAACAACTCCTTAAGCCATACTGTGTATAGGAAAAAGACCCATACAAATAGGTACTTAAACGGTGAATCTCACCACCATCCTAAACAGTTAGCTACTGTAGAAATGTCTCTGTTTCAGAGAGCCCGCGGGATCTGTGACAAGAAACACCTGGACGCTGAGCTTCAACATGTCAGGCAAGTTCTGCAAGACAACAAGCTCCGACCGCCGCGCCACTGTCACAGATCCCAGAAGAAAGAAAAACCAGCCACAGTAGAAAGACAACCTGCTGTCCTCCCATACATCAAGGGCGTGACCGACAAAATTGGCTACATCTTGAAGCGAGCTTCTATCAAAACTTACTACAAGCCGCCAACGAAAATCAGTCAATTATTACCATCTGTCAAGTGTCAGTTACCCTTGCAAGAGGCCGGTGTCTACAAAATTGACTGTGAATGTGGGCTCTCATACATTGGACAAACCAAGAGAAGCATAGGCATTCGACTCAAAGAACATATAGCTGACATAAAACATAAACGCTCAACAAAGTCTGCTGTGTGTGAACATGTGGAACAGGGACCCAACCACTACCTGCGATTTGATGAACCACAGATACTCGCAAAAGAACACCGTTTTCTTCCAAGGATGATACGAGAGGCTATTGAAATTAAAAAACACCCTAATTTCAATAGGGAAGATGGTTGGAATGTTCCTCCAGCTTGGGACCCTGTCATAAGGCTAATGAAACCCAAGAAGGACAAAGTCACCAGAAGACCTAAGGACACTGTGAGCTCATTCTGCGTTAATAGTAACACCAGTAGATGAAAAATGTTCGGGTACTTTGAGATAACTTATACATTCAGGAAAAAGACAAATATCACCTCAGTCTGCCGTGAACATGAATTCTGTAAAGAATTCGAAACGTGTCAGCTAGTAATAAATTAAAAATATAGTTTCTAGATCATTAGTTTCAAATGTAATAACTTAGTGAAACCAATACATCGCGATAAAATCTGTAAACTGTAGTTTAATTTCAATGTCTTGGACTGGTCTGTACTGAACGCCTAGAACAGCCATCATGGCGGGGTTGTCAACAATCTCAAACAAATGTGGATCCTGCTGATGATCCTCTGGCAAGCCTTCCAAAAGCGCTGGTGAGTTGGAAATCCATTTGCGCAACTCATAACCAGCGGAGGCCAAAATGCCTATCAATTCGTCCCGCAGGAGTATCGCCTCGTCCGCTGTGGAGGCGCCCGAGCAAATGTCATCGACGTAAATATCGTCTTTCAAGATGGCGGAGGCTCGTGGGAAACTTAAGTCTTCGTGGTCTGCGAGCTCCCAAAGAGAACGTATTGCCAAGTAGGGGCTTGACCTTAACCCGTACGTATTTGTATTGAGTTCGTAGACGACCATGGGATCGCGAGGAGACTCTCTCCAAAGGATCAGCTGGAAGCGACGGTTATCAGGGTGGATAATCGTCTGCCTGAGCATCATTTTTATGTCGGCCACAAAGACAACCTGATGTCGTCGGAAGCTGGTGATGACGTCACAAAGGTCCTTGACCAACTTGGGACCAGAATGCAAGCACTGGTTCAAGGATACGCCTGTTGAAGTCTGCGCAGAACCATCAAACACTGTGCGCAGCTTGCCAGTCGATGGCTTCAATACCGCATGATGCGGGAGAAAGTAATGCTCCACCGAACGCCAATCCAAATTTGACACAGACATGTGTCCCAACTGTTCATATTCCCTCATGAACTCAATGTACTTCTGTCTGAGCTCCGGATCACGACCCATGCGACGCTCCATAGCCAACAATCTCTTTTCGGCTAAAGGTCTCACTCACCAAGCGGAGGCCGAACAGACAGGAAGGGTAGCCTCGTAATGATCCGACCAGAACGGAGTCGACCAGTGTTGTTCTGGAAGAACAGCCCGCACTCCTCATGTTCTGGATTCAAACGGGCAGCTTGAGGGGGCTCCTCTACCTCCCAAAACCTCTGAACCGCATCAGAGAGAGCGGAGCCTACAGCCAACAAATTATCAAGTTCAGGTGGAGGGGAGTCCCTAGGTACAGGTCCCATCAAAGCAAATCCAAATATGGTCGGGATGGCAGTCAAACCATTTGGCACCAAGACCCGTTTCCCACTAATCAAAATTCCACCGAGGACATCAGAGCCAATCAACAAGTCAATTAGTCCCGGTGTGTCAAATTTGGGGTCTGCCAGTTCCTATCCCGATGTCAAATTCACCACAGCAGCGCGTAGCTGTTTCTGTGGGTGCATACCCAAGATATTCTTCAACACAATAGCCGAGGTTTTAATCCTCGAGTGTGAAGATTCAACAGGGCCAAACAAAACCTTAACTTGCCCTTCAACATTAGAGGCTACGTCCCCTATACAATTTGGAAAAGAACCCATATTTAATTTAACCTGCCCTACTAAACAAGTGGAAACAATGCAACCTTGTGAACCTGTGTTCAATATAGCACAACAACAGAGGTCCCCGTGGGTCCCCAGACCCTAACAGCAACTGTTGGTAGGATAACGGTCTCAATGGGGGAGGTTGGAGTTATAGTGCAGGGGTCAATGACCTATTGTTGCCTGGGCGGCGACCGTTGGCCAGGACCAGGCAAATCAAAATGGGGGTGCGGCTTGAAGTCCTCAAAGGCGCGATGACTTGATCCGCGCGCCATCTGTGGGGGGTCATAATGACGCACCCGCCCAAAACGAGGTGGGCGCGCGTCAAGGCGGGGACGCTCCGCCAAAGGAGGGGAATACCTGGGGCAGCAGTCATGGTGCTGGTGACGCTGGGCGGTCGCACATTCAGATGCGCGAGAGAGAAGAGGCGTGCGCACGCTACGGTTCTCCAAGCGGGGTGAGTGGCGATCAATTGAGAGAGGCGACTCTCGGCTGCGCGCCGGTGAGCCTCGGCTGCCACCTTCAAAACACCCGCCCGTGCGCGGCGTCGGCTGGTTGGACAAGCGGCCTACCTCTCTGGCATTCATGCAGAGAATGTCCAAATGCGAGAATTTGGGCAGTCTCGCTGGTAGTGGGACCCCAAACAAGAGAAGCAAAGACGGCGGGCATTCGCGATGCGCCTACGAGAGGCGACATGTAGGTCCAAGAATGCCCTACAACTGGCCGTTCTGTGCCCCGTGACCTTGCAGTAGGAGCACTCCGCTGGGCTCTGCGTGACCGCAAAGCGAGGAGGGCGCCGGTCAACATTGGCTCGGGTGTGCACGCGAGCCTGCTCCTTGACCTTGGGCGGCTGCGGCTTAGCCGGCGTGTCACCACCGGAGTTGTCCAAGACCCGGCACTCATCCTCCAGGAACTTCTCCAGGTCAGCAAAGGGAGGCAGATGGGTCGCGCTATCCCCACCAAAGCGCTGCTCAAATCGCGACCTCAGGTCGGCAGGCAGCTTCTTCAGCACAATGTGCACCAATAGATAGGACCATTGGTCCACGGGCAGGTCAAGGCACTTAAGTGCGTTGATGGCCACCAAAAGCGTGTTCAAAAGTTGGGTGCGCAACCCAGAGACCCGGGTGAGCGTCGGCAAACCCAAAATCTGCTCAATGTGCGTGTCGGCGAGGCCACGCTTATTATGGTTACCTACGGGTGATTAGGTCCCGAGCCATCTGGTACGCCTCGTCAGACACGGGCAGATGCTGGATGAGGCCCTTAGCCTCCCCATCCAGAACCGACATTAAATATGCCAACTTTTGTGCCAGCCGAAGGTTAGCCCTATCATTGACTAGGCTGTCGAACAAATTTACGAAGCCCAGGTAGCTTCCTAGGCAGCCATCAAAATGGGGGAGGTCCAAAGTAGGGAGCCTACTCACCAGCCCCGGTGCTGACCTAGGAAGCTCCTGCTTCAGGCCGGGTTGCCCTTCCCTATCGGCAACTAGTTGTCTCGCACTATTGGAGACAGCATCATACAGGTCTAAGACCTGGGCATAGTCTTCACTGACCTTATTTCGCTGGTCAGCGGTGAAATCATTGATTGACACTTCAAGACAGCAAGTGCTGAAAGTGCGGAATTGCTGTTCCACACTTGCCAGGCGATCGTCAATCCGCTCGTACCTTTGCAGTAAGGCCTGCTGGCGATCAGGCCGGTTCACTAAGGCACTGGCCGAGGCAAACCAGCGCAAATCTGATGCAATAGCACCAGCAGCCGCACGCAAGTCCTTGATAGCTGACATAATCAAAATTCAAAAGAGCCCGGACAAGCGTTAAGTAATATTAACAATCAAAACTTAATTTTTCTTAATTCTTTGAAACCAACAAAGTATTAGCCTGTTTACTGCAAGTGCAGGCAAGTGACAGGTATTTACTACCCAGCAAAATTAAAAGTTTCAGTATATTGAAACAAACACAAAAGTTATCAAAAGTTATAACTTATAACAAATTATTAAAGTTGAAACTTCAACTTAATTAATTATTTGCAACAGACAGACTAACTGTGTTATTTATGATATATACAACTGTAAGTACACACAGAATATGTGTTACCTAACAATATTATCCGTATATTACAACAAAACAAGGGTTTATTAATGTGACCCGCCCAAGTGGCAAGGTCAAGTTGGTTGTTATAATGTTTATGAATATATGCAATAAACTAAATTTACTTAATTTATTGATACATACAGCTGTTATGTATCCAAACAAACTCACTTATAATAATACACCTCTGCCTACCCCTTCGGGGATAAAAGGCGTGAAGATATGTTATGATGTTATGTTACAAACTGACTTATTAATGCAACAACAAATTAAAGTTAGATTTTTCAACAATACAAATCAACAATTACTGATTGAGGTTATGTGACAATGTGTTTCAAATTATCTAGGTCAGCTTATACAATTAAATATTATGTATTTTAGACAATAACTGACCTGACAAACACTACAATATTGTCTACAAGGTGATAAGATACAAGCTCATACCAATCTGAGTTTATACTCAGTAATGCAACAGCGGCTAAATTTCAACTACGCTCTGCTACCAAAAATTTATGTCTAGCGTTCGGGCTAAGAATGGGTATTTTTAACAGAGATCAGTGGAAGCGATTAATTCATCCAGTCTTAGCCCAAGGCAAAGGATCTAAACACATCGACCAAGTTTCTTGGCGCTAAGAATTAAACAAATGTCTTACCAAATATCTCCTGGTGATGTTCTTGAAGTGGACCTATAGGATTAACTCATAATTTTGGCCAAAATAACAAGAGAATCGAATAGATACCAGTGTACAATTCGGCGAAGTCCTTCTCCAGACCACGATGCACGTTTGCGGTTCACAAAACTTTTCACAAATGTTCAATATGTCATCAATTTACAACAAACTTTGCCGGAAGTCAAAAGCGGCAATTACGTATTTGCAAGTTAATTCAATTCGCGTTAATTCAAAGGGCGATCAATTTATTAATTAGGTACAAGGCACGCGAGAGTGCAAACGGCGTGTTAATTTTTTCAAGGCGCCAACGGAAGTGACAGTTCAGTGTGACCATTGTCAAAAATTTTCAATAGACTAAACAAAATGTTACTCAATCGATCTAATCGATTTGACTTATAATAAAGACTAATTCTATTTCAAACAGGTCAGCTGGTGTACTTTTATGAGTCTGAAATATTTTAATGGTTCGTTTTAAAATTGATTAAGAAGTTTGAATGAAAATATAAAGTTTAGAATAAAAGCATTGCGCAACTGGCCGTGTTGAAATTAAGACGATAGGAGCGGCGCAATAATTGTAGACGTCAACGTATTCAGAAACTTTCATTCCAAGTAAGTGTGCACTTAATGCTGTTGTTTAAGTTGGTAATTGCCTCGCCACAGCTAGTGCGTCGGTTTGATTTTCATTCATAACCACAACATTTTTTTTATCGCATAAATTTTTTCATGATTTTTATAAGCTATCAGCAGTACTCCAACAAAAATATCCTATGTTGCGAGAGACTTCAGGGGTAAGTAGTATAAATTGTTACTATCTTTCTATATTTTCAATTGTTTTTCCAAATATAGCATTTTTCAACAGCTTAAATAAATCTTTTTCGAAATTTGACGTACTTGCTTGACGTAATTGTGTATTTAAATCAATATATTTCTTTAAAAAACAATCCTCTCGGAAAGCCAAAATACGATGGATCTTTTTAAAATTAATCCATGTGTTGGGCAGTGTTTCATATTTGTGTAGTGAATAACATATTTCTTCTTATCATCTAAATTCGCTATTAATTTATGTGTTCTTCCACCCGGAAGAATCATTTTTTCAGGTGCTAATGGTAAGTCACTGTGAATATCATGTAAATAACTAGGATAATCCAAATATACTTCTAGAATATATCCATAGTCGGAGTCATCTGCAACGCAGAAGAGATCAAATTTCGATATTTCATTTTCCTTTAATAAATAAAAGTCTGAAATAGGTAATTTTTTTGTCATAGCATAACCATACAAATTATTAGCATCCAGATATATTAAATAAGTTGAAGGTTCTCTGATATCATAGTCTGAAAGATATTTATTGTTTGCTTTGGCATACCGAAGTGAGCATTGAGCTAGACCTCCACGTATTCATTTCTCTAATAATTCATATATTTCTATATCAGATATTAAATCTAATTGAATTCCTGTGTATAAAAGCATAGCATCCCAACTTAAACTGGGTGAAGAAACATAATGTGCTGGATCTAATTTATAATATTCTAAGCATGTTTGTCTGAACTTTTCAAATATATCACAAAGTAATAATACATCACTTTTTAAATATAGGTCATTATATTCACCAATACAATTCATCTCAAAAGTGTTCCAAATTTGCTGTACACGTTTATATTCAATATCTGATATATGTTTCGAAGTTAAAGTATTAAAAAAACTGTCTTTAGGCGGAAGCTCTTTTTTATCATATTAAGCCCATGAATCAATATAGTCTTAAGGGAATATGCTTTTTTCCTTCAGCGACATGAACTGATGGTAATTTCTGAATTCATTGGAAAGATGAACATTCTCCTCCTTTGTTAAATTTTTTGATAATGTGTCTAAGCTAGAACTTAAAAATTGAAATTAATCTATAAAATTTATTTGAACACTAGAGGACGCCAGCAGCTACGCCTGCATTTTTTTTTAATTTAACCGTTTTGGCCAATCCCGTGGGTATTTCGGAAAATCCCTTCTTAGTGCACCTCTACGGTCCCCAAAGAACATACATGCCAAATTTCAGCATCCTGCGCCCAAAAGTTTCGGCTGTAGCGTGTCTGTCAATCAGTCAGTAACGCAAGGATTTTATATATTAAGATTGCGAGACGTTTTTTTATCATAAATGTTTTTAATAATCGATATATATTTTTCTTTAGTTTTAGGTATTACTTTGATATTTCCTTCATAGCTGGATAACTCTTGAATAAAGAGATGGCTGTTATATCCTGATAAATTATGGAAGATCACAGGAATATAAGGACATATTCTATATATTAAATTACAGTGACTATGAGCCGCACCGCGATACTCAGATGTCAAATGATCGTGATCAACAACTTTATCTCCAAGTAAAGGCTGTTCACAAATATGACACGTATTAGCGCTACATTAATTATCTTTTTGGGTATGCGATAATGGTGACATTGACGTTTTATTCGATAATATACCATATATACATTTTACATCTTTGATACGTCGTTTAATAAATACTTCAATGCAATTAGGGCCTCTATATGAAACATATTTATTCAAACTCTGGTCATAAGAACAGCAAATGTAATATCCAAAACATGACGGTTGATGCAGTTTTAAATTGATTGCGTTAACACCTGGCTCTGAATTACAACTTAACAATATGCTTTCGAAGTCTGCGTATATTACAAAAGGAATCTTTAGTTTTCTTTCATAATTTTTAAATTTTAATTTACTATGTTTTTCTGGTAATATCGCCAATATTTCAGAACATTTGTGTGACATGTATCGAGACTTAGTCACAAAAACTGTAAACAATAAGTATCACAAAAGTGTAATTTTCCATTATGTTTAGGAATTTGTCGTTTTACTAGACGTGGGAGGTCTGTAATTAAACAGTAATGACCTTTTTGCTGTTTTTCTATATACAATAAATTGATATGATTCACTTTTTTAGAACTTGTCAAATATAAAGGACCAGTCACGGTAAATCTTTTATCGAGACCATAAACATTAAAACTTATATCAGGATTTTGTTTCTCTAAAAGTTTTAAATCCTCAACAGTAGGCGGGAATGACATGCCTTCAATGTTGAGAATTTCTGAAAAATGTGGATAAGACGCAGTTCTACATACATTATTTTTTGCAGGGTACAGCGCTGTTACGACGCTCCATAACAAACAATGTTCGTCATCATTCTGGATATTTATACAACTTTTAGTATTTTTAATAACCAACGGTAAATCTATATAACTGCCTCCTTTCATGGGTGAATATTTATTTATATTGATTTCTAAGTGACTTACATCATTAAAAGACTATCCCGACTAGCAATGTTCAAATAACGTCATCTTTTCTATTAAAATATTAATAGCTCTGTCAAAAGTACATTCAATATCAGTGTTATTGCATATAACTTCAAATTTTGTATTAAAGGATTTCAATTGTTGCTTTTCTGACTTAGGTAAAATAAAATAAGCAAATAGTTCAAAATTGACTTTCATACAATTATGTTTTATTAACGGTAGTTCAATAATGCTTTTTACATCATTCATAATATCATTTAAGAACATCTCTGGCGGGAGAAATTCGGCTTTTTGTAAAGGATTCAGTCTATATGTTATTATTCTATTTTTAAATGCAGTAGCAATGATATTGATGTTTTCAAACTTAGTATTCAATCGACAATTAGAATTATGTAAATTAGATCTTATATGATTTTTATAGTTATGTTTCAGAATGTTTAGATTGCATTTCGTACATAATATAATATCTGGCTTTATAGTCTCTTTTTCTGATTCATATTTCGGAGGTGGGGTAACTGTGAACAATTAAAACAGAAAAACTTTAATAATTATAATGTTTTATTAAATAAGTAAAAGGGTAAATAATATTAGAGTAGTTGTTGATTACATTTTTATTGTATGCCTTATGTTTAAACTCTACATGGATTACATTGAGTTATAATACTTATAATATAATATATAACTTATAATAACGGGTAAAACTAGGATAATTAACGATATAATTAATTGTACAAATTAATAAACATCTTTAAATTCTTTGCGAATGGCACCCAAATAAGCTGATAAGTGACGCCAGCTATCGGTATCAATATCAGTCCTGGTTTTTATCGCCACAAGAGCGTGACGCCATCTATTCATGGGGGACACGTGTTCTATTTCGTCACACTTATATATTTTCAGTTCAACAAAATGTGCCCCCATTTTTAATGCATTCATTTGTCGCGAATACCCATTCGCAACTCGTCGAGTGACAAATGAAACTAAAGGTGACGTATTTTTACCAATTTCGTTTTTGACAGCGCGATTATCCTCGTCACTGTCGGAGCCAAAGAGTTCTCTCGCTATAGTTTTGTTTTCAGCCTTAGCACGCTTGCTGTTGGAGCGGCAACCCGCGCTGCCAGCGTTTTCGGATGAGCGCGCGCGGACCTCCCTACACGAAGGCTCTGAAGGGTGTGCTCTCTTCTTCTAGATTTTCATCTCGGGAGGTTTCTTTTCTATTTCGTCAGCCGATGACTCCTCTTCCGACGGGAAAAAAGCATTGACATGTTTCGACCTGTAAAAACATCAATTTAATTATTAAAGTGAAAACGATGCCATGGTTTTGTGGACAGGGAAAAATAAGGGAAGGACAATGCTTAATGCTTAAGTATACCTACATTATTACTACAATTAAGCACTACAAAGTAATATTGTAACTTTTAGACTTAAATATATGCACAAATGTATAGTACCTGTCTTCTTGAGTTTACACCAATGTTACACATTGGAATCAAACTACGGTTTACGGATTCTATCACGATATATTGGTTTTAGTTAATTTACATTTAAACCGAATAATCTACAACTATTTTTTTTTAATTATTACTAGCCGATGTTACAGTTTCATTACAGGAATATGTCAGTTTTAATGTAAATGAACTAAAACCAATATATCGCGATAGAATCCGTAAACCGTAGTTTGATTTCGATGCACAAATTCATTTACTACTAATATCCATATAAAAAATTCAAATTTCATAGGTACATATACCGAAATTATTAATCGTTATTAAATTAACTGGATTATCCGTTGTTAATCTAATAAAAACACAAATAACTGACAGCTGTGTTAATTTTATTTTATTCGTATTTCCAAATAATTCAGTAGTAACTAAATTATTTGTAATTTTTTTTATGAAATATCACAGATAATAGGTAAATGGCTCGCCCTGTATTGTTTTATTAAGTTGTATAGTATATGAATGACAGTTTAGAATTAAATTGTGTTGTCATCAGAACTAAAGGTGTGTACCAAAATATCAGATAAATCGGACAACAAAATGGGGAAAATTTTAATTATTAAATTTGGCCCAAATAAATAGATAAATAAACAAACAGGGCAAGCTAAATAAAATCTTAAAAAAATACGGTTGGTACAATTATTAGAACCATAAAGAAAACAATGAAGTGAAACATAAATAATACTTACATGGTGATTAGTTGTTGATATGAAATAACTTTTCACTTTACTATTGGCACTTCTCAATTACTAGTCAATTCGATTGATGATAGTTTTACTATATCAGCACACCACTCACTGGTACACAAACACTAAGTAAGTCTCACTTGGTAGATGAATCTGAGCAGAAAGTATGAACATCAATTTTTTTAACCCTATTAATACGAATCAATAATGGCCAAGTGTGAGGCAATGAATATTTAACATTGTACGCTTGTGTGCAAAATTTTATGATCAGAATAAAATAAAATGACAAGAAAGTTTACATTCGTGGTAAATGTGGGTTCTGCCTACATTATGTCATTTATTAATACATCTTCTAATCAACTTTCGATATAAAACCTCATCTAAATGTAACCCTAAAATATTGCTATCATCGCAATAATATCTGTTGTTTATACTAAAGGTTGCACCAGGTTTTACTAAGCATTTAAGCTATGAAAAACATTCGCTTCTTACTTGTGATTACCACAGACAAACTCGAAGACAACATGAATGATTTGTTAGTAGATAATTCTACAAAACATAGACGGGCTCACATTGCATCCGACGCCTCTCTGTCGCGAAAATATAAACAAACGTTCCAAAAAAGGAGCGGTCCGCATCGGTTATCACTAACACATAATATATGTTCAAATTTGAACCTTAAGATCGTGAAATAATTAAACTTAGTAACATTGAAATCATTTTATTATACTTAGAATTTTATTTCAAGTGAGTCGTGTCTCATTTCACAAGAAGAAATTAATAAACACATTATGTCGGTAAGTTATTTGTACATTTTATTATATATATATATATATATATATATATATATATATATATATATATATATATATATATATTTTTTTTTTTTTTGGGGAAAATAGTGCCTATAACTATTACAGAATCTTTGTGAGCAACTAACAACAATTTAAATTAGTTTTAATAAAGTATACCATTCCTTGTTTAATGTTTATTCCATTGAAATAACTTAAACTCATCCTTCTAAGTTAAATATTTATTTATTACTACAAAATACAAATTTAATTATGTATTTACATAGTCTATCTATAATAATGTAATAAATAAAACGCATATATGTAATCATATTGATAATATATGTTTAAATAAGAGAATAATAATAACAATTAATTAACGTCTCGACGGCACCAGACGAGACTATGTATGTGTGTGTATGTAATTCAATTAATATAAATTGAATAAACGTTTAATTTTATGAATTTATTAGGATTTATCATATTAAAAATTTCATTTTATTTATACTTACCCATATTATTTCTATAGCATACCATGATACAGCAGTTAAAATCTCAATGTTAATATAAATTACCTATATTGCTGTAAAACTTATATATTTATTATTACAATTTATATTTCCAAGACTCTGAAGAAACTTTATTCAACTTCATTCCCATGGATGCAGCACGTTCAACGAAAACGAACCAGAATGAAGGCATCATTCGAAAAAGACCGCATTCTGATGATAGCAAGCTATATAATTTTAGTTTCATCAAGAAACCTTCACCAGGATTTAAGATCGTCCGCATCGAAATATACGATGCGAAAAGTTTTGTTAACCAGCAAGATACCTTAAGCAAATGTAAAGCAGAGATATGTGCACAAAATGTCGTAAGACATGTGTTATTTGACGATATTTATAAAAGTGCGAATGATTTGATTTAAAAAATCCAACTTGAACTAGAACAATAAATGTTTTCATTTTTTTAACTCGTTTTTTTTCATTTACAAAAGCCTTTTAACAAATATTATCACGTTAACTGAATGTGATAATTGTGAAAAGTGGAAAGCAGGTTATCTAATTAGTTCTCGAGAAGTCAGAAATCAAAATTATCGCAATCAGTGTTCAAAAAGTAAAAATCAGTTTTTGGTTCATCATCATCATATCAGCCAAACGACGTCCACTGCTGGACATAGGCCTCCCCCAAGGTTTTCCATACAGACCGGTCTTGAGCCGCCCGCATCCAACCGCCTCCCGCGATCTTGACGAGATCGTCGGTCCACCTTGCGAGGGGCCTACCTCTGCTGCGTCGTCCGGTACGTGGCCGCCACTCCAGAACCTTTCTGCCCCAACGGCCATCGGTTCTTCGAGCTATGTGCCCTGCCCACTGCCACTTCAGCTTGGCTATACGGAGAGCTATGTCGGTGACTTTGGTTCTACTGCGGATCTCCTCATTTCTGATTCGATCTCGCAGGGAAACTCCAAGCATAGCTCTCTCCATCGCCCTCTGAGTGACCTTGAGCCTTCTGATAAGGCCCATAGTGAGCGACCACGTCTCTGATCCGTAAGTCATCACTGGCAACACACACTGGTCAAAGACTTTCGTCTTGAGACTTTGCGGGATATCGGACGAGAAGATATGTCGTAGCTTCCCGAACGCTGCCCAAACGAGTTGGATTCGACGATTGACCTCCTTCTCGAATTTGGACCTACCCAATTGGACTACTTGTCCCAGGTAGATATACTTGTCGGCAATTTCGAGCGTAGAGTTCCCAACCTGAATAGGAGCAGGTACAGTATGGACGTTCGACATGATTTTCGTCTTGTCCATGTTCATCTTAAGACCTACTTGTTGGAAGACTCTACAGAGGCCATCGAGCACTGTGCCTAGGTCTTGCTTGGTCTCAGCCATGACTACGATATCGTCTGCGAATCGAAGGTGAGTGATGTTGATGCCGAGTTCATTCCAGTCCAGAAGCTTGAAAACATCCTCCAGCGCAGTGGTAAACAGTTTCGGGGATATGACATCCCCCTGTCTCACCCCTCGCTGGAGTTGTATAGGTTTCGAAGTCTGGTCCTGGAGGCGGACTGACATAGTGGCGTTTTCATACAAACACTTCAGCACTTCGATATATCGGTAGTCAATCCGGCACCGTTGGAGAGACTGTAGCACCGCCCAGGTTTCGATCGAATCGAAGGCTTTCTCATAGTCCACAAACGCCAAGCATAGGGGCTGGTTATACTCCTCGGACTTCTGTATAACCTGCCGCAGCGTATGTATGTGGTCTATGGTACTATAGCCTTTACGGAAACCGGCTTGTTCGGGAGGCTGGAAGTCGTCTAGCTTGCTCTCGAGACGATTCGTGATGACCCTCGAAAACAGCTTGTAGACGTGGCTCAGAAGTGTGATGGGTCTGTAGTTCTTTAAGATGGTTTTATCCCCTTTCTTAAAGAAAAGCACCACCACACCTCTGTGCCACGCCTGTGGCGTTTTACCTTCGAGAATGACGGAATTAAATAGCTTCCGAAGGGCTTCTCTAGCGGGTGCACCGCCGGCCTTCAGAAGCTCGCTCGTAATTCCGTCTTCACCCAGCGCCTTGTTGTTTTGAGCTGTTTAAGAGCCACACTAATCTCGTGCATGCTGATGTCCGGGATATCTTCGGTATAGTAGTTTTTGATTGATTGAGACAAAATCTTGGAATAGTGAAGTTTTTGAAAGGACAAAATCAGTTTTCGAGAAGTCGAAAAAAAGAATGTCTTGAATAGATTGAGTTATTGATAAAGCAAAAATCAGTTTTTAATAAGTAAAGTCTGTTATCAAAACGTAAAAATCAGTTATTGAATGATCGAGACAAAAATCTTGGATTGATCAAGTTTTTGAAAACTCAAAATCAGTTTTCGAGAAGTCAAAAATAAAAATGACTTGAATAGATTAAGTTATTGATAAATCAAAAATCAGTTTTCAAAAACTGAAAATCAGTTCTCGAGAAGTAAAATTGGGCTATCTGGATCTCCTTTGATCCAGATAGCCCAATTTTACACTACTGAGGCACAAAGTACACCTAGACTCAACAATTTGTAAACCTCGCCATTTACACACAAAGTGTAAGCGACGAGGCTACTTCACGCCATACCTGCAGTTAAACTGGCATTTATTCGAGAGAGAGAGATGCTAACACTGCACTAATTTTATCGCAGCTGAACGAAGACATGTCTGTGGATAATCTTTTTTTGCCTCGATCCACCTTTAATCACGTCAAAAAATTCCGTGTGAAAATCACAGCTAAGTACTTTTGTATATTATAATTTAATATACTCGTACTTGCAAAAGTGGCTTGAATATTTAATTAAAAATATTTAAAACTTCTATTGCTCACAGATTTCTTCCCATCATGTCAACAAATAGTCGGTATGAAAAATGCCAGCTACGAACGAATTTTTATCACCCATGTTTATTATCAAAATTTTATTATATTTACTTTACAGTTGAATTGGGGCGACATAATGAACTGCTCTAAGTGCCCGTAGTGGTTCATATAAACTCGTTATTTATGAAGGTTAAAAAGCATCATATTCTTTAATGGTTCAGCAGTTTAATGACTTGGCACATTCCATGCGAAATTTTATGACCGTTCAGAATGACATTCTATGCGAGAGGACCGATATCAATTCACGGCATTGTGAATTGCGATATCTATAAATCTGTCAACAAGACATTTTAAATAGGGCCAATTTTAGGGGCAGTTTAAGGTTTAATAAGGGCTTTTTGGGTTAAATTTCCGTCGCTGCGAGTTTTAAGGCGAGGATTTCCCAAAATACAATGTTATCTAGCGTGGTCAAACGCGTTTTATTTGTAAATAACAGAGATTTAAATTGGGAAAAAAATATATGTTATTTTACAGCATTAGACCTTTATTATTCGGCCATTCGAAACACGATTACTGTCATTTGATACGATAGAAAATAACCGCGAATATAGGTCTGTTTAAACAACTTTTCCCGTTTCATTTGAGTTGTATTGGGATTAGAATTTTCAAAAGTATACCAAAAGAAAGGTCATGTAAAAGCGGATGGTTTTCGGCAATCACATTATGAATTTTAATATATACAAAAATATAATACCGAAAATACGTAATTTCCTACTGCCGACGCGCTCTCTCCGGCGTCGTTCAGTCCCGAGCGGGATGTAATGGAGACAGGACGTATCGCTCGTTTGCAGAGCGCACCGCAGGATTACGAATTATTTCATCGTCAGTTACGAATGTCATCATCACTTATTGATAAATATATTACATCTAGGTTTAGTTTGTAAATAGGTATTGTAAATTTTTAGTAAGTAATAATAGTGTATATAAGTAAGAAGTATAGTTTTAAAAATATCGTTTTGATTATTGGACAAGATAACGACTTGATAACAACAGCATAGTTAGGTAACAGTACTTTAGAAAAATATTGATTTGTTGTATATTGTGGATGATTTATAGTATTATTGTTGTATTGGGTACCTACCTAATACAATAATTCACACTTTTATTCTGTGTACCTATATACGGAAATAAAATGTGAGATGTGCCTAAAAGCTATACAAGTGAATTTTATAGGTACCTACCTACCTAAATAAATACAAATATCCGCAGTTACCTACTGAGTGGTATTTATGGTTACTGCCCCACCCTCGTGGGTAGTAGCGTGATGCTATTTGGTATAACCTTCCTCAACAAATGGGCTAGAGAAGCAAATAAATCTTAGAAAATGGCCTGCTAGTTCCTAAGACTAGCGCGATCAAAAACAAAAAATAATGAATTTCCGTGTATTCAATAATTCTATTGACTATTTCCACCAATAATATCATTGATTTCCACACTATTACCAAACACGGAACAATGGACACCTAATAATATTATAGTAATTATTTATCACGCCGAGGAAGAATGCACTGGTGTCACAGCTTAGAAAGGTAGGTAAGGTGTTCGGTAGGTAAGTACCTATATCAATTTGACCGACAAATAATAACGAAAACAAGAGTTTATTATTGGTTGGCGGAAAATAAGCGTTGTGGGTGTAGGAGTATCAATTCCTACGTATGTATGTATGTAAAATTTTAACTTTTTTTCACTACTGCTTGCTGATGGCAGCACCGAAGCGCCTAAAGGAGACCACCCCAATTGGGCTAATTTTTATTTTGCCGGCCAATCAATAAATTAATTAAATTAATATATTACACCAAACTTCTAAGTCAATAGGCTTGTGTCCACTAAGAATAAATCAGTTTGATTGCAGTATCTATGGATCCATTATTATTTTAAGATGTCAATAAAGTTTATTATTTATTATAAAATGGTAAGATTAATGTATTTTTAAGAATTCTAAAACTAAAAAATAATGTTTTTATTCTTGTGACAGTGAACACCAATCAGAGAGCATTACGTCAAACAGTACGTCCACCATTCATGTTGTTGACGTTTTAGTAGTAAATACAACTAAAAAGTAAAAGTTTCTACCTGTCAAATCGAATATAACAAAATAAAAGTGGGTGCATCAGACCAGACTTTATTCACGGATTGTTTTTTTTTGTACTTTGTGATATCACTCAACCGCTATGATGGTTTACAGCGTTTTCGTGTCAAATTCAAAAAGGTTTTTAAAAAGCCGTAATTAGTAATATTGCTGATTGATTTTTGAAGAAAAATCAGGTATTTCAGTTTAACATCTAATAAAGGAACGAATCAATCGCTAATTACATTTCAGGATACAAGCGTATTCTCTGAGACAATATTTAGGTTTGAATGTATGTCTAAAAGTACTGTAGAGCAGTTTTGTTTTGACAAAAGTGATAAATCAAAGAGGTGTAACGGCAGTCAACTATACGTTTTCAGCCTTACGTGAAATACGTGAGCCTTAAAATGCAGTGGACTCATTAAAAAAGTGAAAAACATATTTTTAAATACTCCTGACCAAATATAAAAATATCGTCTAAACCTTTAGTAGGAATGTCTATGAACGGTCAGGTACAGATGTCTTGCATGATGTACAGGCATGGCACCATGTGGTTGAAGAGATCTTGCGTTGCGACGTTCTCACTTTCCAATGTTTCGGCCGGTTCTTGTAGAGAAAAGGCCAGTCAGAAACGCCTGGATATCACTATAGTGACAGCAGCCGCAACCCTGTCCAAGAAACGGTGCTACAAATGTTGGTGGAATGCCCCGCTTATGCGTCCCAGCGCCGTGAACATCACCATCTTAAGCCTTTTCCGACCATTTTGGTGTAGACCTCTACAACAAATTCCTTTCCGTTCTGTTTTGGGCAGTCTTCAACCAATTACTGCCTGCTATCTTTATGATGTCTTTTTTCCATCTCATTTGCCGTTCCAGCTAGTCATTTACAATCCCATGGTTACCATTTTAATATTTGCTTGCACCATGTTTCGGGATTTCTGGCTACATGTCCGGCCGCTATTCTTTTGGTAACATCTGGTACTAGACTTTCTTTTCGGAGCTATTTATTCTTCTTTCTGTCTCTGAGTGTCACTCCTGCCAGTTTTCTCTCCATTGCCCTTTGAACAACTTCAAGTTTCTGTAGCGCTGCCTCTGTAGTAACCCAAGTTTCGGATCCGTAGGTGAGCACTGGTAGGACGCACTGGTTGAATATTCTTGCTTTTTGTTGCTTCGTAAAAGCAAATGCCAGTTTATCGAAAGCAGCCCAACCCAAATGGATACGTGTATCAATCCTGTTCACTTGGTTTGCTTTGCCCATCTTTTTTTCTTGCCCTAGGTATAATATACTATTTATAGAAGAATTCTAATCGGGTACATCCTACTGCAATTGTTATTCCGCTGGAGTTGTCACTGGTCATGTTGCGAAATGACCGTAAACTGATCGCGGCCATTGTTACATAGACTACAGGCCCATGTCCAAAATGGATGGGTTATATGAACCACCAGGTGACGTATATAGGACGATATAAGAGCATCAAATAATAAGATTCAGCACTATGCCGTCACTTGTAAGCTGTCCAACTGAGTGCTGGTGAGAATTTGATTTTCTGTCAATTTCCAAAAAATTACCGACTTTGTAGCGCACTATTTTTTTACGGCACTGCGCGCTTTCTTATTATTTATCATGGATCTATCGAAGGTCATAATGCCGTACAAAAATATATGACCGAAATGCGTACTCACTCTACCTGCACTTTTGAATTCTCATCAGCACTCAGTTTGACAGCTTACAAGTGACGGCATATTGCTGAATCTTATTATTTTATGCTCTTATATCGTCCTATATACGTCACCTGGTGGTTCGTATGACCCATCCATTTTGGACATGGGCCTGTAGTCTAAACAGTCGTACCCTCGCTACCTGCCCTGCCCATAGTCTGGTGCATGATGGCTTAGAACGTCACCGTCTCTTTCTGTGAGGCAGTAATGCTTATCAATCAGATATTTCGCTCTTGGCTTACTACCTGTCATTACCTGATGCCATTTAAATTGCAACATGCACGTTATTTTAGGCAAAAAATACCAGTAATTACTTAGGATTTATTTTAGGAACAGAATAGATTCTTTGAGCTGGAATATAATCTCACAGACTGCACTTAGAACCTTAGTGTAGTAATAAAAAGTGTTTATTTCGTAATATTCTATAAGTTTATTTTAGTTGGCCGGCACCATTGACATATATTTAGTACATATATATCAATGGCCGGCACTTTTAGAATAGCCTTAATTTGTATGGAGCTGGGTGATCTCCTTTATTATGCATGCACGTGTGTTTGAATGAGTATATATTGCTATAACTATTACCCTGTAATAAAAATCTTGTGTATTATTGATCTTTTTCCGGTACTTTTTTGGCAGAGTAGTATCTTAGAGATTGCATAGTTAAAATAAATATAACAAAATGTAATCATTGGTGATTAAAAGTAGCTATGAGTATCAGATCAGATATTACCCTTTATGTGTATTATTGGTTCTATGCCGTTGTTTTGCTGACAGTAGCAACGAATTAATTAATTTATATTAATCTAATCCTTTTCCCTAAGACTGATATCGAACAAGCGATACTTTCGCATTGCGAGCGATCATAAGTTTTTTTATAATTAACAACAAACATAATGTTCATAAAATTATCTACTGACTAGAGGACGCCAGCAGCTACGCCTGCATTTTTTTTTAAATTTACCCGTTTTGGCCGATCCCGTGGGAATTTCGGGCAATCCCTTCTTAGTGCACCTCTACGGTTCACAAGGAACATACATGCCAAATTTCAGCTTCCTGCGCCCAATAGTTTCGGCTGTAGCGTGTCTGTCAGTCAGTCAGTAACGCAAGGATTTTATATATTAAGATTACTATTGTCACTATAAACAAAAGCAATTTTGGAAAACTACTTTCGAATTTCATAAAGGTTTATTCAAAACAGAAACGTTGCAAATTATTTATACTCGATAAGTAAGTTTATATTTCAATTGATATACTGCTTCAATTTTCTATACTGTGGCGCGAAAGTGTTATATCTACATATGGCGGCAGTGGCGTTGCGTCTCGCGTCGCGCGATTGATCGTAATTATACTCGCGAAAGTCGCGAACTGGGGAAGAGGGGAGCCTCAAAAGCTTTGAGCGCTCGGAAATCCTCGCCTTAAGAGAGAATATTACGTAAGTAATCAAATCTTTTTTATAGAGTTTGTAAAGGCTGTGGAAAAAAGTAATTAGTTTGATAAAGTAAGTAATGAAGTGCAGGTGCTTTATATTACGCATCTTTATATGACGTTCTTTTTTGTTAATTTTCTGTGAAATCAGCGAACACCATCTTAAAAAACATCTACAAAGTTTTCAAAAAATATTTTCATAGCTTTTTTAGGAATTAGTGGCATTTTGAGAACATATAAAGAACCAGATACACACACAACACTGGTTAATGACAATAGTTTCATCAACCGCAGCAAAATAATTTTCATTGTAGGCTTTAGACAAGGAGACGGTTCGCCTTATGGTAAACAATTACTGCCGCTCATAGACACACATAGCACCAGACGAGTTGGACATGCGTTGCTGGCCTTTTGGAAAAGGAAGAGCAATATAACGGGGAGCGGGATGAAGGAGAAGGAAACGGGGATGGCGCTTTCGTTACTCTCCCATGCCGAACAAAATGCAACAGTCTAGATACTGTTACTTTTTGTTGACATTCCTTGATAGGGTAGTACTCCTCCGGTAGAGATGGCTCATTCAAGGCTCTAGGGCCTTACCACCTACCAATTAATTTGAAGCAAGGCTTTATTACCTACAAAAGAATTTCAGGCTATAAAAATAAGAGATCGAAATACCTTTGTATACCATTTTCGTTGTGTGCAATCTAAATAACTAATAAAACCTAATAATACAATAGCAGTCAACCATTTTCACTACATAGTTCAAATATGTAGCCAGCCGCATCGGTCTCAAATATTTATTGGCCGACATAAACTAAACAAACGACCCTCCTTGTAATGCGTATTCCTATAAATTCTAACATATTGACACAAAACCGTGCCCCTTACATTGGCTACCCTCGTATCTTTCCTTGAATGTTTCCTCAAATATAACGAAAAATTCCTAAAATGCCTCGACTGAATTCAATATTGGGAATTGGTAGCTAAAGGGTCAGGCATTGTATTGAAGAATAATAGCTAATAATAGAGCGATTTTTTTTGTAAGTGAAATATTAGAAATATAATGTTTTTGGAAAAATAAAACTTTTGCCCAGCAATGCCTTGACCAATTGTATTTTCCACATGAATTTTCCTGTTCAATTATGGAAGTACTACTCCCTTGTTCCATTTCAAAGTAAAAGTATACTCTACTATTGTTTTTCTGAGAGTTTTGGAAATCCAATCACCCTTCCTGCCTAGCTGCAGTCGATCTAGCTCAGACAATGTTATTCGGTTAACTATAAGCATTAACAACAAAGCATTTAGCTTTAATATTTCGCAGTAAATCTACAAGTACATCTTTAAACAGGGATAATGTTATTTATTCCTTTATTGCCCAATATAATGTTCCCATTTTTAATCAAGTGTAACTTTAAGACAATATAACCCATATTTGGTGTATATGAGACGACCCTAATAAAATTACGATATAATAGTATTATCTTTGATATTCGGGTTTACAGCCGTGCTCAAGTAAGTTTACAACTATCAGCCAAATAGGTCAAAGGTTGGTTACTGACATATCGTAACATCAATGTAACAGGTGGGTTGCTACACTAAACTTGTGAGCACAGAGTAAAGTACATTCAGACCTTAATAAACCAATCGTTTTGCTTACATGCTGTTTAATTGTATTATAGGTGTTGTAAACAAGGGTAGTTGCTGTTACATACAACTAATAACATAATTATCATCTATCGGTCGACAGGATAGACCCAAACATAAGCGATACTTAACGGATAAATGAAGAAATTGGCTACCATCGAAGATCATTCCCATGCTTTAAAAGTTCACTATAATTTTATTATACAGGTCCCTACTTCATCCGGTTGAAAACAGGTACGTATGAACCTCCGAATCACTGGAACATCACCACGTAGCATAACATTGAGAATCAATGCTTTTGATGCATTCAGCCCTTCAGAGGCTTACAGTTCAGACTTATTTAGATCAGACATATCCTCTTACTAACACTGGCACGCTCGTCAGCCTATTTCTCAATCCATTGGGGTACTAAATATAAATAACAACATATATATAAGAATGCAATGTAATAATCATAATATATGAACGCACTTTGATAAGATAGGCTCGCATTGACCTGATTTATTTTCAGGGAGCGTGTCTACTCGCTATTAATTCGCTTGCAATTGAGCCCAAGTTAATAAGCACCCTCTTAAGCATCGATATAGTAGATATTATTTACACTAATGCAAATGAGTGAACACGGACAAATAACATAATTATTCTTAAATAAGTCTACTGCGTAAATCAACTTTATGGCGAATATTTTACTTTAAAATACTTCTACCTGGGACTAAACAAGTAAAATGTTTATCTTCGTTACTTTTCTATGTATAATAGTGTTTGACGTTCATCATCATCATAAGCCTGCTTTTATCCACTGCTGGTCGTAGCAGTGTTAGACGCTTGATGTCGCAGATAAAGAAAGACAAAAGTTCGTATGATATCGAATTTGTATCTTACGCGTCAAACATTTCATTAATTTTTGTAGGGTACTACAGTTTCTGCGAAGTATCTTTCTAATTTACACCTAAGGCACCTACTACCTAACTGCATGTGCATGCGCTTGCTTTATTTTATAGTAATAATTTGTCACACTCAAACCTACTTAAATATATCCATGTCGAGTACACTACCTTTTTTTTTTTTTTGTTTTACGAGGTGGATAATCCCTTCGGATCTCCGACTCTTGGGGGAAATAAGAGCCGGAGTATGTGGTGTTTTCACTAAAAACCACCTCGACCTCCGCCATGTACCCGTGTGTAGGAGTGCGGGGCATCACCAAAGCACTCGTTGCCACCCCCCGACGGGCACTGGCCCGCCAGATGGTCAGGCGGGCCCCAAACAAAACCCCCCTGGCGACGGATTAAGGTGCTGGACACCGCCGCCAAAACGCCCAGCGGCCGCAGAGGATAGGGAGGACGGCAACGCAACACCGCATCTCCTCTTCCTCTGCGGCCCCACCGCGACGCATAGAATGGTGCGCCCCCATTTGGTCGCGGGAGATAGGGCGCGTGGCAACGCAACACCGACACGCCTCTCCTCTCGCGACCGCACCCGACTGCGAGGGACAGACAGAACCGTCCCCCGCACCCGCACCGTTGGACGCATCCTGCGCAGGCCCCTCCAAGCCCACGCGGAGCGTCCCCTCCCGGATCCCTCTTAGCTTCACCGCGGGTGACCAATCCACGGTTACTGAGCCCCCCCACCACGACAAGGTGGAGATCCCACGGGGGGGGGGGGGAGTACACTACCTCCGGATTACCGTCTAGCTTATAAATTAAGTGTACCTTGTTAATAATCATGTTTAGACTGTAATCTCTTTGTGTGCCTATTATAAATAAATAAATAATGCATTACCAAGGTGAGTACAGTATTTATCATTTTCAATTCCAGCTCGTTACAAGCGAATCAAAAGAATAATTTATGCCCCCTCTATTAGATCTATTATATTCATCATGTCTAGTCCGCCTATCAAAATCAGACCAGTATGATTTTGAAAGGTGAGTCAGAGTAGAATCGAAGACAGAATTACGAGTTTTGGCAAAAAAACAAATATTACACGCATAATATTTCAAGAATTTTGTGAAACAAAAGAAACTTGACATTCATCAACTAAAACTAATTAAAGCTACGCATTGATTGAATCTAGACTTCGAAATGGAATAACTTTTAGTTAACTAATACAACTGCGTATTATTGAATGTATTCCCAGAAAACGACAATGGAATCACTAGTTTTTACGTAACGTAACTTTGTATTAGTCATCGTTACAGAATTCCAATTTGGAACCACAACAAAACAGTCATTGACACTCGATCGCTTCAAACAATTACACCTTTATTGAACTTCAATTCTGCGAACTGTACAAAACTTTGTTCAGATTGATCACCTATAACTATGAAAGGATTATTGGATTCGATGATACGACGTCGACGCGGATTTTGACTCTGACACAAAAATGCACACATGAATCCCTATCTATGCAGGTAAGTATCTAACAGTAATATTTGATGTTTGATCATTCATTTCCTAATTATGATTAATTATGTTCGTTCCAAGTTCGAAATTAGAACGAAATTTCTTTTAACGTCGTGTGCTTTAATTAAGATAACATTCTACAAACAAGGTGGTGCACGTGGAACGCTGCGGCATGGATCATTTAGCTGGACCACTGCTGGTGGTAGTATAGATAGGTGGCCTGGTCCGGATCCTTTCACGGTTTCTCTTACTCCTTATTTCTATATTCTTTCAGCCTTTTCATTTGTTGCCCTAAATAGTTAATGATAATTCAATAGTATTAAATTAATGCTTTAAAAAGTCATGCCATGTAACGGGCCGCATGCCTCATTACTACTATTAGTAATTCTGTGTCGTGTTGTATTTTGTAAATAGACCGATGGCATAGCAAACTTTTTGTTTCAAAACTGAGACCGATGGACACCCAAAGGAATAATCTGGGATAACATTGAATCTGCAGCTGATTCTATTTATTTATGGAACTTATTTATTTTTGTGTGATGTATGATAACGTAAGATCCATTACGATGCTTATTGTAATGGATGTTGAAAACATTTTTATGTCTTTAGCAATTTATACATTCAAAATTAAACTGAAATTGATAAGTATTTTTAGAATGTACCAATCGAATGTAAATAGGTATACAATATGAAAATCTTGCAACAAAAATTGAAGAGTGTAAATTTGTATATGGCATGGTATTGGTATAAATAGTAAAATAAAACGTGTTTGAGTTTGTAAAATGAATATTTTTTTATATACAAGAGACCGTAATCCTCAAATCATCAGCATCATCGTTGTCCTTATATCATCTAAGGCTTTCACTTTAGTGCCCAGGATTTTTTCTTTCACCAGATATGGCAGAATAGTTCCTTTGCCAAATACCCACTGTCAACATATCGACGGTTGAAAGGCTAATTGGTACAAGCGACATTTTTTGCGATATTGAGTTATATACATATTCGGAATCAGCAAATTTTTGTCCGTCGTTTGTGTCAGGTTTCAATTTGTTTTGACTAATTTTATGGCGCTTAGCACCTACAGCAAAACAGACCTCATTTTTAAGCTCAGTGTTCTAAACGACATAAAATTAGACAAATTTGAGGACTATATGACTTAGGCTATATTGATTTTTCAAACTTTTATAACCAACGATTAAGGCGTTTGGCTTTTTCGCTGTTGTTGTGGTTTTGTCGTTTAGCCCATTTTGCATTAAAGCAAAATAATGAGCTGTGTCGTTTGGCCCATTTTGCATTCAACGACATTAAAATCTTATGGATGTAGCTGAATGATGGCCTAAGCTTCTATATCTACTAATAATCTAGTAAGGGGTCATTTTTTTCATCCTGCAGTCCCTCTTATGGGCATCTGCATCAAACTACTTAACTCTGGCGTAGCACCATCATGTTGCTTACAAATCTTACAATCATTGTGCTTATTCAACTGTCAGTTGACATGGCGCTAAATTCATTTTCTCTCGTATTGTTTTATTCTAAGTCGATGCTTGAGCCAGTTTATCGTCAGCTATTTTTTTACGGCAGGCATTTGATGCATTTTGGGCTAACCAACATAAAATTTCCAAAATAATACACAATTAACAACAGTAGTAGCTTAAAAATAATCCTTACTTAATTAGGGTTATACTGTATAAAATAAAAGTCAATCAAATAGTTGTTTTTTTAAGTTTATTTTTTTCCAAAACAAAAAGTTTAGTCCTTCCTCCTGCAAGTTTTACTAAATGCCGCTTAAGTCAATTAGCCTTTCAACCGTCGATATTTTGATCAATTCATTGTCTAACGAAGCATGACGGACGACGAAAGATTGACCAAGCAGTTATATAAGGCAAATGTGAATGGGACAGAAAGAATGGGAAGACCGATTGGAGATATTCTAATAAAAGGATTGGTCAGAAGTACCCTTAACCGAAGAGCATGCATGAGAAATTTGATGACAGTGAATAAAGCTAGAGAAATATGTCAGGTTCGTTGCAAATAGCGTTCCGTAGTCTCTACCTACCCCTCCGGGAAACAGGCGTGAGTCTGTGTAGTATGTCATTGACTAACAGTTTCATTCGCTTATTTCTGATGGTACGGGTATAATAATTTCGGGGCTCACATATCATCTTATTTCTGACAGAGCGTTTTATTTTACAATCGTCTTAGGTGCGGAATTTTTGGTCGACAGATCCTTTATCGTATTTCTTTATACCAAAATTTCACGGTCCAAGGCCTCGTCTAATTTGCGTCGTGTTTGCCTTTGAGCTAACACAAGTATTTGATTTGACCTTCTATCACACGCTGACCAGACAGGTTGGTTTAGGGTTTCATGACGAGTTTTGCGTCACTTCGAAAAGATACCGTTTACTTCGTAAATTTTCCTCTTTTGCCTCTTACGTGGCATTGTATAGTTTTTATTCCAAGAAATAATGTTATCCGGCTCAAATTCTACTTCTACAACAATGTCAACCCTCTTTACTCGTCTCGCGAACTAGATTACAGCACTTGTTTGAAATAGAAATATTATTTATGATAAGTCAAGTCGATTATAATGGTTTAGTAAAGTTTTGTTTAGTCTATTGTAAATTTTGACTATGGTCACACTATGAACTGTGATTCATTCATTCATTGTCGGTCCCCCGGTAAAAATTGTCTTGCGCTCACGCAGTCTTGTAATTTTGCGTTTTGGAATTGAATTATATTGATCGCCTTTTGGAAAGCACATCCTGGTAGCTTCGCGAATCGTTTTGTGATAAAAGATAAACTTGCAACATATTGAACATTGTAAAACTTGTGTGAATCCACCCACGTGCATCGTGTTTGGTGCCCGAGGACTTCGTTGAAGAAAACCCTGACTATTGGACCAGACGCCGAACTGGACCCTGCGGTAGCTATAAGATACTTCATTCATCTATTTTGGCCAACATATTTGTATGATGTGTCTAATTTAGCTCAAGCCTGACATCAGTGAAGATATTAGGTAAGTTTGCATATGAACCTACCTATTACTTGGAATTCATCACTGTGCAACGTAGTATATAGGTGTTTAGATCTTTGCCTTGGCTAGACCAGACTGGATGAATGAATTGCCTCTACTGACCTTTGCAAAACTTTCCCAGCCTTCTAGCCAAACTCTAGACATAATTTCTGGTATCAGAGCGCTGTTCATTGTCTTACCGCTGTAATGTTGTATTTAGCCGTTGATTGTATCTAAACTCAGATTTGTATTGTATGAGCTATGTGTCTCATTTGTTAACAGTGTTGTGATGTTCTCAGGTCAGTTTTGCCTAAAATACATAATATTTATTTGTATTAGTTGACCTACATAATTTGAAACACATGTCATACATAACCTCAAATCAGTAATTGTTTAACTTGAATTGTTGAAATCTAGCTTAAAGGACAATGGCAGATCTCCATACATCAAAATGTCTGAAATTAAATTGAAGGGTACGGTAATAAAAATATATCAAAAAAATTGGCGTAAGTAACAGAGTTTATAAATGATTCTATTTTCACTCAGGAATGGTGGAAAAAGATGATATCGGTGTTTGAATTTTTAGTTAAGAATGAACGATGTAGGTAAAAGGAAAGATAAAGTATGAAAGTTAAACAATGTAGGTAGGTACGTTTAAATTATCAAGTGACATTATGTCAGATTGACATCACAACGCGGAAGTATTTTGTAGCATCTAACTGTCACAGCCAAAGACAATAGCAGAGCTGCACATTTTAAATCGATTTTATGTGAAACCGATACAACATTAAAACGATGCTGTGACGTTTTTATTTGATTTAAACGTTGTTTTGCTTCAAAAATATTAGCTTATTGATATAATGTTGATTAAATATTAAATAACTGCATTTTAAACCAAACCAACTCTATAAAGGTCAATCGTATCGATTACTTATTTAATAATCGATAAGGATATAGCACTCACGTCTATTCCTGTCACACCATTGTCTATGGCAACAATCAAGTATTCGTAATCAATTGGAATACTTTTTCATCATAAAATACTCCAGCTTTAACGAGACAAAGTAAAAATATTAAAAATCGTAGAAAAAAAAATTGTTTTGTTCATATGAAATTTAAGGTCGCCACAACAAACCCAGACCAAATTCTGCCATTGTTCTTTGTTGTTGTTAGTATTAATAAGTCAGTTTGATTGGATTCATAACAGTTATATATATCAATTAATTTAGTTAATTTAGTTAATTGCATATAGTGAGTTTGAAACATTATAACATTCAAACTTGACCTTGCATCTTGGGCGGGCCATATTGATAAACCTTTGTTTGTTATAATATACTGATAATATTTTTAGGTAACACATACTACTACTATTGTATATCTCAAATAACACAGCCAGTCTGTCAGTAATTAATTAATTAATTTGAAGTTTCAACTTATTAATTTGTTGTGAGTTATAACTTGTTTTTGTGTCTATATAGTGAGAATATTAATTTTGTTGGTCAGTAAATACCTGCCACTTGCTTGCACCAGCAGTAAACAGGCTAACACTTTGTTGGTTTCAAAGAATTAACAAATATTGAGTTTTATTTAATAGTATTATTTAGCGCTTGTCTGAGCTCTTTTGAAACTTAATTATGTCAGCTATCAAGAACTTGCGTGCGGCTGCTGGTGCCATTGCATCATATTTGCGCTGGTTTGCCTCAGCCAGTGCCTTGGTGAACCAGCCTGAACGCCAGCAGGCCTTACTACAAAGATATGAGCGGATCGATGATCGCCTGGCAAGTGTGGAACAGCAATTTCGTACTTTCAGCGCTTGCTGTCTCGAAGTGTCAGTTAATGACTTCACCGCTGACCAGCGAAATAGAGTCAGCGAGGATTAAGCCCAGGTTTTATATCTATATGATGCTGTCTCCAACTATGCAAGACAGTTAATTGCCGAGAGGGACGGGCAACCTGCCTTGAAGCAGGAGCTTCCTAGGACAGCACCGGGACTGGTGAGTAGGCTTCCCACTTTAGACCTCCCGCACTTTGATGGCTGCCTAGGAAGCTACCTGGGCTTCGTTAACTTATTTGACAGCCTGGTCGATGACAGGGCTGACCTTCGGGCGGCACAAAAATTGGCCTACTTGATGTCGGTTCTGGATGGAGAGGCCAAAGGCCTCATCCAGCATCTGCCCGTGCCTGACGAGGCTTACCAGACGGCACGGGATTTAATTACCCATAGGTACCACAACAAACGAGGCCTCGCAGACCCACATCGAGCAGGTTTTGAGTTTGCCCACGCTCACCCGGGTCTTTGGGTTGCGCACTCAACTTATAAACCCGCTCTTGGTGGCAAAAAACGCACTTAAGTGCTTGGACCTGCCCGTGGACCAATGGTCCTACCTATTGGTGCACATTGTGCTGAAGAAGCTGCCTGCCGACCTGAGGTCGCGCTTTGAGCAGCGCTTTGGTGGGGATAGCGCGACCCATCTGCCCCCCTTTGCTGACCTGGAGAAGTTCCTGGAGGATGAGTGCCGGGTCTTGGACAACTCCGGTGGTGACACGCCGGCTAAGCCGCAGCCGCCCAAGGTCAAGGAGCAGGCTCGCGTTCACACCCGAGCCAATGTTGACCGGCGCCCTCCTCGCTTTGCGGTCACGCAGAGCCCAGCGGAGTGCTCCTACTGCAAGGTCACAGGGCACAGAACGGCCAGTTGTAGGGCATTCTTGGACCTACATGTCGCCTCTCGTAGGCGCATCGCGAATGCCCGCCGTCTTTGCTTCTCTTGTTTGGGGTCCCACTACCAGCGAGACTGCCCAAATTCTCGCCCCTGTCCTCACTGTGGAGGACAGCATTTGGACATTCTCTGCATGAATGCTAGAGAGGTAGGCCGCTTGTCCAACCAGCCGACGCCGCGCACGGGCGGGTGTTTTGAAGGTGGCAGCCGAGGCTCACCGGCGCGCAGCCGAGAGTCGCCTCTCTCAATTGATCGCCACTCACCCCGCTTGGAGAACCGTAGCGTGCTGTTATATCCCTTAATTCCATGTAAATAAAGCCTAGTCAGCAATTACTACTCCGTCGTAATTTTCCTTTAGCGTAAATTGTACAATAAGCATTATTCGATATACTTTAATTATTAATTTTATTCAAGCAGTTAGATCTGAGACGCGATAGTGTACGGTACGGTTTAGGAACCATTAAATTTTCCATTTTTACGGTGTGATATTGTAAAGTGCAAATAAACTTTGGGTTTTCTACTTGCGAGTTTTTTTTTAAAAAGACATACGGACCCGGCCTCCTAACAAAATTGGTGTCAGAAGTGGGATGTGTCAGATTGATAGCCTTCATACGGTACTGGCACATTCGTTTTTTTTTTCGGAGCTTCCGTTATCGCCACTGGTCGACAGTAAGACTTTGCCGTGGCTAAGCCTGCGCCAGAAGATTGTGTGAAGACCCTTGGACGACGATAAGCCTCCGCTCTGAAGCGTGAGCCCGCTCCAGCACACCGCCGCCGCCGTACTCTCCGTCAGGTAACTTGTAAGCCTCAGCCGCAGCTCGAGCCAGAACCGACCAGGTCTAACTCACCTACCATCTCTAACATTTTTTCAAATTTCTTTTTTCATTTTTGCGTATTTTCCAAGTATTGAAGGAGAAATAACTGCGAAGGCGCAGTTATCCGACACTCAGCGCGCAGCCGCGCCACGTTACATCGCCACGCGCTCACTGGATTCGAGCAATGTCAGCAGCTTCGTGTTTCACCGCGTGCATAATTTTGTGAGTGTTCTTTGTGAATATGGCCAATAAGTGATTTTTTTTTTCAGTGAATTTTCTTATTTTTATGTGATTTTGCATCAAACTGTGTACAAATATCTTTCGTAAATAGTTTTAAATTATTTTATATTTTTATTAGACAATTATTCTATGTCTGTTAAAACAGAAAAACTTGAAATGTCTGACAAAATTACGTTAACATTTTTAACCAAATTTATTAAACCTTACAATGGTGACAAAGAGTCCCTTCCGGCATTTCTCACTAACTGTGACAATGCCATGTCATTAGCTAGCGAAGATCAGCAGTCTATCTTATGTAAATTTATAATATCTCAACTGGAGGGCAAAGCTCAGGTTGCAGTCAGTTTAAAAACATTCGACGAATGGCTCGACTTAAAATCCTTTTTACGAACTACGTTTGGCGAAAAGAAACATGCCACTCATCTCTTAGTCGACTTGCAGAATTGCAAGCAAGAACCATCGGAAGATGTAACTAAATATTCTATGCGAATAGAACAGATCCTTACTAGGATTTTGTCTGATGTTCAATATAATATTAAAGATCCCAAAGAACTTCCCGGTAGGTTAGCCGCCATGGAAGATCTAGCGCTCAACACCTTTATACTAGGTCTAAATACTTCTATTTCAACTATTGTAAGGTGTAGAAATCCCTCAACCCTCAATGAGGCTGTACAACACGCTATTGAGGAGGAAAAACTTATCAATCTTCGTTTTAGTTCATTAAAATTCAAAAGTAATTCTGGTTTACAAAATAACTCTAGATTTCAAAATAAATCAAATTTTAATCCAAAATTTAATTCTAATAATTTTAACAAATCTAATTATAGTTCTAACTCTAATAATTTTAACAACAGGTCCAATTATAATCCTAATTCAAACTCTTTTCATTCCAACTCAAAAAATAATTCTAATTCATATCCAAAAATTTGTAGTTACTGTAAAAACATAGGGCACAGTATAGAACAATGTCGTAAGCGACAGTATAACATGCAGCGTCAAAATGCTAATTCTAACTCTTCAAATCCTAAACCCGGTTCATCTAGTGCTGTGCATGTTTTACAACAAGGTGACGAAGTGGTCCATGATGAACCTTTAAACTAGCAAAGATTTCGGATACGTGCCTGCCGAAGTCGATAAATCATAACGGCACAAATTCGTATACTATTTCTTATCCTAAATCGAATGTCGATACTTATACTAATTCTTATCCTAAGTCGAATACTAAGTCTTTTACTAAATCATGTACTAATTCTTATACTAAATCGTCTACTAATTCTTATCATAAATCTTATACCAATTCTAATCCTAAATTTTATAATAATTCGTACCCTAATTCTTATGCTAAATCTTATGCGAATAATTTTACTAATTCAACTACTATTTCTACATCTCAGTTACCCAAAAAGGAGCTGAGTCATACTAATTCAACTACTATTTCTACATCTCAGTTACCCAAAAAGGAGCCGAGTCATACTAATTCAACTACTATTTCTACATCTCAGTTACCCAAAAAGGAGCTGAGTCATACTTATTCAATTAATATTTCCACATCTCAGCTATCCAAAAAGGAACTGAGTCCTACTAAATCGAGCTCAACTGAAGTATCTGAGTCAAATCTTTCTAAACATTATTCTAACTCTTGTACCAATTCTTATACTAATAATAATGCTTATAATAAATCAAAAGGGTTATTATTTGGCAAACCTTCTAATTCCTGTGATCGTGAACTTGATCCAATTCCCATTTTTGAAACGAACTTATCATGTAAAGTGTGTCTACCATATACGACATTGTTTACAAAACAATCTAAGTGTCTTAGCTTTCTTATCGATACCGGCGCGAGCATAAGCGTCGTTAAACAATCTAGCTTAACTAACAAACACGAACTTCTCCCTGACACTATAAAAATACGAGGTATAAACGATACCGATACTTATAGCGAATCATTAGGCTCTATTTATTTATCATTTTTGATATCGAAAAAGCCTCACGAGCATAAATTTTACGTCATAAGCGATAATATAAATTTAAAAAACTACAATGGTATTTTAGGTACGGATTTCCTTCGAAATTTTAATGCTAAAATAGATTATAGTTCAAATACAATGCTTTTAAATAATCATAAGGTACCGATCCTATTTCATCAACCTATTTATATCGTCCCGGCACTTTCTGAAGCCGTTATCGAGTGCGCTGTATCAAATTACTCCGCCGAGCTATATCATAACAATGAAGCTCTCGTATTAGACCACACTTTACGCGATGGTGTTTATGTTGCAAATTGTATAGTCTCTATCAAACCAAACAGAAAGGTCAACGTTACAATTTTAAATACCACTGACATTGACATAGAGGTCAAGGACTATGTAGTGGAACTGTCACCTTTCAATCAATTAAAGCACTCTGAATCTTTTCATAACATAAATTCTATTTCTTGTTCTAAGTCTAATCGAGCAAATCACGTTCTAAGCTTAATTCGTTGTTCACACCTTAATGACGAGGAGAAAAAAGCTCTCCTCGGTTGTTGCTCAGAATACACAGATATTTTTCATGTCGAGGGCGAGCCTCTGTCTTTTACAAACGCCGTCGAACATTCTATAAATACGGGCAATGCACCTCCTATTCATGTAAAATCGTATCGCTTCCCCGAGTGTCACAAGGAAGAAGTCGACACCCAAATTCGTAAGATGCTCGAACAAAATATTATTCGTCCCTCTGTTTCACCCTGGAGTGCCCCTGTATGGGTAGTTCCGAAGAAAATGGACGCCTCTGGCAAGAAAAAATGGCGAATAGTGATAGATTATCGCCGTCTCAATGACGTCACTGTTTCTGAAAGCTATCCTCTGCCTCTTATCACAGATATCCTCGACCAATTAGGACACTCAAAATATTTTAGTACCCTTGACCTTGCCAGTGGTTTTCATCAATTACGAATGGCCCCCAAGGACGCCCCAAAAACGGGTTTCACCATAAGCACGAATTCAAGCATGTCTGGACATTATGAGTTCACCAGAATGCCATTTGGGTTGAAAAATGCCCCTGTTACCTTCCAACGACTTATGAACACCGTCTTATCAGGTCTGCAAGGTCTACATTGTTATGTTTACTTGGATGACTGTATCCTGTACAGCTCGACCTTGGACTCCCATATACAGAAATTAAGACTAGTATTTGACAAACTAAGAGAATATAATTTAAAACTCCAACCTGATAAGTGCGAGTTTCTAAGACGCGAAGTGACTTACCTAGGCCATATCATCACCGATAAAGGTGTCTCTCCCAATCCAGAAAAAGTTAAAGCCGTTTCGCAGTTTCCAACGCCCAAAAATCCTAAAGACGTCAAATCATTTCTAGGCCTAATAGGCTATTATCGCTGATTCATAAACAATTTCTCCAAATTAACTAAACCCCTTACCTCTTTATTAAAGAAGGACGTCACATTCCACTGGTCCCCTGAGCAACAAACCGCTTTCGATACGCTGAAAGATATGTTAATTACTGCACCGATTCTCCAATACCCAGATTTCTCGCAGCCATTTATAGTCACCACCGATGCAAGTAATTACGCTGTAGGAGCAATCCTTTCTCAAGGACCTATAGGCAAAGATAGGCCAATAGCATACGCTTCCCGTACTCTGAATCGCGCCGAAGGTAACTACTCTACAACTGAGAAGGAGTTACTAGCTATTTTGTTTGCCGTTAAAACTTTTCGACCTTACCTATATGGCACTAAATTTAAAATCGTGACGGATCATAGACCCCTTGTGTGGTTATTCAATGTCAAAGACCCAGGCAGTAAACTTATACGCTGGCGCCTTAAACTCGAGGAGTACGACTATGAAATAATTTACAAACAAGGTCGTCTCAATTCTAATGCTGATGCACTTTCTCGTTGCCCAATTAATGTCATAGATATTAACAATTTAAATAATTTATCCTATGAACAATACTTCAAACTTCAGTTCACTAATAAACTCCCAACTTCTAATACTATTGTTCACGAATGTACTCAAGGTCTACATTTAACAAAATTAAATACCATTGCATGTCCTGTTTCCTTAGACTTCGATTATTCCATTCCCCACTGCGAAGAAATCTTATCACAATTAGAGAAACCTGATGAGTTACTTAACACCGAACGCGAACCTTTTACTATCCAAACGACACTCGACAAAAATAAAACATATTACTTTCTTTTTACTAAAACTCATCATTACGAAGAAACAAAATTCAAAGATATATATAACTTACTTATAAAACTTAGAGATAAAATTATTATCGAAAACCCTACTATCACTGATTTAGCAATTTCAGACTTCTCTGACCCCTTTTCTAAATTAGCCTATACTAAAATTTATAATATGATCACTTACATATTTCACAATACCAATTTAAACATATACATTTACAAAAATCAATTAATTTATCCTACCCCAGTCGAAGTTCCAAAAATTTTAAAAGAAAATCACGATTCCCCTATTGCGGGTCATCCCGGATCGAACCGGATGTATAAGAGAATTAAAGCCGCTTATTACTGGAAAGGTATGCGTGCAGATATTGTAGAATATGTCAAAAAATGTCAATTATGTCAAGTTAACAAGCCACTTAGACTATCTAACAAATCCCCCATGGAAATAACTACTACCTCCACGAGGCCATTTGAGCGACTAGCTCTCGATATCGTTGGACCTCTACCCGAGGCGGGTTTTCAAAAGTTTAAATTTATTCTAACCCTACAGGATGATCTCACAAAGTTTTCTAGTGCCTATCCTATGATATCCTCCACGAGTGAAGAAATAGCTAGAAACCTTGTACATTTTATGTCGCTATTCGGTTTTCCCAAATCTATATTAACTGATTTAGGTACTTGTTTTACCTCTGACTTATTCAAACAATTAACGGAAATATTAAAAATTAAAAACCTTTACACCACTCCATATCATCCTCAAACTAATGGTGCTTTAGAGCGCTCTCATGCTACTCTAAAAGAGTACCTTAAATCCTTTGTAAATGAAAACCAAAATGATTGGCACTGTTATTTATTTACCGCAATATTAGCTTACAACACTACTCCTCACTCTTCTACTAATTTCACTCCTTATGAGTTACTGTATGGTTATAAGCCAACTATTCCTTCTTCTTTGTATGAGACTAATAACAACACTACATATAATCAGTACATACGCGCTTTACAATATGGGATGCGTTTTAGTCGCGAAAAAGCTATCCAAAACATTAATAACAGTAAGGAAAAATCTAAACAATATTATGATACAAATTCCCGCCAAGTGACTTATAAAGTTGGTGATTTAGTCTACTTAAGACATCACCACCGACTTAGGAAAGCCTTATCTCCAATCTGGAAAGGCCCTTATAAAATCATAAAAGTACACAATAATCATAATGTTACATTGCAAGTAGGTCGTAAGCATATTAAATATCACACCAATGAAATTAAACCAGCTGTTTCCTCATAATCTTTCACTTTAAATCTTTCATTATACATATATTCTTTAATTATTTTCAGAACCCTCTGCTATGGATGCCAAGCAGATTCCAGTATTATACCTATATTTCATAGTCCCGGAATATACTTCGAACATATAACTAACATAAATTTTTATAATGATTACTGGAAAGTAGTGACACACATCGACATAATGACTTTAGATCCGTATCTCAATAAAATTGAAACCTTATTACAAAAATCTATTAATCTTTGTACTAGAATTCAGTCAGAACATTTAATTGATTGTAAAGATTTTTCTAATCCAATAGAAATCTTAATAGAAACCAACTATGTTAAATTACAATCTTTGTCTCACATTATTAGCAACCAACCGACAACCAAGGTCAAAAGATCTTAAGAATTTGGTGGCGAGATCCTTAAATTCTTCTTTGGTACATTAGACGCCGATGATGCTCGTAAATACGACGCAGCAATTGAATCCTGTCGCAAAAGCGATAAAGAATTATTTCATTTATTCAAAGACAATATTCACATAATTAAATCAACCATAAATAATTTTAACTCGACCATTTCTAAATTGAACCAGAATGAAATCAAATTAAATTCACAAATAAATGCTATGAATGAAATATTTTCACAAATTACTAAAACTGACAATCTACATTTTTATATTTCTAGAATTAATAATTTACTTAACATTATTGAAGGTTCTTTACTGTCCATTTCTAATTTATTAGACACAACCTTAAATGCAATTTTATTCTCTAAAGTAAATGTTTTACATCCTAGTGTTATAAGTCCCACAAACCTTTTTAAAGATTTATCTGAGAATATCAACCATATAAATAAAAAGCTAGATTTTCCAGTTGAATTGAGCATTCATAATATTCATTCAATAATTGATGTATCAGAACTTAATTGTTATTATTATAATAATAAGATTGTTTTTGTTTTGCAAATCCCCTTGATTATGCCAGACAAATATATTGTTCATAAAATAATACCTTTACCGACTCCTCATGAAGAGACAGATTCACATATTCAGACCTTCGCTTTGATACAACCTTCCAACTCGTATATAGCCTTAAGTGATGATAGAATGCATTATACTATGTTAAGTAACCTTGATGATTGTAAACCTATTAGCAGCAACTATTCTATTTGTAAATTGATGTCTATTTTCTCATGTATAAATAACCCAAATTGTGAATCAAAACTATTAACCGAAGTAACTTTAACATTACCTAAAGAGTGTAACTCTAAATTGTTATTTGGTCTTATTGACATTTGGCAAAAGCTGAAAAATAATAAATGGATATTTGTACAATCAAACATGAGCAAATTAACAATTAAATGTGATGATAATATTAGTGATTATCCTATTGTCGGCACAGGTATAGTAAAATTAACAGAAAACTGTATAGGTTTTTCGAAAACCATTCAACTATTACCAACTCTTATTCTTTTTCAATTAAATCTCCTATAGACATAAGTTTCGATATCACAAATGACGATTGTTGTAAAAAGGACATATTTAATAAAACTTTGCCTCATTTAACGCCACTCACATTGAGTAAGATAAACTTAGAATCATTAAAATATCAAGATCACCAGCTAAACAACTTGGAAAGCGAGATAAATAAAATCCAAAGCGAATCTCATTTTATTAAATATGCCCATTACTATTCTACATTTACTTACATCCTGATTGTATCCTTATTTTTATACTTAACTTATAAATTATATAAGTGTTTTAGAAACCGTAACAACTCTCAATTTTGTATCCAGATATATAACCAATGTAATACTAAGAAATCAGTTAAAAATAATTCTAAAATTTCTAGTTCTATTGAAATGACTGAAATGTCAACATCTGATGATGACAGATCTATAAAATCATTGCCAAATCCTGTAACAAATTATAAGCCTTATGCTACTGTACACAAAGTCGAATATCATTCAAATAGAAACTTGAAAAACTTTTAAAGATGCTGGTATGTCATGTACTCCGTTTAGTTATTCTTTATAATTATTATGTTCTTATTTTAATATGAACTTTATGTACTTCTAGATTAAACACTTTTACATTTTTTATCTACTACTATTTCTGCACTATTTCTTTATAACTTTAACTCTAATCTAATCTTATGATTTTTGTACTATATTCAATGGTTTCTAAATTTGTTTTCCAAATGTATTTATTTTTCTAAATCTGACTTCGCTTTATCTTAATTCAGATAATGCTTCGTCTAAAGGGGGGGGCTGTTATATCCCTTAATTCCATGTAAATAAAGCCTAGTCAGCAATTACTACTCCGTCGTAATTTTCCTTTAGCGTAAATTGTACAATAAGCATTATTCGATATACTTTAATTATTAATTTTATTCAAGCAGTTAGATCTGAGACGCGATAGTGTACGGTACGGTTTAGGAACCATTAAATTTTCCATTTTTACGGTGTGATATTGTAAAGTGCAAATAAACTTTGGGTTTTCTACTTGCGAGTTTTTTTTTAAAAAGACAAACGGACCCGGCCTCCTAACAGTGCGCACGCCTCTTCTCTCTCACGCATCTGAATGTGCGACCGCCCAGCGTCACCAGCACCATGACTGCTGCCCCAGGTATACCCCTCCTTTGGCGGAGCGTCCCCGCCTTCACTCGCGCCCACCTCGTTTTGGGCGGGTGCGTCATTATGACCCCCCACAGATGGCGCGCGGATCGAGTCATCGCGCCTTTGAGGACTTCAAGCCGCACCCCCATTTTGATTTGCCTGGTCCTGGCCAACGGTCGCTGCCCAGGCAACAATAGGTCATTGACTCCTTATAACGCCGACCACCCCCATTGAGACCGTTATCCTACCAACGGTTGCTATTAGGGTCTGGGGACCCACGGGGACCTCTGTTGTTGTCCGTGCTATATTGGACACAGGTTCACAAGGTTGCATTGTTTCCACTTATTTGGTGGGCCAGGTTAAATTAAATATGGGTTCTTTTCCGAATTGTATACGGGGAATAGGTGACGTAGCCTCTGATGTTGAAGGGCAAGTTAAGGTTTTATTTGCCCCTGTTGAATCTTCACACCCGAGGATTAAAACCTCGGCTATTGTGCTGAAGAATATTTTGGGTATGCATCCACAGAAAGAGCTACCTGCTGCTGTGGTGAATTTGACATCGGAATTGGAACTGGCAGACCCCAAATTTGACACGCTTGGACAAATCGACTTGTTGATTGGCTCTGATGTCCTCGGTGGAATTTTGATTGGTGGGAAACGGGTCTTAGTGCCAAATGGTTTGCCTGCCATCCCGACCATATTTGGATTTGCTTTGATGTGACCTGTACCTAGGGACCCCCCTCCACACGAACTTGATAATTTGTTGGCTGTAGGCTCCGCTCTCTTTGATGCGGTTCAGAGGTTTTGGGAGGTAGAGGAGCCCCCTCAAGCTGCTCGTTTGAATCCAGAACATGAGGAGTGCGAGCTGTTCTTCCAGAACAACACTGGTCGAGTCCGTTCTGGTCGGCTTATTACGAGGCTACCTTTTCTGTCTGTTCGGCCTCCGCTTGGTGAGTCACGACCTTTAGCCGAAAAGAGATTGTTGGCTATGGAGCGTCGCATGGGTCGCGATACGGAGCTTAGACAGAATTATATTGAGTTCATGAGAGAATATGAACAATTGGGACACATGTCGGTGTCAAATTTGGATTGGCGTTCGGTGGAGCATTACTTTCTCCCGCATCATGCGGTATTGAAGCCATCGACTGGCAAGTTGCGCACAGTGTTTGATGGTTCTGCGCAGATTTCTACGGGTGTATCCTTGAATCAGTGCTTGCATTCTGGTCCCAAGTTGGTCAAGAACCTTTGTGACGTCATCACCAGCTTCCGACGACATCAGGTTGTCTTTGTGGCCGATATAAAAATGATGTTCAGGCAGACGATTATCCACCCTGATGACCGTCGTTTCCAGCTGATCATTTGGAGAGAGAATCCTCGCGATCTTATGGTCGTCTACGAGCTCAATACCAATACGTACGGGTTAAGGTCAAGCCCCTACTTGGCAATACGTTCTCTTTGGGAGCTCGCAGACCGCGAAAGCTTACGTTTCCCACGAGCCTCCGCCATCTTGAAAAACGAAACTTACGTGGATGACATTTATTCGGGCGCCTCCACAGCAGTTGAGGCGATCCTCCTGCGGGACGAATTGGTAGGTATTTTGGCCTCCGCTGGTTATGAGTTGCGCAAATGGATCTCCAACTCACCAGCGCTTTTGGAAGGCTTACCAGAGGATCATCAGCAAGATCCACATTTGTTTGAGATTGTTGACAACCCCGCCATGATGGCTGTTCTAGGCGTTCAGTAAAGACCAGTCCAAGACATCTTTACGTATAATGTAGACTTAAAATTGACATATTCTTGGACTAAACGTCTTGTGTTGTCTACTGTCGCCAGAACCTTTGATCCAAACGCTTGGATTTGTCCTGTCATATTTTGGGCAAAATGCTTCTTGCAGAAGTTTTGGACAGCAGGATTGATTTGGGACGAACCTCTACGCGGTACTCTTGTTGAGGAATGGACCTCTTTTGTATCCTCACTTCCTTCCGTTAATGAGATCTCCTTGCCTCGTCCCATCCTTCCTCCCGGGAAGTACAAGGCAACCCTTGACGGGTTTTGTGATGCTTCGGAACGTGGTCACGCGGCCGTGGTGCACTTGCGCACAGTTAGTGCCTCAGGTCAGGTGAGGGTTTCCCCGATCATGGAAGAGAAGAAGAACAAGGTTGCACCCCTTCGGACATGTCTGACCATTCCGAAATTGGAGCTCTCGGGAGCAGCCCTACTCGTGCGATTGTTGAATCACGTGTCGAACACTTTGGGTAAAACAATTGGTATTAATGGGACCTACGCCTGGACAGACATCCAAATTGTTCTTTGTTGGTTGAAAGCGTCTGTCTACACTTTGGAAGTATTTGTCGCTAATCGCGTTTCCCAAATCCAAAAATCCGAAGTCAAACTTGTTTGGAGACACGTGCCAGGAGAGCTCAACCCCGCTGATTGTGCCTCGCGCGGATGCTTGACGCCTAGTTTGATAGGCCATTTGCTGTGGTGGGGTTCGGAATGGTTGAATCGACCAGAAATTAATTGGCCTCGAACGCCAGTTTTGAATACTTCGAATTTGCCGGGTCTACGAACACTCGCTCTTGAGAAGGTAGAATGCGCCTTCGACCCCGATTTCTTGTTGAATCGCTACAGCTCCCTTGACAAGTTGTTAGGTGTTACTGTTTGGATAAAGCGTTTTGTTTTTAATTTTAGGCACCCTCAACAGAAACGTCTGACACCGTTTCTCACACCAGAGGAACGACAGGAGTCCCTTACCTTTTGGGTTTGTTCTGTGCAATTGGCGCACGTTGAGAAGGAGATTGCTATCCTTAAGTCAGGGAGATCGAAATTATCGGGAGCTGTATCTACATTGAACCCCTATTTGGATGATACGGGTATCTTGCGCGTTGGAGGGCGTCTCAAGAACGCCAACCTCCCCTACGGGGCACGTCACCCCCTGTTGTTGCCCAAGGACGGTCATTTGGTTGGCTTGTTGGTAACTGACCGTCACCTTTAAAATTCGCATGCTGGTTGTAATCCGCTGTTGGCCATTCTGCAACGCGAGTTTTGGATTTTGTCTGCCCGAAGAATTATTCGGAGTGTAGTCTTTCACTGCATCCCTTGCTATAAGCTCAAGGCTTCTACCAGGCAGCCGTTGATGGGAGACTTACCGGCAGATCGCGTAACGGAGAGTAGGACGTTTGACGGTGTTGGCACGGACTTCGCTGGTCCCTTTTTGGTGAAAACGTTGACGCTTTGAAACAGCAAGACTGTTATGGCCTACTTGTGTGTTTTTGTTTGTCTTTCCACAAAGGCCGTACACTTAGAACTGGTCTCCTCGCTTACGACCGAGGCGTTTGTAGCCACATTTGACAGATTTGTATCCTGCAGAGGGCTGCCTTCCTTGATCCGTTCTGATTGCGGCACTAACTTCAAGGGCACCTATAATTATTTGAACGACGTTGTTAGTTTCCTTGAAACCAACAAGGCTGATATAGGCAATAGGCTTGCCCGACGTGGGATAAATTGGTTGTTTTCGCCACCAAATTGTCCACACTGGGGTGGTATTTTTGAGGCCACTGTAAAATCGGCCAAAACACACTTGCGCAGGACAATCGGTGAATCTGTCCTTACATTTGAGGAACTCGCAACTGTGTTTTGTAAGATTGAGGCCGTTTTGAACTCTAGGCCACTGTGCCCGATCTCCTCAGATCCGAATGATTTGGAGGCCCTTACGCCGGGTCATTTTTTGATTGGTCGCCCACTTGTCGCCTTGCCTGAGTACCCCTATATTGATACGAGACCTAATCGTCTCTCGCGTTCTGAATTCGTACGCCAGATTACTCAGAGCTTTTGGAAACGCTGTAATTTGGAATATTTGCACATACTCCAGCAACGCGTTAAGTGGACCGACAAGACTGATCCACCCAAGAATAGAGACCTCGTTTTGATCAAGGAGACTAACCTTCCGCCACTCAGATGGCGCAGGGCGCGCATTCTTCGTTTGGTAACTGGGGCTGATGGAGTTCCCCGATTTGCTGAGGTCTTGGTGGACGGTTCAATACTGAGGAGAGCGGTTGCAACGTTGTCACGTCTACCAACTTATTAGCGGACCGGTAGGCCGGTCCGGGGCGGGTGGATGTTTGAAATAGAAATATTGTTTGTGATAAGTCAAATCGATAATATCGGTTTAGTTACGTTTTGTTTAGTCTATTGTAAATTTTGACTATGGTCACACTATGAACTGTCATTCGTTCATTCATTGTCGGTCCCCCGGTAAAAATTGTCTTGCGCTCACGCAGTCTTGTAATTTTGCGTTTTGGAATTGAATAATATTGATCGCCGTTTGGAAAGCACATCCAAGTAGCTTCGCGAATCGTTTTGTGATAAAAGATAAACTTGTAACATATAGAACATTGTAAAACTTGTTTGGTGCCCGAGGACTTCGTTGAAGAAAACCCTGACTATTGGACCAGACGCCGAACTGATCCCTGCGGTAGCTATTAGATACTTCATTCATCTATTTTGCCCAATATATTTGTATGATGTGTCTAATTTAGCTCAAGCCTGACATCAGTGAGGATATCAGGTAAGTTTGCACATGTACCTACCTATTACTTGGAATTCATCACTGTGCAACGCAGTATATAGGTGTTTAGATCTTTGCCTTGGCTAGACCAGACTGGATGAATTAATCGCTTCCACTGACCTTTGCAAAACTTTCCCAGCCTTCTAGCCAACTCTAGACAGCACTGATAAGACAAGTAATAAGTTACCTGCTCTCAGGGTTCGAAGAAACTATCTCCTGAGAAAATTACGACTGGTGAATTTCGCTTCTAGTACTTTTCTCGTTTCGCCTACCTACGCAAATTTCTACTTTGGTCCTGCTTAAATTACTTATTTTATCTAAAACATAAATCCACATAAACATATCCAATTTATGGTATTATTCTTTATTTCTTAGAAAAGATCTCATTAGAAGAGTTATTACAATAGCTTGCAAGTCTAGTTTTATTTAAATATTAGCATTGCTAAGTTGTATCATGTATAGCTTTTTAAGAAGGTACAGATAATTTAGAAACTTAACCAACAATGAAAGAAGTATAATCAACCGAACGACCATTTTGAACCACCAGTAAAACATCTTCGTAGTGGTGGATTTCTCGTAACTATATAATATAAAAATATAATATTCTACCACATACACACTTCACCATCTAGTCCCAAACTAAGCAGAGCTTTTATTATGGGTACAAGATAATAGATAAAGTATTAGTTACATATATCTTTTTTGTAAATACATACATTAAACATAGAAACATCCAGACCAAGAGAAACATCCATGTTATCAGCAACACCCTGATAACACCGGGAAGTTGTTTGCAGCGGAGTAACTGGTCAGTAGTAAAGAGAGCAATTTGAGATTGCAGCTCGTATACGTCGTACCAAATGCAACAGCTCCTACACCATGTTTATATTATTATTACGACTAGTGGGCATTAGTGCTTAAAAACGTTAGGCGCGTTAAATAAGGTTGATACATGTTGTCTTCCTCCCTGTGGGATCTGGGTAACCGTGGGTTAGGCACCCACGGTGAACCTAAGCAGGATCCCGGGAGATGACGCTCCGCGTGGGCTTCGAGGAGGCCTGCGCAAGATGCGTCCAAAGGTGCGAGTGCGGGGGACAGTTCTGTCTGTCCCTCGCAGTTGGGTGCGATCGCGGGAGGAGAGACTTGTTGGTGTTGCGTTGCCACGCGCCCTATCTCCCGCGAACAAATGGGGGCGCACCATTCGATGCGTTGCGGTGGGGCCGCAGAGAAAGAGGAGACGCGGTGTTGTCAGGTTGCTGTCCTCCCTATCCTCTGCGGCCGCTGGGTGTGTTGGCGGCAGAGCCCAACACCTTCATCCGCCACCGAGGAGGTTGTGGCCTTCGGACTATCGGCTGGGGTGCCAGGGAAGAATGCTAACGCGACCCCCTGGCGCCCCAAAATGACGTGGAAGTATGCGCTGTGGCTTTTGCACGTATAACGGCCTTACACTCCAGCCGTCGAGTCCCACATGCCCCCCGCTTTTCATCCTGCGGGGGTATGCTTAAATACATTTCCACAGCGAGAAAAAAAAATTATGATAGGTCTTCAAATTCTATAGTATTTACATTGAAATATATCAACTCTATCTACTTATATTTATCTGAGACGCTACAGCCCGCCGTGAGCCTTGGTTTACCGCCGAATCCAATATTCGATCTATCCAAAGATTTGGAGATTAGAGATGCATATTTGACGTAACCACTATACAAAAAATGTCAAATATGTATCAATCTAGAGCATATCTCTCCAGACAGATCTATTTTTGTTTTTTTACTTTTAGCCTGAAACCCAAAGTGTCGTCAGATTGTGTTCAAAACCACCGAGCCACCATAATTCTCGTCTGCCTGCATCGTCGACCGTCAGTCTATGGTCAACCGATCGGATTCGGCCACACAATACCTATAGCAGGATGTCGATGCCATCGACAGAAATAAAAGTACATTTAAAAGTCAGTAGACAGATAACTGTTTTAATATGGGTATTATGTATATTTGTATATAAACACAGACCTATACATAATACCCATTTAAACAAAACGAAAGAAATAAAAGGCCACACTGCAAAATGATTTGATTATCTATTGCTCCTATTTCTTTCAAAAGTTCTGCATGTCTTTATTAATCTTTGTATACCTGCCGTACAATTTGTTATTGTTATACGTTGTTAAGAACTTTTTAATTTTGTTGTTGAGTGCCAACGTTACTTCCTGCATTTTATTTAATATTTGGCTAATGATTTATTTATACTGAGCGGCATTTTATTTTAAGTGAAGTGTTTCGTAATAGAAATAAACACATTGAAAATACTAAATAAGACGTTTCAGTCTTTTAAGCCAAGTAGACGTAGCCCTGCTTCGCAGGGCTTCTTTTTTTGGGTACTGGGTCACAAGAAAACCTAACATAACCTATTAAGTATCCCGAGTGAACGAGATTATTTTCATCAATAAATAGATCGTGATTTTCGAAATGAAAGCCGGCAATATTGAAGTCGCCTTTTCTGTATTTCTAGTCGCTCACCTAGTAATTTAGTCGCTCACCTAGTAATTTAGTCGCTCACCTAGTAATTTAGTCGCACGGTTAGAATTTTAATTTCTGAAATGACAACCCGCTTCTAGTACGCTCGTTTTTTATTTTATTATTAATCAATATTCGTCGTTAGTTTGATTAATTTTTTGCTTACTCAAATTAATGTCGCTCAAGTTATTAAAACAGTATCTCATCATCAGTCGCTTAGTATTTTTTTATTCGCTCGTTTTATAATTCCCCCAGAATATTTATTTGTGAGTATGTTGGTTTGAAATTTATTCGGTTGATATAACCACGTAGCTTTTTTCCTTAGCCAGCATTATCTGTTTTTACTGTTATTACTTGAGCTATCGGAATGTGACCTACATTTTATATATTTTTTTAAATTATTAGTTAGGTAGTTCATGTGCGATAGTAGTATAGCATATACATAGTAATATCAACATATGTAATGTTGATGTCACATACTACAGAGAGCCATAAACGGCTTTCCGCGGCCAACTACTGACTCTCTGTGCGTGGACAGTAAATATATAATCTGATTATGCTTCAACTTGAATATTATTATTTTTTATAGACTCACGCCTGTATCTCCGAAGTGGTAGGCAGAGGTGTAAAATTACACCCACATTTCGCCATGAATTTTTAGGTCCCACGTAATAGGGGGCGAACCTATTGCCGTACCGGGCACATTACCAGACTCCGTGCTGTTATTGAGATTTTCCAAACGGAAAACCCAATAACGCTTTGCCCGACCCGGGAATCGAACCCGAGACCTCCAATTTCACGCGCACATTTATGACCAGACCAAACTGCGTTTAAATCTTAACGTAGTATTTAAAAAAGTCCAAAGTGTCTCTAAACAAGGTCAAATGGCAGATTTGTAACACTAGTAGAGTTTGTAACATGTTAACGTTAATCTCTGTTGGAGTCAACTATACAGCGACATTACTAATTAATGTGTCTGTCCGTCACAAACCTCTGGGACTTGTTCTACTGTATTTAATTGCAACAGAATGTTATTCAGCCCGTCCCACTTTGATGCGCTGCGAGATAAATAGTATAGAGTTAATTACATGCCATGTAGTGTATGAGTATTTGTTTTTCTCATTTGCGGGATGAGGGGTTACTTTATTAAATACATAAAATGTTTACAATTGAAGGGAGGATAGATATACTTACAGGTGTTCTTTATTTGACACAACTTGATTTAGTTGATATCTTTGCCTTTGTCAAGTGCGTTGCCAAAATTGGACCATTGGTTTGTACATAATACTGTCAACATATACCTAACATAAAAGATAATATAGTGATTCTCGGAAAATCTAATCAAGTTACTTTAATCTGATTCAAAGCGTTTCTCTCTAACTTGGCCGGCCAATATTTTTTTTGCACAGCCAGGGCGTAAAGGGTTTTGATTAAAAGAACATCGTGTTTTTATAAATTTCAGTTTTTGTTTTATTTCAAGTGGTCCGTTGACATTTTGCCACAGTAAGATCACTAGTCCACAGCTGCCACTTTGTCAAATAAAACTTTTCCCTGTGTTGTATACAATTTATCGCTTTGAGCTTACAGATTTTATAGGAAAGTAAATTGGTAAACATTTATACAGATTCGCGTGAGGCTTTTACTTGCACTTTGATGCATAAAGCTAATTTAATAAAAAAAATGAAATTATCACAATATGTAGTGGCACATATTGGCGAGAACATTTTATATTTTAATTGGGTTAGTGTGTGTTAAATTACTTGTTCGAACTTTTGATATTTATTCATAGATTAGAATAAAAAGATGTAACGTGTAGCGGAATCGTCACTGTGAAAAGGCAAGTATCGAGTCTCGCATGGTTTTACTAACCGACCACAACAGTATGAATGGTCTTCTGCGAGACTCCATCATTTTGAAATTTTTGCTAAGCCCTCTCAACTACAAAAGCTAATAATTAAACTGCAAAAAGCATAGTTATCTGATGAAATGACTGCTGAGACTACAGCTATTTTAGAATTAAGATCAAAAATGAAAATGACAAAATGTTTAGGCTAATGAAGATTGAAATGTATGCCTGCTAAAAACGGTTTTTAAAAATAGCTAGAGACTGACTGTAAAATGTGCAGTAGTTAGTGCCAAGTTCTTTCAAACGAAGGCAAAGATAAATGGATGCCTTGCATGAGTTGTTAATTGCATCCGTCTGGCAAACGAGTAAGCAGATGACGTTTTACGAAAGCTGCATTTTTATGTTCACATCATTTGTCATTAGAGCCACTTATAAACGGCTGTGCTGAGCTTTTTTTACTATTTTATTACTATTATAATACTACTACCCGCTTTTCACTATAAAGACATATTTATTGCTGCATTTTGGTTGTTGACACCAGTTATACGATTCAAAGCCGTATTTTAGACGAAGGGGCTATGAAAGGCTAGTTCATAGTCTACTACGTATATTAGCCAAGCGCGTGTTGGCGGATTACACATCCGAAAGGTAGGAAGGTCTTCCGAAAATATTGCTTAGAGCTCTCAGACATACAGGTTTCCTGGCGATGTTTTCCTATGCCTTTTAGCGAGCGCTCATTAACTATAATGTTTATACAATGTCCACTTAAGAACATCGCAGATAATTATGCCACACCACATGTATGGCGTAGTGGCTTAAGTGGTTGGCTAGCAACTGCCGGTGCGCTAAGGGTTCAAAAGGTTAAGGTTCGAATTATGTAAATACTTTGTGTAACTCACAATTATTTTCTTAATCTGGGTATTCTTTGTAAATTGAATGTTTGTATAGGCCTTTGCGATAGAGACATTTTTCTTACTGTAGGTGTTGCTTTTATACGGAAATTCTCTTTCAATGCCTAATATAATATATCAGAAGTCGTGATATTTCATGAAAACGTCTCACACCTCACTACGGCTGATAAGATCATCTTGTTGAGCCTAATGGAATGAGCAGCATCCGTTTTATACGTGAGTTCGACAACCTGTTGCTCGAGGTAATTCGTATCTGTGCCTGCAGCCTAATTATTATATGACATCGTTACTCTGATTCAGATAGTGTGTATACTATAGAAGGATGAAGAAGAGTCATGACTGTAGACGACTGCAAATAATTATTGTTAAAAAATTCTCTACCTATTATGATGATTGGCTCTTCCGAGGTTTCAGACCCAATTTACAGCTTTATTTCTACCAAGGCTTATAGTATGTACATACATACATACATAGACTCACGCCTGTTTCCCAGAGGGGTAGGCAGAGACTACGGAACGCCATTTGCAACGATCCAGACATATCTCTCTTGCTTCATTCACTCCCATCAGATTCCTCATGCATGCTCTTCTGTTCAGGGTACTTCTCACCTGTCCTGTTTTTAGGATGTCTCCAATCTGATCAGAGAACGTCCGCCTAGGTCTTCCCCTTCGTCCTGTACCTTCCACACTTGCCTTATATATCTGCTTGGTCAGTCTTTCGTCATCCACCCTCTCCACGTGCCCTAACCATCTTAGCATACCTTTCTCGATGCTTGTCACTACATCTTATAGTATGTATTATAAAATATGTTGGTTTAATAGTTTTAACAATACTAATTTAATTTTAATTTTCTTTTAAGATGTACACGGTTACAATAGACAGTTACATGGACAATACCAAAAGAGGTTAACATAACAATAATATTTTGAAATTATCACAACTCCACTCGAAATATTCAAACTATACCTAAGGAACACATAAACTTCTGATGCTTTACAATGTTTAAACTTTTTGTTAACAAATCTGCCGATATCTGATGTTGACAAATACTTAACTTGAACAATATTCTTCACAATTAAATCTCTCCAGTAATGGTATCTTACATCTACATATATGTTTGGTTTTATTATGAAACACAGAATTTGTCAACAACTTATGAGCACTCTGATTGTTTTAATTGTACAAAGTAATACTATACATTTTATTGGTAATCTCATACTGAAGGTTTCTTAAATACACAGCTTCTTTACAAGCCTCTGAAATAGCTACATATTCTGCCTCTGAGCTGGACAGAGCAATACATTTCTGTTTTGAGCAACTCCATGACACAACAGAACCATTCAACATGAAGTAATAACCTGTGTGTGACCTCCTATCATATGAATCATTTGCTTAATCTGCATCTACATAACCCTCCAAGTTAACATTATTACATTTACAATATTTTAAACAAACATTAAGTCTTTTTTAGGTATCTGAATACTCTCTTGGCATTATTCCAATGTACATCATTATGACAGTTATTAAACTGTGCTCCTTCTCGGGACCTTGGACCTTCTTCTAAGTCAGCTCTGGTTCATCAAATTCTGTAATTCCTCTTGAAAAGCCTGTTTCCAATGCTCCTTCTCGATATCTGCCTCAGGTACTTTGTTGCCAGTCTTGATGCAATCCAACATTCCTTCGAGCAAGAGAACATTCTCAGCAGCAAAAGACCATTCTGCGTAATAGTTTAGCGACGCCATGTTTTAAAACAATGCAATCAGCAGTCACTTCAAAGTTGGAACCCCACTGCTAAGTTGCAGTTTTTATCACAATCGCGCTTCGTATACTGTTTCCTTACACTCGGAAATACTTGTAAAAAACAAATCCAAAATACTTGTAAAAAAACTACGAAAATGCTTGCGAAATTCTGAACCTGGGCCTATAACCTTTAATAAAACACGTTGGTTCAATGATTTTTACAATAATTATTTTATTTTAATTTTCTTTTAAGATGTACATGGTTACCATAGACAGTTACAAAGAAAATACCAAAAGAGGTTAACATAACAATAACATTTTGAACCTATTTTACAGCTTTATTTCTACCAAGGTTTATAATATGTATACAGTCATGAACATATAATTATAATCCTGACGTGGCTGTCTCAAGAATAAAGCATGTAGATTTAAGTATATATTAAAGATCGCATTTTGTCGTTTTCAGATTTACTCCATGGAATAGCGTCTTATCTAAATGGATATAAAGTACGTATAGCCAGAGATAAACAAGTAAATAAATAAAAATCTGGCTACGAAAAAAATGCCTCTGATACATATTATTTTCAATTACATTAACATCTGCCTTTTATTTTCTTGTATTCTTATGAGGGTCTCATTTCGAATGGACTATTCGGGTTGATAAACGACAGTCCTGTCCGGACAATGCTTGACAGAAGTATAAAACAAATGGCAACTTCCGGTCTTGCTTTATGAGCCGTTTGTACCCTGAACGTCTATCTATCTATCTAAACGTCACGCCTGTCTCCCGTTGGGGTAGGCAGATACTATGGAACGCCAAATGCTCCGGTTGAAACATACCTCTTTCGCTTCTTCGACATTCATTAACCTCGTCATGCATGCTCATCGGTTACGAGTACTTTTGATTTGGCCCTTCCGCAGTACGTCACTAATTTGGTCGGCGTAAGTCCGTCTTGGGCGTCCTCTACCGACATCTCCATTCATTCTTACTCGATACACATCTTTCGTAAATCTCCTTGCATCCATCCGTTCCAAATGTCCAAACCATCGCAACATACCTTTCTCAATCTTTGACACTACATTTTCTTTCAAACCACACCTTTCTCGAATAACGCTATTTCTCACTTTATCTGCCATTCTTACTCCGCACATATTCCTCAAAGCTCTCATCTCCACAGCATTAATTCGACTTTCATGCTTCTTCTGCCATACCCATGATTCACTTCCATACATCAATGTTGGCGCCAAAACTCCCTGCAGTATAGCAAGGCGAGCCTTACTCGGTATAATTTTACTGCTAAAAATGGTCTGTAAGGCGCCATTCACACAATTTCCTGCTTTCACTCTCCTTTCAATATCTCCCTCACATTTTCCATCTCTTGTAAACAATGACCCTAAATAGACAAACTCATTCACTTGTTCCACTTTTTCATCTCCTATCATTATGTTACATTCAGTTACACTAGCTTCCCTCTCTATGACCATGACCTTGGTCTTGCTTACATTCACTTTCATGCCCTTCTTCTTATATGCCTCATTCATTACGGTGACCATATGCTGTAAATCAGACGCTGACGACGCAAAAATAACCTGATCGTCAGCGTATAGCAGGGTCTTAAACACAGATTCACCCATTCTTAAACCACATTCAGACTCTTTCAAATCAGTCAAACAACTATCCATGAATAGATTGAACAGCCAAGGAGACGCTACACATCCCTGTCTAACACCACGATCAATGTTAAACCAGTCCGTGTAGGCCCTATTTACTTACCCTTCTGAACGTATATCCATATTTTATGAGACCTAGGTTGTTTCTATACATACTTTGAACAAGTATGCATGTAATTAATATTAACAGCCGTAATAGCTTTCTTTATTGCTAAAAAACGTATTAAAAATTATATCCTTCTGTCCGCCTGTCTGTTCAGGCTACTTTCTACTACTTCAACTTGAGAAATGTATTAATATTCTGTGCAAATAATCTAAAACCCATTTCAAAACATCATCACCATCACCAAAATACTTCCACTGACGAAAATAGCCTTCCTTTAGAGGAAGGCTATTTTCGCCAGTGGAAGTCTCTCCACATAGATCGATCTTTTGCTGACCGCATCCAACTGCTTCCCACGATCCCTTCGTCGCACACATAAATAACTAAGACAACAACAACATTATCAACAGATAATGTTTTTTTCAATATACCATCATCATCATGTGTCTCCTGTGCGCCTCTAAAGATCTATCACAGGCTCAATTAAATATGCAGAGCGATTTTGAGAATATTACACAGTGGGCACACGACAACGGAATTATTTTAAACCTAAATAAAACTAAGTACATGCACATATACTCACCTTATAATCACAAAGCCAGAGTCATGAGTAAGGATCAGTTAAAAATAGTAGGACACACATATGATTGTTTACACAATAACAAAACAAACTGTAAGTGCTCAGAAATAGAATCTGTAAAAATGTATACATACCTAGGATTAAAAATAGATGAAAACTTCAACTGGAAACCTCATATTAATGACGTAGGCAATAGATTAAGATCTGTAGTGAGTACATTTTACCAGCTTAAACCAGTCATCAATAAACAAACGTTTACTATGCCCTTGCTGATTCTTTACTAAGCTACGGTCTAAGCATATACGGACGCACCTTTCCATCATACATAAAGGAGATTAAAAATATACAAACAAGATTGCTTAAGTATTTAGTAAGTAAGAAAGTTAAAGATATGTGCAATAAAGAGTATGAACAATTGTATAATGTATGTAAGATATTACCTATAGATTTAAAAGTTAACTTCTTAATATCCCTAGAGAACTATTATAATGATAAATTTAAAAATAGAATAGAAAACTGTTACAATACTAGAAGTGCAAAGGAAAGTAAATTGGTGAAACCAAAGCCTAAAAACTATTACGGAGAGAGAATGACTGAATATCTAGTCCCAAAAATATTTCATGGAATAAATATATTAAGAGAAGAACCAAAATATAGCAAGTATGTGTTAAAAAATAAGCTTAGGGATTTATTGCTCGGTGAAGGAGACCTCGCGATTGCTGAGGCTCACCAAAACCATCGAGCAGTCAATTTCTAAGCTCCGTATTCATATTGTGACGGCCGATGTCATGTCAAACCGTCGTCACGAAACACAATAATTAGCAAAGAGGTTTGAAGACTATTTTATTATTTGGAAATGAGTTTTTAATTCGATGACGTATACATTTTGTCAAGTGTTCGCCAAATTCAGCATCTGTTGACAACAAGGCGATGGCCGTGCGGATAACGCATCCCGTTCACGTTCTGATGGCGTGGGTTCAAATCCCAGTCATAACAGTTATGTGGATTTTGGTTTTTATGAAATTTGGAAAATGTTTATAAATATTTGGCAAATATTTAAAAAAAAGATTATTTAAATATTTCGAATAAAAATTAGAAAATTCTAGAAAGTTCAAGAAGGAATGGAAAGGTTAAAAAGAGACAGGAGATGGAAAAACAATTGAATAACGAAAAGACAATCGAAATTAGTGAATCTAGAACATTCCTAGGGGTATATAAGGCGGTGTAGATGCGCTGAGCGCCAGTTTTAAGTTGAAAAGTGGTAAAGTGAAGAAGAAAAGGAAGAAGTAAAGGAAGAAAGAAGAAGTAATAAAAAGTGAAGTGAAAGTATAGTGCAGTGAAGTGCAGTAAAGTGCAGTGAAGTGCAGTGAAGTGCAGTGAAAAGTGCAGTGCAAAAGACGCTAGTGTTGGTGCTGTCTGCGTCGGAATTAAACGGCGTGTCGTGTGTCAAGTCGAATAAAGTGTCATCAGTGCTACTCGGTGTTTCCTTCCAATCCCGTTACCCCGTCCGTAACAATTGGTGTCAGAAGTGGGATTGGAAGAATCAAAGATGCCAGTCATGCCAAGGGAAGGGCCTACGACACGTGCAAGGGCTGCCGCTCAAGAGCAAGGTGACTCTAGCCAGGAAGTTGTGAGCAGGGATGCTCCTTCACAAGGAAGTGGATCTGAAGGGGGGGTATCAACGTCCGCAAGCGCGGCTAACCCGCTATCTCTCGCAGACCTCGCAGCACTATTCCAACAATCACTTAAGGAAAACTCGCAGCAGCTTAAATCCGAACTCCAGCAAAACTCGCAGCAGCTACAATCGCAGCTTGAATCTCGACTCCAGCAAAACTCGCAGCAGCTCAAATCCGAACTCCAGCAAAACTCGCAGCAACTCAGCGAGATAAAGGAGAGCCAGGTTGAGATTCGCCGTTATATATCCGAGAACGAACGTAAGATCGCCGAGATGGAGATGCGTATCGGTGAAGTGCAATCTCGCGTGGTTACTATAGAGGAAGAGATGCAGACCCGCATGGCGTCAGTAGTATCGGAAGAGGTGCAGTCCCGCATGGCGTCAGTATCAGAAGAGATATATACCCGTATAGCTACGATAGAGGAGGAGTTAAAGAAGATGAAGTCCAACAGCCCTTCGGTCTCTATCAACTCATCAAGTTCTGGTGGTTATTTAAAAGTACCATTATTCGATGGTAACACTCCCTGGGAGGCCTACAGAATACAGTTCGAAGCCGCTTCTATTAGCAATGGTTGGGATGTCGACCAGGCCAAGTTTGCACTCATCCTGGCGTTGCGTGGAGAAGCATTATCGGTGCTTGAGGCCGTGGGAAAGGATGCTACTTACGCACAGCTGTTTGAGGCTCTAGAATTCAGGTTTGGAGACGAGCACTTAAAATATGTGTTCCGAGCTAAGTTACGCAATCGCCGTCAGTATCCGAACGAATCCTTGCAGCAGTGGGCGATGGAAGTGACGAAGATGGTGCGAAAAGCTTATCAGTCGACACCCGCGGAACAAGTTCGAAGCATGCAACTCCAGGCATTCATCGACGGAATTTATGACGATGAGGTCAGAGCTGATGTGCGCTTGAAACACCACAGCAATGTTAAAGACGCATTAGCACATGCTTTAGAAGTAGAAGCTGTTCGACAAGAAATTACGAGTGATCGAGACAGAGTTATTGCAGCGGAAGTAGAGAGAACTGGTCGCAGATCTTCTGTCTTAAAGTGTTTTAACTGCAGAGAGCCCGGACATTTAAGGCGTAGCTGTCCGAAACATGTAGCAGAAAGGCGTCAGATTGACGCTAGTGTTCAAGTGTTGAAAGATGATCAAGAAGCGATCACATCTAGGACTTCGATGCAAGCGCTGATCAGGAGACGGAAAGCTCCGAAAGTTCGTATTCGACAACGCACGGATGGAAATGGTTTAGCTATCGATGGAGCAGTCAATGGCGTTATATGTTCGCTGACCCTGGACACCGGTGCGACACGAACGGTTATAGGAACTCGTTTGGCAAGAAAGAATGGAAAGATTCTAACACCGTCAACTCCACCTCGACTGACGACGGCTACCGGTCAGTACATCCCAGTTATAGACGAACAGATGGTGGCTATAAAAATCGGTGACAGCCTTTACTGGCAACGAGCGGTGATTGCAGACATCGTAGACGATTGTATTGTTGGGCTAGATTTCTTTAGAGATCATCAGTGCAGATAAGACATTAAAGGTGGTATACTTAAGTGTGGAGATGTGGAAATTCCCATGAAAGGTGGTAGCATGGGGAAAGTTTTATGCCTTAAAGAAAGAAAACTTGCACATAGATCACTGGCTTCTATAGCTACGAAGTTTAATGATTTGGTCCATGTCAATAGGAGAGCGATGTATTATGGGTTTAAGGATGCGCGGGACGCGCATGTCTTAGAGGGGGGTAGTGTGACGGCCGATGTCATGTCAAACCGTCGTCACGAAACACAATAATTAGCAAAGAGGTTTGAAGACTATTTTATTATTTGGAAATGAGTTTTTAATTCGATGACGTATACATTTTGTCAAGTGTTCGCCAAATTCAGCATCTGTTGACAACAAGGCGATGGCCGTGCGGATAACGCATCCCGTTCACGTTCTGATGGCGTGGGTTCAAATCCCAGTCATAACAGTTATGTGGATTTTGGTTTTTATGAAATTTGGAAAATGTTTATAAATATTTGGCAAATATTTAAAAAAAAGATTATTTAAATATTTCGAATAAAAATTAGAAAATTCTAGAAAGTTCAAGAAGGAATGGAAAGGTTAAAAAGAGACAGGAGATGGAAAAACAATTGAATAACGAAAAGACGATCGAAATTAGTGAATCTAGAACATTCCTAGGGGTATATAAGGCGGTGTAGATGCGCTGAGCGCCAGTTTTAAGTTGAAAAGTGGTAAAGTGAAGAAGAAAAGGAAGAAGTAAAGGAAGAAAGAAGAAGTAATAAAAAGTGAAGTGAAAGTATAGTGCTGTGAAGTGCAGTAAAGTGCAGTGAAGTGCAGTGAAGTGCAGTGAAAAGTGCAGTGCAAAAGACGCTAGTGTTGGTGCTGTCTGCGTCGGAATTAAACGGCGTGTCGTGTGTCAAGTCGAATAAAGTGTCATCAGTGCTACTCGGTGTTTCCTTCCAATCCCGTTACCCCGTCCGTAACAATATTATCTTTAAGTTAGAATCTATGTTTTTATTTCATTTCTTTGTTGTTTTCTTTTTTACTAAAATATTATGTTACATGTTATGTGGTATTCGTATTTATATGTAAAAGTGAAAAAAAAGAAAAATATGTATAAGAGCGTATCTCGCCAACAAGCGAATGAGCTTGGCGTTTATATATATAAAAAAAAAAAAAACATCAGCCCTGTATATACACTGTCCCACTGCTGGGCACGGGCCTCTTCTCTCTATGAGAAGGGTAACGCCATAGTCCACCACGCTGGCCTAATGTCTTTCAATATACCACGTGGTTAAAATATATTTCATAAATGGTGTTTTAAGACAATTTGTTTTAAAACTTTGTTATTTCAAGATCACAGGTCACGAAATGCTGCATCAAAGGAATTCTTTGTAGTAATGCCTACGTAATTCGTGTGTTGAAAACACAATATTTTTCAGTAGTAAATAAAACGAGATACCAAACACCAATTCCTCTCGAAGCGAACGTTGCAGTTATTTTGTTCATGTCTACACAGCATATGGATTAAAGTTCAAATAAATACTAGTTGACAGCGAATGATCGGATCAAGCTTTATATGCGATGTGGGAATCATTCAGCTTGAAGGCTATATTGCAACTGATACATTTGCAGTTATAGCATTTTTATTTTACAAGCTTGCTTGTATTGGATTGAAATGCTTTTCTTGATGAGTTTGTTGTCTCAAAGATATTTTATATTTATTTTTTATAAAACATGTTATTATCTTCCTGGTTGTAAACAAGACTTTTGCCATAAAGCTTAGGTTGCATAATTGTGTTGTGTGTTATTTTTAAATAGTTGCTATTGTATTACCAGGTCATTTTCATATTTCAAAGGATGAACATTCGTCAAAATACTTCTAGTATTTTGTTTATCCGTGATTTTAATAGATCGACTTAAACTAAAACATTTGGCTCACCGTGCACATGACATGTTATCAAAAAACCTCTTGACGCTGTCCTAGCTGACTTTTGGATGCATGGATAGCCCGGTGGTTAAAGCAATAAGCAACGGCGTCGACGTTTTACACTAAGGTGACTTTACGGTCGTTCCTTAGTTCATTACAAATTAGTTGGTACAAAAAAAATATCATTGCATGTCCGAGAGTTCTTCATGCCTACTGGTAAATTTTTATTTAGAAAAATTATTTCGCGGAATGAAAAGGATCAGAATTTAGGCATCGTTGTCCTTAAAAAATATACAGGGTGTCAAAAGACCCATCACCAAGCCGAAGTCTACTCGTTGTGGACATCATGCCAAGTCTTACTAACCAAAAATAATACCTGGGAAAAGATTTTTTTTTAAGTTTTCTCATTTTTTAAACCGCAATTAAAAGCGCGCGCGTGTAATCCTCGAAATACCTAGTTATCCATGGGGTCATAGGGCATCGAAAGAACATATTGGCGAGGTAAATGCATCGATTTTGCACCTAATTAGAAAAATTCCATACTAACTTTGAGCCTCAATATCTCCTGAACCAGTAATTTCCAAGGTATGGTGCAGAAGTTAAAAATGTTCGTAGTGATTGGTACAACATGGGATTTTAGTTTTCTTTTATGGTCTTTTTACACCCTGTATACACCTGATCTCTAGATCATTTAACATTCCTAGTTCCAAAGACAAAAGTGTTACAATACAAAAATACGACACTATCTATCAAGATCAATTGTAATATTAGATTAGGATGAAACAAATCACAAGCAATCCTTACAAAAACCATGTTGAGAAAAATGTGTATTGGTATCGGTTTGTGTATAACTAATAAATCGTATTGCTGAATGATGTATGTGCTTGTATTTATTTGTGCACGCCCTCCATAAATCACCATAGGCGTGTTTTATCCAACTTCTTGTGAGTATAATACACCCTTTCTTGTTGTTTTTGTTGATTGCAATGTAGAATTGAGATTTCTTAAGTGTTTGTGTTGAATTTCAATGGATGAAGCAAGTGCCCGTTATTGATTGCAAAAAAGCAATTGTTTTTGTACATGTAAAGGTTTAGACTTACCCTTTGGGAGCATAAGTATACAGTTTATACTGCTGGTAAGTACCTACGTAAAACTTTCCAGTTATTCCCAGTGCATTTGCAACGGATGGTAGCAAGAGCTTTATGGAAGACTTTAATATTATTATTTCCTTCATATACTATATAAGATAATATATAATTTGAAGTGGATATTTTGTTCCAACTAAACTGTCACTACATTTAATGGTGCAGGTTTGTTTCGTCTATAAGAAAAATAAATATATTATTTGGCTCGAATTCTTTCCGTCAGTTGATTCATGTTTAGAAACTGAAACGAGACACGGAAATTATTTATGGTGTGACAATTGTATAAAAAATACAACATGCTTTAGATTCTAAAGAAGTAGTATTTTAGAAGTTTGGTTGGTTGAAAATGCTATAAATTACAGCGAACTGTTAATTGCTTCAACAAATCAGCAAAGTTTTTTTATATTAAATCTTGCGATCACTTCTCAGACTATAAGAAGAAGAGCTGAAGAAAATCATAGGCTTCGAGCGGCATCCCCATTGAAGGCTATCTCCGTCTGTTGCAACTTTAGCTGCCTTTCAATTTTTAAACATCGATAATTCAGTTGTCATTATTAATGAATAGGTTCTTTTGAGCAGGTATTTTCAAACGCTTTTTATGAGCGGGTTTGGCTTAACTATTTGCAAGGGAATTTTAATGCCTTTCCAGTCTTTATTTATAGCGTTTAGCATAAGAAGCGACGCAGGCTTGACGAAAAGTACTTTGTCGGTCATACAGTGTTTTCCCGTGTGGAAATTGTAAACAAAACCTTCGTTAGGATAACCGGTGACCAACATATTATTAAGTTCGTAACTTTTCACTTTATCCTTCTTATATATATCTTAATCCTTCTTAAATACATAGACTCACGCCTGTTTCCCGAAGGGGTAGGCAGAGACCACGGAACGCCATTTGCAACGATCCTGATATATCTCTTTTGCTTCATTCCCTCCTCATGCATCAGATTCCTCATGCATGCTCTTCTGTTCAGGATACTTCTAACCTGTCTTATTTTTAGGATGTCTCCCATCTGGTCAGACAACGTCTGCCTAGGTCTTCCCCTTCGACCTGTCCCATTCACACTTACCTTATATATCTGCTTGGTCGGTCTTTCGTAATCCATCCTCTCCACATGCCCAAACCACCTTAGCCTACCTTTCTCGATGTTTGTCACTACATCTTCTTTTACCCCATAACACTCTCTTATCACACAATTCTTTACTCTGTCAGTCAAAGACACATCACACATTCTTCTCAGTGCTCTCATTTCTACAGCATTTATTCTACTTTCATGATTCTTCTGCCATACCCAAATTTCACTACCATACATAAGTGTAGGTAACTAACGTTTTGCTGTTCATAAGCGCCTTCAGAGCTCCATTCACTCTATTACCTGCATTAACTCTTCTTTCGATATCTTCTACATTCTTACCATTTCTTGTAAACAGCGTACCTAAATATACAAACTCATTCACTTGCTCCACTCGTTGTCCATCGATCATAAAATTACAAGCCGTAACGTATCCCTCCTTTTCAAAAACCATAATTTTCGTTTTACTTTCATTCACATTCATTCTTTTCCTCTCTAACGCAACATGCATGATTGTTACCACCTCCTGCAACTCCTCCGCTGAAGACGCAAGTATTACCTGATCATCAGCTTAAAGGAGGCATTTGACAAGTAACTCATTCATCTTTAATCCACAACCACTATGTTTCAAATCTTGCAAACAACTGTCCATGAAGAGGTTAAACTCAAAGTTAAAATCATTTATTCATCCAGGCCACAAAGTGACGCTTATGAACGTCGAGATTCAAGTCAAGTTAAACAGCCACGGCGACGCTACACATCCTTGTCTAACACCTGTGTCGATGGTAAACCAGTCAGTGTATGCCCTGTTTATCCTTACACAAGCTCTAGAATCCTCATAAAGGGATTTCAGTGCTCGAATGAGGCTGCTGTTCACCCCATACATCGACAGTACCGACCACATTTCATTCCTCACCACTTTATCGTATTAATCCGTCATACTGTCAAGTAATAAAAAATAATATTTAAATCGATAAACACGACATACAATATACAATAGTTTCAAAATCTAGTCATATCTGTTTTATACGTCCCGTGATTTTAAAATTACTTTAAATATTAAATGATAAGCTTCCACCAAATAGCACGGAAACAAAACAATCAAGTAAATAACACAAAAACGAAGGTTTTGTATACTCGTAGGAAATTAGTCGGCAGCAAAATAAAAGCAGGTATTATATCAGAGTCGTTTGTGATCAAAGATGTAGTATTTCCCTTTGCTCTGATATTCAATATAAAGCACCATCTTCACGAGCGAGTGTATCGCAGCTGCTAGTCACATTACTCAAGATAGTAGAGAATATCGGCGCTGTAGGTATAGAATCAGTTTCACTGCTGGCCAAAGGCCTCTTCTGATTATGAGAAGAGTTAGGCCATAGTCCACCACGCTGGCCAAGTGCGGGTAAGCAGTCTTCACGTGTCTCAGATGTGCGTCAAGCTGTTTTTCTTCCCCGTTTAGGCAGAGATAAATAACAGTTGGATTCACGCAACTTTGACCTTTTTCGTCAAATAATAAATAATCGTTCGTGAAGATTGTTCGGTGATAATGAGCCAACGAATTGTTCGCTCGTGACGGTAGCGCCTTACGCAACGATTCTTAGAAGTATGAACAACTGAACGTATAAATGTGAAACGAGAACACAAGTTTAATTAATTTGGGCCCGGTTTAAAAGTATTTGACTTTTGTGAATTAAAAATGGATGGAAGCTGGGATGAATTTTAATTTGTTTGGCATGACAGCTTTGTCTTTTTTGGGGTTAGTAGTTAATATCAGTAACATTATTTCCGTTGTAGCGCTCATAGCAAGACTTGGCTTGCCATTCGTAACAGATCGGCAAAGTTAAGCAACGCTTGCACAGGTTGCCACTTGGATGGGTGACCGTTTGTGGCATTTTCATCTGAGCGTTACCGTGCTTCGGAGGGCACGTAAAGCTGTCAGTCCCGGATCTTGTCTAAGGATAAGGGTCGTTAGGCCATGTCGGAGGCCTTTGGGCGGTCTGAAAAGTCCGACACCAGAGTTGGCCACACACTCACACGAAAAACAAACAAACAATTTCCTTTTGTTTTTTGAGTAGGTATATGAAATTAAGTAATTAATGAGGGGATGTCATTCATTTCTTTGTAACAGACATATGGTTATGATCGAATTAAAATGTGTACGTAAGCCTAAAAGTATATACCTATATGCAACCTATTAATATTTGGTAAAAACGCGAAAGTTTTTAAGGACATAATAATGTTTACGTAAAAACGACTTTACAGATTTTGGTGAAACTTTGCAATTGTTTAGCTTATGCATCAGGATAACACATATACCTTATGATAGGCACCTACGTGTGCAGTCATCCGCGTAGTCTCGGGTAGAAGTTAGTCTGCGTTATCCGATGACTTTTAAGCACATCTGTTTGTTAGTCCTTGAGATATAAACAGCTTTTTTCTCAGCTAACTTTTTGTAATTTATTGTTCACACAATTTTTACTGCCTTTATACCAAAAATATACTGCCATCAAAAACTAGGCCTCTGTTACGTCACACTTGCCGATAAAGATAAATAAGGCATTGATTTACAAAACACTTATGGGAGCTCCTAAAACAAATATAAAAATGTTTATTTTTGTTTTGGTTTTTTAATTAGTACACAAAGTTCTTTTGAAATAAACTTTGCAGGGACATAAAATAGCACATTGCCTAGCTTTTCTTGTTATATCACCTACCATAAGGGCTCCTTTTTATGCTATTGCAACCTCGCGGGCCGTACTACACCCATAAACTAGTATTCAATAATGTATGCTCTTTAAGGAAATATAGATGGGTTAAGCCCGAGGCTTAAAGGTTATGTGTGTTCAAAGTCTCGACTGGCGACACGTTTATACACCGATGCCAATGACTTCTATTTCCAAGAATATTGACGTGAAACTATATTTAGTTAAAACAAGCTTTTCATACTAAAATTGTTTGTATTGGAAAACATGTGGAACCTTTATAGAATGGAAGGTTCTAAAGTAAATATTGAGTTTTAGTCAAAAGGTTTATTTATAAAATGGCATGAAGCACCGATAGCTTATTGGAGATAACAACTGATTGCTATTCAGAGAGACTCAGGTTCAGGCTCGCACTAATGATATTTTGAAGTTAAGTTTATTTTATTGTAAATTATTTCTAGCTAAATGATGAAGGAAAACATCATAAGGAAACCTGTTCATCTGAGAGTTCTTCTAAATGTTCTTGAAAGACAATATGTGAAGTCTGCCAACGCGCACTTGTACAGCGAGGTATAGTCCTACCCTTTTTGTAATGAATAGAGGCCTGTGCACAGCAGTGGGGCAGATTATTATAAAGGTGATGATGGTATGATTATAAGTAGGACCAATAATAATTCCTAGTTAAGTTCTAAGTAAAAATAAGGAAAAAAATTGTAAACATAACAAATTAAGGATATAAAATAGAATAGCGAGCGACAATATCTTAAAAATATTATTTATTCCGCTACGAAAGATAAAATTGTCAAAAAATTTCCGAACTACAGCTACAATGGTATTCCTATAGTTGATATACGGCCGGATGCCAGTGAAAATGCAGTGTGTAGAATAGATATCAAAAGCTAACCTCTGCAACTTTCGAAAAAGCTAGTGTAGATACAGATTTGTGATAACGGTGGTAGATTGCTAGGAATTTAATAATGCCTACCGGCACAAAAACTTTTATTGACACAACTGTTCCGTCTATATGCAAACGCAGATAATAGAAAAACTCAAAAGTATATCAGCGTAGCAGTTACTAACCACTGCATATATACGTGCAATTAAAGAGCCACCTGTTGGTATAAAAAAAACAAATCATTTAGACAAGTCCCATAATTTTTAACATTGAGTATACTAAAATATGCTTTTCAGCAAGTGAAAAGGAATTTCAGCAAAACATCGTAATAGACATTTCGTCAGTCTCATGAGTATAAACAAATTTAGGAGCAAACACTGCAGCGAGGAAATTATAATATGTAGTGCAGAGACATCTGAAAATCCAATAACTTTTTCATCTATCAAACTCACACTTTTTGCCGACAAACTTTGTTAAACGTAATAGTTGTACAAATATTGAACCAATTGATAGTAAAATATAAATAAAGACTCTGAATCACATTATGGGATTTAAACGGAATCGTTTCTGAACATGGAGCGTCATCAATACTCAAGAGGTAGCTCAGGTAGCTGTAGCAGCAGTAGAAGACTTTCTATTAAGTCTGCACTCAAAAAGACCGACAAAATTGTAGGATTTGTAAAGTTTTAATTATTTCTCTATAAATATAACTCATAAGAAAATGCCCGCAGCTACGACCGCCTTTTTTATAAAGCCATGTCTGCCCGACCCCATGAGAATTGCGGGAAATCCTTTCTTAGTGTACCCCTACACTCTCAAAGTAACCTACATACATGCCCAATAGTTTCGGCTATAGGTGGTATGTCGGTCAATCAGTAAAGCAAGCATCTTATGTATTCAGGTAAAGATTGTTCTCTATTCAACAGTCTAAAACACGTCCCCTCAAGGTTATCACTTGACCTTGAGGTCAGATTCTACCGTGATATTAGTCCCCGCTTTTATTCAGTCTCGTTCAGTACGAAGCAATAACGGCGTCCCTAATTCGTGAGCCGAAACCGCCGGCACGCGTGCGATGCACACATAATATTGAACAAGCTCCGCCACCGCGGGGAATATTAAAACTTCAATGTTGAGAAGTACAGAAGTGGTACCGTTTTGTTTGTTTTTATGAAATCTCTTACGTCAAGTATGTGAGTAAGTGTTGTATAGCGGTTAAAGAATTTGCTACCTCAAACGATAATCTCTACACTTGGAATCAATTACTTTTAATCTTGTAAGGGAGTTTCAATTACATTTATTTCTGCTTTTGAAGCCAATTAATCAACTTTATGGAAAGGAAGCGGAAGATTATTTAAACCCCTCTAAGGTCTCTTGGTTAATTTTTTAAACCCCTTTCTTTTATCGTTATCTATCCAACTGTTACTGTCTTCTTTGTTGGTAGTGTAATTTGGGGTTAACTTTGTATCCAACGTTGAAAACCTGACTGCAGATTTATATATGACCCAAAACAACTTTTGTGAATTAAACGCAATTTTATTCAAGTAATTTTAATTATATAAATCAAATTAAATTTACTATTGCAATTAAATTTGAATTAATTTAATGCTTTAATTCAAGTAACATAAAACAGATACATATTAAAAGATTTCATTTTAAAGCAGTTAGCAATAATGCTTTTTTTATGCTCATTTATATAATTAGAATCTGAACTTTGGTCTAGACAGAACAATTCGTCCTTTAACAGACAAACTGGCAATAATTATGCCAAAGCCTTCCTAACCAAGAATATTACGTCCAATAGTTACACTTTCAAGCTATTATTCAAATGGAATTTTCCGATGCACTTTTAATACAAGTTTATACGAGCAACCTTCTCGAGCCATTAAAGCAGGCCGGTTGTCTAATTAAATACATTCGGGCCATTTGCCTGTCTATTGCAGCTTATGGAGGTAATTTATGTACCTCAGTAAACATGGCACTAGTCGAGTTTATTACGAAAATACTTCTGTTGTATTTTTATTTGGATGCATTACTTTTCACTAGATTCGTGTGATTCGCGCGTTACATTATGGTGTAATAATTGAGGATTAAGAAAAGTGTACTTATATTATGAAATTACGCTATGCAGTAATTATAATTATTGATATCTTTTGAATTTGTAGATTTTGTCACTGGGGATGGCGTAAGGGTTCTGACGATGTTTTATACAGTCAATTCAGTTAGGCATTTAGAAGTTATATTGGAATAAAAGGAATTTAATACATGTGTTTTGGCGCAATGCCTCATTAAATATTATATCAAAATTTCAATAAATCAAATTTCTTGTAACAAAAATAATCAAATTTGTAAATCATTAGTTTATCTGTCCAATATTTATGATATCTGTGTTAACGTAATTCACTCATTCATTTAAGGCAGGCGTTTCCGCATTATCATTGTATAAATTCACCTTTCACTTTGCATTCAGAACCGACGCGAGACGCTATATATTTTTGTAAAATAGTAAAATTCAATACAATCAAAGTCAACACCAATTTGAGTTTTATTTATAAGGCTCCAGTGTGTCTGGCGAAGACATATTTTGGTGGCCCATGAGGGGATTTGCAAAATCAACACGAAAAGCAACAAATTTGCGTCATCGCGGTCGGGTGGACAACGATTGGCCAAAGATCGTTCCAGAAGGAAGGAAATTGGACCAAGCGCGTTTGCTGGGAGGAAGACCGGGCAGTGGAGCATCTAAAGCTGCGCACCGTCGTCGGATTTCATGAGATAAGTGTCCAAAACCTTATCCTAATCCCTTCCCAACGTCACCGTCACCTCGTTCCAAATACCTATTTCTAAATCCTATTTTTTATGGTCAAAACCTGTTGCATACGATTTTTATTGCAAATTCAACGCAATTAAATACCATTTATTTGAATTAACTACTAAAATATCTACTAAATTGCATCACAAAACGTGAAAAATTTCTACCCACATCAGAAAATATCAATGAATTTTTTTGTCGAATTTGAATTTGTTATCACATTTCTTTTAAATATTTTAAATTAATCTTTAATTTACTTGGCGTTTCATATTTTTGGTCAAATTAGTGCAAAAAACAGCGCCAAGTTGGTGGCCCATTAGTCTAAAAATACAAGGTCGTAATTATTATTTAAATTTTTACCGCCGGACCATTTCAGGGTTCTCGGAGGGCGTTCACGCATCCACGGATCCTGCCGGTTCACCCACCGCAGACTACGCTGATTGTTGTCGCAGTGGCTGTCTGCATATCAACAAAATAAGGAGCGTGAGAATGTTATATTATTAATTACTGTCATTTTGTCTTTTCCCTCTGGTTAACGAACGAATTATTATTGTCGTTATATAATTTCACATTAATAATTGCCTATTTGCATAACAAATTACGGAGGCAAGGCGTAGCGGTAATTCTTGCACTATTTGTTTTTTTTGAATTTTCGTATCACTCGAATTACCGCTCGAATTGGAGCCGCCCGACTGGGGTAGTACCTCCACCTTACAGAAAAGCCGCAGCTAAACATTATTGCCTTTGGGTAGTATTGTTCCTGTGAGCGAGTAAGGTAGCCAGAGCTCCACGGGGAAAGGGGTTCAATAGGGGTAGCAACACGCGAGAAATACTTTTGTGTTGCAAGTAGCCATAGGCTACAGCAATCGCATACCATAAAGCGTGCCGTAGTTTTTTAACCGACTTTAAAAAAGGAGGTTATTGTTTTTTTTGTTTGTTTATAATCATGAGTATCTCAACAGAAGTAGACAAAACTAATTTGAAAGAACTAAAAGAATTAAATATAAAACGTAGTTTTATTAAATGTCAAGTAACAAAATTTAAGATTTTTTTAAGTAATGTAAACCAGAAAGGGGATTTGACAAGTGTTGACTTAGCTGAATTAACTCTTAAACTTGGCAAGTTTGAATCGTTATCATTAAGATTTTTGAGGATTTGGATAAAGGTTTTGAATTCAGAGAATTTATCTAAAGAAATTGATGAACGTGAAGGCATTGAACATGATTTTATCGTAAATATTGCCTCGACAAAGAAAATTGTCGACGATTACAACAAAGCTGAGCATAGACGTGACTCAGCCTCCCATGATATGAGTGTTGTTTACTCTCACAATTGCAATGACAACCATACCATGGGGTTCAAATTACCACAAATACAAATTGCAAAATTTGATGGAACCTATTTTCGATGGCTAGAGTTTCACGACACTTTTGATAGTTTAATTCATAAAAATACTAAAATTTCGTTCATTAATTTCATATCATAAGCGGCTAGAATAGTAAGCAATCTCGAAGGGTCATCGAAAAATTATGCTGAGGCGTGGAGACTTCTCTGTGACCGTTACAATAACAAGCGGCTCTTGACAAATCAACACTTTAAGTGTTAATTGAACGTTCAACCGCTGTCGCGTGAGTCTGAAAAGTCACTACGATACTTGGTAGATCACATGACTAAGAATTTACGTGCTTTAACTACTCTAGGCCAACCTACAGACAAATGGGATATGTTATTGATTTATATATTGTCACTAAAATTAGATACTCAAACTCTCTCAAAATGGGAAGAGTTTCGAAATACTCTTGACGAAATACCTACATTAACTATATTTCACAAATTCTTAACAGATCGTGCAGATGTTTTAGAGTCTATTAATAGAAATATTAACAGTAAAGTTTTACCTACAACATCACGAAACAATAATATACCAAATAGCAATCCGTATAACCGTAATACTACTTCACATACTAAAGCGCTCACTGCCATTAATACTCCAAGGGCAAATAGTCTTGTATGTATTATCTGTGAGGCCCGTCACAGGATTTATGATTGTCCAGTGTTTAAATCAAAGGGCGAAGATAGATTAAATTACGTCAAAAAATACAAGTTATGCGCTAATTGCCTTCGTCAAGGGCATCCAGTTAACGACTGTCGTATGAGACCGTGTCGCGAATGTTATTAACGGCATAATACGTTACTGCATATACCTCGACATTCTATATCTAATATTTCGACCAAAATATGCGATAGTGATAACTCTAAAACTATTGTTAATTATTCTACACAAGGTCAACAAGTACTTTTATCAACAGCCCTAAATGAAATTTGCAATCCAAGCAGAAACCAAAGGACGAAGGTCCGTGCACTATTAGATAGCGGCAGCCAGTCCACTTTTATAACCAAATCACTGCAAAATACTCTAGCGTTGCAATCTAGTCGTTTAGATAATTTACAGGTGATAGGTATTGGCACCAATCGTTCAAATCACATGGTAGAAACATGCACGGTTCAATTAAATTCATTAAATACTTCATTTTCTGTACAATTAGAGCTTACATCTGAGATACCTAAGTCTCCTATAAACATAAAAAATCTAAAATTACCTAAAAATATAATTCTGGCCGATCCTTCATTTTTTAAGCCATCAACGATTGATGTGCTGATCGGTGCAGATATATTTTGGGACATCATAAGGAATGAACAAAAGTGCTTAGGTCCCCAATTACCAAAATTGCACGATTCCAAATTAGGATGGCTAATTTCAGGCCCTATATTTACAAAAAGGTCAAATGCCAATTCTATACAATGTAGTCATGTATCAATTTTAAAAGAATCAAACTATGAAGTAGACAACATGCTTCCTATATCCTGAAACCTCGAAAAGGTTCCCCAAAAAGTAATTTTAACCAAAAATAACAAATATTGTGAGCAACATTTGTTCTCAAACAGTATAAGATTAGAGAATGGTAGATTTAATGTGAAGTTACCGCTAAAGGATTCTCTCGATTGCTATGTATTCGCTAAAAAACGTTTTAAACGAGATCCTAAACTAAAGACCGATTGCTCTGACTTCATAGCTGAGTACAAACGGTTAGGTCATCTCGCTGAGGCTCAGGTAATACCTGACTCCTCCTATTTTCTACGCCATCAAGCTACACTTAAGAATTCTAGCGAATTCACTTAATTAAGTATGCTTTTTGATGGCTCCTCACGGTCATTTGGTTTCTCACTAAATGATAAACTATTGTCACAGTCATTTAAAATATTCAATTCCTTAGGATTTCTAAACCCAAACAAAGGTACGTGGTATATATCCCGAAAGACAATTTAAAATAAAATGACATGTCCTCCAAAATTCGAAATTCCAAGGTTAGTAACGTGTAATCACCCTGTTTATATAGAAATGCACACATTCAGTGATGCTTCGCAATACGCTTACAGTGCGTGCGTATAGATACGATCAATAGATGCGCACAATAATGTTTGTGTCAAGTTATTATGTGCTAAGTCTAAAGTCGCTCCCGTGAAGTCAACAACAATACCGCGGCTCGAGTTGTCCGCCGCATTGCTCGCTGCTCGTTTATGTAAGTCAGTCACGGATAGCTTGAGAAACCAACCCTCAAGTATTGTACATTGGTGCGACTCAAGTATCATTCTAGCTTGGTTACACAATGATCCAAAGAAATTAAAAGCTTTTGTAGCCAATCGAATATTGGAAATCTCTGAGCTAACTAACCCATCGTCATGGCGTTATGTTCCCACTTCATTGAATCCAGCAGATCTCATTTCTCGCGAAGTCAATGCCAGCCAATTGTTACCCCTGAAGCTGTGGTGGCATGGTCCAGATTTTTTGTCTAAGAGTCAGTCAGAATGGCCTCTATTAAATAAATGCAATTTGGATACAGTACCTGAACTAAAATACAATGCGGTCACAACTTTCGATACGATTATTAATTTTAACAATTTTTCAAAGTTAAATAGGTTACAGAGAACCATTATGTCAATGCAGAGAACAATGTGTTCCGGTAAACGTTTTATTCATAATCTAAAAAATCCTAGTAATAAAATTAAAGGTGATCTAAGTGTAAACGAATTAAATAATTCTTTTAACATACTATGTTCTATGGCGCAACGTCAGCATTCGCACTTGAATATAGTCAGTTAATTATTATTATATTATTCTAGATTTAACGCTTAATGGCTTCTAGAATATCATCTAGAATAATTTCACTATCACCATTCTTTGATAAGGCATGTAATGTCATACGGGTAGGCGGAAGGATTGATGCTTCTGCATATGCCTACGTAAAAAAGCATCCTGTGTTGCTTCACGCATCTCATAGGCTTACTGAGTTGTTATTTCAACGGGAGCATGAAGCAAAAAAAGTTTGTAGCCGCCTCAAAAGAAATAGGCAATTTTTTAAAACATAACTCTGAACCTCTGTGTGACTTTGCAGGTCAAAATAATATAAAATTCAATTATATTCCTACATATAATGAACTAGCAGTAGACATCATGGCAATCAATGAAACATTGCTACGGGAAGGAGAGGATGGGCGTGCGCCGACACTTTCAATCTACCGCCTTCGTCACGTGCCCCGACCCTCGAATGTGCGGGGAGTCCGGGGCGGTGGCGTTGGCTTTTATGTGCGCCGCGACCTCAAGGTTCGAACCATGGCACACCCAGTCGCACCGAATGTCGAGCAAATGTGGCTCAAACTCACGATTAACTCGCAAATTTTGATCATTGGCACGGCATATAGACCAGCTTGGCTAGACATGAACACCTTTCTGGATGCGATTACTGACTCCTTAACATTATTTAATAAAGCCGACAAAATCGTACTTCTTGGCGACTTCAACTCAAACTGGCTGGCTGGCTGGCAAAGTAATGATAGCAATACTATCTTATTAAATTTCGTTTTTACAATGTATCAGTCTTGATCAGGTGATCCAGCAGCCAACTCATTTTACCGATCACAGTGAGACCCTAATCGATGTTGTATGCACTGATGCTCATATCAACAACATTTCAATTCAACATAAACCAGAACTAGGTCATCATGCCATCATATCTGTAACATTGCAAATTAAAATTAACAAGCCTACCCCACAGTGGATCAACCATAGATTATACACTTATACTGGTATAGATGCGCAACTCTCAGTTCGAAATTGAAGTTCAATAGGCATCCTCGACTGACCTCGACTCTAGATGGCGTACAAATCAATTGTATTTTTATTCGATCGTATAGATGACGTTAGTAGTGGATTCATTTTTCAGAATAAAATAAATGTTTAATTTTGGTGTTAATAAATAAGTAAATGACAACTGTTATGAAAATATGCAATTTAAAAGTAAAAAAATATAAAAATCACAAAATGTAATTCGTGGTAAGCGTGGATTCGATCCACGGACTTCTCAGATATGAGCCCAACACGCTATCCACTGCACCACGGAGTTCTTAAGATGGTTGGCGAAATTACCGTTCAGTTGTTGCTTTTTCTTTAGTTCTTACAATCATTGGTAGATGGTGCTGATTTATATGAAATTTACCCATGTAGGGAGCTTTCACGGCCCTGGGATCAACTATAGGCCGTTAAAGCACATAATGCCAAATGTTTTTGAGGCTGACCTCAACAAATTAGATTGGGCTTATATAACTGTCCAGGAAAATGTGGGTGACATGGTGTCATTATTTAACACCTTAACACAACTTTATTTGATATGCATGCACCAACAACCAGTATTTTAATTAAAGATAAATCTCTTCCGTGGATTACAGAAACAATTAAAGAAATGGTAAAATTACGTAATAAGCTATAAATTAAGTAAATCTATCATACACAAAACTTGTTATAAAGACATGAAAAATATCGTAGTAAATGCAATCGAAAACGAAAAAAGAGCCTACTTCGAGACATATGTAAACAGACATATCAGAAACCCAAAGAAGTTATGGTACAATCTGAAATCTACAATTAAAATCGGCAAACCAAGAGTACATGATTTACCGTTAACATTTAATGATCCAGAGGATCTTAACAGACATTTTTTAAACATTCCTGGTAATGATGCAGTTCTATTATCTGATCTGATTTACCTTGAGATGGATATGTTCCACTCACATTCCTTCAGTCTTGAGCTTGTTAGTGAAGAATTAGTTCTGTTGTACATTAAAAGTCTAAAATCGATATATGCCCTTGGTATTGATAACATTTCACTGGACATGCTGATGATGACTCTTCCACATAGTCTGCCATAGATCACAGAAATCATTAACAAATCAATCAATTTTTCTACCTTTCCTGGTGGTGGTAAGCAGTATCTTGAGAAGCATGACATAATACCTAAGAAGCAGTCTGGATTTCGCCAGGGACACAGCACAACTACCACTCTCCTTGATGTGGTCGATGATATACTGGAGGCTAGGGACCAGGGTATGGGTACTTTGCTCACACTGCTGGATTTTTCGCGCGCCTTTGAAATAATCAATATTTCTCTTCTTCTGGCAAAACTTTCATTTTATGGGTGTGACTCAGCAACAGTGAAATGGTTCCACATGTTGCTGACATTTTCATGGAGGACTTCGAGGCGCGAGCCCTGCAGACTGCGACCATCACACCGAGGTTCTACAAGCGGTATGTAGATGAAACTTTTAAAATTTTACCAACAGATAGTGTTAATGTATTCCTAGACCAACTTAATTCTATTCATAACCACATTAAATTTACAATGGAATTAGAGGCAAACAATTCTTTAGCTTTCTTAGATGTACTTGTTATAAGGAACAAAAACAACTCTTTGAGCCACACTGTGCATAGGAAAAAGACACATACAAATAGGTACTTAAACGGTGAATCTCACCACCATCCTAAACAGTTAGTTACCGTAGGAATGTCTTTGTTTCAGAGAGCCCGGGGGATCTGTGACAAGAAACACCTGGACGCCGAGCTTCAACATGTCAAGCAAGTTCTGCAAGACAACAAGCTCCGACCGCCGCGCCAACGTCACAGATCCCCGAAGAACAAGCCAACCACAGTAAAAAGACAACCTGCTGTCCTCACATACATCAAGGGCGTGACCGACAAGATTGGCTACATCTTGAAGCGAGCTTCAATCAAAACTTTCTACAAGCCGCCAACGAAGATAAGCCAATTATTACCATCTGTCAAGAGTCAGTTACCCTTACAAGAGGCTGGGGTTTACAAGATAGACTGTGAGTGTGGGCTCTCATACATTGGACAAACCAAGAGAAGCATAGGCATTCGACTAAAGGAACATATAGCTGACATTAAACACAAACGCTCGACGAAGTCTGCTGTGTGTGAACATGTAGAACAAGGAACCAACCATTACTTGCGATTTGATAAATCACAGACACTCGCAAAAGAACATCGCTTTATTCCAAGAATGATACGTGAAGCTATTGAAATTAAAAAACATCCTAATTTCAATAGGGAAGATGGTTGGAATGTTCCTCCAGCTTGGGACCCTGTTATCAGGCTAATGAAACCCAAGAAGGACAAAGTCACCAGAAGACATTGAAACGTAAAAAGGACCTTTCTGGTGTGTGCTGTTACGTTATCCCTACTAGGGGGTGTCTAAATGAGAAGCGTGGTTAAATGTTACAATAAAAATTGATTTAATTGCCAAATAAATTTTATACATCAATTAGCAAGCGTTACTTAAATGAAAAAGATTACGATTTATGTGATATTTAGAAAAATTAACACAGGGTCGCGTAGTTCGGCGAGGGGTGGGTTTGTGTGGAGAATCCAGCTGCCGATAGTCCAGGATAGTTGGTCAACTTAACTCCGAGCTGTAGTCGCCGCAGAAAAGGCGCGCGAAGCCAACGCGTCCGCTTATATAGAGGCTCGCAGTGTGGTGGGGACGGAACATGCAGGCAGCCGGGAGGCGGTGTCGTCCCGACGTCACAGCGATGTCACACACTCCCCCCATTAGGCCAGAATTTTCCCATAGGGAAAATTCTGTGGCTGGTAGGCGGCAACTGCATTCGGAGACCCTGTAACAGATGAGTGGTAGTGGTGTCAGTAGGTTAAATACGAGGCAACTATTAACCCTGAAAGAGGAAAAAAACAAGTATAACCCTCGGCCATTCATACGTCACCAAGCATTGAACGTTCCTATAACCTGACATTCATCACATTCAAAAAGGCCTACACACTATCATACGCATGAACAAGCCAACATTCATTCAAGATGCGAGTCGCATTCATTATAATACACGACGCGCGAAGAGGTATTATACGTGAGTTTTATAGTAAATAGTCACCCAGTCTATGTTGGTAGGCACCACCTGACCACCCATATTCGATAAGTGAAGTTAATTGAAAGAGTATAAGTCGTAAACCAATATTACGATCTTACTATATTAAGATACTGCAATCATACGATTAGTTGGCAGTATCACAAACAAATTGCTCATTAACAAGGTAGATGCAATATTGCAAGGACAATTTGTATTCATTTAAAATGGAATAACAATGAAGGTTTGAACCAGTGAACACGTGAGTCATCACTGCGCGCTTGGCGCCGGCCGCATTCCATTCTCGCGGACAAATAACTGGTTTCTGATTATGATACAAAATGAACAACGGCAAATACACAATTCGGAATAGGTTGCAATGTATAGTACATCACCGCAGGAGACAATCGATGACATAGTGTACACAACCATAGTTAAAAACATAAAAAAATATTCACGGCAAGATGTAATGTATAGTACATCGTCGAAGGAGACTGTCGACGACATAGTACACACTACCATAGTTAAAAACACAAAAAAAACACAATCGAGAATCGAACCACAGACCGATCCGACAACAACCTTTCAGCCACTGAGCCATAAGGGTTTTTTTTTTATTATATTTCGATCAGTCATTACCAAAGCTATAAGTAACAAGATATATGGGTACATGATTTAGCTGTAATTAGGAGTTAAAGATTTTTATATTATTTGTAACGAAGTGTTAAGTTATTTTAGTGATTAATTCATTAGTGATGAGCATTAATCATTACATTCTTAAACTTTGTAGTGAGTTAATTTAAGATCCTTTATATGGAAATCACCAAGAGAAACATATCTGATGTTTATATAGTTATGTGAAATTAGATAGTTATCAGATGTTTCGATAATTAGTTAGATAAATAACAGATTCTTTGTAACAATATTACATTTAATAAACTTTATTACAATTTATAACTGAAACACTTATTCATTTTATGTTAGCATGTTTGTCGCACGGGTGATCGATTTTCACGGGATGGCCGGGATCGATCACTCGCCGAGCAATAAAAAGAGATGCTTAGGTTGTCTTACGGGAAATAAATAAAAATATCACCAGGACAGATTAAACTCGCGTTATATTCCAGATTCACAATTTTGGTTAATAAAAGAACCGACACTAGGGGTTAACCGGCTAGATAGTTATCCAGGGCGTAGGTCGTAAGTTAACACTCCACAGGTCCACGGATGGATACTCAGCTTTCACGTGTCCCAGCCGAAGAAAAAGCAAACCAACTACGTGTGTCGCCGGTATATATGTCGTCGGCAAGCGGGTTTGGGTCCCCACTCCAGTGCGTCATCGTAGTGGGGCTCGCAAGCGCGGAGGCACGACGTCACACACCCCCCCCGTTAGGCCGGGATTTTCCCTAAGGAAAATTCCCTAGCCCAACGGGCGTAGCAGCCCTGAAGATACTCCCTGGAATTAGAGAAAACAGGGGCATGAGTACCTTGAACAAGTGACAACCCTATACGCTAATTAGTATACCTAAATAATAATGACCCACGCTTGCATTCTTCACGCGTACAACGGCAGTCTGAACTTGAACATAAACATTTATCATTCCTAATTCATCACACATACCTACAAGTAAATGCCAAGGCCAGTGTAATGGCCCAATAGCAAAGATAACAATCTATGGAGAAGCGCTTAGGGTAATTATTAGGTAATAATGGTTTGTAGATATAAGAACTTGATCTAGCCCTACGACTTAAAAATCTTGGGTTCGGCCTTTGCCACTAGATAAGTAAACTTTTTGAATATAGTTAGGTGTAACAACAAATTTTTCGTAACGATGAACAAAAGTAATATAAGCCTCAGACACGACCGGACCGCTCAATGTCAAAGGAAAGAATTTAATAAATATTTTGCTCTAATTAATACTACAACACGACCAGTAAACACCTTTTGAATGTAAACAATGGTGAATCATTAGTTAGGCATTTATTTATCGGCGCGTCGCTGAGTGAACGCGCGTGCGTCATAACGACAACTAGGTAGGTACGATTCGACTATTCCGAGCTCGCGACGCACGGTTAATTACTCTGAATGTTTATAAAGTACCTATAATAACAATTGATTATGGAATTTATACAGAATTAAGAATAACAACAGAACTTCAGAACAAGGCACAGCGAAAAACAACACGCCAATCAATATGCATTTATAGAAAATACACATGCGAGAATCGAACACTAGACCGATCCTACAACGACTTTTTAACCATTGAGCCATAACTGATAGATAAACAACAGATTCTTTGTAACAATATTACGTGTAATAAACTTTGTTACCATTTATAACTGAAACATTTATTCATTTTATGTTAGCCTGTTTACATAAATCATTAACACAACACAATACATTATCTTGTGGGCTTCGACTCGAAAACATAAGAACCATTGTTGGCCTTCACAAATGATTATGTAGGTAATTATAACTTAGTGTAGATATGCGTCTTACATTGTTGTGTTTATGCTTTTATTATTCTTTGTAATTAATCAACTTTAGATCTTTGATGTGCCATTCTCCTAAAGGTTTACCGGCCATGTCGTTAAGTTTGTATACTAGAGGTGACTTTTTTGAGGCAATCTTACATTTAATAAATTTAGGCGCCAATTTCTTGCTAAAGTATTTATCCTTGTCACTAAGTAGAAACGTTCTGCGCCAAACTATATCACCGACATTGAATTCTGCCGGTTTACGGCGAAGATTATAAGATGAACAATTTCGTTGGTGGGCCGACAACAGAGCTGAATGTACCTTCTCGAAAATAGAGGATAAGCAGCCTAAAGTTTCGGCATAGCCGTCCCGTGGTTCGAGCACCATATTGGAATTAAATTCCTTGTCAATATACTGAGAACCACATGTTATGACCTCCCTACCAAAAACAAGGAAATTAGGAGAATAACCAGTAACCTCACTAACTGCGCAGTTAAGGGCGAACTGAACCTTAGTGATTAAAGTGTCCCAGATTCGATGATCAGATTCTATGAAAGTTGAAATAGCTGTAATAATGGTTTTGTTGTAGCGTTCAACTGAGTTAACGTGGGGAGTATACAACGGTGTAAAATGCAAATTTGGAATTTTATATTTTGACAACATACTTTTAAAGGTTGCGCTAATAAATTGTTTACCGTTATCCAAAACAATAGTAGATGGAATTCCATGCACCAAAAATACATTTTCCTCGAGAATTTTTGTTATCACTTCTGCAGTTGCCCGTTTAATGGGGAAAAGCAAACAATATTTAGAGAAACAACAACTGACCACAAATATAAAAGTGTTTTGTTTTCTGCTGGGGGGCAATGGACCAATCAAATCAATACTAATCGTCTGAAAGGGCTTTTGACATGATTTGGGTTTTCCCATTAGACCTAAATTTGGGTGGTTTTGGTGTTTATGGGTGATACAAGGTTCACATGAACTGACGAACTTGACAACATCGGAGTACATACCAGGCCAAAAGTAATTAAGTGCAAGACGTTTGTATGTCTTAAAGATACCCAGATGTCCAGCAGTGGGCGAAGAATGATTCTCCCTTAGAATGTCAGTTCTTTGGTCAGACGGAATAACCTCTTTCCATTGAAATTCTCTAGTGAGAGGGTTTAATGTTTTTTTAAAACAATACAATTTATTGTTTATTACTTGATAGTTAACAAAGGAAGTCGGAGAACTTAAACAGCCTTTATAGATATTTAAATACCAAGGATCATTAGTAGAAACTGGTAAATTCTGATTAGGATTAATATCTATATTTATATCATTAGCAATAGCAGAAACGGGTAAAGAGCGAGACAGAAAATCAGGTAAAACGTTATCGGAACCCCGACGATGACGTATTTCGAAATTATAGGAAGATAAGCGAACTCCCCATCTGGCTAACCGCCCAGTAGGGTTATTCAAGGTCAAGAACCATTTCAAAGCAGCGTGATCAGTGTAAACAATAAACTTTTTACCATTTTCAACATAACAACGCCAGTGTTCTATAGCAGATAGAACAGCCAGGGCCTCTCGCTCAGTGGCACTGTAATTTTTTTCTTGCTTACTGAGTGATTTGCTATAGTACGCTATGACTCTTTCCTCACCATTTAACCTTTGACAGAGGATCGCGCCAAGACCAAAATCGCTAGCATCTGAGTGTATTTCAAACGGTTGCGAGTAGTCAGGACAAGCCAACACCGAGGAGGAAATCAAACAATTCTTTAGGTTATTAAACGCCTCATTAGCCTCTGTCGTCCAGCAGAATGGAGGTGCGTTTTTACTTTGAGATGTTAACTTATTTAAGGGTGCAGCAATAGAGCTAAAATTCGGTATAAAACGCCTGTACCACGAGGCTGCGCCTAAAAATCGACGTACTTCTTTTCTATTAGAAGGAGTGGGATAATTTTTCATTGAATTAACTTTATCCGGATCGGGATGCAATCCACTAGAGTCGACAACATAGCCTAAATATTTTAGTTTATCTCTAAAAAATTGACATTTTTCGAGATTAATTGTTAAATTAGCGCTTTTTAGTTTATCAAGAATGCGTAATAAAAGAGTAATATGCTCGCTGAAGCTGGACGTGATACAGATTATGTCATCGATAAAACAGAAAACCTTATTTTCAAATTCTGGGCCATAAAATAAAATATCAACTAATCGTTGTTGAGTAGCTGGCGCATTCGTAAGACCGAAAGGCATTCTTTTGAATTGAAATGTGCCACGCGTGGGAATATAAAAGGCTGTTTTGCAACGGTCCTCTTCTTTAATTAATGTTTGCCAAAAAGATTTAGACAGGTCTAAACTAGACAAGTATTTAGCATCTCTCAGATTATCTAAAATTTCCGAAATATAAGGCAAGCTATAAGCATCTTTTTTTGTAACGGAATTTAATTTTCGACTGTCCAAACAGAAACGCAGTTCACCATTCTTCTTTGGTGTCAAAATGACCGGATTTGACCACGGGCTTTCTGATCGTTCAACAACATCCTCTGAGAGCATGTCGTCAAGATGCTTTATTAATATTCTTTGTTTATCGGGAGACATGCGATAAAATCTTTGCCGAATAGGGGGACAATCACCTGTATCAATTGAATGAGAAATGATATTTGTGCAACCGAGACCCCGCTTCTCGTATGAAATATCGGTAAATTTAGAAATAATGTTGTCAGCGGTAGCTCTCTGGTCGACTGTAAGATGATCATAAGAAACAAGATGTGTAGGGGGAACTGCCTGCAACTCCATTACTTGAGCGTCAGACTTGTTCACAATCAAAACAGACTCCAATTTGTTAGGAAATAGGCCAAAGCTTCGCCAAAAATCCATGCCAAGGATAAGGGAATTTTGAATCCCAGGTACAACATGAACTTCTAAGTTAATCAATTTATCCTGAAACTCGAAGGGTAGAAACACCGATCCCAAGGACTCAAATCGTTCACCGCCTGCTGTTATTAACCTTAAAGGTTTCGATTTATCCAAAACATTGTCTTTCAAAAATAAGTTATGCAAATTATTACCTAAAATTGTAACGCAAGATCCAGAATCTAAAAGACCTGTGGTAGGTATTCCGTTTAATTTTAGAGTAACGTAAGGTAAATATTCTACTTTAGAATTACGGATTGAGGAAATATGATAGCTATTAAAGAATTTTTTTAAAAAGTCTAACCAATTATTCCACTCTGTTTTATTACAATTAGTTGTATAATTTGATTTTCCACAATCCTTATTAACTAGTTTTTTGAAACTGTAGGGGTCGACTTAGATTTACAATTGGGGCAGTCTGACACCTTGAAACCCTTTGTGCCGCACTTAAAACAGATTAGGTAGTGTGGCTGACGGCAATTACGTAATGAGTGCGAATTGCATCTACAACGCACGCAAAAAGTTTTATTTATATTAGAAGTACTCGATACGGCGCTGACTTGTGGCACAGACTTGTATCTCGATGTATCGGCGACAGAGTTATATTTATTGAAGTTATTATGATTGTAAACATTTTTGTTTGAAGAAAAATTAGAAAACGGATAATTATACGCTAGATCGGGTGCTACAGTATTCTTTGAAACTTTAGGGGGTTCGGAAAATTGCTTACTGCGACTTTGGTAATTTTCGAAAAGACGACAAACTTCGACCAGACTATCAACGTCAACAACCTTTGCAGTGAGCAGACAATTAGTGTAACAAGGTCTAATATTATTTAGTAAAATTTCTAGCTTCTCCGAATCAGCGATAGGAGAACTAAGTCGCGAAAACAGACCGTGCATTTTTGCCACGTAAATAGTTATTGATTCGTTCTCGCCTTGTGAGCGCTGACGAATCTCCGTCATAAGACGGTAATCGTAGTTATGCGGACTAAAATCTCGTTTTAAAAGTTCGCAAAGTTCTAACCAAGTCTTTACGTTATTTTTAACAGAACGATACCAAACTAATGCGTCACCCGAAAATATTTCAAAAGCGAAAGACAACATCTTGTCATGTGGAATAGATCTACAGGACATAAATTCATCAATTTTTTCAATAAAAGATCTTACACATGATTTACCGTTAAATTTGAATTTACCTAATTCCGAGAAAAGCTTACGGTCGTAATTATAGGAAGTGTTTCCCTCTGCCACTGAGCAATCCGACCGCGAACTACGACGCGTGATTAATTGTAATTTCGCATATAAGTCATTAAATTTATTCCACACAGACTCAATTTTTTTAATATCAAGACTGCCGGTATCCACCCTATTCAGTCGATGAAAACAATGGTGAAGCACGGTTTCGACCTTCTGTTGAAGCTCGGAGGTATAGTTTGCTTCCAACATAGATAAGTGTCTATTTGATCTTAATAACGACTTTTCCACTTCAGCCACATCCTCCTCTGGTGGGAAGGGTGAAGATAATATATCCTCCGAGGGAATTTTAACTGAAAGTTTAGCGATTTGTTTGCGGGGATCGTCAGGCTTTGAAACGCCGCGTATTGTGGTCTCATATTCTAATTCCGCTTTAGTTAATAATGAGAAATTTATAATGTAAGCCATTATTACAAAACAATAATAGAAAATCTAAGTATTTACGCCGGTACTAGAAAAAAAATTAAATATCGCCAGAAAATCGAATACCGTGCTAAAAAAGCTGAAATACACTAAATTATACAATGGTGTGATGATTGGTAAAGGATTAAGAAAAATTACTTAAAGGTCACTCAAAGGTTGAATCACAATATTTTTTCGCGAACACGAGGCACGTAGTTCAACGGCAAAGCGGTTAGAACCGGTTGGCGACTGGGCACGCTGCCCGCAGTGAAACGTGATTTTAGACCGACGTTAATTAAATCACCGTTATGTTATTTACACAGTTAAATTGCTTATGGCCAACCAAAATAGATAGAAACTGTACCTGTACGCAATTCACCACACCAGAATATATGCACACACAGGAGAAAAATATACAAGAGAAAAAGAAATTATTTCACTCACCTGTAAAGTGCTAACTTACGTTTTAAAAATATATTTAAAAATTCTATTGGGCGCCAATGTCGCACGGGTGATCGATTTTCACGGGATAGCCGGGATCGATCACTCGCCGAGCAATAAAAAGAGATGCTTAGGTTGTCTTACGGGAAATAAATAAAAATATCACCAGGACAGATTAAACTCGCGTTATATTCCAGATTCACAATTTTGGTTAATAAAAGAACCGACACTAGGGGTTAACCGGCTAGATAGTTATCCAGGGCGTAGGTCGTAAGTTAACACTCCACAGGTCCACGGATGGATACTCAGCTTTCACGTGTCCCAGCCGAAGAAAAAGCAAACCAACTACGTGTGTCGCCGGTATATATGTCGTCGGCAAGCGGGTTTGGGTCCCCACTCCAGTGCGTCATCGTAGTGGGGCTCGCAAGCGCGGAGGCACGACGTCACATGTTTACACAAATCATTAACACAACACAATGCATTATCTTGTGAGCTTCGACTCGGAAACAAGGAACCATTGTTGGCCTTCACAAATAATTATGCAGGTAATTATAACTTTGTATAGATATGCGTCTTACATTGTTGTGAATGAAACTGTACCCAATCGTTTATAAACTTGTTTATGCTGTAATAGAATAAGATTCAGTTATTTTATTCAGCTTTTAGGTTTAAAATAGTTGATTGTAAAATACGAAAGGGTATTCTTAAACTTGTACATCAATTAATTCGCTTTAGTTATTAAAGTATATAAATTATTGATTCATGTATAAGTACCCACATTAGTTATTTAAGTATTGAAATTATTTATTAATTTGTGTGTAAACAGCCACTTTAGTTATTTAATGAGGTATAAATATTATTTATTTGATTCATATGTAAATAGGCACGTATTTATTCAAGGAAAGAAGTTATTGATTCAATTTATGTGCAAATACCCACTTTAGTTAAAGTTAGTTTCAATTCAATTAAGTTTGATAAATTCAGTTAGATATAATAACATTTGCGTAAGTACAGGAACACATTATAACCAGTACTATTTAAGATGGTTAGTAAAACCAGATGCATAGCATTTAGTAAAAAGGAAACAAGTTACATATTGACAATTAAGTAGTTTTCCGGCCGTCAGCGGCTTAATTTTACCATTTATTTATCATTATATGTTTTATATATTTCAATAGAAACCAGACATTGAAAGAACAATCCTAGCAACACAAAACATTACAAAAAGAACATAATTCAATAACTGCGACGCAGGAATTTTATGTTTGAGTTCACAATGAACAGTAAATGCATAAATAGATGCATTTGCAAATGACATACCGATAGGCAGTAACAAGGAGATAAAATCGAAGACCAAAAACAACGATTGTAGCATAATAAACATTTGACAAAACGAACAACCAATAATTCTACGATGATATTCGTATTTCTATACCAAACAGACAAAGATTAAACTTTTTCATTATTGTTAGTGAGCAACCTGCATGTGACACGTGTACATTTTATTAATAAATGAACGCGGAATTCTAGCTAGATACCTAGTATATAATACGCTAGCATCTTTAGGTACGTTCATTCTCAGCCAGTCCAACTATGTTAGGTACACGTGGTATAATAAAGATGCAACTTTCTTAGTAAGAAAGAAAAGTAATAGTTAATTTTAAAAGATAATCGCCGTAGTAGGCGGTAAAAGTATTTAATAATACCGACCATAAGCATATATAATTATGTCGCCGTACAAAATCACTAGCAGAAGGTTATAGTAGAAAATAGAAAGAAATGAAAAAGAGAAGGGTGTGAATTCGTTCCATAAGTCAGCCAAAGCAGATTATTAGCAATAATTACCAGTAGCACTTAATTACCTTAGTGGCATTTAAAAAAGCTAATCGCGAAGCAGTACGATCAAGGTGACCTAGGCACGTCGTTAGTGGACGTGAGGTCATAAATCGCAAAATACAAAGAATGCGATCGACGAATGTGACCTTAGCGCGTCTTTAGAGGACACGTGGCCGCAGTCGAACGATTATAACTCGTTACTTGTGCGGTTGATACACAGTAATTATCACACGCGGTAACAGAAAAAGTTATAATATAGAAATGCTTACCAAGCGTAGTAAGACAAAATTTGTCTGTTGTGACCGGCTCAACACAATACCGACCTTCCGAGCACAACAGAACAAAAAGAGAAAATGTCTATTGTGATCAGCACAACACCACCGACTTCCCGAGCACAATAGAACAAGCAAAAAGAAACAATAGGTAAATGCCACTAAAATAACTACACACTGCTTTGGAACGACTTCACACATACACAAAAAATAAAAAAAAGAAGACTCACCGGCAGCGGACTCTCAACAAAACCCTACCTATAATATTCCCGTGGGCGCCCTGTAACGTAAAAAGGACCTTTCTGGTGTGTGCTGTTACGTTATCCCTACTAGGGGGTGTCTAAATGAGAAGCGTGGTTAAATGTTACAATAAAAATTGATTTAATTGCCAAATAAATTTTATACATCAATTAGCAAGCGTTACTTAAATGAAAAAGATTACGATTTATGTGATATTTAGAAAAATTTACACAGGGTCGCGTAGTTCGGCGAGGGGTGGGGTTTGTGTGGAGAATCCAGCTGCCGATGGTCCAGGATAGTTGGTCAACTTAACTCCGAGCTGTAGTCGCCGCAGAAAAGGCGCGCGAAGCCAACGCGTCCGCTTATATAGAGGCTCGCAGTGCGGTGGGGACGGAACATGCAGGCAGCCGGGAGGCGGTGTCGTCCCGACGTCACAGCGACGTCACAACATCAAGACACAGTGAGCACATTCTACGTAGATACCAATAGTTGAAAAATGTTCGGGTACTTAGAGATAACTTTTAAATTCAAGACAAAGACAAATATCACCTCAGTCTGCCGTGAACATGAATCCTGTAAAGAATTCGAAACGGCGGCTAGTAATAAAAATGTAATTTCTAGATCATTCGGTTTAAATGTAATAACTAATAACCAGTGAAACCAATATAACGCGATAAAATCCGTAAACTGTAGTTTAATTTCAATGATTCTACAGTTATCTGACTGACAGATCTCTTGTTTTCTGTCTCAATTTGTCCAAGTGGATAACAACAGGGATGGTACTACGGCTTACTCCTCTTGTTGTCAGGTGACTCAGGGCGTCCCTCAGGAATCGGTACTCGGCCCTCTCCTCTTCATTTTATACTGCGCCGATGTTACCAACCACATACATAACACCAAGTTCCACATGTATGCTGATGATCTCAAAATATACACCTCCTTCCGTCCAAATGATTGCAATGACGCTGTTATTAAAATTAATACTGATTTAGAGAGGATAGCTGACTGGGCAAAAAACAATTCACTAGTGCTTAATCCTAACAAATCCAAGTACATTATATTCGGCTCTAAAAATGCATCAATAAAATACAGGCCCAAAATCCAGTAGTAATGGTGGATGGTAGTCCCATACAGCAAGTTAGTGAAGCGCGTAATTTGAGTTTGATCATGGATGGACAATTGCATTTTGAGACGCATGTCCTGGAATCTGTAAAAAACTGCTTTTACCGTCTTAAATTGCTATACCGCATTCGCGATCACCTCAGCACAGATGTGCGCATACAACTCTGTGAGTCACTGGGTTTGTCTAAATTAAATTATGCAGACACTGTATTTGGTGCATGCATATTGAAACGAACTCAAAAACTAATACAACGAGTACAAAATGCATATGTTAGGTTTTATTACAAAATCCCACCACGCACACATGTCACTCCATTTTTGAACAATGGGAACCTCATGAAGATGAATGCACGTAGGCACCTTCATTTGGCAACATTGCTTTTTGGCATAGTTTTGTATAAAAAAACAGCTTACCTCTTTGAGAAGTTGACATGGTCGCGAGAGGTTAATATATATAATACAAGGGCCTCATCAGATCTCATGGTCACCTTGAAGCATCGTACTTCTTGATTCAGAGGTGGATTCCGATTTACTTCAACAAAATGTTGCAATGATCTTCCTCCTACCCTCCGTAGCCTGAAAACATTCCAAACTAAGCTTAAGCAAATATTATTACAAATACAAAAATTATGATAGGTATTGTACAGTGAAGCGGTAACTTACATTTAATCGGTTTTAAGTATGTGTAATATATATCTTCATCATCTTAGGTGTAGTAAAAAATGTATGCAGAATGCATCCTATACCTACATTAGTTTTTAAAATTGACACAATGACAACAATACATTCACAATGGCCGACCGAACATACCATCTGTCAAAAAAAATATCTATGCTTGCGAGCGTTATTGTGATATCAGAGCATTATTTAAAAAAAAAATATTCTGTATAATAATATATTTTATTTGGATTATTAAATCTATGTACGTATATTTTTTTATTAATTCATTGTGTATGTACTATTTTTAATGATTTATACTAGTTGCAAGAGATTGTTTGCATGTAAGTAGGTCCTGCGGGAATATCAGTGTTACAGTCTCACCTGATTCTGCAACTTATACTGACGCAGGTACCTTATTTGCGTTCCAAAAACTGTCTTTGATGTGTATATTGTTACTATTACATTGGAGTTGCAAATAAAAAAATATTTCATTTCATTTCATTTAATTTCATGCGCTCCTCATTTTGGTGGTATATGGGAAGCCGGCATTAAGTCCGCTAAATATCATGTCAAACGTGTAATTCAAAATAGCCACTTAACATTTGAAGAAATGTTAATATTGTTTGCACAGGTTGAGGCCATACTAAATAGCCGCCCCCTGTGTCCTGTTTCTTCCTCTCCTAATGACTTCCTTTCTCTCTCTCCAGGGCACTTTCTCATTGGAAGACCGATGACTGCGCTGCCATCGTCGGGCTTGCTGACTGCCAACGAGATCAACCTCAACCGCTATGAACGCCTAGAAAAACTATGCCAGCATTTTTGGAATAGATGGCAAAAGGAATACATAGGCGAACTACAGCAGAGAACAAAATGGAAAACTGACCAATCTAAGCTAAACATAGGAGACATGGTGCTTATCCAAGAAGATAACGTGCCACCATTGAATTGGAGACTGGGAAGGGTCGGCTTATTTTATGGATCAGATGGAGTCTCTCGTGTAGCAGATGTCAACACTATCAGAGGATATATCAGAAGACCACTTTTTCGCCTTTGTCCGCTGCCAAACGAAGATTCGACCAGTTGAAAGCATACTTTCAACGAGGCGGGAGGATATTGCGGCGCAATGCCTCATTAAATATATTAAAATTTCAATAAATCAAATTTCTTGTAACAAAAATAATCAAATTTGTAAATCATTAGTTTATCTGTCCAATATTTATGATATCTGTGTTAACGTAATTCACTCATTCATTTAAGGCAAGCGTTTTCGCATTATCATTGTATAAATTCACCTTTCACTTTGAATTCAGAACCGACGCGAGACGCACTATATTTTTGTAAAATACTAAATTCAAATTCAAATTCAAAATTCAATATTCAAAATTCAAAATCCTTTATTCATTTGGGTCACAACTAAAATTCAATACAATCAAAGTCAACCCGAATTTGAGTTTTATTTATAAGGCTCCAGTGTATCAGGCGAAGACAACATGACCCGTTAAAAAGTCACTCTCCTTTCCTCAAAACATAGTCGTGTAAACAGAGGCAAAAGGTATTCCTTAAATATTTTTGTAAATAATTCCGTTTTTGTTAGATTAAAAATCTTTTCATCTAACAAAGTTGTCTTTCTTACATTAATTATATAGCTATAGCTTTTTCACCTATACCCACTGACTTGGCAGTAAAATTAAATTATACATAAAACATTTTTTACAGGTAGTAGAGCCTTGCCGATTTCAGCATGAATGGGCCGGCTCGACCGGAGAAGTACTACCCTCTCACAGAAAATCGACGTAAAGTAACAGTACCTAAACTGTTGCGTTTCGTTCGGTGAGTGAGAGTGCCGGAGATCACCTATTCCTTCTCCCTCATCCCACTCCTCATCCTATCGCTTTTCCCAACCCCAAGGGGAGGCAACGCACTTGTGACTCCTGTGGTGTTGCTTGTGTCCATGGGCAGTGGTAATTGCTTACCATCAGGCGTTCCGTCTGCTCGTTTGCCGCCTATTACTATAAAAAAATATCTGTTACGTTAACAATATAGTTATACCACAGACAACAGAAACTCGTCCCAAGCAAATGACACATTTACCACATCACTTTTTAATGACAAGATGTTTCATCTAAAGTGAACTATGTAAGTTAAGGTACATACGTAGAATAAAAGTGAAGGATTTAAGTTATTTATGAAAATGTCAACATGACATCAATAATCATAATCTTTAGGTTTTTTTTTGTTGATGATAAGTCAACCAACCCATAGGCGGTGAACAGCACGAATAAGCAGTTGCCATATCTGAGAATTTGAGATATTATGTTCTAAAATTTTTTGTTATCATCAGCAATGAGAAATCACGTTTACCATATACGTAAAACCGGCCAACATTACCCTTGGCGGATATCTTTGCCCAAACACGAAAAATAACTAAAATCTTGAATTGTAAATAAATCTAAATAGCTGACAACATTATTTAATCCTTAGGGTAAATTTGAATATTTTTCTGACAGCACTAAATATTAGTTACTTTGCTAAGTTCACTCAGATTTCAGCGAGACATGTTAAAAGTAGGACTAGTGTGAGGTGGTGCCAAAATCTTGTTTTACGTTTTTACACACTGACAGCGTACGACATCTCTCAGGTAAGTTATTTCATTATTCGAGTAATAATAAGTACCAAGCTTCATTTCTTTGCTACTTTGAGACCTTTAAAACATAAAATCTTCTAGGTAATGCAGTGGGCAATGATTCCCAAACTTGCGTGAACATAGGAATGACAACATTGCCCACTGCAAAAATCGTGTTAGGGTTGGCGCCTGGCGTTATATCTAGTATTTTTTTAATTTAAATTCTGAACCTAGGTATTGGAAATCGGTTGTCACGCTGTGGGAATGAGAGGAATGAGAAACATGTTAGGTACGGGGAAGTTCTGAGTAGGCATGACTATAAATGTGGCTATAAGAGTAGGGAAAGACGAAAGAAATTTCTGTCCAAAGTACTCGAGGTCTGTGTTCATAAACAGTTCACCAATTATATTTACCGCAACTCCCTTATCAGCCCTTTTCAATCTGGCTTCAGGCCTAGGCACAGTACAGTGACAGCTCTCCTTAAAGTGACTGACAATATTAGGCGTGGAATGGAGACACTAAAGTTACCATTTTAGTGTTAATTGACTTCTCCAACGCGTTTAATACAGTCAGTTATGATGTCTTTTTATCTATTCTTTCTTATCTTATGGTCTTTGATAAATAAATTAAAGCTTTTTAATTAAATATTTTAGTTTTAATAAATAAATAAATAAGCAGATTTTTATTTATTGCATTAGTGTGTGGCAACCCTAGCCCACCGTTTTAGTTTGTTTGAAAAAGCAGCTGGTGTGTAGTATGACATTGCCCACCTCAGTAAAATTAAAAAAAATAACGTTTTTGATATATTGATCACGAAGGATGGCAACTTTGCATAATTCACTCAAACATACCTTATTTTCAAAGCTTTAGAACTGATAGTTTTAGAGAAAATAAGGTTGAGCAATGTTGGACGGTGGCGCGTATAATTTTGCCCGGCTCTTTAATTGCCTTTTTCTAGGATTCTGTTAAAGCTAGAAGCTCCACATTTCGTGATTTAAAGCCTTTAATAGTAATTGTTACCATGGTATACTTGATTATGAGTTCTGGTGTTTTTTTTTTCATAATCTTAAAAATAAGTAAAAATGCGGGCAATGTTGGCCGGTTTTACTTAGTTACTCATTGGTCACCCATCTAGAACGAGTATTGCGAATAGGTTTAACCCCTTGTATGCCGGAACGCAGATCTACGCGAGACACAATAGCTTTTTAATTGTGTCTGGTATTCCGGCATACAAGAGGTTAAACCGTATAATCTGGAAACTACGTCTCACGTTCATGTGTTGATCCGCATACTCACCCCTCTTTACCCATTCCTCATAAAGTATGACATCGTACCTATAAGTACTAATTCAAATCCGGATAGCCTACACCAGAATTATTAGGCCATATATCCACACAAGTAATTAGTCAATAGTAATATTGGAGGAACACGTAATAAATCAAGTGGCGCATCTGTCTGCCGCAATTAATTATGTTTACACCAGTAGGTACCGACCGACCGTGTCACAGTTATTGCGTTTGCATAGTAATCGCTGGTAAGAATTTGAATCGTGATTTATCCTTGGGAATTGGCTGGAGCTTTTTCTGGTGGTATTCTTTCTTTCTTATTCATTTCGTCTTCAAGTCATCCAAAAATATGGTCACGATAGTATGTATTTAATTACTAGCAATAATATACCTGCATCTCGGAATACTATTTTAAAACAACAGACAGAAACACTTTTTAGTACGTTCTGGCAACGGAGTTCTTTGCTCTGAAGCCAATGAAAAAGAGTAGACTATGATAGTCTTACCCTTTCTATAATGCGAAAAGTCCTATGCCCAGCAGCTTAGTGCACCTTTTTTTATAGTAATAGGCGGCAAACGAGCAGACGGATCGCCTGATGGTAAGCAATTACCGCCGCCCATAGACACAAGCAACACCACAGGAGTCACAAGTGCGTTGCCGCCCCTTGGGGTCGGAAAAAAGGTTAGGATGAGGAGTGGGATGAGGGAGAAGGAATAGGACCTCCGCCACTCTCACTTACCGAACGAAACGCAACAGTTTAAGTACTGTTACTTTACGTCGCTTCTTGTGAGAGGGTAGTATTTCCCCGGTTGAGCCGGCCCATTTATGCTGAATTCAGCAAGGCTCTACTACCTGTTTCCTCCTTACCTCTACGGTCTCAAAGAACTCAACTTTCAGCAAACAATTTCAGGTTCTTGCACCCAATAGCTTCAGCTGAACTTTGTCAGTCAGTCAGTCAGTAGCGAAAAATTTATATATATATATATATATATATATATATATTTTATATATATCGCTTAGAAGTCCAAATGGAGATCCAATGGAATATGTGGAGTCCGTGTCACCTTCGCAACCCAGAAAGATACGCCATGACCAGAATATTCAACGGAACTTACTCTAATTACCATCATGAGAGGTGTGGCCAACAGGTTAACGTGCTATAGTGAATTTTTTGAATGTGGTTCAATTGTTCTGTTTTGGAGTAATTTTTCCACAGATTTTACTCGTGGTACACGTGTTTCAACTTCAAGGTCAAGAGAAGTTAAACAATTAAGATAAGCATATTAAAATTTGTGAGCAACTTCCAGGTTAACTAAAGGAAGCAGAATAATCCTACTTTTCTTTGCATAAATTAGATTAGATTTTGGGAGGCAGCAATAGCCGAGTGGATATACCAATCGACTGCCTTGCAGAGGGTATCGAGTTCAAACCCACGGCGCGCACCGATGACTTTTCGGAGTTATGTGCGTATTGAATTGTTAATTAACGCTTGTCCCGTGCCTCGGAGAGCACGTTAAGCCGTCGGTCCCGGTTGTCATGAAGATCTTTGACAGTCGTTACAGGGTGTCAATACCTTCTAAATAAACTGACACTAGTCTAAACCATGGAATATCCCTATCCCTTCGGGTTCCGGAGGTCAGACAGGCAGTCGCTCTGTGAAAAAAGCTAATATTCAGCCAAATCCGGTTAGACTAGTAAGCGGACCCCAGATTGAAACTGGGATAATGCTAAGAGAAAGAAGATTAGATTTTGGGATAATAATTAAAGGTCGATGTATATGTAAACAATTTTGTACAGCTTCAAGATTTGATCAACGTCGCAAAGTCAGGCTTAATTTGAATTTTAATTAGTAAGGACAGTTGGTAAATGTAGTGAGGCTAAAAATAAGTTTAAGATAAGTACAGTTAAAGCCTCATTCACACGAAAGCTTTTTTAACTCGCATTTAAAATGCGTTGAAATAGAACAAATGCATTCTCTAGAATACGTTCATACGATAGAACTTTTAAAATGCGACGATTTTGGCAACAGCATGGTCAACGCTGCGCGTTAAATGGAATAGACCTTAGGAAACTGGAAACAAGAGTGATTTTAAAGCACTCGTATGAACGCTCTCATGGAAAACGCCAACGCCAGAGTTGAGGGGCTCTATGTTCTGCAGCTGACACTGAACTTGTTTCAGTCGTGAATCGTGTCGTTTCAAGTGTGATCCTTATTAATTGTATTTCTTCTAAATATTCCTCTTAATTCTTCCCATTTCATTCCATGAGTGCCGTAAGAGCTAACTAAGGAAATATACAAAGCAAACAGACTGCACGGTTGGCATAGTGGTTTAAGCGGCCGCCTCGCCGCTTGACACTGCGCCGCGTGTTGTGGGTTCAATCCCCACACGAGACGACTCATTGTGTAATTCAAAATTTGTTGTTTCAAGTTTGGGTGTTCATTGTGTCCGTTAGTTGTATGTTTGTAAAGTCACCCACTAAATCCTGTGTGGATTTAGTCCTAATGCGGGAGTTGTCTTTTTTTAGAAAAAAAAAGAAAAGAAATAGTACATTTACGACGGGACGGTAAACTCAATATAAAATAAAAGAAACGTCAGATATTTATTGAAGTGACAAAAATTAAGCAATGACCCTGAGTTTGTTTCGGCCTTTCTACTCAAGAAGTCATTTAGCTAGAAAAAACCGGCATCATCTAGAATAGGGTTTTGACTTCTATAAGTGTTGTAAACAACCAAAATGCAAAAATAAATAATATGTCCTTCCTTATGTCTTTATAACGTTAAAAATGACATTTAATTTCCTCATATTTAAAATACATTTACATTTAACATTCATTTTCGATTACTGTATTTACTAATTACATTTTATAGCGAGAACAAGACAAATTTATACAAAAAATAAACCAACTCACTCACAGTCATAAAATTCCGCAGTCTATAATGTTTTATGAGCCTTAAGCCTTTATTTGATTTGTCGTCTTCCATCAGATCTCTCACGATATTAGACTGTTTCACAGAGAAAGCTCAACTCACACGGTTTTTTGTTTATATTTATTTTCTTAGGCTTAGATATTTTATGGTTTGGATATAAAGTCAACGAGCTCGCTTTATGTTACTGTACAAATTGTGTGCTATTGAATATTGTATTACTAGTTGCTTTTTTCTATTGAAAAAATTATAATGACAGCGCTGGATATCATATATATATATATATATATATATATATATATATATATATATATATATATATATATATATATATATATATATATATATATATATATATAAGCTGTGTATGTATATCAATTGCATCAGGCTTATGAGTTGATTCAATCTGTTATGGAGGTCAGGTACAACGGTAGGTAATGTGAGCGTGTCCTTATTGAATATTAACGAATACAACACACGAGGATTTATCCGATGTGAATGAAGAGACACCTGATTCATCTTCTTTCGAAGACTATATAAACCTCAAGCAAGAAGAAGACAAATTAATTGAAGGAGACAATGTGGTTGAAGAAGTTGAATTTGTTTAACTGCTCTGTTTTCGAGTTATTTTTCACAGTCAAAACCACATTACTAAGTCAAGGTCTAGACAAGTTAAATAATTCAGATAAATAGTTTACCGGCGTTTCTATCTTCGGATCACAGAACGGAAGAGTTAAATAGGAAAATTTTATCACCTACACTAGTTAACTCTGAAATGTTGTGCAAAACCGAAGCTATAGACTCCTGCAAAATGGCTTGTCCAAGCACCTATTTACCTACCAACCTACTCTCCCAAAGAAAGTGGGACGCGCCGTTTTGTGGGCCCGCCTGACCATCTGGCGGGCCAATACCCGTCGAGGGGTAGCGAGGAATGCTTCGGCGATACCCGACCCTCCGACACACGGGTAGATGAGGAACGCGAATTGGTTTTTAGTCAGTAAGAGTCTGACAGTCCCCTTCGTGCTTCCCCCCAGGGCGGTGGGACTCCATGAGGATTTTCCAACCCGACAAACAAAAAAAAATAAGAGCGTCCTCAATTGCTGGCTGTGGGAGAGTGGGAATCCGGTCTATGGCTTCAGGCACTACCATCGTCCAACACTGGAACCATGTTGGACGATGAGAGGTGCCGTATTGCCACTTGTCTTCGCTTAGGTGCTCCGTGTGTTTCTCCGCATCGATGTAAATGTGGAGAAGTCGTCGATAGCCTCGGACACCATGGGCTATCTTGCAGCAGAAGCGCTGGTAGAATGCTTCGTCATGCCTATCTAAATGATAAAATCCGTCGTGCTCTTATCGCGTCTGGCGTACCAGCTGTACTTGAACCAAATGGTTTGGTACACGTCGAAGGTAAGAGACCTGATGGTATGTCATTGTTGCCTTAGAAAATGGGTAGGCCTTTGGTGTGGGACGCAACCTGTGTAGACACCCTCGCGCCATCATATGTTCCAAGCACATGGCCATGCTGGCGCTGCTGCTGCAACTGCGGAAACCCTCAAACGGCGCAAATACAGTAATTTAGTAAGTAATGACGTGTTACAGCCGTTTGGAGAGGAAACGCTAGGCTCATGGGGTCCGAGCGCTCGTTCACTACTCCGGGAAATCTCTAAACGGTTAATCGACGTCTCACGTGACCAAACCAGGCTGGTTAATTCTTTGCTCAAAGAATCAGCATTGCCATCCAGAGTGGTAATGCTGCCAGCCTTCTGGGCACGTTACCCGATGACACTGATGCGGAGGGATATTACGACGCCTAACCATGTAAATATTTTCACTTTATAAATTTGTTATTATGGTTTTTGTATTAGATTAGGTTAGAATATATTAGATTAAGCTTCACTTACAAAATATGTTACTCTAATGGAAGCATATTCTGCTTCCTTTATTTAAATTGGGAGTTACAGATTATTATATTTATCATCCTATTTTTGATTGCCTAAATTAGATTTGATTTTAAAAGAAAATTAAAGGACGGTGTATATGTAAGCAAGTTTGTACAACTCTCCAATGAGGGACCGAGTTTTGATCGAGGTCCCAAATTAATTAGTACAAACAACTGGCAAGTGTAGATATACAAAAGTAGGGAAATTAAAAATGAAGTTGAAGCTAAGTACAGTTAAAGTTCTAAAATAATATTACCTTTACTATATTCTTGTTGTATTTTTGAGCCTGTTGGTTTAGTAGTTACTGACCCTAACTGCTCAGCTGGAGGTCGTGGTAGTGTATCAGTTGTCTGGCTGCTATTGTATAAGCTCTGTTGAGTTTGAGATCAGTTGCCCCTGTGTGAGTTGTTATGTTATGACTAGCTGAGCCAGCAAAATCTATTCCATCTTATAAATTTATAGGGATATACTTAGATAGTTTTGATGCCAAATAATGAAAATAATTGACCATGGAATAAAATAAATCGGTACAGGGAGAGGCCCACCCAGTTGTACCAACTAAAAATAATAAATTAAAACGCAAATAAGCAACACTGCATTATCCATACCCATTGGTCATTAAACATTCACTAGATTTATTTCTCCAAGCTTCCTTGCACCTGATTCATTATACCCTAGCAGATTGTCCAACAAACTGGCACAATACCAAATTAACGACGAAACACGAATCTGTGAGAACACAGATCTGATAAAACATGAATGATTACCCTGAACTCAACTACTGCGAAGTTTTGATATCAAATAATTACTGTTTAGGACAACGTATATTTGATGTCGGTGACTGGGGATTTAAGATTGTGTTGCGCTAGGCGTTGTAGTTTGCATAAATATATTATTATATTAAAAAATGTATTTTTTGATTCTGTTCTTTTTAATAATATATTGTCCAGCTATAATAGAAATAACTGGACCTAGGGCTTCAGGGCGATGATGATTATATGGTACATCAATAATAAAGTGCACCAAATGCCAATATATTTGAGAATAACATCAATCGAATGAAATATTTCAGCGTCATTCTCAATTATGTGAGTGACATAAGTATATTGCGTAATACTTGAGACGTTGTCGTTCCCGCCACGTACCAATTGCTGTCACACAAACACAACAAGAACGAAACAGGCTCACTCAGAAAGTGTTTTCAAAGACGCTAACAAGAATTCGGAAAGAATTCCGCTGTATAGTAAGCGCTTTCTGCAATAACGAAAGTTTTATTCTACGATTATGCAAAAATACAACTTCGTTACCTTATTTTTGAAGTAAATACTTTTATTCAACTCTGTTTAAACATTTTTGTTAAATAAGGACCTCTTTTTCACATTCAGAGGGATGTTACTGTACTTTAGTTAACTTTACGACCGTTGTTTTTGCTTTCAAAATGTTTTCTACATATTTTCATTACTTGTATTTACAGCTATCTTTTACAATTATATATTGTTTTACATTGGCGTTTTCTGCGTATATTAGTTATTCGTAAAATGACAAGGCAAACATTTTTTGTTAGTTTACAGAAACATGAATACTTTGTGATATACGTTCAATGTCATACATATTTTTGCTGGGAAAGTAACAATTTATTGAATTTCAAAGGAATATCGTAGCGGCACAATTTAATGCGACGCGAATTTACTACAAAGAGACGCCCGAGGCTTACACATTGATAGTACGAGACAAAATGTAACACGAAAGCAAAGACTCGCTCAACTGATTTGAGTTTACTTTGCAAAACTGAGAATTGTCACTATATAAGTGAACTTGTAGTCAAAGAAACATGCAGAGTTAATATTTTACTGATTGGCTATTATTATATAAAGGTACATACTCGGTTACTGCTTATATTTTCGGTAATTAAATCATCAATTATATTTTAATTTGATATGGCTGAAGCAAATTCCATGGGGTTTTGAGTTATGAGGACGCGATGGGAGTATTTAAAGGTCGTTGGATTTTGACGATGCGACCAATTTAGGGTTCTATAACGATGAAAAGAAAATTTAAACAAGTCGATTTTATATAAATATTTTTAATTCGTGTTGAAGTGTTTTTGCAAATTAATTAAATTCCGGGGAATATCTACCGACAGATCAGCAATGACGTAACTAAACGCTGCCCAAAATGCTGCACACTCAACCACATCACTTTTATTCTGTACATTTAGAGTATCACCTTCACTGTGGTGATACCAGAAATATCTCTCATTCTGATTCAGTAAAGACGCGCCTGGTATTCCCTGTTTGATAAAATATACTATATCTGAGCCGGGATAACCACTGTTTCCCATTTTGTTCAAAGGCGCAAATATTTTTAATACTTCTTTTACTATACAACGCGCTTGTTTAGACCCTGCAACGTCCAACCCCAATGGTCTTAACGTTCCTTCGTCTGATTCCATTATAAAGTTAATATTAGATAATTCACTGTTATGCTTCTGAAGGTACGCCAGTGCACCAACTAGTCCTGGTTCTTCAGCAGTCCATAATATTGCTCGTACCGTTCTTTTGGGTTTCAAATTCAGTTGTTTTAGCACGACTGGCACAAACCAGCTAATTATCATGCCGCCACCATCATCCATCACTCCATCTCCAACATCCCAACTATCTATATGTCCAGAAACAATAACTAGTTTCTCAGGATGCTCAGAACCCTTCTGGTCAATAAGTGTATTACGAGATGTTTTCTTATCAAACGTATTCAGCAATTTTATATTTAGAACAATTTTTCCGCCTTCATCTTGTAATCTTCGCATTAAATCCGCGTCTTCTAAAGTGATCGCGGCTGTGGGTATTTTGGTCACGTTGTCAGCATAGTATTGAGCCCCGGTATGAAGAGAATATATAGAGAATGGCGTTATGCTCCTAACTAGGGTAGCTACAGCACCTTTTTCAGAAGCTTTTGAAGCACCTTGACTTCTGTAAATTACTGTAGCTCCATATGAAATGTAATGTGCATCAAACACAACAATTTTTCCTTCGATTAACTTTCGGTCGGTTTTCTCAAGTTCGTCAAAGCTGCTTATAACTATAGCTTCAGCTGTAATCCCGTCTGGTGGAGTACTAACACTTGTTCCAAATCCTAAAATAGCTATATTTTTAGGCCGAGGTTGTATGATTCTAGCTGATTCGTGTATTCGTACCCAGTGTGGCACCTGAAAAGGTGAATTAATTCGTATCAAGCTGGTGTCATATTGTTACAATACGTATAACATTATTTGTTTCTTATCTCATTCGCCATTACTTGTGAGAGTAATTTAAATTGATAATGTGTGAAATTAACTGTATGTGATGTCAATCTTGTGATAGTTCGTTCCAATTATGATTCTTTAATAAGTTTCTAGGAATACTTAGCTTTTATAGGATTTTCAATTGATATGTTAATTGATGCACTTGATTGTATAACATAAACAATTGACCAAACATGTATCCACATCAAAATGATTCAAATTTAAATCCAAAATATTTATTTGATGTTAATGAAACTGGATTTTAAAGGCATCAACCTACTTTAAACATTTTCTGTGGCTCACTCAAATTATAACCTGCCGTCTGACCTCCGCAACCCAAAGGGATAGCAATATTAAATGGTATGGACTAGTGTCATATTGAGTCATGAAATATTGAGTACCTCCAACTCTTCGGTATTTACATCATTCAGGCCATTTTCTCGTGTTAGATTTATCATATAATCTATTGCTCTTTCCAAATTGTCGGTGCCAGATGGCCGTGCCCCAAACTTATCAATGAACTTGGTGTATCTGTAAATGTGTAAAATATTTCGATTAGTTTATTAGCTGTCCAGTTCTAACTTTTTTACTTTAGTAGTTAAATAGGGTTTTAAGGCAAATAATTATCTAAGATAGAACAAATACTGTTCAAGAAGTTAAATTCATCATCATTTTTACCTTGGATCTTGCTGAACATAAAAATTTGTCGGTTTTACCTTCTGTTTATAGGCATTAAAATTATAAATTGGAACGAAATTAATGTGATATTCTCTTTCTACTACCGTAAACTACTGTTTGGTTGGTTTTAAAAAAAGAAAAACGTGAATAAGAGCTACGAGAGTAAGAAATGCGCCCTATACTCGTATTTGGTATCGGGTCAAGTACAGTCTATTAAGATTTTTCTTGATAACAATGAAGATCAACAGCATTCCTTCATTCGTGGTGGCGCAGCGACCCAAAGAGAGTCTTGGCCTCTGACACGTGATCTCTCCATCTTTTCCTGTCGTGAATGCACTGCTTCCAATCCATTTTATCAACAGCAAGAGTCTCATTAGTTATTAGGGGCGGCATGGGTGTTTTAAGTATGTAATCCTCTATTAACGTGCTAAAAATAAAAACTTAAAAGGTGAGTCATAAAAATATTTTTACTTACTCTTCATACATTTTGTCTCCCAATCCACCAGTCATAACGGCCTGCATAATATTTCTCGTCACATTTTTATAACCAGCTATTTCTTCCACCAACTTATTATCTATCACACATTCTTCATCATAACGATTAATAGTAACACTTGGTTCAACTAAAACTGTACTAAATATTATTAAAATAACTATTTTTAGTAAAGAATCCATCATTCATTACTGTTTAAGAGCGGTCATAGTACTAAGTCTTATCACTACTAGTTGAACTTTCGATGTCAGTGGTAGATTGTCAATTGATGTCAATTAATAATTTGATAATGTGTGTCCTACTCGCGTCCGTCTGTGTATATTTGTGTATTTTCATTTATCATTTCTTTTGCTATTTCTCTGTTTAAATATAATGACATGAGTCTGATCGGATCATTAATCTAATTCGCTATTATAAATAGTACGCACGATTTTTAACTGATGAGCATTAATGAAGTTGAATAATAGACCCATAAACTGCTGTAAAAAACATAAAAAGAAAGTGGCTTCCTGCTCATAACAAAGTAGGTGGTATAATTAAACCTGTAATGTTCATCGAAAGATGATTCAGATAATAAATGTTAAAAGCCAAAGCAAAGTTAAAATGTAAAATATTTACTAATATTCAGTTACGGATCTTAATCTCTAGCACGTTCGACCGCTGCAAAACGGGTAGATCAAGTTGGATGGTTGCGACAAATCTATTGAAAGTATATACCCGATATTCGATAATACGGTACCTATAAAGTCTTGCTCGCATTGTACGGTCTCGAAATTTGAATGCCTTAAAGGGACGAAAAAACAGAAGTTCGATTTCATATCACGTCGTCCGGAATTTTTGCCACGTTTACGACATACGTAAACATGTTGCTAACACCTTTCATTATACTGACCTTACATTCAATTTTGTTTTTATTCGTAGATGTATTTTAGCCATGATGAGATGTATGTTTATTTAAAATTTATTGTCTTATCGTCTGTCTGTCAGGATAAACGGTTCGCTGAATTTTAAGGTAAACCTTGTCAACGGAAAGACGATTGAAACGTTTTTGATAAATAATATTTTTATATTTGCAACTAATTATAATTTAATAACATAAAAGATAAAATCATCGTTCCAAATTGTCGTAAGTATTCTAAAGGTGCATATAATTTATACAGTTAACTATGTATATAACTTGTCAACTTTAGGTGCGGTGAATGAGTGAATTAATTTACTACCTAACAAGGTCCTCAGAGACCACTAAACTGAAATTTCTAGTATGCTGTAGTAATATCCAGAACTAATTAGTTTTTATGACAATACACGTTTAATTTTCAAGTTCATAAGTAATATTAATTCACTGAATGTATAGTACTAGGACGGCCACTTGTCCGAAACTAATTCATTATACCAAACCTGAGCTTTGCACGCATGTTTGAAATGTCGAAAATTGACACAAACATTAATATTGTACGTAAATCGCTAGTTGAATACGTAGATACGCGATTTTTTTTATATTAACCCATACAACTGTAGAAAGAAATATCTGCAGGAATTTTGGACACTTAGACCTTATTATAATTTTTCACTTTCCTATTTTTACAGATCATGATGTATACGCATATTTAGTAACCTATTTAAGTTTATAATACTATTGCTTATATATGTTTGCCAAAAATGTACTAGATTCTGTCATGTGTGATTAAATATATAAATAAAATCAATTTCAGATTGAGACCACTTCATTTACAGGTAGTGCTAAGGAGCCAACTATGACGGGACTTACTGTTACGAAGAAAGAACTGTTTTAGTGTAGCGTAGTGAGAACTTTTATAAACTGACATCGTCAAAGTGCAATGAACGATTAATTAGCTTTGTATTAGATAAGTTTAGTTATTCAAAAGATATTGATAAGAAAATTAAAGTTCTGATAAAAGTGTTTGTATCCAAACTGTTGAATAAGTGGAAGATTGCGAAACAAAGCCAGTAAGATAAAGGAAACTTAATTTTGTGTGTATATTTATAAACATTTGCCTGGTTTGACCAACAAGTACGTTTTCAATAAATAACTGAGTGCAGCTTTTTTTGGCCTCCTAAAGTGGCTATTTTGTCGTATGTGCGGCGTAGTTAATGTACCACGCGTTAATCAATCCCTGGCATATTTACTTGTGCATTTGTATACGGACATCAACTTGTGTATGCATTGTAGCTTAGTCAGATTTCGTTTGCATTCATTTATGTGTCCTATTTTTAATGATAAGCGCAAGACTTTAATGTAGAGCACTATTACACTTTTTTTTATAGTATAAGGCGGCAAACGAGCAGACGGATTGCCTGATGGTAAGCAATTACCGCCGCCCATGGACACAAGCAACACCACAGGAGTCACAAGTGCGTTGCCGCCCCTGGGGTAGGGAAAAGGGATAGGATAAGGAGTGGGATGAGGGAGAAGGAATAGGGGATAGGGCCTCCGGCACTCTCACTCACCGAACGAAACGCAACAGTTTAGATTCTGTTACTTTACATCGATTTTCTGTGAAAGGCTAGTACTTCCCCGGTCGAGCCGGCCCATTCATGCTGAAATCAGCAAGGCTCTACTACCTACATTTATGCCATTAAAATTTTAGGAAACAGAAGTGTGATAATTTTACAACGTTATAGATATTTCATCGAACTTTGAACTGGATCAATGTGCCTGCACTTTACTTGCACAAGATAACAATGATATCGTTTAGTGCCAAGTATCAATTTGGCTCGCAGAGGGAGCGGAGCTACTTCATGGGATGGCTTGCTGCATCTGGATTTAGTTCGTAAATTACTGCGACTGTTGGATTTTGGAGAGATACTGTCGTTATCATATATGTTAGCGTAGAAAATCTAAATTTCTTATTACTTTTAAATAAAAAATGGTGGTAGTCTGATAGTATAATATCTATGCAATTGATATAGTCACATATATCTCGATGATATATGCAGATTGATGATTGCGTCCGATTGTCTAGTAAAGCAAATAAATAGCAAAATGCGAACAAGAAAACGACCTGTTGGATGGCAATGCTTTATTATAATCTACAGAGGGCTAACATGAGCTTTGCTGAACAGTTGAAAACTAGTTATATGTAAAGATCAAATCAAATCATTTATTGCAAAACTAAGTGTACATGGTGATGGTATACGATGGTATGTGCTTAAGACTTAGCGCCTTTTACAAGCATAGCAATATTGAGAGCTGACTAGCAATTATAAGATAAGTAAGTAGAAAACATTGTTATAATTGTTATATAGGTTCAGTTAATAGTTGTAGAGGTAACCCGTAGTACAATTAATTGAAGATTATATAAAATTAATGAAACTAGGAATGGATATAATATATACATTTCAAAATAGGTATTAATTATTAGGTAACATATACTATAATTTTATCTTATTTGTCAAAGCATAAACATAGAATTAGTATTAATAGATCCATATAGAATTAGAAAATACAAATAATTAATTATGTCTTTATTTAAAATAATAATTTAAAATAATAGTAATCAAGAGCTTCGTCATATACTTATTATTTAGACATGTTGGTATTATTATTATGAATATATTATTACTATCTCTTTATTATTCAGTATTCACATAATCGAATTTTACATAATTAAACCTTAAATATATCAATAAATTTAACTATATAAAATGGGACCACGGAAACCCACCGGTGTCGGGTACAGGGACCAAGCCACCGGTGGTTAGGGCCTCAGAGAAAGGAACTTCCTCACAATGCGTGCCGTATCGAGAAGAACCGCCTTCTGAATCAAGGCCTTATTCCAGCTGCCCAGTGCGAGCCTCTTAAGATGATGGTCGAGGCTCTTAGCGATCAATCCATTCACTGAAACGACAATCGGAACAATGATTGCTGAATCTACATCCCACATGTCGACAATCTCGTGAGCTAGATCTAAATATTTAATCTTTTTATCATTTTCCGCCTTCACGAGATTAGCGTCATGTGGTATGGTGATATCAACAATCATTGCGAGACGCTCTGCTCGGTCTATCACTACAATATCAGGCTTATTGGCTACAATAGTCCTGTCTGTAATGATAGACCGATCCCAATACAACAGTGCACGACCATTTTCGAGAACTGGGTCGGGCACATATCTGTAGTACGGTACCTCAGAACCAATGAGTTTATATTTAAGGGCTAGTTGCTGATGGACAATCCTAGCCACTTGGTTATGTCTGTGCAAATACTGACTATTGGCAAGACTCGAACAACCGGACACAATATGCCTGAGAGATTCCCCGGGCTGGTGACACGCCCGACATATGTCAACAGTATCGTCCCTCAGGATATACTTACGGTAGTTATTTGTCATGACAACTTCATCCATAATTGCACAGACAAAACCTTCGGTTTCTCCGAAAAGATCACCGAAGCGCAGCCAGGAAACGGATGCCTTAAAATCTATATCAGACCCGTGTAAGGCCTTATAGAAGCGTCCATGTAGCTCCTTGCCCTTCCATACTTCTCTCCGGTCCTCAATGCTAAGTACTGCAGGTTTGTGCCAGTTCTCTTTAGCCAGAGCGAGCGGAGTAAGTCCAGTATCCACTGCAACCACATCTCGATGCATATCCACACTCATTTGCAGAAAATATTCTCTGAGGTTATACAGCTCGCGGTTATGAAGGGTCTTAAGACATAAAAATCCTCGACCACCACATTTCCGCGGAATGTATAGCCTCATTACCGACGAGCGTGGATGTTGCATCCGAGATGCAGTCAGCATTAAACGGACTTTTCTGTCCAGGGCGTCAAGTTCAGTCTGAGTCCACCTGAGTATGCTGAAGGAATACATAAGGACTGGCATGGCCCATCCGTTGCAGGCTCGCACCTTGTTACCACCTGATAAAAGACTATTTAGTACTTTTTTCAAGCGGCCAAAGAAACGAGCCTGCAGCGACTGCTTCATGTCAGCCTCAGAGATATTCAAAGACTGCGATATACCCAGGTATTTGTAAGTTTCCGTTAGAGAGAGGGACCGAAGTTGTATGGAATCTGAGAGTTGTATCCCTGCAGATTCCATAATCTCACCTTTCTTCACATGCATGACCGCACATTTGTCCACACCAAATTCCATCCTGATAGAATTACTAAAGGTTTCAGTTACCTTAAGTAATGCAGTCAGTTGGAGATTGTTGAGGGCAAACAATTTCAGGTCATCCATGAAAAGGAGGTGAGATATAACATGGCCACCTCTCCTTAACCGATAGCCTAGCCCTGAACCCTCCAATAAAGTACTTAGAGGGTACAGTGCTAGGCAAAACCACAAAGGGCTCAGACTGTCGCCCTGGAATATACCTCGCTCGATCTTTATTGGAACACCGCAATCCAAACTCGATCGACATCCTGGATAGCGCAATACGGTCCTCCATTGCCCCATACATGACCTTAAGAAGGTGCATAGAGTTGTATCTACTTTATACAACTCCAGCACCCTCAAAAGCCAGGTATGTGGCACGGAGTCGTAAGCCTTTCTGAAATCTATCCAGCACGTCGATAGATTTTTTCGATTACGGCGTACCTGTTGGCTAATGGCCATGTCAATCAGAAGGAGTTCTTTAGTACCACGCGCCCTACTCCTACATCCATTTTGAGAAACCGATAAAATTGAATTATCAAATATATGTTTTGATAATTTTATTCTCAAAATGGATGTAAGAAGTTTATAAATTGTTGGCAGACAAGTAATCGGTCTATAATTCTTGGGGTCCGTGGTACCACCAGATTTATAGAGCAGGTGAGTGTGGCCAGATGTTAAAAAGTCTGGTAGCAAACCCGATTCCAATGATGATTGGAACTGAGACGCTAAGCAAGCATGTGAACTACGGAACCATTTAAGCCAAAAATTGTGCAGTCCGTCCGGTCCTGCTGCTTTCCAGTTTTGTAATGGACGGACTACACTGGCTATATCGTCTTGTGTTATAAATATTGGTTCCATAGTTGGGATTCGTTCACATACTCGCTCAACATCCCGGATCCAATCACCCTCCGCATGGCTGACAGGCGTCGACCAAATGCTGCGCCAAAATGAATTAGTGGCATCCTCATCCGGTCGACACCCATCACCTTCACCGGCCATGGAATCAGGTTGCTCCCATCCTCTGTACACCCACCTCTCGTCTCTTTGGAATGTGCGATTCAGGCAATATCGATCCACTCTTTTTTTATATCGCCTGATACGGTTTGCCCATGCATAAACTTTTTGCTTCAGAGAGTCGATGCGCTCTGTAACTCGTGCCTGATAATCCTGGGAACTGATACCAGTTCCCGCGAAGGCTCGAGTCACAAAGCGCATCACTCTTGGTCGCGTATTGCCCATCCTGAAACAGGATAGCTTTCCAATGAGTGCCCTAGTCTCAGGGATACGACGCTCAATCCTGCACTGCCAAGCTGGCACAGTAGCGGTTCGTCGAGGAGCGGTATTATTTTCAGACAGATTAACTCCCGCTACACCAAGATTTTCGCTATTATCAAAATAGTTTGATAATAACGAATCCAGGGCACTCATTAGCGCTATGTTTCTCTTATGCATGGGCAAACGAGGCAAACGAGGCCGAACATTTGGGTCCATGGATCGGTATTATTACTATTATTATTATGAATATATTATTATAATTATGTCTCTAACAAACCAATTCTAATCATTTACTTTTTAGATAGAAAAGTAGGATTGGGCCCTCAGGGTTCACACCAACTTAGCCCAGGCAAAGCAAGTTATGGATAATTACTATATCTTTCGTCTACGTACTCAGTCACTAACGTAACATAGCACTTATGAAAGAGAGACTCAAATTCAATAACAATGGCCAATCTCTCGGTATTTTCTCTAAAAATAAATCCTTTCAAGAGCCGTTGTGGATATTAACCCAATTTGTTCCAAACACTACGTAACCTACTATAGTTAGTCTACTATAGCGACATAAACTGATGTATAATGCGTAGGCGTTCTGACGTGGGCACTCTAACTACTATCAGGCTTCCGAAATTACGTTCAATGGACCGCGTTCATAGAACTGTAACTTTGTGTGTAATAACTTTGGTAAGACTTACTGACATCTATGTTGCTAGGTATATTTTAGTTTTACATAATTTTATTTTCGTATCCCTTCGAAAATTACACAGTTTTTTTTTGTCTGTGTCTGTGAGAGCCCAATAAATTACACCATTCATCACTATAATCCTGCCATAGTCCAATGGTACGCCACTAAGCCCGACTTTCGGCTCATCGAGTCCAGCTACATTGCGTACATTGTCACTCCACCTAGCCGTTAAGGACACCATTACTTGCTCAGAATAACCAAGTATAGGCTAACCTCTCACAGACGATCTATATAAAGTAGCAGTTCTGCCGTTGCATTTGGTGAGTGATAGTGTTGGCAGTACCCTCTTCCCTTAGAGAATAGAATGAGAAAGTAGGCTGGGAGGCAATCATGGATATCCTCTCCTCTCTTGTTCTTGTAAAAGCGTTAAAAGCTTATAATCTGACAATATAATTATGCAGGCTCGACGGCAAATAAAAAAAACATTGTTTTGCTGAAGCGATATCAGTAAATCAGTCACCAGCACACAATAAAATCATGTTAAGAAACTTATCTCACATAACAATAGCTTAAAGACATACGTATGTAATGCTAGTACGTCAAATTAGAATCTTTGAAGGGCTTTTGTAATTCGCTGAATCTGTAATTTAAATCTAAATTACTTAGTTACTTAGTTATTTTACCATCCATTATTTGTAAATCAATTAGACTTTTCATTATTCTGGGTTTAGGAGCTCACCTAAATTGAAGCATTTCAATGCCTAAAGGTATAATTTACAGTAATAGGTGGTAATTTAATTACAACGTGTGTGAAATACTTCTATATTATTACTAGCCATAGACTCTGGTTTATAAAACTTTCGGTTGACGTACCTACTGTGGTGGATCTAGGGTTTGGGTTACATAATTGGGCTTGTAAGGGGCTCGACCTTAGGTTTTATTAAGAGGAACACTGAAATGGAAATTATCATGGGTGAACTCATAATATGGTCTTGCTCTGCCGCCGGCAATGTTTCAGGTATCTCGAAAAAAGGACCAAGCCAATTGCTTTCTACTTGACATTCTTCCAGATGATGCATAGTCAATGAGTGAGAGACACAACTACTTTGTTTCATTATATTCACTAGCTGACCCAGCGAACTTCGTATCGCCTTTTTAAGAGTTTTATTTAATTCCCTTTTTCCAAGCCCCTTTTCCAAAGTTACCATTGACTTAGCGTTTAATCTCTTATCATTTCAGAGTCTATAAATGATAAACAGACAAACATAGATTTTTATATAATATTGAATCCCCTATTCCTTAAAATATCGGAGACGATACCCATATGGACTTTAAAAATAATCCCGTCCGCCATCTTTGATTTCCTATCCGCCATCTTTGATTTCCTATCCGCCATCTTTGATCACGAAATAAATGTTGAATTTGGATTCCCCATCCCTTTAAACATCGGAGACGATACCCATATTGATTTTTAGAAAATTTACCATCCGCCATCTTTGATCACGAAATAGATGGTGTTTTTGAATTTTTCATTCCTTAAAATATCGGAGACGATACCCATATCGACTTTAAAAATAATCCCGGCCGCCATCTTTGATTTCCTATCCGCCATCTTTGATCACGAAATAGATGTTTATTTGGAGTCTCCATCCCTTAAATCATCAGAAACGATACAAAAATAGATTTTTTATTTTTTTCCATTCGCAATCTTTGATTTCCCATCCACCATCTTGAATCACGAAACAGATGTTGTATTTGGATTCCCCATCCCTTTTAACATCGCAGACAATACCAATATTGATTTTTTTTAATTTTCCCATCCGCCATCTTTGATTGCCCATCCGCCATCTTTGATCACGAAATAGATGTTGTATTTCAATTACCCACCCCTTAAAATATCGAATGCGATACCCATATTCATTTTTAAAATTGTCTCATCCGCCATCTTTGATTTCCCGTCCGCCATCTTGGATCACTAAATAAATTTAATATTATTAATCAGCGTCCCGAAAATCTCGAAAACGATACTAATATAGATTGTATCCTATTCGTTTAGCCTTTTTTTGCCTTTGACCCAACCCTCCCCCTTCTCATTTGACCGTTTTATTATTTTTGTCTGGCCCCTAAAAGTTGTGGCGTAATTTTATATAGCCTATAGCCTTTCGGAATAATTGGGCTATCATAGGCAATAACAATTTTTAAAATCCGACTGCTAGTTCCTGAGATTAGCCGACATTATGTTTTAGCCTTTTTAGCCTTTTGCCCGGCCCCAAAGAGTCAAAGCGTTATGTTATATAGCCTATAGCCTTCCGGAATAACTGGGCTATAGTATACAAAAATAATTTTTCAGATCCGACCGGTAGTTCCTGAGATTAGCGCGTTCAAACAAACAAACAAACAAACAAACTCTTCCGCTTTATTATATTAGTATAGATAGATGTAAAAGCAAAATATGTTTATTGTGGGTTATCCTTGGAAGATAGACATATACCATCGCGGACTTTTTTATAGATCTATTGAGGCCTGTTCAGACCTAAGCGGTATTCGCTACCGTCTGCGGCAGAGAAAACCCAGTGGGTAAGCGGTAATATTACTGTTCAGACCTAAGCGGTATTCGCTAACCTTGTGGGTAGAATAACGTGCGGTAGTCGAGTTTCGCCGCGGTCCTTGATACCAAATACCTGAGCGAAACCCGCGCGGTATATACCTCTACCCACAGTGGCAGCGAATATCGCTCAGGTTTGAATAGGCCTTTAAAAACGTACAATCCCACCATACATTGTTTTGCTATAACTCAAAAGGTTTTGGCAGCGTTTTCGAGGAAAGCTCCCGATCGGCTCAATTTTTTTCGACGCGTTGAACTAATATCGTTGTAATATCGTCAGTTTGCACAAAACCTAAACTTATTATACACTAAAACCTTCCTCAGGGATCAGTCTCGATGTTGTTGAAAACCGTATAAAAATTTGTCCAGTACTTTTCGAGTTTTAAGCTAACAGACAGACAGACACTGCGGCGGGGGACTTTGTTTTATAATATGTATAGATAAACTCGTAGGATTAATTTGCTCTTATGTAGGTCAGCCGTAAGATGCCGGTTTTCATTCTCATTGTTTCTAGGTCATTATTTTTATTTATTTATAGTCTCACGCCGCTCCCCGAAGGGGTAGGCAGAGGTGTAAATATTACACCCACATTTCGCCATGAATTTTTAGATCCCATGTAATAGGGGGCGAGCCTATTGGCGTTACCTGGCACATCACCAGACTCCGAGCTGCTACTGAGTATTCGGAAAAACCCAGTAAAACTTTTGCCCGACCCGAGAATCGAACCCGGGACCTCCGATCTGCAGTCACATACGCTATCCACTGGACCACGGAAGCAGTCTAGGTCATTATATTTTTCCTATACATAAAATCTACATCAAACCACACATCGTACATACTCCTTTACCCTAGATAAACGATTGGTATCGCTTCGCTATACTAGACACCGCGCTGCCTAAGAAAAATAGGTCCATAAATGAGGCAACATATTATGACAGTGGGTGTCAATCAAAAGCAACAAGACGCATGCGTGAAGAGTTGTGTTGTCAGCTTCTCAACAGTCACCCGAGTTAATGGGAAAATATATTATCCTGTGGTCTAGTGGATAAGTTATTGGTCTCAAAATCAGTTTGGAATTAAAAAAAATACAATTCATTAAAAGCATCAATATATTTGTGTATAGGTTAGGCGTACCGCGTAAGTTCCTTTATGAGAAAATGGTGGGTATATTATCCAATGATTAGGTCTCATTTCATTATGATGGTTTGTTTTATTTTTCAAATTATTATTAGAAATAACCATAGAGTAAATAAGGTGTTTCCAAAACAGTGCTTTCTATTTCCATGCTACTAGTCCATATAAATTTAGTTACACATTATTAATTTAACATGAATAGTCGTGAAAATTACTTTGAATAAACAAAAACAAACTACACTTATGACGTCTACACACTGATGATTTGTGTTACTGCGGCGTTGTTTGCATTTGTTAATGACTGGGTTCCAAGTGGTCGATAGTCTGTATCAGTCCTCCCGGTTGAAATTTCTATGTTTTTTTATTTCAACCGCTTCACGTACTATCCTGGAGTAATAGTGACGATCGGTGGATAAGACTTGTGGTTGATGTAATTCTATCCAGTGGTTTGGTCCAGATTCTAGCAAATGCTCAGCTATGGCAGATTTATTCATTTGTCGATTTTTTACAGCTGCGATATGTTCCTTGACCCTTTCAGCGATCGTTCGTTTGGTCTGTCCGATATATAATATTGACTAAGAATCGCTAAATAATATTGTATGATGTATACAAATCGCGAAAGTTTAAAATTAACTAAAAGTTATTTCATTTCAAGCCTAGATTCAATCAACGTGTAGTTTTAATTAGTTTTATGCATGTCAAGTTTCTATTGTTTCATAAAATTCTAGAAATACTATGTAATATTAAACATGTAATATTTGGTTGTATACCAAAACTCGTAATTGTTTTCGATTCTATTCTGACTCAGCTATTATAATCATACTGGACTGATTTTGATAGGCGGATCAGACATTATGAATATAATAGTAATAGTATAGTAGGCATAAGTTATCAAAAATCAGGCTCAGTGGCGTGCCATTGGAGAGGCCTTTATCCAACAGTAAACTACGGCAGGCTGATGATGATGATGATGAAGTTATCCTTTTGTTACGCTTGGAGCGAGCTGGTCTTAATAATGCTAAAATCTGAACTCACCACAAAAAACAATAGGTGCCTTCGCGGTTTGATAAATTCTTCGTCAAACCTATAGTGCCCTACAAAAATTAAAGTAATGTGTGACGCGTAAGGCACAAATGTGACACCATGCAAACTTTTGTCTTGTTCTATTTGCAACATCAAGCGTTTAATACTACTACGAACTTTATTTGCCATGTTTGCTCATTTACCTAATTGTAATGAATATCTACTCCCTGCTTTAATTATGTCCATTCGATGCTTTTGAGGGTACTAATTAACTTGGGCTCGATTGTAAGCGAATTTATAGCGTGTAGACACGCTTCCTGAAAATAAATCTGTTGAATGCGAACCTATCCTGTCATAGGGCCTTTATGAATTATGATTATTAGATAACATATTTACAACCATACAAGAATAAAACTATTTATGCAACTAAACTATCCTAAACTAAACTAATAAAACTAAATTAATAAAAAAAAAAATAGAAACTACGCGGCGTCAAAAAATTCCTCCGCAACGCTGTCGGCTGGTAGCGTGCCCAGAAGGCTGGCAGCATTGCCACGTTGTATGGCAATGCTTATTCTCTCTGCAAAATATAAACCAGCCCTCTGGTCACGGGAAGCGTCGATCAGCCTTTTAGCGATTTCTTTGTACAAAGCGCGTCCACTAGGCCCCCATGGCCCCAGCGTTTCGACCCCAAACGGCTCAAAAACGTAATTAGCAGATAGATTTCTGTATTTGCGCCGTTTGAGCGTCTCCGCTGATGCAGCAGCAGCGCCAGCCGATCCAGCTGTGCTTGGAAGATGTGATGGCGCAAGGGTGTCGACGCATGTCGCGTCCCATACCAGAGGCCTCATCTTCGACCTTCGGCCCATCTTCCAAGGTAATAAGGACATACCGTCTGGTATCTTCCCATCGTCGCGTACCAACCCATTCGGTTCAAGATGAGCTGGTACTTCGGCGGTGACAAGAGCTCGACGGATTATGTCGTTAATGTGGGCATGTCGGGAAAAACGCCCAGCACTCTTGCTGCACGATAGGCCATGGTGGCCACGACTTTCGACGGCTTCACCGCAGTGACAGCGATGCGGAGAATTGCAAACAGCTCCCAAGCGTAGGCAAGAAGCGATGCGGAAAGTTGTATCGTCCAACATAGTTCCTATGTTGGACGATGGAAGTGCTTGAAGCCATAGCCCTGATTCCCACTCTCCCACAGCCAACAAACGGGCGCGCTCTGCAACACTGGATGCAGTACTTAAAAGATATTCTCTCATCTTGTTACAGAGCGGCCCGTCCCATTGCCTCTGAGAGGATAGATATAGGGGTAAGTCAGAGCTCGGGCAAGCCATTTTCCAAGCGTTAATGGCATCAGTCTTGCACGGCACCTCAGAATTAACCAGTGTGGGTTCTAGAATTTTCCTGGTCAATTACAGTGCCGTGGACCGAGGCCATAAACGCTGGGAGGCTTACATCGGTAATTTTGCGAACGCCGAGGCCGTTCAAACGAACAGGTAAAGTCGCTTGAAGCCACACTCGGTCGTTCATGTCAAGATTTAGAATTTTGCTCAAGGTGTGCCGAATAATATTATCAATGTTTTCCAATAGGGATAAATGTTTCCAAAAAGGAGAGGACCGCAAGTAATATGTAAATTTTGGAACAAAAGGCAGTGCCGAATAATCGTGAAAGCCGAATGAATATTAATTTTGCAAAGCCGTTCTGAAGTTTCACAGAAATCTTGTAGTTTTTCATCTATAAAAGATCCAAAAGCGTCGTCGAAAATAGGTGACCCAAGGAGGCGGAAGGAACATTTGTTGATGATTTTAATATTTGGCGCCAAAGAATTAAATTTTGTTAAGATCGAAAGGTTATCCAAATTGTCATTAATAAAAATTTCACATTTGTCTGAATTTAGTTCCAAACCAATTGCTTTAAATTTAGTTTTTATAAGCTCTAAGTCTTGTAAGACAGTGTTAACGTCCCCTGCCAGGGTCCCGTCGTCCAAATACCAGACGTTAAATTTAGAATTTATTTGTTTTATTATTGGGTGAATGGCTAAACTAAAAATGACTGGCCCGAGAGGGTCACCTTGTCACCCTCTGTACCAACCAACTTGTCACCAACCAACAGCAGATTCCAAAACGTTGTCTTTATAAATTAATTTTGATGGATGTCTATAGCATTGCCATAGGAATTTAAAAAATTTGGGAGTTTCTAATTTAGCCTGTGTCAACAAGGTGTCCCTGTTCACTGAGTTGAAGGCATTCTTCAAATCAATCTTTAGAACGACCTCACCTTTACCGCAGCCAAGGTACGTAGACAGCGCATGTATGACAGCCATACCATACAACTATATTCCCAAAAGGATCAACAGGGCTATATTTTAATATACGATAGAAATAAAAAACATAAATATACGTTTATTGAGCAAGCTATCGGCGCTACTGGAGAACTTTAATATGTCAGTAGAGGATGCTGCCAGAAGTGTGGTGCGTACTTATACAACTCAGTCAAGAGTTCCTTGGTCTAGTTGTCCCATAGTGACTCCAAGAGATGTTGCATGGTAGCTGCATAGTGGCTATTTACTCCATTTGCTGCTTGTAATACACAAACGACAGTCAAATAGTTTCCATTCTTACATTCGTCGTGTGCAATGTGCTAACGGCAAGGACGATAATATTGTATAACCACTCAGGGTGATTGAGCCTGACAGACCGCGAGACGATCGCAGAAGTGAAAAAGAGTTCAATGCAGGAGCTGTCTAGCTAGTCTTCGTAATTCCACGGTATGTTAGATGTCATCAACGTTTGCGTCTACACTACAGACTGATAATATGTCGTAAGGTGTATGCATACAATTTATAGATAAACTAGCTGACCCAGCGAATTCCGTATCGCCTTTTTAAGAGTTTTTATTTAATTCCCTTTTTCCAAGCCCCTTTTCCAAAGTTACCATTGACTTAGCGCTTAATCTCTTATCATTTCAGAGTCTATAAATGATGAACAAACAAACAAACATAGATTTTTAAATAATATTGAATTCCCCATTCCTTAAAATATCGGAGACAATACCCATATCAACTTTAAAAAAAAAACCCGTCCGGCATCTTTGATTTCCTATCCGCCATCTTTGATCTCGAAATAGATGTTGTATTTGGATTCACCATCCCTTAAATCATCAGAGACGATACCCATATTGATTTTTAAAATTTTTCCCATCAGCTATCTTTGATTTCCCATCCGCCATCTTGAATCACGCAATAGATGTTGTATTTGGATTCCCCATCTCTTTAAACATCGGAGACGGTACCCATATTGATTTAAAAATAATCCCATCCGCCATCTTTGCTCACGAAATAGATGGTGTTTTTGAATTCCCCATTCCTTAAAATATCGGAGACGATATACGCATAGCGACTTTAAAAACAATCCCGTCCGCCATCTTTGATTTCCATCTTTCATCACGAAATAGATGTTGTATTTGGATTCTCCATCCCTCAAATCATCAGAGACGATACCCATATTGATTTTTTAATTTTTTCTCATCCGCCATCTTTGATTTCCCGTCCACCATCTTGAATCACGAAACAGATGTTGTATTTGGATTCCCCATCCCTTTTAACATCGCAGACGATACCAACATTGACTTTTTAAAATTTTCCCATCCGCCATCTTTGACCACGAAAGAGATGTTGTATTTCGATTCCCCACCCCTTAAAATATCGAAGGCGATACCCATATTGATTTTTTAAATTTTCTCATCCGCCATCTTTGATTTCCCGTCCGCCATCTTGGATCACTAAATAAATTTCATATTATTAATCAGCGTCCCGAAAATCTCGAAAACGATAACCATATAGATTGTATCATATTCGTTTAGCCTTTTTTTGCCTTTGACCCAACCCTCCCCCTTCTCGTTTGACCATTTTATTATGTTTGTCTGCGCCTAAAAGTTGTGGCGTAATTTTATATAACCTAAAGCTTTTCGGAATAATTGGGCTATCAGAGGCAATAACAATTTTTAAAATCCGACTGCTAGTTCCTGAGATTATCTTTTAGCCTTTTTAGCCTTTTGCCCGGCCCCAAAGGATCGAAGCGTTATGTTATAAAGCCCATAGCCTTCCGGAATAACTGGGCTATCGTATACAAAAAGAATTTTTCAGATCCGACCGGTAGTTCCTGAGATTAGCGCGTTCAAACAAACAAACAAACAAACTCTTCCGCTTTATTATATTAGTTTAGATGTCGTTTTAAAGAAATATAACTGCAAAAAGTATTTACACATACAAACTACTTAGTACTCAGACTTAGTCATAAAGTTAGGACGTAGTAGGTACTCAAAATGTTATCCGGTATCTGTGACCTTTCGCTAGAGTGGCCAATATGGCGACTGTGATTTGTCTGTCAGAATCATTAGAATTTAACAAAATACTCGACAATCCGTATTTTGCGGATATAATTATGTAGTCGACTTGAAATCTTTATTTTTTAATGTTTTATTATTCAGGTAAGGTTTCGATGTACTCCTTGACGAAATTATTAATATAAGATTTGACACTGCGATAGCAGCGCAGTCTGTCGGTTCCAATGTGAAACATTCCAACATCCACAACTACTAAAAAATAAAAAATTAAGTAAAAAAACATTTTCCAGTGGACTAAATTTTGAATCTAAATCATTCTCAAGTCCCCTTGAACACACACAAAAAATTTCATCAAGATCGGTCCAGTCGTTTAGGAGGAGTTCAGTGACATACACACGCACACAAGAAATATATATATTAAGATTATGCCTTCAATATCATTAACAGCATGTAAGCATAATTATTGGTTTATTAAGGTCTAATTATCTCTTGGTCTGCCAATCGAGTTCAGACCAACCTTTGACCTATTTGGTGATAGTTGTAAACTTACTTGAGCACGGCTCTAAACCCGAATATCAAAGATAACACTATTATCTCGTAATTTTATTAGAGTCGTCTTATATAAACCAAATATGGGTTATATTGTCTTAAAGTTACACTGAGTTAAATATGGGAGCATTATATGGGGCAATAAAGGCATAAGTAACATTATCCCTGTTTAAAGACGTACTAGTACATGTTACTGCGAAATATTAAAGCTAAATTAACTGAATAACATTGCCTGAGTAATTCGAGGTTTATTCTGATTTAATGACTGTTGTACCTTATGAATTTACCATTCATTGCAAGCATAATCATAAGCCACCTGGCGAGCATATTAGCATGTACGTTTACAGCACAGTGGGCTTATTAATCTTTTCAGAAATTAGTAACTTGGAAACCTTTTCAACGCAAGTTTTTTGGACTCTAACACCATCGACTGCAGCTGACTCGATAGAAGGCGTTTACCGTGGTTAATGCCTACGCTATATATTGTGGGTGTGTTTTATCAATACAAAACCAGAGCCTTGAAAAGAAGGAGCACTCGTGGCCCGGGGGAAAGGAAAAGTGATTTGATCTCTGACACTCTCACACTCCGATCGAAACACAATAGCAGAGATACTATGACTTGAAGTAGTAGTAGGTACTTCACTAACTGAACAGAGCCAAAGGTTTATTATTCCAAAAACATTCTATTACTTATATTTCGCTAACAACAAAATTCTCTATTATTAGCTATTATTCTTCAATACAATGCCTGACCCTTTAGCTACCAGTTCCCATTATTGAATTCTGTAGAGGCATTTTAGGAATTTTTCGTTATACATATTTGAGGAAACATTCAACGAAAGATACGAGGGTAGAGTGTAAGGTGGGGCAATGTAAGGGGCGCGGTTTTGTGTCAATATGTTAGAATATATGGGAATACGCATTACAAAGAGGGTCATTTGTTTAGTTTATGTTGCCCAGTAAATATTTGAGAGCAATGCGGCTGGTTATTTGAACTATGTGGTGAAAATGGTTGACTGCTATTGTATTATTAGGTTTTATTTGTTATTTAGATTGCACGCAACGAAAATAGTACACAAAGGTATTTCGTTATCGTTTTATAGCTTGGAATTCTTTTGTAGGTAGTAGAGGCATAGAGTCATGAATGAGCAAACTCTACCGGGAAGTACAAGGTTAAGAAGATTAAGGATTAATTTTCAGATCAAGATTCGGGATAATAGACGCCTGACAAAATCGTGACAAATTAATTTTATTCCATATTTCTAACTTTAAATAATGAAATTAGTTTCTTAACTAGTTTCCTTTTTTGCTTAACAACTTTTTGCTTAATTTTTTTAACCCTAGAGTACTAATCTTATTTTTTTACTGCCTAATACTAATGATCGCTCGGAAGGCTACTTCATAAATGATACATGATTTTAGAAAGACTTTTCTAATGAAATTTGTATTAAATGTAACAAAATAATGAAGAAAGTACTCGTTTCTTTAAATTGAATGGCACATTTTTCTTAAAATTATAATTTCAGTCTTAAAATCAACCTTAAATCTAACATTACCCTTGTTTGAACAGTCCTTTGAAAAGTAATAATAAAAAATAAAAGGACACATATAGCTTTTAATTTTCATCCATCACAATTACAGCAGTTTGGAGATGGAGATTGGGTTTGTAGAGCAGCTTCTAACTCAATGCTTGTGCTTGTTTGTATTTGAGATGTTCCTGTAGGTATATTAAGATTATTTGAAGCAATATTTTGGAGATCATATTCAAGCTGAGACGAGGGTAAGAGAGTAGGATAAGCCACACAGTCGTCTGAATCGTAATCTTCAGTTTCAATGTCCGAATGGTTGTTTTCCAAATAGTTTGTTATCTGGTTCTCGTCGAGATTCATCTATGAAACAAAATGATCAATTCTCAGTTAAATCAAACTTATTGTTACAAACAAATAAAGAGATAATAGCAAAAAAACTAAAGAATAGCATTTGTAAAAAACTTACCGTGAATACTAATTATCGCCTTCCAGGCGAACATGAGGTCAATAACTCGATACCTAAGTATTTCCCGCTGAACCCATTACCACTCTCCACCGTGTCGCAGGGTGCACTATTTTGGCGCGAACGCACGCCGCGATACATAGACGTAATTTAAAAATATTCTTAAAAATCAACCGAACGCGGCCTCTCAGGCGATGATTAGTATTCTAGGGTTAAAGAAAGTAATAGGTAGATAAAACATGTCTTTTATAAAATGTCATACAAAAACTATCGTATGTAATTTTCGAGGACGCGTACATATAGAGAATGTAAAAAGACCTTTAACGAAAACTGAAATCCCATGTTGTACCAATCACTACGAACATTTTTTACTTCGGCACCATACCTGGGAAATTACTGGTTCAGGAGATATTGAGGCTCAAAGTTAGTATGGAATTTTTCTAATTAGGCACAAAAAGTACTACCCTCTCAAGGAATATCAACAAAAAGTAACAGTATTAGCGCCATCCCGTTTCCTTCTCCTTCATCCCGATTCCCGTCTTATTGCTTTTCCTTTTCCAAAAGGCCAACTCATGTCTAACTCGCCGCTGTGGGTGTCCTTGAGCGGCAGCAATCGTTTACCATAAGGCGAACCGTCTCCTTGCCTGAAACCTACAATGAAAATTCTTTTGCCGCGGTCGGTGAAACTATTTTCATTTACCAGATTTGTGTGTTGTGTTTGTATCCGGGTCCTTTTATTTTTTGCTCAAAATGGCACAAATTTCTAAAAAAACCAAAACTTTTTTTAAAAACTTTGTAGATGTTTTTAAGATAGTGTTCGATGATTTCACAGAAAACTAACAACAAGGAACGTAATAAAAAGATGCTTAAATATAAAGCTCCTGCACTTTATTATTTACTTTATCAAAGTAATCTCTTTTTTCCACAGTCTTTACGAAGGCTATAAAAAAGATTTGATTACGTAATATTCTCACTTAAAGCTCGCAGCGACGGATATTTAACCAAAAAAGCCCTTATTAAACCTTAAACTGTCGCCAAAATTGGCCCTATTTAAAATGTCTTGTTGACTGATTTATAGATATCGCAATTCACAATGCCTTATTGAATTGATATCGGTCCTCTCGCGTTGAATGTTATTTTGAACGGTCATAAAATGCCGTTTGGAATGTTCCAAGTCGTAAAACTGCTGACCTTTTAAAGAATATGATGTTTTTAACCTTCATAAATAACGAGTTTATATGAACCACTACGGGCACTTAGAGTAGTCCATTATGTCGCCCCATTCAACTGTAAAGTAAATATCATAATAAGTAATAAACATGGCCGATAAAAATTCGGTCGTTGCTGCCATTTTTCATACTGAAGGGAGTATTGCCTTTTTGTCGACATGATGGAAGAAATCTTTGTGCAATAGAAGTTATAAATATTAATGTTGTTAAATAAATATTCGAGCTACTTTTGTAACTAATAATACAATTTTAGATTTTTCTCACAGTATTTCACGGCGTGAAAATGGGTGGATTGAGGTGAAAAAGATTATCCACAGACATGTGGTCGTTAAGACGCGACGAAATTAGTGTCGTGTTTGCATCTCTCAGCACTAGGAACTGTGTCGCGAATAAATACCTGTTTAACTGCAGGTACTTATGGAGCGTAGTAGCATCGTTGTTAAGAATATTGGCCATTTTTGACCTAAACATGTCTAGAGATAAAACTTATTTTAAAATTAAAGTTATTTTATGGTGTAATGATTTCACTAAGAATTATATTTTATAGAAGCCTAGGTAAAAAGAAATGTTTTGGGTTGTAAAGATGTTCTAGAACTCGTGAACGCATCCTTATCAAAATATTTTTTATTCGCTGCATTGTTATATTATCTGTGCCCGATAATACTTCCTTGTTTAGCTACGTTCCATTATACTTATACTACATCTATAGCGACTGGTTTTGTCAAAACCTCGAGAAAACTTAATTTTATATATAAACTAGAGGACGCCAGCAGCTACGCCTGCATTTTTTTTAAATTTACCCGTTTGGGCCGATCCCGTGGGAATTTCGGGAAATCCCTTCTTAGTGCACCCCTACGGTCCCCAAGGAACATACATGCCAAATTTCAGCTTCCTGCGCCCAATAGTTTCGGCTGTAGCGTGTCTGTCAGTCAGTCAGTAACGCAAGGATTTTATATATTAAGATTGAATCAAGTTGTTAAAAGCTGATCATAAATGAATGTATATTTTTTTGTTAAAATATATAAACAGATAAATATAAATGTATTTCTGCCGTCGAAAACATTGGATAAAGATGCAACGAAATAGTTTTGACGTAAAGACGCCGCCGGTGACATTGGACATAATGGACATGGGAGAATCTGTCAAATTAATACGAACTAATTTCGGTGTATTATGTAATTCCTAGGCCTATATAAGAAAAACTGTCTTAACAGTATAATTTCTTGATCATAGAGCTACTTGTTTTCGTACATTTTATCTATAGACGCAATAATTAAAAATTATCTAGGAGTTATAATAGATAAAAACCTCAACTGGAAACCGCACATTTCAGCACTCAGTAAACGTATGCGTTGGCTTCTCCATATTTTTAAAAATATCAGGGAGTCTGCTGACACCAACCTCATTACAAAGATCTATTTAGCCCTTGTGCAATCCATCATAACATACTGTATACCCGTATGGGGTGGCGCTGCTGCAATGCACCTCCTAGAACTGGAGAGAGCGCAAAGGGCTGTTATCAAAGTGATGCTTCGTAAACCCAGGAGATACCCAACGGATGTATTGTATGGAGAAGCCAACTTACTGACGGTCAGACAATTATTCATATTAAACTCAGTTCTTCGCCATCACAAAACATTTATACCCTCGCAGTTACCCCAACATAAAAGAAGAGTACGCGCACATGTCTACCTTTAACTCTATTTTCGCGCGACGGCAATTGTCGTATACCGGACCATTTCTTTATAGACACTTCAATGCCTTAAACGACATTTTCAGAATTCATGAATAGAATGATCAACCTTAAAAACATCACTGCAAAACAAGTTAAGAGCTCTTGGTTACCAGGCAACCGAAAATAGTCTCAAAATTAATATATAAGAGAGGGTACACACACGACGCACATACACACACACACCCATATGCACAAACACACGCGCACACACACACACACACACACACACACACACACACACACACACACACACACACACACACACACATATATACTCTCACACACACACACACACACACACACACACACACACACACACACACACACATATACTCACACACACACACACACACAAACACACACACACACACACACACACACACACACACACACACATACATCACCCCCATACAACATAAAACTCGACTTCATAATAAACAAACACACACAATTACCATAAATCTTGCTCTACTATAGTTATGTTTTATTTATATTCTAACGTTAAATTTATTTTATGCCGTGTGGTTGACGGCATAGAATACAAGTGTCACCACCCCCTATCCTCCCGTGGGTGTCGTAAGAGGCGACTAAGGGATATCACGATGCAAATACCATCTTTGCGTAGAGACGGAAAACTCGACATCAAACCCTATACGACTGCCTCGTTGGTCTCGCGGCACAAATGTGCTCGTGTGATCGGTCCCGGTTCGATTCCTGGGTCGGGCAGTGTTATTGGGTTTTTCCGTCACGAAATTCTCAGTAGCAGCACGGAGTCTGGAAATGTGCCCGGTACGGCAATAGGCTCGCCCCTTATTACGTGGGACTAAAGTATATCTGGCGAAAAGTGGGTGTAGAAATACACCTCTGCCTACCCCTTCGGGGATAAAAGGCGTGACGATATGTATGTATGTATGTAAATTTACATAATAAATACTACTAAAAATGTCCGAAATCAATTATGTGTTAGGTACAGGCACCTCATTTGTAATTTCTCATAGTAACTGTTCAATTGCCAGCAACTCATCACTTGTACCACACACCAAATGTTTGTTTACGACTTGAACGGAATCTACTTATGAATGATTCTTGTCCGATGCGCGATTGCTGGCGCTATTGTAATTTTGCATCTACCCACCTAATTTTAGACTTTACGAAATTAAATTTAAATGTTGTTAATAGTTATTACACTAGTTTGTGGCGTGGAGGGTTGATAACCTGAGACACAGGAATCATCCTAGTTCAGGTATCAACCCACCATATTTGCTTCAATGTAACACAATAAATTATGTACTAATTATCTATATGGTCAGAAATAAATAAATAATAATTATTTTTATTATTATTAATTAATTATCAGGTCATTCAATGTATTTAATTATTCAAGTGGCCATTGTTTTTTGTGTGTAAAATGTAATGTAATAAACTGTTGCGTTTTGTTCGGTGAGTGAGAGTGCCGGCAGCCCTATCCCCTATTCTTCTCCCTCATCCTATCCCTTTTCCCAACCCCAAGGGGCGGCAATGCACTTGTGTATCTATATGGTCAGAAATAAATAAATAATAATAATTTTTATTATTATTAATTCATTATCAGGTCATTCAATGTATTTAATTATTCAAGTGGCCATTGTTTTTTGTGTGTAAAATGTAATGTAATAAACTGTTGCATTTTGTTCGGTGAGTGAGAGTGCCGGAAGCCCTATCCCCTATTCTTCTCCCTCATCCCACTCCTCATCCTATCCCTTTTCCCAACCCCAAGGGGCGGCAATGCACTTGTGACTCCTATGGTGTTGCTTGTGTACATGGGCGGCGGTAATTGCTTACCACCAGGCAATCTGTCTGCTCGTTTGCCGCCTATTACCATAAAACATAATAATTATAATACGTCTCTTAAATTGGAAGTTTACCTCTGCTCAGAAAATATATGTATCTCATTCATCGTACATCCATCATCCATCCATTCTCTATAATAATAATTATTGCCTGTTTGGCGGCTCCGCCTGCACGGGATCAGTTAATGCGAGTAATATAGCTAGTGCTATCTGATGCATAAGCTAAATTACTTAAAAGTTGTATCAATATCAGATCAGAAGACTTTTTCTGAAAGAGTAACAAACATAATTCCATCCATCCCTATTCACAAACTGCTGTGTTTATAATAATATAATAGGTAGTGTATATCTGCTTTAATATTCATGTTTTATTATTGTAGCGTTTCAATTTTCTTGGGCAGCTTAGAAATTGATAAATTTCATTGAGAACATTTTCGTAAACGTGAAATAAAACTAAATGGGATTCACTAAGCAAATAAACCTTCTGTTTTTGACAGATTAATGTAATTCATTTATAGAGACAATAAACTTGCTGAAACTAATCCTCTGAGTTTCTACAAATCCGAAACAATTGTTTAAATGTCTTTATTACAAAATAAATCTTTTTTTTCTTCGGCAATAGGCGTAAAAAAGTTAACACATCTTTGCGATTTTGAAATTTTTATTTATTTAAAAAATATAGCAAATCTGAGTTGTAGATCTTAAAAATAGTAAATTACTGCTATTATTATCTGCCTCTAACTAAGATAGTGTTTATGACACTAAACTATTAAGTGTTAGTACATACCGCCCGCCAGCAAAACATCTTCACATTTTAAACACTTTCACAAGCACTATGTCGCAGCTTCAAGAGATTGCGTCCATACAGAAGGGTCTGGAAGACAGCTTTTCAAGGAAAATGGCTGCACTCGAAGCCCAGTTAAATAGTGCAGGCTCAGCCAAAGACACAGTAGCGAAGGTTGCAGAAGAATTTCGGGCATTCCGTGAGCTGGTCTTCAATATGCTGGGCCTACTACGCCAACAAATCCAAGAGTGTCACAAACAGCTCGACACGGTGGAGACCCGACATAGACGTAAGTCTCTTCTATTTTTGAGTGTGCCAGAGGTGGAGAAGGAGAACTGCACTGCAACGATCCTGGGCATTATGCAGACTAAGCTGGGACTGAAAGACACTACATTCGCTGACATCCGTAGTTGCCACCGACTTGGTTCCTCCAAACAAGGCAGTAAGCGGCCTATACTTGTCCGGTGCGCTTGAGAAGATATTAGAACTTCAGCTTGGGTTGCAAAGACTGCTCTTAAGGGGACATCTATTTCGCTGAGAGAATTCCTAACCAGAGTGCGACAGGCTGTATTCAGTAAGGCCAGGTCGCACTTTGGGTTGGGTTTAGAAACGTGCTGCCTCGATAGACGAAAACCTAACCTAAAAATTAAGAATTTTGTCGTAGTTTTTTTTTATAAAACGGCGTTTCCGGCAAGAAAATCGTGTTGCATAGGTATAAAAAGACCCCCTAGAACCCCCTAATATCCTTACTTTTCGTCTATCGAGGCAGCACGTTTCTAAACTTTAACCCGCACTTTGGCATGAGATCTTGTTGGAGCCAAGATGGCAATATCTTCGTTAAAGCGCCGGACGGAAGCCGCCAAGCTGCCTGCACGCAAGGTTATTGCCGAAGATGAGCTTGGTGTGCTGATGAAGAAGTACCCCAAAGCGCAGTGCATCACTTCTTCAGGCGCCGGGAGCGGCGCGGGCGACGCTGGACCTTCCGCAACAACCGGGAACGGCAAGAACATTCCACGTAAATAGTGTTATTTTTTATATACTGTTCCGTAGAAACTTTCAAACGCTTATCTACATAATTTGTTTGTTTTGTTTACATTGTATGCTATATATACTACTAAATCACTTTTTTAACGCACCCACATATCAAGATATTATAATGATGTTATTAATTTGTTTACAAATAATCAACTTCAAACTCACTCCTTTGACAGCTTTCTATGTCAACTTGACATATTGGGTTGCGTGCCGAAACTAGCAATCATTGTGTATAATTGTCTGTCTTGTGTTGCGTAAGTTGCGTTTCGTTCTTTTGTATTTATTATTCTTACAAGTTATTCTTCTGTGTTCTATATTCTACATTATTTCTGTTCTGTTTTTAATTTGTATTCTGTATAATTAATTATGTCTGCTGGCGGGTGGTGCAGTGATAGCATTGCATTAATTCGTGTGCATACTTTTGCTACTATTGAGTAGCAAAACCCTATATTAGTCAATTAATTATTGGTTACTTATATATTATTATATTTATTTATTATCTTTATATATAGAATATTTTATGCTATCTGATGATGATGATTCCTTTCAATCCGCCAACGATTCTGCTGATTTTTCAATAAATGACAGATTTAGCTCAGCGACCGAGTCGCTTAGTGATTTAGTTAAGCGTACTTTCGATCAAACCACTTCTCGGCTGTTAAATGTGTGTCACATTAACGCACAGAGTATCCCCAGCCACTATAGCGACCTGCTTCTTACTTTTGATAATGCTAACGTTCATGCCATTCTGATTTCAGAGAGCTGGCTGAAACCTCATCTACTTTCTACTTCCTACTCTCTCCCTGGGTTTGTCCTCATCAGAAATGATAGAGTGGACAGAAGAGGAGGCGGTGTAGCCATTTACCTCCGCAGCTCTTTACCCTTCAAAATCATGTTATCTTCATCGTCTAACTTTTCTGCTTCAGCAGAATATCTGTTCCTCGAGGTTTCAGTCAGTGGAGCTAAAACTGTTCTTGGCGTTGTCTATTGTCCTCCCACTATAAACTACTTCTCCAGTCTCGAATCGTTTCTGGAATCTTTAGGGTCAGAATACGCTCATCATATCATCATGGGAGATTTCAACACTGACCTTGCCACCGATTCCCCCCGCTCCCATAAACTCCAGCAAATAATTGGATTAAAATTTGCAAATTTTGGATTACCCGCTCGTGTCGTTACTATTACCCGCTCGTGTCGTTACTCGAAGCAGACGTGTTACTGTGTGTCTCACAAAATATTAAAGAAAAAGTGGTAAAATACTTAATATTGATATTGAGACTTTTGTCAGTGTATCGACAATCTAAAACCAAGTAAAACTGTGCAAAAACAGGAACTGTGCGTGAAAAAATAATAAAGTTATTACCAAAAAACTGTTTAAAAAAGTGCAAAAGTGCCGGTAAATGACATTGAAGAACAATAGTCAAGGACAAAATCCAAAGGACGGCTCAAAAGTCGCCACAGTAAAAGTTTAGAAAGACATCTTATAATTCGCTGCTAAGCTTACACACAAACATAGCGCGGTTGTAGAGCGCCCGACACGCTACAAGTGCAGAACGACGTGGCGTGGGATCGATCCTCCGTAAAGTCATTCTTTTTGTGAGATTTTATTACACAATAAGGAACAGGTTCGATCCCGAGTTGTAACTACATTCAACTTTTTGCCGGCATATTGTTTTAAATTTGGTTCAGTAATTTATTTTTCAAGATGAAATGCAACGGCTGTTTGAAAAACTACAAAGACTCCAATTTCCTGACATGTTCTACAACATCTTGCGAGAAAAACTTCTGTTCGCTATGTATTAACCCAGCTACGCTTACAACTGAGAAAATCAAGACGTGGAAATGCCCTGACTGCTGCTCTTCTCAGAAAAAAGGTGGCGATAATAGCTCCACTCCTATACGCTCCGCATCAGACAACGTCACTAAGAGAAAGAAAGCTGACGTTGAATCCAACACAAACTCAGAGATGAAGGAGCTGATTGAAGAAGTTCGCATGTTGACAAGGGAAATAGCGTCACTGAAACAGAACCTCGCTGACGCAACTACCTCGCTCATAAATTGTCAAACAAGACTTGAGGAATTGGGAACAACTGTAGCTACGCAAGATAAACAAATAAAACTATTTGAATGTCGTGAACAAGAGGTGAAATTACTGGAAGCAAAAGTATCAGAACTGCAACAGGAACTCGATACACAAGCGCAACAAAACTTAAGGAACGAATTGGAAATAGCTGGGATCCCGGAGCACGCGAATGAAAACCTTCACCATATTGCGCTTTTGGCTGCGCGGAAGGTGGGTGTCGAGTTAAACGATTGTGATATCGACTGGGTGACTAGAGCAGGCCCCCGTATTAAATCCGCATTAAATCCTGAAAATAACACCAAGTTCTCGCGGCCTGTAGTAGTGCGTCTCATTCGCAGAATTAAACGTGATCAAATAATCAAGGCCTCAAAAGCGAGGAAAACCATCACGAGCGCGGACATTGATGTTCCCGGTACACCAACTAAAATATATTACAATGAGCGTCTCACTAAGAAAAACAGGATGCTTTTTCGGGAAACAAGAGCCAAGTCAAAGGAGCAAGACTATGCCTACTGTTGGTGCGCTCAAGGCGTTATATATGTCAAGCAACGCGAAGGTAAGCCTGCCCTGTCGGTACGCACTCAAGACGACCTATTACGTATATTTAACACCCCTTAAACCAATTGAAACTGCGGATTCACTTCCGGTAGTAACTGTAAATTGTGATCATATTCATTATTTTACCTGTATTTTTTATCATAATATCATTTATATATTTTTGCATTCGTATATTAAATCTTATGTATTTATCATAATATTACATGTTTATATTAACAGTATTTTATTAAATCTTAAAAAAATGTTACACTTTCTGTGGCGTCATATAGTATTGTTCTTTTTATTGGAAGTATGTAAATATATTGCGAAAAGAATGAATACAGATACATGGTGCAAAATCCAGTTCCTATTTTACATAATCGAACAAAACTATAGTTTCAAAGTTCTGAAACACTGCTTATATCATTTTGTACTCAAGGCTGTGATAGCTCATCATCATAGTGTGACAATTATTTTAACTCCGTATCCCAGGTATCGCTCATTAGCATATGACACTCATTGTATATACCCATGATTGATAATGCAATAGTAGAGGAGTTAGATTCTATTGCCATAAAATGTCACACAATAGAAGCGCCTGAGCAATGCGACACAGCAATTACGTCAGTCTACAACTTTAGATTATTAACACTCAACATACGTAGTATAAACAAGAATTTTGACAATTTGATAATTACTCTGCAAAGAATCAACATGCCTATCGATATTATTATATTAACCGAGTGCTGGATCGATGATTTTACAGTAACTCCTATACTACGATCATACAATAGCTATAAAACACAAACATATATTAACCAAAACAGCGGTGTCGTAGTATACATACGAGACACTTTGAAAGCGAGTGTTTCTGAGCCGGGTATTTGTGAGGCGGATTGTCTACAGCTGGATTTAGGTAACAATATAACTATATTCGGCATATATCGCCCACCGTCATTTAAAAATGTCAATAATTTTTTATGCTCTCTTCATGAAGTGCTTGATGCTTATCAAAGTAAATCTAGAATTCTGGTTTTAGCGGGGGACCTAAATATTAACATTCTAGCCACTACAAGTAACCAGGAGCTAGAATATCTATGTCTAACAGCGGAACATGGCTTATTTCCCGCTATAACAGGACCAACGAGATCAGGTGCCTGTCTCGACCATATTTTTATTAATACTATAAAAAATGTTGTAGGCGTAATCTGCTCTTCAGATATTACCGATCATGACCTAGTTTTGTTGGGTTTGGCTATTGGTGGACCTCAGCAAAAATGCTTGGATCGAACAGCTGTCAAACGAGACTTTGATGCCATTAAAAAAGAGCTATCAATGATAACGTGGTTCCCACAAATCAGTAAGTTAGATGCTAATCAAGCGACAAACTATTTGTGTAACCAGGTGTCTGCTATTGTTATTAAACATACCAAAAAAATACGCATAAGTCATTCAAAGTATAACATAAAACCCTGGATTACTACAGGACTTATAAGATGTATGCGACACAGGGATCGCCTGCATATGAGGTTAAAAAAATTTCCTAACGACCAGCTTTTACGGACAGTTTACGCTCGATATAGGAACTTCTGTAACGACTTATTGTGTAAAATAAAAGTAGAGTATGAGAACAAAGAGCTATCCAACAACGCCAAGGATACAAAAAAGATGTGGAAATCCATCAAAACCGTATGTCATCTTAGCGGAAACAAAAACATACCGACAGAACTCTTATCCCTTGAAAACAGTGTAAATGCTGTCAGCTCACTGAATATATGTTGTAAATATTTTTCGACAGTGGGTCAAAAGCTTTCCAGTGACATATTGACTAATCTACAAATGACTCAGGAAGCAATTGCACGTAAAGTGAGTAGCAATCATATAAAGGACTCTTTTTTTCTGGAGCCCACTGACTGTGCGGAAATAGAGGGTCTTATACTGTCACTACATAATGACAAAGCACCCGGGACGGACGGTCTAACAAACATGATTTTGAAAGAGATTAGAAATGTTATTATACCACCCTTAACAGAAGTATTTAATACAGGCTTAAAGACTGGGATCTTTCCCGATGTATGGAAGATAGCGCGTATCATGCCAGTATATAAAAGTGGTCTCAAGAACTCCCCAGACAGCTATAGACCTATTTCTTTATTGACAGCTTTTTCGAAATTGCTTGAAAGGGTGGTTAATAATAGACTAATTCAATACATTGAAACCAAGAACCTCATTTCTCCACGGCAATATGGATTTAGGAGAGGCAGATCGACTGAGGATGCTGTGTCATTACTAACGTCCTCGGTATCGTCATTATTAGATGAGAATAAACACTGCATAGGTATTTTCTTAGACTTGGCTAAAGCCTTTGATACCGTCTCGATTCCGATACTGCTTCAGAAACTCGAAAAGCGCTTTGGCATAAGAGGTATAGCACTGGAATGGTTCAAAAGCTATTTGTCTGGGAGAAAACAATGTGTTAAAATTGGCAACCATGAAAGTGATTTACACTCTGTGGAATTTGGTGTTCCGCAGGGCAGTGTATTGGGACCTACACTATTCATTATGTACATGGACGACATACACGACACTATTCCCACAGAAATAATATGTTATGCTGACGATACTGTCCTAGTAGTTGACGGATCCACTTGGGCAGAGACGTTTGCGAATGCAGAAGAAAGCATGAAAAAAATATCGACATGGCTTAATCACAATCTATTGACACTTAATGCCAATAAGACTAAATACATTTGTTTTCATAAGACTGCAGCGTCAGCTCCAGATAACACTCATAAAATAAGATTACACCTATGTCAAGATCACAACTCATGTAACTGCCAATATATACAAAAAACGGATAATTTACGATACCTTGGTGTTGTCTTGGATAAAAACCTTAACTTTACGGCGCATATTCACTCCTTGTCAGGTCGAGTTCGGAAGACGGCAAATATTATGCGACTTCTACGTTCCTCAGCACCAAAAAATATCTTACGAACTGTTTATTATGCATTGAGCCAATCACTAATCACATATTGCATTGGCTGCTGGGGAAATGCATCGAAAACTGCAATGATATGCATTGAAAGAGCCCAACGTTCTGTCCTCAAAACAATGCTCAAGAAACCCTTTAGGTACCCCACTACACAGGTTTACAAAGATAGTGAAGTACTTAATGTGCGACAATTATTTGTTCTAAGGACATTTCTTAAGATGCATAAAAGGGTTACCAGCTCTAAAGAGTATTCTGATCTGTGCAAACGCCGTATATACAGAGTTGACCTACCAAAAACCAACACATCATTCGCTAGACGATTCAGCCCTTTCAAAGATTACTATGTTTATAATAAAGTTGTTAGGTCATGTGCTGTAAAGCATTGTTCGCTGAGGGAGGCAAAAATTAAGGTAATAAAGTGGCTTGCTTCGTTAACGTATGACGGAACCGAAAATCTCTTCGTTCACCTGGTATAAATTTTAGTATACTAACAATAAAACATTTACTAAATAAAATTATTAAGTATTAACTTTTATCATACATAATACACACTAAAAGTATCTATATTTATATATATATAATATTTCACACATAGATTATTTATATTTACCATATACCTACAACCTACATGCACTCACATTTTGTTTGCTTATAATGTTTAGATTATATCATAATCATGTGTAAGTTTTTTAAGTCTAAGTAAAACGGTACGACCGAGCAATTAAATCACTAAGTAAATCGTGACAGGTACCCACAGGACAGGCTTGCCTAGTGTGGGGCCAAAGGACATTGCGTAATTTGTGTATTTCACTTTGGTAATAAATGTATTTTTATTTTTTTTTATTTTTATTGAGTCAGCCAGTCTACACACGCTCCCGCTTGGTCCCACTCACCACAATACCGAAGGTGTAGACACATGGCTAGACTTAATAATTACCTCCAACCCGTCCCTTGTCCAATCCCATGGCCAGTTTCTTGCTCCTGGTTTTTCCCATCACGATCTCATCTACCTATCCTATAACCTTAAGCCACGTAAGCCCCGTCCTAAGGTCCTGTATAGGCGTTGTTTTGGACGTATAGATAGTGACAGTTTGCACAGGGATGCTGCTGAACTTGATTGGAGTCAGCTGATGTCAGCTGCTACTGTGGACGATAAGGTCACTATATTTAATGACGTGGTTTTGAAAATCTACGACAAGCACGCCCCCGTCCGCAAAGTGAAATTAAGACATCCTCCCACTCCATGGCTAACCAGAGGCATAAAAATGGCTATGAGGCGCCGGGATAGAGCATTCCGGCAATTCAAAAGAGATCGATGCGAAGAACCCAGTTTTCTTCAAAGCTGCAAGGAATCGGTGTAACCAGATGGTTCGTAACGCTAAACGCCGCCATATTCTAGACAGCATAAACTCCTCTTCCCCCGCCAATATCTGGAAATTCCTTGGAACCCTGGGTATTGGCAAACAGCGATATTCTGATCCTCAGTGGACGGTTGGTCTGGAGGATTTAAACCATTTTTTCACCTCTACTGCTTTGTTGGACCCTCAGACCAGGCGTCACACTATTGATCACTTAGCTGCCCTTCCCCGTCTCAACATAGATCCTTTTGATTTTTCTCCAGTTGCTCTGAGTGAGATCAAGAAAATTATCCTTTCTATCAAGTCCAACGCTATGGGATGTGACGGTATTAGCCGTCGTATGATCACCCTTATCCTTGACCACCTCATCCTTCCAATATCCCACATTGTCAATTTCTCGATTGCCAATGGTTCCTTCCCTTCTTTGTGGCGTAAGGCTTTTGTTATCCCATTGACCAAAATTCCCAATCCTACTCTTCCTCAACATTTTCGTCCATCCTTCCCTTCCTGTCCAAAGTGCTAGAGGCTTGTGTGAATAAACAGCTGTCCAGTTTTGTGTACAAACACAATTTATTAAGTCCATTCCAATCTGGCTTTAGGCCTGGACATAGCACAACCTCTGCACTCCTTAAAGTGACTGGCGATATTAGGGCAGGCATAGAGGAGACTAAGGTCACAGTATTGGCCTTGGTTGACTTTTCGAATGCCTTTAATACCGTCAGTCACGATATCCTTCTATCAATCCTTTCCCATCTAATGATCTCGCCTGGCGCACTGGAATGAATTCTCTACTTATCTTGAGGAACGCCAACAAGCAGTTCGCAGTGATACTCATCGAGTTGGCGTATTATTAACACTGGTGTTCCTCAAGGTGGCATACTCTCTCCTCTATTATTTTCAATGTTCATTAATTTCTTAATCCCTAAGCTTCGATGTTCGTACCATCTTTACGCCGACGACTTGCAGTTATATTCCCAGGCGAGAGTGGACGATGTAACAATAGCGATAGCCGATATTAATAGAGACCTAGGTATGATTCAAGCTTGGTGTAAAAATTTCGGACTGGATGTAAATCCTACTAAATGCCAGGCCATTGTTGTCGGCAGTCAGCGCATGACACGGAGATTAGACCTGACTAGCTTGCCTCCGGTCATGTTTAATGGTCTTATCATACCTTTTAGTTCAGTGGTTAAAGACTTGGGATTGCTAATTGATTCCACTCTCGACTGGCAGGCACAGGTTACGAATGTCAGTCAGAGAGTGACTCATACCCTTCGAGCTTTATATCGCCTTAAAAACTTCCTGCCAATCAGAACCAAAACAATGCTTGTACAGGCCTTGATTTTCCCTTTAATCGACTATGGTGATGTGTGCTATTATGACCTGAATGCAGAGTATCTCAACAAATATGACCGACTTGTCAATAACTGCATTCGATTCATATACAATCTTCGTAAGTATGATCATGTATCTACTTTTCGTTCCGATCTTAAATGGCTACCTATTCGTCAGCGCCGTAGTTTGCGTGCTCTTACAACTCTCTACTCTATTCTTACTTCCCCTTCTCCTCCTTCTTATCTGACAACATACATCCAATACTTATGTTCCACACATGAGAGGAACCTTCGTTCCTCTCACAATCTACTTCTTCACTGTCCCGCTCATACTTCAGGTTTTGTAAACTCTTCTTTTGTTGTCCAAGTTGTTCTGCTATTGAACAGGCTCCCTCCTGAAGTCAGAATGGCCACCAACCGTTATGCATTTAAAACGAAAGTACGGAATCTTCTCTTTGCAAAGTTGAAGGAATCGGCTCATCACTCGCATCATCTATAGCGTAATTATGTATTTATATATGTATATATTTATGTATAATATTTATGTGTGTATCATATCTATGAATAATTATATATATTTATAGTATATTTATGATTTATAATATGTATCTAAATTATTAATATGTATCTAATACATATCCTATTTTTCACCACAAGGCTAATGCACCTACCTCATCTATCTCTGCACCACCAAAAGGTTGACTGGCAGAAAATGCCACTAGGCATTAAGTCCACCTGTGTACTATTTTTGTGCATAAAGAATAATTAAATAAATAAATAAAATAAATTTGTCTGTAATTTCGTCATTACGAAAACTCATATAAGTTACCCGAGAAACAATAAAACGAGTTCTTATCTTTAAGTTAAGCGCAGTCTTTCAGTTTTTATAGCACAATAAATCCTTAGAGATGTTATCTCAAGTTTAAAAATATTTCATCTGAGAAAGAACGTCTATAGAATTATCTAGAACTTTTTATCAAAAGGTGGGCAAAGAATAGGATTGCACGTTTTGTAAGAAAGCTGATAATATCATTAATTTGAAGTTGCCAACAAACGCTGTTTCACTTCGCGTCAGTTTCTTAAGAATTTAAATGGTGTTTGTGTTGGATGTGGTAACTTTGATCAAATAGGCTTACTTTTTTTTAAATTGGACTATAACTTGAACTAAAAGAAATACTTACTCATACACATGCACATAATAATGATTGCACAGTTTGGTATATCCAAACCACAGACTATAGGGATACTACGTATCAGACGGCAATCTGACCTATATAATTCGCTGGACACAAGCTCTGGCTTCCTATTGGTTAATTACAATTTGAAGCAAAGTGATGTTTGACATTTCTTTTTTTTTATTATTAGAAGGTTGGCAGGCTAAGGTTTTATTAAATATTATGCCAAATTTATTTGGTACCCCCCGCTAGGGCCTTACTTACTAACTACATTGAAAAATATTGCCAACAGGCAAAAATAAAACAAAATATAGTATTTTATTATTTATTTTTCGTTTTCAAAAAATAACCACCTGCCAACATCTTTTATAAATTGTAGCTTAACTTCTATTGACACTGTTTGTCGAAGAATGACACCACTTCTCAGTTTCGTTGACCGCCGACGTCGTCCAACAAAGTTATCAGCTGAAAATAATTAACAATGTTACTTAATTTGCATTTAATGCCACATTTAATGAATCTATACGAGTGGCAATGTCGCAATTAGTGTCATATTTTGTTGTTATTTAAAATAAAATTGTTTGTATGGATTATTTTTAAATTGTAATAAGCAACTAAATGAAAAGTATATAATAAAGTTATAAGATTTTAACCTTGTTACTAAAAAAAACTGTGAACATTATTTTAACTAATTGAGTATGAACTTTTATTCCAATTGTTAAATAATTGTTTATTGCATTATAAAATACTCCAGCTAAGTAGTGTTATTGGTAAAAAAACACAAAATATGACACATCATTGTGACGTTGCTACAGTACTCTGACAGATTCGTTTTGTGCAATGGTTCTTAATACTAGGCATGCAATGATATTTTATACATAAATATGTTACCTCCATACTAAGCATTGTTCAAAATCCAAGCATTATTTTCTAATTGTCACAGCTACTAGTGTCACACTCGTCGAAGAAAACCAAAAGAAAACTGGATGCATTGGTGACAGAAAAGGCCTATGACGAGTCATAAAATTCACGTGCATGTAACGTATTATCTGCTTCTTTTTTGAATATAATATCATTGGATGTTACACAATTCTCAGTTTTATTAAAAACTAGAGGACGCCAGCAGCTACGCCTGCATTTTTATTTTAATTTACCCGTTTTGGCCGATCCTGTGGGAATTTCGAGAAATCCCTTCTTAGTGCACCCCTACAGTCTCCAAGGAATATACATGCCAAATTTCAGCTTCCTGCGCCCAATAGTTTCAGTCAGTAACGCAAGGATTTTATATATTAAGATGACATCTTGGTATCACTAAAGTACCTACCATATAATTTATTATGTTTTAAATGGGTTAATTTCAAAACAGCCTCCTGCCAACTATCATGATGCTTGCTGGTAGCTGCAACAGTAGAGTGAAGCTGTTTTCTTTTATAAATTGTATATAGCACTTCCATTGACACTATCCAGCAGGTCGTCAAAGAATGACACTACTTCTGTATTATCAAACTTTGGAAACTGCTCACTGTCCATCCATCAGAGTAATCAACTGAAAGTAATTATTATCAATGTTAGTGATTTTGCATTAATACTAGGCATACAATTAAATATTACATAATTCCTGGCTGTATTAAACAATGCCCCCTTGAACTCTTGGTAAGTGCCTACCATGATATTGTTTATTCTGTTTAAAACGGCGTCATTTCAAAAAGCCTCCTGCTAACAATCATGATACTTGCTAGTAGGTGTAACAGCAGAACGAAGCAGCATGCCCTTCCTTTTTAAATTGTAGATAGAACATCCATTGACACTATCAATCAGGTTGTCGAAAATGACACCACTTCTTTTGTATGTTCCAATATTTTGCTGACCTGTCCTCCATCAGAGTAAACAGTACTAGGAAAATTGGATGTAAAGGACACATCATCAAACATCAAACATAAATTATTCCAATAAGTGTCTTATTAGAGTCATGTCACAACAATATTTACTAAATCTTCATCAAACAAAACAAGCTGATGCATCTTTAGGGTGTTAATGACTAAACTGGGAATTGTTGAGCAAGCACAATGACATTATAAATATGTATATAATAAATAAGCCTTTTTCACCTGTATTCTTCAGCATTTCATCAGATTGCGATTTACAATAACTGTGATCATGCATTTTATTTGCATAATGCTGATCAACAGTATAATCTGCTTCTGAAATAAAGAATACAATAATTTATTATGATGAAAAATACATTATAAACATACACAATACTTGTAGTACATCTAGATTTGCTCAAAAAACAAGTAGATTACTATAATTATGGAACAGAAATATACGGAATTACGGAATTTAATCAACGCAACTATTTGCTCAACACAATTCAGCAATGATGTTGATGTTTTAACTATTTCGCGGGTTCCTTGTCATTTGTCAAAGTTGTCAATGAAATAAAACTAAAAAACAACATGGCGGATTTCTATTTTGCTTCAAAATCTGTATAGTCTATGTTCAAAATTTTGGCGTCTAGTTTTTTATTGGCAGATTACGGCCCGTGATCCAAATAATTGATCTTCATTTAACCTGGTTTAACAGTTACTATTCATGAACAGAAAGGGAGAATGAGAATACAGATTCTTATCGTACCGAGACTCGGTATTGATGTCAAGTTGCGAAAATGTTTGGTTCGGTTTTCACGAGCGTTTTGCCCATTAACGAAATTCATAAATTATTGTTTTTGGAATTGCATAGCCACTACAATTATATTTTAATAAAATTATAATATTGATTTTCGGTGAGTGTCAATGATAAAATAGACATAAAATTTATCAAATAAAGCCAAAGTTTAATCGGGCACCGTTGTGACTGTTGTCCTGTAGCAGATTTACCTGTAGTTTTCCGACTATTTTGGAGTGCCAGTAGCGAGCAAAGCAAAGAGCTATTGTATTTTCGTTTGGGATTTTTTACGAGATATATTAGCGTAGGATCTGAAAGGGTTTTTATCGATTGCGATAGTTTCAACCCCTATTGTTACAGTGGTCCTTAACATCTAGTAGATTGGGGGATTAATAAAGAACAATGCTCATTTTTCTTAGAGACGCCGGCCCAGATGTAGACAGTCAAAAATTATGGTAGTTGTTATTGCATTAGATAAAAGAGTGTTAAACTAGCACTTTGACATTGAATAGAGGTCCACCACAAGTATAATTTTATTAAAAAAGTACTTTTATACGCTCGAAAAACATTAGGTATGTACATACTTTTAATAGGATAGTTAAAATATTTCGTAGTTTTGAGTAGTAAGGAATATGTTAATCGTTTGGTAAGGGTAGAAACACAAAAGAAAAAGTCAAAAGTCGTAAGAGAGTTCCAAAAACATAAAAAAGCATTCTTAATAATGCGCACGGGTAAATAACAAACAAAATAAATTGAATATGACATTATTGACATTTGCTAAGAGTCAAAAAAGTATTGCCATTTTGCGGTTATTAAATGATATTGATTAATCGATATAGATTTTGGACATAGGTTATCAGCTTATCAATCTATTGATTTGGTTCAAAATAAAACTTCTTAGTAGTTAATCGCGTATGTACCTTCAAAATACACACATAAAATGTTTAAGGACCAGATAAAAATTTGCTTGTCACTTAAATTATTTTTAGTACTGAAAACGGGAAATCGATTAAGAAGAAGTGATAATCGAATTAATATTATGATTTATTTACAGGCAACTTCTGATCTACACACATCAACAAAGTCTAGGGATATTTTATATTTCATCAAATATCTAAAAATCTATGAAGAATTTTCTGATACAGTAAATAGAAGAATCATAGATTATTTTAAGGTCTTTAATAAAAATAAAAAACATTTCGTGTTTTTTTTTGTTTTAAATAAAAAAAAAATTTTTTTTAATCATCATGGAAAATTAGTATGATAACAACAAACATTTCTTCTTAAAAAACTATTAATTTTAATAAAAATGGAAAAAATCTTGTAAAATCTAATCATTAATAATCAGTGTTGCCACCTCTTACATTGATTACACATCGACATCGATTGTTAATACTTAAAATTAAATTGTCAATGTCTTGCTGCGGTATGAGGTCCCATGTCCTTTGCAAGTGTTCGTAAAGTTGTTGTTCAGTCGTCAAATTTGGTGGAAAATCTCTCAAAGCTTTTCGTTGTAACATGTCCCAGGCATGCTCGATAGGATTTAAGTCGGGCGACTATGCAGGCCAATCCAAAACCTGAATATCGTGCTCTCGGAGAGCGGTCGATACCAGCCGCGCCGTATGGCAAGGAGCATTATCGTGCATGAGTAGAAATTCATGGCCTATTTGAGTTCTGCGTGGGACAATAACGGGCTCTACTACCTCCTCGTGGTATTTTTGTGCAGTCATGCTGCCTTGGATCCAAACGAGTTGGGTTCGTCCGCCAAGACGAATTCCTGCCCACACCATGATTGTCCCGCCTTGGTATGGGTGGACCTCCTGAGGGTGCCGTAGACGGCTAACTCTCCCTGGAGCTCTCCAAACGCGTGTTCTTCGTGAATCCGGGTGAAACCCAAACCGGGACTCATCGGTGAACAGCACCAAAGACCATTGTTCGTCACTCCATGGTAAATGCTCCCGAGCCCACGAAAGCCGCCGACCGCGATTGCCACGTCGCAATGCTGGAACACGCAATGGTCTTCGAGCATGAAGATCAACTTCATGTAACCTTCTTCGCACGGTTTGGTCGCTTACCAGCAGCTGGTGGTCCTCCTGGAGCCTTTGCACTAGTTGCAGCGCTGTGATATTGGGTTGTCTTCTGGCGGTCATTTGGAGAAATCGATCCTGTCTCTGCGTAGTAACACGATATCTACCTGTGTGCTGTTCGGCCACATCTCCAGTACTGCGATAACGTGACCACAACCTTGATATCACATTTTGACTGGTATGTAGGGCCTCAGCAACGACGCGTTGAATTGCACCATTTTCTAACATGCCCACGGCTCGTAACATTTCATCTCGACTCAAATGACGACGTGACATGACTTTTAAAGTTCGTACGTCACGTTAAATTAAAAAAGAAAAACAATTAAAAACCCTTTTCATTAATAATTATAATAAAACAGTTTTAACTTTCTTTAATGTAACGAATTACTAGCAAATTTGCCGCCATATTTTGTTTATTATTTTGTTTTTTTTCTTTCCATGTTCAAATTTTGAAAATAGAATAAAAGAGGTTTTAATCTGTATATAAACTTTTTGTGGAAACTAACAAGGTTCTAAACTATAAACTCGTAAATTATTTAGGATTAAGATATCCCTAGACTTTGTTGATGTGTGTATTACGTTTTGGCTATTTAGACGATAACACATCTCTTTAAACATATTTTTTGAATAAGTTTCTCGGCACCCCTTTAATAATGTCTATAAATTAAGTTATAAATAAAAAGGGTTATTGCACAACAAATTGAAACTCCATTGTGCTGTTCATGAGTTCCAAACTGGGCCAGAAATGGGCATTGTTCTTTTGGCATCCTTTTAGGATGAGATTGCGTAATTGAATCGTCACTTATGAGCGTAAAGTATGGTCTGAAATGTAACCCATAGTAAAACATATGACTTTTAGACCGCTACTACATTTTGATGTAAAATAGAACTACCACAAATTCCTTGAAATACACCGTAAAGTCTAATAAATGAGGCACATACGGCCTTATAACACGGCTGTTGACCTGTTTTGCAAGACAACGAGTTACGGTACAATAGGTATCGCAAAACATTAAGCATTTTCCACACGTCGCCGACGCTTATGTTGCTTTTTAGCTTAATGCTCATGTCTGCAGTCACACTGTATGGATAAAATGCATTTGAAATTTGGAAGTCTTCTCCTCCTTTGGTGCATAAAGTGGCTGGTCCAATGCTGTGAATAAGTTAGAAAATGCAACTCATAATTGAAACCAAAGTTGGAGAGATTTTTCTTATTACTTTCTTAGTTGATATACTTAATACTTTTAAATAAACATTCCAGTTGTTGTTTATCTACATAAGTTTTCATATTTGTAAGTTAATAAAATTGAAAGTGGTACTTATTAGTTCTTACTCACTTTATAGGACGGACTTGCTGACTTTAGTGTGAACGGGTTGGCTTGACTGGAAAAGTACTCCCTCTCAGAATATCGACGTAAAGTAACAGTATCTATACTGTTGCGTTTTGTTCAGTGTGTTGAGTCAAAGTGCCAGAGGTGCCATCTCCTTTTCCTTTTCCCTTATACCGCTCGCCCTTCTATACCTCTTCTTGTCCCAAAAGCTAGCAGCGTACTTATGTTGCAGATTAACATGGATTGCGGTAATCACTTACCATCATTTGATCAGACTGTTTGCCGGCTGTTACACAAAAAACAATGTCACGAGTATTCATTTGATATTCATATGTGTACATATTTCTAGTACCCATAGTAGATACTCTGAACTATGCGTAGGTAAGTTGGTAATCTAACCAATCTTACATACAATAAATATATTTGAGAAAACAAGACTCGAAAATATGTGTTGGTGTGAGGTACTCTCAAATAATCCGCATCGAAGTTTTGAAGGATAACGGTAATGGCATCGGTTATTATTTGACGACATTCGCAGCGAAAAGATAACTCGGTATCGTAACTTTTCACTCTGATGGCTCTCTTTACAACTTGCAGCAGTATGTGTTGATATTTACTTTTATTTACTTGATCATTGTGTGGAATTTCTATAGATTTATTTGAGATGCTGTTTGATATAATTTGAATAAACTTGTTTGATTTATGTATTGAAATGACGCTTCACTTCAGTGTATGAAGAATGATGCAGGAAACGATAGCCAAGTTAAGATACTAACAGACTGATATGCAGAGGGTTCAAATCCACGGCGTGCATGATTATCTTTTTGAAGTTATGTGCATGAAAGGTGGCAATCATGGATGCAACCGAGACGACACTAGATTGTTGATGACGAGTATGTTATTCGTTTGATTGTCATATTCACTACAAAATTTGCAGGGAGTTGCAGTAATCCAGTTTACAGTTCACTTGCCTAATAATTAATAAAAGTCAAACAGAACATTTGTTTTCCGTAATACAAGGAATATACCAAAAAACATGTAATTATAAAATCCATAAACTCAAACCTAAACTTCAAAACTCCGAAAATATGTTTAGAATCCCATATAAAAATAGTCGCGAAATATACATGAACATTATCCATTCTCCGATATCCAAATCACCCGCGGAAAAATAGCAAATGGACGAAGTTTTCGACGAAAACGGTTGGAACTTTGCGTAACGCAATTATAGGGTAGACTTGACAGCGTGTTAGGTAAATCGAAACCTGTCGGTGTAAGGGTACGGACAAACATTTATATTATTCGCTCAGTGATTTTAATATGGATGGTTATTTTGTAGTTGATAAGAAACGCTTACAAATGCATTGATATGATTTTTGATAAGTTTTAATATAATTTTTGATAAGTTAGATTCGAAGGCACCCAGTATCTTAATCGGAGATGTAATGAATAATTTTGGTTTTAAAAGTTTAAAGTTTTTGCTAAAAGTCATCGTTATCCTTGTCCCTAAGGCTTGAATTATTTTCATCTACAGCTTGATTGCCGCCAATAGTTTGTATTTATATTTATTTCATAGATAAGTAAGAGCTTTTCCACAGAGCGACTGCCGTCTCACTGCCGCATCCTATAGTAAATGCTTTATTCCGTGATTTATAATTTAACACACACATAACTAAGAAAAGTAATTGTTGCGGATATGAATTTGAACCTCTACGCAGCAGTACGTCGGTTGGTCTTCAAGGCTATCGCTGCAATTCAATTATTTTCAGAATTTCTTGGCTATATGGATCAAGAAAATCTTAGTAGGTACTTTCAATCTAAGATATTTATTCATACCTTACAGAAACTCCGAGCCGGCCCGTAAAGTTTCTTTCAAGGATACTTAGTTTTATGTCCACGAGTTAAGAAAGTAGCGCGGAGTAATATAGATGCTAATTAATTACTTTCTTCATTTAAATTAAACTAAAATATAAGATACATTAGGACGCAACATGTGTCGATACCCTTGCGCCATCTCATCTTCCCAGCACAGCAGGTTGTGCGGGCGCTGCTGCTGCTACAGCAGAGACCCTCAAACGGCGCAAATATGTAAATCTAATAGGAAATTATGTATTTGAGCCGTTTGGGTCGAAACATTGAGGCCATGGGGTCCAAGTGCGAGGTCACTTTTTAGAGATCTCGCAAAGAGACTCATAGGCGCCTCACGTGACCAGAGAGCTGGCACGTATTTGGCTCAAAAGATAAGTATAGCCATACAACGAGGTAATGCTGCCAGTCTTCTGGGTACGCTTCCAATTGACTGCGATGCGAATGAGTTTCATGACGCCTTCTAAATTTTAATTTTTAAGTTTTTTTTATTTTCACTTCTTGTATATATTAATTAGTTTTATTAAATTATTTTAAGTCTTAATTTATATATTAAACTATATCTCCAATTGTTAATTGTTTTATGGGAATTCAACTGTTTAGATATTCAAAGGGACAAATTGTTTCTTCATTGACGAGACGAAGTTTTACTTTGACATGTTTTCTTGAACTTTTTAATTTCTTGCCTAAATACCTTTTCCACTAGACAACATTGAGTCCAAAAGCTTTATTTGCGATGTTTTGGTAGGCTAGGTTTATGTGAACATATAATATTTTTATTGACATAATTTTATTGGGTTTCGGTCGAGTCTTCTGTATGGTTGATTATACATGCAACTCCAATAGTTAGCTCTACTGCAACATCGGTGACCGCATATTTTCAACAAAGTTTGGCTTTGCCAGCCACATCCAGGCACATGCCAGAAAAGACACTTAGGGTCGCCGTCGACGGACATTGTTTATTTTATTTATTTATTTATGTTAAGGCTTACCAACTAAAAACCATACAGAGCATTGGCTTAAGAAAACACAAAATACATATCAATCATATTTTATGCTTTTAAATTTAAAGGTAGGCAGAATATTATAATCAAAAGTGAGTCCCACAATATTCACTTTATACAATTTCTAAAATTATCTAAATATTTATAAATAAAGTAGTACACAAACAAAACAATGTGAAAACTACTTAATTAAAAGCTGTGAAAGCAAATCAGAGCAAAAACCAGAGTAAAAATCTTATAATATTTTTTTCACAAATATTTTTTTTAATAAAATTTTATTAAATATACGTAAAAGATCACACATCATCACCATCATCATCATATTGACAAAACTTCCAACAGAATAACGTTACTGTTTTAGTGAATCAGTATAAAATCATGAGCCAAGTGCCATAGGTAACATATTTTCTGTTTATGTTATGAGTTTTTGTCTGTGTTTCCCTGGAATTACAAATTTATGGCATTTAATTGTGGCATAGTTCTGCCTAATTTTACTGACAACACATAACATAACTTCACGCCTTTTATCTCCAAAGGGGTAGGCAGAGGTGTATTACACACCCACACTTTGCCAGTTATGTTTTAGTTCCAATGTAATAGGGGGCGAGCCTATTGCCATCTATCGGGCACATTACAAAGCGAGCGATAATTACCATTTTTAATACACACATAGCTTCGAAAAGTCAGAGGTTTGTGCCCGCGGTACCTGGGGCTCGAACCTACTTATAATCTGACACTTAAAAATGAAAAAAAAGAGGCAGCGATAGCATAGTGGAGATGCCAACATACTGCCATGCAGATAGTATCGGGTTCGAATCCACGGCGCGCACCACTGAGTTTTCGCAGTAAAGTGTGTATTAAATTGTTAATTATCGCTTGCCCCGTGCCTCGGAGAGCACGTTAAACCGTCGGTCCCGGCTGTCATGAAGATCTTGCACAGTCGTTACGGGGAGTCAGTATCCTCAAATGAACTGATACTGGTTTAAACCATGGAATATCGCTATCCCTTTGGGTTGCGAAGGTCAGACGGCAGTCGCTCTGTGGAAAAGTTGATATTCTGTTATATCTGGTTAGATCTACTGGTCTAACCAGATATGACAGAATATCAACTTTAGTAAGCGGTCCTCGGGCTCCAAGGCGTGTAAGTCTTGGATGCAACCGGGATAATGCTAGGACGATGATGATGATGATGACTTATAAATGAAAAAATAGTTTGAAATTGTTTATTGCCACGAATTTTAGTGTAAATCTTATCGACGGTTTTCCTCTGATAGACAAACAAATTATCCGCTTTAGAATTTTTAATACATTGTGTCATGAAAGGGTACATCGATCATAATAATTTGCCGACCGGTGGCTTCACTCCACAATATCAGACGGTTCACACTTGACCTATTTGTGGCAGATGATATCATCTAATGAGAATTTACCAGCCATATGTGGACAATAAATTGTGTGCAGCTACAAAGTTTTGTAACTCCATCTGCGGCACGGCCTACGCTGCCTTTGTTATTAGCTATTTTATATTTGTAATAGCACGTGTTCCTTTAAAAGTGTTTCTTTGTTCGATTAAAGAGCCAAGCTCTTGTCAGTGAACTAGAATGTTTTGTGGAAACTTAAATTATAGATGGAACATTATTTTATTATTTTCATGCGTTAGGCGACAACTCGCCCGGTTGAAATCTCGCCCGCGGGCAAGTTGTCCCGTTTGATCAGATGTTGGGGCCGTACTCGCCCGAATATATTTTTATGATTGGGCCAGTAATACCCCTGAAAAATAACTAGGTGTCAAGTGGCCCACTGATGTACAGTCTTATATAGATCTATTAGATGCGTAATTTCTTGTTATTCCAAATCGTCAGGAGTAAAACAAACTAGTTTCTTTTTCACAAATTCGCCCGCGGTGTAAAACTCGCTCGCGGCGGGCGAGTTGTCGCCTAACCCGTTTTCTTTGGGTAAGGCAGAATTTATGAGTATTAGTGCTTCAGTTTAGAGAATAATGTCATTGTAATCAAAGCTCTACTAATGTAGAGCTGATAGAAAATTCGAGTATGTAAAAAAACCGACCTTAAATTATGATAGCACTGTAAAATATCAGATTTTGAATTTTTTCAGTGCTATAAAACGTTGCTTTATGCCAAATTTTAAGATTCTAGATTGACTGGAAGTACCCTTTAGTTTTGACTTGAGCATTTGATATGAATTTTAATTTTATACCTCTACGGGCTCATGAAGAAAGAGGTACCTGGTAACTTTTAAATTATTAAAAATATTTTAATTATATGATATAACTGAAAATTTACGGTTTCCGAAATTTTTCCTTTGTTTGTGCTATAAGACTTTGCTTCGTGCCAAATTTCAAGATTCTGAGTTTACGGGAAGTACCCTGTAGGCTATGATTCCCTTGCCAGTAGTTGCGAGTTTGAAAATATAGTAACATTGCTGTTTTTTTTTATTGCGTTGATATAGTATGTGTTTAATAATTATGTATATATATACCTTATGTACGTGTATATATTTATATATGTATTTATATATTCATGTGTGTATGTATGTATGTAGTTTTATAATACATCTATATTATGTATGTTTATTTGTAACTGATGTGTATATATTTTTAATGTATGTATCTTTAGATCTACAATATTTGTGTTATTTCAAATTCATTTTCATTATATTACACCTACTTCTTTTCTCTCTGCACCACTCTAAGGTAGACTGGGAGATAATACCCATGGCATTAAGTCCGCCTGTATACGCTGTGTATATAAAGTTTAAATAAATAAAATAAATAAATATAGAAGTTTGATTTTGTTACAGCTTAAAGGTATTGACCCGATATATATATAGCCCCGCTTATAGACCCGAGTATTTGATATAAATTTCAATTTAATAATTTTACGCGTTCATGAGGAAAGGGGTTGTAACTGTAAAATTAATACAAATACTTTTTATATGATGTGACTAAAAATTTACGGGTTTCCCAATTTTTCCTTTATCTGTGCTAAAAGACATAGCTTCATACGAAATTTCAAGATTCTGAGTTCACGGGAAGTACCCTGTAGGTTTTGATTCCCTTGGGAGTAGTTGCGAGAAAATATGCGGCTTAAATTGCTGTTTCTTTTTATTGCGTTGTCATAGAAGTTTGGTTTTGTTGCGGCTTAAAGGTATTATAGACTTGAGTATTTAAAAGTTGCACCGGTGCAAGAAAAGCTGAAAGGAAATCGTGGTATGGGCATGTAATGGGGAGGAATGAATAAATCGTGTAACTAGAAAAGTGATGAATTTGAGAGTTGAGGGACATAAAGCAAGAGGGACACTAAAGAATAGATGGATGGATTGTGTGAAAGATGACATGAATGAAAAGGGAGTGATTGTTCAGATGACATCTAATAGAAGAGAATGGAAGAAAAAGACATTCTGCGCCGACCCTAAATGATATGGGAACAGGGCAGGCAGAAGTAGAAGAGACTTGAGTATTTGATATGAATTTCAATTTAATACCTTTACGCGTTTATGAGAAAATGGTTATGACCTTAAAATTATTCAAAAAGAATTTATGATATGATGTAACAAAAAATTTACAGTTTTCGCAAGATTCTGAGTTCACGGGAAGTACCCTGTAGGTTTTTATTTTCTTACAAGTTTCGAAAATTTGCGGCAATTTGCAGCATAAACGAATCTTTTATGATGGTTGGAATGTTCCTCCAGCTCGGGACCCTGTTATCAGGCTAATGAAACCCAAAAAGGACAAAGTCACCAGAAGATAACAAGACACAGTGAGCACATTCTGCGTAGATAGTAACACCAATAGTTGAAAAATGTTCGGGTAACTTTTAAATTCAAGACAAATACAAATATCACCTCATTCTACCGTGGACATGAATCCTGTAAAGAATTCGAAACGTCGGCTAGTAATAAAAATGTAGTTTCTAGATCATTCGGTTTAAATGTAATAGCCAGTGAAACCAATATAACGCGATAAAATCCGTAAACTGTAGTTTAATTTCAATGTGTAACATTCGCGTAAACGCAAGAAAATATTAATTATATATACCTACCTACAGGTTTGTACGCAACCCTCGGTGCGCGAGTCCGACTCGCACTTGACCAGTTTATTTAATTATTAAACATGTGATCTCTTGTTAAAACGTGATTATAATGTAATAAAACATTACATTGCAAGTCTTTTTTTTCTAAATAAAAAGAAAATTTAATACCGTCAGCCACGATGTACTTTTGGCCATCCTTTCCCATCTTAATATTTCATCTGAGGCTCGGGATTAGTTCTCTTCATATCTTCGTGGTCGCCAGCAATCAGTTTGCATTGATGAGACGTCGTTGAATTGGTGTGATCTGGACGCTGGAGCTCCACAAGGCGGAATTCTCTCTCCACTTCTATTCTCACTATTAATTAACGTCATCACTCATGAACTTCAGTGTGCGTATCATCTGTATGCTGACGACTTGCAGCTTTATGCTCAGGCAAGGGTGGACAAGCTGTCCAATGCAATTGCAAATGTTAATCGAGAATTACATGCCATAGGAGTGTGGTCTGACAGATTTGGCCATTGCGTTAATCCCACAAAATGCCAAACTATCGTGGTGGAAAGTCCGCGTATGATCACCAGAATAGATTTTTCAAGCCTGTCGCCTGTAATTTTTAACGGGTGTGCTATACCATTCTCGACATCTGTGAAAAATCTTGGTCTACACATAGATGGAAACCTTGACTGGCGGATCCAGATTTCAGTCGTTAGCCAAAAAGTATTCGGGACCCTGCGCTCACTGTATCGTCTCAAAAATTTTCTTCCATCTAAAACTAAGGCAATGCTTGTGCAAACTTTAATCTTTCCTATAATTGACTATGGTGACGTGTGTTATCTCGACCTGAATGCAGATCTACTCAACAAACTTGACCGACTTCTCAATTATTGCATTCGATTCGTTTTTAATCTGCGTAAGTTCGATCACATTTCTAAATTTCGCAAGGAATTAAAATGGTTGCCGATTCGACTGCGACGAAATTTGCGTACTCTGACGACATTAAACTCTTTTCTTCACTCTCCCAACGGTCCGTCATATCTAGTACCTTATTTTCAATATCTTTGCTCCAACCATGATAAGAACTTGCGATCTACTAATAACCTTCTTCTTCTCTGTCCATCTCACACTTCAAGTTTAGTACATTCTTCTTTCAATATCCAATCTATCCTTCTTTGGAATGCTCTTCCTCCCGAAGTTAGGGAAGCTACTAGCCGTGCCACCTTCAAATTTAGAGTTCGCCAGCTGCTGTATAGTGAATTGCCGGAAGCTTCTCAGTAGCACTTTTTTACTTGTTAGTAGTCTATCTTTTTAAATATTTATTTTCATGTGTATATTTATATTATTATACATTTACTTATTTTTACCTGTTAGTAGTCTATCTTTCAAATACTTATTTTCATGTATATATATTTGTATATATATGTTTTTATATATGTATTTATTTATACGTATATATTGATATTTTATGTATTTAAATTATAAGTATAAATGTTGAGTTTCCTTTTTAATTTTACTCTTTACTCTTATGTGTTATACACACCTGCCATGATCATCTCTGCATCACCCAAAGGTTGACTGGGAGAAAATGCCTATAGGCATTAAGTCCGCCTTGTGCAATGTATTTTGTAGGAAGTTTTAAAATAAATAAATAAATAAAATTTATAGTTTACAGTTGTTTTATTTTTATTACAGTGAATAAAATAAATATCTGGGGTCAATTTTGACCCCCTATACCACTTACGTTGCCTTTTTTAGCGATACTAGCTAGGGGTTAAAGTATGAAGGTATATAATTTATGGTCTTTCCCTATGAAATTGCCGTTTTTCATGAAATAAATTACATACATACATAGACTCACGCCTGTTTCCCCGAAGGGGTAGGCAGAGGCATATTAAACGCCCACTTTTCGCCAGTGTTTTGATCCCACGTAATAGGTGGCGAGCCTATTGCCGCTTATCGGGATATTTTGTTTGTCAACGCCTCGTCCGTTAATCGGCAGGTGCACCACTTGCAGGTGAGGTTGGCTTGGGACCCTAAGTTTTTGGTGGGAACCCTATGCACCCATTGAAATAAATTAAGCGTACTTTTTTATATATTTTTTAATTCTATTAATCAAAGTAATCACCCATGCAATCAATGCATCTTTTCCAACGCATTGGTAGCTTATTGATGCCCTTCTTGAAGAAATCAGCTGGACGGGAGGCAACAAATTCTTCAAAGACATTTTGTACTGCCTCTCGGGTAATGAATATTTTTCCCGCCAAGAAGTTATCCAAAATCTGGAAAAAGTATGCGTCTGTAGGCGGCGTGTTTGGTGGGTGAGTACGGCGGATGACGGAGAACTTCCAACTCCAGCTCTTGTAGCTTGGAGACCGTCTGCTGTACAGTATGAGGTCGGTTGTGAGTGTGTGAGGTCGGGAGGTTGTCGTGCAGGAGCAGTGGAGCCGAACGATTGACCAAACCTAGTTGGAGATGTGCGAGCTTCTCCATGATTGTGTTCAGTTCTTCACAGTACACATCTGCAGTAATGTTCGTCCCGTTTGGTAAGAAGCTGTGATGAATTACACCGGGGCGTTAGACCACCAAACAGTGACCATCACTTTTCTACGGGAAAGTTTTTGTTTAAGGCATTGTTTGGGTGCTGAACCAGGGTCTAAGCAACTTGCTGAGCGCTTACGATTATCGAACAAGTTCCATTTCTCGTCACAAGTAACAATGCGGTTCAAAATTCCTTCATTTGTATGCCTGTTGAGCAACGCAAGGCACGTCTTGACGCATACTTTGCGCTGGCGATCATTGAGTTGGTGGGATACCCATTTGTCAAACTTTTTTACCTTGCAAATTTGACGAAAATGGACCAGTATTGTTTTGATGCTAACGTCGAAAACTGCTGCTAATTCAGCCGTAAATTGAGTATCATCAGCTTCCACAATCGCCTTTAATTCGTCATTGTCGACTAAAGTTTTTGGACAACCACGGTTTAGACATTCATTTTTCAGGTCAAAATTTCCAGAATGTTCTGGAAATTTTACGTTTACGGAGCGAACACTACAAACGAACGCATCACACGTTATTACGTGTGGTGCGTTCGTTTGTAGTGTTCGCTCCGTAAACGTCGTTGGTGTTGCGTGCCACTTCTGCGGCTTTGCCGCCACGACGGTACATATGCTCCATAATTATTTGTTTTTTTTACGTTTCCATGATGACGAAAAATGTTCGAATGCAATGAAAACGTAACACTAACTATTAAACAAATGACGATTTAAGAAAAAAGAATTCCATCTTTTTAAATAAAATTAATTTGATATTCGAAATATTGAAAGCGGCGATAGCCCAGTGGTGTACGTAACGGACTGCCGAGACGATGGTCTCGGGTTCGATCCCCAGGTACCCTGGCACAAACCTCTGACTTTTCGAAGTTTTGTGTGTATAACAAACGTTCGCTTATAATGTGCCCGGTAGATGGCAATAGGCTCGCCCCCTATTACATTGGGACTGAAACATAACTGGCGAAAAGTGGATGTGTAATACACCTCTACCTACCCCTTTGGGGATAAAAGGCGTGAACTTATGTTGATGTGTTTAGAAATATCAGCTGGTAGCGCCATCTACCTTTCCATAGAGAATCAATCACATCAACGTCCATCGTTCCACGCTTGCTCGTCCAATGCGAGCGATCCTATTGTCTCCTTCCCTCGCTCCCAAGGCACGCCTACGAACAGTCGAGAATGATCCGTGTCGCGACGAAGACAAATCGCACCCTCATATTTTTACCGCTCCCGCTTTATACCAAAAACTCAACAAACCGCCCGCGAGTGAAGTGATTGTGTAGTGGAGTGATTCAATGCAGCTTCAGGATTCTCGAAGACACCAGGAGGCTGCCATTTGCAAGGAAAGAGGACTGACGTACAAGGTAAGGCGTGTTCCCACACCCCGTCTATTCGTCTCCTATCCTTTCCATGAACCCATTATCATTCACTTCCTCATATCCTAGTCGATAAGAACCCAAATCCTACAGTCACAATATTAATAGTTTTCCCAAATCGACTAGGAACATTCGGTTCGCCGAAACATTTTTTGGTCCTTCGAGCCGGATTCATTTACGTTTTAAACGTAACACCTCGTTATATCTCTATACCTAGGCAGTTATAGCACCTAGCTATACTCCTAGTCCATTTACATAACCATCACATGGTTATTTCCACACGCATCAGTAGGTAATATACTTTTATGTAGCTACCTACTTACCCAATTATTATTTATAGAACTATCATAGTTGTCTTGTAAATCTCATATTTCAAGCACCTTTTAATTCCACCGCCTTAAAGTGTTGCCTGTTTAGGTAAAATAATAGGTACTTTAGGTATTCTTATTTTGTTTCGGTCTCATTAGCTTATACTTACGTAAACATGTCACAACAAAAGAAGCCATGCGTGTCGGAAGACAGAGAGATGACAATCTTAGAAGCAAAACCCAATATTTTATTTGAGCGTATTCAAAACATTTACGAGCGTTCAAGGACCGCAGCCGCTTCTGATAGTAATAGGGAGACATTTCTCAGTTATTGTATGACATTAAATAGTATTCGAACAGATTTTCATAAGTTGTTAGACGATTATAGCGCAAGATTGCTTTCTACTAATCCTGATGAAAAACCGAATTATCAGGCGTACACCTCATTCGAAGATCTTTATTGTATCATTAAGCGAATACAATCGCAATTGGAGGGTAAATATTCGGCACAGGCCGTTGCAGCGGCTCGCACGCCGAGAATACTGCCCATCGAGATTGTGTCGTTTGACGGAGATATACGAAATTGGCCGTTATTCTATGCGAGTTTTAAGTCCTCAGTGCACGATAATGGTTCTCTGACAGATGCTGACAGGTTGTATTATTTAATAGGTAAACTGTCACCGAAGGCCCAGTCCGTATTTGCAGGTGTCACACCCAGTGCTGAGAATTATCAGGTCATATTTCAGTCACTACTTGATAGATATCAAGACACTCGCGTCCTAGCGTCTACCTACTTTGATCAAGCTTTAAATCTTAAACTGTCCGGTGCCGCGTCTGTCGCGAATTTTCAGCTGTTCATAGATAACTTCGTAACCGCGGTTAATTCTCTTAGAAACTTGAAATTAGAAGATCTTTCCGACTATATGTTGCTTCAACTCGCTTTAAAGAAGTTTGACACTGAAACAATTCGCGCATTCGAGATGACGGAACGCAATAATAAAATACCTACACTAGATAGTTTTATTTCGTTCATCAAAGATCAGTGTCGAATATTTCATAATACGCAGTCTAGTTCATCTAGCCCGTCTAATACTAACAGCAGCAAACAAAGGTCGAATAAAGCGCGAAATAGTAATAATAACTCGGTCCCTAATCCGCAATCTTACGTAACATGCTCGGAATCTAATAATAATAATTCACAGAAGTGTCTGTGCAGTAAGATAGTGCACGACCATTTCTATAAGTGTCCCGCCTTTAATGGTTTAAATCCAACTGCTCGTTTCAAGTGCGTAAAATATAACAAAGCATGCATTAATTGCTTAAGTATAAAGCATAAAACGAGTGATTGTTCTAGTAAGACGAGATGTCGTTCATGTAATCAGCGACACCACTCATTGTTGCACTTCGATAAAGGTAGTCCGTTGTCAAGCCATGCCGCTAACCTTGACACACTTACGTCGCAGGTGCAGGCTACGATAACTGCGCCTCCCACGATTCAGAATGAAATATCGTCGTCGACGTCCCTCGTGCATCTATAATGATCCGCGCGGGGCCAAGCCGCAGCAGTGTATGGCGTCCAAGACGGTTCTGTTAGTGACAGCGCAAGTTATCGTTTATGATATTAATGGATCGCCGCACGTGGTACGTTGTCTACTCGATAGCGCATCTCAGAGCAATTTCATAACTTTTGATTATTTCAAACGCCTCGGATTGTGGAATAACTTTAAAAATACTGACTTAGTAGTCAAAGAAATCGGCGGGTCAGAAAAACATTGTAAGGGTTCTGTAGATATTAAAGTACATTCGCGTTTTGATAGGGATATTAATTGTAACATTTCTTCGCATATCGTGGAGCGTATTACAGACATATTGCCAAACGCTAATGTGGACGTATCGCTACTCACACACCTCGAGTCATTGCCGCTGGCAGCCTCGGAGTTTGCGAATCCGGCAGACATTGATGTTTTGATTGGAGCTGCAATATTCCGGCACTTGCTACTAACTAAAGTGGTACGTAGTGAGCAACATAACTTACCGCCCGCTATTGAGACGGTATTTGGGTATGTGATTATGGGTACCGTACCTACGTTACATACTTCTCAATACATTATGTCTTGCTGTTGTTCTGTTCTTCAAGAAAATAATATTGATTCTGTTCTCAAGCGATTTTGGGAGCTTGAAGAGGTTACCGCACCGCCCTCGATGAGCCGTAAGGATCTCGAGTGTGAAGAACATTTCCGTGCTACCACTGTTCGTGACGACAGTGGCAGATACGTTGTGGCGTTGCCATTCTATGGTGACCCTTATTCGTTAGGCGACTCGTACGCTGCTGCGCTTAGAGGTTTCCATTGTTTGGAACGTAAACTTGATGCTTCACTTAAGTTACGCAGCGCCTATAATGACGTCATTCGTGACTACATAGATAAAGGTTTTTTAAGTGTAGTTGTAAACAACGAGGGCAACTCTCTTCCCTCATATTATATCCCGCATCACGGCGTAGTTCGCGAAGATAAAACCTCTACTAAACTTCGAGTGGTTTTAGATGCTAGTTGTAAGACTACATCGGGTCAGTCGATTAATGACATTTTGCATGGCGGCCCTAATCTACAGGGTGATTTATTTAACATCATAATAAAGTTTCTTCTTTTCCAAATCGCTCTGTCAGCTGATTGCCGCCAAATGTTCCTCAATATTGGCGTTTGCGAGTCTGACCGTAGATTTCAACGGATTTTTTATCGTTTTAACAATAAGGAACATTTATCTGTGTATTAGTTCAATCGTGTTTGTTTTGGACTCAAGTCTAGCCCATATCACGCGTTACGAGTTGTTCGCCAGTTGATCGCTGATGAAGGCGATCACTTTCCCGCCGCAGCAGCTGTTGCTACTTCCGCTTTGTATATGGATGACATTGCCTGTAGTGTCATATCCGCTCCGCTAGCAATTGTGCTTTGTGAAGAGCTTATTCAGCTTTTCAAGCGAGGCCAGTTTGATCTTGTCAAATGGACAAGCAACTCTAAGGAGATTCTCGCACGCATACCAGATTCTCATAAAGCTTCTCCAGACATTGAGTTTGAGAAGTCTGTACCGCATAAAGTTTTCGGTTTACGCTGGGACAAATCCTGCGATAGTTTTCGGTTTGACGTCTCACCACCGGATGATAAGTGCACCAAACGCACTATGCTGCCCACAGTGGCTCGACTATGGGACATAATGGGTTTTGTGGCTCCTACAATTTTGTACGCCAAGCTCTTGATCAAAGAGCTTTGGCTATCAAAGTGTGAGTGGGATGAAACCACCCCCTGACCATATTGTCGCCGCTTGGGGCCAGTTTTGTATTGAGCTTACCGCGCTCAATCAAATTACTATTCCGCGTCATCTTGGGTTGGTAGATGGATGTACCATCAACTTAATAGGTTTTGCTGACGCCAGCGAGCGTGCTTACGGCGGAGTCGTATATCTGCAAGTCCGCGTTGGTTCTAACTACTCGGTGCAGTTAGTTTGTGCCAAGTCTAAGGTCTTGCCTGTTAAAACCATTTCGGTTGCGAGACTGGAGTTGTGCGCGGCCCTTCTGCTGTCTCAGTTGCTCCGCAAGGTTCAAGGCACAGTTTTGCCCCACTACCCTATTAATAAAATATACGCATTTTCTGACTCCAAAGTAGTGCTCGCTTGGATTCATTCTTCTCCTCACCGCTGGCAGACTTTTGTCGCCAACCACGTTAGTAAATTGATTGAACTTGTCCCCGCTACTTGTTTAAATCACGTTGCGGGTACTGAGAACCCCGCTGATTGCTTGTCTCGTGGTGTCACTCCACTTAATCTTCTGCATCATCCATTGTGGCGTCGTAGAGCTTCTTGGATTTCCCATGATCCGTCAGAATGGCCCATGCAGCCCTTAGACCACAGTGCAGAAGACGAAGATGTACCCGGACGGAAGTCTGTTTCTTATCCCGTGATTGCTGAGGTTGCGGAGTCTGCGATCTATGCACTCGCACTACGCTTGTCATCGTGGTCTAAGTTACTCCGTGCCATCGTTTATGTCTGTAGGTTTCTTAGGCACCTAGCTAAGGGGACTTTTGTATCAAGTACTGATATCAAATTCGCAGAATGTAAGTTACTACGAGCTGTACAGGCTGTTCATTTTAGTAACGACATTCAAAATTTGAAAGACAATGTACCTTGTTCTCCCGCTATCCTTAGATTCAAGCCGTTTCTCGATGAACACGGCGTCATACGCGTTGGGGGTCGTCTGTCAAATTCGGATGAACCTTATAACTACAAACATCCTTGCATTCTGCTGCGTCATGATCATATTGTCGACCTTCTTGTTGATTTTTATCACAAGAAGCACCTCCATGCTGGTCCAGAGTTGCTTATGTCCTTACTTAGGCATAAGTATTGGATTTTAGCCGCTCGACGAATAATTCGTCACAGAATACATAAATGTAACGTCTGTTTCAAATTTCGTCTGCGTCCGACTTTCCCTCCCATGGTAGATCTTCCTAGCCAACGCGTCAGTCAAGTTGATAAAGCGTTTACACATACCGGTTGTGATTACGCAAGACCGCTGCAGTATACGCCAGCGCGTGGTCAAGGTGTTAAAAGCCGTAAAGCTTAGCTATGTATTTTTACATGCTTAACGACGCGCGCTACGCATATTGAAGTTGCGACAGATTTAAGCACAGTGTCATTCCTTGCAGCCCTTAAACGATTTCTCTCACGGCGCGGCCCTATACAGTGTTTGTATACGGATAACGGCACTTGTTTCGTGGGCGCAAGCTCTTATTTACGCCACCTCTATAAGTTTCTCAGAGAAGAATATCGTAATCGTCTTCAGGAAGAACTTTCTATAGATCATATTGATTGGAAGTTTATTCCACCAGCATCACCACATTTCGGTGGATGTTGGGAAAGCATGGTCAAAGTAATTGAAACGCATCTCTTCAAAGTTATAGATCAACAGATCCTCTCTTACGAAGAGCTTTTAACTGTCCTTGCACAAGTCGAGGCGCTGATCAACTCGCGCCTGCTCACGGCATTGAGTAGTGACCCTGCAAAACCATCCGCGTTAAGCCCTGCACATTTTCTGAACACAGTGCCATTATCGTCATTATATCATATCGTCTTCAAGCTGCACGAGTTTATCCAGCAGAGACATTCTCTGCTGGATAAACTCGTGCAGTCGATCTGGCGGCGCTGGCGTGCGGAATATCTACACGAGCTTCAGGCTAGATCCAAGTGGAATAGTCCTGCATCCCCTATACAGGAGGGTACGTTGGTCGTCCTAATACATGATAATGCTCCGCCGCTTTCATGGCCCTTAGCCATCGTAGAGAAACTGCATACTTCCAAGGACGGTGAAACCCGCGTTGTTACCGTGAAAACCGCGAAGGAGAGCTACGTGCGCCCTGTTGTACGACTCTGTTCGCTTCCAACTCAGTGAGATCTAGCCTGAAGTTGGATCTACCTCTTAGTTTAAGTATTTAGTTTGTAGTTTTCGCTATTATTGCGTTTGTAGTTTTCGCTAAAGTTAATTTAGATTAATTTTATTATCATATCGCTGTCTTAGCCTATTGATGGGTTATGCGGTAGTACACCCAACATAGCTAAGTTCAATTCTATTTCTTTTAAAGGCAACCCTTTAGGGCCGGGGGGATATGGTAGCGCCATCTACCTTTCCATCGAGAATTAATCACATCAACGTCCATCGTTCCACGCTTGCTTGTCCAATGCGAGCGATCCTATTGTCTCCTTTCCTCGCTCCCAAGGCACGCCTACGAACAGTCGAGAATGTTCCGTGTCGCGACGAAGGCAAATCGCACCCTCATATTTTTACCGCTCCCGCTTTATACCAAAAACTCAACAAACCGCCCGCGAGTGAAGTGATTGTGTAGTGGAGTGATTCAATGCAGCTTCAGGATTCTCGAAGACACCAGGAGGCTGCCATTTGCAAGGAAAGAGGACTGACGTACAAGGTAAGGCGTGTTCCCACACCCCGTCTATTCGTCTCCTATCCTTTCCATGAACCCATTATCATTCACTTCCTCATTTCCTAGTCGAGAAGAACCCAAATCCTACAGTCCACAATATTAATAGTTTTCCCAAATCGACTAGGAACATTCGGTTCGCCGAAACAATCAGCCAAAAAAAAATATTTTGATTTCAAATGGCCAGTACGGCAGAACGGCAATATCATAGGTAAAGACCTATTAGGAAATAAACATATACTGCTGGTTAAATAAGGCACTGTGGGATATTTAGTGATTCATGAGTCTATCTTTCATTATTTTTTCTAACATTTTGGACAAAACGGGTAACACGGAAATCGGCCTATAATTTGAAGGGTCTGATTTTGTAACTTTCTTATAAATTGGGAGAACCCTTGCAATTTTGAGCTGGTCCGGGAAAAGACCCTCTTTAATACATTGATTATAGAGTGATGCTAAGGGGGCTGCTAGAAGGTCAATATTATCTTTAATAATTGTTAGTGGTATTTCGTCAAAACCAACAGATGACTTGTTGTCCATTTTTTTATCATTTTGAATATCTCTGAGGTTGTAACCTGCTCGAAACTCATATTTATACCTACTCTGTCAATACTTTCATTTAAATACGCCATAGCTAGTTTCCTATTACATGACGTCAAGCGTACAGAGTTGTCGAACTTCCATGAAAAGATATTAGCTACATCAAAGCATTGCTAGTAACTGTGCTGTTAACTTGAAGTAAAATTTGCTCATCATCAAATGTCTTAGCGCCGTTGCGCTGCAAATTGACTACTTTCCATATTTCCTTACTAGAATCTGATGCCTTTTCTATCTGTTTCCTAACATAATTTCGTTTTGCAGCGTTAACAACCTTTTTGTATAGTCTGTTGTATCTGTTCCGATATTCCAGATTCGGTTCTATCTATAGTGTTGAAAAATCGTTTAACTTTGCTAGCTGTCCTTATTCCGTGTGTTATCCATTTAGATTTGCCATTCCTTCTAATGTTAAATTTTACTACATGCTTTTTAAATATGGTCACATGTATGTTTTTAAATTTGCAAAGAAACGTGTTTATGTCAGTGCTCCAGTTTGTCTCTAATATTTTGCCTCTTAACTGTTTTTTGTTATTATCATTATAACTTGTTTTGCATAGCAGCACATAATTTGGTCGGTTTTTAAGCTCAAAAATTTCTAAGCGAATTTCACAAAATAGCCCAGCGTGCCTGTCTGACAGTCCATTGTGTTCAACATTGGTGTTCTTAATACAATTATCTGGTAAGTTTGTCAAGATATTATCAATGCACGATTCTGATTTATTTCGCCTAAAAGTAGGTGAGTCTATTTGATACCTAAAATTATAACACATAAGCAGTGATATGAAAGAATTACGTCTAGTGTCATCTTTACATAAATTAATATTGAAGTCACCACAGATCAAAAATATTTTATTGAGGAAATGCTGTAGTAGCTTTTCAAGCCTATCCATAAAGTTGTCAAAATTTTTATTCGTGGGCGTTCTATAACAACAAATAACACACAAATTTGTTTCTACATCTTTGACTCCATAGACTTGAAAACAGTCAGTTTTATACAATTTATCACATATTTGCAGTTATTCTATTTTTCTACCAAGTGTTGTCAAAATCAAAGTACCTCCCCGTTTTTTATTAAGTCTGGTGTTATAAGCCACCATTTTATAATAACTTAAATTAAATTGACTTAGGTACTTGTGTTTCATTTAAAATATTCTGAAATACATATATAATGGAGTACATATGACAAATCATTTAAATATATTTCAAGGTCAACGTTCTTACTTGTAATACCACATATATTTTGATGATAAATATTTAGTGTAAAACAGTGTGTTTCGTTATTAACGAAAACAAACTTTAGTACTGTTTTGCTCCATATCTATTTTAGTTTTATTATCTTTTGATTTGTTACAATTCATCAGAGAGAAATAATATGGAATGGTGCCTTTACGAGGTAACAATTGTGTTTTAGTCTAAGAACCATGCCCCATTATTGATTTTTTGTAATTAGTATTTATTTTCCTATACGAAATATTAAGAAAATGTTGTTCATAAAAATATATGTCTAGAGCGCTGTTTATGTATTTACATATATCGCACACGTAGATCTAAACTGAGACAACTCAAAAATCGTTGATTTTGAGTTATGTTTGTATTCGAATGCTCGGGGTTCATACGCAACTATCCAACAAGACAGGTTTAATAAATGTTTGTAAAATTAATCGCTAGAAGGCGTTAACTTACTTTTGTTGAATCAACGTCTGTCTCACTCTCCCATCTAGACAAGTCTATTGTCAGTTGACCTTCACTTGTCTTATGGAGTGCACGTAATAACCAGAACGAAAACGCGGACATTTCGAATTGTTACAGTTTTGATCAAACAAATACGTGAGTAAGTTAGAGTTGTTACCGTGTTGGTGAATTGTACTACAATATTAGTTAAGGACATTTTGACTTGTTCCAGTTTTGTTTGATAAGGTACGAAAATATTTAGTAGCTATTTTGATTTGACTTTTTTTAGGTTGATCAATATGTAAATTTCTAGTTATCCTACTATTGTTGAAACAAATTAGTTTCAATGTTTTTTCCCTCTACAAAGTGGCATTTTACATGTGTCGCTTAAAAATCGTGTATGGTATTACAAAGGTTATCTATTTCCAATACAATGTTCTTAATCAAACGATTTCACGATTGCTTTTAAAGATTTTTTTGAGTTAACTCACTATTGCTGGATAGTTACAATTTACAATAACTGTATCTTCTATTTCAGAGAAAAAATAATCTAGGCTGTTTTCTTATTAATATTATCTATGAAAGATATAAAGAGAACCGATTAACACTTAATAAAGAAGACTTAATTGACAAAGAGAACCTTTTAACGGCTAATGAAGAAGACTTAATTAATAAAGAGAACCTATTAACAGCTAATGAAGAAGACATGGCTAGTAAAGATAACGTATTAACAGCTAATGAAGATGACTTAACTAAAAGTATAAATATAAAAAAATAAAGAAAATATTCCAATAAACACTAGTGTGATAATGACGAAACCAGGCTGTAGCAGACAAATTGAGAGTGATTTTATTACTTCACCAAGTGAAGAGAGTTTTGTAAATGACTCCAATACTGATCCAAGTTATGGCCGTAAAAAGAAGAAGACTATTTCCCGTAAAGTTATTCCTTCTTCATTGTCATCTTCTTCAAGTAGCAATACGTCATCAGACTCTTCGAATTATAGCGATAGTTCTAGTGGCAGTAGTTCTGATTCTGAAACCAGGGCCTATCCCTGACACCGTAGCACAGCCTCAAAGCCAAGAAGCTTTTGAAATTGAAACCACAGCTGATACTGATACTGCTGGACAGCCTTAAACCCAAAACGTTGTTGATACTGAATCCAGGGATGTTACAAATACTATTACACAGCCTCATAGTCAAGATGTCCATAAAGAAGTAAAAAGAGGAAAGACGAGGGTAAGAAGAGAATCGTCATGGAAAGCATATAATTCTGGTAAGGCTTACCAGTCTTTATATAAAAATAAGAAAATAGTTCCTGAAAGGAAATTTCGCCTGGCTTGCGGCGAAAGTTGCAGACAACATTGTAGTTTTAAGATTTCCGAAGAAACAAGACAAAACATCTTTGATGGTTGTTGGAGTTCAGCAGATCTTCAGAGGCAGAGGGAGTATATAATCAGGCATAGTCATGAAATCAAACCAAAGTACAGGTATTCTTGCACACAGGAGTATAGAAATCTTAATAGTGCATTTTATTTTGAAATATTTTTAAGGCTACACTTGTCTTGAGTAACACCGTATTACTACTGCTCTCCGTATGATGATCCATATAAAAATGATGCCGGTATTGTAGTCAACGATTTCAGAGGAAGGCACAGTAATCAATCACAAATTGATGCGAGAATTAAAGAAAGTGTTGCAGAGTTCATTAATAGTGTCCCTAGGATTGAGTCTCATTACTTGAGGGCACAAATATCAAGGGAATTTATATATAAACCTTTATTTTTATTTGTTTAAAATAAAAGCCCTTTTTGATTATAAGAGAAAAATATCTCAAATTTTTGTTCCCTTTTTACTTTAGTAATTCCTATTTTCATTGACAGTTACTGTACATTAATTTATAACTTTTAGTGTGTGGTATTTATTGATGTTTCATTATTAATTAATTTTATACCACTCGTTTAGACCACTTTTGTTTGAATAATTGTTCATGTATTTTTATACTAATAAATGTACAACTCAAAATGATTCAATAAAACTGATTCAAGTCTAATTGGTGTTTATTTTTTATACCAAGTCACCACACTAAAGTATAACAACTAAGAAAACGGAGATTATCGATATAAAGGATTGAATTTTAGCCCCAGCTTATATACAGTGACATTAAACAAGCTATTTATCATCTAGAATCAAATTAAATTGCTTAGCTTCCTTAGCAAAAATTGCAAATATACGTCTTTTTCGTCTCCTGAAAAATGACCTTTTTTGAGTTGTCTCAGTTTAGATCTAGGTGTGCGATATCAACAAACTTAGAAACCCTGACATCTCCAAAGTTGATAAATTTTACATAACTAACATTATTACAAACAAGACTTAGCGTGTCATTAAGTTTTGTTTCATTTAAGTATATACTATTACATACTCCTAATACAAATACACAGCAATCTGCTAGATTTATTAGGCAGGCGCTTAACTTAATTTCAACTTGCATAGGATTAGTATAATGTTCACCGACAGACAATATGATGGTGTCATTTTTGTTAAAGTCACGTGACGATAATGACTTCACAATTTCTCCGTTTTCGCTCCAGGTTTTATGTTAGCGCTGAACTTGTAATTTTCATACTGTGTGCGTGTTCTGGACCATATTAACCTTGATGCTAGGCCCGCACATTGCTGCCCTCCAAAAATATGCACAGTTTTCCCATTGTTGACATAGCTTGTACCTATTCCTTAGGCCACGGTGATGAGTTGGTTATATTTTGACATTCTGTATTTTTGGCCCATTCAACAGAATCTATCAAGACCTTTTTTGTATTCTTACTTGGCTGAGTACTTTTGGGTGTGTGAACTTGAATACTGTTTACTGATTCATTCGACAATAACTCGGGGGAATTCATAATTGATTGAACAACATTACTTTTATTAGCTATTGTACAAATGCCACGTTTAAGTCTAGGCGAGTAGAATTTTTTAGGCGTTTTGCATGTTTCGCTGGGGAACTCTGGAATTCCTATTGCTTTCAATAATTTTACCTTGTTTTCACATGTTTCTAACTTATTTTTTAGTGTGTAGTTTTCGGTATTTAATAAATCAATTTCTGCGTTAGCTGACTGTAACTCCAATTTAAGTTTTTGTATTTCATCTTTCAATGTAGCGATATCCTCCGTGAGATTTGGTAAGCTTTGATAGGATGCGTCCATATCAAACTCACCATCACTACTTAGGGTGATGTTTATTTTATTATTCAAACATTTACTGTGTTTTCTCTGAGTGATATTTTTATCATACTCATCCTCCATCTTTGCTAGTTTTATGATAATTTAAATAAATTCAGAACTTCTCAAAAAATGTTCGGTAATGTGAGAATCATAGTCGAGGTACAATGTCGTCAAATACGTCATTGTACCATAGACTGGAGCTCACTCTTTGAATTATTTTCGCTATGTTCATTCAAAAGTCAATGTAAACATACCTTGCTATTGTTTAACGTTATCGTATTCCTTACTTTGATAGGCATAACTATTACATCATCGTTTATTGACGAGTTTAAACTTGAAATTTCGAGTTGAGTAGAAGTGTAACGCTATTGACAATTAAATTAAAGGCGGAATGGGTAATCCTCTGTTACGGCTACTGCTCCGCTCCCGTCGCTCATAGCGCGATGATATATATTAAATATAGCCTTCCTCGATAAATGGGCTAAGTGACACTGAAAGAGTTTTTCAAGTCCGATCAGTAGTTCCTGAGATTAGCGCGTTCAACCAAACAAACAAACAAACTCTTCATCTTTATATATTAGTAGAAGACTAGCGACGTGAAGATATTCATTAGGTAGGTACCGAAGCAGCGATAGCCGAGTTGAGAGACCGACAAACTGCTACGCAGAGGGTCTTGGGTTCGAATCCATTAAGTTGTTAATTATCGTTTGCTTAACGGTGAAGGAAAACATCGTGAGGAAACCTGCATGTCTGAGAGTTCTCCATAATGTTCTCAAAAGACATGTGAAGTCTGCCAACCCGCACTTGGCCAGCGTGGTGGACTATGGCCATTCCCGTCACATTGTGAGAAGAGGCCCGTGCCCAGCTATGGGACAGTATATAGGGCTGATGATGATGATGATGAGGTACTTTCTTAAAACGAAAGTTTCATTGGAAATCAGCATTGTCGTAATATTCTATGAGGTTACCCATATCTCTTAAATAACGCCGTTCGGGATTTAATTTTAATTAATAGTTATTTGGATTATTTAATAGATAATTTATCTTGCAAACTTTAAAAAATACATTAAAAATACTTTTTGACTGCAAAATTATAAATCTTGAAACATATTTTTCATAATAATATGGGGCGCAATAAAATGGCGCAATTATTCCCCGAAAGTTCCTTAGGGTAGATCGGGACGTACCTTGAGTTTGACAGTTGCTTCCTCACCTCGAGTGAGGAAAAATTGCGAGTGACGCTGAGTGGAGATAATTTTTTTTTACTATGAACACCGATTTCCTCGAGTAAGGTTAAGTGGAGTCGAGGAAGTTTCGAGGGAACGTCTTAGAATATGGGTGTCACGGCTTGGCCACGGGGACCGGCGACGCGACCTGCGACACGACCGGCAACGCGACAATTCGCGCGACGCGCAAACCTTGCCACGGGCACACGCGTTCGCCGTCGCGACCAGTGTAGACCAGGAGCGAGACGACTTTAGCTGAGATTTTTTTATGAAATTTAGCTCGACATTGTACGGATTTTGGTGCCAATATCACATTTGTTTCAACCCGGCAATCGAACCCGAAACCTCATGATCCGCTTACACTACCGCAAGATCACAGAGGCAAACTTAATATTGTGAACCTAACCACGGTATTGAAATCTATAGGTCCTGTATTTTATCTTTATACAAACGGTCGGGACGCGATTTATACCAACGAGCGTCAGGCTCAGTACCCACCTAACCTACTGCATACCAAACTCAAGGCGCTTCGGTATACATTCTGTAGGTACCTACTGAATGCGTACTGAGCCTACGCTTGTAAGTATTGTAACTCGAGTTTTGAGTTAAAATACGGAAAAACTTATGTAGGTAAGTGTGATCTAACTAACTAGGTATATATGCACTTCTAAAAACTTACTTAGGCATTTTGAAATCACAGACAGACACTTCAATTTTATTTATATTGTATACATTTATGTAGATATAGATAACATCCAGACGTTCCAAATAGCTAGCCTAACTAAAAATTCTAAGAATAATATCATGCTCGCGGAGAAATAAACTAAAAATTTTATAGTGACTCAGCTCCAGCGCTAGTCGCCGCGACTACCGCTCGACGCCGTGGCGTGCGCCGTACTAATTCATACATTTGTTTTTTTTTGCGCGACGTGTCGCGCGACTCGCCCCAGTATCGCTCGGTGCTATTCGCCAGTCGCATCGCCGGTCGCCGCTGCGCGTGGCATGCTTAGAACATTTCTATACATTTGATTCAGTCGCAAGTCGCGTCGCCGGTCGCGTCGCGCGAATTTTTGCTGGAGCGAATTGTCCGTGGCCAGGCCGTCAGTGTACATATAAAATTATTATACATGTTCACAATGTAAAAATGGCTAAAGAAAATAAATATAAAATTACTACGGAACACTAAAAATAACTGCTTATCAAACATTTATTGCAGGAATACTTCAATAACCTTTCCACAAAGAATACAAAGGCCAGAAAGGCCAATTGAAAATAGAACAAGCACTCACGAACAATACAACTCCTCAAATATCCTATTATTAGAAAAAAAAACATATCTTTAAGTAATGTAATTGTGTTGAAAGCTCTTACGGAGTATGAGTAGGTCGGTTTCGGAATGCCAATACGAATCAATTTGCCAATATTGCTACGTCCTCGTCCTTAATATCGCGTATTAAATCCTCACGTAACCGTAAGTATGTACATGCCGAACTACTTAATAGAATTCTTATATCCGTAACTTTGGTAATTTACTGTTGCTGCTTTTTTGTATGTGATTACTTACCCTAAGAATAAGAATGGTTTATGCCTACGTACAGTTTTGAAGGGTAGGTCGATGCCTGACTAGCGTTTATTCAAAACGCTGAGTCAACGGTGCCGTCATATTAAGTCATATGTACGGTCGCTTAAGCGTAGTTTAGCAACACGTGAGAGGTCGCTTAATAATAGTAAACTGATGTCAAAAAATTGCCTCCATAGTATGTCTCAAATTTTCTGCTACGTAAATGTATTTTAGCACTGGATATAATCCATTGCTCCTACTGATTATTAAAGGTGGTGGCCACGCATCGCACGTCGCATCAGAGGTAGGCCTCCCACTTGGTGGACCGATGATCTTGTCGGGACCGCGGGCAGCGGATGGATGCAGACAGCTCAAGGTCGTCAGCGCACGATTCATTATTTTATAATCTTGGCAATTTTCTTATCTAATCTCTTACCCTTGGTGGACACGATTTGCTTTAGAAACTGATTATTCAACTCAAATGAAAATTTCAGCAATTTGGAGTAAAAAGAACAACTGCCATTCTCACTCTAAGTATTGATTTTTTATTCAATGAAGTCGTTTTACCCAACCACGTTGTTAGTCGCAGTCTTGAATCGCCATCCACTGTCGGAAGATTACGGTCGACAAGTTACCTAACCGCTCGTTACTACGGTATTCATCCAGTAAAATCTGTACCGGTACTAACTTAAGATACTTATATAGTATCTTTGTACGCGTCCTCGAAAATTACATACGATAGTTTTTGTATGACATTTTATAAAATAAATGTTATTTGTATTACTTTCCTTAAAATTATACTAACACCTTCATTTTAGAAGAAATTTGTTAAGCAAATATGAATCTAGTCAAGAAACTATTTTCATTATTAAAAGTTAGAAATAAGGAATAAAGTTAATTTATCACGATTTCAACAGGCATCTATTATCTCGAATTTCGATCTGAAAGCCGAAATTAGCACTTCTTATCATGAGCACTAAATGACAGTTTTTTTAAACTAAGCATGTACTTAGATATTACTCTTGGTTCCGATTATAATTATCAGATTGTTATTTTTATCAGCAAATACAATGATGCCGACATAATTAGACAATTGACTTACGCACAAATTGTCCCTATTATAAAGCCATTACTTTACCATATATTTTCAGCTGAAAGTATTTAACGAAAAAACATTAGATGAAACCTACGCATTAAATAACTAATTATGTGCGTGCCTCGCTATATAGGTTAACAATACGATGGTAATGACCGGGAAATGTGTATTATTTCTCAGGTATTTTTTAAGTTATTTGTCATACGGCATTCTAGTAGGTGTGGCAAAATAATACTATACTATAGTACCCAAACAATCCGTTTAGAAACATTTCACAGCAAATAATTTTGTTTCAAAATATTATATTGATATTAAAAATTGAAATGTAGTAAATTAGGCCGTAGCCAACATCTAATACATTCATATGTCCAAACATTTAAACGCAGATACTTTGATGGTAAATTTATATTATTATGCAGTATTCAAAGCATTGCCAGTTTTTACCACAGAACAATTAAAGGGGGTTAGAACGGAAATAGTTACTGATTTGTATTAGAACGCGTTTCGCCGATTGTCTCCCACTCTCTATCTCCACTACAAGCAATACACTAATACGTACGCGCATTACGTACACAAATCAACTGCACTTACTTAGATCGCGAGGTTGCTATTGGTTGTCACACTAGCGCAAACACTTCGCTTGACATGGAACTATCGCGCTTGACGATCACTCACACACTCTCATTAATGTTACGGTGTCCAAAAGGTCGATTATTTATATCGATAAAATACTGTTGTTTTGTTACTTTAAGTTTTGCAATTGTTTGTTTTTATTTCGGGATGGTGGGATAGGGTACAAATAGTGTGGCCTTTCTTAATATACATTAATAATAATATAAAATTAAAGGGGAAGATATAATATGGCCTTTATTATATCCAAATACCAAGAGTTAAAAATCATGTCCACCTAGGATGTCACTGTCCGTGATAAACTATTCATGTGTACAACTACATAAGCTAAAGTTTGTAAAGAAATAAATGACACAAGTATATAATGCAATAATATTTTAACGTTGAACAATAATTTAAATTAAATTTCAACCCAGATTCTATTATTGTCCCTGAAATAAGACGTATTTATTAAGAACCATACGCTTGCTATCTTTTAAATTCGAATTTTTCAAAATAAAATGCAATCTTACATTGATATATTTTTCTATGATAGCTTAAGATAGGTCTGTAACATGGCTCACACTAGGATAAAATCCAACCTGGTGATAACTAATGTTGCTAAATAATTCAGTTCCGACAAAGCTGCGCAAGATCTTTGTTGTCAACATATATTATGTTTATTAATTTGCCGAAGATTGTCGGTGTAAATCTTTATAACTGCTTCGGACATTTTACAGACTAGTATCAGTTCTTTTGAAGGATACAGGAGACCCCATTTATATTTTGCTACGATAAATTTATGGTCCGTATTTATTTCATTTGACAGCAGTGCTCCAACGCATATGTCACAATCAATTTTCTTAATTAAAATATGTGATATGTAACCCGCGATACTAAGTTAATAACTCACAATAAACATTAATCGGTAGTAATAAACAAAGTTATGTTAATCTTAATATTACTGATAACAATCATTTGAATACATTCACACGAAGGAACTCACAATCGACATTGTTCACAACTTGGTAGGTACAACACTATCGGACCCACCACCATAGATTTAGCAGAATTCAAGCTTTGACGTTCGCAGTGAACGAAATACATTGCGCAATCTCCTACGTAGTACTAGATGGTACCCATGTATTGCCAGCAATGTATTTTTTTTATTTGCTTGCGATAGTATCGTGTTTGTCTACAAATTACATAATACTATTGTAATAATTACAAATATCATTTTTATTTTAAGGTTTTTGGACTTACCGGTGAAAAAAAATCCCTTCTCGAGCCACAGTACATAACTGGCTTCTTTTTCAACACGTTATTATAGCGCAAGACGGCATAATTCTTTTATTGTCGCGGAGCTTCGTACGCTGTCGCAATATGAGCACGATTGTTGACAGCGTCAATCAAATTTTTCGACATATGAGCGTTTGCTCACAAGTACGGCTAGCCTGCCACGCCCACAAGGCCGTTCAAACATTAGTTTTTACTGTAGGTAATATTGAAAGGCAATGGCAACATTGCCAGATGTGTTTGTTTAGCCAGAAGAAGCATTTCCGTTTTAGCTTCAAGTAATCTCACTAACTAAATAAAGCGCTGGTATAGGCCCATCAATAGAGATTACGAGCATTTCGATGTTCAAGGAGATAAAAAATCAGTCACTATTTTGAGAAAGTTCAATTCGAAAAATAATCAATAGCATTAATTGACTACAATGACTACTTTCGTTACGAAATGTTAGTAATAATTTTCTGCAAGACTCTAGGAGATGTTCGACTTAAATTTAATATTTTCGCAATATTATACCAACAACACAAAGCTCAAGCCCAATATAAAAGCTTCAACGTATTTATTATAAAAATCTGTTCCTGTGAGAATATGGCTTTTTATCCAAATCGTCCGTAACATCAAAGACTGGACGCAAGTTCCACCCAAAGGAATACAAGACAGAGTCGGAATATTGGAATAGGGGTAACTAATATTTTACGTGATAAAATTGCAAAGTTCCATTCTCATTCTCGCGGGGCAAATAAACGGACACCTACAACCATTTGCAGCCTTTCTAAAAGATTGTCACAAACCCAATCTCGACGTCCATTTAAGTTGAAGCTGTTTTATGAGGCAGTCCAGCCCACAAAAGAACAGTAGTGTAAACAGTACATTCCCTTGAGGTTATAAAAACAGTACGAGCGGGTTCGCTGGTTCAACGACAAATGGATGGATATTTTACACCGAGTACCCTTGCTGCATATTTTACGATGGGTCAAGTGCTGTAAAGCGCTTTTACGCTAGATAAAACACAAGTCTAACTAACAGTAAAAAACTATCGAGCTAAATTAATGGTACGACTTACTTGTTTAATCAAAGGGGCTTAGCTTTTCCAAATTTACGAGACGAAACTAGAGTTTTCTTGCTTGATTCTAGATTGATCGACAAGCGAAATATTTCGTTTAACTTTAATTTTAGAGTTTAGTTTATTGAATCGATCTTTCGGCTAGTGAAAGTGTCAATCAATGAGAGCTAAGTACTTTTGGGGATTCAATGATCTTGTCAAGCGACTTCACCTGTTTTAGTCAAAGACTAGTTGCGTAGTTGTTGTTCACTCTTTAGGTACGTAAAATTATAATGCTCACATAAGCTTTATACAAAGAACCCGTTACACTGCAAGAACATGCATATATGTATCAAAATAATAATAACAAATGGGTACTGGTGTTGTGAATAACGAAATGGAACTTATAAAATTCTGAATGGTTTTTATCACATCTTATTCTTTTTGTTTCAATTCAGTCAAAATTACATTTCAGCATCTACAAGGCTCAATTTCAACACCAAAGAATCCGCGCAGCAAGGCGACATGAACAAACGAAGTCGATTTACGGAAATAAGTTTAGCGATTCGGTACAATCGTGTTTCGTGATAAACCGCCGGCTTTACATCGTTGACAGAGAAGGTATTCGGGCCGAATGGTTACTTTGATTGCATTGCGGCTAGAGTTGAGCCCCGAATTTTATTAAAATCGCTTAGATGAATTTTGGATTGTATTTTGATTATTGTAGCAATTGATAAGGGATGTTATTTTGCAGCGTTACAGAAACTGAATATTTAAGTTGCATAATATCTAATCAAATCATAATGCCGTATGGAAAACACCAGTAAATCTATTATTATTATAAACATAGAAATCTTAAATATTTGGTATTAATATTTAAGATTTCTACGTTTATAATCTGTAAATCGAGATAGTACATTATGGATTGCTGTTCAAAGGTTTGGCAGATTAGAATTATTTAGAGATATTACTTCTTGGTTCTATTCAACTAAGTATAACATCAACCGAAAATACCTTACATTAGATTTATCTATCTACCGCAAAGCCTTAAGACATAAGTCTTCAACGAGTGCGTCCTACCCGTTATGACCTATGGTGCCGAGACGTCGACACTAACGGTGCGACTAGTTCACCAATTTAAGTTCGCACAGCGAGCTATGGAGAGGGCTATGCTCGGCGTTTCTCTGAAGGATTGAATTTGTAATGAAGTGATCTGACAGAGAACCAAGGTAATCGACATAGCTCAGAGAATTAGCACGTCGAAGTGGCAGTGGGCTGGTCACATCTGTCGCAGAACCGATAACCGTTGGAGTAGTCGTGTTCTAGAGTGGAGACCGTGCCTTGGCAAACGTAGTGTAGGACGCCCTCCGGCAAGGTGGAGTGACGATATACGCGGTGGCTGGCACCGGCTGGACACGATGAGCCAAAAATTGGGCTCAGTGGCGTGCCATTGAAGAGGCCTATATCCAGCAGTGGACTACGGCAGGCTGATGATAACGATTATGATTATTTGTGATTACAAATGATAGGACAGATATCTAAGTCTCTGACAACATCAACGGCAAGTACATCATTCACCTTCGATGCGCTGACGATATCGTTGTCATGGCTGGAAGTGGAAGACCTCGGCACAATGCTCGGTGGCCTCTGTAGAGTCTCCCAACAAGTAGGTCTTAAGATGAACATGGACAAGACGAAAATTATGTTTAACGTCCATGTCGTGCCTGCTCCTATTCAGGTTGGGAACTCTACACTCGAAGTTGTCGACGAGTACTACCCTATACCTGGGATTACTTCGAGAAAGAGGTCAATCGACGAATCCAACTCGGCCGGGCAGCGTTCGGGAAACTTCGGCATATCTTACGTCTCTGTCTACGTCAGATATCCCGCAGTGTCTCAAGACGAAAATCTTTGACCAGTGTGTGTTGCCAATGTTGTCATATGGAATGGAGACTTTGCCGCTCACTATGGGCCTCATAAGAAAAGTCAAAGTCAATCAAAGGGGGATAGAGAGAGCTATGCTTGGGGTTTCCCTGCAAGATCGAATCAGAAATGAGGAGATCCGCAGGCGAACCAAAGTCACCGACATAGTTCTCCTAATAGTCAGACTGAAGTGGCAGTGGACAGGGTACATAGCCAGAAGAACCGATGGCTGTTGGAGCAGAAAGGTTCTAGAGTAGTGGACACGCACCGGACGTCGTAGCAGAGGTAGGCCTTCTGCAAGGTGGACTAACGATCTTGTTGAAATCGCCCATAATGTTCCGAGTAAAATGTCCTATGTTTGTTCTTGTGTTGATTTATATTGTCCTATCTCGATTTTATGTTGAAAGGAAGCATATAATGTTACTTTTGTTTTTAATTACATGTGCAATAAAAATGTTTATTTTTATTTAAGATACAAAATATTTTATAAATGATGCAATATGTTTTATAAATGATGCAAACATGTTTTTTCTTCATCCTCTAAAGTTGTCATAATTGAGGTTGCCAGTTCACAGTCGATATTTGACGTAAGCTATACACCCTTATTTTTTAATGAATACAAAAACTTGAAGGACATATTAACGAAGACATTATTATCATATACGGGACGTAAGAATTTCATAATATCTATAAATATCAAAGTTATTTTCATTTGTTTATTGTAGAAAATCTCACTTAAATCATAGACATATTTTACAATCTATTCACTAATTCATTGATAATATTCCATCCTACTCATTCGCATTCTCTCTGTCGCACTTATGATGTAGGTAACCTTAGACAATAAAATGAAGCAAGAAAATAAGTGATGTAGTTCCTTACTTTATTTAATTTTCTAAATTCTAACCTCTCCTTTATACTTCATCCGGGTTTAGGACCGCCAAAATTTTCCTTTTTACAAGTAACTAAATACGGAGGTATGTAATTAGAAAGCAAACAAATACCAAAATAAAAGAAGGTATTCTGTAATAAAAGAAAAGAGTAATTTTGGTGTATTTATGTAGTTAGAATCATCTGCTATTTACAAATATTATGTCATCATCATCATGTCAGCTTAGAGACGTCCACTGCTGGACATAGGCCTCTCTCAAGGTTCTCCACACAGATCGATTTTGAGCCGCCTGCATCAAATTATAATTTACTTAAGTAGGTATTATTTACTAAACTTACAAGTATTTCCATTGTCCTTCGAAATGTCCACCACCATTGTCAACACACAGACAGGCACGTTTTATTAAACTGTTTTTAAGGACAGAAGTACGCTTCTGTCTTTTCACTTCGTCAAAAGCGTCCAATATTCACTATTTTAATTGTTCGACACTAACCGGCTCACTTTTGTACACCCACAAAAAGAAGTCCATGGGCGTGAGGTCAGGTAAGCATGGAGGCCAAGCTACAGGGCCGCCTCGACCGATCCACTGGCTTCCAAACTCTTCCCTGTACAAACGCACAGCTGCACACGCGGTGTCTGCACTCAAAAAGTACGCACGAAGCTTAGCTACATACTTCTGTGATGTGAACTGATAAGCCATCGCGTCGGGTAAACGTCAACAAACAATTCACTGTTGCTGCGAAAAATGGATGCGCTCACTTCCGCTAACAATTTAGCACTGTTTGTCACATCGGGGCGCGGCGCGGGCGCAGAGGGACAGGGGGAATTTATCAATGAAGCAGTTTACTACTGTTACTACTCATAGTAGGACGTGGGTCGGTCATAGTTATAGTTATGCATTTACCAATTATTAAGTATTTTTGTGGACAGTTTTGAGACAGTTTTGGGACTTAGTGTTTTTATTTTTTACCTACACATATATGATCACTTAAAGATACTTAGAGCCCCGTTAAATTTTTCGTACTAATTAAAAAATAGTGGTGTATAGTCTAAGTAAGCTCTATACAAAATATGTCAAATATGTAATCTCTAATCTCCAAATCCATGTATAGTTCGTGTATTAGGATCGGCCATCAATCTGGAGCATATTTTTCTAGACAGATCTATTTATGTTTCTTACTTCTAGCCTGGAACCCCAAGTGTCTTCAGATCGTGTTCAAAACCATTGAACAACCATAATTCCCGTCAGCCTTTAGTCCATCGTAAATTAGTCTACAGTTAGGTATTTCCAATAAATACAGATTTACATAGAAGCGCAGTTCTTAAGGATTTCGTGTGCCAATTCCAAGTGGAGACTGTCTCCAGTTTAGTTCGTAGTTGGTGCCGTTGGCGGCGCGGACTGGCTGGTTGGCTGTCGTAGTTAAGATACACAGGAGGAACCTTCATCTCTCCTGCTCTCAGCGCGACTGCCACGCCGCCAAGCGGCAATTTGGGTCACAGAAAGTTTTTCTTCTTCTAGCCCATAGGAAATACGCCTCTTTGTAAATATCTGAGCTCTTTGGTATTTCTTTCTACAGTTGTGCTGTATGGGTGAATATGAAAGAAAATCTCGTATCTACGAATACAACTGGCGATTGAAGTACAACTTTAATTTTAGTGTCAATTTTCTATATTATTTTTATAAGTGCGTTTTGGGCTCAGGTGTGGCATCATAAATTGGCTCGGAAATCTTAGACATCCTACTACTACATCAACTGTGCCACATTACTTATGACCTTGAAGATAAGACGTATATTGCTATGAAAATTAATTAGTACCTGCTTGAATATTAGCAGAGCCTATACTATAAACTAAAGTTAAGTATTCTCTGAGGACCTTGTTAGATAGTAGCTAAAGTTGACAAGTACATAGTTCACGTTGAGCGTAACAGAATGATGACAACATACACAAACTTATTGCTGTCTATAAATATTATTTGGTTAATTGAAGTAAATTCTCCCATTAGAGAGAATTTACTATTTGTTAGAAACTTAAGAACGTTCATATAACAAAAACACAGAATGCGCTGACGCACAGCAACTTTTCATCCAATTAAACCACTTCATCATACGTGTAGTCAAGAGATTGCAGTTGCTACAACAGAGAGTACAGTAAGTACCATTATGAAATAAACTTAATCGACAGTGAGCGTGTTTTTTTCTGTTAATCTGTGACGTGGGAGACGTCGCGGTAGTGGGGGCACTACTTCTGACTGGCCGCCTCGTTTACCTGCGGCACATAAATACCGCGGCGCGACAGCGAATCTTCCCTTTTGGATCCTGGACGCTGCCTCAGTTAAGTGCTGCCTTCTTTTCTGGAGGACCGAAGCCTCGTCAGCCTGCCTGCCTACCCTGCCCTGAGTCTTAACTCTTGCTACTAGCTACCGGGTTTATATTGTGTAACGCTTGACAAATAAATGTATTTCGCAACCAACGATACTGTATCTAATTTATCTCTCTACACACGAATAAACGTTACACTGGCGCCCAACGTGGGGCGGTCGGTGTTGTTATTGAATGAAACTGATTTACAAGTTACTGAGCTGCGGACCGATGACTCACCGCGCCTTGTGTCTTATAATAATTTATCTTTTGAACACAGAGCTGCCGCTGATAACATTATTTCTAAATTTGCCGATATTTCTTATAAAAAGCGGGGTCTCGGTTGTACAACTCTCATTACTCACTCTATTGACACAGGCGATAGCCCACCTATTCGTCAGCGTTATTATCGTATGTCTCCCGATAAACAACGCATTTTGATACAACAACTAGACGAAATGTTGAAGGAAGATGTCGTTAAACCCTCTGAAAGTCCGTGGTCTAACCCGGTTATTCTAACCCCTAAAAAGAACGGCGAACTAAGATTTTGCTAAGATAGTCGTAAATTGAATTCTGTTACTAGAAAAGATGCTTATAATTTGCCCTACATTTCGGAAATTCTAGATAACTTGAGAGATGCTAAATACCTATCTAGTTTAGATATTTCTAAATGTTTCTGGCAGACGTTAATTAAGGAGGAGGATTGTTTTAAGACCGCTTTCTATGTACCTACTCGTGGCACGTTTCATTTTAAAAGAATGGCGTTTGGTCTAACAAACGCACCCGCAACTCAACAACGTTTTTGTCGACACTTTGTTTTACGGTTCTGAATTTGAAAACATGGTCTTCTGTTTTATCGACGACATTGTATGTATATCGTCAACGTTTGAAGAACATATTACGCTTTTATTACGTATTTTCGAAAATTTGAAAATGGCAAATCTCACTATAAACTTAGATAAGTGTAATTTCTTTCGGGATAAAATAAAATATTTAGGTTACGTTGTCGATTCGCAAGGTCTCCATGTGGATCCTGATAAAATTGATGCCATAATTAATTACCCTACCCCTTCTAATAAAAAGGAACTACGTCGTTTTCTGGGCGTGGCTTCATGGTATAGGCGATTTATTCCAAATTTTAGTCGTATACCGTGACCTCTAAACAAATTAACCTCTCAAGGTAAAAAGGCTCCCCCTTTTTGTTGGTCTAAAGAGGCGGACCAGGCTTTTATCAAGTTGAAAGACTGCTTGTCCTCTCCTTCTATTTTATCTTGTCCGGACTACTCCGAACCTTTTGAGATACACACGGACGCCAGCGACTACGGCGTAGGCGCTGTCCTCTGCCAGGTTATGAAAGGCGAAGAAAAAATCATAGCCTATTTCAGTAAGTCTTTGTCTGATGCTGAAAAGAATTACAGCGCTACTGAGCGCGAGGCACTCGCTCCGTTATCTGCCATCGAGCACTGGCGTTGTTATGTCGATAACGGTCAAAAGTTTATTGTTTACACTGACCACGCTGCTCAAATGGTTTCTAAAACTTAATAATCCTACTGGTCGTTTGGCCAGATGGGGTGTTCGTCTTTCATCGTAAAATTTCGAGATTCGACATCGTCGTGGTTCAGACAACATATTGCCCGACCTCCTGTCTCGTTCTGTTCCCGTTGCAGCCATTATCAATGATAATGACTTTACTCCTAATTTAAACCTAACACTCCCAATGTCTACTAACGACTCGTGGTATCTAAACATTTATAAATGTTGTCTAAACAATCCCACATCTTTCGTGGACTACCAAATTATTAATAATAAATTATATCGTTTTAAAAAGTGTCTAAATCCTTTAACTCGAGATTTTCAATGGAAGGAGGTTATTCCGTCGGAACAAAGATCTAATATTATTGCTGAGAACCAATCGCTGCCCACGGCTGGTCACCTAGGTATTTTTAAAACCTACAAGCGCTTGGCATTAAATTATTACTGGCCGAATATGTATTCCGACGTTGTTAAGGCTGTGAATTCGTGTGATGTTTGTATAGCTCACAAACATCAAAACCATTCAACCTTAGGTCATATGGGTAGATCTTAGTCTTGTTATAAACCATTCCAGATGTTAAGCATTGATCTAATTGGTCCACTACCTACTTCTAGAAGGCTAAACAATTTTATTTTTGTTGTTTCTTGTTGTTTTTCCAAATATTGTATGCTTTTTCCCATTAAACGAGCTACTGCCGAAATAATTACTAAAATTTTAGAAGAAAATGTTTTTTTTGGTCCATGGTATTCCGTCAACTATTGTTCTCGATAATGGTAAGCAGTTCATTAGTTCCACATTAAAAAATTTGATAATTAAATACAAAATTCCTAATTTGCATTATACGCCGCTGTATACACCCCATGTAAACTCAGTCGAGCGTTATAATAAAACTATTATGACGGCTATTTCTACTTTTATCGAACGAGATCAGCGCGTTTGGGATCTAGTCGTTCCTAAGATTCAGTTTGCAATAAACTGCGCAGTAAACGAGGTAACTGGCTATTCTCCATTGTTTGAAATAGAATTAGTTTTTATTATAAGTCAAATCGATTAGATCGATTGAGTAACATTTTGTTTAGTCTATTGAAAATTTCTGACAATGGTCACACTGAACTGTCACTTCCGTCTTCCCGCGTTGAGAAATTACCACGTTGTCGACTCGTACGTAAAATAAATTGATCGCCCTTTGAATTAACGCGAATTGAATCAACTCGTAATTAACTTAATTAAATTGCCGCTTTTTTGACTCCCGGCACGGTTTGTGACATATTGAACATTTTGTGAAAAGTTATTGTGAGCACACCTTTTTGCATTTCGTGTGAATTGATTAATTGAACTAAATAGAGTAAACCGCTTTGATCGCCGCCTGATCTAGTGCTGGCAACGGTAAATTGATTGTGAACTATTGATTGATATTTGTGAAAATTGTGAATCTGGTATCGACTTCCACGTGCCAACGTGTCCTGAAAACGTCGCGTTTGAAGCTTAATAGCTAAGTATAAGATACTTCATTCATTTATTTTGGCCAATATACTTGTATGAATGTGTCTAATTTAGCTCAAGCCTGACATCAGCAAGGATAGCGGGTAAGTGAAACACATTAATATTAAGATTACTTGTATTCGCTGTGCAACACAGTACAGTTATGTCTGAGATTTGTTGTGGCCGACAAGGGCTGATGAATAGAGTCACGCTTCCACAAATCTGCTGCAATTGATCCCAGCTCCTTCTAGCTAAAATTCTAGACATAATTTTTTGGTAGCAGAGCATGGTTAACTGCCTATATTGTAAACTTGTATCTTAGCCGTTGATTGTATCTGAACTCAGATTGGTATGAGCTTGTATCTTATCACCTTGTAGACAGTATTGTAGTGTTTGTCAGGTCAGTTATTGTCTAAAATACATAATATTTAATTGTATAAGTTGACCTAGATAATTTGAAACACATTGTCACATAACCTCAATCAGTAATTGTTGATTTGTATTGTTGAGGAATCCAACTTAAATTTGTTGTTGCATTAATAAGCCAGTTTGTTTGGATACATAACAGCTGTATGTATCAATAAATTTAGTAAATTTAGTTCATTGCATATATTCATAAACATTGTAATAATCAAACTTGACCTTGCCACTTGGGCGGGTCACATTAATAAACTTTGTTTTGTTATAATATAGATAATATTGCTAGGTAACACATATTCTGTGCTTACTTACTATTGTATATCTCAAATAACACAGCCAGTCTGTCTGTTGCAAATAACTAATTAATTAATTTGAAGTTTCAACTTTTAATTTGTTATAAGTTATAACTTTGATAACTTTTGTGTTTGATTCTTCAATATATTGAAACTATTAATTTTGTTGGACAGTAGATACCTGTCACTTGCCTGCACTTGCAGTAAACAGGCTAATACTTTGTTGGTTTCAAAGAATTAAGAAAAATTAAGTTTTGATTGTTAATTTTATTTAGCGCTTGTCCGGGCTCTTTTGAATTTTGATTATGTCAGCTATCAAGGACTTGCGTGCGGCTGCTGGTGCTATTGCATCAGATTTGCGCTGGTTTGCCTCGGCCAATGCTTTAGTGAACCGGCCTGATCGCCAGCAGGCCTTACTTCAGAGGTACGAGCGGATTGACGATCGCCTGGCAAGTGTGGAACAGCAATTCCGCACTTTCAGCACTTGCTGTCTTGAAGTGTCAATCAATGATTTCACCGCTGACCAGCGAAATAAGGTCAGCGAAGACTATGCCCAGGTCTTAGACCTGTATGATGCTGTCTCCAATACTGCGAGACAACTAGTTGCCGATAGGGAAGGGCAACCCGGCCTGAAGCAGGAGCTTCCTAGGTCAGCACCGGGGCTGGTGAGTAGGCTCCCTACTTTGGACCTCCCCCATTTTGATGGCTGCCTAGGAAGCTACCTGGGCTTCATTAACTTGTTCGACAGCCTGGTCAATGACAGGGCTGACCTTCGGCCAGCACAAAAATTGGCATATTTAATGTCGGTTCTGGATGGGGAGGCTAAGGGCCTCATCCAGCATCTGCCCGTGTCTGACGAGGCGTACCAGACGGCTCGGGACCTAATTACCCGTAGGTACCATAATAAGCGTGGCCTCGCCGACACGCACATTGAGCAGATTTTGGGTTTGCCGACGTTCACCCGGGTCTCTGGGTTGCGCACCCAACTTTTGAACCCGCTTTTGGTGGCCATCAACGCACTTAAGTGCCTTGACCTGCCCGTGGACCAATGGTCCTATCTATTGGTGCACATTGTGCTGAAGAAGCTGCCTGCCGACCTGAGGTCGCGTTTTGAGCAGCGCTTTGGTGGGGATAGCGCGACCCATCTGCCCCCCTTTGCTGACCTGGAGAGGTTCCTGGAGGATGAGTGCCGGGTCTTGGACAACTCCGGTGGTGACACGCCGGCTAAGACGCAGCCGCCCAAGGTCAAGGAGCAGGCTCGCGGTCACACCCGAGCCAATGTTGACCGGCGCCCTCCTCGCTTTGCGGTCACGCAGAGCCCAGCGGAGTGCTCCTACTGCAAGGTCACGGGGCACAGAACGGCCAGTTGTAGGGCATTCTTGGACCTACATGTCGCCTCTCGTAGGCGCATCGCGAATGCCCGCCGCCTTTGCTTCTCTTGTTTGGGGTCCCACTACCAGCGAGACTGCCCAAACTCTCGCCCCTGTCCTCACTGTGGAGGACAGCATTTGGACATTCTCTGTATGAATGCCAGAGAGGTTGGCCGCTTGTCCAACCAGCCGACGCCGCGCACGGGCGGGTGTTTTGAAGGTGGCAGCCGAGGCTCACCGGCGCGTAGCCGAGAGTCGCCTCGCTCAATTGATCGCCACTCGCCCCATTTGGAGAACCGTAGCGTGCGCACGCCTCCTCTCTCTCGCGCACCTGAATGTGCTGTTCAGCGTCACCAGCACCATGACTGCTGCCCCAGGTATTCGCCTCCTTTGGCGGAGCGTCCCCGCCTTGACTCGCGCCCACCTCGTTTTGGGCGGGTGCGTCATTATGACCCCCCACAGATGGCGCGCGGATCGAGTCATCGCGCTTTTGAGGCCTTCAAGCCGCACCCCCATTTTGATTTGCCTGGTCCTGGCCAACGGTCGCCGCCCAGGCAACAATAGGTCATTGACTCCTGCCCTATAACGCCAACCTCCCCCATTGAGACCGTTATCCTACCAACGGTTGCTGTTAGGGTCTGGGGACCCACGGGGACCTCTGTTGTTGTCCGTGCTATATTGGACACAGGTTCACAAGGTTGCATTGTTTCCACTTATTTGGTAGGGCAGGTTAAATTAAATATGGGCTCTTTTCCAAATTGTATACGGGGCATAGGTGATGTAGCCTCTAATGTTGAAGGACAAGTTAAGGTTTTGTTTGGCCCTGTTGAATCTTCACACCCGAGGATTAAAACCTCGGCTATTGTGTTGAAGAATATTTTGGGTATGCATCCACAGAAGCAGCTACCTGCTGCTGTGGTGAATTTGACATCGGGATTGGAACTGGCAGACCCCAAATTTGACACACCGGGACAAATCGACTTGTTGATTGGCTCTGATGTCCTCGGTGGAATTTTGATTGGTGGGAAAAGGGTCTTGGTGCCAAATGGTTTGACTGCCATCCCGACCATATTTGGATTTGCTTTGATGGAACCTGTACCTAGGGACCCCCCTCCACCTGAACTTGACAATTTGTTAGCTGTAGGCTCCGCTCTCTCTGATGCGGTTCAGAGGTTTTGGGAGATAGAGGAGCCCCCTCAAGCTGCCCGTTTGAATCCAGAACATGAGGAGTGCGAGCTGTTCTTCCAGAACAACACTGGTCGACTCCGTTCTGGTCGGATTGTTACGAGGCTACCCTTCCTGTCTGTTCGGCCTCCGCTTGGTGAGTCACGACCTTTAGCCGAAAAGAGGTTGTTGGCCATGGAGCGTCGCATGGGTCGTGATCCGGAGCTCAGACAGAAGTATATTGAGTTCATGAGGGAATATGAACAGTTGGGACACATGTCTGTGTCAAATTTGGATTGGCGTTCGGTGGAGCATTACTTTCTCCCGCATCATGCGGTATTGAAGCCATCGACTGGCAAGCTGCGCACAGTGTTTGATGGTTCTGCGCAGACTTCAACAGGCGTATCCTTGAACCAGTGCTTGCATTCTGGTCCCAAGTTGGTCAAGGAGCTTTGTGACGTCATCACCAGCTTCCGACGACATCAGGTTGTCTTTGTGGCCGACATAAAAATGATGTTCAGGCAGACTATTATCCACCCTGATGACCGTCGCTTCCAGCTGATCCTTTGGAGAGAGTCTCCTCGCGATCCCATGGTCGTCTACGAGCTCAATACTAATACGTACGGGTTAAGGACAAGCCCCTACTTGGCAATACGTTCTCTTTGGGAGCTCGCAGACTGCGAAGGCTTACGCTTCCCAAGAGCCTCCGCCATCTTGAAAGACGATATTTACGTCGATGACATTTGCTCGGGAGCCTCCACAGCGGACGAGGCGATCCTCCTGCGGGACGAATTGATAGGTATTTTGGCCTCCGCTGGTTATGAGTTGCGCAAATGGATTTCCAACTCACCAGCGCTTTTGGAAGGCTTGCCAGAGGATCATCAGCAGGATCCACATTTGTTTGAGATTGTTGACAACCCCGCCATGATGGCTGTTCTCGGCGTTCAGTACAGACCAGTCCAAGACATCTTTACATATAACGTAGACTTGAAATTGCCGTGTTCTTGGACTAAACGTCTCGTATTGTCTACTGTCGCCAGAACCTTTGATCCGAACGGTTGGATCTGTCCAATTATATTTTGGGCAAAATGCTTCTTGCAGAAGCTTTGGACAGCAGGATTGACCTGGGACGAACCTCTACACGGCACTCTTGTTGAGGAATGGACCTCTTTTGTATCCTCACTTCCTGCCGTCAACGAGATCTCCTTGCCTCGTCCCATCCTTCCTCCCGGGAAGTACAAGGCCACCCTTCACGGGTTTTGTGATGCCTCGGAACGTGGTCACGCGGCTGTGGTGTACTTGCGCACAGTCAGTGCCTCAGGTCAGGTGAAAGTTTCCCTGATCATGGCAAAGAGCAAGGTGGCACCCCTTCGGACATCTCTGACCATTCCAAAATTGGAGCTCTCGGGAGCAGCTCTACTTGTACGCTTGTTGAACCACGTGTCCAGTACTTTGGGTAAAAGCATTTGCATTAATGGGACCTACGCCTGGACAGACAGCCAAATTGTTCTTTGTTGGTTGAAGGCTTCTGTCCACACTTTGGAGGTATTTGCCGCTAATCGCGTTTCCCAAATCCAGAAATCCGAAGTCAAACTTGTTTGGAGACACGTGCCAGGTGAGCTCAACCCCGCTGATTGTGCCTCGCGCGGATGCTTGACGCTTAGTTTGATAGGTCATTCGCTGTGGTGGGGTCCGGAATGGTTGAGTCAACCAGAAATTGATTGGCCTCGAACGCCAGTTTTGAATACTTCTAATTTGCCGGGTCTACGAACACTCGCTCTTGAGAAGGTGGAATGCGCCTTCGACCCCGATTTTTTGTTGAATCGCTACAGCTCCCTTGACAAGTTGTTAGGTGTCACTGCTTGGATAAAGCGTTTTGTTTTTAATTTTAGGCACCCACAACAGAAACGACTGACACCGTTTCTCTCACCACAGGAACGACAGGAGTCCCTCACCTTTTGGGTTCGTTCTGTGCAATTGGCGCACTTTGAGAAGGAGATTGCTATCCTCAAGTCGGGGAAATCGAAATTGTCGGGAGCTGTATCTAAATTGAACCCCTTTTTGGACGAAACGGGTCTCTTGCGCGTTGGAGGGCGTCTCAAGAACGCCAACCTCCCTTACGGGGCTCGTCACCCCCTTTTGTTACCTAAGGACGGTCATTTGGTACGCTTGTTGGTAACTGACCGTCACCTTAAAAATTCGCATGCTGGTTGTAATGCCTTGTTGGCCATTTTGCAACGCGAGTTTTGGATTTTGTCTGCCCGAAGAATTATTCGGAGTGTAGTCTTTCGCTGCATCCCTTGCTATAAGCTCAAGGCTTCTACCATGCAGCCCTTGATGGGGGACTTACCGGCAGATCGCGTAACTGAAAGCAGGACGTTTGACGGTGTTGGCACGGACTTCGCTGGTCCTTTTTTGGTGAAACCGTCGACACTTCGAAACAGCAAGACTGTCAAGGCCTACTTGTGTGTTTTTGTTTGTCTTTCCACAAAGGCCGTACACTTAGAACTGGTCTCCTCGCTTACGACCGAGGCGTTTGTAGCCACATTTGACAGATTTGTATCCCGCAGAGGGATGCCTTCCTTGATCCGTTCCGACTGCGGCACTAACTTCAAGGGCACCTATAATTATTTGAATGATGTTGTTAATTTCCTTGAAACCAACAAAGCTGATATAGGTGATAGGCTTGCCCGACGTGGGATAAATTGGTTGTTTTCCCCACCAAATTGTCCACACTGGGGTGGTATATTTGAGGCCGCCGTAAAATCGGCCAAAACACACTTGCGCAGGACAATCGGTGAGTCTGTTCTTACATTTGAGGAACTCGCAACTGTGTTTTGTAAGATTGAGGCCGTTTTGAACTCTCGGTCATTGTGCCCGATCTCCTCAGATCCGAATGATTTGGAGGCCCTTACGCCGGGCCATTTTTTGATTGGTCGCCCACTTGTCGCCTTGCCTGAGTACCCCTATATTGATACGAGACCTGGTCGTCTCTCGCGTTTTGAATTGGTACGCCAGATTACTCAGAGCTTTTGGAAACGCTGGAACTTGGAATATTTGCACATACTCCAGCAACGCGTTAAGTGGACCGACAAGACCGATCCACCCAAGATTGGTGACCTCGTTTTGATCAAGGAGGCTAACCTTCCGCCACTCAGATGGCGCAGGGGGCGCATCCTTCATTTGGTAACTGGGGCTGATGGAGTTCCCCGATTTGCTGAGGTCTTGGTGGACGGTTCGATTCTGAGGAGAGCGGTTGCAACATTGTCACGTCTACCAACCGATTAGCGGACCGGTAGGCCGGTCCGGGGCGGGTGGATGTTTGAAATAGAATTAGTTTTTATTATAAGTCAAATCGATTAGATCGATTGAGTAACATTTTGTTTAGTCTATTGAAAATTTCTGACAATGGTCACACTGAACTGTCACTTCCGTCTTCCCGCGTTGAGAAATTACCACGTTGTCGACTCGTACGTAAAATAAATTGATCGCCCTTTGAATTAACGCGAATTGAATCAACTCGTAATTAACTTAATTAAATTGCCGCTTTTTTGACTCCCGGCACGGTTTGTGACATATTGAACATTTTGTGAAAAGTTATTGTGAGCACACCTTTTTGCATTTCGTGTGAATTGATTAATTGAACTAAATAGAGTAAACCGCTTTGATCGCCGCCTGATCTAGTGCTGGCAACGGTAAATTGATTGTGAACTATTGATTGATATTTGTGAAAATTGTGAATCTGGTATCGACTTCCACGTGCCAACGTGTCCTGAAAACGTCGCGTTTGAAGCTTAATAGCTAAGTATAAGATACTTCATTCATTTATTTTGGCCAATATACTTGTATGAATGTGTCTAATTTAGCTCAAGCCTGACATCAGCAAGGATAGCGGGTAAGTGAAACACATTAATATTAAGATTACTTGTATTCGCTGTGCAACACAGTACAGTTATGTCTGAGATTTGTTGTGGCCGACAAGGGCTGATGAATAGAGTCACGCTTCCACAAATCTGCTGCAATTGATCCCAGCTCCTTCTAGCCAAAATTCTAGATTCCTTTTCTGGTCTTTGGTCGTGAATTGGTTACTTGTGGGTCACACTATGTGGTCAACAAATCTGACCCTAATATTGTCTTCGAACCGCGTGATACATATGCGGAGGCCCTCGGCCATTTGTCTACTATCTTCAAAAAGGTACAGGCCGCTTTCATAGCCGCTCACCAACGTAATTGTAATTCTAATAATCTTCGTCGTAAACCGGCCGAATTCAATGTCGGCGATATTGTGTGGCGGCGTACTTACTACTTAAGCGATAAAGATAAATATTTCAATAAAAAACTCGATCCTAAATTTATTAAATGCAAAGTTGTAGCTAAAAAGTCTCCTTTAGTTTACAAATTGTCTGATATGACTGGCAAGCCAGTTGGCGAATGGCATATTAAAGATTTAAAATTAATTAATTACAAACAATAATTATTAATCTCATACAAAAATCTCGTCAAATTTGTTGTTATAATTACTTCTGCTCACCCACAGTCCATAATGGTCGTTATAGTAATACCGATTTTTTTTTATCTTTAAAATCCTTTTTGTTTTGACTCAGTGGTTAAAACTGTAATCAACTGCGTCTCACGGGTTCGAATTTTCTTGAATCTATTTGTTGTGCTAATCACCTTGTTTACGTTATGTTATAAAGTATGCTCGGAGTTATTAATATTAACCCATTCTATTTAGCGAGCCGCTAGCGCGCTTTCTAAATAATACCTTATCCCGCGCACTTAAGGCTTACTCTCGTCTACATTTGTCTCGACTACCTGCGTTGAGTTTTATGACCTGTCTGCCTGCCCTTGCCTGTTTATTCTAGACTATCTCAGTTATGTGTAACCCTTGATGTGTTTTGCATTCAAGCTAGATTGATTTGAATGATAGCTAGTGCACTGGTTGTGAGTGTGTCTGGCATGTGTGCGAGATATGAAGGATTTTTTTTTTGTTATTAGAGGGGTCCATTGAATGCGTGATGTATGATGGTTGGGGGGTTATACATAACCAAATTTCTTTTAGGTGGTGTTTGACACTTAAAATACTGACACCACTTCTCCTTCTCTGATGCAGGCGCTGTCGGCGGCAGGGGGCCAAAGAATTTTTCCCGCAGGAAAAATTCCGGCCTAAAGGGGGAAGTGTGTGACGTGGGAGTCGTCGCCGTACCCCCCACTACTTCTGACTGGCCGCCTCGCTTACCTGCGGCACATAAATACCGCGGCGTGACAGCGAATCTTCCCTGATCGGACGGACCGGACCGGATCCTGGACGCTGCCTCAGTTAAGTGCTGCCTTCTCTTCTGGAGGACCGAAGCCTCGTCAGAGTTAAGACTCAGGGCAGGGTAGGCAGGCAGTGCCTACCCTGCCCTGAGTCTTAACTCTTGCTACTAGCTACCGGGTTTATATTGTGTAACGCTTGACAAATAAATGTATTTCGTAACCAACGATACTGTATCTAATTTATCTCTCTACACACGAATAAACTTTACAAATCTCTCCCGCGCCGGGCGTAAAAAATAAAAAATGGCCGGTAGTGTCGGCTGCTTTACCTCTTGATCGAGCAACAGCTGACTGGCGTCATTATTTTTCCTATATCTCAGTTAGTTTTAAACGTATCACAAAAAAAAAAACGGTTTTTGCATCCTTGAAAACTTATTATAGATATAAAATGTATAATTACCTTTCTTCTGCAGTTCGTTGAAATAAAACTTGAAAACACGAAAAAGTCCTCTTCAATAAAACTTTTAACACACACTATGTATGAAATATTTAACACTTTAGCAATTATTCACAGCACTTTATATACCTTAATTAATTAATTATTGAATTTAATCAACAGTTATTATCAACTTCTCTTATATTTTTATAAATCACCAAAAGTTTAAACACATCATCGGAGTACGAAACGGCCGCCATAATCGCACGCGAAACTGTGCCGATATAGATACACTTTCGTAAATATCAAAATCATAAGTTTATTATTTTATTATCCCCTCGAAGCATTTTGGCCACCATCAAGGCATCTCAGACACCCGTAGATGTATTTTGGCTACTTTCGAGGCTAGGCTTTCGAGCTAAGTACGGGCGCGTAATATTTTCGTTAAAAGAATGGTGATATTTCTATTTATTAAGTTAATTTTGTATATCAAAAGACGCGTAATTAAATAAGCTTTCAAATGATATTAATTAACGCCAAATAATATACTTGAAGCCCACGCAAGAGCGGTATAAAGCGCGCCCGGTGTCATATTTTCCCGCCATTTGCGACCGCGCTATTATATTTCTAACATATTCTTATTTCTCGTCGTTTTTTATTATGGGAGGTATATAAGTATTGTACATGGTTAGAAAGGTAATTAAATTTACTTTCAGAAAAAATAAATATATTTAAACATAAAAAATATGAAACATAAATGATTGTTAATTGCCGCCAATTTTCGTATTTTATTTTTTCAAACATATTTTTTTGTTATATATCAGATTCAAACCTAGATAAGTTTCTTTTAGACTAGATTTCCAATTTAAAAAAACCGTATCTGATAAGAATCCGATAATAATTATTCTTATTGGACTTTGCACAATTGTTTACTTTTTCCCGCCAAAAATAACCGCCATTCCCGCCAAAATTTTCGAAAGCCAATATCTCATGAATTATAGGAGTATTATATATCATATGATAGGTTTATTAATATACTCATAATAAAACAATAATTCATAGCATAAATGTAACCTTATCTATATATTTTCATTCAATAAAAAATAAATGCCGTTTTATCGGTAATTGAATGAATATAGCGTCTTGAATAAAATTATTACACAATATTTGTTTATCGTTTTGCTGTTACTTTATAATTAATTAGTTCATTCACAATTAAAACATAAAAATATCAAATATAATTATATTATTTGTTTTCAAAGATGTTTTGAATCCATAATTACGCCCCGCGCGCAACATGCAAGGACAGCGAAATATATAAAATTTCAAATGCTGATATTTAAATAATTTTCTAAGCAAGCATTGCTATAATTTTATATTTTTGTAAAGCTTATACCTAATAACAAACCCATATTGTTCTCATGACAAACAAAAATGGCGAGTAGGTCGTCGATAGACGACATTGTTTACAATAGGAACAAGTTCGGCGGGTCGCATAAACTAAACATTCCATCATTCAGACACCATTCAAACATAACTACAAAGCTTATTTAATCTACTTTCATCAAATCATTATTTCAAATATCAACACCCGAGTGACGAGTCGTATGTTTAGGTATAAAGTAGCACGGCAAGTGGCCTTGCTTCGCGGGTGGTCCGATAACGTCGCGTCGCGCCCCGCAAACAAGCGTATAAGCGTTTTAGCTTTTAGCTCATTAGTTTGTGATAAATAAGAAAGGTTATGAGTACGAGTACCGACTTTAAACTACCTAATCTTACAAAACTGAAATGCGAACGGGTGTATTTACAACGTGCCGCAATTTTTGAGAATGATATTTTGATAATCGTCTTGCGTTATAATTTATACAATTATGATATCTTAACTATATTTTATAGCAAACAAGATTAGTTTCCGAGTATAATAACATATAATACATGTAATGAAATTACGAGATTGCGGCACTACACGTTTTTCAAAGCAGAGCTGTCGTTACTCTAACGCGCGCGAAGTCGAACTTGTGGCAAACAATAATTTTCAGTCGTTATTTTTGCAAAAAAATGTCTATAAAAATTACAACCAATTATAATGCAGAATTAAAAAGAATATTCATTCTTTGCAATAGTGGGGCATAATCTTATTGGTGGAATTATTTTAACGTCATTTCAAGTAGTAAAATATGGCGCTGTCGTTGCGGGACATACGTGTTTCCCGCAAGCGCTGGACGGAACAAATTTTACTGGGACATACGTATGTTCCGCCGGCGTTCCAGAGGTTAAATGTATTGTTTAAGTAACCAGGGTAACTCTACGTTAGTAGCATTAGCCTGGTGGAAATACCAACATACTGACAGGCAGAGTGCGCGGATTCAAATCCATGACGACTTGTGTGCATATAACATAACTTCACGCCTTTATCCCCGAAGGGGTAGCCAGAGGCGCATTACACACCCACACTTCGCCAGTTATGTTTCGGTCCCAATGTAATAAGGGGCAAGCCTATTGCCATCTACCGGGCACATTATTAAGCGAGCGATAGTTAACATTTATGATTTTTTTATATGTTATATGTAAAGCCTGTGGTGTGTGCCCGGGCTACCTGGGGATCTTACCCGAGACCATCGTCGGGGCAGTCCGTTACGTATACCACTGGTTTTTTTGTGCGTATTAAATTGTTAATTACCGTTTGCCCCGTCCCTCAGAGATTTAGGATGCAACAGTTTGACAGCAGACTTGTTCTGTAAAAAAGCAATATTGTTTTATATATTTATCTTTTTAAGTTAAATTAAATAAGAAACATGTCGATACAATTATCTTTCTGTTGACAAGGTTTGCGTTGCAGACAAACCATCAAACAATAAAGTGTTAGAGAAATATATTTCCCGTCGAGGGCCAAAAATCGAATTACGCATAAAAAAAATGTAATGTAAGGTCGGTATAATTAAAGGTGTTAGCAACATGGTCACGTATGTCGTGAACGTGGCGAAAATTTCGGACGACGTGATATGAAATCGAACTTCTGTTTTTCCGTCGCTTTAAGGCATTGACATTTACTTTATACGGTATTATCATAGGATTTTTTTATAACATTTTTTTAATGCATAAAACATATTCGATGGTCGATTTTGAATAAATAATTTTAAAAGTTTCGCGATTTATATTTATAATTACTTATATTATAAAGGTTCTCTGTAGCATAATAATTTCACAAAACAGGCGAAATACTTAAATATATTTACTTCAACGTTTCGACATGGACTACCCGTCTTGCTGTGGTCAAAGATGCTTCTGGTCTGATTCAACAGATTAAGACCCATTTGAGAATATTTTAAATTAAACAATTTTTGTTTTTGTGGCTTTGAAAAGGCATAGTAATAATGATTATCTCGTTGAACAATATAGGATTAATGTTGTTCCGCCTACTTTCTTATCAGCAAAATGTCATGTTCTTTGTATGTATTTTCTAACTGTTAAAGGTAGACCCAACCTACCTAATGCTCGTTAGTTGAAAATCCTACGTATACTGTAGTAGCTTATTAAGTTAATACGCCGATTAGACACAGTTGCCTATATTTAAACAGAGAAATAACAAAATAAATTATATAAATAACTACAACACAAATATACACGGACAAACGCGAGTACGACACACATTATCAAATTATTAATTAACATCAATTGACTGACATCGAAAGTTCAACTAGTGGAGATAAGACTTAGTATTATGACAGCTCTTAAACAGTAATGAATGATGGATTCTTTACTAAAAACAGTTATTTTAATAATATTTAGTACAATTTTAGTTGAGCCAAGTGTTACTATTAATCGTTATGATGAAGATTGTGTGATACATAATAAGTTGGTGGAAGAAATAGCTGGTTATAAAAATGTGACGAGGAATATTATGCAGGCTATTGTGACTGGTGGATTGGGAGACAAAATGTATCAAGAGTAAGTACAAAATTATTTTATTTAAGATTCGAAATCAAAACAGTTGCTAAATGTCACATCAGAAATACTGGAATTTTGCGATCGAATGGACTGTCACCTGATAGCACGCTATATCCCAGGAATTTAAAATGGGATAGCGGACAGATTGTCAAGAGAAAAGGCTCTTCCGGAATGGCATCTCAGCAAAGAAGCACTTTTCGACATATTCCAGAGGTACGGTACTCCAGAGATAGATCTTTTTTTTCGTCGAGGGAATCGGCAGTGGTCCCGAAATATGTGAGCGAAGACGCGACCGACACGAGGAATCAATTTTGCGATGCGTTCAGCAAAATATGGAGATACAACCTAGGGTGGATATTCCCCCCACCAGCATTAATTCCACGAGTGCTACATCATTCACAAAAGTCGGAGGGTCGATATAACCTAATAGCACCCAACTGGAAAAGCGTCTTCTGGAAACCCGACCTGGAGCAAATGAAAGAAGAACCGCCTCTTCTCATTCCGAATCTTCACAAGAATCTAACAGACCTTCGCATGAACAGCGCCCCCCAAGGGTAGACCAGTTGGAATTAGCAGCATGGTTGGTACGGGCTGGTCTAAGCAGATAGCAAACTGGTCTGAAGAGGAAGCGAAGCTATTGGAGGCATCTTGGAAACCGTCATCGTTAAAAACTTATAAACCGATTTGGTCAAGATGGTGCAGCTGGGCACAACTGCGTGGTGTCACTATAGATGATCCCAATCCTCAAGACCTAGCCAGGTACCTGTGCTATCTTTATATGATCATAAAGTTAGCGCCCAGGGCCATAGCAGTTCACAAATCAGTTATTGCAAACTTTAGCAATCCCTTAAGAGCTTGCGAGCTTAGTTCCCATCCTCTAGTTAAGCAAGTACTAAAAGGTATATTCTCAAAAAATCATCCAGTTAAAAAACTAATTTCTTGGACTTTAGAAGACTTACTTACCTTCCTAAAGTCCTATCAGTTCGATGACAACAGCCATTTTGCAGTATCTAGGTACACATTCATGCTTCTTCTATTAGCTACCGGCAGACGGGTCCATGACTTAACCCTCTTATCAATAGACGAAGGTGACTTCGAAGATAATGGAAACGAAATAATATTTCGGCCTAAATTTGAATCTAAAACTGATTCTGCATCTTATAGAAAATCTGGCTGGTTGTTGAAAAGAGGAGAAGTCGATTCAGGAAGTCGACTAGACATAGTCTTTTGGGTCAAAAGAACCATATCCATTTCTGAGACACGGCGCAACGCCACAAGTGATCATAACTTATTCATTACCACAAGAAGAATAGTTAAAAACGCTTCTCGGACCATAATCGCAGGATGGATAAGGTCCTTATTTAAGGAGGCAGGCATATCTGGATCAGCAGGTAGCTTCAGAGCAGCAGTCGCGACTAGTAATTGGATCGGTAATCAATATAACATTGACGAAATTCTAAAAAGGCGTAATTGGCGATCAAAACGTACCTTCTTTCGACATTACTTCAGGGAAATAAAAGCGAACCCCGTTTGCAATCCTAACGTACTTAATACTAGTTTCTCACCATTGGTGTAGCCCAATAATTGGTTGTTTATTAGTTCCAAGTTACTCAATCATGTTAATTTTGCGGGATATTTATTTTCAGTTTGTTAATTACTCTCAATTATGTTATTGTGTGACCAACTACCTTGTGTTGGATGCGTTGTGAATAAAAAGCATTTCACATTAATTAAATTGATTTGTATTTCAAAAAACAGAAATAAACGCAAACATAAATACTGTTATGACTTCTTATTATTTCCAATACATGTATATCACAGTACGCTCAGCACTAGTCACAAATGGATATCCCATTTAAAGGGACTAGTCGGGCAGCGCCGGCAGATAATAAACACGTCTCAAATGTGGTTCAAGCGTAGGCTCGAACACCTAAATAAAACCGTTTTTCCCCCGAAGGGTAAAAAACGGATGTTTAGGTTTCAGCCGTAGCTTGAACCACACTTAAGGGCCTTGCCGGCTTAAGGTACTGAGGAACATGGCCGCCACCCGCTGCCCGTTAGATGCAAGACCAGGACAGCTATAGTTCTGACATTACTAACTTACATACTGAGGGAGCGAGATAGAGGATAGTGTTGACGAATATTGGAATGTTAATCTCAAATGTGGTGCAAGCTACGGCTGAAACCTAAATATCCGTTTTTTACCCTTCCGGGGAAAACGGTTTTATTTTAAAATCAGAATCAAACATTACAATTTATAATATACCTGGCTGGATACCAACACTTTATACAGCGACAAATAGAGAGCTCTCAACTTTATATCCAGACCATAAAATATCAACACCAAAGAAAATAAATATAAACAAAAAACCGTTTTTGTTGATTTTTTTCGCTGAGACAGTCCAATATCGTAAGAAATCTGATTGATGACAAACTCATTTATTCATATAGGCACAGAATAGATAGTACTAACGTACATAAACATCACTTCGCAAACCAATTTAAAGAAATTGCGACTCTTACTACTAAGCAACAAAGTGCCATTCAGCTCGCATAAGCACTCAGTGCCTACCACGATATTCACCTAACCGTTCCCGCTCTTTTCTAACACATAACGCTGTCGCTGTCTAGCGCGGAGTGACGCACTGGCTGTCGCGCTAGGGTTGTCGACTTGCCGCTGCCACTATAATCATGCTGTCTATCTACCTATTTGACCACGTAATCTTAATATATAAAATCCTTGCGTTACTGACTGACTGACAGACACGCTACAGCCGAAACTATTGAGCGTAGGAACCTGAAATTTGGCATGTATGTTCCTTGGGGACCGTAAGGGTGCACTAAGAAGGGATTTCCCAAAATTCCCACGGGATTGGCCAAAACGGGTAAATTTAAAAAAAATGCAGGTGTAGCTGCTGACGTCCTCTAGTAATAAATAATTATCCTATGTTTAATGCGTATGGTTACACGGTAAATTTTACTAAATTAATGATTGGTGATATTTTTGATGACTTACTTCAAGTTGGCTTGACGAATTCTTAGGAAGTATTTTTCGTTTTTTCGCTAGAACAAAAACCACAAAATTTCTGGTCGTTTACATTTTCACTGTACAAATTCTTAGTTATTTCCTACTATTTCCTTATGTTCCTATTTTTGGTTACGTCAAATAATAAGTGATATAATAAGTGTAACTTTACAAGAAATCATCATTGCCCAATCAATACAAAATTCATATTCATAATACACGGCAAAAAGATTTATTATACATTTTTAGCATCTTTTTTATTTATTCAATACAATTCTATATTCGAATTAAATGGATCACACTCAATACGGAACATTCTGTATATTATACCCACGTAAACAACAACTTCATGCAAGGGACACCCAGTGCGGTGACGTGAGCTCAACGCTCATCGAGAACAGTTTGCAACCACCTTACATTTATGACATTATGTGCGATACAGAAAAAATCTAATAATGTAACTATCATCGTCATGTGAATTGTATGATTTGTGTGGATTTCTTGTTTATTGTGATAAAAGCATGGTCACACATGGCTATGCCGCCGTCGATCATATTATTAGGATGCACGGTAAAACTCGAATTAGTTTGTGTTTGCGTCACAAGTATAAGTAAATTGTGTATTGTTATTATGTTGTAAATAAATAAAAAATTAAAAAGATCGCGTGAACCGATTAACATGTTTCAAACAGATAAAATGGTTTTTGAACTAGATCTTTAATTTGACACCATAATCGTTGGGATATCTCAACAAACAAAAAAACAATTTTTCAAGTTGCTCTCGTAATTATCTAATACTTATAATATTAATTATAACTATGAAGTATGAACCGCGTAACAATTCTTTTAAAAACTATCTTTTCGAACATCAAACCACAAAACTAGGATTCTGTACGATTGTCAACATCATTAAATCGGAAATAATCAACACCTATTAAGTACGTAATTTGGTATCAATTAGTTTAGCTTACCTTTCCGCATCTGTAAGTAATGTAAAAAATGACACATTTTTATCTCCCTTTTTCGACACACATCCGTGAAATGAGCAATACTTTGCACCAGACTTGTGATGAGACATTTTTGTTGTTCACTATTAAAATTTACGTTATTAGCAAATTTAAAAGCAAAAATCGCTCTGCGCGCTAGCGGTGACAACCATGACAGCCGACTAACGACGCGGGCTTGGAAGCCGCGCGAAAGTGTAGGCACTTATCGCTGTAGGTACGGCCGAGTCAAGGAGGCCTGATATAGGTTACAAAAGCAACACTTATGAACGACATTTCTTTTTTTACCACCAGTTTCGGGATGGTAGGGTTATGAGAAGAGCCTGGAAGAAACTCATGCCACTATTTTTTTAATCAGAATCTTAATCTCACAATTTGTAGTACCATGATTTCTGACACAGCCAAAACACTTCGCGACACTGATTAGAAATAAATGAATATGATAAAAAAATTTGAAAAGTACAACAACAAGACACTATAGCGACAGCAGTATAGAATGTATCAGCAACCAATAGACTAAAGAATTTTGTAAAGGTGACATGTGAACAATGAATAGCTCAGGGATTAAAACTATATCAGTTTTTTTTTTTAGCTAGATTCAACAAATCATAAAAAATATACAAACCCTGCAAACATCACGAGTGTTCACAAGCCACCTCCACTACTAAAGGCTTAAGGCACGTAAAATGTAGTAGACCTCGAAATATTATCACTCCGAGTGAGTTGGTTTATTTTTCGTACAAAGTCTTGTTCATGAAACAAGTAAACAAAAGGGATCGAAACAACTACGATTATTTTAAATTATCTTCCAATATTATCTAAGTAAACGATAATGCATAAATAGAGCAAGTAGATAGTTTAACAGATAATGGTGATCGTCAAGCTTATTTACAGTGCCATGTGTCGAGTGTGAGATGTTTCCATGAGGCAATCTTTAGAGAACCGTGATCAAATAACATTCCGTTTCACCCTTTAGATTCAAATTAAATTAATTTTGTATATTTTATGCAGTTACTGCAAGCATCTGTTGACTAAAATTGCTACTTCCTGTCAGAAATGTCAATCTCATATCGTGTGTTTATTTTAACGATCCATTCATCACCAATAAAAGTATTAAAATCTCCCTGAATTATACAGCACTATCTATTAACTTTTATATAATTTTGCAAACTGCAACGCCTAGCGAAACACAATCTCAAATCCCCAGTCACCGACATCAAATACACGTTGTTCTAAACTGTAATTATTTGATGACAAAACTTGGCAGTAGTTGAGTTCAGGGTAATCATTCATGTTTTATCAGATCAATGATTCATCACAAATTCGTGTTTCGCCCTTTAATTGGTATTGTGCCAGTTTTTTGGACGATCCTCTAGGGTATAATTAATCAGGTGCACGGAAGCTTGTATAAATAAATCTAGTGAATGTTTAATGACCAATGGGTACGGATAATGAAGTGCTGCTTATTTTCGTTTTAATTTGATGAGTAATTTATCCAGAGGGAGAATCATAAATATAAAATATGATTCAGCTATATCTCATGCACTCTAAAAGTCAGGAACAACTGAAAACATTGATGCTACTGACGGTAGGCTGACGATCTGTGTAGTTTATTCTTATGAACTGTAATTCATACAATCCGTAGCTCCGAGTCCATTTCCAAAAAGGGACGCGGTAATATCATAGCAGCGGTACGATGTCCGCTGCTTAATATAACTGGGTGGGTGTCTCCATTTTCTTCTTCTATGGTTAATTTATATTACCATTTGGTATTAAAACATGTAAGGACAATTTCACACAGGGACAAACTCAACAGAGACAAACGACACTAGGTACTAAACTCAACAGAGCTTTATACATGCTTATATATACAGCAACTAAATACATAACAACTAAAAAACTGATACACAATAATTGTCCTTCTAACTCACAACGTGCGGTTTAGCAGTGTGAGTCACTACAACTACTAGATCAACAGGCTCCAAAAATACAACAAGAAAAAGGTAAAGGTAAAGTAATATTATTTCGATATTTCACTACAGAACTTTAGCTGTACTTAGCGTAAACTTAATTTTTAATTTCGTTACTTTTGTATATCAACACGTACCAGTTGTTTGTACTAATTCAAATTCTAACTAAGCCCGACTTTTGGACCTCGATCAAACCTCTGACACTCCACTGGGGAGTTGTACAAACTTGCTTACATTTACACCGTCCTTAAAGAACAATGGCAAACCACCGTAAATTATCAGTGTCGCATTAAGACTTCACAAGCATTAGTACAAATACTTTAAAAAGATAGATATATATACATATATATATGCCTATTAAGTAAAATGTAATTACAGAATATTTTTATGTTATAGGATTTTAATGAAAAACGAAGTTAAAGAGTTGTAAGTTACACCTCGCGCATTTAGTGTGAGCAGGTCTGAAGTTAGTCACTAATATGGTTGTAGTATATCATCTGTGGTCACTAATGTCACAGCTGTCACAGTGATAAGTTCACGTATGTGCAGTACAATGAATAAATGTACATTGCGCAGAACGCTAATGACTAACGTCAGGTGACTATCTGAGCTCTTTGTTTTAAGTCGTAGGTATCATGAGCATAACAGAACTGTGATTGGAATGTTAAATTATCTGAGAGTACCTTTTCCAACACTTACTTCAATGATTTTCTTTATAATTATATAGGTATATCACACTTCTCTGTAATTATGTTGCTCTATACTCTATCCAGCAAAGTTACACTAATTATACTTTGCAAACTTTCGCGCTATTAAGCATTTAGGGGTACTTTACTGATTTGGCGTTTCAACAGCCCAATGTATGTATCATAAAATAGTAATTAAATGAAAATAAAATATGTTTGGTAACAAAGCATTTATTTATTTTTATTTATTTACACTTTTTTGTACACAATGAAAAATATTATTAGAGACATTATATCGAAGTAAAGTACAAAGGGCGGTCTTATCGCTGCAAGCGATTTCTACCAGGCAACCTTTGGATGGAGATATTATTGGTCGGAGAAAAACGGTAGTTGCATGTGTACCAGTAAACAAACTATATCATTTATATACATACTTAATACATACATACATATATACTCATACATACATACATACATACATACATATCGATAAGGAGTTACATAATATTTAATACATACATGTAGTTTATATAACGAGAAAAAGTTACAGTGATAGGTAGTGAACCTTTACTAAAGCCTTGAATTTAGCTATCGTCTGAGCCTGTCTTATATGTAATGGTAGCGCATTCCATAGGCGAACAGCGGTTACACAAAATGATTTGTCATACAATGCTGTGGAATGTACCGGCATTTTCAGTTTCAAATTTTCTGATGATCTCAAATAACGGTTATGCGTATCACCTATATTGTAAATGTGATTATATTGTAAACCTTTGTTTAAATTAAATATATTATTATTAAATACATTATGAAGGAACTCGAATCTCCCTTTAAGATAGGAAGGTGTTGAAGGGTTAAACAATATGTTATATAGCAGAGAAAGAATATGAGCATTCCGGCGATGTCGTATAGGTAACCACTTGAGCTGTGCTCGAAATTGTGAAACATGATCATATTTGCGTAATCCAAATATGAATCGTATACAGAGATTTTGAAGGCGCTCAAGTTTATCTAGTTGGTTTTCGGCGAGGTCTGAATAGCTGACATCTGCATAATCGATTATGGGCAAAAAGAGAGAGTTTGCTAGCGCAATTTTGGTGGCAGTAGGAAGAAAATTCCTAAGCCTTCTCAGTGAACCTGCTGAAGCAAATAACTTACGACTCATTTCTTGGATCTGCGATCGCCAATTGAGATTAGAGTCCATAATGAGACCCAAGTTCTTAACTCTGTCTTGTTTGGGAATTACGGTGCCGTCGAAAATGATGCGAGGGAGCTGAGACCAGTCAATTTTTGATGTCATTCTTGAAGTACCAAAAATAATGGCCTGAGTTTTTGACGGATTAACTTTTAGTCCAAATTATTTGCTCCAGCTGCTAATCAGTTCCAGATCACTATTAATGGTACTTAAAGAAAGTGACATATCTGCTAGTGACGACTGTGTATAAATTTGAAGATCATCTGCATAAAGGTGATAGGAACAGTGAATATTATTTGATATAGAATTTATGAAAATTGCGAAGAGTAAAGGAGATAGCACGCCACCCTGGGGCACACCAACAGTTGTGTTACACAAAGAAGAAACTGAGTTCTCAATGCGTATACGCTGTCGGCGGCCACACAGGTAAGTACGAAACCAATCAATCACCGTAGGAGATATGTTAAGAGAGCAAAGTCGACTGAGTAGAATATCAAAATCGACTGTATTGAAGGCGTTGCAAAAATCTAGTAGTGCGAGAATTGTGAGCTTTCCGCCTTCCATGCCAACCCTGATGTCATCCGTAATATTGACCAGGGAAGTGACGGTACTGTGGCCCGAACGGAAACCGAACTGAAACGGATTAAGGAGACAATTTTTGCAGAGGAAAGAGTTTATTTGGTTATAAACGAGGCGTTCAAAGACTTTTGAAAGGAATGGCAGGATGGAAATGGGCCGATAGTCAGAGAAGGATGAAAGATGAGAGGTTTTTGGAATTGGTGTTATAAGGGCGTCCTTCCACATGGATGGGAATACACCATTAGACAGAGAGTAATTGAGGATATGAGCAATTATGGGTAGGATTATGTCGAGGATAGGAAGGATCATATTACGGCTGACACAGTCACTACCTACAGCGTCAATGTTGAAGTCATTAGGAGTAGCGTTTTGGCGAGCTTTGCCAACCCCCAGGGTTTTAAGAAATTTCCAGACCTTCGCTGGATCTCCATTTTTCACAGAACTATGAATATGTTGGCGTTGTGCATCCCTACACACCCTATTGCAGTGATTTCTAATCGTGACATATTTTTGTAGGTTAGAAGCATCGGGCTTAATTTTATATCTAAACTTAGCCGCCGCTTTCTTGTGTATCAGCTGTCTAATGTTTTCAGTGAGCCAAGGTGAGGGACGGTGTTTTTGTTTTACAGGTCGCATTGGGGCATGCTTGTCGTAAAGGAGTGTGATTTGGTTTGTGAAGATGTCAACCTTTTCGTCTACAGATTCGGAGTTGATCAAATGAGACCAGTCGATATCTCTGGTATCTTTACAAAGATGATCGATGTTAATGCCACCGAAATTGCGCTGCAATAGAACTTTAGGCTTAATCTTAGGAATACGGATTTTGTAGGAGATGAAAAGCAAGTCATGGTAAGAGAACATGTCTGCAGGGTATTGCCCGTGCGTGGCGACATGGTCTCTTGAAGAAACCATGATTAAATCGAGGAGAGAAGGCGTAGAGTTTGGGAAATGATGAGTAGCGCTAGTAGGAAGTATTGACATATTACAAGCTATAGAGGTAGAAAAAAGAGAAGAAGAGCGGGAATCATTTTTGAGGAGACAGGTTTTAAAATCGCCCATTATGATTGTGTGACTGTAAGAGGGCACAAGATTAACCAATAGGGTTTCGAAAATAGCAAAATAATCTATTCGCAATGAGGGACAATAGTAAACGCTGAGTAGGACTTTGGTGTGGTTTAGTATTACTTCTAGAAATAAATGTTCGCCGGCATTAGGAGGCGGAGGCTGTGCAGACATACCTACAACAGTATATGGGATATATGACCGCAGATATATGGCAACACCTCCACCACCCCCAACCGCACGATTATTTATTTACATTTTAACCATTATATCATGCCTCTACTCCGACTTCTTCGAAAAACTGAACTGGTGACGGAATAATAGCTTGACGACGATTATATCCCAGATATCATACAATGCACATAATGTATAATCATAAAAATCCCATACTACACAAATAAAAAATCTGTTCAAAATAACGATGCGTATTAGATATTTGTCTCAAACGTTATTATGTCCAGTATCACAACAACGTAATTGTGTAACACCATAAGTAGGTATTCAACACTCAGGATGTAAAAACTTAACTAAAAGCAGAAACAAAAGCTAAGCTAAGAAAAGTTAACAAAACAATGCGAAAATGCGTAATATACCTAAATATAATACAGACGCATATTCATTTATAAGATCGGTGACAACTGTATCAATGACAGATAACAAGAAATTTACGCGTTTCGTCGTTTTTTGTAAGGTTTCTAACCTTTTCATAAAAGAGGATTTAATTATTCTTATAAAATTTAGTTTTTGACGTTTACTTATTGCTATGTGCATTTCAGATGTAACAAAATATTTCTTTATTAGATATTTGCTTTATCCCATTGAATAAAAAAAATGAATAAGAAATAAAATAAACTATAGTTGGTGCCACGAGAAGATAGACTTTTTGAAAACAAACATTGAGGGCTTCACAACCTTTTTTCAAACAGTTGTGTCTATAGATTTTATACTTTTTGAACATTTTTTTTAAGGCCTAATTATGTCACTATGTTTTTTTTTAGTTTATATTGTTAAATTTTACTGAAATAAAAATATTTGATTTTGTGTTTGAATGGTCGAATTTTCATAAATTTGCCGATTTTTTTGTAGTTTTACACGTCATTTATTATGTAAATTAAGGAAAAATAGAGTACCATATATGTTAATGATAGAGTACATACTATTATTGACACGATTTAAAAGAAAAATCATAGACAATAAATCATTTGCTCCATGTAGCATACCTATCCTAAAATATTAAATTATTGACCAACAATGAATAATATTATAGAGAACTAGCTAGTACATTGCATAAAAAATTCTAGGCATGGAGATTTCACGTTTTCTGTGAATGAAATCGTCAGAATGAACTTAAAGAAAATCTAACAAGTTACGGTAGTCTGAAAACGCAATTTCTTTTTTAGGTATAAATAATTTTCTGTCATCTGCTATTCTCACCCGCTTTTTCGAGAAGCCAGCAGCGGAAAGAGTGTTGCGATCCTATAAACTTGTATTTAACTTTACATTTACCCCTTCTTGATAATTAAAAAAAATATTTTGTCCTCTGATAAATGCATGTTAAGCCCAAGAATGTAACATTTCAATGAACTAACGCCAAATGTTGACATTCTAGGCGCCAGTACCTCAAAACATTAAAAGATCCTGTTGACAGCGCACAATATCGATAAAAATCCGATCCGTTGACATATTAATTTCCAATGACACGTGTCTATGTACCGTTGCGCTCAATGGATTTGACATTATTTGTTTTTGACAGAACTATCGCTAAGTCACTTAGTAGAAATTCTTTGTTTACAAAAAGTCTATCTTCTCGTGGCACGGACTATACAGCTATCAGTCTATAAAATGTATATAAATTCGTTTATGTTCGCTTTCACAAACAAGTGACACTGATATTGCCATTCTAATCTAATTTAAGCAAACAAAAATAGGATTATTTTGATTCCTTTAATTAAATTGGGGTTTGGGAGTTACAGATTATAATGTTTGTCTTATTTATTTAAATTGTCTAGACCTTGACTTAGTAAAGTGATTTTGGCTGTGAAAAATAACTCGAAAATAAAGCAATTAAACCATCTGTTCTTCTGATGTGTTCTTCGTGATTTACCCGATATGATAAAGTTTCATAACATAACATTATATTTGTATATCAGATGGTAATATGTGTATGTGGTAGAATATTATTATTATTATGTATCTCTTTTTTTTTCACAGCTATTCTTCTAACATGTGGTGTTAGAAGAATAACCGGTCCTTTGGGAGGCTTACACGGGGATAGGGATCCAACGTGCAGAGGCCCGGAGAGAGCTTTAATCTAAAATGGGATGGGATACTTGCCGTGGAGCCTCCACGACTGCACTACTGAGTACAGCTATGGACTAGCCGCAGCACGTGTAGGACTATTACTATGATGTGGAAACTAATTTAATTGGGTTATGGGGATGAGTGTTTAGTGCACTGGTAATTAATGCTATGGATGAAAAATGGCACATGTCAGTAATACTCTAATGATATCCGTCTGCATGGCAGATGGTAACTCACCAACTCACTGGATGGCCCTCTCTAAACAGCCACCCAAAGCAAACAAACTCTGCCATAAAGGCAGCCAGAGGGCAACACCGGTGCGAGTGGCTAGGGGAGGGGTATCGAGCGGTACGGCACCGGTTTCGCCATCGCGGGTCTCGTGACAACGGAGATCCGGAGAGGGTTTCTCTGTAGTTACGCCCTTGAGAATGACACTTTCACCCCCGAGATAATAGCTCTAGTGGCTTCCCTCTGGCCAGCCGACCAAGGCAAGCCAGAGTCGAGAGTCGTGTGGGCAATCTTGGAAATCCACTCCGACCAGCCAGTAAAGGCAAGCCGGAGACGAGGCCCTGACCTCTGAAGCATTCGGGACCGCAGTATCGCCACACACATTCAGTTCGCTACAGAGCTGCCCTGCGGTTGTAAGCTTTCTTATCATCTTGTAATAATTTTTTTGTTTATATCACAAGATGAATGTGATGTTTGAAAGCTATTATTCTGCCTTGTGAGATTGCGGTAGTCTCATGATGAGATAACGACTGCCTCAGAGGGGTTATTATATTGGTTTTTGTCATTTTGACTATTGATTTTAAGTGATATCTTAGTCTCATACCTACACTTCATCAACATCAGCCTTTAGCAGTCCTCTGCTGGACTAGGCAGTATTTTGACGGGAGAAATTGGTCCACTACCACGCTGACCAAACGGGTTGGTATAGGGTTTGTTTCAAGTTTTCCATCTCCTTAAAGACATCACCATCATCATCAGCACTGAGCCCGATTTTCTGTTTTTCGTATCCAGCCGCTGCCAGCAACTTTGCGTATACCGTCACTCCATCTAGCCGGAGCGCGTCCTATACTACGTTTTCCAAGGCGCGGTCTCCATTCTACAAAACCTAGTGATCATAGAGAAATCCCTAAATATTCACCTCTTTGCCGCCATTATGAAGTATCTCTAGTATCTAATTTTTGTCATTGTATCGGGGCTCCGCAACGTCCACTTCCGTTGGGGCTGCTTATTAAAGATCGAGCTCGTTACGAACAGTTCCTTCTCTAAGAAGTTAAAGAGCATCTGCCTCCTGTGATTTCTCCTACTAAATCCGTGTGGTCCCAACACCGATTCGCCGCAAGTATGTAGGTACTCCCACTTTGGCATTATTGAAGTCCCCCATGACAAGATTGAAGTGGGCATTTTGGGTGTGATGTCTTCATACATTTCCTCGTCTTCATCATCCGAGCATGTCAAAGTCGGGCATACATTTCGATAACCTTGAGGGTATACCTCTTGGTAAGTCTAATCACAAGGTATGCTACCCTTGTCGACGCACTAGAGATTTCTGAAACGTTTTCGGAGAGGAACTTATCCAAGAACCCAACGCCGCCTTGGGATGCCTGGTATCTGCCCTGAATCTAGGTTAATGGCATTCTTCCCCTCTCTCCGGACTTCGCATAGTCCCAAAACATGCCACCTTATGCACTTCAGTTCCTATTCCAGTAGTGCCAGTTGTTCGTCGAGCCGTAGCGTGCGTCTGTTATACGTAGCCATGGTCAGTCAGTGTTGGCGGCCTACCGTAACCCGGAGATTCTTCGCACCCCCTGCCTCGCCATTATCATGTCCGCCGCCTTGGCGAGGCATAGCGGGGCGAGCGGGAATTGGGGGCCGTTAAGTTATTGTGTATGCCATTGAGGTTATGTCCGTAATCTCCTTTCAGTGCTGTTCCCTAAATAATATTGTCCCTTTGTTGACTCTTACGACACCCCGTGGGATGACGTGGGATGGTGAAATTGCGTATTTTTAATCCGTCACCACACTTCATTACACTATAATTTGTCATTAATTGATAATCCAGCGCTGTCATTAAATGTTCAACTAGTAGCAAATTATTATGTTATTGTGTTACGGTGAAAAGTGGTAATCATATTTATTGCGATTCTTCCTGAATTATTGTTGGCGTGTTTGAAAACATTCTTAAGTAATCCTATTTTGTTATCGCAGTCGGAACATGGTGGAACAGACATCGTTTCCAGTATTACGCAATGGGATTAAGGCGCTCACATAGCTGAGAATGACGTTGAAATGTTTTAATCGGTTTAGGTTACTCTAAAATCTATTGGCATGTCGTGTAACTTTGACAACAATTATATTGATATGTGGTAGGTTTAAGGCATATACATATAACAGTGTTTTCATTAAATAAAGTCATTCTATTACCAGTACCTATGAACTTCCGACCTTACATGGTGACCCTGCCAGGATCCATGTCAGGGGTGCTTAAGAGAGAAATGAAACCATTGAGTACTGGTAATAGACAGTCTTCATTTGAATGAATACACAGTTAATTATATGCTTTAAACCTACCACATCTCAATATAATAATTAGTGCACTGTTAAAATTAAAATAAACATTATACTTCAAGTCTAGTCTCAAATAAATATTATGTTAAAATTAATAGACCTACAAATGTATCAATATTTCCTATTAGATTTTAAGTATAGGTATAGCTAACTTGCCTACTTATATATTTATACTGCTTACTAATAAATAAATACATATACATATATTACATAGATATCTATCTCCTAATTTTAAGAATGTCATGTGCATGTCTCTAATTGGTATAAGCATATAAATTTGTCCAATTTGTGAATATTTTGTAATTGCTTATGTTTATTCTGTTGACATGCCTTTGTAATAAATAAAAATAAAATAGTGCTATAATATTTATTATTTTCAATACAATACATGGAGAATAAGAAAAAAAATTACAATAACATAAAGTGAGCTCACTTTTGTCAACTTTATATCCAGACCATAAACTATATACGCCTAAGAAAATAAATATAAACAAAAAACCGTATGAGTTGATCTTTTCGGCGAAACAGTCCAACATAGAAGAGTAAGAGAGTATCGTAAGAGATCTGATTAAAGACGACAAATCAAATAAAGGCTTAAGGCTCATAAAATGTTATAGACCTCGGAATTTCATCACTGCGAGTAAGTTGGTTTACTTTTTGTATAAAGGGCATTGGGCATATCTGACCCGCTTTGCGAACAGTGGCGGACATTAACCAAAATAGTTTTAAACAAAGGGAAATAATATGACCTTTCATTGCATATAATTGTTTGATTAAAAATCGTCGGATAAAATGTATATATCGAAGGTTTTTATTTCATCTTATAAAGGCATAAAAATAATATCGAAACCGTACAGCGTGCTGCACGGATGAGCTAATGTTTAGAGATATGTTATACGATGTGTCTTTCGCACACTGAACAGGTTTTTTTCGGAGATTAAATAGCTGCGCCCATATCGCTAGCATTGTTTATTATCTGTCTTGGGCCATACACCAGGAAGCAACAGATGCACCCGCTGCCTTTTTAAATGATCTTATGATTGCTTTGGATCAAATTGAATAAAAAATATTTTAATGAATTAGCATTTTATTTTTCTTACCTATATCAATTAATTAGCGGACGCCCGCGACTTCGTCGGCCTCATTCAGTGATCCCGCGGGAATATCGGGATAAAAATTAGCCTTTAACCTTTCTCACACACAAAAAGATTTTTTCAAATCGGATCAGTAGTTTCAGACATAAAGAGTATGGATATATATACATAGATAACTCTTGATTTTTTTAAGATTCCCGTAGTTCACATTAATGCGACTAATGCCATAGTAAATGAGAGCCATAGATGAATACACTCTGCTATATTTCGTTTGTGTCCACCATGGGTATGGTTTCATCGGTAATCCCGACAAAAGTTACATGTACCTACACACGTAACTTTACTTTACTTTACATGTAACTTTTGTCGGGATCCGTTTACCTTTGTCTTGTTCGCGCTTGTAGAATGTAAAAATCGAATACGTGATTGAAAATGAGTAAAAGTATTTTAAATATGAGGGCATTTGATGAGAATGTTAACGTAGAGTTTACCGTCTCTTCGTAAAGATCTACTATTGAAAAAAAAATGAAAATGCATTTATTCTGACACACATCGTTTACAACAATACAAAACTTCTGCCAAACTGCAAAAAAAATTTGTTGGCAGATGTAGCTCCCTTTTATATATCAGATCAGGTGTAGTCTTAAAGCCTAATAATATACATTTGAATCTTTTTCATTTGTTAATGAAAAGCAATAATTGGTACTTAATCTAAAAGATTTGGAGTAAGTGCATAATATATCTGAGGTATATAAACTCAAACTAGTATGGTTAGCAAAGTGTATTTAGAATGAGATTTATAAAAGTTTTCAAAGTCAAATAACTAGTTTTTCATTATAAATTTGTAACAAGTATTTAGTTAATTGATGTTTAAATGAGGATCTTGTAGCACTTTTAAATTTCCTTTATTTGCCTTGTAAATTTCCTTAGTTGGCTATTACGGCACTCATGGAATTAAATGGGGTAGTAACACTTTTCAAAATATGAAGAGGTTCATATTTTGAAAAATGCAATTAATTATCACACCTGAAATACATTTCTTACACTGTCGCATGTCAGTAATCGAACTGCTTTTTCCAGCCTATTGCTAGCAAAGTATGTTTCTAGAAAATTGAGGGATACAATAAGAATATGGGTTGTCTGTCGTTACGTATTCTTTTAACAGTCTCGCTAATTTAGATATCAGCGTTTATCGGCTGTCGTTACTAATTAAAGTTCAAATTAAGCCTGACTTTGCGACCTTGATCACATCTTGGAGCTGTATAACTTCCTTAAATAATACACCGGCCTTATTCTCCAGAAATTTAATCTAGTTAAGCCTGGCCGCAGACATCCGATTTTCAGGACCGATTTTTCATGGCGGAATTCAGTGAGACTAGCGAGCTTCATTTGTCGACTGTATCAAATGTATTTTGTAATATAAACGTACTTACCACCGCAAACGATAGATTTTGCTTTGATCGGAAAGCACGCAAAAGTTTCATTCCGTTCCGGACTGAAAAAATTCAGTGCCCGTTTTCAGGGACGACTTTTCAGGTTTGTAATATTTTCAGGTTCTCAAAGTCATCTAATTAATAAAAAATGAGCTTACTGTCTACCACGAACGTTTGATTTTGCTCTGAACAGAAAACATTCCGTGGACTGAAAGAAATGAAAATCAAGCGCGCGCGGAACGGCTCGTGACGTCATAACTGAATTTAGCGCATGCGTACATCTTGTCATGTATCGATATATAGCATTAGTTTGAAGTTTATTTTGTCAGAAACACACGACAATTTATGCGTAGTAGACGTGTATAAACTCTTGTCTGGGGTCTTCAAATTTACCTACATACCTACGGACAAGAGGATAATATAATAATATAAGTTATTTTAGCATTTTCGTCAGATCATCATAATGTGTGACGTGAAAGGTTTATATTGGCTACTGAATACCACTCTGCTTAAACTTTGTCTCTCTATATGACTAGCCTATTGGTCTAATGGTTAGTGACCTTGACTTCTACGCCGGAGGCCATGGATCCTAGATAATCTTTGTGTGATAGGCACGATGATATTTGTTCAGTGTCTGGATATAATTTATCTATAATATGTACCTATATGTTTAGAAGTATATATTTATCAGGTGTCTGGTTACCATACTATAGGCTCCGCCTATTTTGGGATCACATGATTGGGTGTAAGTTGTCCAAGAATATTATTATGGAATGTACACAATGGCAATTTCGGTCATACAAAAAAGTTGGTCTGAGACCCGTTATGCAACTAGGTTTTTGAAGATTGGTATCCTGTATAAAAGTGGTAGAGGGAATAATACAATGATTTATATCTACATATATACTCTATGCGAGATGAAAACAATTAAAGAACGTAAAACAAATCATACTCCTCAAATTGTATTGTTTGCTTTGAAATTGTATGATGCATTCATATTCACACACTAAATTTGACAATATCATAAAACTTATTCTGCATAAATCAGACACTTGTTAGAGTGGTCGTGGCTGTTTCTGATGGACAGGGTTGCGACGCCATCCACCAATTCACCAAAACACCAAATATAGGGCCTAAATATTTAAAAAATGTATGGTAATGAAAATTTTTATTACAGTTGAGTAACTAAAATTCTCTATTAAGGCTAGCGTCCACTAGGCTCGCCAAGCCGAGCCGAATCGAAACGCAGAAAGTCGCCTCCTATATATTTCTATGAACCTGCGTTCATTAGCGACGAGCCGCGGCGCGCCGAATCGAATCTACTGCGCGCATCGCTCGTCAGGCGAATTTCTGCGGCAACGCGTTTCGACTCGACTCGGCGCACCTTAGTGGACGCGGGTCAGCGGATGAGTGTAGACGGGTACTACATTGCGTAAATACCTACATGAAAAGTTATCGAAATGAAGTGCTGTTAATTTCCCTAATTTAGAAATATACTGAATTTAATGATCATGACTGCCTCAGTAGTCTCGCGGCATAAATGTGCGCGTGGGATTGGGAGGTCTCGGGTTCGATTCCCGAGTCGGGTAAAGTGTTATTGGGTTTTTCTGTTAGGAAATTCTCAGTAGCAGCACGGAATCTGGTAATGTCCGGTACGGCAATAGGCTCGCCCCTTATTGCGTGGGACTTGAAAATTCATGGCGAAATGTGGGTGTAATATTACACCTTTGCCTACCCCTTCAGGGATACAGGCGTGAGTCTAAAAAAAATTATGATCATAAAGATACTCATTATCATGACGAGCAGCGTAGACAAAATATATGAAAAGAAATAGCGGGAATAATGAAAGAATTTGAAACAAGAAACCAACACAAGCAAAACCTACAGCAGCTAGTCGCCGACTGCTGGCTTCGATTCGATTCGTCTGTAAAGAACGCACACGGATAAAATGCGACTCGGCGCGATTCGACGCGGTTCGAATGTAGTCGACGCCAGGCTTTATAGACCTCTGACGCATACGTGTCAGGTTTTTACGCAGACTATACCTTACTTGCATATTTTTTATAAATAATAATCTACTTTGTCAATAACGATATAACCCTTTAAAAAGTTTTTAATAACAAGGTAGCAAAAAGGTTTTGTATTTTTAATTATATCGGGCTATCGTAGTGGCTGTATACTGCTTTATGCAACCGATGCTCAAGCCGAACACGTCCTCTCCTCCGTTGACTATACTAACCAATGCACGGAAAAATATCGATACTCTGTGGTATCGAGTATTTTTCCTTTCGATATCCATAACTTTGTACTGGATATTTTGCACTCAATGCTTTTACTCAATAAGTACTTAATGGCACGGTAGTACACGTAAGCAAGGGAGTCTCGGACAATAATTTAAAAAGGTATTGTCGATTTGTCGAAGTGACGGGTCTCTCAGACCTACCAGGCGCCCGAAGAGTATGAGCGCCTGTATGAGCCGATAGGCCTACTATTGGTACTGTACGTCGCCAATCACTAGAAGAGTCAACGTCTTGCGTTGATATTTTAAATTTTTTGTGCAAAGCTCAGTTAGCACTGAAGCTTTATCAATACTGGCAGGTGTACTTTCGGTTGATCTTGAGGTCCAAAGACGTGCATCAGTGTATTATACCATACGAGAAAGCATGAATCCAAAATTTCCAAGCACCTCGTGATAGAAATAAACTGCTTAGGTTGTTCAACCAGCACGCCGATGTCTACGTAGGCCTTGTCAACGAATAGCAGTTTCGTTGGAATACATCAACCAGGGCCGTCACCTCGACCAATTCTTTCCAGACGTTCGTGAGCGACTGGCCGGACCTGGTTAGGCTATCACTGTGTTGCTCAATTTCGTACGGGGCATGGTAATTTTTGGAGGAAGTTGCTTTGGTGTTTAATTAGTTTATTCACCATTATTCAAGCTCTGACAACAAATGTGAGTAATCTGCACATCACATTTTGTGTGTGAGTGTGGTCTTTGCCAATCTGACATTAACAACTGACAATTTGCCAATCTGACGGCTGGTTGGCGCCGCGGGAGTGTAAGCGACTGCTACGCCGAAGGTCGCGGGTTCGATTCCCGCTCAAGTCAAACATTTGTGTGCATGAACATGGATGTTTGTCTTGGTCTGGCTGTTTCTATATATAATATGTATGTATTTACAAAAAAAAGTATATATGTGTATGTTTATCCATTATCTAGTACCCATAGTACAAGCTTCTGCTTAGTTTGGGACTAGATGGTGTTGTGTGCATGTGGTAGAATATTATTATTATTATTACAATATGCCTAGTGATTTTCAAAATTAATCACTTCTGGTCTAGCGTATTATGCGCCTCTTGCGGCAAGCAATCGAATATCAGTGCGTTTAGGCGTCTCTGCCATGCATATTACTGAAAATAGGCACAGCTCGAAAATTGTCGGTACTAGAGGCATGTTGATTTCAGCACAAATGGGTTGGGTCGACCGAAAAAGTACTACCCTCTCACAGAAGATCGATGTAAAGTAACAGTATCTGTTATTTTGTGTTTTGTTCAGTGACTGAGAACGCCTGAGGCCCAGTCACCTTTCCTCTCCCGGTCCCCATCCTGATCGCTTTCCCTTCTCTTCTTCCTTCGGGTAGGCAGCAACTTGGCTGTACTTATTTGACATTGCTCCTGTAATGCTAAGTAAACACAGCTAAGTATGAGCCACGGATACCACTTACCATATCAAGTGGGCCATTGGCTCGTCTACCAACGGTGAAAGCAATAAAAGTTTCGTAGTAACATCGCAGCGCCAATCAACTTGTGACCATGGGACTTGCAATCGTTCCGAAACGTCAAGCCTTTCATGGTATGTAAATACGTATAAAAGATCGCGTTAATTCCCGTGTCACGAATTATTAATCATACTTAATGCACTTTCAATGAAAATTATAAGGGCTTATTAGGCTTTACAATTAACTAGTACCTAATATTCGATTAACTTAAACTTACGCAATTAAGCGATTAAATTAATAATTGTGCTTGACTTCTTTTATCCTTAGGACACTAGATAAAGGCTAATATGGGACCCTACATTGTGCGTGGCTCGATATACATTTGTCCGGATTTTTTAGTAGGTACCTAATATTTTGTCACAGGTATTTTTCACACAAACATTTAAATCACAGTCATGTAATACCTAATATTTTAATTACCGATTTAGCCCATGCCTAAGCCAAAGGAAAATAAATGAAAATCGCTTTGCTCACGGAATGAACTGAAAACGGTTCTGAAAATCGGACCTGAAAAACGGGCCTGAAAACGGATGTGTGCGGCCAGGCACAAACAAAAATGGAATTATTCTACAAATACAAAATAGTTTATTTCATTAACTTCTTTTAAGCAAATAAAGCCTGTAGTAGAAGACTCCGCTCTTCCATAAGAAATAAATTATTAAAGATACAACAATTTAATATTCAAATTAACTTAAGTTATAAATAATTATAAAGAAAATAAACTTTGTGTGTGTGTGTGTGTTCGTTCGTGTGCGTGCCTGTGTGTGAGTATGCGTGTGTGTATAATTACGTTGTATTGTGTCGTGTGTGTATGTGTTATGTACCATGTTTTAAAAGTGCTTCAGTTTCATCGTAGGTGAGTTGTTTGATCCATTCAACTATAGCTTTTTTGCAATCATGGGAATTCTTGTTATGTACATATATTTATTTATTTATTTTATTGTACAGTTTAGCAGACCGTGTGTTATAGGTACTGAAAGGATGCGAAAATGGTTTTTGTGTGAGGGGTTTGTGCAATGGGGTATATTCTTCTTTTGGACAGTTTGGATAATTCGTAAGGTATAGACTTATGTATTTTGAATATTGTCTGTATAATATATAGTTTTTTGACACAAAGTAGGGCACTGATTTCATAAATTTTAGCTGTGGAATGTCTCCTTTTTTTTTAAAATACATTGTTTTTATCAGGGGGCTTATTCACTATGACAATTTTGAAGTCTTAACATGTTTTAACGTGCTAGTTACCCACGTCGGCATGGTATTGGCTTAAACCAGAGAGGTTGGACTAGTAATAGAGACCTCATTAAAATAGCAACCTTACCCAATATATGCACTTCACTCTGACTTATGATTTTTTTCTCATGTAAGAGAAAGATAAATACACAAATGTCATTTCGAATCTTCGAACATTCTTCGAAATTGTCGTAAATATTAACTAGACTAGTGATGTGCTTACTCAAAATGAATTTCGATAAAATATCGATAATGTCTGCAATAAATCCTTACATTTGGTTTACTCAGAATGACTATCAATTGAATGTTGATAAATCCTCAGATAAAGTAAAATATGTGAATAAATACAGCTTATATTTAAACACTAGTAAATAAGTTACGATAAAAAATATATTTTTAAATTACCTTTTTAAGGTGAATAAAGCAATTGATATACCTACATAATATCACTAATAATCACTACCTATATGCAATGATAGGGTCAATGACGAGATCATTACCACGTAATGGTTTTCGAATATAAAACCACGTTACGTATTTCAGACTTTGGAAGTTATATGCAAATTGCGTATTTAGCAAATTATCACGATCGTCAAGTGTTTGTTTGGCTACGATTATATAATCATTATAATGACTCACACGATTAGCATCATGGTAATTTATCATTTTTTGGCAATCTGTCGCCACTGCAAAAAAGTAGTCAATAACTACTCAGTACTTAGTACAGTTAATAGTATCGTCCTACATGTGAAGTCTTGTATTTAATTACACAAGCTTTAAACTTAGTTGTTAGCAGCAGATGGTTTTATTTGAACTTTTATAAACACGAAAGTTTGTGATGATCGATGAAAACACTTTTCTTGAGATATATAACTATTTTCAAGTATACTTATTTTTCAAAGACATATTGCACTACACTAGTTTCTACATCACAATAGTGCAAAGGCTACCTTTTTTTGCAATAACTGTCATCCACATCGGCGAATACGTGGGCCGAAGCTAGTCTGTAAAATAAAAGTATCGATAAAGTTATAACGTCACTATGTTTATGCGTCACATTTTTATACGAATAAATCAAAATGTCTATGAACGAAGTATCAAAGTTTCAAATGAAGTTCTATTAAATTTTGACGGGTAATGGGGTCCACACCGGAGCCCAGTCCCAGACCTTTGAGTGATGGGATTCCTCCGTCTATTTACCTAATATATAAAGTCTAAGGCTTAAACGGTATTCACTATGCCAATTTCAAGTTTGACAAGCACGGTAGCGCACGTTTCGGACGCGGTTTTAGTTGTCAAAATATCGTGAGCTAAGAGGTCACGTAACGCGTTTATTGTAAAACGATAGTGGATAAATAAGTACTAAGTTTATTTGTTTTATATTATTTTCAGTGTGTTTTAGTGCTTTTTTATTTACCAGTGTCCGTGTCAAAGATGTTTAATTAAATATTACGTTTAATGAAAATTGACGCCTGTCGCTGGCGCCAGCGTCTCACTCGTCTTCGGATAAATAATAAATGCATTATGATTTATAAGATTCTGTTTGAATTAGTCTATTTGCTGCACTAACCGCACTTATATTTTTTTTATATTGTAGCGCGACTGCAACTGTCATCAATGTCATCATATATGTTATCGTTCAAAAATTGACTTAAGTACAAAAGATGAAATAAACTTTTAAGATCATTTTATATTTTGAGATTGTTCCTGCCGAAATTGAACCAAAGTAATATAATTTAAGTTTTATTAACCTTTTTTATTTGTACTGTAGCTTATAGTGAAAATTACAAGTTAGTAAAATAATATTTATAAAATCGAAATTGAGCCGGCAAAACCGGCATTAAGATTTATGAACGAATGTTGTGAAATTGATAAGTAGGCATAGACAAGCTGTCGTATGGCATACTGAATACAGGTCTCCCAAAGTGATAATGTGCATAGAAATCTTCGTCACTGTTCGGCAACGGTCGTATTCCCCGAGCGTCGGAAGACGATATGTATATAGAGTTGTTAAGTGCATAATTTAGTAAAATTATGTTTTTTGTGCTAAAAAAATGAATATTGATTTATCAGTAAAGAAATTTGATTAGATAGTTCCATGTAAGTAAATAGTGAAGAAAACCACACGATAGCGAATATGCTACAGTTTTTGTTGAATTGATTTACTTCGATTATAATACTTTTTAAGTGTCTTGCTGTAGCTGGTGTAATGATGGAAGAAAAGAAGGTTTAAGTAATAAAAGGTTTATATTAAAAGAAGAAAAATGGTTTTCAAACACAGGCTACATTAAAATCTTAGAAATCTAATCATAACATCTCAGTTCAAAAGTATTTACAGTAGTGATCATTCCAGAATAATATTGCAATTACAAAAAAATCTCTATTTCTGACATCGTAGATTCATCAGAACTTTCATTATGCTCTTGTTCATTGACACTTTCCTCACTGCTATCACCTGTGTAAATAATCATTTCATCAGAAAAACTATCGATTCTTGGGTCAAATTTTCTATATTCATCTTCGCATTTAACAGCATGATCACAAACTTTTTTCCATTCTTCTGGTCCTATATTATTGATTTTTTCTAATATAGCATCTTTAACTGACGTGACAGTCATTGCAATATTTTTTTTGGCTACGTGTTGCTTTATTTGGGACCAAATATTTTCAATGGGGTTAAAATCGGGATGATATGGTGGCAATCGTATAATTTGATGCCCACGTTCCTCCATTATACGGTCAATGACAAATTCTGTGTATTTCTCTTTATGTCTTTTTTATAATTTCATACAAATCGGGTTTCAGTTTCTTTAGGTCATGCGGAATGTTGTGTTGTTGTAACCAAGCTATCATTTGTGGTTTAGGTGTGTTTGAGTTTGGTGGTTTCACAGACAGCTTATTATGATATGGGGCGTTGTCAATTACCAACACACTATTAGGAGGCAAGTTAGGAATCAATTGATTGCGTAGCTAAGCTTGATAACGTGCCGCGTTTATTTCTTTATGATAATCACCTTCTGAGTCGACACATTTATGTAACATTAGAGCTCCTGGGACGAAGCCTTTTTCATTGCCTGCGTGTACAATAATTATTCTCTCTCCTTTGGAAATGGGTTGTTTGATATCTTTTTTGCTGCTATCTTGCCAAGTTTTACCCTTAGTATGTGATGTATGCACGTATGACTCGTCCATAAACACTATATTTCTAACAGAATTCCTCAACTGTTGTATTTCTCTGAGATATTTGATCCTTTTTAAACGTATATCATGCTTTTCCATAAGTAACCGTCTGTTATTATCATTTTTCAAAAACCTAAACCCCATTTCTTTCAAGATCAGCCTTAAAGTCTCTGCACAGCCTTTGAAATTAATAGCTTCGATCAACTTTTTTCTCAAATTATTTACAGTTTGAGCGTCAAGTGAAAATTATATATCATATTACGAATAACACAGTAGTCGAAATCATCAAGTCCCAGCCGAAATCTTCTTTTAGGTTTTCGTTTTTTCGGTGTGGAAAATTTCATTGATTGATTCTGTTTTTTTTTCGTTTAAAATATTAGTCCTTAGTTCGTCGTGAAATTCCTGTAGCTTTTGTAACACGGTCCTGATTTTTTTTTAAATAACCATCATGGTCTTTTTTGAAAACATTGGCTTCATTTAAGAAATAAAGGTACACATTAAATACCATTTACCGTGCTTGTGACTTAAGTGGCTTTCCACGTTTAAATTTATCCATTCTGGAAGAATACGTCTGAAAGAAAATGGTATGGGCAGAGTTAGACATATTTTTATTTATTTGTTGTATTATTGCATTATGTACTAATATACTTTATTATATTATTTATTCCTATATCTATTTGTTTATTGTGTGTATCTTTTTAAAATGTTTTTTCTAATACTTAATATGTATTTAAAGTAGGTATTTTTATTTTTTTAATATTAACAAGCCGTGAAAAATGTTAGTATATTTACCTATTTTACAAAATAAACTATTTAAATTTTAATAACATAATTAAATTCACCTTTGAAAACAAAACCAAGAAGGGTGTGTAATAGCAGCTCTATATAATTCCACACAGAGAGAACACGTGCAGTCACCACCATTATATAAAGACGACTGACGGACCTTTAACAGACCGGCGACCGCTGCCGACCGCTCGAATTGTTTTCGATTGTATACACATAATATTCACTCCTATTTCTTTCGAACAAGGTGCAAAATGCAAGTGCGTTGTTTAGGGCTCTTACAATTCAATTATTTGGGTGTTTCCGGTAATACGACAATTAACGAAGATCTGCATGCGCATTATTAATTTGGGAGTACTGTACAATATTTTGATTGTCGTGGTACGTCACATCACTGAATCACGTTTACGTCTAGTGCATGTTACGACGACACACGTCTTGAACATGGTATTTCAGTGGTCATAGTGAATAAGCCCCCAGGGCATGTTGAGCGCGTTCTAATTCTAAGAATTTAGTTTTGGCCGACCCTCCCCAAATAGGGATGCAGTATATTAGAATTGAATGGGCCAGGGCAAAATATATCTCGTTTAACAGATTTATAATTTTATTCCGGGTAATCATAATTTGTGGAGCAACATGTCTTAAAGTACTAAACAGCCAGCACAGTTTTCTCATTCTACTAGCTACCTGTTACAGCTGTGGATACCAAGTCAATTTGTGGTCTAATACTATTCCCGAATATTTAGTTTGTGCTACTTTATCTATCATTGGACAGTTTTGGTTGTTTACATTATTGCAATTATGAATTTTTATTTTAATATCTGCGGTAGGTTGAGTACGTTTACTAATACTGAAAGACATGAAATTAGTTTTAGACGTGTTTAGGGTTAGAAGATTGTTTTGTAGCCACTTGGTTATAATATCCAGGCCAGTTTTGGTGCTACACACGACTTCTTTCCAGCAACGAACAGTGAAAACGATAGCAGTGTCATCGGCGTAAGAGAAAATATTGGCATTTTTAATGTTCAAATTTTTGCAATTTTTTGCTCATTAATATATATTAAAAATAGCGTATTCTGCTTGCTTTATTTAACCTGGAAGTTGCTCACAAATTATATGCATGAAGTAGAAACAAGTGTAGACGGGGGGTATAATTTATAGGTAAATAACTCAAAAACAGAGCAATTGAACCGCATTCAATATATTTATTGTTAAGCCGTCGTCGTCAGTCCCGGCTAACATGAAAGTCTTTTTTAAATGTTTTAAGCATTTAGTGCCCTTGAACGCCTTTAGTTTATACTAAAATTTAGAATCCTAAGAACTCTCTTCTTTTCTCCATTAATTGGCCTTTTAGGCGACCTATCTGTATATATAAAATTCCAACAGTACTGACTGACTAACAGACAACGTTTACCTAAAACTTCTGGGTCCTAGAAGCAGAAATTTGGATGCTCAAAGCTGAGTTCCTTGGAGAACGCGAGGTGTGCACTAAGAAGAGCTTGTCCAAAATTTTCACAGGATCAGGCAGATTAAATTAAATTAAAATAAAATATGCAGGCTAGTAATAAATAAAACTTACTTTTAGTCTTTCAACTGCAATTGGCATAAAAATAAAATAACTGCAATTGGCATAAAAATAAAATAGAATATTCGGCACGTAACTTAAAAGATCGACATAAAATAATAAAACTGGGGATCTTGGGCCACGATGCCACTAAACTTGACCTTATAAAAAGAACTCTTGATATTGTAGTCGAAACTGACTTTTAAATGCATGGATGGCGCAGTTATTTAAACAATAAGCGGCATCGTCGACATTTTACACACCAGTGCGTTTATAACGTTCAATCCTTAGACAGGGTTACAAACAGATTAAAAAAAAAAATCGAAGCATATCCGAGTGTTTTTCATGTCCGGTGTGATTTAATGTTGTGAAAGTCTTTCGCAAAACGAATCAGATCACAGTTACGCATAGTTGTCCTTATAACAATTATCTACACCTGCTCTCGAAGAAGTCATAGGTACACAAAACAAAAATACAACACTTTCTATCAAGATCAATTATAATGTTAGTTTAGGGCGAAACAAATCTTTTTAACACAAGAAATCCTTACAAAAATCATGTTGAGCAAAATGTGTGTTAGTATCGGTGCGTGTATAACCAATAAATAATATTGCTGAATGATGTATGTGCTGTGTAGAGCACGCCCTCCATAAATCACCATAGGTGTGTTTTATCCAACTTCTTGTGAGCCTATACAGCCTTTTTTGTTGTTTTTGTTGATTGCAAAGTAGGCTTGAGTTTTCTTGAGTGTTTTTGTTAAAGTTGAATAGTTGAAATATTTGCCTTATGTTATGTTTTTGATTGCAAAATAACAATTGTTATAGTACGTTATTTTTACATAAGAAGGAAACTTATTTTTTCTACTTATCCTTAAGAAGCAGAAGAAGATTATAGTTTATACTGTCGGTAAGTACGGGAAAACTTTCAAGTTATTCCCCGAGCGTTTGCGAAAGATGTTAGCAAGAGCTTTAAGGTAAACTAAAATATTAATATTTCCCTTACACTCTATATAAGGTAATATATTATTTGAAGCAGATAGTTTGTTCCAACTAAGTGGTCACTTTCAACCTGTCACTACGTTGAATGGGGCAGATTTGTTTCTTCTATAAGAAAAAAACATATAGACGTAGTCGGATTCTTTGTGTCAGTTGATTCATGCGGAATTTGATTGATTCAAATGGAAATTATTTATGTTGTGAAATATTATATAAAAATACAACATGCATGTCTTTTCAAAAACTGATGTCGGATTCCTTTCCAATATTTCTTTATAGCGATTATCAAAAGACGCTACTGCATAGATGTTGTGACGCATCACAGATAATATCTGCACGCCGAGGTAGACTTTTTAGTCATTCAAGCAACAGATAAAAATGGATCAAGGCCCGCATCGTACTGTGTTGGCCATACAAAGTGTTATCCCGTGGGGATTGAAAACGAAACTCTCGCTATTATAAGCGATACCCGACATTTATTATTATGTGCGTGCGGTTTTAATATTAAAAGATAAGCTTCCGCCAAATAACACGGAAACATAACAATCAAGTAAATTACACAAGTACCAAGGTTTTGTATTTCTCATCGGCAATTTGTCGGAAGCGAAATGAAAGCAGGTCTTATATCAAAGGCATTTGTGATCAGAAATGGTGTATTTTCCCTTTGCTCTGACGTGAGATATAAGGTGCCATCTTCACGTGCAAATGAATCGTAACTTGAGATAGAAGATAAAATCGACCCTATAGATATGTAAACAGTCCCACCGCTGGGCACAGGCCACTTCTGATTATGGGACGGGTTAGGCCATAGTTCACCACACTGGCCAAGTACGGATTAGCAGAATTATCGTATCTCAGAAAAACAGGTTTCCTCATGCTGTTTTCCTTCCTCGCTTAAGAAGAGATAATTAACAGCTGGATAAACACAACTTCGGCCTTTTTCGTCAAATATGCGCCAGCCCTCACAGTATACATCAGCAAACTTCTTTAAACGCGAAAGGATGTGTGCTGTGTCCGTCCAGGAGCTTTTGCGTTTTTCTACGCTAAAACTACTGGACCAATTTTGATGAAACTACGGTAAAAAAGCTTATACTAAAGGTACATACACTGGTACGGGACAACATGCGTAGGTACATCAAATAGAACATAGAGGCTACCTTTTGTCGCGATGACTAAAGCCTATGTAAGTTTGAGGGCGGGCTAAAGTAGAATTTTGTCTTTGTTACCCGATTACTTTGAAATGTTAGTCAAAAACTCGACAGATAATGTCTTGAGGTAAGTTTTAAGGGTTCCGTACCTAAAAGGTAAAAAACGGGACCCTATTACTAACCCTCCGCTGTCTGAAGATTCTAAAAGTAAATATTGAGTTTTAATTAAAAGGTTTATTAATAAAATGGGATGAAGCACCGATAGCTTATTGGAGATAACAACTGATTGCTATTCAGAGTCTCAGGTTCAGGCTCGCACTAATGATATTTTGAAGTTATGTGAGAGTTAAATAATTGTTAACTGTTGCTTCTAAATGATGAAGGAAAACATCATGAGAAAACCTGCTCATTTGAGAGTTCTTCAAATTTTTCGAAAAACATGTGAAGTCTGCCAACCCGCACATGGCCAGCGTGTTACACTGAAATTGCCAACTAAAGCTTCTATTGTGTTTTTATAGTTGATGTACGGCCGGATGACAGTGAAAATCAGTATGCAGAATAGAACCTCGACAGCTAGCCACAGCAATTTTTGACAAAGCTAGTGTAGAGACTGTTTTGTGATTACGGTGGCTGGTTGGTAGGAATTTAATTATGCCTACCGATGTCTGTCTATATGCAGGCACAGATCTACATCTCATAGGGAAATATTAAATGAAAAATAAATATTGAATATATCACTAAAATAAAAATATTAAATGAAACTAGGAAACAAGGCAGAGAATGTCCCATGGAAACCTGATAGTCGATAAAGATATGTATATCGGAATGATCATCAGTACGGGACGTCAACGACTACGAAACAGAAGTGCGAAGATGGCGCGCTTCGACAGAGTCTAGTGTGACGTTCGCTACAGTTGAAGAAGGGGGTGACAACTATCACTTCTCTTGGAGACTCCGGGCGGACAACAAGTACCTAGAAACTTTCACTCGTTTCGTGTTCAGTAATCCAAAATAATTATAGTCAGTTCTGTTAATTTGATTTGGTGTGAACTTATAACAAATTGTGATGTGAAGTGTTGATACCGGCCAAAAAGCAAGCTACCCGCCGACATCAGAAGTGGCATCATGGACCAGCGCGACCACAAGGCGCGAGCGAGGGTGACTGCTAACACTGCTATGTTGGTGAATCAGCTGAACTGTCAACTGCAACCGTGGTGAGCGTATTTTGTCTCATTTTTTTTATTGGTACTGCCCTTTTTATTTGGCGACTGTAGATGTGAAACATTACACGTTTAACCTTGGAAATGTTATGGTCGTTGTGGTGATATCGCTATCACATCGAGCCGAGTGTTGTAGGTTCGATTCCTACACGAGACACTGAGTTGTGGAACCTTTTGACTTTTACGGTGTCGTGTTTCCCATGGCATGCTCACATGAATAATCTTCTTTTTAATAGCTTAAAGAAGAAAGACTAAAAAAATGTGGGTAGATGCTGAACGATTTAATTGCGACCTTTGCTGTATTTTATTTTGGCGTATGGTTGTCTGACTACCACAGCGACCTAGCTATAGCGTAGATACGGAGGTTTTGAGTTTGATACGCCAGTTAAAAAGAAAGTGATTATTTTTATTTCTTCATGCGAGGGTGGCTCGCACTCGCGAACCTTGTGATCATATTATGCTTGCTTGCAAATAGGTTATCTAGTCTCGGTCTTACTTTGTGGACTGTAATAGTAACGAGAGTGAGCGTACAAGCCGACTTGCATTATTCCAAGCAAGTGCGTTTGAGTGAAACGTGCTAGTTATTGTCCTAGTGCAGTTGTAATATTGGTTTTACAACCAACACCCAGCTTTGATTGGTTTTCTTCTAAATCTAGAACAATAACTCCGGTTTAGACTGTCCTTCGCAGAGCAGCGGCGCTAAAGTTGGTAAACTAAACGAATGGTACATACTAAGTTCATAGTGTAAGACTGTGCGGAGCTATTGCTTCTGATTGTGCAGATTTTGTGTAGAACAGCTTGTAGCTTTTATTTTTCTTAAATAGACGTGTGAACTGCAGTGCTGTCTAGACGAGTGTGGTTGGTTGGTTAGTGTAACCTAACCATAGTCAAAATATACTACTAGCGCCATTATTTTATCGACTCGTGGTGTTGATAATACGCAACGGTTTTCGTTTAAACGTGATCAGAGCCTAAGTAAAAAGTGACAATGTTACTCGTTGTAATTCTGAGTTGTACAGACGATCTCGGTGTTGCAATTACACCTGCTTTTTTGTGTGCATAAATTGTTAACATGGCACATTAAAATGTTTCTTACTCATGATTATTAGATGCCACCACTAGTAAAATTAAATTCAATTTTAAGATTTTACGCGTGAAAATTACCTACTGTGTTTTCTAAATTCATAAGATACGCTGGGAATTTGTATCAAGTGCCCCGAGTTCTCTGGCCAATTCCAAGTTATGCTTAGGACGTTTAACCCCTTGTATGCCGGAACGCAGATCTACGCGAGACACAATAGCTTTTTAATTGTGTCTGGTATTCCGGCATACAAGAGGTTAAGAGTGATAGTAATTCTAGTAGAAGCTTTTAAACTCGATTATCAGACGAAGAAGAAAATGTATTATTATTATTTATTATTATTATTTATTTACAACATAATAACAATACACAATTCACTTATACTTGAGATGCAAACTCAAACTTATTCGAATTTTACCGTGCGTCCTAATAATATGATCGACGGCGGCATAGTCATGTGCGACCATGCTTTTATCACAATAAACAAGAAATCCACACAAATCATACAATTCACATAACGATGATAGGTACATTATTAGATTTTTTCTGTATCGCACATAATATCATAAATGTAAGGTAGTTACAAACTGTTCTCGACGAGCGTTGAGCTCAAGTCACCGCACTGGCTGTCCCTTGCATGAAGTTGTTGTTTACGTGGGTATGTATATACAGAATGTTCCGAATTGAGTGTGATCAATTTAATTTGAGTATAGAATTGTATTGAATAAAAAAAAAGATGCAAAAAATGTATATATATTTTTACCGTTTATGGTAAAAGGTTGTCCGTGTGGTGACGGATTAAGAATACGGAATGTCACCACCCCATATCATCCCATGGGTGTCGTAAGAGCCGACAGAGCGAGCATATTATGCAGAGAACAGCACTGTAAGAGAAGGAAAACTTGATACAAACCCTATACCAACCCGTTTGGCCAGCGTGGTATAGTAGGCCAATTCCTCCTTTCAAAGGAGAGGCCTAGTCCAGCAGTGGACTGTTAAAGGCTGATGATGAGATGGTAAAAGGTATACTGGGTCTGTACGATACTTATATAATCTATTATGATTATTAATTTTGTATTGATTGGGCAATGATGATTTCTTGTACAGTTACACTTATTATATCAAAATTATTTAGTTATAATCGTAGTGCGGTACGATAATCAGTTTCAGAGATTTTAATTTTCATTGTAGGTAGAACTAGGTTAGCGATGATTGTATGCTTAACCTTATTCTCATTAAATGGGTACTTTGTTAGTCGTTGTTGTGATAATTTTGTGGTACCCACGTTTCCGTTGGTGTAGATTTGTATAAACTGGATAAGCCGTTTGTGAGGTTGCATGTTTAGCCATGCGTTGCCGTTGGTTGGACCGGTAAAATGCCCTTTCTCGTTAGCCTAGTTTACCCCTGAGCTTTTGAGCATAGTCTTCGTTGCTGCACAAACAAGACAACCGTTAGTGCATTTATCATAGTATCACAAACGTTGTCCATCGTCTTGAACGCGAAAGGTCCGTTGCTGTATCGCCAATGATTAGGTTAGGATAAGCTTCGTATTTAGACTATCCATGACAAAATCGTCCATTTGCGACTACAATGTGATATCTCAAAAAAGTGGATTTTTCGTTTTACAGATAATCAAAATCGCCGTATCGAGATCTATTATCTGCAAAAACGTGGTAGTTTTGACTTTAAAAATGGCTCCACAGTGAGCGAAAAAGACAAATATATCACAGTGTAGCACTGTCTCTTTCGGCTATCTGTTGACTTCGACAAAGTGCCAGCTCAGTTGTGCAACTGCATTGCTAGCGTGAAGTATTCTCGTTTTTCGCGAACAACGTGATAATACGAAGTTATTACGTTTTTGGCGCAAATTGAGTATATTTAAAGGCTGATTTATTTTTTTCAACATAGTGACATGTTGATTTGTCATAGTGTTACTGTAAAACTTAAAAGTAGTAAGCATGTGGCACTTTGATCTTATCACATTGTTCTTGTAAAAATAAGAAACTTTACTGTGACATCTCGAATTGTAGCATTGAAGATGATGAAACATTAACTCTTTAGTGAATTTGAACGTGGGTTATTTTTTTATGTACTGTTATTACAGAATAGTTTCGGACAAGTTATGTTTTTATTTCCACTTGTAACGCTATAAATGCTAAATAAAAGTATTTTATCTATGTTACGTTTACAAACTTTTATTAAACTTCACTAGCCTATGAATATTTACAAATCTTGTACATAACATTTAAATCACTTCCCGTGGAGAGATTGACCTAAAATTTGGTGTACTTACGTAGCTTTAATGACAATTAAATAATATAATAGATTTGTTTTGATAATGTAGCCGGGGTAGTCATTTTTATATGAGCTTTGTAATGAAACAAGATAATCCCGGTTTACTACTTTAACAAAAAAATGTATGACAAAAGATCATTTTACAAGCAACGTTTGAAAAACTAATCATTTGACAAACTTTCATTTCGCAAATATATTACTTTAAAAACAATCATTTGACATAATACAGGTTTCGCAAATGTTTTACTTTGAAAATAATAAAATGTTAAATAATTATTTTAAAAATAATCATTTGACTAAATAATTCGTTTGCTAAATTGGTGATTGTACAAAAAGTTAGCAGATAAATTATTAGTTTTTAAAAATAACTAATTTCTAACCAATACTTACGCAAAATTTTGAAAATATTTAATTGCATGGTTGCAATTCTCATCTTGGACAGATTATTTATGGGCAAGTAATAATTTTGTATTAATACTAATTCCATAGAAACTTATGTCTTTTAAAAAAAATACACACTGCCTGAATTAAGCAAAATAAGTAGAATTCGGTTCTGGCACAGGGTTCTGCGTTGTAGTCGCAGTTCTAACCTAACCTAACCAGCCATTATTTCAATTGACCCTACACAAAGATTTTTGTATTAACGTAGATTTTGGTTACTGAAATATTTACCAAGCAATGCATTTTGTCAAATATTATTTATGCTTTACGTTGTTTTGCCAATTAACATGTTTAAAAAAACAATCAATTTGTAAATTAATGTTTTAGCATAATAACTTTTTTATAGTAAATATATTGTCTAATGAGTAGTTTATTAAACAAAAGTTTGTAAAATAATAAATTTATCAAGTATAATTTTGTCAAAATAAATGTTATTCGTGAAATGAAAAATGTTCATTTGTTTTTTGTCAAATTTTCGGACGCCGATAATCCCACTGTGTCTGATTTGTCTTCGTCGTATCAAAACTGTAACTTTGTTAACATTTGTTTTCTGATATAGGTATCTTTTCTTAGATGAATTCGATAGCAAAGCGTATACTACAGTTAGCAACTACAAGCAATGCGGATGATCTGCTAACTTTTGACCACACTTCACATGAGAGCACTAATGCTTTGCAATGTGCTAAGGATATCTCAGAGAGAAAGACAAGTTAAGAGGCAGATGAGGTCTGGACCTATTAACACCCCTGAGGGGTTCATCGGAGCCATAAAAGCTGCAAGAAAGAAATCCACGCTGATTCATGTCAATGAAATGTGCCACAATACACAGGGATGATGACAAGAAAATCGTAAAGCTCACTGATATTAAGGTTTATAAGGTCACTGAAGAGGAGCCTGAAGCATTATATTATAAAACCTCTTACGATGAAGAGTTTAAACGAGCTATCGTTATAAAAAAACAGACTGATTTTAATATACAACTTAGGAAAGCTTATGATAGAAAACCTGGCTTAGCTGAAAATAAGAAGAATGATATTCTTTCCTTATTAAATAGTAATCACATTCCTGGTTATTACAGGACATTTTTTGAAAGTTTGTAGTTTTGTTAAGATTGAATTTGTTTTTTTTTATATTTTATTTTATAAAAAGACAACTCCCGCATTAGGACTAAATCCTGTGTCGCGGGGAACTTAACTATAAACATACAACTAACGGACACAATGAACACCCAGACTCGAAACAACAATTTATGGATCAGACAAAGTGTTGTCTCGTGTGGGGATCGAGCCCACAACACTTCGGCACAGTGTCAAGCGGTGAGGCGGCTGCTTAAACCACTACGCCAGCCGTGCATTTAAAAAATTTGTTTATTTCGTTTGTGTGTCGATTTGATAATAATTATTATATTTGTAAGAAAGTTTAAACAATAGTTGTTTCAAGAGACTACTACTAATTTGATAAGACTTATTTTGAGAAGTCAACTCTATTGTGATTTTAATATAAGTAGATTCCAATTTATATGTGCCATAGATAATTGGAATTCTGAATGGGGTAGTAGGAAATAAGTATAGTTGGGTAAAGAGGGTAACCCAATATTTTTTTTGTTTACGTTTCTTGTGTAACCCAATCAGATTATTTTGTTATAATTACCTTTATTTGACTTCTCACTGGTATGATTAGGTAATCATGAGTGATGTATGTGATTATTGTAAGAACCTAGATATAATCTTCAAATTAAAGTTAAGATAATGTTGATCTCATTCTAAGAACAAAATACTTGTTACTTGATATTAATCTTTGTTTATTGTAAATTTAAAAAAATAATAAATTATATACTTTCGACAACAATGTTTTATTTAGAATTGATACAATCTCAAGGAAACGTTTTCATCATCTTCAACGTGATATTTAGTTATATCGCAACATAAATATTTATTTTTTCAGGTAAAATGTGATAAGTTCTCCGTTTTATTTTTAAACATGAAAAATATGTAAAATTTCTGAGAAAATTAAAACGTATATAAATTAAATCATTATATAAATATTTTACCTAAAACACACTCATACATCATTTTGGTATTTGGACAAAATTTCGAAAGTTAGAAGCGATCTAAAGTTTAAAACGTCTCCTGTGAAAAATCGGGGTTTTCGATATATCACATTATAGTCGCAAATGGACGAAATTATAACGCTATAAAGACTGGTTGGATACTTGGTAGTAAACTTAACATCTAGAGTATCAGCCTAGTAAGATTTTCTTATATGCTGCTATGTGATAAGGAAAACCCTGTTGCTTTCAACATGTTGAACCCTACACGTAGTTTAAGATTACTTTGTTACGCTCGAAATGATTATCCGGGTGGTGTTGTGTAACCGGATGGAGGTTGCATAGCGTGATGTTGAAGACCCGATGGATGTCAGAGTATGAGCAATGCAATATTTTAATGAGTTTCCTATTATTTTAACGTGTATGCGTGTTGTTCAATATGTCAGCTTCGAGAGAAAGAGTTAGTTGTGATTTTCATTAAAACCTGTAATGATTTTGATCAGAGTACCTTTTATTGCCCGCCAACTTGTGCCAGAAATGGCCGAACGACTAGGATTGCTGTTCGAGAATTTTCTCTTAATCCTAGAGCGAAGTACATTAAAGTGTGGTCGTTGATCGCAATCACGGATACCCTGCTACTCAAGTAGCTCTCATTTGATTTTTGATCGCTAAAATGATCTACTTCTGGTTTCTGTGTCGTATCACAAGAGCATGTTGCGAGAATCTGAAAGTACTCATAGACTGTCGATTGGTTATCTCAGAACTGTAGTCGTTGCCTCTATGTAGACTTGACCGTAACTTGAGCTGCAGCTTGTCAGTCAATCGGTAACGCAATGATTTTATTTATACAGATTAACTAGCCTTCTCAAAGTGAGAAAAGGGTCATGCCCATCACAGCCGTTTATAAATAACAAATGATGTGAACTTAAAAATGCATTTCTTCGTAAAATGTCCTCACCTAACTTGTTTGCCAGACGGACGCAATTAACAAGGCGTGCAAGGCATACATTTATCTTAGCCTTCGTCTGAAAGAACTTAGCACTAACTACCGCACATTTTACAGTCAGTTTCTAGCTATTTTTAAAAACCGTTTTTAGCAGACATAAATTTAAATCTCCATTAACCTAAGTGTTTTGTAATTCATTCTTGATCTTAATGTTATAATAACTGTAGTCTGAGCAATCGTTTCCTCAGATAAATATGCTTTTCGCGGTTTAATTATTAGCCTTTGTAGTTAGGCGGGCTTAGTAGATTTCAAAATTTAGGAGTCTCAAAGTAGACTATTCATACTGGTGTGGATAGTAAAAGTCGGTTAGAAACATGCAAGACTTGATAAGTTGACACTCGCCTCTACACAGTGACAATATCGCTCCACCTAAAATCTTTCACTTCTGACTATTAGTTCAGAAGTTCTTTATTAGTAAAAAAGCATAATAAGGAATATACTATATATTGAGAGATAATTATATATCGAGGTACTGACAGTTAAAGACATAATAATATGAAACATTTTATTTCAAGTCCGGCCTTTGGTATCTAACTAAAACCCGCACTATGCCAAATGTTATAAGCAATATATATCCATGCCTAGCAGATTTCCACACAAAATAAAGCAATATAAAAGCAGCTCTTATCATAACAGGATAAAGCTGTGTGAACTAATATGAAAGTTTGAAGAAGTGTTTTAGCGCCCACACAAAATGTTCTCGTCAATATGTGCCACGACATTTAAATAGTTTATTCAATTGCAACAGTATGATATAAAACTAAATATTTTTGCTGCCAACCAAAAGGTAGATCAACCACAAAGCAATTAGCTTTATGGTTGATGCAATATGCATATTGTAAAAGCCTCACGCCAACCTGTATCAATTTATACCAATTTACTTTTCAATAAAATCTGTAAGCTCAAACGACACAAGGAAACGTTTTATTTGACAAAGTGGCAGATGACGGCGAAATGTCAGCACCTGAAATAAAAAAACGAAATTTATAAAAGCACGAGGCATGTTGTTCTTTTAATAAAAACCTCCTACACCCTGGCTGCGCAAAAAAATTTGATTAGCCGGCCTAGTTAGAGAGAAACGCTTCGAATGAGGTCAAAGTAACGTGATTAGGTTTTCCGAGAATCACTATGTAATTTTTTAAATGTTGATATCATTATGTACATACATAAGGCCCAATTTCGTCAACACATTTTCTCTGCAATTTATTCCACTAAACTAAAAAAAGTTTAGTGGAATAAAGAACACCTCCATCCATCATTCTTTCAATGGCAATGATATTGATATTCATTATAATAATCCCTAATCATGTAATTAACTCCATACTATTTATCACGCAGTGCATCAAAGTGGGACGGGCTAAATAACGCTCTGCTGCGATTAAATACAGTAGAACAAGTCCCAGAGGTCTGTGACGGACGGACACATTAATTAGGAATGTCGCTGTATAGTCAACTTCAACAGAGATGATCGTTAACATGTCGCTGTTACTCGTGTTTACAAAACGACGATTTGATCTTATTTAGAGAAGTTTTAGGATTTAGTTTGTACAAAATTAATATTCGAGTCCATTTTTTTTTTAATTTTTTTTATTTATAGTCTCACGCCTGTATCCCCGAAGGGGTAGGCAGAGGTGTAATATTACACCTACATTTCGCCATGAATTTTGAAGGTCCCACGTAATAGGGGGCGAGCCTATTGCCGTACCGGGCACATTACCAGACTCCGTGCTGCTACTGAGAATTTACTAACGGAAAATCCCAATAACACTTTGCCCGACACGGGAATCGAACCCGAGACCTCACAATCCCACGCGCACATTTATGCCGCGAGACCAACGAAGCAGTCCCGCGAGACCAACGAGGCAGTCCCGCGAGACCAAGGAGGCAGTCCAAGAATATTTTAATTAATATATGTTTATTACCTACACATAGCTAGTCAAGAGTTGGTTGTACAAAGTATTTTTTGTCTCTCTGTTGTATACTGTTGTTACTATTTATTCTTCCGCAGTTGAACTTCCTTACTAATAGTTGAAATAAAATATATAAAATACAGGTCAGTTCGTTTGCTTAAACAGTAACAGTGACACAATGCTAGCTAAGGAAAAAGCTTAGTGGTTATATCGTCCGAATAAATGCCAAACCAATATAATCACAAGTATATGTTACTGCAATTTAAGTTTCAGTTAGAAAACTACATGCCAAACAAACTTGTGAGTCCAAAAAGCAATTGAAATTTAGAAACACAAAACCTTACGAACATGGAATTTTAGTATTAAAGAAGAAAGTAATCACGAATTGTACAAGGCAATAATCTCGCTTTATTAACTACTTATATAAAAATAGTTCTAAGGCGTCTGGATTTTCGTAACGACGCAAAAGTAAATTGAATTTTATTACAAAATCAACTAGTGCTTAATAACGTATAACAATTATAAATTGTACGGCACGTATTCAAACATTAATAAAGACATGCAGAACTTTTAAAAGAAATAGTGGATAATCAAATCATTTTGCTCACTGTCATTTTATTTCTTTTCGAGTAGTATGTGAAAGTTCGTGTTTTGCTGTCAACTGACATTTAATAATTTTTATTCCTTTCGGTAACATCGACTGCCTGCAATATTTTGTGACCGAACTCGATTCCAGCTTAGCAGAAGCAAAGTTAAAGAAACACAATAAAGCCCTTTCATATGGAACGAGAAAGACACTAACACTTTATACAAAGGTAACCAATTGTAAAGTCGCTTATTAAAATATAACGTGAAGACAAAAAATCACGAATAAAATTGGCGCTCAAACGCGCAAAACCTTTGTCACACCAAATCTAGAAAAACTATCGTCTTATTCAGTATGCTAGCTACAGCTACCGTTCACCGGTTCGTTGAATAATATCCAAGAGACTGTAATTTTGCAAATACCTCGGCTGAAACAATTTCTGTGCAAACTGTTCGTGTTGAAGGACATTAATAATTCAAAACTCTGAACACACAGGCTAATAAAGTTTACGCAGTCAAAAGCTTCTGTTAATACAAAGTTGTCCCTTGTGGTGCGTTTATTAAATAAATGTGTTTCAGTTGATTGAGTTTTCCTTATTTAAGATACGTTGCCACCAAGCTAGCTATTAACCCTACTCAGGTATAAGAAACGATCGTCGGCAATGTTATCGGAATGATATCGGAAATGAGTATGAAGGGAGAATTCATTACCTTCTCCTTTTCATCAATAGCTGCCTGGTTTTGCCTCAGAGGGAGAAAACAGCTTTATAGAATATTACCCTTGGGTTTTATATTCCCTTAAACCTAGCACCTTGTTTTTATACGTACCAAGATTAATAAAAAATGGTTTCTAAAATAATAAACTTCAAAATGTATATGGCAATCCGTGAAGAATAAACACTCTAACGCTGTTAATACCTACACCTACGCGTTCGCATGTGGCTGCGAAACTTTTGCGGCACTATTGCGGCGTCGAAACATGTGAGAAACAGTCAAAGGTACTAGAAAAATTTGACGGATGTTCTGTCAAAACGTTTGTGTATTTGTAATGACGATTACGCAATTATCTGCGGAACAGTAGTGACAAGGATGCAACTTATTAATCTTGCTGTGTAATAGAGTGAGACATAGCATACATAAAACGTATTCATGCAACTGACAGATATTTCGTAGTATTCTTAACATTTCTTTACATTCTTAACACCGTTAAGAATGCGACACACAATTTAAAGGCTTCTAAGTTTGAGGTATTCTAGGTTCTCAAAGCTTTGCCTAAACGTACTAATCTTAATATTTATGTTTTATGTTATGTGTTATATTTCTTGTGTGCGTATGTATGCCACTGAATTCCTCTAAACGACTGGACCGATCTTGATGAAATTTTTTGTGTGTGTTCAAGGGGACTTGAGAATAAAGAAAATAAGGATTAATTGCCAACATTATCGATATTTTATCGAAATTCATTTTGAGAAAGCCCATCACTATCTAGTTAAAATTAGTGACACTGACAACCTACGAAGATTCGAATCGAAACGTCATTTGTATATTTATCTTTCTCTTACATGAGAAAAAAATCATTCCATATATTGGGTAAGGTTGCTATTTTTATGCGGTTTCTATTAGTTCCTTACTTTATGATCCGCCCAATAAAGAATATTTGTGTAAAGATCACGAACATAGATGATATACTTTATCTAGAGAACCCCGAATTTACGCGAGCGAAGCCGTGGGCAAAAGCTGGTAATATTTAAGAGCTATTGAAAAATCATTATAAATTGTAATTAACATTTTAACAAATAAAGTAATAGTATGTAGGAACGCAATGTAAAATGCTAACAACAAAATATAAAAGTTAACAATTAATTAAAAAACAGCTTTTATTTAATTGCTATACAGAGCGGCGATTTTTATTATTTTCTCTCAATTCCTAACGAAATATTTACTTTATCGCTGTAAGATACTCCTAACTTTATCGATAATACATTTTATTTTGTTGGGAAAAGAAAAGGGTTTACGGAAACATAAACTCAATACGTCGACTAAATATTTTTACTGTAGGTTTTTGTTACTGACGGGCTTTCAAAAGTTTGCTCGATATAAAATACTTTGATGTATTTCCAGTAATGTAAAGCACTTACCTTTTCTCTACCTTATACTATTTTCAAAAATAGACTACCTGTTAGTAAGCGATGTTACATCATGGAAATGAGAATATATTCTACAAATCGATCATAGAACTTTTTAACTGGGTCCTGATTGCTGTCCTGAACGACACGAAATGTTACTGCTATTTTCTTAGAGTCAAAAGTTAATCAAAGGATCATGGCAGATCTCCGTACATCAAAATGTCTGAATTTAAATTGAAAAAAATCGGCGTAAGTAACAGAGTCTATAAATGATTCAATTTTCTCTCGGGAAACCTGGAAAAAGAAGATATCGGTGTTTAATTTTTAGTTAAGAATGAATGATGTAGGTGTACGTTTGAATTATCAAATGACATATGCCAGATTGACATCAAAACGCAGAAGTATTCTGTAGCATCTAATTGTCACAGCCAAAGACAAAAGCAGAGCTGCCCATTTTAAATCGATTTTATGTGAAATCGATACAACATTTAAACGATGCTGTGACGTTTTATTTGATTTAAAAGTTGTTTTGCTTCAAAAATATTAGTTTATTGATATAATGTTGATTAAAGATTCAATAACTGCATTTTAATAACTATATTTTAAACCAAACCAACCTTATAAAGGTTGATCGTATCGATTACTTATTTAATAATCGATACGGGTCAATGTCAAACGTCTGTTCCTGTCACACCATTGTCTATGGCAACAATCAAATAAAAAAGTATTCGTAATCAATTGGAATGCTTTTTATCATCATAAAATACTCCAACTTTAACGAGACAAAGTGAAAATATTAAAAATCGTAGAAAAAAACAAAAAACTGTTTTGTTCATATGAAGTTTAAGATCGCCACAACAAACCCAGACCAAATTCTGCCATTGTCCTTTAGGTACTTAAGTACTACTATACTTAAGTACCTAAATTTATTACAAACGTTATAACATGCTAAGAAGTATCCTTAAAAACTGAGCACGATTTTAATTACCGTATAATAAATAATATTTTTGACTTAAACGTAGGCCTTGTTCAAGTAATTGCTGCTGTAAATGATCCCAAATAAATTTAATACTGATTTTATTTTATTTTTATCCTTGCCTGTCAGATTAACTCTATGCCGCCTGATTTTAAAAGCAGCTATGAAGTCCCATAGTAAAGACGTTAAATGTTTTCTTTATAAAAGGTTTCGCAAAAGGTATGCTTAATCTGTTTAATAATTTTACTAACGTTAAAAATCACAGGTAATCCTACTTAATAGTATAACATGCATTTTGATATATTTGAAAATAAAAAACAAGAGAGAGAGAGAAGAAGAGTTATACTAAAGCATACCATAGCTAAATCCTGTGATAATTTTTGGTGAAATAAAAGGCTGGGGCTTAGCAAAGGGATAAGGAAACCTGAACACGCAATATGTAATAAAAAGCAAATATAAAAAATGCAAAGACAATAAGGTATTGGAAACAATCCACACGATACATAAGTTGATCAAATGATAACATTTCTTTTCATAAGAATAAAGGGTTGCAATACAATAGAGATTTTTATCAAAATGTAACAGAGAGCCTAAACAAACAAAATACGACCAGACCCAGAACTAGCCACGTCAACAGAATCATGTTGTAACAACATGATACGGCTAAACAAATCGTTATAATCTAGGTGGAATGTACGATAGCGCCCTGAAACAACAATTGATATTATAAATCTGAATTTATAACAAGCGTTTGACTTTACTACGCTATTTATAAATATGTCAGTGTGTTCATGTTTTCGAAAAGATCAGCATGTGAAAATTAAAATACAAATCAAAACGCGGTTTTAAGGTTAGAATTTTTTGTGAACTATGAATATCCTGCACTAGGAATCAATGCTGTATCGCTGGGTCCCCAAAATAAAATCGATGGACATAAAGAGACAACAGATTCGATACAACAATCGGTGGATCACACAAAGGGATGCCTGGGATGAGGATGATATGAAACCATAACACTCGGCGCAGTCTAAGAGGCCGAGGCGGCAAAAAGCTTTCATTCACGCAGCGAAAATCATACGATCATTACGTAACTTCTCTTTGTTAACTGTGTTACGGTTTGCCACAATGAACAATACTTGATCCATTACAAAAAACTAGAGCTTACTTTCATCTAATAATAAAGTGTGTTAAGCTACCTAGTAATATTTAAACATATGTATATTGTAAGTTATGTGGCCACAAAACACCGCTCGGCACTTCGTAGACTTAACTTAATCTTATGAATATCATCCTAAAACATTGTCTTTAACTTAGAGCAGCTGAATATATACCGCGATATTAGTAAGAAAAGCTTTTACACAACGTCTGAGAACCATCACGCGATGTAGTGGAAATAAATATATTTTTGCTTGAACTTAGTTTCGCAAGCCAATGCTACATATATAGATAGATATACATTGTAAATAAGTTTATACAAGTATCTAAATAGCTTTGATAAATTTCGTAATCATAATCAAAACAGTACTTCAAAAAGAATTTTCAAAAATAAAAATAACACTACCTAGTATCTTCTTGGGGTGACGCATGTGACGTCAAGCCTCATCGCATCTCTTGGCCGGCTGCCTCCACCTCCCGCACCCTCCATACGGAGTATAAATACCATGGCGCGGAGTGACCGACCCCTTTCATCGGCTGGACGGCGGCGGACAAAGCTAAGTGCATCACTGCTATCCTGATCAACACTGGAAACAGATTCCCAAGAAGACTATGCCGAATCACGCGACCCTGGTTCTATCTCTGTAACTGTTTTAAAATTTCCTTAATAATTTTCAATTAAGTGCTTGCTGAATATTGTTTTAAATTCTTTACCGAATTAAACAGATTTTTAATTGTAACAGTAATTACGATTTTCCCTTAACCACACCAAAGTAGCTTACCACGTTACAGTGGCTCACAACGTTACAGTGGCGCCCACGGGAATAAATAAGTAGGGTTTTGTTGGGAATCCGTTTTCGGTAAGTCTTTTTAATTTTTTTACTGTGTATGTGTGAATTCGTTCCAAAGCAGTGTAATATTGTGGTGTTTATTTTTCTTACTGCGCTGAGTCAGCTCTTTTATATTATAACTATTTTCTGTTGCCACGTGCGATAATTAATTGTGTATCAACCGCATAAGTAACTTATGATCGTTTTGCTTGCGGCCACGTGTCATCTAAAGACGCGCTATGGTCACATTCGTCGATCGCATTCCTTGTCTTACGATTTAAGGCCTCGCGTCCTCTAAAGACGTGCTAAGGTCACTTTCGTTGATCGTATGCTTCGCGATTATCTTTTTTTAATTGCCTACTACGGTAATTAATTGCTACTGGTAATTATTGCTAATAATTACTGCCTTTTCTGGCTTAAGGAACGAATTCACACCCTTCTCTTTTCCATTTCTTTTCATTTTTCTACTATAACCTTCTGCTAGTGACTTTGTGCGGCGATATAATTCTATTTCTATATAGTAGATATTATTAAATCTTTTATACCGCCTACTACGGCGATTATCTTTTATAATTTTTTTTTCTAACTTACTAAGAAAGTATCCGTATTTGGACTGATTGAAAATTAACGTACCTAAAGATGCTAGCGTGTTATATACTAGGTATTTAGCTAGAATTCTGCGGTCGTTTGTTAATCAAATGTACACTTGTCACATGCAGGTTGCTCACTAACAATAATTAACGAATTTAATCTTTGTCTATTTTGTATAAAAATACGAATATTATCGTAGAAGAACAACCAATAATTTATTTTTGTTAAATGTTTATTTTTCTACAATCGTTGTTTTTGGTCTTCGATTTTATCTTATTGTTGCTGCCTATCGGTATGTTGTTTGCGGATGCATCTATTTATACATTTACTGTTCCTTGTGAACTCAAACATTTAAAACTCCTGCGTCGCAAGTATTAAAAACAAATATTGTTATTTTTGCTTAGCTAGTGATTATTTTTGCAATTTATGGTTTTTATTCAAATATACAAAACATATATATATATAAATTAATGATAAAATTAAACCGCTGACGGCCGTAAAAATACTTTATTATCAATATGTTACATGTCCCTTTTTTTACAAAATGCTATACATCAGGTTATGCTTAACCATTTTAAAAAGTGCTGGCTTATAATAAATTCTTGTATTTACGCAAATGTTATAATATCAAACTCTAATTATTCGAGACATTTAAGAGCAATTGAATTATAACAAAGTGGCTGTTTACACACAAATTAAATCAATAATTTCAATACTTAAATAACTAATGTGGGTATTTATACATAAATCAATAATTTATATACTTTAATAAGTAAAGCAAATTAATTGATGTACAAGTTTAAGTAAATCCCCTTTCGTATTTCACCATCGTCTATTCTTAAACCTAAAAGCTGAATAAAATAATTAAATCTTATTCTATTACAGCATAGATATGTTTATAAACGATTGGGTACAGTTTCATTATCAACAATGTAAGACGCATATCTATACAAAGTTATAATTACCTCCATATTTGTAAAAGCCAACAATAGTGCTATTGTTGCTGAGTTGGAGCTCACAAATAACACATTGTGTTGTGTTAACAATTTATATAAACATGCTAACATAAAACATGAATAAATATTTAAGTCAAAAAATTAGCACCGAAATTTATTAAATGTAAGATTGTGCCAAAAAGACCCCTAGGTTATTTCCATATAAAAGATCTTAAATTAACTCACTACAAAGTTTAAAAATAAAATAATTAATGCTTATCACTAATGATCTAATCACAAAAATAACTTAAAATTTTGTTACAAATATTATAAAAATCTTTAACTCCAAATAACAGCTTAAATATGAACGCAAATATCTTGTTACATATAGCTTTAATAATGACTAATCGTAATGTAAAAAAAAAAATTCTCTCATGGCTCAGTGGTTAGAAATCTGTTGTCTGATCGGTCTGTGGTTTGATTCTCACCTGTGTTTTTTTTATTTTTTTTTAGCTATGGTTTGGTATACTATATCATCGATTGTCTCCTGCGGTGATATATTATTCATTACAACCTATTCCGAATTGTGTATTTGCCGTTAATGGTTTTGTATCATGTTCGGAAAGTTGTTGTTTGTCGCTGAATCGCGGCAATGGAATGCGGCGCCTCGCCACGCGCGCGGTGATGACTCACTTGTTTACCTAAGCCGATCGCTCGGCACAAAACTTTCCATTACCATAATTATTGTTTATTTAATCATAATGAACATATTTTGCTTTTGCAATTCGCATCGAGCGTGTTAATGAGCAATTTGCTTGTGATATTGTCAACTGGTCGTGATATTATTAGTTTACGATATATACATTTTCTTTTTCTTTTTCACTTATCGAACCCGTGTTGTCAGGTGGTGCCTAGCAACCTAGGCTTGGTGGCTACTTACTCTAAACCTCACGTATAATACCTCTTTGCGCGTCCTATATTATTTAGAATAAGACTCGCATCGGGAATGAATGTAGGCCTCTTTTTTCACACGTATGAAAAAACGTGTGAAAAAAGAGGCCTACATTCATTCAGAATGTGTGTGAGGCTTTCTGTAATTACGATTTTCATTTAACCGCATCAAAGTAGCTAACCACGTTACAATGGCTCCCAACGTTACAATGGCTCCCAACGTTACAATGTTACACATTGAAATCAAACTACAGTTTACGGATTCTATCACAATATATTGGTTTTAGTTACATATATACATACACAGACTCACGCCTGTTTCCCGGAGGGGTAGGCAGAGACTACGGAACGCCATTTGCAACGATCCTGACATATCTCTCTTTTTTCATTCACTCCCATCAGATTCCTCATGCATGCTCTTCTGTTCAGGGTACTTCTCACCTGTCCTGTTTTTAGGATGTCTCCAATCTAGTCAGAAAACGTCCGCCTAGGTCTTCCCCTTCGTCCTATCCCTTCCACACTTGCCTTATATATCTGCTTGATCAGTCTTTCGTCAGGCATCCTCTCCACGTGCCCAAACCATCTTAGCATACCTTTCTCGATGCTTGTCACTATATCTTCTTTTACCCCACAACACTCTCTTATCACACAATTCATTACTCTGTCAGTCAGAGAGACACCACACATACTTCTCAGTGCTCTCATTTCTACAGCATTTATTCTACTTTCATGACTCTTCTGCCATACCCAACTATCACTACAATACATAAGAGTAGGTATCCTACAGCCGGTAGGACACAACACCCTTCTATGCACAGGCAAACGTGCCTTTTTGGACACGTTTTGGCTATTCATAAACGCCTTCAGAGCTCCATTCATTCTTTACCTTCATTAACTCTTCTTTCAATATCTTCTACATTCTTACCATCTCTTGTAAACAGCGTACCTAACTATACAAACTCATTCACTTGCTCCACTCGCTGTCCATCGATCATAACATTACAAGCCGTAACGCATTCCTCCTTTTCAAAAACCATAACTTTCGTTTTACTTACATTCACTTCCATTCCTTTCCTCTCTAACGCACCATGCAGGATCGTTACCATCTCCTGCAACTCCTCCGCTGAAGACGCAAGACTAACCTTTTTTTTTTTTTTTTTTTCGCAGAGGATAGGGAGGACGGCAACGCAACACCGCATCTCCTCTTCCTCTGCGGCCCCACCGCGACGCAACGATGGTGCGCCCCCATTTGGTCGCGGGAGATAGGGCGCGGGGCAACGCAACACCCACACGCCTCTCCTCCCGCGACCGCACCCGACTGACAGAACTGTCCCCCGCACCCGCACCATGGGACGCATCCTACGCAGGCCTCTACCAAGCCCACGTGGAGCGTCCCCTCCCGGGATCCCGCTTAGCTTCACCGTGGGTGGCTTCTAACCCACGGTTACTGAGCCCCCCCACCACGACAAGGTGGAGATCCCACGGGGGGGGGGACGCAAGACTAACCTGATCATCCGCATAAAAGAGGCATTTGATAAGTAACTCATTCATCCTTAATCCACAATCACTATGTTTCAAATCTTGCAAACAACTGTCCATGAAGAGGTTGAACAGCCACGGCGACGCTACACATCCCTGTCTAACACCTGTGTTGATGGTAAACCAGTCACTGTATGCCTCGTTTATCCTGACACAAGCTCTAGAATCCTCATAAAGGGATTTCAGAGCTCGAATGAGGCTGCTGTTCACCCCATACATCGACAGTACCGACCAAATTTCATTCCTCACCACTTTGACATCAGCCTTTTCCAAATCCACGAATGCACAGTAGACCTTTTGACCTTTGGCCAAAAATTTCTCGGCTATGCATCGCAAGGAAAAGACTTGATCCGTACACCCCATACCCTTTCGGAATCCCGCTTGTACATCCCATATTTTCTTGTCGGTTACTTTCATAACTCTTTCAATCAGTACCTTCGCATACAATTTGCCAACAATGCTGAGAAGGCTAATGCCTCTAAAGTTTTTGCACTCTTGTTGCGAGTCTTTTCCTTTATAAAGAGGCACAACTGGTTTTAAAATAGTTTAATGTGTTTTCAAAAAGAAAGTGTGTTCATTTGATTGATGTATGTGTGCACCAACAATGTAATTACAGCACATAATTAAGTTACCAAACCTTTTGTTACTTGGCTACTTCAGTACGTACTTTTTTTGCTGTAATTATATACATATTATAAAACGTCTACATGAACATGGCGATCATGGCGCTTGCGACAACTTCAAAATATCCGATTCTCTAAAGAACGTTAGGTAAGTGGTATATATCCCGAAAGACAATTCGGAACTAGAAGTGAGCACGAAAGATTAAATTCTTATATTAATATTTTGATAGCTAATTTAATCATAACACACATCATAATCACATAACTAGAGATCGGATAATCGGATGCATATTTACCTAAAGTTGAGGTGTTGGCTATTATGGCATGCACTTTTGAATCGAAAAATCCCGGGATTACGGAATCGACAAATTAATTTTTTTTATTATACAATCAAATCAGGTGTAGGTAAATTTACTTATTTTAACTTTTGTACCAAAAACAGCTCTGGAAATAATAAAATCCTCTTAATTTTCTTCAATTTTCAAAACATTTATCTCAAACGAATAATAAATAAAATTACATAGAAAAACCATTCAATCTCATAATAATTATTAACTTAGATACAACAGCACCCACTGCCTACCATTCCTCTTACACTCAACATACTCATAAATTGATGGGGAGCTTAAAATTAACTTCAAGTAAATACACATTAATAATTATGTAATCCCGGAGACCAGTTTCTTTTTAAATAAAAATCACATGTTAAAGACGTCGTTTCCTCACCATTTTACAGAGTAGTTTCACATTCCCGAATTTTCTGGCATCCCGGGATTTTTATTAAAAAAAAAATGTTTTAAGAAGCCGTTTCCATAATATCCTAGCCAAAAATGAACTTTAGGTGAATATGCATCCGATTATCCGATCACTACACATAACACACCATCAAAACCTAATCTTTACCTTTTAATTTACATTTTGACATATCAATTATTGATAAAAAGTATTAAAAGGTTACTATATATCTAGGACGTCGTTTACTCAACTAGAACGGAAAACAATCTTGACCCATTTGATAGAATACTCGAGCGTAGAGTGGTAGGGACCGCCGTCCGAAATAAAAATCACCCATCTAAATTTCATTAAAGGACGCAATTTTATACTGAAGGACGTTAAAACAAAGGATACACTATTGTGCAGAGGTATTCGAAATATACGGAGGAGAAAATTAATAAATCAGTAAGTATGCCTCGGTGTAAGGTTCTTTACTTTTTTTTATTTTGTTACGGTGCTGGAAACAATAGAAGCAACGTCCGATCGGAAATATGTGCCAAAGATATTTTAAAATCGGAATAGAAGAATTTGATGTAATAGTAAGGTATAATTATCAATGTTTAGAAAAAAAATTGAAAGACGACTGGGCAGCGTTCGGAAGTAGCGCTCATAGCAAGACTTGACTTGCCGATCGTAATAGGTCGGCAAAGTTAAGCAACGCTAGCACAGGTCGCCACTTGGATGGGTGATCGCGTGTGGCATTTACATCTGAGTGCTACCGTGCTTCGGAGGGCACGTAAAGCTGTCGGTCCCGGTTCTTGTCTCAGGACAAGAATCGTTAGGCCATGTCGGAGGCCTTCGGGCGGTCTGAAAACTCCGACACTAGAGTTGGCCACATACTCACACGAGAAAGAAAGAAGAAGCGTTCGGAAAACTTCGGCATATCTTCACGTCCGATATCCCGCAGTGTCCGAGGACGAAAGTCTCTGACCAGTGTGTGTTGCCAGTCTTGTCATGTGGAATGGAGGCTTGGCCGCACTTTATAGGGCTCATTAGAAAGCTCAAAGTCACTCAGGGGACGATAAAGATGATATGCTCGGAGTTTCTCTGTGAGATCGAATCTGAAATGAGGAGATCCGCAGGTGCACCAAAGTCACAGACATAGCTCTCCGAATAGTCAAGCGGAAGTGGCAGTGGGCATATTTCCAAAAGAACTGATAGCCATTGGAGCGGAAAGGATCTGGAGTGGCGGCCACGCACCGGACGCTGTCGCAGAGGTAGACCTCCTGCAAGGTTTACTAACGATCTTGTTGGGATCGCTGGCAGCGGATGGATGCGTGTGGCTCAGGATCAGTCTATGTGGAGAGCCTCGGGGAAGGCCTATGATCAGAAGTGAACGTCTTCCGGCTGATATGATGATGTCTCGTGTTGCTTTTATCGTTGGTAACAGAAACTTATCTTTATTTTAATCTTAAATCGATATGTGATAAATTACAAACTAACTAATGAATAAGAAGAAGCGGAATAAAATGGCTTTTACGATTTGAGATTAAATTTTAGTTTGCCCTGTCGTGCAAAATATTAGGGGATTATATTTTTTCATGCAAGGAAGAGACATCAGCAAAAGTCAATTACCATTTAAGCTTATTGGTTTACAGAAAACGAATATATAATGTTCTTCATAAAGGTTTCTTAATTTTTTACTACTGCCTATAATTTTCTACAGAAAAGCTCAAATTGGCTGTTGCCAACCGATAGCAAACATTTATGCACACTTGCCCATATAACTCTTCCGAGAAGGTAGACAATAATAATTTAATTACAAAACCTACATGTTTACTACTATTTATTATCAACTAAACCATTCCAGATAAAGTGCTCTGTTGAATTATTCCCTCCATTACGTAAACCCATAGCCTAGATAAGAGCGTAGTTTCAATTTATTTAAAGTTAAAAAGGTTGTCTAGGGTGTTAGCGAAACCTGCTCCAGTATAATTTGTAATGGTAATCCTTTACATTTGCTACGCTAAGTACGCTGTAAATCTATATTGTTATCTTGCGCTAATATGACAGGCGCCAGAACAAACTCTAACAATAAGAAATACTACTTAACTTTTGATGTAAAATATCTTTCATCATTTAGGTTGGTATCTTTTTTTTGTATATATATGGAGATTTATTAGCGAATGCCAATAATTTTACCGCTTTTGTTACCAACTACCAAAAATTAGTGCCCAGTCATCAATTTTCAACTTCTGCGCTTACAACGTCAGGCAGACGCTTTCAAAGAGAGACAGATGGTACTTCTATTTATTTTCAGAATGTCTGAATAAAAGTTTCACTTGCCTTTTTATGAAATACCTATTCCAGCACACTTAAGCATGAAAATGGACCTGAGAATATAATAATATACTTACCTTATGTCTTTGGGACACAAAACATGTACATAAGCCTAACGTTTTCTTCGCAACTTAACTTACAAACACAAGTAATACGCACCAATAAAGTGAAAATACGTTCAATAAAGAGCACTTTGACTTTGAACATGGAAGCCACAAAAGTTGCAACCTTGGCTGCGCGCCAGAAACATCAGCTTAACTGATCTTCTCACATAATCCGTATTTATTTCACTTGGGGCTGTATAAATATCGCAGTTATTAAACATCATCTTCAGTTTTTGTATTATGACCTCCGAAATCAATTTATATCTAACTAGCTTTTGCCCGCCGCTTTGCTCGCGCGAATTACGCTTCGATAAAATGTTTTGTAAAAACTCTCCTACAATCAACTAAACCCTCAAGAAACATACATTTCAGGAACCAATATGGCAACGTCATTTAAGTAACCAATATAAAAAGTATAAGGTTAATCACTTGAAGTATTAAAAAGGTTTCATACAAATCGGCTGTCCCAAATCAAAAAACAGTAAGGGACTTCGAACAAATTTTACAGAAGGGCAAAAGCAGCTGATTTTATTATGCCTTACCAAACTATGAATCTACAGCTGAATATGATTCTTGGAGACGGTAGATAAGATTACTGTCTACTTTTTTTCATACTAAAACTTTAAAAATATAATTCGATGCACATTGTATAACACTTACTAAGTTTGGAATAGGATCCTACACTAACATTTGCCCATGAAAACTAAACCAAAACACAGTAAGTAATAAGACATTATTAGGTTTTGATTTTTTTTGAAATAATTTATGATAAAAGTTATGATAAAGAAAATGAGTAAACAAATATTCTAAGTTCGTATCTAAAAACTATTGCAGTAAAACACATTAACGAGAATTAAACATGTTTATTATTCTAATTCTTAGAAGGTGAAATAATTTAATGTGAAAAGTTCCAAATTATAGTAGAAAACGATGAATTAATAACAAAAACAGATAAACTCAAAATACGAAATTTGATGTTTTCTCACTAATTTAAACCCTAATTCCTGGAGATAGAAACTCCGACGGTTATGTACTATACTGTGTAATTTTTAGATTTTATGGTCTTTTAGACATATTGATTCCCAAATAAAAAACCTAGCAAGTGGAAATTCCCAATCCAAAACAAAGTAAGTACCTGTTCCTTGCTGTGTTTTGAACTGGTTATCAGCTCTTACTAGGTTTTTGATTTGGGGTTTGCGGTTTAGTCTGTGCACTTACTTGGTTTTATGGTATTGCTATATTGGGAATGGAGGCCTTTATTGAAAAAAGGGTTTTTGCATATTGTTGGCATTTACTGTTAAAAGCGTGGGGTAAAAATCTTGATTTCGAGAAAAATGTCCCTTACTGTGTTTTGATTTGGGACAGCCGAAATATTGACTCCCCTTTTTATCCACTAAGAGTAAGAATTTCTAAAAACATTTACTTAGTGTTAACTAACTTCATTTGAGGACCCAATATACAAAGTTTTAAGGTAATCCATAGAAGGAATAAAAAGTTTCATACAAACTCCGACATCCAGTTTTAGCCCCTTAGAGGTGAAGTTTCCAAAAATCCTCTCTTAGTGCTCCCCTACATTGCTCATGGAACATACTGGACTAATCGTAATGTAAAAAAAAATTTTTCTCTCATGGCTCAGTGGTTAGAAAGCTGTTGTCTGATCGGTCTGTGGTTCTATTCTCGCCTGTGTTTTTTTTTGTTTTTTTTTTAGCTATGGTTGTGTACACTATATCATCGATTGTCTCCTGCGGTGATATATTATTCATTACAACCTATTCCGAATTGTGTATTTGCCGTTAATGGTTTTGTATCATGTTCGGAAAGTTGTTGTTTGTCGCTGAATCGCGGCAATGGAATGCGGCGCGGCGCCACGCACGCGGTGATGAATCACTTGTTTACCTGAGCCGATCGCTCGGCACAAAACTTTCCATTACCATAATTTTGTTTATTTAATTATAATGAACATATTTTGCTTTTGCAATTCGCATCGAGCGTGTTAATGAGCAATTTGCTTGTGATATTGCCAACTGCTCGTGATATTATTAGTTTACGATATATACATTTTTTTTTACTTTTCACTTATCAAACCCGTGTTGTCAGGTGGTGCCTAGCAACCTAGGCTTGGTGGCTACTTACTCTAAACCTCACGTATAATACCTCTTCGCGCGTCCTATATTATTTAGAATACGACTCGCATCGGGAATGAATGTAGGCCTCTTTTTTCACACGTATGAATGTGTGTGAGGCTTTTTGTAATTACGATTTTCATTTAACCGCACCAAAGTAGCTAACCACGTTACAGTGGCACCTACTTTACAATGTTACACATTGAAATCAAACTACAGTTTACGGATTCTATCACAATATATTGGTTTTAGTTACATATATACATACACAGACTCACGCCTGTTTCCCGGAGGGGTAGGCAGAGACTACGGAACGCCATTTGCAACGATCCTGACATATCTCTCTTTTTTCATTCACTCCCATCAGATTCCTCATGCATGCTCTTCTGTTCAGGGTACTACTCACCTGTCCTGTTTTTAGGATGTCTCCAATCTGGTCAGAGAACGTCCGCCTAGGTCTTCCCCTTCGTCCTGTCCCTTCCACACTTGCCTTATATATCTGCTTGGTCAGTTTTTCGTCATCCATCCTCTCCACGTGCCCAAACCATCTTAGCATACCTTTCTCGATGCTTGTCACTATATCTTCTTTTATTTATTTATTTAACTTTTTGCACTTCACAAACAATGTGGTACATAGGCGGACTTAATGCCTTAGGCATTTTCTACCAGTCAACCTAGGGTGGTACAGAGATAATCTTTTACCCCACAACACTCTCTTATCACACAATTCTTTACTCTGTCAGTCAGAGAGACACCACACATACTTTTCAGTGCTCTCATTTCTACAGCATTTATTCTACTTTCATGACTCTTCTGCCATACCCAACTATCACTACCATACATAAGAGTAGGTACTAACACCCCTCTATGCACAGCCAAACGTGCCTGTTTGGACACGTTTTGGCTATTCATAAACGCCTTCAGAGCTCCATTCACTCTATTACCTGCATTAACTCTTCTTTCAATATCTTCTACATTCTTACCATCTCTTGTTAACAGCGTACCTAAATATACAAACTCATTCACTTGCTCCACTCGCTGTCCATCGATCATAATATTACAAGCCGTACCGCATTCCTCCTTTTCAAAAACCATAACTTTCGTTTTACATACATTCACTTTCATTCCTTTCCTCTCTAACGCACCATGCATGATTGTTATTATCTCCTGCAACTCCTCCGCTGAAGACGCAAGAATAACCTGATCATCCGCATAGAGGAGGCATTTGACAAGTAACTCATTCATCCTTAATCCACAATCGCTATGTTTCAAGTCTTGCAAACAACTGTCCATGAAGAGGTTGAACAGCCACGGCGACGCTACACATCCCTGTCTAACACCTGTGTTGATGGTAAACCAGTCAGTGTATGCCTCGTTTATCCTCACACAAGCTCTAGAATACTCATGAATGCATTTCAGAGCTCAAATGAGGCTGCTGTTCATCCCATACATCGACAGTACCGACCACATTTCATTCCTCACCACTTTATCATAAGCTTTTTCCAAATCCACGAATACGCAGTAGACCTTTTGACCTTTGGCCAAAAATTTCTAGGCTATGCATCGCAAGGAAAAGACTTGATCCCTCCACCCCATAGCCTTTCGGAATCCCGCTTGTACATCCCATATTTTCTTGTCGGTTACTTTCATAACTCTTTCAATCAGTACCTTCGCATACAATTTGCCAACAATGCTGAGAAGGCTAATGCCTCTATAGTTTTTGCAGTCTTGTTGCGAGCCTTTTCCTTTATAAAGAGGCACAACTGGTTTTAGTTAAGTTACATTTAAACCAAATCATATTTAAATTATTACTAGCCGACGTTTCAGTTTCTTTACAGGAACCACGTTCACGGCAGACTGATGTGATATCTGTCTTTGTCTTGAATTTAAAGTTATCTCGAAGTACCCGAACATTTTTCAAAACACTACTTATTATTAAAGTCTCAAAGGATCCCAATTTGAGGTTCAGATAAAAGTGACCAGTGCAAAAACAAATTGAACAAAATAAATATTATGTAGTATCCCTGGCACTTCACTTTCATTTCTTTTATTACGAAAAAGAAACGTTTAGTCGCAATAATAAAAATGTTTAATCGTTAAAAGCAGCAGTAATTCACTCCTTATTTTCTTATGAGTGTGTGGTCCACTCGGGAGTCGGAGTTTCTAGGCCTCTGACATGGCCTAACGGTACTTGTCCTGAGACAAGAACCGCGACCGACAGCTCGCCATGCCTTCTGAAGCACGGTAGCGCTCTGACTTAAATGCCACACGCGGTCACCCATCCAAATGGCGACCTGTGCACGCGTTGCTTAACTTTGCCGATGGCAAGCCAAGTCTTACTATGCACGGTACGTGAATAGCTTTGTATAACACTAGGGCAGGTATGCACTGGGGTCATCACATGCTGCCATTTTGTAAAGTTTTATTGTATGCAGTTAAACATATATCCTTTGGTCTGTCAACGTGCCGTCTGGCGGCAAAAATACACTCTCTGTCAATCTATCACCATGCCGTCTGGTGGCAAATCGATCGCTGTGCAATTAACTCTAGTTTTTATTAATATGTTGGATTTTATTACCTTGGTGCAGGGTTCAAAATAATTGTGAACAGTATATCTGACAGTTTCCTAAAAGTTCCACGCATCGTTCCATAGCCAAAACTAAATTATGCGCGAGGTATTCTTCATTGCCGCCAGACGGCACGTTGACAGACCGAGCTCGAAGTATCTTATTTCGTCAGTAAAATTAATTTGCTTTATTTTGTTGATTTTTGGAATGTATTTTATTGAATAACAAAGTACCTTTTTGTATAAAAAATATAAACATATTGATATAATGGTTTGATTTGATAATTATCTCGACTCTTATCCAATAAACTGGGAAAATTTGATTACCCTATTTTAAAAATAAATTCAACAATATATTGGAAGACAAAACTTTACTAAATCATACATAACGTATTAGCTTCTTTCATAGCAATTTCAACGGCATAAGTTTTATATATGGTTCCTATAAAAACTTTAGAGATATCGTCATTTCAACTTTGCCGAGGGCAAGCCAAGTCTCGCTATGAACGGTACGTGAATAGCTTTGTATAATAGTACAGTAGCTGGAGTTTCGACGCGAAACTTAGTAGGTGTGTCGTCACGCTAAGATTATAAAAGGTACCGGATAAATTATTATACTTATTATTGTAAGGTATTCTTTCGAAGCAATCAACAGTGGTGTATTTGCAAGCAACACATTTAATTGGGTTTTGAAATCGATGTTTGATTTTATTGTGTCCGATTATATCGTCTTCGATCGAGCAGTTTCAGATTTCGTAATTGTGTTGAGACTTCTTCAAAATATATAACAATATCATTCCTTTGGTGTTTTAGGATTTATCTTTAGACCTCATATAATTTATAAGTCATAGTTACAATCAAAGAAAGATTGGATTAGCATAGATTTATTTTATAATTTGGTAGCGCCATCTACCTTCCTATCTATAACTAATCATCAACGTCAATCGTTCCACGCTTGTCTAGTGCGAGCGATACCATATTTCCGTCCCTCTCTATCCCACTCCCTGGAAGAGGCACTGCCTTTCGCCTGATTGGTCGCCGCGAAACGTCGACGCGAGAGACAGTCCAGACCTGTCGAGAACATTCAATTCGCGATACGCGTCCACTATACCGGATCACCCCGCCGCTCCCGCTATAGTTATTACCTCTTTAAAAACCGCTCGCAAGTGGAAGTGACTGTGTAGTGAAGTGAAAACAAGCAGCTGCATCACGAAACCACCAGGAGACTGCCCTTCGGAACCGAAGAAGATTGCCGTATAAGGTAAGTGCCCTCCATCCTTGGAATAGCCTAGAACCTAATCGGTTTCGGTGTATCGCCGAACAATTTTTTTGATCCATACGAGTCGGATTCATTTACGTTTTTATACGTTATATCGTATATATATATACCTAGGCAGTTATAGCACCTAGCTATACTCCTAATATATTCACATAACCGTCACATGGTTGTTTCCGCCCGCATCAGTAGGTAAACTTTTATGTAGCTACCTACTTACTCAATTATTATTTCTGGAACTATCATAGTTGTCTTGTAAATCTCATATTTCGAGCAACTTTTAATTCCACAGCTCTAAAGTGTTGCCTACTTAGTCTACTTAGGTAAAATAATAGGTACATTAGATATTCTTATTTTGTTTCGTTCTCATTAGCTTATACTTACGTAAGCATGTCACAACAAAAGAAGTCACGCGTGTAGGAAGACAAAGAGATGACAATCTTAGAAGCAAAACGCAATATTTTATTTGAGCGCATTCAAAACATATACGAGCGTTCAAAAACCGCATCTATGTCTGACAGTAATAGCGAAGCATTTCTCAGTTATTGTATGACAGTAGATAGTATTCGAACAGATTTTCATAAGTTGTTAGACGATTATAACGCAAGATTACTTTCTATCAATCCTGATGAAAAACCGAACTATCAGGCGTATACCTCATTCGAAGATCTTTATTGTATTATTAAGCGTATACAATCGCAATTGGAAGGTATATGTTCAGCAGAGCCCGTTGCCCGCAAACCGAGATTACCGCCAATCGAGATTATGTCGTTTGACGGAGTGCGAGTTTTAAGTCTACAGTGCACGATAATGGTTCTCTGACAGATGCTGACAGGTTGTACTATTTAATAGGTAAACTGTCACCGAAGGCCCAGTCCGTATTTGCAGGTGTCACACCCAGTGCTGAGAATTATCAGGTCATATTTCAGTCACTACTTGATAGATATCAGGACACGCGCGTCCTAGCGTCTACTTACTTTGACCAAGCTTTAAATCTTAAATTGTCCGGTGCCGCGTCTGTCTCGAATTTCCAGCTGTTTATAGACAACTTTGTTACCGCGGTTAATTCTCTTAGGAACTTAAAATTGGAAGATCTTTCCGACTTCATGTTGCTTCAACTCGCTTTAAAAAAGTTTGACACTGATACAATTCGCGCGTTCGAGATGACGGAACGCAATAATAAAATACCTACACTAGATAGTTTTATTTCGTTCATAAAAGATCAGTGTCGAATATTTCATAATACGCAGTCTGGTTCAGCTGGCCCGTCTGACACTAACAGCAACAAACAAAGGTTGAATAAATCGCGAAATAGTAATAATAACTCGATCCCTAATCCACAATCTTACGTTACATGTTCGGAATCTAATAGTAATAATTCACAGAAGTGTCTGTGCAGTAATATCGTGCACGACCATTTATATAAGTGTCCCGCCTTCGATAATTTGAATGCAACCGCTCGTTTTAAATGCGTAAAAGATAACAAAGCTTGCATTAATTGCTTAAGCATAAAACATAAAACAAGTAATTGTTTTAGTAAGACAAAGTGTCGCTTATGCAATAAAACATCATTCATTGCTACATTTCGATAAAGACAACCCGTTGTCAAGCCAAGCCGCTGACCTTGACACACTTACATCGCAGATGCAGGCCACGGTGCCTTCCCCCTGCACGCCTCAGGGCGAGGTATCGTTGTGTACGACGTCCATTGCGCGGGCGACGCGCACGCGAGGACGGCACTCGCGCATCTATAATGATCCGCGCAGGGCCAAAACGCTGTGTATGACGTCTAAGTCTGTTCTGTTAGCGACGGCGCAAGTTATCGTATATGATGTTAATGGGTCGCCGCACATGGTACGTTGTCTGCTAGATAGCGCATCTCAGACCAATTTAATAACGTTTGAGTTATTCAAACGCCTCGGATTATGGAATAACTTTAAAAATACTAACTCAACCGTCAAAGGGATAGGCGGATCAGAAAAGCATTGCAAGGGTTCCATAGATATTAAAATACATTCGCGTTTTGATAGGGACATTAATTTTAACATTTCTTCGCTTATCGTGGAGCGTATCACGGACGCATTGCCGAACGCTTATGTAGACGTAGCATCACTCACTCACCTCGAGTCATTGCCGCTAGCAGATGCGGAGTTTGCGAATCCGGCAGGCATTGATCTTTTGATCGGAGCTTCAATATTTCCGCACTTGCTACTAACTAACATAGTACGTAGTGAGCGATATGATTTACCGCCCGCTATTGAGACGGAATTTGGGTATGTGATTATGGGTACCTTACCTACGTTACATACTGCTCATTGTATTACGTCTTGTTGTTGTTCTGCTCTTCAAGAGATCAAGGTGGGTGCTAAAACTGTGTGTAAGATAAAGCACTAATTAGCTATGCTATGATATGCTATGCTATGCTATGCTACGCTATGCTATGCTGTGCTATGCTATGCTACGCTATGCTACGCTATGCTATGCTATGCTACGCTATGCTATGCTAAGCTACGCTATGCTATGCTAAGCTACGCTACGCTACACTACACTATACTATACTATACTTCCGCTTTGTATATGGATGACCTTGCCTGTAGTGTCATACCCGCTCCGCTAGAAATTTCGCTTTGTGAAGAGCTTATTCAGCTTTTCAAGCGAGGCCAAACTGATCTTGTCAAATGGACAAGCAACTCTAAGGAGGTTCTCGCACGCGTATCAGATTCTCATAAAGCTTCTCCAGACATTGAGTTTGAGAAGTCTGTACCGCATAAGGTTCTCGGTTTACGCTGGGACAAATCCTGCGATAGTTTTCGGTTTGACGTCTCACCGCCAGATGATAAGTGCGCCAAGCGCACTATGCTGTCCACAGTGGCTCGACTATGGGACATAATGGGTTTGTGGCTCCCACAATTTTGTACGCCAAGCTCTTGATCAAGGAGCTTTGGCTATCAAAGTGTGAGTGGGATGAAACACCCCCTGAACATATTGTCGCCGCTTGGGGCCAGTTTCGTATTGAGCTTACCGCGCTCAATCATATTACTATTCCGCGTCATCTTGGGTTGGTAGATGGATGTACCGTCAACTTAATAGGTTTCGCTGACGCCAGCGAGCGTGCTTACGGCGGAGTCGTATATCTGCAAGTCCGCATTGGTTCTAACTACTCGGTGCAGTTAGTTTGTGCCAAGTCTAAGGTCTCGCCTGTTAAGACCATTTCGGTTGCGAGATTGGAATTGTGCGCGGCTCTTCTGCTATCTCAGTTGCTCCGCAAGGTTCAAGACACAGTTTTGCCCCACTACCCCATTAATAAAATACACGCATTTTCCGACTCCAAAGTCGTGCTCGCTTGGATTCGTTCTTCTCTTCACCGCTAGCAGACTTTTGTCGCCAACCGCGTTAGTAAATTGATTGAACTTGTTCCCGCTACTTGTTTCAATCACGTCGCGGGTTATCGTACTCGTCTTCAGGAAGAACTTTCCATAGATCATATTGACTGGAAGTTTATTCCACCAGCATCACCACATTTCGGTGGATGTTGGGCAAGCATGGTCAAAGTAATTAAAACGCATCTCTTCAAAGTTATAGGTCAACAGATCCTCTGTTACGAAGAGCCTTTAACTGTCCTTGCACAAGTCAAGGCACTGATCAACTCGCGTCCGCTTCCAACTCAGTGAGATCTAGCCTGAAGTTGGACCTACCTCTTGTTTAAGTATTTAGTTAGTAGTTTTCGCTATTATTGCGTTTGTAGTTTTCGCTAAAGTTAATTTAGATTAATTTTATTGTCATATCACTGTCTTAGCCTATTGATGGGTTATGCGGTAGTACACCCAACATAGCTAAGTTCAATTCTATTTTTTTTAAAGGCAACCTTTTAGGGCCAGGGGGATATGGTAGCGCCATCTACCTTCCTATCTATAACTAATCGCATCAACGTCAATCGTTCCACGCTTGTCTAGTGCGAGCGATACCATATTTGCATCCCTCTCTATCCCACTCCCTGGAAGAGGCACTGCCTTTCGCCTGATTGGTCGCCGCGAAACGTCGACGCAAGAGACAGTCCAGACCTTTCGAGAACATTCGATTCGCGATACGCGTCCGCAATACCGGATCACCGCGCCGCTCCCGCTATAGTTATTACCTCTTCAAAAACCGCTCGCAAGTGGAAGTGACTGTGTAGTGAAGTGAAAACAAGCAGCTGCATCACGAAACCACCAGGAGACTACCCTTCGGAAACGAAGAAGATTGCCGTATAAGGTAAGTGCCCTCCATCCTTGGAATATCCTATACCCACTCAAAATCACCTCTTCTCGTATCCAATCCTAGGCGGCTAAAAACCCGCTATCCTTTGAATACAGTCCATTCCATTAATCCTTTCCAAGTCGCCTAGAACCTAATCGGTTTCGGTGTATCGCCGAACCATAATTATTTTCACGATTTTTTCACGATTGTATCTAATATTTTTCTTTGAACCAAATTAATAAATCTAACGTCGACGCGAAACGACAGAATGGGCCACCACCCGAGTTACCAGTAAAACTAAGAACTCAACTCTCGACGCATTTTCAATCCGCTGAAATCAACCGCACATATAAAATCACCAAAACACTCAACAGCCATTAACCATATGACATTTGAAGAAAATTTTCTAAAACTGGCACATAATCCTTTCCCTCATACGTTAAGAAAAATTCCTCAGTTTTCAAGCAGCTAGGCTCTTAGGGAGCTTTCACCGGCTATATCCATTACCGCGCTTAAAGCGCTCCTTTTTTTTTCAAATTTCCACAGAATCTCTTTTGCAGTGAAACAATGAAGGTCATTTCAGAGGTTGTACTGTGTTTGATGTATCAAATTAAAAACAATTATTGGGAAGAAGAAGTGTTGAAATTGTCTGTACGACGTTTTTAGTTATGTTCTTCGAAAGTATACATAACTTTTTAAAATGGATTAGGACTCACATTGACTTAATATAAAAGATTTTTTTTCATAAATTGGCAGTAATATAATTTCACAACTGTTTTCTACCATCCTCCCAGCGCTATCCTACTTGCAACCCGAGGTCCACTTACTCGCGACCGCCTGTCTGACCTCCGGAACGCAAAGCAATAGCGATATTCCATGGTTGGGTCTAGTGTCAGTTTATTCAGATGTACTGACTCCCTATAATGCCTGTCTTCATGTCGCTGGGACCGACGGCTTTACGTGCTCTTCGAGACACGCGCAAGCGATAATTAACAATTCAATACTCACATAACTCCGAAAAGTCAGTGGTTCACGCCGTGGATTTGAACCCGTTATCCTCTGCATGGCAGTCTGTAGCTCCACTAGACTATCGATGTCTTTTCACTAGATTTTCACCAAAACTTTTTAAAATACAATATGCAATTACTCCAAAAAAATTGAAATTGACTAGTTAGGGCGCAAATTAAATTTGCAGCTAATTTGTTTTTAATTGTTTCAAATTGATTTGTATCGCTTTTTGCCTCATATTTCAAAGTTTCCATCTAGCAACAATTTACAATAACGAAGCAAATTCGAGCCAATATTTCACTTTCCCACAAACTTCTTGAACCAGCAATTTACTATCGTATAAGTGAGCTTAGTTACGTAAGTTTATATAAAACTTTAGCAGCAACTTCATTACTCAATTAAATTAACTTGTGAAGTTCACCGTTTGACTAACGTTCGTTTTTTAATATAAACATTATTCAATTTTTGGTTAACTGTTTGTTTAAACGATAATATCAAAGTTAGTGACAAAATTGAAAAAGTACAGTCGCCGTGAGTTACTATTGAAAGTCAGTGCTCACTGGCCTCACTTAAAATAATACCTACTTCCGCGCTTCATTGCGCTTTGCTGAGAAACAGACCACGGTTCTCTATGTTCACCATAAAGCTTCATATTCATCTAATTCTCAAGAAATTAAAATGAAAATGATGACCACATTTCGGAGGACTTACATAAATAACCATCTCATTTAAATTGTTCATCAATCCATTCATTTGACATTAAAACCGAGCCTCGAAACACTTCATATTTTTTGCTCAAAATTCTGTTATAACGCCGGCTTATTTTTTGGCATTGACCTCGAAACTCATAAAAACGTAACAAAAGTTCAACTTGCTGCTCCAAAAAGCTCCTGCCTGTATAACTACGTTGATAATATGATCCTACCGCAACGGTGTCTCGTGATATACCAGCTAGCTATATTATTTTCATTACGATACTGATATGCATTCTGTTTGTTAATGAACTTTTGACTTTACGAATAATACAATAGGATATAAAATTACCTTGTTCTTGTCACTATAACTAATCTTTCTAGGGGCGTCCTGTATGTTCTCCTCAACATCTTTTTGTTGGTATTTGAGTTGAACCTGAGACCCCTTAATAGTCTGCTGGTCGCTATTAATGGACGCCATATAAGGCCTGAGTAAAAATAGTTATTAAAATACTTAAACTAGAAGTAAAACAATAAGGTATGTGCCGTGTAGTTTTACCTGTAGTATCACAAAAAGTTTAGTAATAAGAATGTACTTATATAACGCTAACATAAAAAACGTTGGGTCAGCACTACCTCGGACGATGTTCTCCAACTAGACCTTGCTTTTAAGATCCCGTTTGCACTTTATAGCGAATGTACGTGGTTACTCGCGTACACTCTTAACTGTTGCTGTTTTACGAGAGAAGCTGCTGCACGATATAAAAGAGATGTTAAAATAAAACGTATTCCTTTCTCATCATTATTACTTGTGATATAAACTATATATTATATTTGTTGTATAGTCTTATCTTTGAAACAAAATCAATATTGTCATATTTTTGGTTTAGATAAATATTAATTACGGGAATTATTTTATAAACACTCAAATGATTTATGGGCTATACGTCAGCGCGCACCTCACTTCACTAACTACCCACTCTTTTTGATTATTATGAAGAGGGACGAGTCGAAGTGAAAGGCGCGATGCCACAGGCAGTTTTATAACAGCTCTCGGACGTAACGGACGTAACTAAGTAGCTAGCAGGAATTATTTTAACAGTTTGTAATTGTGCAAAAGTATTGCTTTATAAAAGTGTACCTGTAATAATTGAAATAAACGAGGAGTGGTTTATAACTGTATACTGGATTTGGTGTTTTTCTTCAAATATCAGAAATGGCACGGATGTATCCAATGAAGTGTGCTCACGAGGTACAGTGAAGGCAAATGTTAACGCTGCTATGTTACTGAATAAGCTAAGCCTTCAACTACAACCGTGGTGAGCGTATTTTATCTGATATTTTTTTATTTTGTGCTGCAAATGTTATTTAGTGATGAATGTGATGATACTTGAAAAACATTCTTGGTTAGCAGAATACTGATATACGTTTAGTATCCTTTGGAATGTCACAATGGTTGTGGGGGTGATGTCACCATCGCATCGTACCGAGTGTTCTGGGTTCGATTCCTACATGAGACACGAAGTTGTGGTTAAAACAAGACTTTTACTGTAAAACCGTTTGACCTTTACGGTATCGTATTTCCCATGATGTGATCTCCTAAACAAGCTTCTTTTGATAGCTTAAAGTAAGAAATAAAAAAATAAAAAATTGTAGGTAGTAACCTACTGAATGATTAAATTACGCCCATTGCCCTATGCTAGTATGATTCCAGTTCTAGTGGATATGTTTTCCACTAGAACTGAGGCGGATATGGTTTCCGCTATGCTAGTATGATTCCAGTTCTAGTGGATATGTTTTCCATTAGGACTGAGGCGGATATGTTTTCCCCTATGTTTGTAAGATTCCAGTTCTAGTGGATATGTTTTTCACTAGGACAGAGGCGGATATGTTCTCCGCTATATTAGTAAGATTCCAGTTCTAGTGGATATGTTTTCCACTAGGCTTGAGGCGGATATGTTTTCCGCTTTGCTAGTGCGAGTCTAGTTCAAGTGGATATGTTTTTCTCATGTGGATGATTTTTCTTTATCACGTTTCAGTATTACAAGCAAAGACGAATGATGAAGCCGGCACGCCACCCTTGCCTAAGAATGTATGGAAACGAGTCGGTGTGACTCAAAGGCGCAGGAGAAGACTTCGGCGTCGTCTTCCACTAAAGATGAAGCCAATTCTCGCAAGCCGCGAAAATACAGTATTCCAATTCTAGTGAATATGTTTTCCACTCAGAGCGGATATGTTTTCCGCTATGCTAGTAAGATTCCAGTTCTAGTGGATATGTTTTCCACTTAGAGCGGATATGTTTTCCGCTAAGCTAAATAGATTCAAGTTCTAGTGGATATGTTTTCCACTAAGAGCGGATATGTTTTCCGCTATGCTAGTAAGATTCCAGTTCTGGTGGATATGTTTTCCACTAGGACTGAGGCGGATATGTTTTCCGCTATGCTAGTATGATTCCAGTTCTAGTGGATTTGTTTTCCACTGGGACTGAGGCGGATATGGTTTCCGCTATGCTAGTATGATTCCAGTTCTAGTGGATATGTTTTCCACTAGGACTGAAGCGGATATGTTTTCCGCTATGCTAGTAAGATTCCAGTTCTGTTGGATATGTTTTCCACTAGGACTGGGGTGGATATGTTTTCCGCTATGCTAGTGCAATTCTAGTTCAAGTGTATATGTTTTCTCATGTGCATGATTTTTCTTTATCACGTTTCAGTATTACAAGCAAAGGCAAATGTAAGGAAACGAGTCGGGAAGACTTAACGGCGCAGGAGAAGTACATTGACTTCGGCGTACTCTTCCAGTAAAGACGAAGCCATTCTTCGCAAGCCGCGAAAGTACCGTATTCAATGTATAATTATGTTGATTTGTTGCTCAATATGAGACTTATCTGAGTTGCCATATATTTTATAATCGATGTACAGATGTCGTAGCCCGTGCTTTGAATAATTGTTTTTATTATATTCAGAACAGTACTAGATATTGTCGGATTCATAAATAAAGATTGCTCACTATTATTAATCAATGCAAAGTGGTAATGATATATTTTTTTTGTTAAATTTCAATGAATTTAGTGTAGAATTAGACATGTCAGAGTTAATTGGTTTCACTGGGTCAATAAAATTATTATATAAAACTAAAGTTATATGTGGCTGGTCTGTAACTGTTCTTCCTTTGACATTAATTTGAGCAATATTCTCATGGTAAAATTGCCTTTTGAGGCTTTTATTATAATTCAAGTTGTTAATAGAATTCCTAATATAATAATCATTGTGATTTTTATGTCAAATTGATAATGCGTTTGAGCGTTGAAGAATTATTTTTTTGCGTAAAGTGTATTTCATTATAGTATTTTTAAATCTTAAATAAGTTTTAATTGTTTGTCTATACATAATACTTTGAAAGAATGTTGTTTGTCTGTAATAGATATACATATAAAATATTATTTACAGAGCCTTATTCTTAACGCATTTTAGTATGTATATTGTTGATATAGCTACAAGGAAATAAATAAATGAATACTGTTTAAATTTGGTTTGATCGGATTCAGTAACAGTTGTCATCATTTTATATTGAATATCAGATTTTATTCCATTAAAATAAACAAAGTTATGTCTATTAACAATTTGATAATGATTAATCTTTATTTGCAATCTGTGTCGTTATTTTTTTTTCACTTGTACTTAAACGACCGCATGTCATATTCATATTTCTTAAATATGTTATTCACGATTGTAGTAAGTTAAGCATTGTATTATACTTATGTATGTTAGTAACTAGAAAGTTGTAAATACGTGAGCCATGAGGCAGCACGCAGTCGGATGGCCGAATGTCATATTTTTGGTTTAGATAAATATTAATTACGGGAATTATTTTATAAACACTCAAATGATTTATGGGCTATACGTCAGCGCGCACCTCACTTCACTAACTACGCACTCTTTTTGATTATTATGAAGAGGGACGAGTCGAAGTGAAAGGCGCGATGCCACAGGCAGTCTTATAACAGCTCTCGGACGTAACGGACGTAACTAAGTAGCTAGCAGGAATTATTGTAACAGTTTGTAATTGTGCAAAAGTATTGCTTTATAAAAGTGTTCCTGTAATAATTGAAATAAACGAGGAGTGGTTTATAACTTTATACTGGATTTGGTGTTTTTCTTCATATAATGAATAAAATTACAGTATTTGTCTGTGATTTCAAAATATATAGTTAGTAACACAATTCTTAGTCCTAAACAACCTTTTTTACATTTTTGTCTGTCTGTATTTTTGTTTGTCCGGGGAAAACGCTGGAATGGCTAAACCGATTCAAATGAGATTTTCACTGGAAAGTAGAGGACTTTATAGGCTATAAATTGACTGAGAGAATTGTCACGATACCGAGTTTTTACTTCTTCTTTACATCTATACATATAAATAAAATTGAAGTGTCTGTCTGTGATTTCAAAATAACTATGTTTTTCAAGTGCAAACAGTTAGTTACACGATTCTGAGTCCTAAACAACCCCTTTTAACATTTTTGTCTGTCTGTATGTCTTTCTGTTTGTCTGGGGTCTCTGGAATGGCTGAACCAATTCAAATAAGTCTTTCACTGAAAGGTAGAGTACTTTATTTATAGCGCTACATATGGGATACGAATTGACCCGGTAGTTAAATAAAACATTGAAACAGAAGTTCACATCATGGCTTGATGGATGGCGTTGTGCCATGCCGCTGAATCGCGCTATGATTTTGTTACACACGTGACTATATAAAATCGAGTAAAGTTTACCGCGACCCTCGATAGATGGCGCAATAGTTATCATTTTCAGAATCGCTCTATAGTATGTATGTTTACCCGTGAACCAGACCGACCGTGAGGTCGACGAATATTTTGTTTTGAGTTCATGTTAGGTATATTCTAAAGTATACAAGTTGTATTAAATTTATCTCTGAAGCTCATGGGATATTAGTAACCCTTAACTGTAGTCGTGGGTCCCATGGATCCACCTCCAATCTTTGAAGTGCCGTTAAACAAGTCAGTGTGCAATTTTCGCCTTTAATTTACAATAAACTTAAGGGGACTACAAGAGATAAACGCGAGTTTTATAATGCTTTAAAGGAGTATATGGGCATATATGGTTTCAACTTGTGCCAAAAGCAAATTGGTATCAAAAATTAAGTTTTAATTTTTTACGAAATCCCTCATATACACCACTATTATTTAATTACTACAAAAACTTTAACCTCTCGTATGCCGGAAATAATGGTGTATATACACCGCTATTTTTTAATTAGTACAAAAACTTTAAGAACAGATAAGCGAAGATGTTATTATCATATATGTGACGCAACAATTTCATAATATCAATGAAGAGCAAAGTTATTATCATTTGTTTATTGTAGAAAATCTCACTTAAATCCTAGTCATATTTTACAATCCATTCTTTTATTCATTGATAATATTGCATCCTGCTCATTCGCATTCTCTCCGTTGCACTTATGATGTTGGTATCCATAGAAAATAAAATGAAGAAAAATAATAAATGTAGGTAGTTATTTTTTAATTTTGTTAATTCTACCCTCTCCTTCATACTTCATTCGGGCTTAGGACCGGTAAAATTTATCGTTTAACAAGTAATTAAATACGAAGGTATGTAATTAGAAAGCAAACAAATATCAAAATAAAAGAAGGTGTTCTGGACTCAAAGAAAAGAGTAATTTTGGCGTATTTATGAAGTTAGAATCATCTGCTATTTACAACCATATTTTATCATCATCATGTCAGTCTAGAGACGTCCACTGCTGGACATAGGCCTTCCTCAAGGTGTGTGGAGAACACAGACCGATTTCGAGCCGCCCGCATTAAATTATTATTTACTTAAGTACGTATTATTGACTAAACTTACAAGTATTTCCATTGTCCTTCGAAATGTCCACCACCGTTGTCAAAAGCATCCAATATGCACTGTTTTAATAATTGTTTGACACTGACTGGTTCACTTTTGTACACTCACAATAAAATGTGCATGGGTACACAGCTGCACTCGCGATTTTTCCACTCAAAAAGTACGCACGAAGCATAGCTTCATACTCCTGTGATATGAACTGATATGATAGGCCATCGCGTCGGGCAAACGTAGACAAACAATTAACTTTTGCAACGAAATTAGATACGCTTACTTTCGCTAGCAATTTAGCACTGTTTGTCGCATCGTCGGGGCGTGGCGCAGGCGCAGGGGGGAGGGGTTTGGTGGGAAAATTTATCAATGGTTCATTTTACTATGATGGTATGCGGGTCGGTCATAGTATCACGTATTTTTCAATTATCACGTATTTTTGTGGACAGTTTTGAGACAGTTTTGGGACTTAGTGTTTTTATTTTTTAACTACATAAATATGATCAGTTAAAGATACTTAGTGCTCTGTTAAATTTTTTGTACTAATTAAAAATTAGCGGTGTATAGTCAATCATAACTTCGCCGGGTATAGAAAGCTACAATAATAAGTGATTAAAGTGATTTAAAAACTTTTCCAGTTAGATTTTCTTCTGTCATTTTTACCATAGTTGCCAGTAATTCAAACAGAAATAAGGAAAATCGATTATCGATTTCCAGATAAATATTTTTTTATTTTACAAACTGATTACCCACATGATTCTTGATTAATTTGGTTGTGGCTGGTATACAAACTGATTACAACTTATGTTATTTATAAGAACTGTATATTAATACAATTGTATTGGTAAAAAACAGGCATTGCTAGAGCTAAGATTTTTTAATTGATTTTATGCATTATTTTGTATTATTAAGATTTTCAATGTTATTGTTTCACAATATCAAGAAAATCTGGTGCCTAACCATTTCCATTGAATGATTTTATAGTCGCCAAACACAAAGTAGAGCAAAATCAGGGAGTGTAAAATATTTTTGGATCTGAAAATACAACTGAGCTATTTATTTATTAAAATATTATTCAGCAGCAATAGCATGCTGGCGGTCGGATACGATTTATTTTTAATTAGGTCTGTTTATATAATACGATTATCGATTAATAAATAAAAATATTGTGGCAACACTGAGATTGACAAAACGAATCAATAAATATTATACGACGTAAAAGTGACAGTGAGGGAAAACGGTACCTTGGAACACACTGTTCATAGAAAACCGACACACACAGACAGGTATCTCAACGCATACTCGCATCATCACCCGCGACACTTGGAATCCGTAGTGACCTTTTCCGTCGATTCGAACGTTTGTTTTCACTGCGTACATCAAACTTCATGCTATATGCGACTTAAAGTGTAGAAATTGTTTACTATGCTTATATGGGACGAATTATTGTGATAAGTAAACGGATAAAATGTTAATTTGTATGCCATCAATGGAAATAGTAAACGTGAATGTACAAGAAGCCGAATTATAACAATTGTATTCCACCACATTTTTGCCATAGCAATTCTTCTTCTTTCTCTTAGCGTTATCCTAGTTTAAATCTGGGGTCCGCTTACTAGTCTAACCGGATTTGGCTGAATATTAGTTTTTCCACAGAGCAACTGCCTGTCTGACCTCCGCAACCAGACGGGATAGCGATATTCCATGTTTTAGACTAATGTCAGTTTATTTAGAAGGTACTGACGCCCTGTAACGACTGTCAAAGATCTTCATGACAACCGGGACCGACGGCTTAACGTGCTCTCTGAGGCACGGGACAAGCGATAATTAACAATTCAATACGCACATAACACCGAAAAGTCATTGGTGCGCGCCGTGAATTCGAACCCGATACCCTCTGCATGGCAGTCTGTTGGTATATCCACTCGGCTATCGCTGCCTTTTTGCCATAGCAATTGATGTAGAAAAATGAAACAAGTTATCGGTTCAACCTCACAATTTTAAGAACAAATTAATTTTTATTATAACCATGACCTGAGTTATCCCAGAAATTTACTGAAAGACGAAAAAGTGTGGGATGGAAGATATTTTATCTTAGAGCCCAAGTTTCGCTTACTGGTCTAACCAGATTTAACAGAATATTAGCGTCTCTACAGAGCGACTGCCGTCTGACTTTCGGAGGCCATATACTATAGAGATGGCAGTATTGCATATGTAGACCAGGGTCAGTAAACTTAAAAGGGTACTGACTCCCTATACCGACTGTCAAAGATTGAAAACATAATTTCGAATGGTCAGTAGTGCGCAACTGGACAACAGTCTCTTGGTATCTCCACTTGATTATCGTAGCCTCAGATCACGCACTGTTGTATAATTATTTCTGTCGAAACATGTAACAAACGTAATGATTATAGTAACGAGTCATGACGAGACGGCGCTTAAGATGCTGGCAAGTACGCAATGGTTCTTAGCACCGTGAAACAAACGTCGAACATAAACGTACAACTATAAAATTTATTGCTGTCGGCGCCCACTGTACTTAGTCCATGATTCACTTTTACTCACTTAGCTCAGTACGAACCTAACATTTACTGAGAATGTCATTACTCAACTCAAACTCAAACTCAAATATGTTTATTTCCATATTTTTTTTTAAATTTTTTGGCACGTCAGAAGGTCATACAAATAAAATTAAAAAAGTAACTTTAAATGCATATTAACATAATTGAGCATTGAAAAAAATGCCTGTTCAGAAAGTTGAGCCTCGTGAGAAAAATCAGACAAGAAACTCCTACTATTCCACGACTACCCATCCCAAGACTCTCTTTACTTTTTTGCTCTGTTTTCCTATATTGAAAATAATAAAGACGGATATTTAAAACACGTTTGACTTCTTTACTAAACATAGCGTATGACCTCTGTGACCCTGAACATTTGAACAGTGAGCTGTCACATGTTCAGGAGGTACTTAGGTGCATCGGATTCAACAAGAAGATACCACGTCTGAAGAGGAAGGACCGTAAACCGGAAGTAAGCAAAGTACCGGCTTACATGCCTTACATGAAGGGAGTGACGGACAAAGTTGGAACAGTACTACAGAAATACTCCATTAAGACTGTATACAGTCCGCTCTCCAAGGTAGCACACAATCTGCGCACCCCGAAGGATGTCATTCCTCTATAAACACCTGGCGTCTACAAGGTCGACTGCAGTTGTGGTAGTTCCTATATCGGACAGACCAAACGAACCATCGCTGAAAGGGTCAAGGAACATATCGCAGCTGTAAAAAACCGGCAAATTAACAAGTCTGCCATAGCTGAGCATTTGTTGGAGTCTGGACCAAACCACTGGATCGAATTACATCAACCAAAGGTCTTATCTACCGGTCGTCACTATTACTCCAGGATAGTACGTGAAGCGGTTGAAATCAAAAAGCATAAAAATTTCAACCGGGAGAATGGATACAGACTGTCTGCAACTTGGAATCCAGTAATCAACAAATGTAAACACCGCCGCAGTAACACATTTCATCGGTGTGTAGACGTCATAAGTGTTGCGTACCGACAGTTCGGATAAAAATAAAAAAACAAGTGAGGGTAGCTGCCAAAACCCGCGCTTCACAAGGACGACGCTGAGATGACATCAGTCCAGCCGCGACCAAGACTGTTGTTAGACGGTCGAAACGTCGGTAAAACATAGGTATTTACACCTTAAATTAATTAAATATCGCGAATAAGACCCGTTTGAATAAAATTGTATGATTTATACAAATCGCGAAAGTTTAAAATCGATTATTTTTACATATTGTTTACAACATGTATTTTACCATGTATTAGCATGTAAGGTTGTGAGTACGATGGTGGCATTATTAAACATATAAACAAATAGTTGTGGCAACCTGTCTGATGGCTTAGGCTGACATGCTTATGCATACACCTTCTGATGGCGTGGAGGCATAGTGATACAGCTCGTGCTGGCTCCCTCAATCAAGGTTGAGCCGTACTATTGCTGTTGAATGCAGGCCATCAGTGGGCCGAGTCAGTCAAAAGCGTCAGATGATTTCCTGCATTGTACTTGCATACTAAACCCTTTTTTTGTCTGGACTTTAAAATATCAAGCAAAGACCAAAGAAATTGAAGTGACAAAAAAAAACAATGACTCTGAGTTTGTTTCGGCCTTTCTTCTCAAGAAGTCATTTACCTAGGAAAAGCCGGCATCATCTAGAATAGGTTTTTGACATGTAAAAGTGTAGTAAACAACCAAAATGCAGAAATAAATATGTCTTTATGTCTTCTAAGTAGTGTGTTGAAAACATAATAAAACTAACTTTAATCGATAAAAAAATCACAAAAAAACCTCAAAAAAATATTTTAACGAATAAAAACCATATTAAAATATATGCGATCATTCTGATTTTTTGACAAATTATTCAACAAGCAACATACTAACGAAATACTGTTTTATTTTTTTTATCCAATCAATACATTTTCTGTAAAGAATTTATTTTATGGTTTGTAAAAATCGATTTTAAACTTTCGCGATTTGTATACATCATAAAATATTATTTAGCGGGTCTTAGTCGCGATAATTTATTTATTTCAAGGCATAAATACCTCTGTTATTCTCCTACGTTTCTACCGCTTGCAACGGTTGTGGTCGCGGAGGGACTGATGTCAGCTCAGCGCCGTCCTTGTGAAGCGCGGGTTTCGGCAGCTACCCTCACTTGTTTTGTATTTTTGATATTTTGAGTTCTATCCGCACTGTCGGTACTTCGACACACAACACTTATGACGTCTACACACTGATGAGTTGTTTTACTGCGGCGTTGTTTGCATTTGTTGATAACTGGGTTCCAAGTGGTCGATAGTCTGTATCCGTCCTCCCGGTTGAAATTTCTATGTTTTTTGATTTCAACCGCTTCACGTACTATCCTGGAGTAATAGTGGCGATCGGTGGATAAGACCCAGAGATTCCAGCAAATGCTCAGCTATGGCAGATTTATTAATTTGTCGATTTTTGACAGCTGTGATATGTTCTTTGACCCTTTCAGCGATCGTTCGTTTGGTCTGTCCGATATAGGAACTACCACAACTGCAATCAACATTGTAGACGCCTGGTGTTTGTAGGGGAATCACGTCCTTTGGGGTACGCAGATTGTGTGCTACCTTGGAGAGGGGACTATATACAGTCTTGATGGAGTATTTCTGTAGTACTGTTCCAACTTTGTCCGTCACTCCCTTGATGTAAGGCATGTAAGCCGGCACTCTGCTTACTTCAGATTTGCGGTCCTTCCTCTTCCGACGGGGTATCTCCTTTTTGTATCCGTTGTGCCTTAGTACCTCCTGAACATGTGACAATTCACTGTTTAAGTGTTCAGGGTCACAGAGGTCATAGGCTCTGTTCACTAACGAGGTCGCTACGGATTCCAAATGTCGCGGGTGATGATGCGAGCAGGCGTTGAGATACCTGTCGGTGTGTGTCGGTTTTCTGTATACAGTGTGTCCAAGTGTACCATAAGCTCTTCCCGTCACTTTGACGTCGAGAAAGGGTAGCGATCCGTCTACCTCCATTTCAAATGTAAACCGGATGTTCGGATGTATGGAGTTCAATTTGTCTGCGAAACGTTCTATGTCTTGCTTGTTGCCCTTCATGATGCAGAATACATCGTCGACATACCTCTTCCATAGCTTTACATTTGAAGCCTGCATGTCTATGGATTCTTCGAAATGTTCCATCCAGATATTGGCCATCACCGGTGCTACTGGGCTACCCATTGCCACTCCGTCGATCTGGAGGTAATGTTGTCCACGATATATGAAGTAGTTACCCTCAAAGCAATTCTTCAATAGAACGGCGTATTCGTTAGACAGACCGCTAGCCCTTTATTTTTTCTCAACGACCTCAAGGCAATCCTGAACTGGAACATTGGTGAATAGTGACTCCACGTCAAAACTTACCATCACTTCGTCTGGTTCCTTTGTCACGCTCTTGATGATGTCGATGAAATGGCGAGAGTCCTTCACGAAAGATGCCGTCTTACCTACGAACGGTTGCAGTACCATGGTGATGTGTTTCGCCAAACCATATGTCGGTGAATTTATTTGACTCACTATCGGCCGCAATGGTACATTTGTCTTGTGGTCTTTAGGCAAACCGTAAATCTTGGGCGGCTGCACGATTTGGGGTTTGTGTAGACGTTCAAAGTCATCTTCCGTGAACACGTTTCTTTGGTCCTTTATCAAAGCTCGAATGCGTTTCGTTACTCTGGCTGTCGGGTTATAAGACACAGGTTTATATATTAGTGTGTCACTTAACAAATTCCGTATTTTGCTGTCATAGTCACAAGAATTCATCACCACAGTGGCGTTTCCCTTGTCGGCCTTCAGCACTAAAATATTCGTGTTATCACGCAGCGTTCTTAATGCCTGACGCTCTTCTGTGGAGACATTGGGTTTCGGCGGCTTTGACTTACGTAAAATAACGGCAACATCCTGTCTAAGTGTATCCGCATCGTTAGACGGTAACTTGTTGCGCGTTATAACCTCCTCGATGCTGCTTATGACATTCTCGTACGGAATTCGTTTAGGTGTTAACGCATAATTTAACCCTTTAGCTAGTACGCTTTGTGTCGCATTATCAACAATATGATCCGATAAATTAATTACCGTTTGTTGTTCGGTGGGGTGTACCTTTTTGCCGGCTTGCCTCTCACAACGATTTATTAATTTATCATATTTTTAGTTGTGCCGTCTTGTACGCAGATCGTAAATGCGACTAGCTTGTTTGTCAGAAACACGATCGCACAAACTAAAATCACTTCTTGATAACACGTCACTACACTCGGTATGAACTTTGTATAGGTCACACTGCACACTATTTAACTCGTACCGACAGTTGCGAATTAATTGTCTCAAAAGACGAACACTGGCATTCTGTAGAATGCTTTCGGAGTTCGGAATGTCCCTGCGTGGCCTAATACGCACTGTCATGGGTACCACTTCACTATCCCGACATCTTGTCAAAAAACTCAGTGATGTTTCAAGATATACCCACTTGATCCGAAGGCATTCTAGATGTTTTATTTTTATTACACTTTTCGGCCCGTAGCGGTTTGCAATAATCGATTTTAAACTTTCGCGATTTGTATACATCATAAAATATTATTTAGCGGGTCTTAGTCGCGATAATTTATTTATTTCAAGGCATAAATACCTCTGTTATTCTCCTACGTTTCTACCGGCTTGCAACGGTTGTGGTCGCGGAGGGACTGATGTCAGCTCAGCGCCGTCCTTGTGAAGCGCGGGTTTCGGCAGCTACCCTCACTTGTTTTGTATTTTTGATATTTTGAGTTCTATCCGCACTGTCGGTACTTCGACACACAACACTTATGACGTCTACACACTGATGAGTTGTTTTACTGCGGCGTTGTTTGCATTTGTTGATAACTGGGTTCCAAGTGGTCGATAGTCTGTATCCGTCCTCCCGGTTGAAATTTCTATGTTTTTTGATTTCAACCGCTTCACGTACTATCCTGGAGTAATAGTGGCGATCGGTGGATAAGACCCAGAGATTCCAGCAAATGCTCAGCTATGGCAGATTTATTAATTTGTCGATTTTTGACAGCTGTGATATGTTCTTTGACCCTTTCAGCGATCGTTTGTTTGGTCTGTCCGATATAGGAACTACCACAACTGCAATCAACCTTGTAGACGCCTGGTGTTTGTAGAGGAATTACGTCCTTTGGGGTACGCAGATTGTGTGCTACCTTGGAGAGGGGACTATATACAGTCTTGATGGAGTATTTCTGTAGTACTGTTCCAACTTTGTCCGTCACTCCCTTGATATAAGGCATGTAAGCCGGCACTCTGCTTACTTCAGATTTGCGGTCCTTCCTCTTCCAACGGGGTATCTCCTTTTTGTATCCGTTGCGCCTTAGTACCTCCTAAACATGTGACAATTCACTGTTTAAGTGTTCAGGGTCACAGAGGTCATAGGCTCTGTTCACTAACGAGGTCGCTACGGATTCCAAATATCGCGGGTGATGATGCGAGCAGGCGTTGAGATACCTGTCGGTGTGTGTCGGTTTTCTGTATACAGTGTGTCCAAGTGTACCATTAGCTCTCACCGTCACTTTGACGTCGAGAAAGGGTAGCGATCCGTCTACCTCCATTTCAAATATAAACCGGATGTTCGGATGTATGGAGTTCAATTTGTCTGCGAAACGTTCTATGTCTTGCTTGTTGCCCTTCATGATCAGAATACATCGTCGATATACCTCTTCCATAGCGATTCCGCGACCAAAACCGTTGCAAGCCGGTAGAAACGTAGGAGAATAACAGAGGTATTTATGCCTTGAAATAAATAAATTATCGCGACTAAGACCCGCTAAATAATATTTTATGGTTTGTAAAAAGTTCTAAACATCCCGTGAATCCCGTCGTCGTCGCGCTTCTCTTTCTTATGTAGGATAGACCGAGGCGAATCGAATCAGTGGGTAAATCGGATCAGAATAAGAAATTTGTGAATAATTTTAATAAGGCATTGATACGGAACGCAAGCTTTTGGCGGCTCACGAGCCACTTCTACCCTGCACCTCCTGCCATCGGTTTCGTTTCGATACGACTAGTAAATTAGCGTCAGCGCCGCTCGCCAGTGAGTCGCTTTTTGTGTGCGTTAAAATTTTCCCGCTCATCTAAAATACATGCTTACTATTTCTCTGTGTAAATCTAGGAACTTGTGTTAAATATTTAAATTTTATAGCTTAAACGGCTAGGGAATAGGTATATTTTAGAAAACATTTTAGATTTTAAGCACAGTATTATAGGTTAATATGTGAAATATTAATTTCAAAAGTTTTCAATATGGGGTGATTCGGATCGCGTCATCGGGGGCGAAATGGATCACTTATTTACAGTGATTTATTTTACATTAGAGAATAGTTAAGTATTTTATTCAATTATAAATGGTTCAGACATACAAAAGACAAACAATAAAAATTATAGCCCCAAACAAAGTACTGGCCCAAGAATTAACCTTAGGTCTAGCTGCTGAGAAAAAAATACCATAACCGAATTTACAAAGAATAGTTTGTTTCTCCAGTAATGCCATTAAGATACATATAGACAATAAAACCAATATTGCATTTGACTCCACCCCAGTGTAAGATTAATCTTTACGAAAGAGATTCTAAGAAGAAACTAAAAACTGCCGAAAAAGCCGTGAAAATAAGAGAAACTGACTGAATACCAAAGAAAATATGAAGAAAAATAATAATAAAAGAACACCTTGAATGAAAATCAAAGGTTCACGAGCGAAGCACAAAGATTGGCTTTGTATTTACTGATAAAAAAAAACATTCATCCACCATCATGTGATGAATGGTGCCATGAAAAAAGTGCTGATCTAGGTGGGAAAAAAGGCCCGTATCGATGTGATTTATGTTTTAGTAAATAATATTGTTCTGATTATTATTTTTTTTAATATTGCTTTTGATACAAAAGCCTATAATACTGAAAAAACCCTAAATTTTATGTATGATCATATTCCTATTTTGCAGAATTTATGAGTAATTTGAGTTTCGAATCGAATTTTTAATGCGCAGCCAAATAATTACTGATAAACGTTTTGGCAATTAAAGTTACATATACACTTTAGTATGATTTTTATGTCCTCAAATAAAAAGTGATCCGATACGCCTCGGTCTACCCTATACAATCGGACAGTGACAGCAACAGCTCAACTCAATAGCGGTTGTAAGCAGTCCCGTACGGTATATCGAATTACCCATGAATGATATAACTGTCTACAGAAAGCATGGTTCATAGTGGTGCATAGGGTTCCCACCAAGAACTTAGGGTCCCCAGCCAATCTCACCTGCAAGTGGTGCACCTGCCGATCAACGGACGAGGCTCTGGCAAACAAAATATCCCGATAAGCGGCAATAGGCTCGCTACCTATTACGTGGGATCAAAACACTGGCAAAAAGTGGGCGTTTAATATGCCTCTGCCTACCCCTTCGGGGAAACAGGCGTGAGTCTATGAGTCTATAGGAAGCATGGTTCACCGACGAACGGTAATACGAAAAACTATTAGTCGATACCATTATTTAGCGACAGCACGTTTCGACGAATAATGCTACAAAGAATGAATGGTTGGCCGATACCAAGATTTGCCGATGTCATGGTTTGCCGCAACACGCTTGAACTAAATAATCCTTTACTGATAGCAATTTGCATCGAAAGCACCTTTTTATGTGTAGGTACCTAATAGGTTATGTTAGGTTTTCTTGTGACTCCGCACTCGAAAATAGGAGCCCTGCGAAGCAGGGCTCCATCTACTTACCTTATTGGGCGACTAGGTAACGCTGAGAAATGAAGTAAGAAAAGTCGTAAGTGTAAGAACTTTCTAGAGAACCGAGCGTCGTCGTTTACCACGTTATTGCTTAGTTATAGTTATACCTGATATCCACTTAAAACCTATAGCCAATAACAACCACGCATGGATCTATCAAAACGTCACTATTCATACTTTAAAGGCAAGTGAGATCCATTTTCACCCATTTCCCAACGTTAGTTGACATCGTAGTCAAAAGCATGCAATCAATTAAAACCCTTACCGTAAATACGTTTTCCATTCACTGTCTTTTCTGCTTCGGTCTCTTTAATACCGCATTTACACATTCGCGCGAATAACGAGGCGAATGACGAGGCGAATAACGAACACGCATGTGTAAACACTACATTCGCTATTCGCCTCGTGATTCGATTCGTGATTCGCGTGTTCGCGTTGAGAGCGGTTTTTCGGACACGAATCAAAGGGCACGAATGGCGAACACGAACTTACCGTTTACACATTCGTCTGTATTCAGTTGACAGCTAGCGCCCGACCCAACCGGACGTGTTGTCAAAATGGAGTGGAGTGAAGCGAGAATTATAGAATTCCTTGAACTATTTAAAAAAAAAGAGCTCATTTGGAACCCAAAACATCAAAAAGATAAACGGTGCTTGGAACCGTATGTCTGCTAGTATGGGATTGCCATTAAGCACATTAAATATAAAGAAATCATACTTTGGCTAAAACAAAATTTATTATCAACAAACATAGTAAAATATATGACTGCCTCGTTGGTCTCGCGGCATAAATGTGCGCATGGGTTTGGGAGGTCTCGGGTTCGATTCCCGGGTCTGGCAAAGTGTTATTTTGTTTTTTACGTTAGGAAATTCTCAGTAGCAACACGGAGTCTGGTAATGTGCCCGGTACGGCAATAGGCCCGCCCCCTATTACGTGGGACCTAAAAATTCATGGCGAAATGTGGGTGTAATATTTCACCTCTGCCTACCCCTTCGGGGATACAGGCGTGAGTCTATAAATAAAATTAAAAAAAATAATTATTTATATGAGTAATTCTCAAAGTAATTTAATAATTTACATGCTCAAAAAAGAAATCGTCTGTTACGATAGCTTTTTTTTACTTTTTTACGCAGGATATCTAAATAATTATATAATTTCATTAAATGTAGCGCGCACGCAGCGCTTATTTTGACGTCCTCCATGTTCGTGTGCGAATTTCAAATGATTCACTCCACGAATGTGTGAACAGTAGTTCGCGACAGCATTCGTATACGAATGTTTCGACGAATATTCGTGGAGTGTCGAGGCGAATAACGAACACGCATGTGTAAATGCGGTATAAGGATTGTATGTAACGTGAGAGATGTGTTCAATGTACCAGTATTATGGTACATTGTTGCGTTGCGTTTGTAGGTATTATAGTAAGTAGATATTCTTTATATGCTACAATTTTACTAACATGTATGCTTTTTATTAATGTTTAAATCAAGATTGTGCATTTTTATTAATAGAAAACCAAAATAAATAAACTACAAAGTAGAAAGGACTTATCGTTTAAATATTTAGGAATCTTTGCAATCGTTCAGCATAAGCCGCAAATATTTTTGATCCCCATAGAATGTTGTGTCGTCTGGGGATCAAACCCTCAATGTTCGGTTTGGTGTTTACTAGCAACGAGGATGGGGTGCGCTGGTTAATCCAATCACACCGTTCACTGTTTGACTAAACTTATATAAAATCTAAATTGCCAACAAAATCTTAATAACCTTTTCTTAAAATATCCAAAACATCTACTACACATCGCTTATAAATTTTTCACGACAGGAAATTCTAACAGCACTTCCTCGCCCAGAAAATCCGAAATGGTCGCGAACATAAGTAAGGAGAATAAAGGAGCTAATCCTAGAATAAACAAATCTCCTAAAACTGCAAGCTACCGTAAAATAAAATCCTTCACGACATTATCTACTATCCCTACATCGTCACATAAAACATAAAAAAGGTGTTACATTTCGGCGAGTCAGCCACATTTTTCGCCCCACTTGTTATCAGAGGAGTCTCGTTAAAAACTTTGCCTTTACGTGACGCAACTTACTTCATTATCTCGCCCCGTTCACAAAACTGTCCAAACTAAAATAATCGCAAAAAGACGCGCGTATGACGTACTTCGGGGATAAAGGAAGTTGGTGACAGTTATAATGTCTTCTCCTTATATTTGCTAGATAGACTGATACCCTTATTAAAACTGTGATATACTCTGCAGATACGTTTCAAATAAAATGTATTTAGTAACTTTAACTAGGGCTGAAAATAATCTAAGTCTGAAATGAGATCTTTAGACAATCAAGTAAACTTGCTTAATTAAGTAAAGACCTGCAATCATAAGTATTATATAATCTAATTGACCTCTCTTCCATTCTGGATAACGCCTATATCTATGATGACCAATCATCTGACCTTGGATCATCATCGATACCACAAAATCCAGCACAAAAACTTCTATGCACCGTTGTAGATGTCAGTTCCATATTAAAGTGATATGTGCTGCTGTTCAGCTGAGTGACAATTCTTAATTGCAAGTACATAGCTGTGAATTATATGTATATTATATGACTTTACTTACAAAACAATCCCAATAAAAGTAAACAGTACCTACGCGTTATTGCAATTCAGTAGCCGTGAACAGTATAGTAGTAGTCTCACTAGATTTGACAGTACATTTGCTTTTTCCACATCCTACAACTAATATCTATACACATAAATAAAATTGGAGTGTCTGTTTGTAATCTAATACTAATATAAAAGCTGAAGAGATTGTTTGTTTGGTTGAACGTGCTAATCTCAGGAAGTACCGGTACGATTTTAAAGATTACTTCAGTGTTAAACAGGTCATTTATCGAGGAAGGCTATATAACATAACCAGTGATCGGAGTAGGTAGATTGAAATGACGTCATTGATCCGAAACGTATATATTAATAATAATAATAATAAATAAATAAAATTTCTTAATTCTCATACATCACAAAAAATATACATACAGTTCTTAAAAAGTAATTTAGGTAAAATAATGAGGTGCCTGTACTAGGGTAAACCTGTGCCACAGGCGTAAAAGGCACTTACAGTAAGTGATTTTGATCTGAGTTATGAATTCATCACAATATTTATCATAAACATATTAAACGTAATGTCTCTAAATAAAAATATACCTACTTAAAATTAATATGAAACCTATAATTATTTGACCACAGTCAGCAGTTCTTCAGTCTGATCATATTTCAATGTTTGTAAATACTGATAGACGCATTGTTTCGATCTTACATAACTTAGGTCATAAATAGATGTTTCTTTGTTTATTTTGTTATAAAGATAGGGACCCAGAAATGTGAAAAATCTATGAGTAAAGACAAACTTTGATTCAGAGCTTGAACTACAGACAATATCTTTCCGTCTCTTGGTGTTAGTAAGGTTGGCGTTGTACGTAAGCGCAGTGTGTTGTTTTAGTACAGTGTACAATATAAACAGTTGACGAACCGTTAGCACTTTGCATGATTCATACAGAAGGCTAGTAGAAAATCGGTAAGGTCGGCGTGTGGCCACTTTAAGAAGGGCTCTTTGCGCTCGCTCTATAGAGAGCATTAAAGATTTTCCTATACCTCCCCACGAGGTAATGCAGTATTGGATTATGGACTGACACAATGCCTTGTACATCTGTATAGTGAGGTTATGGTCTAAAATAAAGCGTAGTTTTTTAAATACAAATAAAAGTTTTCGTAGCCTAGACGTTAAAGCGGCGATATGTTGTTAATAGGAAAGGGTTTCGTCCAATATAACCCCTAAATACTTAATATTAGAAGTGCTATTAATTTCCGGACAGGTGCAAATATTGTTTGAGTTAAGATAACAGTTATGTGCATATAAGTGAAAAGAATTATTATGTGCTTGGGGGTTACGCATACAAAATTGAACGAATTTAGTCTTATCAGTATTTAAGGTTAGTAGATTATGTTTAAGCCAATTATTTACTAAGTTAAACCCTTGTTGTGCATACTTCTGAGCTTCCGTAATAGTGTTTGCTGAGAAAATAAGCGCAGTGTCGTCAGCATACGTAACAATAGTGCCATGATGTAGGTTTAGGTTACAGAGATCATTTATATATACTAGAAAGAGTGTTCCTCCGAGCACACTTTCTTGAGGAATGCCGAATTGGGTTAATAGTAATTCGGAACTGATGACGTTGTCTATTTTGACACATTGATACCTATCTCGTAAGTAGTCTTGAAACAGTTTTAACTGTGTGCCTCTTATTCCTAAGGCCTCCAATTTGTTAAGAAGCAGTGGGATTGATACAGTGTCAAATGCTTTTGCCAGGTCTAGGAAGATGCCAATCACCTGTTGACTTTGCCCAAGTTCCTCGGAAATATAATTAGTCAAGGTGTGTACTGCATCTGCTGCGGATAACTTTGATCTGAAGCCGAATTGCTTGTGGGAGAAGAGGGAGTTATTTTCAAGATATGAAACTAATCTTTTGTTTATAATTTTCTCGAGTACTTTAGATATCGAAGGTAGTAGTGAGATTGGCCTGTAATTAGTTACCAGATCCTTTTGCCCTGATTTGTGTATGGGAATGACTACTGCCTTTTTGAGGCATTTGGGGAAGATTCCTTCGGACAGGCAAATTCGAAAAATGTGAGTTAATGGAGGTATCAGTATGTGCCTAAAGGTTTTCAGTATTGCAGTGCTAATACCGTCCCACCCTGCAGCTGAGCTATGTCTTAGTGATAGGATAATTTGTTCTACTTCACATTCATTCGGTTCTAGTAAAACAAACGACTTACCACTACTATTATATGTCGGCACGATAGAAGTTACATTTTTTGGATTATTGTTAGATGTGCTTTGAATTTGTTCAGCCAAATTTACACCAATGTTAGCAAAAAAGCTATTGACTTTATCAGCGGCAGATAGTGGGGTACGATCTGTATATAATAACCTTGTATCGCACTTATTTTGCTTCGATATATATGTAACAGACTTAACGTACTTCCACAGTCGCTTAGTGTAATTTCCGGCTTCTGATATTTGAGATTTGTCATACTCGATTTTTGTTCTTCTTAGGATACTATTGCAGAAGTTTCTATATCGTTTATAGATTGTTTGTAACGTTAAATTATTTAGGTTTTGCTTAGCTCTTTTATGTAGTTTATCACGATGCCGGATGCACTTAATAAGGCCTGGTGTTATCCACGGTTTAATATTATAATTTTTGTTACTCAAATTAATAAAATTGGTGTTTCCTAAAATAGCTGTTTGTATGTTGCTAATAACATAAGACATAGAAGTGGTAGCATCAGCAGAATTGTAAACTGGGCCAAAGTCAATATTGCATAAATCACGTTCTAGGTTAGTCATATTAAGTTTTGACCTTTGTCGCGGACGCGAATGATGCTTAGAAAGCATTAATTCAAGCGTAAACAAAATCGCGCAATGGTCTGTTATTGTTGAGTTAGTAACAAGTGTTAAACACGGAAGCCTAGTTTTGAGCATGACGTGATCTAAACATGACCCACTTTGATGTGTTGGAAATGTGTGAGTAGGCAAAATCCCATGATATGCACAAAGGTTCAGATAATCTTGGGTTCCAGCATCACAATTTTCAGATTTGATATTAATATTTAAGTCGCCAATTATAATAATACTAGGAGACGCCAGCAGCTACGCCTGCATTTTTTTAATCCCGTGGGAATTTCGGGAAATCCCTTCTTAGTGCACCTCTACGGTCCCCGAGGAACATACATGCCAAATTTCAGCTTCCTGCGCCTAATTGTTTCGGCTGTAGCGTGTCTGTCAGTCAGTCAGTAACGCAAGGATTTTATATATTAAGATTAGGTATGGAAAATAGGCTCTGTAAAATATTATCTAATGCGTTATTAAATACTTCTAAATTTCTAAAGGAAGGAGACCTGTAAATAGCTATTATTGCGATCTCCGAACCGATTTTAATAATAAGGCAGTTGCATTCTTGGATAGGTGGCTCTTCGACAGTAAGGTGCAAACCTTTTTTTGTGTATACCACAATGCCATCGTTCTGGTTTAAAGATAATTTTGTGTCGTAAGCATTATAGCCTGGTAATGTTGGTATGTTCTTATTTCTGTTTGAAAGCCACCTTTCCGTGAGGATTATTATATCACACTCGGTATTAAGCCTTTGTAAGAAAACGCCTAGACTATCTATGTTTTTATATATACTGCGGATATTTTGAGTTAATATGGTTATTGGGTTGTTGAAATCGGCAAGATAATGTCTGCAATTTTCAGTATCGCATATTTTAGACGTGAAAACTAAACTGTCATCTATATCTTTAATTAATTGATTAGCCATATGTTATAATAAAAGTAAATATGAATTAAAACTTATATACTCTTACAAGCTAGCTCAAGACTAATATGTTAATAGGCGACGCTCTTAGGCGCCCTCATTATAATCTATGGAATTGATATACCTCGATTCTGCAATTTTCTTCGCTGGGCATTCGAGGTCACCAGTTTTGTGGTTACTTGGTTTTTTAAAACGCAAGCATGTCGCACATTTAGGCGTCTCGTCTTTCTTGTTGCAATCCTTGGTCTCATGTCCTTCACCGCAATGTCCACACGTCTGATTGGTCTCGCGGCAAGTCTTCGCCGCATGTCCATATTGTTGGCATTTGAAGCACCTTGTCACAAGGGTAAAGTCGCGAACGGGGCAGGACGTCCAGTTGATAAAGACTCTAGCCTGGTTTATGAGGACTTTCCTAATGTTGGCAGGTACTTCTATAACAAAGTTACATGTCGATGCGTCTCTTTTACCTGATTTGTGGCTCAACTTAATGCTAGATAAGAAGGACTCACGTGACAAATTAGGTATTTTATCGGTCAAGTTCTGTTCAAAAATGCAGTCATAGACATCTTGGTCACCAAGGGCCGTCGGAACACCAACAACTACTATCCTAGGTCTTCTTTTGTGGGGGTCTTCTACCTTCAATCCCGAACTACTAAGTTGAGTTGAACGCCGGAGTTTTTCGATGTCATCCTTTGACTCGGTGCTGATAATAATGCCTCCGTTCCTGGTTTTCCGCAATCCCCTCACGTGCAGTTTCATTTGCTCCGGACATATTTTCTTTTGGACGAGTGTTTTGGTGTCGTCGCTAGATTTCTCCTTGTCATTAGGATAAATTGCAATCGAACTTAGATTTGAAGGTCGCAGGTGACTGGATTTATTGGTCTTAACTACATCGGCAAAGGAAATATTTTGGGCTGCAGGTTTTGAGCAAGATTCTTGTATTGTCTCCGTAATCGACTTTTTAAAGTCATCAAGACGAACGGCAAGGTCTTCTCTCTCTTTTCTAGCGTCTAGAGATGTTTTAATCATGATGGCCCTTTCTTTTAGTGACTGGTAGTGCACAGCCATCTGGGAAACACCCTTTCCAACTTTTCGCGCCAGAGCATTGATGTTTAATTTTTGCTCTGTGTTCAGCTTACCGTCAGCGGCAATCTGGCACACTTCATTTAGGGCTACTTCGATGGTCGACATCCAAAAATTGATGTCGTTAGAGGTGAGGACCTGTAATTTATCCTCGGCGGCATGTTCTTGTGGCTGAGGAGTGCTTGGAGGACTGCGACACGTCTTTGTGCTTCGGTTGAAAGGGCTATTTTCAAGGTTAGCCATATTTGATGTCGCTCACTTGTGAATCATAGTTTTTTTGCACACTTCACTTAAAGTTATATCGGTACTAGGTCACGTAATTAATAAATGTATTTAAACATGTAAATATAAATATTGCAACTGAGACACGTCTACTTTGTCTGAACTGCGAAAATATTATCTATTATTATTGAACTGCGAAAATATTATCGTATATTAATATGGACATTCCTCCGGAAATGGATGATTATTAAAAAATAAACGGAACTTAGGTAGGAATTGTATTCTGCCAGGGTTGCGGAATTTACGAAGAGTTACCGCAGCCCTGGAACGCAAAGGTCACTTGATGAAACACGGGTGGGTTTTAGTCAGTAAGAATCTGACACTCAGGAAAAATAAATGTAATATGTACATATTTAACAATAAACCATGTTGATTTTTACTCTTTTTATTTATTCTATCCTTGTAAATTACCAAGACCACTATAAAAATATTGAAATTTGTAAAAGTGCAACAATTTATAAAAAGTTATGGCCGTATAAAAGGCTAAAAATAAAAAATATTAAAGCTTCGATCGGAATTCGATTGTTTTTTATTATTCAACAGATAAGTAAATAACGAATTATTTTGTTTTGATACCTTTCTTTAAATTTTGAATTGAGTAGTAATAATATCACTACCAACATTAACAATATTTAATTGAATTCGGCAATACCGGAATTACTTTTCGAAAAAAATGGCTTATCCATGTTATTCTTTCTGTGTGTATTTATGATACAAGTACCAAAAATCAATCTACCTACTCCGATCATTGAACATCACGCTATGAGCCACGGTAGCGGAGCAGTAGCCTTAAATAACGCGGGTGTAACCGCGGGCATCATCTAGTATTAAAATAACCGCTTTTTACTAAGTGCATATGGATGTATACACGGTACATATACCGAAACGACATTTTTTACAATTTTTGTCTGTCTGTCTGTCTGTTTGTTCTCGCTAATCGCTGGAACGGCTGGACCGATTTTGACGGGACTCTCACTGGCAGATAGCTGACGTACCAAAGAGTAACTTAAGCTATAAATTAACCGGATTCGCGAAGTAGCTCCCTCAGGACGCGGGTGAAACCGCGGGCAACAGCTAGTTCCAAATATAAACACTAAAATAGAGGTCATAGTCCGATATGAATATTTTGGTTAATATTCAGTGAGATTTCAAACAGGCGTAACGAACATTTTGATTTATGGTCTAAATTCTGCTAAGGAAATTGAGTTTAAAGTTGGTGAAACGAGCAGATTCGTAGAGGGTCTACCCGTGTCAAGCATACTTCCTTAACTATACTTATACTTCGTTAACTATACAATTTTACCACGCCGAATGTATCCTCGTATATTCGTCACCAAGCAAATTATTTGTATAAGAAATGTCTGAATCTCGATCGGGTATGGTAATAAATGTAGCGAAAGCAAGTAGCTCATCTTGTCAAATGTGTCGTATATTTTCAAAGTATTATGTAGATGTTAGTTTTCGTTGCTAACATTACAAGAGAAAATATATTGTAATGTCAGCAACGAAAACTTGTTTTTAATAACAGCAAAAGCGGGAATGCTGTTACAGTTGGAAGAAAATTACGCCATTAAAGTATAAAAGCTGTGTGCGTTATTAATTATCCTGCTATTGCTGCTGCTATATTATGCCCCGTGCATCGTCGCGCACGTTAAGCCGTCGGTCCCGGCTGTCATAAAGATAATTGACGGTCTTTATGGGGAGTAGGTACCCCTGTCTAAACTGGCACTTATCCAAACCATGGCATATCGCTATCTCTCTGGGTTACGGAGGTCAGACAGCAGTCTATGGGAAAGATAATATTCTGGCTGCGAACGATCATGTCAAACACTGGTTTCGTCCCTATTTGTCCCTATTGGTCGTCTATTCCAGCTGTCATGAAGATCTGTAGATATCGCGACTGGTACTGAAGTCAATCATATAATATGGTTATACATTTGAGTTACGTAGTTCTGACGGCAGATACTCAATGGTCAAACCTATATTCTGTTAAATCTGGTTAAACTGGAACGTCGACGTTCCTAGGTGAAATTTGGATGATGTATCTAAATTTGCTAGATACAGTTGTTTCTTTTCATAGCACGTAGGGCATTATCTGGGGGCAAGGCAGTGCCCCCACCAAGTCGAGCAAAAAAGTGGCACGGCCGTACCATCCTTTTCTCGAAGCAATTCAGGCCATTTTTGACCCCCTATAACTTCGTTGTGGATAAAACTAGAAGCCTGATTGTTTAGTAACCATGCAGGCATTGTATAAAGATGATGTATTTAAAATTTCATTCAAATTGAACCAGTTGTTTAAGAATTATAACGAGTCAAAATTCTTAATTTTGTCACTCACTGATCGATCATCAAAAGTCTAAGGCACTTCTAGCAAACATAGAAGCTTCAAATTTAGGAAACAATTAGTGTTAAGTGTATGAACCAAGGAAAAACTGAAATATATTTCAATTTCGGTCCAGTTTTCGAGATACATCAACTGCATAAATAACTTTGTAATCCCATATGAATATAAAGGATTACAAAATTACATTTGCAGTTAGAGCTTTACTTAAGAAAATTCGTTGTTGGTGTACAAGAAGTAGAAGGTACTGGAAAGGACAAAAGTAAGACCATCAAAAAGAAATGAGATCCCATAAAAACAATACTTGTCAAAAATACCAAGTCTCGCGACCGTAAAAAGGTGTGAGATCCAAGTAATACCAAGTCGGTTAATTAAAAATCTTTAATGTTTTAAATTACATGGATCTCACACCTTTTTACGGTCGCGAGACTTGGTATTTTTGACAAGTATTGTTTTTATGGGATTTTATTTGTCGACTCAAATACTAATGCACCAAAGATATAGTAACTTAATTATACAAACTCGAAGTAACTTAAGTATGTCTTAAAATTCAAATAAGCATAAAGATATATACAAGAACCGAAAAATTAAAATAAATTTTGAAGGCTTCATGAAAGTTAGTCGCATAGCAGTCAATTGGAAGCATGCCCAGAAAACTGGCAGCATTGCCTCGTTGACTAGCTATGCCCAAATACGTGCCAGCCCTCTAGTCACCCGAGGCGTCGATCAGTCTCTTTGCGAGATCTAAAAAGCTTGATCAAAGCAAGTAGACGCTAGAACACGAGTATCTTGATACCTATCAAGTAGTGACTGGAATATGACCTGATAGTTCTCAGCACTGGGTATGACACCTGCGAATACGGACTGGGCCTTCGGTGACAGCTTACCTATTAAATAGTATAACCTGTCAGCATCTGTTAGAGAACCATTATCGTGCACTGTAGACTTAAAACTCGCATAGAATAACGGCCAATTTCGTATATCTCCATCAAATGACATAAGCTCAATTGGCGGTAATCTCGGCGCTCGAACCGCCGGTAAGGCAGAAACGGGCTGCGCGGAACACCTACCCTCCAATTGTGATTGTATGCGCTTGATGATACAATAAATATCTTCGAATGAGGTGTACGCCTGATAATTCGGCTGTTCATCAGGATTAATAGAAAGCAATCTTGCGTTATAATCGTCTAACAACTTATGAAAATCTGTTCGAATACTATCTACTGTCATACAATAACTAAGAAATTATTCCCTATTAATATCGGAAGTAGCGGCAGTTTTTGAGCGCTTGTAAATGTTTTGAATACGCTCAAATAAAATATTACGTTTAGCTTCCAAGATTGTCAGCTCTGTTTGTTCCGACATGCATGGCTTCTTTTGTTGCGCCATGTTTACGTATGTATAAGCTAATAAGACCGAATCAAAATAAGAATACCTAAAGTACCTATTATTTTACCTAAGTAGGTGTTTATGCGGTAGTTATTCGTAAGTAGGCAACAACTTTAAGGCGGTGGAATTAAAAGGTGCTTGAAATATGGAATTTACAAGACAACTATGATAGTTCCAGTAATAATAATTGGGTTAGTAGGTAGCTACATAAAAGTATATTACCTACGGAAGCGTGCAAAAATAACCACGTAATGGGTATGTAAATGGACTAGGAGTATAGCTAGGTGCTATAACTACATAGATAGGTACTTCTAGAAGATACCTACCCGATATAAACGAGAGGTTACGTATAAACCTAAATTAATCCGGCTTCGTACGGACCAAAAAAATGGTTCGGCGCTGCACCGACCCGTATGTACTAGGCGATTTGGTGATATGGAAAAATTATTAATATAGTGGACTGTATTAAGAATGGCTGGTAAATCGCCCAGTATCTCCATGTGTGGGTTATAGGGAGGAATAGGAGGCGGAGGTATGGGAGCAGAGCACGTGTTCGGCGCGGCGCGGGGCGGCGTAGGGACGCAACCGATCAGTGTGACGATTGATCCTTGACTGGCTCGCAGCGTCTGTCGTTCTGCGTTGAATTCTGCGACCAATTACAGCAAAGCGTGCCGTTTGGAAGTGAAGGAATGAAAGGATCGCTCGTATTTGACACTGCGGTATGCAAGGAAATTTATTAGCAAGGTGTTGACATAATTAATTATTAATAGAAAGACAGATGGCGCTACCAGCAAAGTTTTGTGGAAGTACTTAGGTACATCTATGCCAAGCACTCTATCGAATCTCAACATCGGACCATATTTATCAAATAGTTTATGCAATTTGGTAATCCTTTTTTATTTGAAATTTCTTCCTACACTTGTATTTAAGAAAGGTTGATTGTAGTAGCCCACGCGATAGCTAGAGCTAACAAAAATATTTTGCTCTAGGCAGGCATCTAGACATGAATATGATATAGGTAATTAATTCAAATCATGTACCTATACAAAAACCTGAAATCATACGTCTTGTTATACCTAAGCTAGGACGACTAATAATAATTAGTAGGAAGGATTAAACTAATGTAAGAAAGTCAGCTGTAAGCCCACACTCTTAGCCTTTAGTGTCCCAAGGGTGACTAGAAATTTGATGTAACAACTTTCTATATCATTATTAATTGTTAAATCACAATTCTACAAACACAAAAATACTATTTCTTTTTGCCTGATTCGCTTTGAACAATCGTCATCATCATATTAATATTTATAATATTTCGCGTTATTAATTTAATATTAAGATGAAATACTTTTATTTGCTTTAATATTTTTAAACTACGAATTCTGCAAACAGAAAGTAAGTTAAAATTATTTTCCGGAATCAATTTGACCAATCGTCTTATTTATAGTTCTAAAATCTATTAACAGATGGCTCAGTTCGATTTAAATTTGAGGTATGGTTTCGTTCACATGACGCTCGCTGTTTCGCCACTGCTGAATATAGGCCTCTCCACTGATGTGGTTAGGTTTCATCATCATTATAATTTTTGAAAAAGCATTCCGACTGGAAGGTCGTATGCTTTTATTATACCTTATAAGTCTGAAGTAGAGTTAATTCACCTTGTGCGCGATGACCGCGCCGCCTGTTGACGCTACTTGGGACTTCGAGCGATAGTGCCTGTCAGTTATTGGTGGCAATCATGAGGCAGACGTATTTTGTAGATAGCCCGCTTGTTTTTCAGTGAAATTAATTAATCGCTGAAGGAAGTATATATGAACTACGTAATAAAAAAAGATGCTGTTTCGTGCTGAATTTCCATCAATGAAGTACAAAATCGACCTAGATAGGCGAATTTTGTACAAAGGTTTTATACCTGTTCAGTTTTAATTTGTTCATATGTTCTACTAGAAAATGCCCGCCGGAGTGTTGCCATGACCTTCTTTCCGTTTTGTTAAAGATACTGATTTGTTAATGTTCTTTACTGGCTATTTTCTACCGATACAAATATTTGTTTTTTTTGTTTTTATAGTCTCACGACTTTATCCCCGAAGGGGAAGGCAGAGGTGTAATATCACACCCACATTTCACCATGAATTTTTAGGTGCCGCGTAATAGCGGGCGAGCCTATTGCCGCTACCGGGCACGTCACCGGACGTCGTGCTGCTATTGAGAATTTGAAAAAAATCAGTTACACTTTTGCCCAACCGAGGTCCCGAACCTCCGATCAGACGCATACGCTATCCACTGGACCACGGAAGTAGCCTAAATATTTAGTATGTTTTTCAAAACCTGCCTGAACTTTGGATTCAGAATCTGAGATTCACCTGTAGATATAATCAGCTGAAGATAGAAGGAATCTTAGTTCCTAGAACAAAAATACAGCATAAAATACAATTTATTGAGATCCAATATTGAAGACTTCTTTGCAAGTCTACATAAATCAATGTTTGTCATGAAGCCTTTAGAGCGCTTGCAGAGGGACAACACTCTCGCGACCCTCTCTTATTATGCTAAGGGCTCTCGAAAAATAGCTAGCTGGATGACAATAATACTGTTCATATTTGAATAAACCTAGCTGAGTAAATAATACGCTGATTAATGGTTTTATAGGCCACGTCGCCATTTACACCAAGTGATGTATTTTAAGTTACCACAGGCATTACAAGCCTTTTCAAGTTTTTTCAAGCCTTTGATTTTACAAAATGGCTCTTAATTTTAGATAATTTCTAGTGAATATCTTTTAAAAAACACTGCAGTCTATAAAGTTTGCGTTATGTTGCACTTCACGCAATATTTAAAACAATTTTTACTGAAAAAAAAAACAGATGATAAGTTCCTTGCGTTTAGGTTCTTCAATACATTGACGATCAACGACGTGTGAAAAATATCAACCTGTTGCCTCATATTCACGTAACACATGATATCTTAGGTTTAACCACCTAAAAGATATCTAAGGTTCAGATATAAGCTTAATCAAACGTACCTAGGTAATAAGAGTGGGATGTAATACGATAAATCGGTTGTAAGTACTAGCTCGATGCCCAAAATAACGTAATTTATCCGTACGATATAGGGTTATGTGCACCTGAGTGGAATTCGTTATTGATATTGGCGTGCAAATATTATATTTGGGGAGTGTATTATCGTTAGGGACCATTTGGTTAGAGAAACTGTTGCATATTTTATAATAATTTACTAGTGGAAGCTACGCTCACATATACTTTTTTTTAAATTAAACCCATTCTGCCCGATCTTGTGTGAGAATTTCGGCAATTCTTCTTAGTGCACCCCTTCGATCTTCTCAGATCCCTTTTTAGATCTCGCAAAGAGACTGATCGACGCCTCGGGTGACTAGAGGGCTGGCACGTATTTGGGCATAGCTAGTCAACGAGGCTATGCTGCCAGTTTTCTGGGCATGCTTCCAATTGACTGCTATGCGACTAACTTTCATGAAGCCTTCAAAATGTATTTTAATTTTTCGGTTCTTGTATATATCTTTATGCTTATTTGAATTTTAAAACATACTTAAGTTACTTCGAGTTTGTATAATTAAGTAACTATATCTTTGGTGCATTAGTATTTGAGTCGACAAATAAAATCCCATAAAAACAATACTTGTCAAAAATACCAAGTCTCGCGACCGTAAAAAGGTGTGAGATCCAAGTAATACCAAGTCGGTTAATTAAAAATCTTTAATGTTTTAAATTACATGGATCTCACACCTTTTTACGGTCGCGAGACTTGGTATTTTTGACAAGTATTGTTTTTATGGGATTTTATTTGTCGACTCAAATACTAATGCACCAAAGATATAGTAACTTAAATATACAAACTCGAAGTAACTTAAGTATGTCTTAAAATTCAAATAAGCATAAAGATATATACAAGAACCGAAAAATTAAAATAAATTTTGAAGGCTTCATGAAAGTTAGTCGCATAGCAGTCAATTGGAAGCATGCCCAGAAAACTGGCAGCATTGCCTCGTTGACTAGCTATGCCCAAATACGTGCCAGCCCTCTAGTCACCCGAGGCGTCGATCAGTCTCTTTGCGAGATCTAAAAAGGGATCTGAGAAGATCGAATGGGTGCACTAAGAAGAATTGCCGAAATTCTCACACAAGATCGGGCAGAATGGGTTTAATTTAAAAAAAAGTATATGTGAGCGTAGCTTCCACTAGTAAATTATTATAAAATATGCAACAGTTTCTCTAACCAAATGGTCCCTAACGATAATACACTCCCCAAATATAATATTTGCACGCCAATATCAACAACGAATTCCACTCAGGTGCACATAACCCTATATCGTACGGATAAATTACGTTATTTTGGGCATCGAGCTAGTACTTACAACCGATTTATCGTATTACATCCCACTCTTATTACCTAGGTACGTTTGATTAAGCTTATATCTGAACCTTAGATATCTTTTAGGTGGTTAAACCTAAGATATCATGTGTTACGTGAATATGAGGCAACAGGTTGATATTTTTCACACGTCGTTGATCGTCAATGTATTGAAGAACCTAAACGCAAGGAACTTATCATCTGTTTTTTTTTTCAGTAAAAATTGTTTTAAATATTGCGTGAAGTGCAACATAACGCAAACTTTATAGACTGCAGTGTTTTTTAAAAGATATTCACTAGAAATTATCTAAAATTAAGAGCCATTTTGTAAAATCAAAGGCTTGAAAAAACTTGAAAAGGCTTGTAATGCCTGTGGTAACTTAACATACATCACTTGGTGTAAATGGCGACGTGGCCTATAAAACCATTAATCAGCGTATTATTTACTCAGCTAGGTTTATTCAAATATGAACAGTATTATTGTCATCCAGCTAGCTATTTTTCGAGAGCCCTTAGCATAATAAGAGAGGGTCGCGAGAGTGTTGTCCCTCTGCAAGCGCTCTAAAGGCTTCATGACAAACATTGATTTATGTAGACTTGCAAAGAAGTCTTCAATATTGGATCTCAATAAATTGTATTTTATGCTGTATTTTTGTTCTAGGAACTAAGATTCCTTCTATCTTCAGCTGATTATATCTACAGGTGAATCTCATATTCTGAATCCAAAGTTCAGGCAGGTTTTGAAAAACATACTAAATATTTAGGCTACTTCCGTGGTCCAGTGGATAGCGTATGCGTCTGATCGGAGGTTCGGGACCTCGGTTGGGCAAAAGTGTAACTGATTTTTTTCAAATTCTCAATAGCAGCACGACGTCCGGTGACGTGCCCGGTAGCGGCAATAGGCTCGCCCCCTATTACGCGGCACCTAAAAATTAATGGTGAAATGTGGGTGTGATATTACACCTCTGCCTTCCCCTTCGGGGATAAAGTCGTGAGACTATAAAAACAAAAAAAACAAATATTTGTATCGGTAAAAAATAGCCAGTAAAGAACATTAACAAATCACTATCTTTAACAAAACGGAAAGAAGGTCATGGCAACACTCCGGCGGGCATTTTCTAGTAGATCATATGAACAAATTAAAACTGAAGAGGTATAAAACCTTTGTACAAAATTCGCCTATCTAGGTCGATTTTGTACTTCATTGATGGAAATTCAGCACGAAACAGCATCTTTTTTTATTACGTAGTTCATATATACTTCCTTCAGCGATTAATTAATTTCACTGAAAAACAAGCGGGCTATCTACAAAATACGTCTGCCTCATGATTGCCACCAATAACTGACAGGCACTATCGCTCGAAGTCCCAAGTAGCGTCAACAGGCGGCGGGGTCATCGCGCACAAGGTGAATTAACTCTACTTCAGACTTATAAGGTATAATAAAAGCATACGACCTTCCAGTCGGAATGCTTTTTCAAAAATTATAATGATGATGAAACCTAACCACATCAGTGGAGAGGCCTATACTCAGCAGTGGCGAAACAGCGCGCGTCGTGTGAACGAAACCATACCTCGAATTTAAATCGAACTGAGCCATCTGTTAATAGATTTTAGAACTATAAATAAGACGATTGGTCAAATTGATTCCGGAAAATAATTTTAACTTACTTTCTGTTTGCAGAATTCGTAGTTTAAAAATATTAAAGCAAATAAAAGTATTTCATCTTTATATTAAATTAATAACGCGAAATATTATAAATATTAATATGATGATGACGATTGTTCAAAGCGAATCAGGCAAAAAGAAATAGTATTTTTTTGTTTGTAGAATTGTGATTTAACAATTAATAATGATATAGAAAGTTGTTACATCAAATTTCTAGTCACCCTTGGGACACTAAAGGCTAAGAGTGTGGGTTTACAGCTGACTTTCTTACATTAGTTTAATCCTTCCTACTAATTATTATTAGTCGTCCTAGCTTAGGTATAACAAGACGTATGATTTCAGGTTTTTGTATAGGTACATGATTTGAATTAATTACCTATATCATATTCATGTCTAGATGCCTGCCTAGAGCAAAATATTTTTGTTAGCTCTAGCTATCGCGTGGGCTACTACAATCAACCTTTCTTAAATACAAGTGTAGGAAGAAATTTCAAATAAAAAAGGATTACCAAATTGCATAAACTATTTGATAAATATGGTCCGATGTTGAGATTCGATAGAGTGCTTGGCATAGATGTACCTAAGTACTTCCACAAAACTTTGCTGGTAGCGCCATCTATCTTTCTATTGATAATTAATTATGTCAACACCTTGCTAATAAATTTCCTTGCATACCGCAGTGTCAAATACGAGCGATCCTTTTATTCCTTCACTTCCAAACGGCACGCTTTGCTGTAATTGGTCGCAGAATTCAACGCAGAACGACAGACGCTGCGAGCCAGTCAAGGATCAATCATCACACTGATCGGTTGCGTCCCTACGCCGCCCCGCGCCGCGCCGAACACGTGCTCTGCTCCCATACCTCCGCCTCCTATTCCCCCCTATAATCCACACATGGAGATACTGGGCGATTTACCAGCCATTCTTAATACAGTCCACTATATTAATAATTTTTCCATATCACCAAATCGCCTAGTACATACGGGTCGGTGCAGCGCCGAACCATTTTTTTGGTCCGTACGAAGCCGGATTAATTTAGGTTTATACGTAACCTCTCGTTTATATCGGGTAGGTATCTTCTAGAAGTACCTATCTATGTAGTTATAGCACCTAGCTATACTCCTAGTCCATTTACATACCCATTACGTGGTTATTTTTGCACGCTTCCGTAGGTAATATACTTTTATGTAGCTACCTACTAACCCAATTATTATTACTGGAACTATCATAGTTGTCTTGTAAATTCCATATTTCAAGCACCTTTTAATTCCACCGCCTTAAAGTTGTTGCCTACTTACGAATAACTACCGCATAAACACCTACTTAGGTAAAATAATAGGTACTTTAGGTATTCTTATTTTGATTCGGTCTTATTAGCTTATACATACGTAAACATGGCGCAACAAAAGAAGCCATGCATGTCGGAACAAACAGAGCTGACAATCTTGGAAGCTAAACGTAATATTTTATTTGAGCGTATTCAAAACATTTACAAGCGCTCAAAAACTGCCGCTACTTCCGATATTAATAGGGAATAATTTCTTAGTTATTGTATGACAGTAGATAGTATTCGAACAGATTTTCATAAGTTGTTAGACGATTATAACGCAAGATTGCTTTCTATTAATCCTGATGAACAGCCGAATTATCAGGCGTACACCTCATTCGAAGATATTTATTGTATCATCAAGCGCATACAATCACAATTGGAGGGTAGGTGTTCCGCGCAGCCCGTTTCTGCCTTACCGGCGGTTCGAGCGCCGAGATTACCGCCAATTGAGCTTATGTCATTTGATGGAGATATACGAAATTGGCCGTTATTCTATGCGAGTTTTAAGTCTACAGTGCACGATAATGGTTCTCTAACAGATGCTGACAGGTTATACTATTTAATAGGTAAGCTGTCACCGAAGGCCCAGTCCGTATTCGCAGGTGTCATACCCAGTGCTGAGAACTATCAGGTCATATTCCAGTCACTACTTGATAGGTATCAAGATACTCGTGTTCTAGCGTCTACTTACTTTGATCAAGCTTTAAATCTTAAACTGTCCGGTGCCGCATCTGTTTCGGATTCCAGCTGTTTATAGACAACTTTGTCACCGCAGTTAGTTCCCTTAAAACTTAAAATTAAAAGATCTTCCCGACTTTATGTTTCTTCAACTCGCTTTAAAAAAGTTTGACACTGAAACAATTCGTACTTTCGAGATGACGGAATGTAATCACAAAATACCTACACTAGATAGTTTTATTTCTTTCATCAAAGATCAGTGTCGAATATTTCATAATACGCAGTCTAGTTCATCTAGCTCGTCCAATAATAATAATAGCAAAAAAAGTCGAATAAATCGCGAAATAGCAATCATAACTCGGTCCCTAATCCGCAATCTTACGTAGCATGCTCGGAATCTAATAATAATAATTCACAGAAGTGTCTGTGCAGTAATATAGTACACGACCATTTCTATAAATGTCCCGCTTTTAATAATTTAAATCCGACTGCTCGTTTCAAATGTGTAAAAGAAAACAAAGCTTGCGTTAATTGTTTAAGTATAATACATAAAACGAGTGATTGTTCTAGTAAGACAAAGTGTCGTTCATGTAATCAACAACATCACTCATTATTACATTTTGATAAAAGTTACCCGTTATCGGGCCAATCCGGTAACCTTGACCCGATTTCTATCGCGCCGCAGGTGCAGGCCGCCACGGTGGCTTCCCCCTCTGCGTCTCAGAGCGAAGTATCGTTGTGTACGACGTCCATTGCGCTGGCGGCGCACACACGCGGACAACCCTTGAGCGCTTGTTATGCTCAGCGCGATGCTAAACCGCAATGTACGACGTCCAAGACGGTTCTATTAGCAACAGCGCAAGTTATCGTTTATGATATTAATAACGAACCGCACATAGTTTGTTGTTTACTCGATAGCGCCTCACAGAGTAACTTTATTACTTCTGATTGTTTCAAACGCCTCGGACTGTGGGATAACTTTAAAAATACTAAATTAGTAGTCAAGGGGATCGGGGGTTCAGAAAAACGTTGCAAGGGTTCCGTAGTTCACGAAGATAAAACCTCTACTAAACTTCGTGTGGTTTTAGATGCTAGTTGTAGGACTACATCTGGTCAATCGATTAATAACATTTTGCATGCCGGCCCTAATCTACAGGGTGATTTATTTAACATCATAATAAAGTTTCGTCTTTTCCAAATCACTCTGTCAGCTGATTGCCGCCAAATGTTTCTCAGTATCGGCGTTTGCGAATCTGACCATAGATTTCAACAGATTTTTTATCGTTTTGACAATAAGGATCCTTTATCCGTGTATCAGTTCAATCTTGTTTGTTTTGGACTCAAGTCTAGCCCATATCACGCGTTACGAGTTGTTCGCCAGTTGATCGCTGATGAAGGCGATCACTTTCCCGCCGCAGCAGCTGTTGCTAATTCCGCTTTGTATATGGATGACAACGCCTGTAGTGTCATATCCGTTCCGCTAGCAATTTCGCTTTGTGAAGAGCTTATTCAGCTTTTCAAGCGTGGCCAGTTTGATCTTCTCAAATGGACAAGCAATTCTAAGGAGATTCTCGCACGCATACCTGATTCTCATAAAGCTTCTCCAGACATTGAGTTTGAGAAGTCTGTACCGCATAAGGTTCTCGGTTTACGCTGGGACAAATCCTGTGATAGTTTTCGGTTTGACGTCTTACCGCCAGATGATAAGTGCACCAAACGCACTATGCTGTCCACAGTGGCTCGACTATGGGACATAATGGGTTTTATGGCTTACACAATTTTGTACGCCAAGCTCTTGATCAAAGAACTTTGGTTATCAAAGTGTGAGTGGGATGAAACACCCCCTGACCATAATATTGTCGCCGCTTGGAGCCAGTTTTGTATTGAGCTTACCGCGCTCAATCAAATTACTATTCCGCGTCATCTTGGGTTGGTAGATGGATGTACCATCAACTTAATAGGTTTCGCTGATGCCAGCGAGCGTGATTACGGCGGAGTCGTATATCTGCAAGTCTGCATTGGTTCTAACTACTCGGTGCAGTTAGTTTGTGCCAAATCCAAGGTCTCGCCTATTAAAACCATCTCAGTTGCGAGACTGGAGTTGTGCGCGGCCCACAGTTTTGCCCCACTACCCTATCAATAAAATATACGCGTTTTCTGACTCCAAAGTAGTGCTCGCTTGGATTTATTCTTCTCCTCACCGCTGGCAGACTTTTGTCGCCAACCGCGTTAGTAAATTAATTGAACTTGTCCTCCTACTTGTTTCAATCACGTCGCGGGTATTGAGAACCCCGCTGATTGCCTGTCTCGTGGTGTTACTCCACTTAATCTTCTGCATCATCCATTGTGGCATCGTGGACTTTCTTGGATTTCCCATGATCCGTCAGAGTGGCCCATGCAACTCTTTGACCACAGTGCAGAGGAAGAGGATGTACCCGAACGGAAGTCTGTTTCTCATCCCGTGATTGTTGAGGTTGCGGAATCTCCGATCTATGCACTCACACTACGCATGTCATCGTGGTCTAAGTTACTCCGTGCCATCGTTTATGTCTGTAGGTTTCTTAGGCACCTACCTAATGGGACTTTTGTTTCAAGTACTGACCTTGAATTTGCAGAATATAAGTTACTACGAGCTGTACAGGCTGTTCATTTTAGTAACGACATTCAAAATTTGAAAAATAATGTACCTTGTTCTCCCACTATTTTTAGACTCAAGCCGTTTCTCGATGAGCACGGCGTCATACGCGTTGGTGGTCGTCTGTCAAAATTCGGATGAACCTTATAACTACAAGCATCCTTGCATTCTACTGCGTCATGATCATGCTGTCGACCTTCTTGTTGATTTTTATCACAAAAAGCATCTCCATGCTGGTCCAGAGTTGCTTATTTCCTTACTTAGGCATAAATATTGGGTTTTAGATGCTCGACGAATAATTCGTCACAGAATACATAAATGTAACGTCTGTTTCAAATTTTGTCCGCGTCCGATTTTCCCTCCCATGGCAGATCTTCCTAGCCAGCGCGTCAATCAGGTTGATAAAGCGTTTACACATACTGGTTGTGATTACGCAGGACCACTGCAGTCTACGCCAGTGCGTGGTCGAGGTTAGTTAGTTAGTTAGTTAGTTGGACAGGTGTTTTCCGCACTTAGCCACTTAATTGGGCCATTGTGCGTTAGCAGGGACACGGTTGTGGCCTGCTACTCATACCATGCAAGCTCCTTCCAGAAGGCCATGAGTTGACCAGTGTTGCGTATGGCTTCACTCATGGTTCTGGGGTTGTTCAGGAACCTCGTCCGTTGGTCGCTCACGCTGGTACAATGTAGGATCACATGAGCGGGTGTTTCTTCGGTCTCCATGCAGCCCCTACATAGTGGGCTGTCCGTGACGCCGATGTTGTAGAGATGCTTGTTTAGTGGACAGTGGCCGGTTATTATGCCAGTCAGATGCTTGAGTGTTTTCCTGTTGGAGTGCAACAATTTTTGCGAGAGTCATTTATCTAATTGGGGAAAGGCATCTTTAGATTTCCTACACTCTTTTAACTCTGCCCACTCTTTTTCATGTTGTTGTAGGGTTCTCTCGCGTAACCACGTTTTTAGTTGGTTGAAAGGTATCGGAACAGTTGGTTTGGGTCCCAGAGTTGTTGTGTCCGATCCTTTCCTTGCCAGTTGGTCTGCTGCGTCATTGCCCGTGGAGTCACTGTGTCCTCGTATCCACTGGAGTGTGACCCGATTCCTCGCTGCAGTTTTCTGCAGCTCTTGGTGGCACTCCATAATTAGGCCGCTGTTAAAGCAGTTGCCATCGAGAGCTTGTAGTACTGAGGCACTGTCTGTGATGATGCGTATTGACAGGTTGCTCACGTTTCTGGCCGCGATCGCCGTCGCCGCCCTTATAATCCCAACGCATTCAGCTTGGAAGATGGTGTTGAGTTTACCAAGCAATGTTGAGAGATTGATGTTCAAGTCATGGGAGAATACTCCGGCACCTGTCCCATACTTTGTTTTTGAGCCGTCTGTGTATACTCTAACTTCGTGTATACCAGAGCTATCCTTGTGCTCTTCATGCAGTTGTATGCGGTATTTTTTGTCAAAGACAAAGGTTTTAGGTATGAGGTCGCACGTTGCATCTAGCATAGGGATCTCGTTAGTTAACGTCCGTTTCAGGCGTAAATGGTTTATTCGGTCGTCTCTTCTCCAAAGCCCGAACTTATCGAGCCGGATCGCGGCGGCACCTGCTTCCTGCTGGATGATGAGGTGCAATGGTCGCAAGTCGAGAAGCACCTCCAATGCCGCCGTTGGAGTTGTTTTCATGCAGCCTGTTGTGGCCAGACAGGCGAGGCGTTGTATGCTCTGCAGCTTGCTCTTGACTGTGCTTAGTTCAGTGCGTGGCCACCACACTACTGCACCATATGTGAGCATGGGGCGTATTATGGCAGTGTAGATCTATAGGGTGATGAATGGTTTGAGACCCCATTTCTTGCCTATTATTCTCCTGCACTGCCAGAAGATTGTACATGCTTTTGTGGTTTTAGTGGTGATGTGTTTATTCCAGTTGAGCTTGTGGTCGAGTGTTATGCCCAGGTACTTGACTTCACTCGATAGGTTAAGCTCCGTGCCAAAAAGTTTTGGTTTTCTGGTCAAACGGGTGTTCCTTTTGTTAGTGAAAAGTACTAGCTCCGTTTTATTTGGGTTGACCGTCAGTTCATGGTGGTTGCACCATTGTTCCATGATCCTGATGGCTGCTTGCATCCGATAATGGATCATGTCTTCCAGTTTCCTTTGATTAGGATGGTTATATCATCTGCGTAGCCGACCGTGTAGAAGCATTTGTCATTCAGGCTTCTCAACAGATCGTCTACCACTATGTTCCAAAGCAGGGGTGATAGGACACCTCCCTGTGGGCAGCCTTTTGCTACTATCCCCCTTGTGGTGGTGTTTACCGTGAATTGAATAGCCCTTTGTTTCAGGAGTTGATCAATCCAGCCACTGACGGTTTGTTCAACTCTGAACTTGTCAAGGGCTCGGCTAATGCTGGTGAATTTAGTTTTGTCGAAGGCGCCTTCTATGTCAATGAAGGCGCCTAAGGTCATTAGTTTGTCAGATAGCGCTGTCTCTATGGTCCCCACTACGCAGTGAAGCGCTGATTCCGTTGATCTACCACTTCTGTAGGCATGTTGTTGCGGGTGTAGTGGTCTGCGTAGCAGTGCGCCTTCCCGTAGGTATCTGTCAGCGAGCCTCTCCAGCGTTTTCAGCAAGAAGGAGGTTAAACTGATCGGTCTGAACGATTTTGCTTGAGTGTAATCCGTTTTGCCTGGTTTTGGGAGAAATATGACTTTTACTTCCCTCCACCTTCGTGGTATGTAATTGTGCGCTATAGATGCTCTATATATGCTGAGTAGCTGTGGCACAATCGTTGTGCAGCCCCATTGTAGAAGTGCTGGTGTTATTTCGTCCAGGCCTGCAGATTTGTACGGCTGGAAGCTATCAATTGCCCATTTCAGCCGGTCCACGGTAACCATGTTGTTGGCTATCGTCCAGTCTGTTTGGGTCGGTGGTCTGTGTTCTGATTCTTCCCAGTCACAGTCTTCAGTCACAGTGCAACCTGGGAAGTGTGTTTCGATTAGCACTTGGCTTATTTCCATGTCTGTGATTGCGTAGGTGCCATCAGGCTTTCTGATGGAGCCTAGGGTCTTGTTGCTGTCCTGGGATAGGATCTTTTTTACCCTGGCTGCCTCGCATGTGGAGTTAATGTTGGTGCAGAAATTTCGCCAGGACTCTCCCCTGCGGAATCGTATGCGTTTCTTGTAGTGCGACTGGGCTTCTTTGTATTTGTCCCAATCTGTGTCTTTCCTTGTGTTTTTGGCCCGGTTGAAGAGTTTTCTCAGATTGCGCCTGAGCTTCTCCAGTTCCGATCGCCACCATTGGGTTTTACTACTCGTTTTCGGTAGTGTGGTGGGGCAGGCTTGTTGGTAGCTGCGTTGTATGCATTTTGTTAGTAAGTTAGTGTTGTGTTCTATGTTTGTAGTGCTTGCGGTCATGTCGTTGAAATTTGACATGGCTATTTCCTATTCGAGCAGGGTCTTGGAGCTCGCAATGTTGGTATTGCGTGGGTTGCGTTTTGGTTGTGTGACCCTTGCACTCGTATGTCATAGCAGATACGTCTGTGGTCGGCAAAGGATGGTTCGGCGGACACATGCCAGTTCGTGACAAGTTCCGCGGCCCCATCCGCTGCCAGTGTAAGGTCTACTATGGTTTGATATCTGGAGCTAACAAATGTGGGCTCTGAGCCTTTGTTGATTACCGTGTGGTCGAGGTGTTAAAGGCGTAAAGCTTGGCTATGTATTTTTACATGCTTAACGACGCGCGCTACGCATATTGAAGTTGCGACAGATTTAAGCACGGTGTCATTCCTGGCAGCCCTTAAACGATTTCTTTCACGGCGCGGCCCTATACAGTGTTTGTACACGGATAACGGCACTTGTTTCGTGGGCGCAAGCTCTTATTTACGCGACCTTTATAAGTTTCTCAGGGAAGAATATCGTACTCGTCTTCAGGAGGAACTTTCCATAAATCATATTGACTGGAAGTTTATTCCGCCAGCATCACCACATTTCGGTGGATGTTGGGAAAGCATGGTCAAAGTAATTAAAACGCATCTCTTTAAAGTTATTGGTCAACAGATCCTCTCTTACGAAGAGCTTTTAACTGTCCTTGCACAAGTCGAGGCGCTGATCAACTCGCGTCCGCTCACGGCATTGAGTAGTGACCCTGCAGAACCATCCGCGTTAAGCCCTGAACACAGTGCCATTTTCATCATTTCCGGCTCCTGAAGCAGACTCTTCAAGCTTGCTCCAGAGACATACTCTGCTGGATAAACTCGTGCAGTCGTTCTGGCGGTGCTGGCGTGCGGAATATCTCCACCAGCTTCAGGCTAGATCCAAGTGGAATAGTCCTGCATCCCCTATACAGGAGGGTACGTTGGTCGTCGTAGTACATGATAATGCTCCGCCGCTTTCATGGCCGTTAGCTATCGTGGAGAAACTGCATACTTCCAAAGACGGTACAATCCGCGTTGTCACCGTGAAAACCGCGAAGGGGAGCTACGTGCGCTCTGTTGTACGTCTCTGTCCGCTTCCAACTCCGTGAGATCTAGCCTGAAGTTGGATCTACCTCTTAGTTTAAGTATTTAGTTTGTAGTTTTCGTTATAATTGTTTCGCTAAAGTTAATTTAGATTAATTTTAATATCATATCGCTGTCTTAGCCTATCGATGGGTTATGCGGTAGTACAGCCAATATAGCTAAGTTCAATTTTATTAAGGGCAACCCTTTAGGGCCGGGGGGATATGGGAGCACCATCTATCTTTCTATTGCTAATGAATTATGTCAACACCTAGCTAATAAATTCCCTTGCATACCGCAGTGTCAAATACGAGCGATTCTTTTATCCCTTCCCTTCCAAAAGGTACGCCTCGCTGTAATTGGTCGCAGAATTCAACGACGCTGCGAGCCACTCAAGGATCAATCGTCACTCTGATCGGTTGCGTCCCTACGCCGCCCCGCGCCGCGCTGAACACGTGCAATACCGCAATATTTTACCGCTTTATACTATAAACGAGAACTAAACCGCCCGCGGGTGTAGTGGAGTGGTCTGTGTAGCTCTGCGTTGGATCCAGATGGAGTGATCAGCTTTGTGGCCCGACTCTCGAAGAACCAGGCGGCCGTCATTTTGTTAAGCCGAGAAAAAGGAGGCAAGGCGTGACCTATAAATCCCAGTAGCTATAATTTCCAACTCCTCTTCACCTTTTTCCTATTCTAGGCAATCATCAGCCATCCTTATACAGTCCACAATATTAATATTTTTCCAAATCGCCTAGTACATACGGTTCGGTGCAACGCCGAACCATTTGCAATACGCATGTCCCTCGCACAGATTACAAAAAGTATCCTCTTGTGGCGATTGATTTCGAATTTTCATGATCGTGCTCATTTCTAGATACTGCGAAGAGAAAACTTGTAACCGTCACGTTCCGGATTAATTTCACTTGAATATTACAAGGAAACCTTCAAGTATAGTAAAGGAATTAAAGTTAAAACTACAGGCCTTTTTGCTGAGTGAATAAACTTGGGATTACTTTGTATCCCGGACATGAAATGTTCGTATTTGTTTGAACGACATAAAAGTGTGCCTGGTCCAAGAATTAATAGTTTAAAAATTGCAAAAAAACATTAAATATTCTATACAGAATTCAAACAAAGAATAAGCATAAACTAGTGGGCACTAACTACCATCTACATAAAGTTCATAACTCATTTGCGGGACTCGGTATACCATTCTTCAACAAATTGCCTCTTGAAATAATGACTTTACGTCCGCACAAATTTAAAACCACTATTGGGAATTTTCTTTTACAAAGGGGTTATTACACTATTAAAGAATTTCTAGATGACAAGATATCATGGGGCCAGTTGTTTTTTTTAAATTCACTATTATTGTTCTTTTTATGAATGTGTAATATAAACACTCTTCTTAATTAGGGGTGCCTCGTGAACACTCATGATGTTTGCAGGGTTTGTATATTTCTATGATTTGTTGAATCTAGTATATCAGTATTTATCCCTTGTTCACTTGTTACCCTTATAAAATTCTTTAACCTATTGGTTGCTGATACATCTATACTACTACTGCAATCATGGTACCACAAATCGTAAGATTAATATTCTGATTTAAAAAAGAGTGGCACGTGTTTTGTAGCGGCGTCGTTGTGCTGGTTCCCGAAGAAAGAGTGTAGTGTGGAATAAAACTGCAGTGGACAGTAATACTTTGCGTTATATTCAAGAAGTACTAAATTACTGAGGTTTACAAGTACAATATAGTCGCTTGTACGGAATAAACAAGAAAGGTCGAGAGCGGCTGATCGTAATGACGTGTAACAGCTGATTGTTGATGACAGCGGTGCACGAGCTGGCGAGCCGTCCACTCGCCCCGCACCGCAGACCCCGCGGCGACGTTTCGTTATAGCTGTTGAGTGCATGTCTCAACATACTCCCCCGGTTGAAGAGTCTTCAACAGCAGTGACCGGAAGAGGGCAGATTGTGTTAAAAGCGCGCCGAATGACACCCTTGCGTGTCCGGATGTCGGCGATCCTATTGATACCATCTCTGCCAGGTAGGACATGGATGATTCGTCCTAGAAGCCACATTAGAGGAGGTAAACCTTTGTCCTTAATGACGACGAGTGTCCCTTCTTTAGGTTCACCAGACGACCGGCGCCACTTGGTTTTCTGTTGAAGCCAGAGAATGTACTCATGGGAAAACCGATGCCAAAAGTGTTGTTTCAAGTATTCTATGCGATGAAACCGTTGCAAGCTGGTGATGTTGACGTTTTCAATCTGTGGATGTGGCAACATGATTAGTGAGCGTCCAATGAGGAAGTGGGCCGGAGTCAAAGGGACCAGGTCTGTAGGATCATTGGACAAGGGAGTTAAGGGTCTCGAATTTAGTATGGCTTCAACTTGTATCAAGCATGTGGCCATCTCATCAAAAGTTAAATTTGTTAAACGCAAGACACGTCTGAGGTGGTACTTGGTAGATTTGACTGCCGATTCCCACAATCCCCCAAAATGGGGTGTGTAGGCAGGTATAAATGAAAAGTTGATACCAGCGTCAATATCATTAAAGTCTAGGTTTTGTGAAAGCAGACTAGCTAGCTCATTGAAAGCGCCAACAAAAGTAGTACCACTATCAGAGTAAATATTACGAGGCTTCCCCTTGCGAGCAAAATAATGCGATTCATGGCAGCCAAGAAGGCGTCTTTCGTGAGGTCTGACACGAGCTCGAGGTGGAGCGCTCTTGTTGCTAAGCACACAAACACACAAACAAAACACTTGATGAGTCTGCATCATCTACCCTTGCGGTCAGCTATCATGATGGGACCAGCATAATCCACCCCTGTATCTAAGAAAGGGAACTCTAAATGTAAGCGTTGCGGTGGAAGACAAGCCATGACAGGTTGGACAGTCGTAGCTTTAATCCTACAGCATTTTACGCATTGCTGGGAAACCTTTTTAGCCAAGTTTCTACCACCCACAGGGTAGTAATGGTGGCGTATCGTAGCAAGTAAGAGTTGCGGTCCAGCATGCAAAAGGCGCAGGTGATACATGTTAAATATTAGGACACAAATAATATGAGTACTAGATAAATGTATTGGATGTTTTACATTAAAATAATAAAATGAATTGTTTAATCGACCACCGAGTTACCCCGATTCCCATCTTCTCAGAGGCAGTGGGACGGGCCGCTTTGCAGCGTGGTACGAGAAAATCTCTTAAGTACGTCGTCCAATGCTGCAGAGCGTGCTCGTTTGCTGGCTGTGGGAGAGTGGGAGTCAGGGCTTTGGCTTCAGGCACTGCCATCGTCCAACATAGGTACCGTGTTGGACGATACGACCTTCCGCATTGCTTCTTGCCTTCGTTTAGGTGCGCCATGTGTTTCTCCACATCGCTGTCACTGTGGAGAGGCTGTCGACAGCCTTGGTCACCATGGTCTGTCATGTAGCAGGAGCGCAGGTCGTATTTCACGACACGCCAACCTCAATGACATACTTCGTCGGGCTCTTTTCACCGCTGGCGTTCCAGCCCAACTTGAACCTCAGGGCTTGGCACGCGACGATGGTAAGAGACCAGATGGTATGTTTTTACTGCCATGGAAGCTGGGTAGGCCTTTGGTGTGGGACGCAACATGTGTCGACACCCTTGCGCCATCTCATCTTCCTAGCACAGCGGGTTGTGCGGGCGCTGCTGCTGCTTCAGCGGAGACTCTCAAAAGGCGCAAATACATAAATCTAGTAGGGGATTATGTATTTGAGCCGTTTGGAGTTGAAACGTTGGGACCATGGGGTCCAAGTGCGAGATCTCTTTTTAGAGATCTTTCAAAGAGACTTGTTGACACCTCGCGTGACCAGAAGGCTGGCCTGTATTTGGCACAAAAGATCAGCATTGCCATACAACGTGGCAATGCTGCCAGCATTCTGGGCACGCTTCCAATTGATGGCGATGTGGAGGATTTCCATGACGCCCTTTAAATTCTACTTTTACTTTTTTTTATGTATTTCCTTTTATTTGTTAGTTATTTAAGTATAGAAATTATTGTTTTAATTTATGTGTAAATAGCCACTTAGTTATAGTTAGTTTTAACAACATTTATATTTATTATCAAATAAACATACATCGACCACCGACCCGAATCAAATTACAAGATTTATCTATGAATGGAGACAATAGTAATGTATTCTTGACAGGCAGTGGTTTATCTGAGGTTAATAATTTATATTCCTCAGAAAAGGACTCCTGTTGACTATGTCTAAGTGAGAAATGTAATGACGTAGTCTACTCAGTGTTTGTGAGTGAACCACACTCTGTAGAGTTATTTCTACCTTTATTTATAAAACGCATAATATGTGCGACCACGCGCTGTAATTTATTGAAACTAGAATACCTTTTACAAAGTAATGTAATCCAGTTGTCAACAGCATCCGTAGTATCAACATGATGAGATGTAACTATTTCTGCTAAATATGACTTATCTCCTAAATTTGACTCAAGAAAAAGAGGCCATGAAGAAGGTTCTTTGTGTAAAAACTGAGGACCTGACCACCACAAAGAAGAAGACAGTAGTTTGTCAGCTCTAAGTCCGCACGAAGCAAGGTCTGCGGGGTTTTCAAGTGAAGGAACGTAACGCCAAGTATTACCACCAACAGAATCTTGACTCTCAGAAACCCGATGACGGACAAAGGCTTTAAGCTGTATGGGTGATGCAGATAGAAATCTACGTTTAGTCATTGCATAGGAGTCGCCTAGAACATGAGGTGACTCTTTTAGAGGAATGTTTACCACAAATCGACCATCAGGGTTGCGAGTCGTGGTGTCTACGAAAAGTTGTTCGCAAGCCAGAGGGCTTGCGAACAACTTTTCGTATACTTCTGAAGAGCGCTTCAGCAGTATATTTATGTTTGGAATCTACCGAATCTAATTCCCAAAAACGTGCTAAGTCCAACTGTAAATTATCAGTATGCAGACACACATGAGGAGATGAATTCGATTGAATTAAAGCACCAGAAATAAGCCAGCCTAACTTTGACTCGAACAAAGAGGGTTTACCTAAAGTGACCGGATTCATGCCTATGATACTCCAAAATACCTCCGCACTGACTAGGATGTCGATCGAAGACGGAATGTAGTATTTAGGGTCGGCTAGACGAATGGTCGAAGGTATCTGTATGTTGCTCGTATCAACAAATGACTTTGGTATGTACGACGATACCTTAGATAGGACAAAACACACTTCATGTTGATTTCATAATCACTATTGAGTGATTTTAAGGAGATCGAACAACGTTGCGAACAACTAGAAGATTGATAATTAATACCTATTACCTTATACTTGGCATGGTAGGTAGAAATATGAAGCTTACGGACAAAGTCACTGGATACGAAGTTAGCCGTGCTCCCGTTGTCCAGCAAGACTCGAGCAGTGTGATAGCTCCCCTTTGAGTCCATCACCTGCACGAGCGCGGTGGAAAGCAAAATTATGCGAGATGAAGCAGAGTGATTAGCTGACAAGGCAATGTTTTGAGTGTTAGAGAGGTCACTATCACTATCAATATGAAGCAAGGTATTGTGCTTTTCATTGCAATATTTAAATTAATGTCCTAGCTTGCACTGTAACGCTTCGATTTTATCTCGCATTACAGTGCCGCCAATACGCCTTATATTCGTAAATTTATTTAATATTAGTCGATTTTTCGACGATAATTTAGTATTTGTGGTCATAAGATTTCCATAACTTTTAATTGTCTATGGTCTGGTTGAGTTTGCGGTCATCAGGTTGTCATGGCTGGCAACACTATTTCCCTGAATTTCGTTGGCGTTGCAACGCGTCATCCCGATAATCCATTAAATTTGGGTGGATCCCCATATTTAATGGATTTTTTCCCCAAATTTGGGTGATAGGATGTCGAGATTTAATATATAACTTGCACTGAGGAGCCATGGGACGGCTTATTGTTCTATAATTTTCACCAATATGGTAAGATTTTTCTTGTATTGAGATAATCTAGTCGGATCGTTAGATGCTGTTCTCCAATGTAATCTCGTGTATTTCGGTTTGTATTTCAGACACAATAATTATCTTAAAAATGCCTCAGGCGTTGTCATCAGTCGCTTGATTGCCTTATTTGACGATAAAACGGTGAGTTTGTAATATTTTGAATGTTAGCATAAACTCCATTTTGAATCGAAGTTTTTCTAATACGAAATTGTTTTGTTCGGTTTTCAGCGGATATCGCGTTTTTTTATACCTTCTTTAATTTTTTTACTTACTAACTGGAATAATTTTACCTCTGATGGCTGTTCGCACATCGAGGATTTGCATTCTGTGACGCCACGCGGTGAACGTGACAAACATGGATTATTTTGTAAAATTTTATTTTATACAACCTTTGAAGAACGCAGGTAACACTTTTAATTATTTGCATAATGACGCAGATTCGTTTTCAAGAATCGTTTTCAATAGCCTCGCTTTCTAAACCCTCGTTATCAACGTCTCAAATTCAAATTAGATATGATTAATTACCTATAAAATTTTGTTAGATAACCTCAAACACTTTCATTATTTTTTACAATGTTTTGGCTAGTTTAAGTATTTGTAATTTGCTATCCTTCACGGTGATAAAATGCTATCGACCATATCAAAATTGTTATTCTAATATCTCGGCCAAGGTCACTCTCCTTTACGATTAAAATTCTTTTGTTTACCACTGATCAGATGTTTATCTGGCAATTAAGTCTAACTTATTTATTATAAGATTCGCATCTGGCGCCCAATATTTTGTTTAAATTTACTATTAATTTACTTTAACTTGTAAATGATGCGGATCTCTCCAAGTTTTCAATAAACACTTGTCAAATTCCACCTACTAGTTTCATTTATATTCTCTATTTTAGGTTGTGTACATCATAAACACTAAACTTTTAATATTACATTGTCGCTTGCTCACAGAGACATGAAATGGCATTTTTAATACTTTAATTACTTGAGGCTGCGTTCAAAACTTGTTTTTTTTTTTACAGTTATCATACCAACTGTTGTATTACTTTGTAGTTTTGTGTCATTTGGTGAATTATTTGACTTATGTTGTTATTAATTTGTTTAATGCTCTTGGGTAAACATATCATAATAGTTTGTTTATATTTCTTTGTATGGTTTCACATATAAGTTTATATATTATGTGTTATACCAGCTATTTATTTTGACAAACTAACAAAATAAGTTGATATAGGTAGTTGTAATTCTCTTATGGTAAACCTGTACACATTGTAAACCTGTGTACAAATCTTTTACAGCTTAAACTAGGACTACTAATTTATATGATAGCAACTTAATAGTTGTTTGTGTTGTAAACTTAACTTGATAAGACTTTAGTATATTACCTTAGCGGCTTAAACATAGATTGTATTTAGACATAAACTATTTGATATTCAATATTAACAGTTAACTTAAACTTTGTAATAAACTCGCGGCTTCTTCCTGTAGTTTAAAACTTAATCTTGAAACTTAGAACTTCTAACTTTTACAACTTAACCATTTAAACATTAAAACATTTAAATTTGGTTTGAAACCTTATTAACTTAACTTTTCTTTTGGAACTTTCTTTCATAACTTAACTTAGCTTGGAATTACATAAGTTTACTTGCTTATTTGCTGCTTTTGAGTGCTAATATTGGACATTTTTGCTTCTCATCATGGACAAGTCAGTTCAGTTTTCACCTTTGCCTGATGTTAAGGATGGCCACCATTCTGTTGGTACTTTCACACAAGAGGATAATATGGCTCAAATAACGGTTAATATAACGGGAGTTCCAGATCCTTTCTTAGCCCATGCGCATGATAGAGGGACCTCTATCATATAGCTTATGCTTCTTCGGCTTGTGCCCCATTTTTATCATCTTATAACTCCTTAAATTACCATAATATATAAGGAAAAACTTACCACATTTAACCAGATTACCTGACCTAAAGAGGAGTTAAATTTGTTTTAAAGGTAATACTTGTGTTAGAGAATTTATTGTTCAGGTTGACGAGTATTTCCTTTACAAGAACTTTTATGAAGCTTTGCTGGTTGGTTCGTTTTCAGACTTGCTTTCTGGTGCTGCAGCTAAATGGTTTCGTGCTGCTCGTTCTAGCATTGCCTCTTGGCAACAGCTAAAGCTAGCTGTACTCAAGCGCTTTGACAAGCCAGAGTACGACTTTTTCTTAGATCAGAGCCTTCGCACACGAAAGCAAAAACCTAATGAGTCGCTTCCTGACTTTATCACTGAACTTATGGATATGTCTAGTCGCTTAGTAGTTCCTTTGTCAGAACCTGTTATGATTAATATTATTAAAACCAACATTTTGCCTATTTATACACCTTTTGTTTTATGTAGACCTGTTATTTCTCTTGAACAGTTTATCAATTTAGGTAAAGAATTGGAAGTTTTTGTTAATAGAAAAGCTCTAGCTAAGGATTCTTCAAATCCTATTAAAATTGAGAAGCCACTGGTTCACTCCAACGCTGCTAGGACAGTGAGCGTTAAGTGTCTTAAATGTCAATCTACTGACCACACTTACCAACATTGTACTACTGTATCTGGGATTATGTGTTTTAAGTGCAAGAAGTTGGGTGTCATAACCAAATTCTGTGATGTTTGCAACGTGGAGAAGAAAACTTCACGCGTTCCAGAAAACTAGTTACGTTGCATCGAGCACCAGTTTCTGTAAAAACTGAGAATGCCTCGATGTCTAAATTGGTTAAGATTAGGTCTAGTAATGCACCTGACGTTGCTACTTGCTACTCGTAATAAGGAATTTTCGGACTGGTTGGATTATTTAAAAGTATTTTTTAGTTTAAATAGGTCAGTTCCTATTCTCTTTGTTAAAATAATGACAGTAGACCATTTTTGGAATTCTCAGTTAGTGGTGAAAAATTTTCTGGTTTATTGGATAGTGGTTCAAATACAAATGTTTTAGGTTCAAACTTTCATCGTCATTTTATTAAGTTAGGTTACAAACTAAAGCCAATTTCTAGTTCAGCTTATACAGCAGATGGTTCTGCACAAAAAGTTTTAGGCACTATGGATATTCCAATTACATGTGATAACCTCACTAAGGTCGTAACATTCTTGGTTATACCTTCTTTTGAACCTCCCATTATATTAGGATTTGATTTTTGGCTTAAATTTAATCTTACTAAAGACTTGTGGAAAAATATAACTTTAGTTAAAAATGATAATTATAAAATTTGTTCAGTAACTTGTTCTTCACAGCTCACTCCTTCTGAGAAACAAACATTAGATGAAACCATTGCTCTTTTTGAAGACATCTCGTATGAGAAGAAAGGTTTAGGTCTTACACATCTTGTCAAACATAAAATTAATGTTACTAGTGAACCTTTTAAACAAAGATATTGGCCTGTGAGTCCGGCTAAACAAAAAGAACTTTATGACGAAGTTGAAGTATTACTTAAAGAAAACATTATTCAGCCTTCTAAATCTCCTTGGTGTTCCCCTGTCCTTGCTGTTGAAAAGAAGGATAGTAGAACTAAATTATGTTTAGATTCAAGACGTTTAAATTCTGTTACAATTAGAGATAGTTACCCATTGCCTTACCATTCTAGAATATGAGACAACCTTCGTGGAGCTCGTTTTATTTCAACAATTGATCTATCCAAGGCTTTCCTTCAGATTGCTCTGGATGATCCTTCTCGTGAGAAGACTGCTTTTGTAGTCCCCGGTAAAGGATTATTTGAATTTGTTAGAATGCTATTTGGGCTAACCAATGCACCCGCTGAATTACAGATATTAGTAGATAAACTTTTTGGTCCTGAATTTGATAATTTATTGTTCTGTTATTTAGATGATTTGATCCTTATAAATGAATAATTTGATGTTCATATAGAGTATTTAAAAAAAAATCATAAAACTCTTAAAGACGCAGGACTTACCGTTAATTTAAAAAAGTGTGAATTTTGTAAGGAAAGACTGCGTGATTTTTTTTGTGAAACACTTTTGATATTATTCATAAAAAAGGCTCTTTGCATTTAGTTCCAGATGCTTTGTCTAGAATAAAAGTTGCAGCTATTAAAGTTTCTCCTATACAGAATATTATATCTCCTGACGACGATATTGATGATCCTTGGTATAGAAAAATATTTGTAGATTGTCAAAAATTTCCTTTAAAGTATAAAATTGTAGAGTTGAAGATAAAACATTGTATAAATTTTGTAAGAATAGGTTTCATCCCAATAGTCGTTTAAATTGGAAAATTGTTATTCCCAAAGAACATTTTATTGATACCATTAGATCTAATCATGATGATACTAAATCAGGTCATCTTGGAGTTCATAAAACTTTAAGAAAATTAAAACAACATTATTTCTGGAATTGAATGTTTAATGATGTTCAAAACTACATTATGTCTTGTGAAATTTGTAAAGCTTATAAACATAGTACTTCCCCACCTTTAGGTATTATTATTAACCCTAAGAGAGTGGATCGTCCAATGGTCATGCTCTCAGTTGATATTATATGAATTCTGCCTAAAGGTAATTCTGGTCATAAGTACATTCCTTCTGTTGTAGATGTTTTCACTAAATTTTGCTGGTTTTTTTCTTTAGTTAAGGCAACGACTTTGTCAATCTGTAAAAGTATAGAAAAAGAAATATTTCTTAAAGAAGAATGGCAAAATCAGTGTCGCTTATTAATGAAAGCGAGCATGAATGAATGTATATACATTTTATAGAATGATAGCTGTAGTTTATTTTATTAGTTATTATTTGTTTTTATTCAATGGGATAAAACAAATATCTAATAAAGAAATATTTTGTTACATCTGATATGCACATAGCAATAACTAAACGTCAAAAGCGAGATTTTATAAGAATCATTAAATCGTCTTTTATAAAATCGTTAGAAACCTTACAAAAAAAACAACGAAACGCGTGAATTTCTTGTCATCTGTCATTGATACAGTTGTCACAGATCTAATGAATAGTCTGTATTATATTTATTTTATGCATTTTCGCAATGTTTTGTTAACTTTTCTTAGCTTAGCTTTCGTTTCTGCTTTCAGTTAAGCTTTTGCATCCTGAGTGTTGAATACCTACCTATGGTGTTACACAATTATGTTGTTGTGATACTGGACATACATTTGAGACGAAAATCTAATACCTACGTATTGTTATTTTGAACTGATTTTTTATTTGTGTAGTATGGGATTTGATGATTATATATTATGTGCATTGTATGATATCTTGGATATATTCGTCGTCAAGCTATTATGCCGTCACGAGTTCTGTTTTTCGAAGAAGTCTCCGACTTATAAAATGGTTCAAAATAATTATGTAAATAAATGCTTTGTTAACAAACGTATTTTATTTTCACTTAATTACTATTTTATGATTACAAACATAGGGCTGATGAAACGCCAAATCATTTAAGTACCCCTAAATGCTAAATAGCGCGAGAGTTTGTAATGTATAATTAGTGTAAGTTTGCTGGATAGAGTATAGAGCAACATAATTACAGCGAAGTGTGATATACCTATATAATTATAAAGAAAATCGTAGAAGTAAGTGTTGGAAAAGGTACTCTCAAATGATTTAACATTCCTATCACAGTTCTTTTATGCTCATGATACCTACGTTATTAGCAAAGAGCTCAAATATTTACATAAAACGTCGCCTGACGTTAGTCATTAACTCATTAGCGTTCTGCGCAATGTACGTTTATTCATTGTACTGAACATACGTGAACTTATCACTGTGACATTAGTGACCACAGATGATATACTATAACCATATTAGTGACTAACTTCAGACCTGCCCACACTAAATGCGCGAGGTGTAACTTACAACTCTTTAACTTCCTTTTTGTATTAAAATCCCATAACATAAAAATATTCTGTAATTACATTTTACTTAATAGGCCTTAGATCTATCTTTTTTAAGTATTTGTACTAATGCTCGCGAAGTCTTAATGCGACACTGATAATGTACGGTGGTTTGCCATTGTTCTTTGGCTGTCCTAAGATTATAGATTGTGATAATAGGACTCAATTTGTTTCTAAACATTTTGTTGATTTTATGAAAAGTTATAATGTTACTAAAATATTTTACAGCACTTTGTATACACCTCAGATCAATCCTGTAGAGAGATATAATAAGGCTTTAGAAACTTGCATATCTTGTTTTGTCAAAGAAGATCATAGAACATGGTCAAATTTTTTGGTTCATATTCAGTTAGCTTTGAATAGTAGCGTAAATTTAGCTAGAGATTTTACACCTAATTTTCTTATGTTTGGAAAACTTATTTTTGATGCTTCCTTACATCATTTTAGTAATTCTTTAGAAGATTTGTCTCAACTTACATTTGGAGACAGAGATTCATTTGCTTATTCTCTTAAATCACTTAGTGATATTTTTGTTAGAGTTCAGGCTCATTTGTTAAGCGCTTACAAGCGTAATGCGCGTTATTATAATTCAGGGAGGAAAGTCAATTCTTTTGATGTTGGTGACTTTCGGCTAAATTAGCACCTAAGTTTCTAAAATGTAAAATTATTAAAAAGATTTCAGATAACGTTCACCTCTTAAAGGATTCAAATAAGAAGACTTCTGGTAGATACCATATTATTAAAGATATTATAAAATATAAAATTTTTAGATTGCCCTACTTTGACTTGGATTTAGCATGCTGTTGGAAGCAGGCACTTGTTTGTTGATGTATGAGATTGCTGCATGTTAGATTTGTGCCACTTTGTATGATGATGAGTGTTAGGTAACTTCTTAACAGCTTGTGAACTTTAAGTTTAAGTTCAAAAATCGCTTAGGTCCTTTTTGCTTTTAGAGTTTTACAAATTCCATAGGTTCCGTTTCTCAACATCAATAGATCTTATGTACATTTTTTATTTGTTTTTTTAAAAGGTTTTATACCTTATTTGTATTTTTGTGTTTATCGTTTATTTTGTTTGTATTGAACGACTTTTTTGTTTTTGTGTCTGTAGTCCTGAGTAGTATTTACTTATTTTTAAGTCTACCGGATTTGACAACTTTTTTGAGATCCCAACACTTGATTTGACATTTGGGGAAACCAACTTTTCCATTGGACCCTAGTTTTTTTTGCCGTTTACTGACGCTTTTGGGCAGTAATCAGGTCTTTTACGTTCTTGGAACTTTCCATTCCTTGAACGTATTTGTTTTTTTGTTCTATTGTGTACGGTAAATCGGTGGAGTTGTGCCGGTCACAATAGACATTTTTTTTATTTTGTTTTGTTGTGCACGGTAAGTCGGTTGTGTTGTGCCGGTCACAACAAATAAAATTTTGTATTTTTTGAAATGCCACTGTGCCCGGAAAGTTGGTGGAGTTATGCCGATCACAGTTCCATTTTCATTGTGTTCACACCGCTTTGTTGTGCCGAACCACTGTTTCGATTCTTTGTGTTCTCACTGCCTTGTTGTGATGAACCACCATTTGGCGTCCGCGCCTGACGCGTCCTTCAGCGGCGTTGTCTTTTGCATGCAACCTTAATGGTTACTTTTAAGAGTTTTGATGTTCTCTATAGAGTCGGTGGCGAGGGTGCCTAACCACACTTTCTAAAAACAATCAAAAGACAAGAGTTTAGATGATCTCTTACAGAGTCGGTGGCGAGGGTGCCTAACCGAACTTTCAATAAAAGATCCAAGTTAGGAGTTGTGCTCTTACAGAGTCGGTGGCGAGGGTGCCTAACCGCACTTTCAATCGAGCAACTCTAACAACAACTTGCATTTATTTTGTTTAATTTTGATATTAGCTTTGTATTTTGATTTGTTGTTTATCTTTACTTTTGAAGATTTTTGGGTAGAGTCTTGAAGTTTAGTAGAGACTTGAAGTTTTGGAAGTTTGGTAGAGTCTTAGGTAGAGTTACTTTTTGTATTTACATAGAGTTCAATGTAGAGTTTTTTTTGGAATGACAGCATTTGTTTGTTGAACGTTTTAATTGGTCTTTTTTCGGCATAAATGAAAGAGTCCTTTCTTTTATTTTTTTGGGTTGGTATGTCTTGTAACGCTTCGATTTTATCTCGCATTACAGTGCCGCCAATGCGCCTTATATTCGTAAATTTATTTAATATTATTCAATTTTTGACGATAATTTAGTATTTGTGGTCATAAGATTTCCATAACTTTTAATTGTCTATGGTCTGGTTGAGTTTGCGGTCATCAGGTTGTCATGGCTGGCAACACTTCTTCCCTGAATTTCGTTGGCGTTGCAACGCGTCATCCCGATAATCCATTACATTTGGGTGGATCCCAATAGGATGTTGAGATTTAATATATAACTTGCACTGAAGAGCCATGGGACGGCTTATTGTTCTATAATTTTTACCCATATGGTAAGATTTTTCTTGTATTGAGATAATCTAGTCGGATCGTTAGATGCTGTTCTCCAATGTAATCTCGTGTATTTCGGTTTGTTTTTCAGACACATAATAATAATCTTAAAAATGCCTCAGGCGTTGTCATCAGTCGCTTGATTGCCTTATTTGATGATAAAACGTGAGTTTGTAATATTTTGAATGTTAGCATAACCTCCATTTTGAATCGAAGTTTTTCTAATACGAAATTGTTTTGTTCGATTTTCAGCGGATATCGCGTTTTTTTATACCTCCTTTATTTTTTTTTATTTACAATCTGGAATAATTTAGCCCCTGATGGCTGTTCGCACATCGAGGATTTGCATTATGTGCCGCCACGCGGTGAACGTGACAAACATGGATTATTTTGTAAAATTTTATTTTATACCACCTTTGAAGAACGCAGGTAACACTTTTAATTATTTGCATAAGGACGCAGCCTCGTTTTCAAGAATCGTTTTCAATAGCATCGCTTTCAAATCCCTCATTATCAACGTCTCAAATTCAAATTAGGTATGATTAATTACCTACAAAATGTTGTTAGATAACCTCAAACACTTTCATTATTTTTTACAATGTTTTGGCTAGTTTAAGTATTTATAATTTGCTATCCTTCACGGTGATAAAATGCTATCGACCATATCAAAATTGTTATTCTAATATCTCGGCCAAGGTCACTCTCCTTAACGATTAAAATTCTTTTGTTTTACCACTGATGTTTATCTGGCAATTTAGTTTAACTTATTTATTATAAGATTCGCATCTGGCGCCCGAAATTTTGTTTAAATTTACTATTAATTTACTTTAACTTGTAATTGATGCGGATCTCTCCAAGTTTTCAATAAACACTTGTCGAATTCCACCAAATAGTTTCATTTATATTCTCTATTTTAGGTTGCGTACATCATACACACCAAACAGACATTTATTTTTAATTTTTTAATATGACAGCACTTACTAGCATCATGGCCTGGTCGAAGACAGTTAAGACATACCTTAAAACCCTTTTTATTTTTATTCAAACCTGTACTGGCAGTGACTTGAATGTCTCACATGTAAATACATAATGATCCTTTTACACATTGGACACAATAAAGATTTATGTTTAGGTTTTTCTGTACAAGCAATAAAACTTTTATTAAATTTATTATAAACATTGTAACCCTCGCCCTTTGTTTTGATAAACTTAGACTCCTCAAGTGTTTCTAATAAATCAGATCGGTTACTGAGAAAATCAATAAAAACATTTAATGTTGGAGATTCAGTTAGTGAGTTTCTATGCTCCTCCCACTCACGGTTTGTCACCTGATCCAATTTATTTGCCATAATATAAATTATAAGTGTATCCCAGTGTTGAACTGGTTGCTCAAGTGTAGATAAAGCTCTAAGATTTTTATTTGTTGTATCAATTATGTGACGTAACAACTTACTTGACTCTTTAGTGATAGGGTTCACATTAAAGAGAGCTTGTACATGATTGTTGACAAGCAGTCTCTTGTTGTCATATCTCTCATAAAGTAACTTCCAGGCAGTGTCGTAGTTCTCCGAACTGAAATCTAAATTATCTACGACAAGAGAAGCACTTCCCTTTAAGGAAGCACGGAGATAATGTAATTTATTGATTTTGTTAATGCTGTCATTACTGTGTATTATAGATGTCAATGTATCTCTAAACTCTAACCAATCATGATAGCTGCCTGAAAACTTTGGCAAATCAATCTTAGGAAGGCGCATAGAGTTATGTTTATGTGTGTGATTAGAACAAGAATCCACCTCGGACCTTGAGTCTCCCGTTTGAATACTGCGAGCGCTGGTGATCAACTGGCGCGCAGTAGCCACCAAGCTGTAGAACTGCTTCTCAAACTCCTCACGCTCCGCATATTGCTGGCTGGGATCGTCCACCAGTGCCTCCAGGTCACACTGTAATGCATCATATTTTTCATATAAGTTCTCAAATATGTTGAGACGGTATTCAAGCTCAACTATTTGAGTATCACTTAGTTTTTCACAAGACTGTGATATATTTAAATAAGATGCAAATTGAGTAAGCTTAGCCTTAATTGAAGCACGTTTCTTAATTAAGCCTTTAGCGTCTGACATGTTGCAAAGATAGTAAGAACTAGCAAGCAAGAAAAAATATTTTTACAAGAATAGAAAAGTATGAGAAAAGTGCACAAAAAAGCCAAACTCATCAATGTACAACACTCCTTTCAACTAAAATAATAATCAATATTCTGCAAAAATTTGCTGTTTAAAAAAATCTTGTGAAAATGTAAAGTTATTGTTTAATTATTAAAATTAAATGAAATATTTTAATGATAATGTATGCTATAACTACATATCAATGTGTGAGAGTATGAAACAAAATGGATGACCAATGTGTGACAATGACTTGCAATATTTGTAACCGTGTAAGTATTTAAATTTATCTACTATAAATTCATTTAAATGAAGTGAAATATGCTAATGAAAATGAATGTTTCAACTACTTATGAACATATGAAGAGATGAACAGCGCCCAAAAACAAGATGAATAACCAATATGTGAAAATGACTTGCAGTATTTGAATGAGTTGCAATATTTTGTGAAATGAAAATGAATAGAATGGAATGACAATATGAATAAATGATTAAGCATATGGGATGAAATATGATAATGTGAAGTGTGATGTGGATGTGATGATAATGACAATATGAATAAATAAGGAAAATGGAACGATCTCACAAGTAATGTTGCAAACCACTGATGTTCCTGACCCGCAGTCCTGCGTAGGTATCCTTTCCTTTGACTTGGGTACAAATCAACAAAGACGGCTATGTTATCCCGTGTCGATTCGTGACGTCCCAACGGCCAAATTCTTCAAGAAATGCAACGATCACAGGATAAGACGACTTGAAGGCACTGTACAGCTCCTCTGTGGGTACTCCGTTGAATATTTTCGAATTTCTTTCTTCGTAACGGTGAAAGGACCATATGGAGCGGCGTCGTTGTGCTGGTTCCCGAAGAAAGATTGTAGTGTGGAATAAAAGTGCAGTGGACTGTAATACTTTGCGTTATATTCGTGAAGTACTAAATTACTGAGGTTTACAAGTACAATATAGTCGCGTCTACGAAACAAACAAGAAAGGTCTTTAGGTTGCGCGAGAGCGGCTGATCGTAATGACGTGTAACAGCTGATTGTTGATGACAGCAGCGCACGAGCCGGCGAGCCGTCCACTCGCCCCGCACCGCAGACCCCGCGGCGACGTTTCGTTATAGCTGTTGAGTGCATGTCTCAACAAGTTTCTTCCAGGACTTCTCATAGCCTTACCAACCCGAACCTGGTTGTAAAAAGAATTGACGTTCATAAATGTTGCTTTTGTAACCTACATGAATAAATGAGTTTGAATTTGAATTTGAAACAAACTATTATTAAGCAGTAATACTAAATACATACTAGTCTCACGCCTATATCCCCGAAGAGGTAGGCAGATGTATATTGCCATACCCACTTTTCGCGAGTTTTATTTTAGTCCCACGTAATAAGGGGCGAGCCTATTGCCGTATCGGGCACATTACCAGACACCGTGCTGCTAATGAGAATTTTCTAAGGGAAAAACCCAATAACACTTTGCCCGACCCGGGAATCGAACCCAAGACCTCCCAATCTCACGCGCACATTTATGCCGCCAGACCAACGAGGCAGTAATACTACATCTTCGGTTTATATCTCATTTGTCCCAGTTTCTGAAAACTTTCACCTGGATATGACTTACCTTGGCTGACTTAGAAGTTCTTGAACAAACTTCAGAGTCAAATTAGCTGAACTGTTTGTATACCTACTTTTAAGATTGGGTTTGATAATCCATTACAAAATGTAGTAATATTTGGACCACTTTGTTACTGTTATAAGTCTAATCGTGTCTGAATACGTGTTAGTTTATATAATAAGAATTCAGAAGCAAAAGTAAAAATACTTAGCAATGCATTTAATATTAAGATTGTAGAATGACCTACCTGCATATTATGTTTACTTTAAATTTGATACAAATTGAAAAAAGACCGCTGGTGCTTGTAATTGTTGATTCTGTACACGCAATTTGGACATAAGGAATATTTTTAATGCACAATGAATCTGTGGTTTAATAGATCAAACGGTCCAAATTCTAAAGTCAGCCCAGCAAAATGACGAGATAAAGTTACTTATTTAATAAAATAACCAATCCTCACTGCCGTTTATAAAATACTCATTAAAACGTACCGTATAACAAACGACCTACGTAATGTAGAGCAATTCATTTGTTTGAATGCAAAATATATTTTCATCACTAAGAAAGATTTCAATATTATTTTTAATTGGTAATCTGAATTGTGGGCAGTTATAAAAGTGTTCAGCCAATATTCCAAATTGGTAACGGATTAAACATAATGTGACGGCCGGTGTCATGTCAAACCATCGTCACGAAACACAATAATTAGCAAAGAGGTTTGAAGACTATTTTATTATTTGGAAATGAGTTTTTAATTCGATGACGTATACACTTTGTCAAGTGTTCGCCAAATTCACCAGTCATTGACAACAAGGCGATGGCCGTGCGGATAACACATCCCGTTCACGTGCTGATGGCGTGGGTTCAAATCCCAGTCATACTTGTAACAGTTGTGTGAGTGGATTTTGGTTTTTTATGAAATTTGGAAAATGTTTTTATAAAACAATTTCAATATTTCGAGTAAAAGTTAGAAAATTCTATAAACTTCAGGAAGGAATGGAAAGGTTAAAAAGAGACAGGAGATGGAAAAAACAATTGAATTATGAAATGACAATCGAAATTAGTGGATCTAGAACATTCCTAGGGGTATATAAGGCGGTGTAGACGCGCTGAGCGCCAGTTTAAGTTGAAAAGTGGTAAAGTGGAGAAGAAAAGGAAGAAGTAAAAGGAAGAAAGAAGTAGTAGTGAAATAAAGTGAAGTGAAAGTATAGTGTAGTGAAGTGCAGTGCAAAAGACGCTAGTGTTGGTGCTGTCCGCGTCGAAATTATACGACGCGTCGTGTGTGTAAAGTCGAATAAAGTGTCATCAGTGCTACTTGGTGTTTCCTTCCAATCCCGTTACCCCGTCTGTAACAATATTATTATGTGAGTTTATGCGTAGAATTTTACCTCGAATTTATTTTAACTTGTGACGGGATCTCAGGTAGGATGTCGGGGTTCGGAGGAAACACTGCTAGACTGAACAGGTTTTTTATTACGTCTCACTACCGCTTACATACAGTATGAACGAACGGGGTAAGCACTGGCCTGAAGGCTGGAATGTAGACTCCTGCTGTTCTCCGACGCTCTTAGGGTCGCCAGTGTATGCTGAGCGGAGGCTCAGGCGGTGCAGCCGATGTGGGCCGAGCGGTAATACTCAGGCGTAAGCCGGTGCAGTCAGGCACCAGTGGCCTGGCTGTGGAAGCTCGTAGGCAGGAGCGGATGCTTGGGCGGCGGCTAGTAGCAGCACGGCGCCAGCAGCTCGTAGCTTCTAGCCGTAGGGAGAATCGTGGCCCGTAGGGAGAATGTCAGCCAGTAGAGAGAAGACAGCCCGTAGGGAGAACAGGAAACAGCACAGAGAATACACAACAACCGTTCAGGAACAGGCGGTCCCTAAATCGGCTGTTATGCTTAGGAAACACAGATACAACAGACAGAACATAAAGGCACACAGACAACTAGAATATGCTTACCCCTAGGGGGACAGTAGATAGGGAAGTAGAGGATAGAATAATAGCGAAGTGTAGCGGCAGCGTTGCGTCGTGTAGGGAAAGTGACCGATTTAGATCACGCACCCATCTTATATAGTCATAGACCAATATGTCACAGACTGCCTGTGGCTCTGTCTATGACCATATATGGTAACAATTCCTAGCGAAGCGCTCTTCGGAATAAGCTGGCGTTAAGCGCCTGCGAGATATTATAACGCAATACGTAGTATTACGTTACAAACTTTAGTTATATATAGTTTTTCTTCGGTATCACAGATTATTTAAAAATTTTAGATAAATTCTTCAATCCCTGGAATCCACGCAATTCGAGTCTACCCCATTACCTTAGCAAGCGAACACAACTATCGTCCTTTGCTCGTCGTAATAGTTTTAAAATCTCATAACTACTTAGCATCTCTTTACTGCAATGGGGTATAAAATAGGTCCAGAGGTAGGGGAACCTACTTAACATGCTCGTTTTCCAATAACTGTCAAACGCGATACATTTCCACATCCCACTATAAATTTCACCAAATTGTTTTGTATTTTTTCAGACGATCGTAGTGTGAAATGGCGCTACTAGACCAACATTACCCCCGAGCCCACGAATACTTTCCTGAACGGTGGGCCGTCGAGAAAAATGACCCACTTTACTATAAGAGTGCCCATCTGTTTGCACACATTCCGTTTGGTTAAGGTGTGCGCAGCTGCGTAGGTAAGTGTGCTGCTGGGACAAGTGTTGATGCAAATGTTATTATTCAACAGAACTTTATAGCAGTTTAATGGAAAGAAAATAAAAAGGGAAAGGGTCCGAACATATACTCTTTTTATAATTTAGAATACTGATTGACAAATTATAATTAAATCATGTTACCAAGAATCCTTAAGATAAAAGGTATACTAATGTCTGATGGAAGTGGCTGTAACATTCTCATTTGAATCTCGTGGCACGGCGGCAACCGATATTTATAATGGATGGTTACAAAGTCACATCTTGAAGTCTCTTAAAGAGCATGTCATGCCGTCAGTTACGGCTGTCGTGTATTTAATTGGCGAAAGGCAGTCCAAGGCAAGTAAAGATTCATTTCATTTCAAGATCTCGTGAACTGGTTGGATGTGGGCGGCTCGCAATCGATCAGTCTGTGTGGAGAACTATGGCGGAGGCCTATGTCCAGCAGTTGATGTCTCTAGGCTGAAATAATGATGATGATGAATATTATTTATTTATTTTAAAAAGCTTCTTATCGGTCAATCACGGTGAGACAGCGGCTTAATGATTTTTTCAAAAATATAATATGTTTTTGAAAAAAATCAACCAACACCAATTGTGAGGATTCTCTCATGCAGATCATAATATCAAGTGAGCTTGTATCTATTGTGGTCCTGTATCTAGTAAAGGTACTATAGTGTGCTATTATCAGCAGATCTGAGGTATAGTGCATGATAAACTTAAAGTAGCAAACTCAAAGAACACGCTTGACTTAAGTGCCAAACAATATGACCGCTCAAACTATAATAATGCACTCATTCACAAGAATCGTTATCCCCTTGTGCGATAAATAAATACGTGTGCTGGACGAGCAAACACTTCACAACAGGTAATACAGCCAGCATAAGCTGGTCTGTATCCATTCTGCAAGCTTAAACTATCCAAGGTCTGGTAATAATTGTCAGTTTTGATTTGTAACCATGTCACCAAGTGCGCGGTTCCTATTAATTGACAAACCCAACACATTCACAGTTCATACGTATTCATCTAAGCTCACAATCATAACAACATTCAATCAATTAGAACCCGACTCTATGGGTAATTAAAATAATAACTAAATTCTAATAACACGCCGTAATGCTCCGTTCGAAGCCACTGTAATAATAGTTCGCGGCCAAAGGTCGAAAATGATTACAAACATTAGATCTGCGGTCGAGTAGAGCACATCTGGGACAAAATGCTTCAACTATTACACGAGTATTTTGGTACTTTTATTCGTATTTTCGTTAAAAATACCGTATACTAATATAGTTGATACGCGAGATAAATAATATTTGTTGTATTTGTGATAAGAGGTATCAGTGTTGTGGTATCTTTGAGTTATTCTGTATTTAGTGTTGTGAACATGCAGACGTCAAAATTAAAGCCGGTTTTAAGATTTACTTCTTATAAAGAATTAATAAGGTGAGCTGATTTGTTTGTATCGACCAGTTTTAATGAAATTTATTTTAAGTGTTTCTTTCGAATAGACTCTACAAAGATTTGCAAGTTAGGGAATTTGGTATACTTATGATTGTTATAGTGTCGTTCTTATGTATTTAATGATATGTTACTGTAATGTACCTAATTATGTTATAGTGATATATTCCTGGAAGCATTTCTTAAGTAAATACGTTATAAAATTAATTTAATTACTTGTAAATTTGTCTCAAATTACGAGGTATTTGGGCTATTTGTTCTTAAAACTTTCTTTCATTAATTATATCAGATTATGTATTTAGATATTTGCCAATTTTATTTGAAATAAATATCTCATTGTAATTTTAATAATAATATAACAATAAATACACAGTGCGAATATAATTATACGCTTGCGTTCAATAATTGATATAATGCATTCTGCCATTGGCTACAAACTAAAATATTTACCTACCTATTGTTGCTATAGGTATTTATAATTGTTTTTGAAAAATGTAAGAGATTTGAAATGAATAAATAAATAAATATGTTTGTATTCTATGTATATGCAGAAACAGTATAAATGCCTTAAAACAATAGGTAATATTAATTACTTGTTGTGTGACAATGAATTCAACGAACGTTGACTTACAACAGTACAACTCAAATGAATAACTAATACTTCAGTAAATACTTATTTACGACTAATATAATAGGTGCAAAGTACTGTTGAGAAAATAATGAATCAGCTCTTAGATTTATTATTTTCTCAAGCAAAGGAGAGAAATCTAATTTAAAATGTTTGTTTTATTACAGACTGACGTCTCTTCATATACGTTAATCTCAAAAAACTGTCATTAATAACACTTTTACAAACAAGTTTTTACTGTAATCATAAAGTCAAGTTTTAATCTGAGTTCATAGTACCTATGTACGCGTTTTTGTTAAAGAATTCTGTTGTCTAATGTCAAAACATAAAAAGTAATCCCATGTGCATAAGTCGGTTTTTGTATGACCATGCGAACTTGATGTTCAAAAATACGCCTTTTGCTTCGTCTTTTCTTTCATTTTGAATAAGATTGGCTAACCTTATGGCTCCGCTCGCATCACTTTGATCAATAACTTCATTGAATCACCAATTATAATAAACGCTTGTCTCAATGTTTTTGATGTTAAAGATCTCTGTTGGTCCTTCAAAATCGACATTTAGATTTCGGAGAAGATTCCAATTGAAAAGAAACAAGTAAATGGATAAGAAGATACACACTCAAATTGTAGATAATTATAGATACTGTTGTAAGAAACAAGCAACCTTTGTACTTGCGCCCTGTCCACCCATTCGTACCTATTTGTATGTCCGTCCGTCATCGTTAGATCATCAGTACTAGGTAGATAGTTTGATCCGTACTTAGATGTGTGTCTAGTGTAAACTCAATAATTAATTAATGTAGTTCTAAGGAGCGATATCACGACTAATCATGCCTTATCAATGAATAAGTAGTTAAACGTTATAGATCCTAATCATCCGCCTGGCTGTTTGATTGAACGGCTGAATAGGCTTTTAGTTGACAGGTTGATTTTGCTTGTTGGCTGCGACAACATATATTTTGAACATTTATATTGTTTTACCTATACTTGATTCATTACTCGTTAATTCCTACCTACACCATGTGATTTAAGTTGCTTTGATCCTGTTTAGAGCTCTCCATTCAGCAACATATTGATAAGTAACTTTATATCACTATATAAAAACTAATAAATAAACTAAATTATTTAGCTATTTATTAACTTTGAGAACTTTAAAATTCAGCTGTGGTTTTTGTTACCCACATAGATTTTTATTACCAAACGGTACGTGACTCGCAAGCCTGTATAAGACCAGACCTGAAATGAAATAATGATGGACGCACAATATTTACGAAGGGTCATTACATCATTTATTTTATGCCGCCATCATGTGATATTTTGGAAATTCAGTTTAAAGTATGCAATAAAAAAATATCATCGATTTATCTTGCAGTGTGGCTAAACAGTTTGCTTTTTTTCGCGGAACAAATACTGTAGCGAGTAACGATGCTAATACAAAAACGGACGTCAACTTAAAATCATGGAAGGAGATCCCCGGACCATCATCGCTACCAGTTATAGGACTATTGCGTCATTTTCTGCCCGGAGGTAAATATGAAGCTATTTTTCGACCTCCGTGATAACCACGTAGGTGTTAAATTGCCTATGATCATTATACCTATGTAACTGCTACCCTCTCTACGCCAGTGAAGAGAATACGAGTCAAATGGAGTATTTTTCCTTTTTTGCTTCAAATTCATTCTAGTCACTATACTCTATTGCTTCTATCTTACGACCAGGATGTTCCTAGTCAATATTATTATTATCATCTGCATCGCGTTACTTCTTTAATCGCGTAATTTTACTTCTTTACCAACTGGGCTTACTTTGTATTTGAGCAAAGTATACAACATGTGTGAATCTACTGTAATTTATGTTGTTATTTTTTTACATCGCATTTGCATTAAAACAGCTAACGTCAAACTATTTCATTGACAGGTGAACTCGCAAACTTTCAAATTCCTGGAGTTTTACAGAAGCTCTTTGACAAGTATGGTCCGGTGGTGAGATTCGATGGCATGTTCGGTTCGGAGCCCATGGTTTTACTTGGTGATCCTGAACTTTGCGCACAAGTAAGTTTTGATTTTTATTTTACTTTAAATGCAGATACCATCTGTAAAAATCGATATTAAAATACTGCAAATAATTCTATAAAAACACTGGATACTGGGTACCTAAGTATGAATCTTTGATATCACAACCATTCCATTATAATTAGATTTTTAATTTACCACAAAATTATGATTAAAAAATCGGGCAAGTGCGAGTCTGACTCGCGCACCGAGGGTTCCGTACGCATTTTACCTTATTTGAGGGTGGTGCTAATTACGCTAGTCTTCTAAATCTGAGGGTCTAGTACCAGTTTGCACTCAATCGTCACGGTGGACGATAGCCTAGACGACAGGAACAATTTCCATACATTTTCTAAATGCGCCCCCTAGCGGTCTCTATCGATCGCTTCTCTCCATTAGGGGCGCTTTAACAAGTACGAAAATTAACCTTAATTTTCAACTTTTTAAAATTTTCAGAATTTTTCCTTTATTTGTGCTGTAAGACCCTGCTTTTGGTCAAATTTCGTGATTCTAGTTCAACGGGAACTACCACATAGGTTTTCGACCCAAAACCTATAGGGTACTTACGGTTGACCTAGAATTGTCAAATTTTGTTAAAACCAAGGTTTTACAGCACAAGTAAAGGAAAAATTCCGAAAATTAAAAAAAGTTGAAAATTAAGGTTAATTTTGGTACTTACAAGTTTTCGCAAAAACCTAATTTTGACCATATCTTTTTATCGGGTCGACCCAGGACCCTGATTTTTACACACCTAATAGGAACCATAGACCGCAGTATCTGGTATAAATTTCAATTTGCTAAGTCCACCCGTTCCTAATAAAATCGGTGGTGAGACACGGACAGACAGACAGACAGACAGACAGACAGACCGACAGACAGACAGACGGACAAGAAAGTGATCTTATAAGGGTTCCTTTTTTTACCTTGTGAGGTACGGAACCCTAAAAATGATTTAAAGATTTTTCTTCTTTTGTTGACTCGTGTATAGAACAATCGAATATATACAACTAATTTATTTCAGCAACAAAATAAACAAATACAATGACATAAAAAATATTATTAATAAATATGTATATCTTAGCAGAGAGCAGCAAAGATAATTGCGTTATCTTATCTACATTATTATCGAATATTTATGTAGTAACACCTCTGTGTGATTCATAACAATCTTCAACTATTAGCTAACAATATTTTTCATACTTGAATAATATTGCTATCTAATAGTTGATATTGATTAAGACAAGCATATTATTATTTGTGATTTTTTGTTACCAGAGGTACCTGTTTTAGACAACACCTTATGCATGCAATGCATAACTAACAGGCCTCAAAATTTATCAATATTGACATTTCAATTTTTTATCTGAATACTCTTACAACTATAAAATACAATTATGATAAAGCTTTCCTGCGAAATCTTGAAAGTCCAAAATAATTAGTCTAGAAGATTTTATGTCTAAAACGTGAAATTAGTAAGAATGACATAGACATTATTATTTTTAATAAATTTTTGTCTTCCAGGTACTGCGATCAGAAAACTGGTTACCAATCCGGCCTGGTTTTGAATCCCTGGAATATTATAGGCGGCCTTACAAAAAAGCCAAGGGTCAGAAAAAGGCTTGACAGGCCTCATTTCGGAGTAAGTGGTTTTGAAATATCATTGCCATTGTGCTAGCGTTATCCCGTTACAATGCGAGACATACACTATAAGGCCTGGGATCCGCTTACCACCTAAACCAGATATGACAAAATATCAGCTTTTCCACAGAGCGACTGTCGTTTTACCTCCTCAACTCAAAGGGAAAGCAGTAATGACTCCTCGTTAAAACTGTCTAAGAATTTTCGTGACAGGTGTTTACTATCAGCTTCCGATTATCTTCAAGTTTAAATAAATTTTTTAGCATTATTTACCTATATTGAGTTGTATCCACATCTTATTACAGGCCTGGCGATGTATGGAAAGAGTTTAGATCTGCAGTTAACCCAGTGATGTTGCAACCAAAAACTATTAAACTTTACAGCAGTGTCCTTAATGTAGGTTGCAATGGACATGATAAAAAGGTGATCTTTGATAAAACATTTGATAAATAATTAAATATTTCTAAATATACACTATCGGAATATTCCCTCTTAAGGATGTGTTATGAATGTATTAAAACTATGTACATGTTTTAATATAATTTCCTAGTTCCTCTCTTCTAAGAATTATTTTGTACAGCATCTAACATAAACAGAATGAACTGAATCATAATGTCTTTCTTATAAGCTCAGTCACTGAAAGCTGAGGTCAGTCATAATGGGCAGCAATATTCGTTATCGTTTAAAGACAAAATAAATGTCGCCCGGCTTCACTATTTCTATTTATTAAATTCTCTGAATTAAATGCAAGGTCCTTTAATTTGCTCAATGTTCTAGAATATAGCATAATTTCTAAAGATCGAGTGTATACTTTGCTGCTTCATCCTTTCAATGCAATTGTATATTTTATGCCTCATTTATAACGATTGTTTTTTTTTGTTTTGTTTGATAATTTTGCGTCTTAAATATTCGAATTATAAAGGATCCTTCTTTGAAAATGATTTACACTTATAGTCCTGAATGGGTATTAACACATTAAAGAGAGATGAATGTTGGTTATTCAAGGATATTCATAATAACATTCATGAAATTTTAGGATGAAAGGTGATCATGATGAAAACAACCGGATCAAAGGCAAATTTGATACTGAAATGAATCTGTGGGCTTTAGAATCAATAGGTACCGTTGCGCTCGGTTGTCGTCTGAACTGCCTTGATCCCAATTTACGCGAAGATTCTCCACAAAGGCAGCTTATATCGATAATTCATGAACTTTTCGCGACAGCCGATGATCTGGACTTCAAGCCTAGCCTTTGGCGATACGTTTCAACTCCGAAATACAAGAAGGCTATGAAGATGTATGAGCGACATGAAGAGTAAGTTTTTTTTAATATACCACTATATTTACGGAGTAATTATTTATCATTCCTAAAGCCAATGTTCTCTTTTCTTTCAGACTGACGAAATTCTTTGTTAAACAAGGTATAGAAAGACTGAAACAAAACTCTGATCAGAAATCAGACTATGAGAAAGGCGTATTGGAAAAGCTTCTGGAAATAAACGAGGAATTTGCATACATTATGGCCAGTGATATGTTGTTCGCCGGAGTCGACACGGTAAATGGATGAAATACTTAAATTGATAGCTGTCGACAATATCCACTCCTATCACAGTCCGAACGACATCACAATAATTAGTAAAACTATTGTGAAGGTCGAGGCACACAAACATACAAAATCTCCATTTACTGTAGTATTATAGGTTTACCTATAAAAATACTTATACAATTATGTCTACAGGCTTCGAACACAATGTCAGCAATGCTGTACCTTCTGGCAACACATAAAGATAAGCAAGACAAGTTAAGGGAAGAAATATTGTCGAAGTCAGATCGAAGGCCATACCTGAGAGCGTGCATCAAAGAAGGGATGACAATAATGCCTGTCGTATCAGGAAACATCAGAAGAGCTACTAAAGAATACAATCTAAATGGTTATAGAGTTCCTAAAGGGGTAAGAGCCTGAAATTATTCTCAATAATCAAAATAATAAAAAAATATTAACAAAAAAAAAAACGCCTCCAAAAATCTGGAAAATGTGTGAAAATAGCACAAAAAAGTAAAAAATAAATTCCGTTATTTTAACTTCAATTTACTTATAAACATCACCTATTCAACTGAATATTATATACTTATACGAGTTATACGTATCTACCACTTAATTCATATACCTGACACAATACATATTTTTATATGACTAACAAACTAAATTAAATACCTATCACCAGAAATCAGATAAGTATATTATATTTTTGGACTAAGTACTCAGAAAAAAATATTTTATTAGGACTATGATATACAATTATACTTTTTTTTGGAGTCAGTGCCAGCTGAGATTAAGAATTAAAAAAACAATAATTCTAAATTAATAAAACCCCACTGCCATCAATTAAGAACTATGAAGTATGAGCTTGACCGGGTTCTGAATTGCATCTCGCATTGGGGTGATGAGAGCCTGGTCGAGTTCAACGCCAAGAAAACACAGGTGTGTGTATTCTCAGCCAAGGTATCTCCATTCCTTCCCCATCCCTCTCTTCTGGACACTCCACTACCGATTCAAGACAGCCTCAATATCTTAGGAATGGACATACGCAGAAATCTCAACCAGAAGAACTACATCGAGGGTGTCATCAAATCCGCATCTCGGAAACTTGGAGTCCTGAACAAGGTGAGGAGGTTTTTCACGCCGGAGCAGTTGTGTCTGTTATACAAGACCCAGGTTCGCTCCTGCGTGGAATACTGCTCTCACCTTTGGAATGGCTCCGCTCAGTACTTATTGGACGCCCTCGATAGGTTGCAGCGGCGTGCTGTCCGTATCATCGGGGATCCAGAGGCCACTAAGACTCTTGAGTCACTGCAATTACGCAGAGACGTGGCCTCAATGGCTGTCTTCTACCGTATCTATCACGGTGAGTGCTTCGAAGAGCTCTTTCAACTAATCCCACCCTCTCCTTTCCTATCCCGAACGACACGTGCTGGGTTGAGGTGCCACTCTTACACGGTAGAACAGATACCGTCACGCACCAAAAGGTTCGGCGCCTCTTATCTGTGCCGTACCATTAAGATGTGCAACTCTTTACCAGTCCACGTGTTTCCCTCCACTTATGATCCCGGGTCCTTTAAGCGGGGCGTGAAAAAGCTTTACTCAAGGCCGTCAAGGTGAGGGCTATCATGCCATAATGCCATGCTGGCTGCTGGGATGATGGCCATCACTATGGGACTTCATTGACTGCTTAACATCAGGCAGCATGGAGTCAATTTGTTCGGCAGAAATTAAAAAAAAAAAAAAATATAGCCTATATCACTCGGGGTAAAATAAGGATTCCAACGATATGCCGCACATCCGAATCGGTTTAGGCATACAGAATTCATGGCGGAATAAAGAAACTCACATACTTACATACATACATAAACGCTAATAAAACATTACGTTATTTTTTGGCAGTCGTGTAATTATGAAGATGCGAAGTACGAGTATATTATCTTGAACAGCAAGGCTTGCTTGCAGCGGTGGGCATATACCGTGGCGGCAGGGGGGAACATGATTAAGTGACCCAATCGCGGGCAGACGCGTGAGGGCAGACGTCGTTGACGGTTGTCTCCGATATCCCTTTTTTTCTATGCGCTTGTATGTAGGTAATTATTGTATTGCAGTAGATTGTGGTTCTTTAGAGTTATTTTACACGAAATCTGTGTTCATTGGAATAGGTTTGCATCTTTACATAATTCTATTTTTCTCGTTTTTCAAATTTTGAGATCTTTTTGTAAAAACTTCTCAGAATTTGATTTGTTCCAAGTATCGCTTTAAGTTCTTGTTTTGGTTAGATAGGTAATTGTAACTAGGTATTTAGGTTAATTTGTAACTGAGCTGTCGCGCCTGTTGCCAGGTTGCGTTGTTTTCTTTATTTGCAAAATAGGTTTGGTTCGATCCTACATTGTGGTATTAATGTAACTTTACGTATATTTTGTGTTATAGAAAACTTCCTAAAATTTGATTTATATTTGTTGATTTGATTTCTCGTCATTTGTAAATTACTTACAAGTTTGATGAGGTTTTCCTAAACTATCGTATCAATACAGCTGTTCATATATTTTGTACATTGTCAAGAAATTATTTACTGAAACGCTTGGCTGGCACCGACTCCAAAAAACAGTATAATTGTATATTACAGGCCTAATAAAATATTTTTTTCTAAGTACTTTGTCCAAAAATATAATATACTTATCTGATTTCTGGTGATAGGTATTTAATTTAGTTTGTTAGTCATATAAAAATATGTATTGTGTCAGGTATGTGAATTAAGTTGTAGATACGTATAACTCGTATAAGTATATAATATTCAGTTGAATAGGTGATGTTTATAAGTAAATTGAAGTTAAAATAACGGAATTTATTTTTTTACTTTTTAGTGCTATTTTCACACATTTTCCAGATTTTTGGAGGCGGTTCTTTTTGTAAAAAAAAATATTATTTCCTGTTTTTTGGTGAATTTTCCTTTCTGCACTTATCGGATTTATCGAAATTAAAGATGGGTAGACCTACGAAACGCGCTATTCATATGACACAGCGCCGTTTAAATGCCTACCGTGAAAGTAATGCTCTCTTTAAACCTCGTTTGAAGAAGGACAAGTCATAGCGCTCGGGAAACACCGCAGCAGGTAGTTCATTCCAGAGCCTACACGTACGTGGTAGAAAAGATCGCTGGAAGCGCACCGTACCAGATGAGAACGCTTTTAGGTAGTACAGGTGAACTCTACTGCGTCGGCGAGTGGTACGTTGGTAGAAGGGTGACCCTGGTACCAAATTAAACAATTCTTCTGAGCACTCCACGCGAAAGAGTCGGTAAAATACGAGCAAAGAGAACCAAAGTCTCTCCGCTGCTCCAGCGACTCTAGTCTAGCCGTGAGATCGGGACCATCGACGATTTGAGCAGCTAGACTCTGTAGGGAGTCAAGTGGATCAAGCTGATATTTTGGCGCTCCGGCACAGAGATGTGAGCAGTACTCCACAACTAGCGAAGAAAGGCAGAAACGTTTATCTCAAAGTAGGGAATCTCGGTCCAAGGCCATTTCAAGAGAAAGTAGTGAGCTGCGTGAAAAGAGGCTATCACAAATTCAGGCTTACATTGAAAAATATTTAATCATGCAAAACACTGAAGAACGTACTCATCGTCTGCTCTTTGAATTAAACCCTACTACTATTAGTTATTCTGTGATTTACAATCAAAGTTATTATATGTATAAGCTAGCAGTTGGCGGGTTCGCTCGCGTGTAATGACAGCCTTTACATATAAAAATTCAACCCATATTTCTAAAAACGCGTAAATACATGATCACTTATTTCTGATCAGAAGCTAGTATATGTCGAAGCCAAAAAAATTATTTATTCATTTAAATCACAAAGTGACACTTATGAACGTCATATTTAAAAAATAATTACTTAAAGCTTCTACATTTACATTTACTGCCACGTTCGCAAAGCAAGGGCGTAGAACCATGAGAAAGAACGGGCAATAAAATTCAAGGTCACTCTTTTTCATCGCCAGGTTTTGCATAATACACAAAAATTTAAATTTTGTAAGGTGCTGCAACTGTTACACATTCTATGTCATTTGTATATATTTACTCTACTTAATACTCAAGCAAAATCTAGTAAAATTTTGATGTTCATTTAATTAGCCTCCTGAAAATTGACATGGTAATACAGGAGCATCCACATACATTAAGTACCTAATAATGTAGGCAATCCGCGCAAATGTTCAGAACCATGATGGAAATGATGCAGTTTAATATTAAAAAAATTAATACCAGCCCGTAAGACCGACATCGACCAGTCATCGCAAGTAGCACCCGTTCACGAGTATGACGCATGGGCCAGCCATCATCCCTCTCGCCATATCAGAGGGACAGGGATGACCCGACACATGACGCCACCACAAGAAATGACATTTTAGTGAGCATGACGACAAAGGTACACGAAGCGGCAGTAATTAACAATCTGTTGGTATACTGACCATGAAAGCGAATTACCTCCATTTTCCAGATCGTTAATATTATCATAAATTTGTAGAACGCATGCAAAATGCAAATGTAGTACCTATATTTGATTGACATGATACTTTTTGAAATATAACCACCGATCGAACTGATTGGCTACACGATTATAAGTTTATAACACATTAAATAAAAATTTAACAAATAAAAAGTATCTGACGAGATGAATGACATTTAGTGATGTGGTGGCGATTCCAAAACCTATCATTTACATGATTTTAATTGGAATGGAAAAATATTTAATTACATGTCATGAAAATTATTATCTACCTATTTACTATATATATGAATTATGAAACATTCTTTCCAAGCGCATTTGTCATTCAGATATTAATTTAAATTATAATATGCCTTTTGCATTAGGTCATTTTTAATCTTTGTCTGAAATGCGTTAAACGGCAAGTCCAAAATACTTATCGGTATCTTGTTGTAGATACGTATACTAAGTCCTATAAAAGAACTATGAGTTTTGGACAAACGGAAATACGGAAAACATCATTTATGTCTATTTCTTGTATTTATAGAGTGTATGTCACTATTCTTTGAATATGAATTTATATTTTTACGTACATGCATAACACTAGCATAAATATACTGAGACGCTACTGTTAGAATACCGATTTCCTTGAATCTTTCTTTGAGCGAAACTCTTGTTCGTAATTGGTAAATGGCCCGAACTGCCCTTTTTTGCAATATAAAAATACTTTCGATATCAGCAGCTCTACCCCATAGTAGTATGCTATAAGACATAACACTATGAAAATAGCCAAAGTATACCAATCTAGCCGTATCGACATCTGTTAAATTGCGCACCTTCTTAATGGCATAAGCAGCCGAACTAAGTTTTGCTGACAGATATGTAATGTGTGCGCCCCATTGTAACTTCGACTCAAGTGTTATTCCTAGAAACAATGTAGATTCAGTTGTTTCCAGTACATCACCATTTAAAACTATGTTAGGACCAACGTTTCTGACGTTGGGCAAAGCAAACTTAACACATTTGGTTTTTTTTGGCGTTCAGTACTAAGTTGTTTACAGTAAACCATTTAGTCACCTGAGTAAGAGCACTGTTTATTTCGGTAAAGTTTTCCTTATTTCTATGTACTTTAAATATCAATGAAGTATCGTCAGCAAACAATACCACGTCACAAATATTTCTCAGGTAAAATGGCAAATCATTTATGTAAACAAGAAACAGGAACGGCCCTAGGATACTACCCTGCGGCACTCCCAATTGTACTGGTACGAAACTGGATTTTGAGCCGTTTATTTCTACACATTGGGTTCTGTTATTTAAATATGCCTTAATAACATCCAATGCTTTAGTCTGGATGCCGTAATGTTTAAGTTTGCATAAGAGCGTATCATGGCAGACACAATCGAATGCTTTCGAAAGGTCGCAAAATACACCAATAGCATTCTGAGAGTTCTCTCATGCATTGTAGATGTGTTTGAGTAAAGCTACTCCTGCATCCGTCGTTGAGTGACCCTTAGTAAAACCATATTGCTCAGTATGAAGGAGGCTGTTTAAATTAAAGTGCTTCAGAAGTTGCTTGAGTATTATCTTTTCAAAGATTTTACTAAAAGTAGGTAGTATTGAAATTGGCCTATAATTACTAAGATCAGTCTTACTGCCGGATTTAAACAGAGTTATTATCCTACTATGTTTTATTAAATTAGGAAAATCGCCTGATTCTATACACTTATCGAACAAGTTGCTTAGATAAGGTGCTACTATATCTATTATACTTTTCAGAATCTTCACAGATATTCCCCAGAGATCACCCGTATTCTTAGATTCTAGAGATTGGAAAGTGTTTATAATGTCAGTAGAGCTAATAGGACTGAATTTAAAAATACATTACATTTTTGTACATTAGATTCTAATAAATTTACTGCGACTGAAGCTGATGAGTTTAGACCTCTAGTAGTAGCAATAGGTATGATAGCAAAAAATTATTGAATGCGAGTGCGACTTCCTCATCATTGTTAATCATTTTATTATTATTTAGCAAGTTAAAATTGGTATTCCTAAAGGTTGCCTTGCCCGTTGCTTAGTTAATAGCTTGCCAGGTGGCCTTAACTTTATTACAGGACTTTCTAATTTTATCACTAACGAAACGTGCCTTAGCTATATTGCATACCTTTTTAAATATTTTTGAATAATTTCTGACATACTCAGTGAAGCTCGCATCAAAATTGTATTTCTTCATACCATACAACTCATACATCTTTGCTCTGCTTTTATAAATACCTACAGTAGCCCACTCACTAAATGCTCTAGTCTCCTTGATTACTTTTTCTTTGGTCTTAAAAGTACTTCTTAATTCGTTGTGAACTAAATTGAACATAGTATCATAAATCTTATTTGGTGACTTAAGCTCCATCATATCAGGATTCATACCTATTAAAATTTGGTTCCTAAACTCATTAAATTTATGCCTAGGTAATGGCTTAACTGTCACCTTACGTACTACATTATCATTTATATATGCAAATCTTGCCAATTGACCACAGTGATCCGAAGTTAAGTCAGCAGTAACTACTTGATGTGATACTGTCTGATTACTAAATATATTGTCCAGACAAGTGGAAGATGATGCAGTTATTCTAGTAGGTTCAAGAAATAAGTTTGTCAAATTAAATGATTTAAAAAGATTTAAAAGCCTACTAGTCATTGGTGAACTATCCAGTATATTAATATTAAAATCTCCACAAACTATGATCCCTTTTTTATTGGTCCTAATTTTACCAATTGCATCTTCCATAATAGATTCGAACATATTAAAGTTACTTAAAGGAGGGCGTTACACACATATAACAACATACTGTTCCAGCTCAATACAGGAAATTTCTACAGTGCGTTCTACAGACAAGGTGCTTTTGTCCTTTCGTTCCTTACACAGTATGGTATTTGAAACTAGTATCAAGGATCCACCATGGATGGCTTAACTCCTAGCAAAAGCACTTTGCACAGTGTAATGCATGTAATTTAATTTTTTTTTTGATAATCCTTCAACCAGTGCTCCGTTATGCACATAACTTTTATATTATAACTTTCTAAATATAAACTTAATCCTAAATGTTTGCCAGATAGACCCTGTATATTTTAATGTGCTATATTAAATTGACAATGTCTACCCTTTGTCCTATTCTTAAGTTTAAAGAACTCGTGTCAGTATTTAATATAGAAGGAATGGTAAAGACAGAATTATTTACAGAAATCATTTTCTTGGATACCCTACATGTACCTGTGTCATGTTGTATATTATATGCTAATAATTTAGCAATTTGTCGTTTATAAAATAGCGAAAGATACATAATATCTTTGGTCAATGTGTAGTTATATTTATTAATAAATTTATTTATGTCAAAATATAAAATAATATCTTTATATTGCCATGTCATATTGTAAAAACACAAATTGAGGTCATAGACATGTTGATTCACCTTTCTATCTAATAAGGTAACGCACAAGTAATAAATTGCCATCCAAATTTTTTATGAAGTGATAAAATTACTTCTGTTAAATTATAAATATATTTTTTGGTAACCATTTGGCTGTTACCATACATAATAACTATTGTTGACTGTCTATCAAATGTGGTTATTTTTAAAATATCTATTAAATTTTTAAAAGATGACCCTGTATAACAATAATTAATGATATTGTGTTGTTTTAAATGACTATTCATTAAGCTACCTAAACCTACACCTAACCTATCTGAAAACATGTAAACCTTTTTTGTGCCAGAGTTGTCAACTAAAGATGTCCTATCCTTTGTACTATTGGTTGTACGGGAACTATAACTTGAACAGAGACCTGAATCACTATCACCAGACTGATTAGCTAACAAGGTAGATTTTAAACAATTTGAGTAACTATTAGAGTTTGTCAACGCCTTTACATATTCCAAATTACTCTTTCCAATTCGTGCAATCTCAACATATTTATTTATATATACCTGAACCTCTTTCTCATACTGGGTATTCATCCTATTTAATTGAGATTCTTAAGCACTGATTTGTGATTTAAGGACCCTTGTATGCTGATCATACAACATCCTACCATTAAATAATTCTATATTATAATTTTCTAGGTCCTGTAACAATTCTGTATATTCAGAAAGTAATGTTTTGTATTGCTTTGTTGTCATTTTCGTTTTATTATATTGTTTTAAGTTCAGTACAAGTTTACTAATATTTTTATTTATTTTTTATAACTTTGTTTATTGTTTAAGCTTCTTGATACTACTTTTTAGTTGTACCCTATGTCTATTTGACCCAAAGCATCATTTATCACCTATAACCTCTGAATAAAGGTTCTGTGTTGCATCACTGTTAAGTACCTGCACAGTTTGCTCTAAAGATTTTATCTTTAATAATGCCTGTTCTAGATCGCTTTCAAGTTCATTAATACGAATTACAGACCAGGAATATGTGTCATTGCAAGTTGTCAATATATTAATTTCTTCCTGCAACCTGTCTCGCTGGGCAAGAGTGTCTACATACTCAATATGAAGTTCAGCGAGTTGTGCTTTCAAGTTTGAAACTCTGTCATTAACAAGCTTGATATCTTCCTCACAATCAGAACGCTCTTTCAGTAGGTTGGTATTTTCTTCCTGGCACTTTCTTAATTCCATTAAGGCTATTTTGAGCTTATTTTCCACATCCTTTGCTGTGGCCTTACGGGTCATCATATAAGTGATCATTGTTGCAGCAAAGTGTAAACCAAACACCTAAGGACAGAAAGAAACAAGATGACAGGAGACAGACTGTTCAGTAATGTATAAAAAGTACCTATACAATATGAGCAAGAATGAAGAGAAACAATTGAGGAGAACTGAAAATAAGTTATTTAAAGGTGTTATTACAGTTAATACTCTAGAAATTAATGTACAATTATATTTTAAAATGAACTATTCAGTAATGTAGGTAGGTAGGTAAGCAAAATAAAAATAAATTAAGTATTTTAAAACAATTAGTTATTTGTTTCTAAATTATTGTTATTACAAAAATTTAATCTTATTTCATGTATTGTGCTAAGTGATGGTTTGTTTTTCTCTATAAAATCATTTCACGAATAAAATTTAATATTAGGGACTAAGTAGGTAGGTAAGTGCACATTAAGTTATGAGAATTGTGTTTATGCTATGTGGATTAGTAAAATAAAGATAATTCTATGTTTTGCTTTATGAAAAGTGTGTAATGTTAGTATGTCTTATATAAATTAAATACTCCCTGGATTTTATCTAGGTTTATAAAGTTCTTCAAACGGCCCTTGTAACTGTCAAACAGCTGTTTTGGTTGTAAAACGTCGTTTTTAACGCTGTTTGTAATTTTTATATGCTGCGAATATTTGTTATCACTATTCTTGTTGTACATTTATCACTGATTATTTTCAATAAAATTAATTAAAATTACGGACAGTAACAAATTTGAAAGTTGCTTGGCCGATGTTGCCAGGGCAAAAAAAAAATATATGAAATTTCACTTCGCATGAAAACTTTCAACCCCTCTTTCACCCTTTTAAACGGTAGATTTTAAAAATCGCTAAAACACGTATTTGTTTTATTTCTAACCAGAAGTTTGCACACAAAATTACACGCTATCTTTTTAAAGATGACGGACCTCCCATTCAAACTTTCTACCCCTATATCACCCTCTTAGTTGTTAGATTTGAAAAAAATCTAACTTGCGTGTTTAGATTTTCTAACCAAGAAATGTACAAATATCCTTCCTTAGTGGGTGCTTACGTCATAAAATGCATCGACTGTCAAAATTTCAAGTCTCAAGCCCCTGTGGTTTTGGCTCTGCGATGATGAATCAGTCAGCACAAGCAATTTTATATATATAGATTTACTCTCCAAACTTTCTTCCTCCTGGTTTCATCAATACTTGATAATGAAGCCCGAAGTAGGCCCGTTGATTGCGACTATTCTAGTATCCACTGATGAAAAGTCACAGCAAATGCTTAATTCCGTTTACTTGGATGACATACATTTTGGAGATTTTAATGAAACTATTGGATTGATTTTGATAAAATTTATATGGGACCCACCTGAAAGTATAAAATTTCAAACAAAAAAAGAATTTTGGAAATCGGTCGATAAATAACGGAGTTATGAAATAACAAACATTATAAAAAAAAATACAGCCGAATTGAGAACCTCCTCCTCTTTTTAGAGTCGGTTAAAAACAGGATATTATAAAAATGATCCAATCTGCAAATTTAAAATAATCATTTCCATCACTATGCTTAAAACATGGTAACGCATGAAACAGTGGTGATTTTCTTAAAAAAATATTTTAAATACTTTCATTATAAGCTTTACCCATGTACTTCACGATGGCAATAATGAAGATGTTTCTATTCGTTACTCAAAACAAACGATCGATCTGCTACTGTAAATTTACAATTCGGAGTCATAAAGAACGAACGGAGCTGCTAAAATATAAAATTGCAAAGGGCGCGCTTGGACATGGAACGACCGCCACAAGTTACACAACTATATTTCGTTTCGCGACTTTTCGTGACTGCCTCGTCGGTCTCCCGGCATAAAGGTGCGTGTGGGATTGGGAGGTCTCGGGTTCGATCCGCGGGTCGACCAAACTGTTATTGGGTTTTTCCGTTAGGAAATTCTCAGTAGTAGCACGGATTCTGGTAATGTGCCCGGTACGGCAATAGGCTCGCCCCCCATTACGTCGGACTTAAATAAATCTGGCGAAAAGTGGGTGTAACAATATACCTCTGCCTACCTCTTCAGGGATATAGGCGTGAGACTATATATGTATTTCTTTTCGCCAGCAAATTTGAATTTTACATCCATGAAACATTATTTTCAATTTTAAGATTCAATTGCCGTTAGTTTAAAATATTTATGGCTCGTCGTCCAAATTGGTAAAAGATGAGAGTTGTTACAGACTATATTTATTAACATGGAATTTAATTATGGATGTAACAATTTGAACATCAACATATTCCAGCCTTCGAGTAAACTTCTTGACAGCCGTTTGTAGTGACTGTGTCCTGTACCGTCGTCAAATAGTAATAAAATTACAAGAATTTTGGCTAAAGTAAATACTATAATCGTTTGTAGAGAACATTCCGATCGCAATCGAACGCAAACCTTATAATAATCTTCGTGTGAAGAAGTTTTAAACAAAGCTTTGAAACCGATTTACTTAAAGTATATTATAATTATGTTGTCACGTACAGTAGATATACATAGATGTATATATATATTTTACCAGATAGCACACCAGTATTAAGTTTCACCGAAATATGTACATCATATTTTCAGCTGAATGTTGTATTCGGTCACCGCGAGATGTCGTTAATGGAGCATCATTACGCCCGAGCCCAGGAGTACATTCCCGAGCGTTGGGTCGCTGAGAAAAATGACCCACTTTACTATGGAAATGCTCATCCGTTTACACATGCCCCATTTGGCTTCGGCGTTCGTAGCTGTATAGGTACGTGTCATTGTCAAATTGCATGTAATATTGTGTTAAAGTGCACACAGCTTATGTATAAACTTATTTTATACACTACCAAAGTTACCAGCGTATTTACCATAAGGGATACCTGGATAATCCTAAAAACATCGTGAAGAAACCTGCATGTCTGAGAGTTCTCTATAATGTTCTCGAAATATATGTGAAGTCTGCCAACCCACACTTGGCCAACGTGGTGGACTATGGCCTCACCCTTCTCATAGTGAGAAGAGGCCCGTGCCCAGCAGTGAGACAGCATAAAGGGCTGATGATGATACCTGGATAATAGTGTATTCATATGAGTGCACTATTCTCCAGGACCTTGAAATTATGGTCAAATAGCCAATTTGCTTCTACGTAGTGCCGAATAGTTCGAATTCGATCAGAACACTGAAGAGAAAATGGATGTTCCCGCCCTTGATGTGCCTCCTAATAACATCAATCAGATTAAAGGCAGTCGTAACAGAGACCGCACAGAGTAAAAGCCTGACGTAAGCATGCGTCGTTAAAACTATTATAATAAAGAAAATAAGAAAATCTTTACCTATGGTACCGTATATACCACTAAAGTATGCTATAATCACCAAATACTGGTTAGTATATAAGTCAACACACATAATAAAATTATATGCCACACGTTTCGTACCGTAATCTGATAGCATGATAGCTGAAGAAGTAGAGAGCAACCAGCCCCGAAACAAATAAGTTTTTGGGCAAATCCGTCCTTCTTGCTATTGAAGCTTAAAGTAGCACTTACGTTTGGTCGTCGCTCTTCTGCTTATATTAATCTAAGGCATATTTAATTTTAGGTCGTCGCATCGCCGAGTTGGAGGTAGAAACATTTTTGTCAAAAGTCATAGAGAACTTCAAAGTAGAATGGACAGGTGGCCCGCCGAATCTGGTGCAGACTTCTCTCATCTATTTCAAGGAACCGTTCAACTTTACATTTACGGACGTGAAGTAGTCAATTTTAATGAGATTATTTTATCGTTTATAATAGGATAAGGGTATAAATAAATCTAGAGTATTTACTAACAGCATACTTTTCCAAAATACTTGTGCGATTGGTGTAAATAATTAAAAGTGACATATTACATAATGAAAATAATAAGGTTTTAGATAACAATGTTTTAATTTTTTCTGACCAATTAGGAATTGGTATGGGTAGCCTGATTAATGGTTATACTGATCGGTCAATACAAAATATTTGTTCACCAGGACAAGAAATGTCTATGTTAATTAATAAATTAAAGTATGCTAGACTAAATAAACATTCTACAGTTATAATTTTATATGGGGATAGCCTACTAGTTACCAAGAAAGAAATATTAGCTTTATCAGATATTATGATAGAACAAAGTTCTAAAGTGGGGTGCAACTTTATTGTCTGTGCATTACCATATTCCAATAACTTATCTTATAAAGAAAATAACCAGATAGGTAAATTGAATCTATTATTATATAATAGCACTTGTAGTCATAGTGACCATATTTTATTTTTTGACTCTAATATTTTTATTAGTCATTTCTTTTTAACAAAAGATACTATGTATCTCTCTTTTATATATAGGCGACAACTTGCTAAATTATTAGCATTTAATTTACATAGTGAACGCAGTAATACTAGAGTACTTAGGATTTGGTAGATAATAGTTATACCAATAGTAGTATTGACAAATCTATTAGTTTAAACTACTAGATGAGACAACAGATAGGCATTCATGTGTTTTAAACTTAGCTCATCAAAACATACAAGGCCTATCTAGCAAAGAATTAGAGATAGATTTATTTTTAAAGAAACATAAGTTGCATGTATTATGCATTACGGAACATTGGTTAAGAGGTGACCAATTAATATTCAATAATGAATTTTATACAGTGATTAGTGCATTCGTAAGAAAGAACGCTATTCGTGGTGGCTCTCTCATATATGTTTGTAATAGTATTAAATGTAAAGAACGAAAGGACATAGCCGAACTTTCTATCGAGCGCACCGCTGAGATATCTTGTGTTGAACTTGAGCAACACGTCATGGTCTGTGTATACCGACCACCGCAAAGTGACTTTAGCCAATTTGAAAGCATCATGGAAGATGTCTTAAATCACTTAAGTTTCAGCAGGAAATCAATAATCGTATGTGGTGATTTTAATGTTAACTTGTTAGAACAATCACCAACTTGGTTAGTTAGTTTATTTATGTCATTTAATTTTAATGTTTTATTTTCTGAACCAACCAGAACTACCTCACATTCTTCTACATGCTTAGATAATATTTTTTTCAATTGTTTGTACTTAAGTAAAGCTGTTTTGAGTGACTTGACATCAGATCACTGTGGACAAAAGGTTGTAATTCCAACTAATACAACCCCTACAGTACAAAAAATCACATGTAGGCCTATGACCTCTGCTCGCCTTAATCGCTTTAGTGATGATGTTGCTGCTAAGATCGCCAGCATTGACTTAACTCACGATGATCCAGATGAATTATATAAGTGGTTATTTGATGTTATTAAAAATGAGTACAATAAAATTTTTAAGCAGAAGACATTTGCCAAGAGCTCTAAAGTTAAATTTTGTGATTGGGCAACAGTAGGAATATACAAAAGTAGATCTAGGTTGTATGATCTGTATGGTATGAAGCAATACAATTTTAATCCTTCATTTATTGAATATGTAAGAAATTACTCAAAAGTTTTTAAGAGAGCATGTGCTTCAGCTAAGTCTATATTTATAAGTAATAAAATTAAAGAATCCAAGAACAAAATAAAAACAACTTGGAACATTATTAACAGTGAGACTGGTCGAGCTAAGTTAGTAGATAATAGCTTTGAATTAAAATGTAATGGAGAAATAGTTACAAAGAAAATTGATGTTGCTCAGGCTTTTAACAACTTCTTCATAAACATACCAGTGAAAACAACCAAGTGTTTAGACTCATGCCCAAGCAAAGCAGAGATGTTAGTTAGGGGCAATGTGAATGAGTGTGATGTGCTGTTTAATTCTAAATACATTGACACCAATGACATCCTTAAGACATTCAAGACCATCAATATTAAGAAATCTATTGACTTATAAGGGAATTTCAGTTAGTCTTGTTCGCCAAATCATTTTTAGCATAGCTCCATATTTAGCTGCAATATTTAATAGATGCGTGGATAAAGGGGTATTTCCTGATTTAATGAAACACAGCAAGGTGATACCACTTTTCAAAAAAGGATCCAAGAGCGACCCTAGTAACTTTCGGCCAATTTCTATCTTGCCTGCAATCAGTAAAATTTTTGAAAAGGTTATCTTGCATCAGTTAGAGAGCCACTTTCTCACAAATAATTTATTGCACAGTGAGCAGTATGGCTTCACTAAGAGTCGCTCCACCGTTGATGCCGGTGTAGCTCTATTAAAACATATCTTTAACGCTTGGGTAAATTCGAAGGATGCCATTGGTGTTTTTTGCGACTTGTCAAAGGCTTTTGATTGTGTTGAACATGATACACTTTTACGTAAACTCAACCATTATGGTATTCGAGATAGCGCACTCAATCTTGTTGCCAGTTACCTTAGAGATAGAGTTCAGTATGTAGATGTTAGTGGAAGTAGGTCTCAAGGTTTGCCAGTGGGAATGGGCGTTCTACAGGGCTCTATTCTTGGTCCGTTTCTTTTTTTAATATATATTAATGACTTGCCATTCTTTGTTAGAAATTTATGTGATATTGTTCTTTTTGCTGACGATACTTCACTTATTTTTAAAGTTGATCGTAATACAAGTAACATTGACAGCGTAAATAATTTTCTTGCGCAAGTACTACATTGGTTCACGACAAATAATTTGCTACTCAACTCTGGTAAAACAAAATGTGTGAAATTCACTTTGCCGAATGTCAAAAATGTTCTTACTAATATAATTTTAAATAACGAAACAATTAACCTAGTTGATTCAACTGTATTTTTAGGTTTAACTTTAGATTGTAAGCTTCAGTGGGGTGCCCAAATATCCTGTCTGGCAGTCAAACTTAGTTCTGCAGCATTTGCAGTTAGGAAAGTTCACCAATTCACAGACGTAGATACTGCTAGACTAGTTTACTTTAGTTACTTTCACAGTGTAATGTCTTACGGGATACTATTATGGGGTACGGCGGCCGATATTCAGACAATTTTTGTTATTCAAAAGAGGGCCATACGTGCAATATATAAGTTAGGTGCTAGAGATTCTTTACGAGATAAATTTAAAGAAGTAGAAATATTTACAGTTGCATCGCAGTATATATTTGCTAATTTAATGTACGTTAAGAAAAACTTAACTCTTTACCGTAAAAATAGTGACGTGCACAAAGTGAACACAAGGAATAAGCATAAACTAGTGGGCACTAACTACCGTCTACATAAAGTTCATAACTCATTTGCGGGACTCGGTATACAATTCTTCAACAAATTACCTCTGGAAATAATGAATTTACCTCTGCACAAATTTAAAACCACTACTAGGAATTTTCTTTTAAAAAGGGGTTATTACACTATTAAAGAATTTTTAGATGACAAGACATCATGGGTCTAGTTGCTTTTTTTTAAATTCACCATTATTGTTATTTTTATGACTGTGTAAAATACTCTCTTCTTAATTAGTAACATGTTAAGTGGAGGTGCCTCGTGAACACATGATTTTTGCAGGATTTGGATATTATTACGATTTGTTGAATGTAGTTTAACATTATTTATTCCTGATCATATCGTTGTTCACTTGTCACCTTCACAAAATTCTTTCTACATTTGCATTCCTTCACGCGGTCCACTGATTTATGTTCATAATAACGATCTGGAAAATGGAAGTAATTGGCGGTCATGGTCAGTATACCAATAGATTGTTTCTTACTGCCGGTTCGTATACCGTTATCGTCATGCTCACTAAAATGTCATTTCTTGTGGTTGCGTCGTGTGTCGGGTCATCCCTGTCCCTCTAATATGGCGAGAGGGATGATGGCTGGCACATGCGTCATACTCGTGAACGGGTGCTACTTGCGATGACTGGTCGATGATGGTCTTGCGGGCTGGTATTAGATTTTAATATTTAACTGCATCATTTCCATTATGGGTCTGATCACTTTCGCGGATTGCCTGCATTATTAGGTATATATAATGTAAGTGGATGCTCCTGTTTCACCATGTCTATTCTGAGGAGACTAACCAAATGAACATCAAAAGTATTATGCTTGAGTATTATTATGTACAGTAAATATATACAAGTGATATAGAAGGTGTAACAGTTGCAGCACCTTACAAAATGTAAATTATGTGTATTATGCAAAACCTGGCGAAGAAAAAGAGTGACCGTAAGTTTTATTGCCCGTTCTTTTTCATGGTTCTACCTATTGCTTTGCGAACGTGGCAGTAAATGTAGAGTCTTTAAGTAATTATTTTATAAATTTATTATTTTGACGTTCATAAGCGTCACATTGTGACCCAAATGAATAAACGATTTTGAATTTGAATTTGAATTTGATAATTTAACGAAATTAAAGAATATAATCTTAATTTGACAAATATGACTATGTCATAAATTATAAAACGTATGAAAGATATTTGGAATTTATAGCAAGTATACGTAAGGTTTTACGTAAAAGTTAAGAGCAGGCATTCCGAATTTTATGCTATTTTGAAGCGATATTCTGAAACAGTCATAGATACTAGGAAAGTGAATCTTCAGTAAACAATTATTAAGGCCCTTGTCTGTCTTTGTTCAAGAACAGATACATGAGTAGGCGATATTCGCTCGATAACATTTTCATTTGAAAATCACACTACTTGCACAGCATATTCAAAATATTTGAATAAAATATTCACTATTCTTTCTGAAGTATACAATAAACATAAAAGAAACCTACGTTTTAGTTTAGTTCAAGACATTTTTTCTGTAGGACAAATATTACTATATTAATAAACAACACTAGATTTTCAACTTTTTCCATGCTTGAAGTGGTTTGACCCACTTTACGCCCGCACCCGATATTTAACGTTATTCCTGATTTCATAGCGTTTACTTCAGCCGGGCGCGCTAGCTTGTCACTCGAGCTACGCGCTCCGTCCGACGTGGACGTGTATCGCGTTCGCGCGCAACTATAGGTATTTTTATTACGATTTGTTTCGTAACATAAGAAATAAAAAATAAAATGGGTAACAAGGTAAATAATAGACCTTATGTTAAAAAATAAAAAGAAAGTTGACTTATTGAAGAATAATGCTAGAATCATGAGATATGCAAAGGTTTGTTATCGAATTTAATTTACCTAATATTTTGATAAAGCATTAGAACTGGGAACTATGGAGTCGATTTCATCTATGCAAAATTATAAAATAAGCTTTATATTATTATGTTACTATCAACATGATTATATTTTCGTGTCATGTTCGTTTTATTTATCCCTAATAAATTTACAGATTTTTATTTTAGTATTAGATTTTCACAAATTCCTATCATGTAGATATTTTAAAAATATTTTTTTCTACGGAATTTCGATACCTACAAGCCCGGTTTCCACGGTTACCGGCCACACTTGCTCGCCGTGATCGCCAATTTTCTTTATTTAAACACTAGTTGAGCCCGCAGTTACACCCGCGTTATTTAAGGCTACTGTTCCGCTGCCGTGGCTCATAGCGTGATGTTGTATAACCTTTAGCGTTCCTCGATAAATGGGCTATCTAACACTGAAAAGCACTCGCTTTTTCTAATCGGACTAGTAGTTCCTGAGATTAGCGCGTTCAAGCAAACAAACAAACAAACTCTTCAGCTTTATATATTATATTAGTATCATCCGATACTCGCGACTTCATTCGTGTGGAATATGAATCTATGGTGATCTAAACATATAAACAAAATTCAAGTGTATCTCTGTGATTTCAAAATAACTAAGTCTTTTTAGGGTTCCGTACCTAAACGGCAAAAACGGGATCCTATTACTAAGCCTCCGCTGTCTGTCTGCCTGTCACCAGGCTGTATCTCATAAACCGTTATAGCTAGAAAGCTGACATTTTCACAAATTATGTATTTCCGATGGCGCTATAACAACAAATTCTAAAAATAAAAAATGAAAATATTAATGGGGGTTTAATACATTAAACGTGTTTTTTCGTATTTTTTGCTCAATATTACTAACGGTAACAGGTAGACGCTTAAAATTTTCACAGAATATGTAGTTGAATATTACCTTTCAAAATAAATTATTGAATAAAAAAAGAAATATTAAAGAGGGCGCCCATACACCAAACGTAATTTTTAAGCAATTTGTTAATTGATCTTAATAAACAGGTAAAAACCTAAAAGATATTTAAGTATGCATACAACATACGTGATTTCCTTTCATAGATGATGGTACGGAACCCTTCGTGCGCGAGTCCGACTCGCACTTGCCCATTTTTGTAATTATATTATACATATAAGACCATATTACACGATCCAAAGTTTTTCTTTTTAAAGTTGTCTGTCTTGCTGTTTTTTCGGGGTAATCCTTGAAATGGCTAAACAGATTTAAATGGAACTTTCAGTGAAAGATATAGAACTTTGTAGGGCAACATATTAGATGTAATTTGCAGGCCGGTAGGTATGTAGGTTTATATGTTTTTATCTTTATAATACATACATACATAGACTCACGCTTGTTTCCACGAAGGGGTAGGCAGAGGCATATTAAACGCCCACTTTTCGCCAGCGTTTTGATCCCACGTAATAGGTGGCGAGCCTATTGCCGCTTTTCGGGATATTTTGATTGCCAGAGCCTCGTCCGTTGATCGACAGGTGCACCACTTGCAGGTGAGGTTGGCTTGGGACCCTAAGTTCTTGGTGGGAACCATATGCATCCATCTTTATAATACCTATGTTTATATGTCATATGTCGTATGTAATATATCATATATGTTATATTATATGTCATATGACCTATGTCATACGTTATATATGTTATAAGTTATTTGTTATTATAACATATATATGTTACATTTTATATGTTATGTGATATGTTTATATAATATGCTATATGTTATATCATTTATATGTCATATGTTATTTGTTATATGTTATATGATATACAGGATGTCACAAGACCCATCATCAAGCCGAAGTCTACTCGTTTTACTACGCGTAAATAATACCTTTGAAACGAAATATTTCTTTTGGCTTAAAAAAATAGACATTCGTATGAGTTTATTAATATAGATTTAACACTGCGATGGTAGCGCATGGTAAACCATTATCAAGTCCCCTTGAACACACACAAAAATTTCATCAAAATTCAGTGACGTACACACGCACTCAAGAAATATACATAATATAAAGATGTTTACATGTATGTCTCTTTGTCTTACGAAAATTAAAATCATAATAATTATATTGTTCAATCATTCATTACGAACATTTTTTTTACTTTATTTATTTGGAAGAGCGAGCTCCAAATACCTACATCGCCGTGTTTTTTTTACTTTTTCCTCAGGAACGCGTAAAGGTAATAAACTGAAATGTATACCAAATACTCAGTTCTTCTGTCCCTTGGACAATAGACTAAAAATCGGGTCTAAGCCTATGCATTAAAAAGATACAGCCAGTTATGCCGCAAATTTTCGACGATTGGTCGTAAGTATTAGATACCAGTTTTACGATTTGTGACTTTACTACTAGGTATCATGGTTGTAATTAGGTTGAACTTAAAACTGTTTTAAAACATTCGTCTCCGTTTGGTAGGAATCAAATGTAGATGTATAAGCGTGTACATCCGTACATCATCCGTACATCATGTACATCCGTGAATATGGTGCTTGCAATAGTACCGACATATCGTTTACTTCATATAAAGGTACGTGGTATATATCCTGAAAGACAATTTAAAATAAACACCCTAATTAATCTTAAAAAGGCGTGATTTTCATAACCGCCGCCTATGACACCTTCGGAACGACGTCAAAGCCGCACCCCAAGAAAAAATGCAATCCGTTTTATAATCGTTGATTATTGTAATATAATAAGTGAGTTACATTGTAATATCAATGTAACGTATTACGTAGCCGTTTTAATTAGATATTAGTAAATTATAAATAAGAACTTCTCTTTTTTATGTCATAATATGCACGCACTTCACTATGCCAATAGTGATTTCAAAGGTCTTCTTGGCACTTGGCATTACGCCGTGGTCGTAGGTTCGATTCCCACCTGAGACAACACTGTGTGATCCACATATTTGTTATTTCGTGTCCGTTGATATATGAAAGTAGTATAAAAAGAAACATATCATTAATATAAATAAAATAAATTAGTAATAAGACATTCTGAAACAAGATTTCACAGCCTATGGCTTTGACTACAACTACAACATGTCGCATAAATCAATTGAATTATTCATATTTCTGCCTTTTATGGCATATTTTAGTCAATTTATTATCATATCATAAATAACTATTCATAATACAAAAAAAAATGAAATACATAAAGTCGTCTCTACTCCAATCGAAGCCCGCGTAGCGAGACATTCATTCTCCTCGCGCAGCGGCGAGCTGCGGGGTGAGGTGGCGGCCCGGGGCCGCTAGCGGGGAGAAAAGGCGGAGCTTACGCAAAACATATTTCGAAATGCCTGGTCTTAATTGCCGTGACAAAATATTTTGTTTTATTTGCAATATTTCTTCCGGCATTAAAATATAATCTTTAAAATACTGCATTATCTTCCTGAAAGATTTTGAAATGATTTCTGTATATTGTACGCTTACTTTTACTGTATACTTATTATATATGGTATATGTTGCTTTTCAAATTTATCTAGTAATAATATGTTATGTAGAATAATCCTGTGTTATTTATAAGTAATAATAATGTTATGTACGTAAACAAAAATGATTAGATAGAGAGTACGTAAATAAGAATTAATGAACGTAAATAATACTGTAAAATAAAATTAACCTTACTATAGCAAAGTGTAGTTTGCTTTACAACTATAGTGACAAATCATTGAATCATCTTTAGCGTTTGATTACTTAGCTTTACAAAAGTTCAGAATTCCAATACGACAAGTAAATATTAGTACTTTACAAATTGATATTTGGTTACCTTTCTAAGCGTTTAGAATCTACAGCCAAATAGCACATTGAGGCAGCTTTAGTAGTTGCAAGCACTGCATTCTTTCATAATTTTAGATTCTAACTTTCTCGATGTGCACACCTTTTAATATTTATGTAGCAGGAGTCAATCTCGCAATTATATTGTTTTAAAAAAAATCGTCGTCACCTCATGACCACGGCTCGTGTAACCCATGACAACGACACGTCGCGGCACAGCGCCGGCGTCACGCGTCCGACAAATATGTAGAAGGTTTTACACCTTCGTTTTGAAAGTACTTATATCTTTAACAGTGCATCAAAAATCTTAAGTAAAATACTGAAGTGCATTAAACACTTTATTCTTTTACTCAAATACTAATTGCACACCAAATATGCCGACCGTTCTACAAAAAATATTTTAATATGAAAGGTCTCGTCCCCTCGGGAAACTCATCCACTTAGAAATCTTAATAGGTTATGTTAGGTTTTCTTGTGAACCTGCACCCAAAAATAGGAGCCCTACTAAGCAAGGCTCCATCATTTAGCTTATAAAATGATTTGGTTGTTGAGTAAAACTAAAATATGAAATGCTTCTTTAATTGAAATGATTATTTTTATTATTAGAAATTTGGAGCGGTCAAAAAGCAGGTGTTCGCTATGGAATATTTTAGTGAGTATATTTTGGGGCACGATTAGTATTTTTGGTGGAACAAAGGTATATAAATTGAGGATGAGTTAGGTACTACCCGTTTTGAAATAATTACGCGATACCTATCACTTAAACATCAGTCAGCAAGATTAATGCGATCAATTTTATTTCTTATAAATTTCATAGGTTGGGTATGCAACCCTGAAATTCTTTGAACCAATGTGGATATTACCAACCAAACCAACATACCTTGTTCTTTTGTTAATTTGAAAGGTACGCAATAACCTACAAAAACTATCTCCAAAATTGTCATAGGGCCCGATTGTATGACTCATACGAAGCTGAACAAATCCCCATATAAAATTTTACGATTCCTATTCCTATAGGCTAACTATACCATTGGGTATAGTATTCGTTCAAGGAGGACAGACTCAGGTAAGTCAGGTATTGCCAAATATAGGCAGAGAAAATCTAAAATTATTTTGAAGGTGAAACTGTTATACTAGTTTCAACTTCAAAATAATTTTTAATTTCCTCTGCCCTTTTCGATGACCCGATGGCTAACACGTACTTTAAAATATTGTAGCATACATAATTATTTCTAAATTCCTAAAATATATAAATGACATCTGAACAAACTAACATTCGCGCTCACAAGAATTTGTCCTGTGAGAATTGAACCTCTCACTTGCCAATTAAGGTTTACTAACCAATGGATCGGCAGGCCAGCCTAGATTAACGGCCGGTTTTGTTGTTGATCCATCCATGGATTAGGAGATTAGAGATACATGTTTGGCATTTTTTGTATAGAGCTTATCTACTCATATAATAAATCTGTGAGTGATCGTTGTCTGTACATGTAAGATATTTAGGAGAAAACTATTTTAAGGGATCTTTATTAAAGAAGAGAACCCAAAAATATCATTATAAGATTTTTGTCTGTTTGCCTTTGCGTTTGTGCACGCTAATTTCAGAAACAACTTATTGGATTTGAATGCGGTTGCACTGATATATTGTAAGAAGCCTCACTTGACATTGAGTGTTTTAAAGTTGTTAAAACACTAAAGTTACAAATTAAAAAGTTATGTAAAATTAAATATAACGTGTTATTTTTTCGGTTGAAATTTGTCCTATAGCAATGTAAATAAGTAACTCTTTGATGGTTGAAACTTAATATAAAATGACCTGTAAAATTTAAAATTACGACGGTTGTTGATTATAAACGGTCATTTTCGAAAATTTATAATATTATCCAATTTAAAATGAGCTCTATGTGTATTATATAAAATTCAGCTTAGGCTGGATAATATCGCGCGTGTACGTATAACAAGTGCGCAGAGTAGCGATTCATTTACTGGACATCAATACTGGGATACCGCTTTGTCTGAAGCTAGTATCAGTAAGTATCAGTAAGTCCTCATCGATTGCGCTATTTGTTTGCAGTAATGCTGGAGTTCTGAAATCTTTCAGATGCTGCACAGTTATAGCATAGATTTCAAATCGAATTGGCCGAGGACATTGTCAGGCACGCACAACCAACTAATGAATCGTTGTTTGCTTGCTATTCAAGACATAGCTATATCTATTCTATTAATCAATTTGTCTGACTAAACCATCATTTGATGGTCTAAGCATTGGTAAAGATTACGCGATCGATATGAATAAACTATTACCGATTAGAACTAACCGAAATTGTGCAAAATTATGTCCCCCTAATTATATTAAACGCTGTTCTTCAGTTAGCTGAAGAACAGCGTTTAATATAATTAGGCGTGCGTGGATAGTGCTTTGGGCAAAATACTATTGGGAATGACTTTACTTATCAAGATGATTTTGGCGAAGGAACTAAGCTAAAGTAAGATTGCGATTGCTGTCACTTTATCGGGAACATAAGGATGACATCAGCTACGCCCGCACATTTTTATTAATTTTACAATTTCCAATTTCTCGAGAAATTCCTTCACAGTGCTACTCTACGGTCTCCTAGCAACATACATGCAACATTATAGCTTCTTGCTAACAATAGTTTTGGCAGTGCGTTGTCTCTGTCAGTCAGTAACGAAATAATTTTATATTTATATACAGACCGATAGCAGCCACATTGTCACCAGGAGGAAAAAGTGCCATTCAACGTATAAAATTCCAATTGGCTTAGACAACATATAGCTCTGTTTGTGATATTTCTAAAAATAGCGACAAAGCTAAGATTTTACAAAATAGTAATCTTACCATAATGGGATGAATACCAGATGGCAAATAGTAAAGCGGTCGAAGCATGTAGATCACATATTAAGGGATATCAACAAAATGAACCCATGGGCGTTATTTTTTGTGGTAATTTTCGTCAGACTGCCTGTTATGCCACGTGGGACAAGAGCTGAGTAAGTAAGAGCCTGTCTAAAGAGTTCTCGACTGTGGTATTGTATTTTCGCTATGCATTTGAGATTAAACATGCGAGCGCGATTCGGAGGCAACGAAAATGCACAGGAATTCTCTGATTTTTCACTCGTGATTGGCACCTTTGCGGTGAGCACCCGCACGATCAAGAGAAAGTATTTCTTATAAAATGAATGAAAAAATGGTTTGGACACGTCGAGCGAATGAGTGAAGAAAGATTGACGAATCAAATATATATGGCAGAGGTGTGTGGGCAATCCGGTTGCGGCAGACCTCGTAAGACGTTTGTCGACTAAATTGGGGAGGCCTTGAAAAACGGAAATGTCCGAGGCACCCGTAACATGTATGAAAAGAGTAATGAATCTAGAGGAAGTGCGTGAGGTTTGCAAGAAAAGAAGCAAGTGGCGTTCTGTTGTCTCTGCATACCTAGACGGAAAAAATACGTGAGCATATGACTGTATGCCTGTGAATGAAAACCTGTATTGCACAGTTTCATTGATGCAAAATCTGTTATCATCTGTGTATAACAATTATGTGTGTCTAAAAACTATTAAAATACCAGTGGAATTTTTGGAATTCATCAATGCTCCTGGATTGCCATCTCAAAAGATTATTATTTTTTTTTTTTTTTATTTCTGCTGAACAAATTGACTCCATGCTGCCTGATGTTAAGCAGTCAGTGAAGTCCCAGCAGCCGGCATGGCATTATGGCATGATGGTACCTATAATACTTCTTAGAAATGTAACCCCACTCAAGCTTTGTGATTGCACCAGAAAAGTGACCAATTTACAACAAAACGTGAAGGAAGCAAAGATTTTAACAGGGTGCGGTAGGCAGGTGATAATGTTTATATACCCCGGATTTCCTCCCCTAAATTAAATCAACTTGTCGTTTAGTTTCAAATGAGTACAGTTTCCAGTAAGCCAAAGAACAAAGGCTGAAAGTTACTGGTGTGGATCTAAGTAACAGCTGTTTTGGGTTTGGTCAGCCTTATGTATCTCTGCCACGTTTAAGTGTTACTATGCACCTTTATGTTTTCATTTAATATAATGTACAAAGAAGCTTTAATGTACACTATTTGATAATAAATTAGTGATTTATTTATCTCTACTTTTACTTTATACCTATACTACCATTATTATTAAGATGACCTGAGAAGTGAAAAACTGGAATCTCATATTGTACCAATCATTACGAATATTTTTTACTTCGGTACCACGCCTGGGAAATAACTGGCTTTTTAGGAGATATTGAGGCTCAAAGTCACCGTACAATTTTTCTAATTAGTTACAATATCGATGCATTTACCCCGCGAATGTGTAGATATCCTATGCACCCATGTCAGTAGGTATTTCAAGCATTGCATGCGCGCACTTTTAGTAGCGGCTTAAAAAATGTGTCCACTAAAAAAAAATCGTTTCCCAGTTTTTTTGCTTGGTATGACTTGGCATAAAGTGCAAAACGAATAGACTTCGGCTAGGTGATGGATCCCGTGGCACTCTGTATACAAATTTATTGTTATTTGAGTTATTTTTAGAATATTATCTACATCTACACTTTTCACTATACTACTACTACATAGGTAATATATGCAACTTAAAACGTTTTGGTTAAGAATTCTGTAGTCTATTGAAAAAACAATTACGCGCGAACGGAGTCGCGGGCACAGCAAGTATCAAATGTATCTTAATCTTTAAATCCATGGATGGATCGAATATTAAAGCCAGCCTCTAGTCCATTACAGGGAGATTAATAATACATCTATATTCATGACGTGTCGAGTAAAATTGATAAAGTTTCTCAAAGTTACCATTCACTTTCGATAGAATATGATTACTTTTATCATCATCATCGTCGTCGTGGTCTCTAGTGTTATTCCGATACCATCCAAGAATTCCGTTTTGGATCCTGAGGTCTTCGAGTAAATATTTGATCGAAGCCGGGGGTCCTCTTATTAGTTTAACCAGATTAGACAGAATATTATTAACTTTACACAGAGTGATGTCGTGTCTGACCAATAGCAAAATTCCACAAGTTAGACCAATACTCCTATTACAGTAATCCAAAAAATAGTACGCTACACTTGGCGTATAAAGGATCCTGTTATTAGCAAATAACCGCCGCAGTAATTCAGCTCTTCAATCTGTAGACTTCGTAAGTGTAGTGTACCTAGTGTGTCGAAATACGATCCAGTTGGTAGTTAGTCACAACTAATAACCAATATGCAAAATCTCTAATCCGCAATACCTATTAGAAGACTCATAATAATAAATCTTTTCAAACTAGGACCACAAAAAGATACATTTTTATGAAAGGTAACCTAATTGTTACTCAGCATATTATAATATATTTCGAAAGCATTCATACGGTTAGTCTCATGTTATTTCGTGAATACCCTATCAGTACAATAGTGTACACAAATTGAATTTGTAAAACATATTTTTCCGTTGAATAGATTATTCGGGCCATATAAATAAAATTGAAGGCTGAAAGTCTTACAGCTTCGATACATTTCATTATAATGCTAGGATTTTGTCCATGACATACCTTGCAAAAAAATATTTGCCACTTTTTGTGAAAGATATATTGACCAATATAATCAGGTATAATAGTTATAGATAAAAAGTAGTTTTTCGAAGGCTTAAATTTCAACAACCATCGAAGAACCGTAGGTACCTAAAACTTTGCTGCCAGCTACAAACATGACTACACTCTTTTAACGCGGCCCAACAAAACCTTGGGCAAGAGATAAGTTACTTTAACCGAAACAGCTTTTTCTATTATTTTTATTCAGCACAATCAGTTAAGAACGAGCTAAGCCGAAATAAAGGCGCCAATTTATGATCAGTAAAATAAAACGTTTCTTCCCATTGAAGTAAAGAATATACTTGATCATGCTCCTTTTCCCCGTTTCAACAATATGCCTTATTTATAAGACCTTTAGAAATACGTACGAATGTTTCGTATAAAAGGCGAAAATTCAGAGGAAATTCATTGAGCAGCGTATTTGAGCCATATATTACCACATTACATTCAAATTCTTAACCCATATATGCCCAGAAATATTTAGATCACCAATTTTAATGAATTTTGGATATTGTTGTCTCTAGTGGAAGTAATTAAACTGAAAACTAGTAGATTTCAGTTTCAGTACCTGGAAGTCACTTTTTTTCAGGTGGTCGATAACGACCCCTTGGGCAAAAATGATACAGAGTGTACTTCTTTTTCGCAGGTCACGGCGCGTGCTCCCAACGAATGAAATTGCTGATGTCTTGGAGAATTTGACCGATAGTGATGATTTTGGTGGCGTTGACATATATTTGGATCCGCCTTTAGGAGGAACAATATCCGAAGCTGACTCAGGGGACAAAGAATATAATGATATTGCGAGCTTTAGGCAATGAAGAATCCAATATCAACGTTACAGAGAATATATCCATTCAACAACCAGAGTCTGAGGTTCCTTTGGTTATCCACCCAATCACTCCCTTCAGTAGTCCCAGTCACACATCGAGGCGATAACGTAGTAATGCACAACTTTTTTCCTTTGATGCACAAAGAAAATTAATCAAACGGAACCTACGTCAATCTGAAATTGAGTGGTCAGCACCACCACCACGAGCAGTAACAACATTGTCGGCTGAAAGTGAGCCTATTGAGTTTTTTGAACTTTTCTTCGATTTGGAGGTGGCACACTGTGAAGCATTCTTTCTTTCAGCAAAGACCTAGATACTACTTTCTCTCTATCGACTGATGAGATGCACTGCGACTAATGGGGGGAGTGATTGGATGGATATCCAAAGGAACCTCAACCTCCGGTTGTTGAATGGATATATTCTCTGTAATGTTGATACTGGATTCTTCATTGCCTTGTAATATCAACTCATCCGGGGCAAGAAGCTAATGACGGCTAAAGCTCGCAATATCATAACATTCTTCGTACCCTGAGTCACCGTCGGATATTTTACCACCTAAAGGCGGGTCCAAATATATGTCAACGCCACCAAAATCATCACTATTAGTCAAATTCTCCAAGACATCAGCAATTTCATGCGTTGAGAGCACGCGCCGTGACCTGCGAAAAAGAAGTACACTCTGTATCATTTTTGCCCAAGGGGTCGATTTCGACCCTAACAAACATTTCATCCAAAATTAGCAAAAATAGATAGTCCTGAACAGATTTGATATGTTACCAACATACAAAATATATTCATTTTATTAATTCATTAACAATAATTGCAAGATTTCAAGCAAATAAATAAGTACTTACATTTTTGTCAGCGAAGGTCTTAAATTTTCGACCAAAAAAACGTGTCCCTACTTTTCTCCTAATTTTCAACTGTTATTGCTTTAGTTTTGCATAATGTAACGCTCTTACAACGTACGTAGTTCTTCCGACAACTCGTAGATAGCGTTAAACTATGAAAATAATATACGGTTTTTATTTATGGCGCTTTGCCACTGAACATGTACCGTTGGGTCGTTTTTGTGCTCTTGGGCATATATGGGTTAATGACTTAAAAAAAATACACATGCGTAGTCCAAGCAAAGCTACAAAACCACAGGCAATGCTACATAAACCACCTTACTAGACTTAGTTCTGCTAGAATACTGATGCTTTATTACTGATTCAATAACTTGCCTTAGACTATTTAGGAGACCCGACTCTGTTACCTCTCCATGTAGCATATTTCAAACCCGTATATTATGGTAAAAGGGATTGACGTACATTGTAATTAATCTAGAAATTGTGTATTGAGTTTGATGCTAAATACCGAAAGACTAGTACTAACCGTGCTTAGGAAGCATATTTAATCTGGATATTACAAGTAAATAAACTTAGTGCTTTTAAAAGTATCCTGTATATCATCTTAAACCTCCTGGAACCAACAACCAGCAAATGACGTTATCATTATGACATCCATCCGTTGTTTTAGGATGAAGAACAACTGGGACCAAAAAATATTTGCCGGAACCAGTTTGGCTATTGGTTTAATTTATGGTTTTTAAAGTCCATCTGTATTATACCCCTGTAGCTGTAATACATAAATTATTACAATGTTTTTGGGATAGGGAAGTCAGTAGGCAGTCGCTCTGTAAAAAAGATAACATTATGTCAATTGATTAGCGTACCTCACGCTCCAAGGCGTAAGTCTTGGTCGTAACACTGGGATGATGTTGGCACTGCAGCACTACTTAACTTGATATAGATGATAGATTAAAGCTATAGATGCTCATTTATCTGATGACTAGCGAGAAAAGGACCTGATTCAAGCTGTACATGATCACCTCAAACAGAACAACATGGGATTCAACCCGAATCTCCAGATACATTTTTCTACGCCACTTTTCTAGAAAGTTACCATTGTAGCACCATTTATTTGATGTCGAGTTTTCCGTCTGTTACCAAAGATACTTTGTATGTAGTATATACAACACCTTTTAAGATATGCAGCTGGTGATATACAATTTAGCGACCAGCTGACGAGTGCGAATTAAAATGCCTCGATGGCATCGCTACGAGCCTTTAAACAGCAATTTATCGGCCCGAATCAACGGAGATATATCGTTCCTTCTAGCAACGTACATCAGGTTTTTAATCTGCACTGCTGAACGTAAACTGGTACAAGGAATGTGGTTGTAAAACACGTTTTAAATTGATAGTGTGTACTTGGCTTTACATAGTAAGAGAAGTATTCGTAGTGATCTTCTATAGCTAATGCTTTAAATACCACACCCATACATCTGTAACGTTTATTCAACTTACTGATATAATGATGTAAATGGAGCACTGTATGTCTTTATGAAAGGCCAGACTGTGCCAAAAGAGGCGTGATTGGCGATTCATAATGGAGTGCTTTTCCCCACGTTGATGTTTGGAATCACTTCCATTAGTTGTGTATGGCAGAAAAAGCATGAAAGTAGAATTAACGTAGTTGAAATGCGATCACTGCGGGCAAGATGGTCGCGGCAGACCTTGTCAGGCATTCCTCGACCAAATTAGGGACGTCCTAAAAAACGGCAAGGTCCGAAGTACCTGAAACCGGCGAGCATTTATGAAAAGAGTAATGAGTGCAGAGAAAGCAAGTGGCGTTACGTTGTCTCTGCCTACCCCGACGGAAAAAAGGCGTGAGTATATATATGTATGTAGGTACAAAGCCTTAGAACTGTAGACACATTTATGTGACTATTTTCAAATAGTCACTACCCGGCAAGCTACTTCACCAACTTCTCTGAACACAATTGGAGTTTGTAGTTTATAAACTCTACTTACAACTTTACCAGGAAAATAGACTAACGAATACTATGCGAAACTGATAGATAATTAATTCCTGACAGTTCATAAAAATTGTGTAAATATTTATATAAACACATCGGTAACATTTATTTAACCCACAGATACATCTGTAACACCACATAAAACATTTATCTTTACAATATCCTTCTGGCCGTGACCTTGTAGCTGTTTGAGAGACAAGGCTTTTGTTACAGCACAACCGCCGCCTGGAACGTCGCTACAAGACAAGCAAAGTTTATACAATTATTATTATATTTCATCACAAACATGACCCTGTTTATCTTATTTAACCTAAATACTGAAAGAAAATTTAAACAATGTTTTGAATGAATTTTAAAAGGTTCCTAGAATACAAAGCGTTGGCAGTTTAATAGGTAAACATTGGTTTTGCGCCAGAGAGACAAACTAAAAGGACGCATTAAAAATACTGCATAATAATTTAAACTGAGCTAGACGAAAAAACAAGCAGTTTATTGAGCATTAAAGAACTTCGCCTGTATCGCTGGGAACTTTAAAAAGAGCATCATAGAAAAACTACTGACAGAAGTAACACCAGGAAGCCATAAGCCAACGAAAACGGCACACAATATTTATGAGTGAAACAAATGTTTGTCCCGTCTTAAATATTCATAAATAGTAATTTCATGACTACCTTTTCTCTCTGTAATCATTGAATAAATACGTGATCTTCATTATTAACACTTACACTAACTAACTCATAGCATCAATAAATAAAATGTAAACCCACAAACAATTTTCTTTTAGTTGTTAAAAGCCGATGAATTTAAGTTGATAATTTAAATTCATCGGCTTAAACGCAAACGTTTGATTCAATTGTAATGGCATCCTAACGATATTTTCCGAACTGCCAAAAAATCCCGTCCATGTTCAGACGAAACGAAGTTCGTATTTCTTTTTTATTCCGTTTTAAATAAACTGGGCAAAAAAAAGCAATGTTACTTATACGGCTTTAGGCGCTGAAGAGTGGATATGGGAACGCTAATTCCCTTTCAAGGCATTTTTTTAGAAGCTTTTATCGATGCCTAAATGGAAGCCGCCGATGTTTGCCTACGATGAAACGAAGTACCCAAGCCTAGCAGATTACGTAGAGGCTTAATACATTTCTCTCCGTTAGTGTTGGTTATTTGCTTAAGATAAATACTGGCATGATTTATTTACTCAAGAAAAGTGTAGGCGTTTGTTAGACAATTATATCAATCTCGAGCGAGTAGGCACACTAAATGTAAGGCCAGAGGGGCATAAAAACAAAAAAATAAACATCAAGAACATCTCACTACTTTATGAGGAGCTCAATGATATTCACACGTCAATTTGATCCCTATATATTATGTAACACAACACATGCTTTTCGTCTCAGTGGCGTATAATATTACTCTTCATAATTCCGTATTGCGCGTATTTCAGCAGCTATATTTATGAAATCTTTCGCACCACGTAGGCCTGCATGAAATATGCTCACTTAATAAATCTGTGATCAATCTACCTCAGTATTCATAGCAGAGGTTCTACGACATGAATATCAACTTAACCCGTCGTTGAGCGTCCCACAATCATCTCTGAATTATCTATAAGCACTTATAATGTGGATGGTATACAAGATGTGGATACGCACTTTGAATATTGAGACTGATTGATGTATATTGTGGAACAGCCGTGTAAGATGGTAAGTAGGATGGTTTAATGAGAACCCTTAGTAAGGAATTCCGTAGATACCCGAGCCAAATGCAAAACAAAAAGTAGTTAGTAGTATCATCCTGGCAAAGGACAAAATATAATAGATTATGTTAAAACGAGTATACTTTACTTATTAGATGCGTATTAAACTTTCTGACTATTGTTCACACTTTAACCGCCGCGTAGGTCACCGGTGACCTACGGTAGCGGAGGATTGGCTATCAATCATTTTTGCTTGGCAGTTAAAGTGTTAAAGTATCTATGAACTTATATTTTTGTATTTACAAAATAATTAGAAAAATTATGATGAAACTAATAGCTAACCCCATTTTATTTTTAATTCGGCCATAAGAAAGCATAATGGTGTGCAATAACTAGAGATTCTATACAACGCTGATTTTCCATAGAAGCCCCCAGATGACCGTCCCGCTAACAACACAACAATACAAATTCTATATAACTACATTCAATTTGTCATTGTATTTCTTTGTACAATAAACTAAAGAAAACCTTTATTCAAATCATTCTCTAAGCTCTCAGCATTCTCGATACAACCAGGGACGGTAGAGAAAAATGTTCATGCATTTAAGATGCCAATATCTTTAATGTATGCAGCATCAGGTCACAAAGCTCGTTTGTGCCCAGCTGCTGGTTATTTACAATTCAGATCGCACCTAGCCCGTGCTGGACAACAAGAGTAAAAGTTTACCGCGCGACAAACAAGGTCTTAAGAATGCAGTGTTCATTAAAGTCTCTCCTTTGATACGTTTGTTTTTCTAGTCTGTTTGCTGGATCGTGGTATAATTTTTTAGTAACGTGTAAAGCTCATATTTATGTAACGGGTCTCAATCGAGAAATTATTTAAGAAATAAAGGGTAAATACTTTTTATATTCTATCGACGATTGATCTACGACTTAGACGCTTGACTATGCGGACGTGTTTTTGTCTTTTGTTTTAAAGTAATTAATTAATTACGATTAATATTTCGCGACGTCGAGTCAGTAGTCTGACCTTAAGTGTGTCGCGTGTTTGTGTAAATTAAAACGATCAGCAAATATGAACTGCAACTAATTACATAAACAATACTGTAATGTCGAACCCAAGCTTTAGCCCTTTTGGCCGGAGCCAAAAAACAAGTTGAAGTCCTAGGTCCACGCCCAAATAAACGATCCAGAATAATCTGCCCGAGGACGTCGTGCCTACGCCGGAGATTGAAAGGTGGTTGGATACCGTCCAAACCTACCCTAATGAGTTGTGCACCGTCGTTGCCGAAGGAAAAATGAACTCAAACCAAAAAGAACTCGTATCAGGTTTGTGCCGTAAAGTCATGGGTGCCACAGCCCATATAGCCGTTGTATACCAGTCCTTAAAACAAAAGACCATCCTTGCCCACTGCAACATACAACACTTAAATACACAGCTGGACCTCAGTGGTTCACTCAAAGAAATTAAGGTGACAGCCGAAGATAAATTACAAACAGTTGACAGTACCTCTTTCGCAGACATGGTGAAGAAAGGAGCTGATAAGTTTGTTCGTCCTAATAACCTGAGCAGTATTGCTATCTATCCCAGTGACAAATCAAAATCTAGTGACGATACTAAAATCCTCGTCCAGAAGATTATTTCGCCGGAGGAACTTAAGCTTCACGTACGTGGGCTGAGGAAAATACGAAACGGAGGCGTCCTCATTAGTACGGAATCTAAGCAAGACGTTGAAAAGTAAAGGAACTCGCAAAAGTTAGTCTCATCGGACCTTACTGTGGAGGAGCTAACAAAACGTCGTCCAAGAATTACCATCGTGGGTGTACTCGTATCCCTCACCGAAAGTCTACTCGTGATTCTTTCTTAGCCGCAGTTAAGTTGAGCCATAAATCAGATAAGAAGAACCTTCCCACCTGTAACTATGTAATGGAAGTAGCACCCTCTATCAGAAAGGCACTGGTAAATCAAGGTCGGGTTTTCATTAATTGGACGTCATGCCCGGTCAGAGACTTTACGATTGTCACAAGATGTTACAGTTGCCAATAGTTCGGTCACGCCGCTAAATATTGCCGAGAAACTAGACCCACTTGCAATCATTGCGGCGAACTTGGTCATACCTCCAAATTTAAGAATGTAAGAGCAAGTCAGCCGCTCCTAATTTATTGTGCAACGTGCAAGCGTTTTAAACGGAAATCCGACCATCAAACAGGTGACCCTTACTGTCCAGCTCGTATGTATGCTGAGGATAAATATATACACTCTATAGACTATGAGGGCGCCTAAGAGCGTCACCTTCTTTTGTTCTTAGTTAGCGCTCTAACTTAATTTATCTTATTATATTTTAAACACAGGTCTAACCTAGTTCGAGCAGGTAGCCGATAACTACTTGAGTTATAACGCAATTCTAGTTTTTGCCAATATTGCAAATATATGTAGATTATGAGGCTTTATGTACACTATTGTGTTTATTAGCCCCCCCCCATCATCCTCTTAGCGTTATTCCAGTTTCTAATCTGGGGTCCGCTTACTAGTCTTACCGGATTTGGCTGAATATTAGCTTTTCCACGGAGCGACTGCCTGTCAGACCTCCGCAACCCGAAGGGATAGCAATATTCCATGATTTAGACTAGTGTCAGTTTATTTTAGAAGGTACTGACGCCCTGTAACGATTGTCAAAGATCTTCATGACAACCGGGACCGACGGCTTAACGTGCTCTCCAAGGCACGGGACAAGCGATAATTGACAATTCAATACGCACATAACTCCGAAAAGTCATTGGTGCGCGCCGTGGATTCGAACCCGGTACCCTCTGCATGGCAGTCTGTTGGTATCTCCACTAGGCTATCGCTGCCTATTGTGTTTATTAGCCATGTATGATATAATGTAAAACTAAACATTAGACTAGTTATACCAATGGATCTAATTTAAGACGAATTGTAGTGTACGTACCTTTTGTATTTTTGAGAATAAATAATTTATTTTTAATTATTATTCCCGACGTTTCCGCGTGGTTTATATAAATTGTGGTCACGATTAGTGTGCCCTGTAACATAAATATTAGGATGTCTATCCATTGCCACAGTTTCAAAGTATTTTTTCGTATAAATGATAATGAGGATTCGCATTCAACTGTTGATTTTTAACTCCTTGACGATGAGCTTGAGATGGAAAACATACTGTGGTGAAATCACTCTACGGAATCAATAAATAAAAAATGTCCAAGAGAGTCTGTGGAGAAAGCTAATAAATTATTTGTTGACTTGGGTAGGAACCTTGCATCGAAAATCGATCAATGTACTAACACTCAGCACTTGCACATCTCTCATAGATTAGATAAACACACCACGAATTGTCCATATTCCTTAGTTTTACTGGAGACAGAGACACTGAACTAATTACCAGTTTAAAAAAATCTCAGCTCTGTTAGATATACCCAGCATAGTCCTAAAAGAAAACAGAAAAATTCTTGTTTCTCCCCTAACACATGTCATTAATGTATGTTTATACCAAGGAATATTTCAGAGGTTCTTAAAGAAATCGGTGGTGCATCCAATACACAAGTCAGGAGATAAGTCATTTATATTTAATTACAGGCCCATCTCTTTATTGCCCACTGTCTCTAAGATCTTAGAACGCATCATTAATAAAAGATTGATCAACTATCTTGAATTCAACGAGCTCCTCTCCAAAACCCAATTTGGTTTTAGAACTGGATTGTCTACAAGTGAAGTTCATGAGCTCATTGATTACGTTGTGGAAAACTTAGATATAGGCATGAAAGCTGTTGGTATTTTTCTTGACTTGGCGAAGGCCTTCGATACGGTTGCGGTTCCGTTATTGTTAAAAAAACTCGAGAGGTTGGGTGTCCGAGGTTACCAACTCATTCTTTAAAAAAAATATTTAACGGACCGCTACCAGTGCGTCAAAATAAATGAATTCACTAGCACCGATTTACTTATCTTCTTTGGTGTTCCTCAGGGCAGTATTTTGGGTCCAACGCTCTTTATTATTTACATGAACAACCTTTGTGATCTAGACCTTAAAGGTTGAAAATTACTGGCATAGGAAATTTCCTATGCAGATGACACAGTATTGATTTTCTCTGCTAAAATCTGAAAGGATGCTTATGTGAAAGCACAGCAGGGTTTAGATATTGTCTGCCACTGGCTTCAGAACATTACTCTGACTCTGAATACTGATAAAACTCACTACATGGCTTTTTCCATGCACAATTGTAATAAACCGCCCACATCACTGTCCTTAACAGCGTATAACTGCTGTGGTAATAATATTTGCTCATGCTTTAAATGGTACGTCTAAGTTAAACTATCTGGGTATCGCGTTAGATAGTAATCTCTCTTCTCGATACCATATAGCACTGCTTACTGCTAGAATGAGAAAACTGATTCATGTTTTTAGGAATTTCAGACATGTTGCCGAACCCACCTTAATGAAACAGCCCTCGCTCAGTCAATACTGCAGTATTGTATTACGTTATGGGGAGGTGCACCAAAAACCATACTGAAACCTCTAGAAATTACACAAAGGACTATACTTAAAGTCAGCATTTTCCGGCCCTTTACATTCCCAACTTTCTCTCTATACCAGTCGTGCAAAGTTCTTTCTGTACGTCAGCTGTACATCGTTTGTTTAATTATGTTGTTACATGGCAGCACAAAATACAACATAAGTGATAGAAATATCTCCTAACGGAGACAAATGGCTGTTTCACTTCGCAATCTTCCTGTTTTCAAGCATTCATATGTGAATAGATTCTCTTGTTTCCTTGGCCAATATCTATATAAGAATCTAAATAAAATTCTAGATTTATATCACTTAAATAAGAATAACTGCAAAACTAAGGTAACATAACATATAATGAAGCTGAATCACGATGAAACTGACATGCTACTAAATATATTAAAGTAAAACATAACCCGCCCTCCCACACACATACCCTCACACCAACACTATACACAAAGGGAGGCTTTTACCCCACAAATCATTCAATTTTAATTATTTGTCATTGTACAATATAATTACTTTTAAAATATTCTACTATCAGTTATTAACAAAGTTAGATTTTTATAACTGTTATGTAATTCATTAAGTTTAATTTATGTAAACTATGAAATATTTAGAAGTTCATTTTTTTTTAAGTTAACCTTTTTATATAATTATATTTTGTGACTTATCCCAGGGCAGAGCGCTGATGTCTGAAATACGGATGTTTTCCATCTAGTTCAGACACAGATGTTCATGTACAACATTGTAAAACAAAGTTGGTTACTGTTATTAAATGTGACTGTTTGTAAAATATTTTTCGTATCAATAAATTATTATTTATTTATTTATTTAAATATTCCTCACGTATTCCGTAGAGTACAAACGTGATCCGATAAACCCATATTTGGCTGTTAACACTTCGTCATTATTCATGCGCTTATTAAGCAGCATAGTGAGATAAATACAGAACCGTGACGCAGTGGTAGCACCATAATTATAATTATAACTATATAATATTTGCACACATTCCAATTACCGCAGTGATTGGTCTGAGTCGTCTCGTCGCGAATGTGCCGCGCTGATAACGCGCCACCAATTAATATCACAATGAGCCGGGCTTTCACCTCAATGTTCTCTCACTTAAAAAGGATTTATAGTTATGTATATAGCTATACGTCAGTTAATACTGTGAAAAATAGGTTTTCAAGACACAAATACTCCGCCTTCTCTACTTTAAGTCTTGTTTGTAAAGCTAATGGGTTGCCTCTCACATACTCATTTCTAGACGACATAATACTACAGTTAGTATAAAACGCTATTACGTTGTACAACCCAGGGGTTACAATGCAAGAAGTATGGCAGGAATCTAAAGAATTCCTGATACCCAAACCAAGAAATCTTCATCAATTTATTTTATGCCTTTTTTTATATTAACACTTCCGTGGCAGAAATAAATCTTGTATTGCGAGAAACTTTGCAAACATGTAATCAACGGACAGAAAAATACATACATACATACATACATATCGTCACGCCTTTTATCCCCGAAGGGGTAGGCAGAGGTGTATTTCTACACCCACTTTTCGCCAGATATACTTTAGTCCCACGTAATAAGGGGCGAGCCTATTGCCATACCGGGCACATTTCCAGACTCCGTGCTGCTACTGAGAATTTCGTGACAGAAAAACCTAATAACACTGCCCGACCCAGGAATCGAACCCGGGACCTCCCGATCCCACGCGCACATTTATGCCGCGAGACCAACGAGGCAGTCGTATAGGGTTTGATGTCGAGTTTGCCGTCTCTACGCAAAGATGGTATTTGCATCGTGTTATCCTTTAGTCGCCTCTTACGACACCCACGGGAAGATAGGGGGTGGTGACACTTGTATTCTATGCCGTCAACCACACAGCATAGAAAAATACACTTACCGTTTTTACGCCGCAAACACCGTTGGTGAATCTTGCGATGTGTTATTTCAGTTAAGAATCGAATTCACATCACTCTCATCACACAGCTTTGCTAAATAGCATGACGATCGAGTATGTCATGCCGTAAAATGCTTTAGTTTTGTCGAATGCTACGAGTACCAATAGATACGGTATTTAGACAACTTATTATATACACAAAATATGCGTATAAAAATCTATGTTAAGACTAAAATACAATTCTTTCGCCCATATAATCAAATCCTTATATTATACACATCATCTTGCAACAATCCGCTATAACGATAATGAATAATATGTTTATAGCAACTTGGGGTATAAAAATGGCCCTTATACGAGGGTTGGATTACGAGACGATAAGGGTTAATCTCATAGGACCTGATGAAGATTACGTTACTTATTAATAGAATGGGCCATTTAACACCAATGCCTCGGATAATGCCACTCGGTGCGAATATAACAATATGGTTATTTTAAGACTAATCCTTTTTATTTGCGTTTTTATTTATGGAGTTGAATAAAGATACTTCTATTAATAATACAAGATGATTTGAATCATGGAATCGTTAAGGTTTTTAGGCATGGGATGGTTTACTGCGTGCGTTGAGCTTGCGGTGCTATTATTGGAACGTGTGTAAGCGCTTTCCAACTATCTCTACACGATCGTTGTATGATTGTTGTTTCTAGAAGCTGTTATAGCTGCCATTATATGGAAACTGTCATCACTGAAAAAAGACGTCATGGACAGGTAATCGTATTGTCCTATAATTGTGAACAACTCCATTATTTATGCAATACACTAACCACGGTAGCATTTTAACGTTTTTAAACGACACGATAATCTGCAGTACCTTACATAGTGGGAACATGCCCGCAGCTTATCCATAACACAGCTTAGCCTACCTCCCGCGACCAAATGGGGGCGCACCATTTGTTGTACCACATTTCCAATACAAGAAACAATATTTAAGTGCAGCCCAACCTGCTCTCCTAAAGCTTTCATCAGAAAAATCGGCGATGTAATTCATTCTTCGTCCGATGGGCCCGATTGTCGTTTCACAATGCCAATCAAACCTCGACTACAATTTATAGAAATCGGTTAGGGGTCAACCATTTTTCTTATCTTTATTACGATGTTCTGTAGTTTTTTTGATCTTTCATACGAAATTTATTTTCGATGTTTGGTGTCAATGGTTTTTTTTATGGAAGAATTTTAACGATGGCACTTACGGTATAAGGTTGACCAAATGACCCACTCTGAGAAAACGTTACTGCGAAGGAGCGAAAGTATGAAGAACTTAACACCGACATAACGCCTGCTATCTCGCCTTATCTAAAGGAAACTCGGCACAAAATATAAAGGACTGAAATATTTTATGCATTAGACAAATCTACATAAAATATGTTAAATTTTCGTGTTGTGTTTGATCAAAAACGTGTAGTAGTACTGGTAATTTCAATGACAGGGCGAATTTTTAAATTATTTCTCATAAAATTTTTAATGATACTTTAGGTGACTAGAAAAATTTTTAGATACACCAATTTGAAAAAAGAATTACATTAAAATTAAACCTTTTTAAAATCTCGAACTATTTGAAATATGAATGCTGTTAGCCATTTGACGTAATTAAAAAAAACAAAAATATTACATTCATTTCATTATTCCGTTTCGCGCGCTTTTCCTCGCAACAATGGAATTGGAACGAGAACATTTTCGCACCATGATCCTGTACGATTTTAAAGTTGGTTTGAGTGAATTAGAGTGTCAAAATAGGCTCATATCTGTATTTGGAGACCTTGCACCGTCTCGTGCCACAATATTTAGGTGGTTTTCCCAAATCAAACAGGGAAAACTGTCCCTCAAAAACGACGACAGTAGTGGTCGTCCTGCGACTTCTGTTACAGCGGAAAACATCGAAACGGTGAAAAAAATACTACTCGAAGACCCAAAAGCTTCCTACAAGTAGATAGAGCAGACCCTAAAGATTTCATCGCCGTCATTGAATGAGATTTTACATCGTCATCTGCAAGTGAAAAAGTTTTGTTCGCGCTGGGTACCCCACGCCCTAACGGCCTAACAAAAACAAGCCCGCGTAACCTGGTGCAAAGAAATGATTGTAAAATTTGAAAATGGAGATGGACGTGGCATATTTAATATAGTCACCGGAGATGAAACTTGGGTGTATCAGTATGACCCACTAACAAAGCGTCAATCCACGGTTTGGGTGTTTGCGGACGAGGAATCTCCTCGAAAGGTTAAACGCGGGCGCAGCGTGGGCAAGAACATGGTGGCAACTTTTTTTGGTGCGAGTGGTCATGTGGCAACAATTTCTATGGAGCCCCAAAAAACTGTTAATCCTCAGTGGTACAGTAATGTGTGTTTACCGACTGTGTTTAATGTTTTATGCCAAAAACGTCTAAATACAGGTTTGCGAGGACTTTTTTTGCATCATGACTACGCATCACCTATCACCTCACAAAGCTAAATCGACGCAAGAGTTTTTGAAGAGTACAAAGATCCAACAATTGAGCCATCCGCCTTATAGTCCCAATTTAGCGCCTTGCGCTTTCTTTCTCTTCCCGAAAGTGAAACTTGGACTTCGTGGAATTTATTTTGACAGTCCCGAGAATGCTTGAGATGCGTTCATAGCAGCGGTGGAGGACCCACCTTAAGAAAATTATCGCCAATGCTTTAATAGGGTAGTTTCCAGGGTCAAAATAATTACATTTTTTTTAGTGCGTATTTTAGATTATAAAAAAATATTGGACACGTATTTTTTCTGTTTTCCATTAAATAAGAAATAACAAAGATATAGCCCATTAAAGTTACGTGTGACGTCATCTAGTGCGAAAAAATCAGCACGGTGTGACGTTATACGTAACTTTAATGAGCTATATCTTGGTCATTTTTGGTTTAATTTACAAATAAAAAAATACGTATCGCTTATTTTTGAATAATCTAAAGGACGGACTTATAAAATTGTTTTTGTCAACTAGCCTTTCGTTTAAGCAAATGAATCGTTGTATACAAACCAATGGAGAGTACTTTGAGAAAATGTTAATAAATAAAAAGTTCTATCTTTATTTGTTTTTTCTATCTCAAAACTTTCCTAGCTACTTACGTAGATAGTAGTCAGCAGTACGCCCAGTTTTTCCAGGTGTAAATAGATTTTTCTCGGGATATGCTCAATGAAGAAGATTAAGAATGACCCTCGGTAAAATAACAGCCAAACAAACGTTCTTAAACTAGCCAAAAAATATCGCTGTGATTTTTTGAAATCTCCAGTTAAAACTTCATGTAGGTACATACTCATAAAAATAACTTTTCACGTCCACAATACGCAAATTACATTTAAATACAATTTATGTGCATTACTCAAACAAGTCCCATCGTTCGCAACTCAGAGGGAAGCCCCTTAATAACAATAACTAATTGGGCAGTGCGCATATGTAGTATGTAGTACAAAGTTGGAACTTGCTAATGACTAAAGTGGTTAGTTGCCAGTCTAAAATGTTGTATGATTTACACCGAGCATATTATGTTGCGGTGGAGGGATTACTTGCCACTTTGTAGGGATAACTCTTTACGATTGTTGTAATGCGTAGTATGAGGATGTTAATTAATGCTTGCCTCGTTGGTCTCGCTGCATAAATGTACGCGTGGGATTGGGAGGTCTCGGGTTCGATTCCCGGGTCGGGCAAAGTGTTATTGGGTTTTTCCGTAAGGAAATTCTCAGTAGCAGCACGGAGTCTGGTAATAATAATAATAATAATAATATTCTACCACATTCACACAACACCATCTAGTCCCAAACTAAGCAGAGCTTGTACTATGGGTACTAGATAATGGATAAACATACATATATTACTTTTTTTTTTGTAAATACATACATATTATACATAGAAACACCCAGACCAAGACAAACATCCATGTTCATGCACACAAATGTTTGACTTGAGCGGGAATCGAACCCGCGACCTCCGGCGTGGCAGTCGTTTACACTCCCGCTACGCCACCGGGTCGTCGTAATGTGCCCGGTACGGCAATAGGCTCGCCCCCTATTACGTGGGACCTAAAAATTCATGGCGACTGTGGGTGTAATATTACATAGTGAGTTTATAAATAAAAAAAATAAAATATTTCGGTAATTTTGAAATATTTGACTTGCTTTTACACTGTGAAAGAGCTGGTTCGACCGTAATAGTTTGTCGTTTACGCAGAATATCTTCGTACTGCCAACTGTTAAAACCAAAACATGGCAATGGAATGAAATGAAAGGACTTGGACAAAATGTGCCCCACGTTGACCAGAAACAAGCGATTGTAGATAAGTTATATAAAACATAGTTACAAGGAATTTTAAAGTACTATTTACATTCCATTGCAGTAGCTGAAAAGAAAATAATTTAAAAGAATTTTGACTTTGTTTGAATCTACCGATAATGTTGCCACATAACAATGATAAAAGATCAGTGTAGGGAAACATATAGCAACTGAATTGTAAGAGTTAAAATAAGCGTAATCTTAAGAATGATTAAATCATTATAATCATAATAAATTAAAAATAAGTTCAAAATATAGTTCAAAATCCACTTAATAACAGGGTTATTTTAATCCAGCTGTGGTATCACCAAGTTAATGTCAAAATAGTTGACATATTGACTTATCGTCTTATCTTTCGACGGACCCGCCTTTTCGGTTATCGTTTACTTCTAGACGAGAGTATTATACTTATATATAAAATTCTCGTGTTACAGTGTTAGTTAAAATATAATATATATAAAATTTTATATGTATATTCGGTAGGCCGTAATCTATTTTTCGAACCCTCAAGTCGTAAGGATGGCCAAACCAAAAAGTTTTTTTTTATTTTTTGGCAATTTTTTGTTAATTTCTTTTTTTATGAAGCGGCCTTAACAAATCCATACAACCCTTAACTGTCACCAACCTATATTTTCAATAGCCATACTTATTAGTATTTAATCATACCCCTAGATCAGTTATCCGCGCCGTACGCATAACGGTGTCAAAAAGTCGTGTCACAGTGTTAGCCACAATACTCCTCCGAAACAGCTGGACCGATTTTTAAGCTATTGCATAGCTTTTATCGCGGGCTTGAGCGCGGCGACCGAATCCAGAAATTCCGTAACGAAAAAAACCTGACACCCTTCACATATTACATAATCAACTTGGCGTAAGCGCCAAGTTGATAATATGTATTATGAACTTTACTGTTTACTAATTAAGGTTTAGTTTAGAATAAAATGTTTTACTTGTACAAAGGTATTTTTTTTTATGTGGAACATATTACAGCGGTTCATAGTAGGTACTATTGTCATTAATTATATTACAAATGGTAGTTATGTTAGAAATTGTAGCTTTGGTAAGAATAGTAGTTTTGAGAGAAATAGTTCTTTTGACAGCACCGGCGGTTTTGGTAGAAATTGTAGTGTTAAAACAGTGGTAGATATGATAGTGTTAGTACGAATAGTAGTTTTTGTACATATAGTAATTTTGATAGGAATAGTATTTTTGGTAGGAATAGTAGTTTTGGTAGAAATAGTATTGTTGGCATATATGGTAGTTTTTTTATGTGGAACATATTACAGCGGTTCATAGTAGGTACTATTGTCATTAATTATATTACAAGTGGTAGTTATGGTAGAAATTGTAGCTTTGGTAAGAATAGTAGTTTTGAGAGAAATGGTTCTTTTGACAGCACCGGCGGTTCTAGTAGAAATGGTAGTTTTGAAAAAAGTGGTAGATATGATAATGTTAGTACGAATAGTAGTTTTGGCACATATAGTAATTTTGATAGGAACTGTATTTTCGGCAGGAATAGTAGTTTTGGTAGAAATTGTATTGTTGGCATATATGGTAGTTTTGGTAGCATGTTACTTACGATTGCTACCAAAACCACCATCTTTATCAAAAGTACCATTTCTACCAAAGTTACTATTCCTACCAAAATTAAACCAAAGTTTACCAAAATTAAATAAAAGAAAATAATATCAAAGAAAAAAAAATACTGCATAAATAAAATAAATATATAATATTACATTTGCAATACACTTCAAAGTCCATTATGAGTAATATAGAAATCTACAAAATGTATTTGTAATCATAAATCTTATTGGCAATATGCAAAATTCCAATTAGATTTAAAGAAAATCAGGTTTTACCGAACCGTGGGCAAGTTCAAACCCCTATCTGTGGGAAGGCAGCTCAGCTGCTTCGCAGATAAGCATGAACTGTCATTTTGACGCTCACAGCTGAGAGGATAAGTTGATAAAAAATGCTATGCAATAGCTTTACCGCGGCAGTCTCCGAGTGCCACACGTCTTTTTTATGAAATTTTAAATGTATATTCGTTAGGTCTGAGAATCGGTCGTAATCTAATTTTCACACCCGTAAGTCGTAGAGGTGGTCCAACCGAAACATGTTTTTTTTTTTTGAACCTTTTATTTGTTATGATGTGGCATTAAACATACATACAACCTTTAATTTTCACCCTTTTAAGCCCATAGTGGTTTCAAAATAAAATAGTGTCGCAGTGCTAGTCACAATACTCCTCCAAAACGGCTGGACCGATTTGTATGAAATTTTACATGTATATTCGGTAGGTCTGAAAATCGCTCGTAATCAATTTTTCAAACCCTTATGTTATAACGGTGGTCCAACCCAACGATTGTTTTTTATATTTTTTGGATATATTTTTTTGTTTAATTTTGTTATGACGTGTCACTAACAAACATGCAATCCTTAATTTTTACGCTTTTATCGCCATCTTCTATTATTTAGTAGCCACTATAGTAATTTTAATAAATCACTTGATCAGTTATCTGCTTACATATTTAAAAATCAGTAACTTACTGCACGTTAGTCTTTTTCTAATCTATTTCTAGATCCCAAAAAAAAACCCAAAAAAAAATTTTTGCTGGGTCACCTGTCTGTGTATATAATAACCAATATATGTTTGTTTGGCCCCTATAGACTCTGAAATGGTAAGAGATTAAGCACTGATGTCTTTGGTAACATTGTTCAGAATTTTCTGGTATAGGTTTTGGCAGAAACCTTTAAAAGGCGGTACGGAGTTTGCCGGGTCAGCTAGTACTTATATGATGAGATTATATTTGATGAGAGTCCCTCAAGCGAAGACCAAAATAGAGATGCAATCTTAGGTTATTGGTGTAATTGTGTATCTGGTAATCGGACTGTTTGATGTTGTGCACATATTATGACAATTCTCTGGTATTAAGGGTGGGCGAGATATCAAGAAAATGTTGTGCCACCAGCTGCATTTTTAGATAATGTATTAATTACATTAAATGATTAAATGTGTTAAAGTATGTTTTTGTTGTTTTTCATTAGTTCCTAATATTAGTAAGTAAAAGTAAGTAAGTAAAAAAAACATTTATTGACACATTATAACAGCGTACACTTATTAAGTAGGTACATAATAAATAAATGGGTACATATGAATATAGCCCTTTATGTAAGTAGGTACGTACGTACATAAACTTAATTTAATAGTACGGTTTCACAATACTCAAGAAAATTTTCTACCCTACCCACACTCAGAAATTTAATATAACTAATTGTACGCCGCCGATGTGACAAAAAGGCAGGCATTCAGCGTTGCGCCGTTCGTGACGTTGGCCGCGATACGACTGGATGATTTTCAATATTAGGGTTAGATACTTATTTATAACAAACAAATGAACTGAAATACTAAAATTTGGTAATAATAGAAACTTAGAGCAATAAAATGCATGTAAACTAAATAGATTATATAACTAATTACATTATATCAATACATATTAAAATATTGTCAAAAAATATGTCATAAATCATCTATTTCCAACCTTAATGACTTTTGACCCCTTACACCTTTCTTAATGCATAACTAGAAGACCTGTTCTTTAAAATGATATAATTATGTTTCATCTCTGTACTTGCTGGGGCACAGCCCCAAATGATTTTTGTTGATCTTCTTTCGTCCAATTTTTTATACAGTATAATTTGGCGGTAGGTACCGACGGCAAGGTATACATCGATGTCAACTAGGAACCAATTCTTTTAAGGCACGTAGTATACTAGCAAGAGCCTCAATTTACTGACAGAAAAATAAGGAATTCGTTTATCCATTTGCACAGAGGCTTTCCAATATTGCGGTCACCAATAAAATATCTAACAATTTTCCGGGAGTAGGGCACTTTAAGCTGATATTTTAAGTCATGCTAATGCAAAGAGTGAAATATCTTTGTTGGAGACCAGTGCATTACACGAATCAATAGGTAGGTATTGCGATCATGCAAATTGGTTGTTTATTGTGTCCCTTGGTTGTATATTTGTACAGTCCCCCGAGACACAGGATTTATACCCAGTGTAAATTATGACTGTGTTTTCGAGGGACATGGTACCATAGATATAGATGTGATATGCACATATCACAGAACCCCTTAGTAAATGTAATATAATCATTCGACATGAACATACTTTTAAAGTTTGTTATCAAATTGTCTAACCGTTACGTAGTCGTAGCACAGTACACAAGTGTCAGAAAAGTTGATTTAATGTGATAAATAATTAATTAATGGTAATTTTGCTATGATGTTGTATTGAGAGTCTTGTTTTCAGCCACTCTAAAAAGCTAGCCGTACAATCAAACAGCTTTTTGAACGAGTAAGTTCAATTAATATTATTCTTTACACAACTTCACAGAGTATTATGTAAACCTTGAGCCGGAGGCTAAGTTTTCAATGATTCTTTCTTCCACCTACAGACCTAATGTTACTTGACTAATATTTAAATGTATTCCTAACCAAATTAATTTGACAATTTCTAACCACAAACTGCCGCCATTATCCGTTTTTTGAAACATGTTATTGATTCGTGATTGTCGTGAGCACAAGGGCAGGGCGTTAACATAAGTGGGGGCCGCACGCGAACCTATTAAGGGTAGTAACTGAACTAGCAAGACACTGGATTTATGGCCAATTTCGGTCTGTAAGTAATTTGGACGGTAATGAACATATTTATGCTGGTGTTTTCCGGTGTTTACCTGCTATTAGGAGTTCATAGTTGTATGTAGCCATATTAAATATTATTATAGTATGTATTATATATATGTACATTGTATATGTGTAGGTATATTATATTCTACCACATTCACACAACACCATCTAGTCCCAAACTAAGCAGAGCTTGCACTAGGGGTAGGTACTAGATAATGGATAAACATACATATATATTATATTATATACTTTTTTTTTAAATACATACATATTATACATAGAAACAACCAGACAAAGACAAACATCCATGTTCATGCACACAAATGTTTGACTTGAGCGGGAATCGAACCCGCGACCTTCGGCGTAGCAGTCGCTTACACTCCCGCTACACCAACCGGTCTTCCGTAATATTAAATTATGTATATGTATGTAAAAAGACATCTTAAAAACTGCAGCATACCCATGCAACATTGGGAATGGCTCACTGCTAACCGGCCTGAGTGGCGACGACAGATAAGAAAAGGTGTTGATGCATTTGAACTGTCGCGTCTCCAACATCTTGACGCTAAACGCCATCTACGTAAAACCCAGCCGAGGCCAACATATAACTACACTCGCAATGAAAGCGGACAGCTTTACTGCGATGTCTATGACCGCACATTTCGGAACAAGTTTGGTTTTGAAAGTCACATCGAGCACATCAAAGAAGATGAACCATGGGGTCGCCGTCGACGGACACGTCGAGGAGGACATCATGTATGTATCATATTTATGTATGTATATATGTTTGTATCATATTTATTTATGTATATATTATACTTTATATAAAAGTTTATTAATGACTCTGATAAACCGATCACTTTGGTTGTCTTTTAATTGCACCACTCAGTTAAATTAAATGCTTATGTCGTTCCTGTCTACCCAGAGGTTGCCTGGAAGAGATTGCTCTTAGCGATAAGGCCGCCTTTTGTACGGTTTATAAATTTTGTAGTCATTATGTTCTAAAATGTTTTATGGTGTACAATAAAGAATATTCTATTTTATTCTAAATACTGCAGACAGAGTATATTTTTAAAAGTGCCAAGGCTTGCTGGATTTTGTATGAATGGGCTCTATCAAAGAAGCTCTACCATGTCATAACACGAAAAACACTCAATTTACTAAACTAGCTTCGCGACGGTGGTGGTCTCAAACATATGAGACCATGGTGGTTTATTATGAAATACTCATAAGTTCTAAGTATCCTATAATGACATTGTTCGACAAGGTACACCGTAACGCTCACAATTGTACCTTTGTAAATATCTATTTCAAACTAAGTGGTCTGGAGGAGATCACATTTTGCGATAAGACCGCTGCTGTGCTACTAGTTTAAAGTTATTTTTACCATTGTAGTTCCGTATTTATACCGGTGCGCAATAAAATGTTTATCTATCAACCTATCTATCTACCCTCTAAGCTTTTCCTTATAGTGACACTAAAATATACAAGCGTATATTATCATTGCCTGTGCCATATACCTACTCTACAGCTGTGGACAGTTCCCTGCACGTCTGCACCAGAAAGGCGGCCATCAGACAGGAATGGCGGCGTATTGTTAGGCGAGCCACTATCAGCTGATATGACGACCACGACCACTCTGCCTAGAGTGCAACGACGAAGAAGAAACACATTAAGAAAATATCCTTTTAAAATACCCAACAGCCAAATGCCTCCACGCTACCATTCATGCAAAAACAGTTTTCATTTCACCCCATTCACAAAACAGCACCACGAAGTCAAATACTAAAATATTTATTTTAATTGAAGTCAATGCGAAACTATTTACTGTTTTAGCAAATACAGAAAATAGTTTCGCATCGACTTTCGGAATAGTCCTGAGGCCCTAGCCAAACGGCATTCGCTCTATCGCATTTCACATTTCGCTAACGCTTGCTTGCCATGGCAACATAAGGAATTTCTTCTTCGTTGACCACGTGATATAACGAAGTCTTATGTCATTTCCATACATTTTTGCACTAAGCAATTAGCGATATCGTTAATCAAATGCCATTTGGCTAAGGGGGCTGGCCTTTTACGAATATTGAAAGTTGGAACGTGACTAGAGCCTACGCAGCGAGCTTTTAGCAATATTAGCTCTCCAATGTTTGTTTGGGAGAAAGCACTTATTCAACCACTTTATTTTTTAGGTATTTACAAGTTATCAATCTCCACGTTGTTATCGTATCGGATAAGTTTATTTTTAGACTCACTGTCGTGTTGGCGTTCGAGTTTTAATATGGTAATTTGGTGTCTGAGCTATGTGTGCCTCGAGCTTGATTGTTACGGTTACTAATAAAGGGTACGAAATTTGAGTGCCAGTAATAATGAAGCTTACATTTTCTGCTCTTAAACAACGGCAAAAGGAAAGCGCTTTCCAAATAAAGTTACCAAAATCACGTGCATAAAGACGTCACTTATAATCATACATTTTGTAAACCCGATTTTAATAAGAGCTTTTGAAAAGACTCCAAAGAAGCTCAATCTTTAAAAGTTGTCATCTTATATTACAAAATATTGCTAACATGATGATGAGCTTAAAATCACCTAGAATCTGGTCACACTTTTTTGCACCGGGAAGATTTCTTTCTGGTCGCAAGAAGTTACGCTCATTAAAAAAGTACCTATGAAAAATCGTACTTATTTAATCTTAGTATTAATAATTAAACTTTAACATCATGGTTCACAATATGTTATGAATAGTTATAAGATACTCTGGACTTCGTGGTTTTAAGATATTATAATTGTAACCTCAAAAAGTTTATATTTTGTTCTTCACGAATGAGCGAAAAGTTGGTCTTATTAAAACTGCTTAAAGTTAATTATTATTGCATGAAGATGGTCGAGGACGATATCTAATAAGAGTCGAAGTTTCATTCTGTTTGAGTTTTACTTAACTTTAAAACTTTGAGTTCTAATTTGGCAAACCTATTTAAACATATTTTGGCGAAAATATATACAAAGAAATTAGTTTTGAAACAAGACATTAGATTTAACAAAATATATTGCTATAAATACAGAATATGGGATTGGATCTGAATTGAAATACAGAAAAACAACTAAAATGAGTCAAATAAGAAATAAAAAGTCCACAACGTCATTGTGACAAATTTTATAAAGCGCATGTAAGTTGAGTTTCAGATACACGCCAAACAAACCTTTTTGTATCACGAAAACGCTTACAAAATTGAAAGGAGATTACGTGGTTTTTCAATAGTACATTTTCAATTGCTCTCCCTGTTTGCAAACGCTCCTAAGCGAATGAAAGGTTTAAAAGGTCTAAGAAGAAGTTAACACATGGCTGCACGAGTGCGGAAAAAGAAAACGAAATTTCGCACGTCTTTTGAAAACATAAAAAGCAGTTTGGAGATCTAGAAATAGATCTTTCGCTGCTTTTGCCCGTATTTTCAAAGTGCTAGTTTAAAAATCTATAGCTTTTCGAACAAAGTTTCTACGCCTAGTTTATCCCCTTCCTTTACAGCCTTTCGCTATCAACTGCCAGAGTTAAGCCTTTCCTAATTTGCTTCACAGTAGCACTATGTGCCAAGACGGGGCAGTGCTTAATGATGTAACAGTCAGGACATAATATGATCGGTCAGTCTATCGGTAGGTCGATTTTATGACTCATCTCATTCTCTTTCATTCTATGCTATAGTACACATAATGCAAATTTTTATTTGTATCTTGGATATATTTATAATATTATGTTGATTTTCCCGTCCATCCGCGTACAAAGTTTGTTACCTATAATTGCCAGTTGCTAGGGAGTAAATATTCCTAACAGTGTCAGTATTATTATACCGTGTCAGCCATCTGCAAAACGCTTAATGTGAAACCCTTGTAATCATAAACTTCCGAATTTGCATAAACTGAAGTTTTAGCGGTTCAGTAATTATTACAGTTGCCTTTATTATACATAAGTTAGTGTAGACAGACCTGAAACGGTTAAATAAATACGTCTCTACATTTTTTTGTAACAATTTGTTATAATATTATTTTGATCCTAAATATTGCAGTACAATTACGCTGGTCGCCTAAAATTTTAATATACCTCTAGCAAAGCATAGTACAAGAATTTAAAGGGTTGACGTTGAATGTCCATATTTATGTTTAAAACTAGTCTTATTCTCAATTACTGCCAAAGAAGGGACCGGTAGTGAGCCATGAAAATGACATTGGTAGTCTCGTATAGTTCGTAAATCCGTATACCTTTTTGTCTAGTACACGATTACGTTATCGCGGTTATTATTAAATCAACGATGTAACTACCTACAGTGACTCAATAAAAAAATCGATCCCCGAAGGGATAGGCAGAGGTGTAATAGTAGACCATGAATATTTAGGTCCCACGTAATAGGGGGCGAGCCTATTGCCATACCGGGCACATTACCATATTACTCCGTGCTGCTACTAAGAATTTCCTAACGGAAAAACCCAATAACACTTTGCCCGACCGGGAATCGAACCGGAGACCTCCCAATTCCACGCGCACATTTATGCCGTGAGACCAACGGGGCAGTCTGCAAAACATGTCCATGTTGATAATCATACTGTACTCTGAACGTACGAAGGGTATGCCAACGAACCATACCATTTATAATAAGCAATAGCTAATCTAATATGTATTTATTCAAATACTGCAGATTCTCACTTTCTTTTATATAATATTCTCTATCCACAGCAATCCGCAGCCATTCCGATCAAAAGCGTGTAGCTTCACTTTTGGTCCCGCCAGTTTCTGAAAAACGTAAAAAGGAACCAACTTACCATAGAAATTCTTCCATCAGCCGATTAGAATTTTATAGGAAATTGAAGTTACTTATTTTAAAAAGTAACTTATTTTAAAAACATTCCACGAAATTCTTTTTTATAGACACACGTCTGTATCCCCGGAGGGGTAGGCAGAAGTGTGATATTACGCCGACATTTTGCCATGAATTTTTAGGTCCCACGTAATAGCGGGCGAGCCTATTGCCGTTACCGGGCACATCCCCAGCCTCCGTGCTGCTACTGAGAATTTGGAAAACCCAGTAACACTTCTGCTCGACCCGGGAATCACACCCAAGACCGATCAACAGTAGCAAACTCTATTCACTGGACCAATTCTAAAATATATATTTGGCCATCCCCTTGGTTTTTTATGCCTTAACCTTTTTGCTCGCTAAGAATTTTGCGCCAAGGGTCATAAAATAATGTTGACTTTTACCTTACATAATACTTTTACTATCCACTGAAATAATAATATGCAAATCCAATCGAGTGTTCCTGAGATTAGCTCGTTCATACAAACAAACCGTCGAGTTTTTCTATAATAAGGGGGGATTTTCGTAATGCTGTTACTCGTAGGCGGGCAACTACTTATTTGGAAAGTTAGCAAGCAGTAAGTAGGTAAGCAGCAACCATGTTTCTTGGATTAATATGCAGTTATATCGGGTTGATAATAAAAGCAATGCCCACAAAATGTCCTATGGCAGGGCTGGAACGAGAGAGAAAAACACTGAACTCCAAATGCTTTGTTCTTCTAAATGTCTGTGGACATCTTCACACAAGTAAATATCAGTCATGTTACAGTGCACAAAAAAACTCTCTTTGATAAAAATAGTCGCATTTAAGAAAATATACACATTCATAAATTGCATGTCATGCTGATTATGAAGTCATGTCTGGTATACTAGACCAAGGTTTATTAGCATCGATTGTTTAATCAGGTAGCGGTTTATATAAGTATTAAAGAAGAACATAATTTCTTCTTAATTTATACAAGTTAAAATACAGTTCAAAACTCTTTTGATTTTTAATTTATAATAAACGAATGCTCCTAATATATATTCACAATCTTCGTCCTTTGTCTAAGTGCCCTATTCATCTACGCCCCATGGCATTCAGTTATTTCATTCTCAGCTGTCCTATCAACAAATTCCCATCATTTGTTTATTTCTTCAATCATCTCTCCCTCTTTTTGTGGATGCTTTTGACATCAAAGCCTATGAAAATTGCCTCTGCAAAAGACAATACTTTTGGAGTGTCAGAAATAATAATTAAACATTCAAGATTAAAATGACTATGCATATCATAAAATTTTTGGCCTACTCTAGTACATTCCTCTAGTTTTTATTTTTTTGGTATTCACTGCAAACGTGACGTTATTGTTTTCAATTGTAGCATAATTAGTGACCTTTAAATGTACCTACAATAAATTACCTTTAATATTACAGTCGATCTTCTATCTCGTGTGAGTGTGCGGCCAACTCTGGCATGGGAGTTTTCAGACCGCCCGAAGATCTCCAAAATGCTTTAAAGATTCTTGTCCTGAAACAAGACTGGGACCGAAAGCTTTACGTGCCCTCCAAAGCACGGTAGCGCTCTGATGTAAATGCCATACGCGGTCACCCATCCAAGTGACCAGTGCTAGGGTTGCTTAACTGTGGCGACCTATGACGATCGACAAGCCACGTCTCGATATGAGCGCTACCTTATATCGATTAAAAATTTTCAATACAATGAAAGTACTCGTGCAGTGTGTATTTACTCAGAATATTGAACTGATTTAAGAATAAAAATACTTATTTCATTCATACATTGATATGAACGCTTCGTCATCGTCATTTACAGATTCATTTGTTCACCGTGTACGTAATTATACCCGTCGTGTATCATGGATTTAAGGGGACTACAAGAGCCAAACGCGAGTTTTATAATGCTTTAAAGTATATGATTCAATGCAGTTAACACAATCAAAAAAAATATATTATATGCTATAGGATAAAATCTAGTTAGCTACTGTGTTGAAAACATAATATAACTAACTTTAATTGATAGAAAAAAATTACAAAAATACCTCTAAAAAATATTTTAACGAATAAAAACCATTTATTAAAATATATACAATCATTCTGATTTTTGACAAATTATTCAAAAAAGCAACATACTAACGAAATACTGTTTTATTTTTTTAATCCAATCAATACATTTTCTGTAATTAATTGATTTCATATTTTTTAAAAAGTTCTGAACGTCTCGTCGTTCGTCGCGCTTCTCTTTCTTATGTATACAATCCGACAGTGACAGCAACAGCTCAACTCATTAGCTGTACTCGGCGCCTGAAATATACCAAATGGAATTACGTAAACATATTATAAATCGGACACAGCAAAGTTAAATTGTGATATTATTTTTATCATTCTCTGAACGAAATGGGTCGTAACAATTTGAAGGACAGTTGACGTCTATAGACGTCATAACGATAAAAGCTTCTTTTGTGTCTCGTTTACTGTCTTTGAAACGGTCTTGTCTTTTTAATATTTTATGATACAAATAAATAACAATCAACACGAAGATTGATCGTATTTACTCTGTTCACATTTGCTCAAAAGCGTTATATAAATATATCTGCATCATGAGAAATATCTTAGATACCTCGTCAAATTGTCGATTTCGGTGAATTATAAAATAAATCTTCAATGTATTGAACTAATTAATATCGCACAAAGATTTGGAAACTTTATCCATGTGTCATCGTCGAGCGAGCGATTTATGGAGACACTGATATCTTCTTCTAAATTTATCCAATTAACTGACTTAGTGCTCTTTTATAGAGCAAGTTTTTTAATTAAGACCCTGTCAAAGCAGCCTATAGACATAATCTTATACTGTTTTTATATCTACGAAGAAATCTGGATGTATATAATTCTTGCGTTACTGACTGACAGACAACGCACAGTTGAAACTACTGGGCGCAAGAAACTGAAATTTGGCATATATGTTGTATATGGTGCATTAAGAAGGGAGATCTCGTGTAATAACTTCTTGTCACATTTCCCCGAGAATAGAGGAACCTTCTTCGATAATAGTGCACGTAGTAAATCTGAGAGAACCTTAGTACCATGATAGAATTGTAGGAAATATCCATCAAGTAAATCCTATCTTCATATGCTAGGCCTTCTATATCGATGGCAGGTCACATAGATAGCTGACATATGACTTAGATATGAGAAAGGATTCGGTAATAGCAGACAATGTAAATAAGCTGAAAAAATGATGCTTATATCTTGTAAGTATTGTAAACTTATTCATTTTTTTTTTTGGGATATTTTGAGAAAAACGTGTGAATAAAACGGTTATAGCAGAGCAACTTGGTAGTGAGCTAAATACTTCTGTAAATGTTTAGAGCCTGGTTTTCGTACTTACGAATTGGTCTGGTGGTCATTAGAAGCCTCAAAAGTTGTTTGCCTGGAGATAGTGGGCATTTACAAGTATGTAATTACGTGGATAGGTACTCACTTTCGGGACTTAGTTATCCCAAGTTCCGTGAAGAGGAAACCGGTGCTGCATTGCTCTACACTAGGCACGCACACTGTGCAGTGCAATAGGTATACACTGTCATCAACTTAAATGTGAATAAATACCTAAACATTACTTAAATTGAAATACAATCTGAATGGATTCTATGATCTATCCTAGGCATATCTTATTAGGCAAAAGATTGGCATGCGTCTCGAAATTGCAAGTTCATGACATGGCTAACTGACTACAGTCCGTTAATTTAAATTAATTGCTGAACATACAAATTCTCTCAATTCACTGTTCTGCCAAGAATCTTGAATATCTTAATATTACAAAGTCAAGATGTGTTTCGTGTTTATTTTGAGCTATTCTCGCTTCCCAATGAACTATTCTCGCTTCCCAAGAACAAAATCTTCGTGTATTGAAATTTCTTTGGGAACAATATGCGTTCGTTGTATTCCACAAACTGTGTTCCAAATCGAATCGCATAATTTATGCTGAGCTTTAATACTGTGTAGGGGGCCGAAAATACAACATTTCGCAACATTACAAGACGAAAAACTCCGCAAAGAAAGTAATTCAAATTTCTATTAAGAAAAGAAAGAGAAATACATTTAAAAAATATTTATTGGCAATTTTACTTCATTTTCTTTGTTACTGCGTAAAGCTTCGATGGATATTGCTTAGACTATATATTATTAGTATAAGGGATATTGTAACATAGACAAACATTTGACTAAGTAAAATAAATGATTTTAATTCTAAAGACTGGAAATTAATTACTGCATAATCATTTTAAAATTTAAAGAGAGTGTTCATAAATATTAAAATTGTTTCAGTAATTATAGAATGTGGCGAAATAATTTAAAGCTAGGTTTGCACAATTTTCTTGCGAGTTTGACGCAAGTAAGCTTTTTCTAGTCGTATTCTTATGCAAGCGAAAACAGAAAGTAATAAACGGTTCATATATTCGCCATAAGCATTTGTCTATTTTAATAATGCTTACGATATCATAAAGACTTAATGAACTTTATACCATAATAATACGATAATTATTATTGTCAACTACCAAACTTGAAAACAAATAATCAGAGAGCTAAATTGTCACTGACTTTTAACTAATACCGCCGTCTGATAGAAAAATATGCGGAAAGTTATATAAAAATTCATAAAAGCATAGTTTAACCATGAATATTTAACGTTTCTACTGCTATAGTCCGACTCGGATTTGCAGCTTATACAACCCCCTGGACCATTGTTTAAAACAATGCGCCGGTGTAGGAGGAATTTAATATGGTGGGTTTTCTATTTCTCTTTAGTATTTAAGCTGCTATAAACAAACCTGCCATAAAATATGACTTTTATTTTGTATATTGAATTAATGTGATCGCTAATAAGTTTGTGCACATGCAACTCGTATTTCGCATATTGTTACTGTTCGTTTTCACGTTTCATTTACACCCCAAAAGTATTTTTTATTGGGATTAGTCACACACTTACTTTGTTTAGTCTTCACCTGTGTACCCAGGTTTAGCAGCAGTTATCACCGAAGTTTTGCCCGCGGAAAGCATTCAAGTCATTTTAAATGACTTGGAACCCGTGACGAGTTTTATCAAAAGTATGTTGATGGAGTAAGAAAATATATTATCAATAAAAACCGAAGAGATACATATAATTAATAGAGGATATAGCCACCAAGAAAATGATTATTAAAATGGCCTTTATTGCGAGGTATACCTGTTTCGAGAAATATCAATCACAAAATATGAACACAACAAAATGTCTATGAGTTATTATTATGATTTTTTAGAAACAGGGTCAAAGCTTTAGTCATTCACGAATAAAGTAAGCGTATAATTAAGACTTAATTATCTAACAATAATACTCCTTTATGAGGTAGTAACCACTCCGAATCAAGAAATTTGTTGGGTAGACACCGCATGTATACCCCAGTAAGTTGAGCAGTAACCTACACACATACTCAACGCATAGCTAAATCACACTAATCCTTTACAGATTACCCTTTATATTTACCATTAGACAAGCCAATCGCACATTCCATGTAAATGGTAAGTACCCAATTGTTATGTAGATGGGCTTATTGACTAAACCGTCATTACCATAGCGTGGATTGAATTATTGATTGCAATATATCACCAGAACAGGCTGGCTCGAACTTAGTAATGCTCCTACTATGAAAACGGGTTAAAACTACTGCAATTTACTATTAATTTACTGCCTCGCAGGTAATATAATGCAGACTTTAATATGGGCGCATCTATACGAGCGTTTAATTGATTTATTTTTACTACCACTACCATGATGATTTATTTTTCACCACACTGGGACTTTTCGAAATTATGACCCGTGCTTTGAAAAGCGAGTTAAGCCATCATTCCCGGCTCTCATAAAGATCTTTGACAGTCTTTATAGGAGGTCAGTAACTCTAAATAAACTGACACATGTCTAAGCCATGAACTATAACTACCCCTTTGGGTTACCGAGGTCAGACAGGCAGTCGCTCTGTGGAAAAGCCAATATTCAGTCAAATCCGGTTATAGTAGTAGATGGACCCTGGGTCACAACTGGGATAACGCTAGAAGGATGATGAATCAATTTTATTTCATACTTAAAATACGCGTAAAGGTCTATCCTCACACAACCGGACCGTGGACGGGACGGGGACGGGACGTGGACGGGACGGAACGCAGAAAAGTATCGTTGCATACATTTTATATGGACTCGTTCACACACGTCCGTGGACGGGCCGGGGACAGAGCTTCCGTGCCGTGTCAGTGCGCTGTCAGTGCCTCGACCGGGGCCATGACGTGGAGGGGCCGGGGACGGGCGCCATAGATATAATATATTTAGCACTAGATGCGCTAAGTGCGAATTGACATCCAGAAGAACAATATTATAAATACATAATATGTTCGATGTAATCTTCAGAAGAACCACATGGCAGTGAATTGTAGTTAGGGCACAATGACGCTTTACTTCGTCCTTAGCTTCCTTAGTTCACATACTTGAGAGAGAAAAAATCGAAAAAAGGTAATCGATTTTTCTGAAAAACAATTGAAGCTTAAATTGTTTTTTTTTTTTTTAAGTAAGTAACTACTTGTTCTAATAAAATGTTATAAACGCGTTTACTAGAAAATATAACTAAATATTTTTTTTTTGTTCTGGGCCAGTCTATTATGAATAAAAAAGAACGAGTCTATTAACTATTATGCAAACTATCAATTTCAAACGCGAGTGAAATGACGCATGAAAAAGAAATACCTACAATTAAGCACATTTTATATTTAAAACTCCCGTTGTATATTCTTCACTACAATATTTATTTTCTCACTTCTATGATAGACGTGACAAAGATTGGAAAGATTCTGTATTTTTAATGACAGTTGTATCTTTACCATGGGTTACCCTGTAACCTAGTTGTGATCACAATATTATTACACGTTATAATGCCTGTTTTTTGTATTGATATATTATATTGTATGTGTACTAAAGGTTGAAACAGATATACTTACCGCACCCCACCCCACGTGTCGACACCCGATGCGAACGGTGCACATATACAACACTCCACGCTACAACAAGCTTCGTTCAAAATCACTATTTACGAAACTATGACCTAATTTCTTAAATATCGATTGTGAGGAAGATTCTCATTTATAGTGAGGCATTATTTCTTTTATAATGATAACGGTATTAGCCTGAAATCAAATCGTATAATGCGGGCTTACATTTTAATCATTCAAGTAGCTAATGTTGTGATTTTAAACCAACACTAAAAAAGTATCATCATGACAGGAATGTTTTCAACTGACGCATGGCGTTGTGTGTTAACTAGAAACACATTGCTTGTCAAGCGTCGGATGGCGTGTGTTTCGCCTCCACCGTCAACGCGCCGATCTGGATTGAATAGATGGTGACGCGTGGGGTGACGTTGGGTGGAGTGTTGTATATCTGCACCTCACCATACTAAATATATGGGACGGATTAGTCTCAACATGCGTGGGGTGGCGTGAGGTAGGGTGGGGTATCGTATACCATAAAGAAATCTTAACCTATTCTTATTTCAATATAAGTCTATGGCCAATTACTCACAACTACGTCGTATTGACAATAGATGACAGCAAGTTGCGCTATAACATTTGTATCTCTATGGTGCTTATTATGTAAAAGCGGGTCTATGTCGTGGCCGTATCGTGAAATTGGCCATTTTATTAAATGATCGCATTTTAAGAAAAGTCTTATATTTATCCATTGGTAATTTCATGATTTGCATTGGTCAGATCTACGACGATTTCTTATCACGTTTAATCAACAAACTTCATAAAATGGTCAATCATAATTGAGAAAATCGCAACATAATTACATTTTCAGGTAACGAGTCAAATAAAGTAAAAACACCGAACTCGCGTAAACGGGCATATTTCGGCATGTTCGCTCGAAGTGGTAGTGACATCGTGTCAGTGTCAACATAGACTCTGACGGCTCAAGCTTAGACGAGCTTAGATGTGCATCAACGCTCGTACGAGTGGAATAATTAGAAAAAAAGGTTGCGACTTTGAGCCTCAATATCTCCTGAACCAGTAATTTCCCAGTTACTACAGACACATGCAGGGTGCGTATGAGTATGAGGTTTTGTTTTTCTTATAATTCCAAAATCGTGTTTTGAATGATAAATGTAAACTTTCTTCCAAATAAACATAAACAAATTTTCAATATTTCTCTAAAATAAGCAGATTTAAAGTTCTCTAAACGCAATGGACGCGATACAAGTCATCAGCTGAGCTGTGGAAAAGTGCATTACCCCCTCGGCCGCGCGACCACGTGATCATAAACTGCCGTCATCGCGTAGATACGGCCGGTGTAGGTACAGTGCATTCCTGGCGCCAAGTTTTCCTGCAAGCGCTCGCTATACATTGCGGCTTATAAAATGTGTCTATTTCTTAAAAAAAATATTTCGTTTCCTAGGTATTCTTTTCGCGTAGTATGACTCTGTATGATGAGCAAAACGAGTAGACTTCGGCTTAGTGATGGGTCTTGTGACACCCTGTATACATAAGCGATGACACTAAATTTATATATGAGATAATTCCGTTTTAACCGATATAAATTCCTCGTTTCAAATATTTGTCACTTCTAGGTTATCATATATCTATAGACACGCTATACTGCCGTCCTTTAACTAAAATGCCGTTAAGTGACATTTTGTCATTTTAGAGTTTCTTAGACCATTTTTATCAAAAAAAAAAGCTCTATCGATCTGTCTGACACCAGTTTCAATAGCCCTTATGGTTATCAAGATATAAAAAAATGAAATACCGTTAAATGCACAAAACACCTATCATTCCTACGCTAAAACGCCGTTATGTGACATTGGTAAGATAAAATGTGGCTTAGGCTACATAGCCACAAATTTTATAACATAATTTTAAATTTTTTGCCTAGCTAAATTGCCGTTAAATCTTTTTCCTACGCTATATTGCAACAAAAGTACTTTAACGCCTGTCTAGCTTAGCTATTTTTATTATTGATGTATAAAAATCATTACTATATAATGCCACTATTTAAGAATCCTATGCATAAATGCCGCTAAAAGCCTTTTGCCGCATTAAAGCGTTTAATTTCAAAATATTTATTTTACATTAAACAAATGGAATTCTCATATAACGACAATACAAGACTAAATTGCCGCTATCCAACATAACTAATCTATAATGCCGCTAAGTATTCTCGCACGCATGTAAGTTCAGCTGATTTAGCGCCCGCGGTGACCGGACGCGGTGCGGGTGATTAGTTATTTCGTAACCATGGCTAATAACATTCCCAGGTATGTAACAACTTTTCTCAGAAGCGCGTTTTTTTGTTTTATTTCACCAAACTGTGTGTAGACTTACTACTGGGCCACAAAGGCACTTAGGTGTGTGTGTATCTTCGCCTAGATTTTTACTCAAGCAATATTACTGAAGCATTACTCTGATGTACGATTTCCACCTAGCTACATGCACAGTAATGTTAATTTTTACAGTATTCCAGTATAAATAAACATTACTACACAGTGTTAAGTCACAATTCCTCCCCCAGTGACTGCGCGCTCCCCCTTGCATGTTTCCTTGCGTCATTTTGAAAAACCCTTGAACGGGCCGAGACCATAGTTGACAATGAAGGATAAATGTAATCATCGACGCAAATTCAATGCAAACCACATCAGAGTTAACGGTAGGCTTCGATGAGAGTAAAGATTTATGGAACAATTTTAATTCTTTTAAAACAAATTAGAAAAGAAACAGATAGAGAAATGATTAAGCGAATGACACTAACACGTATTGAGCGCTGTGTTTGTTTACTCAAACGTCACAATAAAGGGGGAATTTTGAATATTATCGTTTTTTGTTATTAAAAAATGTGTCCGTTACCACAATAGGAAACACTCATTAACGTGTTGAACCGAGAAAAACTAACCAAATCCTGCAAAAGTGCAAGTTTACTCAGAAAAAGTATTGGTTGTTGTCTAGGGGACTGGTGCTGGTATCATGCACTTTAGCTTTTCAAGATCTGGACAACATATTACGGTAGATCTGTATTGTCAGCAATGACAAACTATGATGGGAAGGTTTCTGTTAAACAACCGACACCGGTCAATTGTTGTAATCATAATCATATCTTTGTGCGGTATAGTCCACTGATGTTTCAGAACAACTGACATTTAGATAACATAGGTACTTTGCGACAGACGGTTGCTAAATAAGAAGGAGCTGAGGTTAGAAAGTCCTCGACACCCTCCATATTCCCTAGGGCCTGTCACTTGCTCCAACAGATTATCATTTTATTGGAAATTAAAGAATTTCATGAGAAAAATTTCAAAAAAATTTCATAGAATTAATTTATTCTCGCCCCCACGATTTCTTCAACAATTTAATCAATCAACTACCCATAAAGTAAGGGCAAGTGCATAAACCTTCACTTTATTCGCAAATGTTATTTTAAACTTAAGTTATATTTGTTTTTTTAACCGTTACTGTCCCATTGGTAGGCACAGGTCTTCCCACACTCTTCCATAAATCCCGATCTTTGGCTACATCTTGCCAGTCTACTTAAAAACTATAAAGTTCATCCTAACCATCCTGCCATCATTTTTTGGGCCTGCCCCAGTGTCGCCTTCAGGGTTTCATTGTGTGGCGATGTGTATCCACTTCTCGAGATGCATTCTAGAGACATGTCCCACAATCGATTATGCTTAGTCAAAACCAGGCATAATCGATGGGGCTCGAAAGTGTATAACGGTGTTTTGAATTTTTGGTCAGTCTTATAAACACGCTACTTTTCATGGCATGATGGCAAGCCATGAGCTAGGACTTGTGAAAATCGGTCTATTTTAATGTAAAATTGTAGACTGTCTGATTTTATAACATAATTATTATACTATTTTTCTTCTTACCTTTTAAATACTTTGGTTTTAATGTCCATGGATGCCATGATGTCCATGCTAATGAATTAAAATTAAAGCATGTTGAGTTGATAAAATTGAATGGCAAAAATTTGTTGTATCTAAATTGTAACGAATTAAAGACTGATGAAAAGTATATCACTCGTTTAATTTTGACATTATACTCGTTTATTTTATATAAGAAATTAAAAACTATCAAGACTGAAAAAATTAAAATCGTATAAAACTAAAGTGAAAAATCTAGCTTAGTTGTAAACTGGATAAATTCTCTATATCATATTAATATTTCTGTTCGTTTTTGACTTCAATTCTTGGACAAGATTGAGATAAATGGATATTATAATGCACCGTCAGCGTAGTGACAAGGAGAAATGTAAATAAATCTTAGTTTCTGTGTGAATAAGGGTGATTTCCACTAAAGATGTGTTATGCTTCGTTGCTATGGATGCGTTTGATATTCATCAATCATGTTACTTGATCCGTATAGCTTAAGCACTGGTGAAAACAGGTTCAGCTAAGCTATGTTTTTATATAGATAAAGATGTGTTCAAGATGCGTTCTACGTAAGTTTGCTGTCAACGTGCGCCATGGGAACGTACGTGCTATGAGTGAGTGGTACGGATCCGTTTTATTGTCTTTTCCTCTTGTTGATCGCTTAGCTTGTGCTGCGCATTTTCATAGCCCATCAAACTCACTAACACATTTGTAGCTTCGTATCAGTAGAAAAGGTCACAAATTATCGCTGCTTAGTTTTTTTATTCATCTTTGGTGTAAAAGCAGCCTTAAACTAAAATAAATTGAAATAAGGTAATCAATTAATATAACTTTTAGTATTTAACGAAATTGTTTAAAATATGATTAATTATTATGAGTTTAGTCTTTATGACACACTGTTGTTATAATTAAAATTTATTAATGAAAGTCTCTACTAAGACTTTTTAGAATTCCTCGAATATTAAAATCCTTCGCTAGTTAATTGTCATTACTTAAGTATTAAACGAGAAGAAGCCCGCAGCTATGCCCGCACATTACCTATTTTAATTTAACAGTTTTTCCCGATCCCGACTTTTGGCCGTGTCTTTGTCTGTCATTCAGCAACGCAAAAATGTTATATATACAGATGAGTAAACGGATCCCGGGCTAAGGCGAGGGACTTGAGACGATGGCTGAGGAGTTATGTACTAATTCATACATGAAGGTAATTAGTGGCATGTAAGCTTTAGCGGTAATTAACATTAGTTTCAGTTCCATGATCATAGATCGGTACGGATCAGTGCATCCCTGATCATGACGCTTGCAATAGAGCCGAAATATAAGATAAATGTAACAAAGATAGGTACGTGATGCGAAAGACTATTTAAAACTAATATAGTTATTTTTTTGGATTTCTATACACACGTGTTACTTACGTGTACTGGAATGTTAAATTTTTTTATACGAATTCTGTCGTACGAAGAAACACTTTAAACGTCAAAACAAACTTTACATCCATGTCAAATACAAATAAAGTAGGGTTTTGAAAACAATCTGGAAAATAAATGGCACTCATCTAAATTGTCAATAAATTGCCTTTATTTTCGTAGATTGGTAAAGATTACATGCTGATGAAAAATATAATTATACAGCTTACAATGGGATACAATGGGTTATTTGAGCAAACAGGCTTAGTTGCCCCCGCGGTGACGCTTTGTAAGCGCGATCTTTTACACATACCATGCGCAAATAGTTACTATTTGCGCGTGGCATGTGGTATTCTGCCTGTACCTACTGTAGGTACAGGCAGAATAATTATTTAATATGTACGTGCCGATGTTATAACTCCATCGCCGATGAAGTTGATATATTTAACACTTCGGCTGGTTGCTTAATAACCGTTTCTTTGAGAGTTAAATATGTAAAATCTCAAATGTGTACGTAAAATCATATGGACAGTTTGTATAAATAGGTAGTAAAAATAATAAGTTATATATATATCGATGCCTTCCGGCCAAAAGTGGGTAAGCGACATTTTTTGCGAAATCGACTTATATATATGGTTAGAATCAGCGTTTTTTTCTGCGTCTAATGGTCTAAGTTTCGTGGCTCTAGGACAAACTTTTTGTCGCTTAGGCGGTAAAGGAATTGAGGTTCTAACAGTAAGTTTTTCGTCATAAACGACAGTTATTTTTGGTGTATTTTGTATTATGGTGGTTGGATAAAAATAATATTTCAAAATTGTGATATAAGCAATTTTGGCTTTGATTATTTTTTTCTTTACTTGAACGTTAAGTAGTTTGGGCTGTAAATATTTTTTTGTAAAAAATACATTAATCAAATTTTACTGGAATCTTTGTGTTCCAAACTTTCGGTTAGGATATTAGGGCAGTTTCTTTGGACAAAATATATGTCATTTATCACATTTAGGTCTCATTTCCGTGAGTTTATTTGGCGCTTATTTTTATTTTCCCTAGTCACCAAATCAATCATCGAAGGCGCTTAGGATAAATCATCCAAACTAATGTCACCTTACATTGTCGCTTACCCTTTTATTCCCTCCCAAAAAAAATTATCTGGTATGGTGGTTAGATAATAAGGTAAATCAAAGGTTTGGCGGTTAGCTTACAGAAGAATGACAAAAAGCGTCGGTTATCACACTCTTTCGTTCGAACAAATTGTCGTTAGCGTTTCACAGCGAACATTCACCGCGGCGTAAGCACCTCCGTGCTTGCGAGTCAGTTTGGCGCGAAGGTTTTCGAAGAAAATAAAACAGTAAGATTCTTTTAATAGACTTTTATATTCATCTATAATTGTGTATTCTAATTAGTTATTTTAAGTTTTAAGGGTAAGAATCATTAGGTCATTATCGCACGAGATTGATGTGTGACGTCACATCATTATTTTGCTATCTTGTTCAGACAATACTGAATGGTTAAATAAGTACCTACAGAGTTTTTGTTGGCTGGCCTGGCTTACGATCATAATCAAGGGTGCGAATCCCACTTTGGGCCAGCAAGGAATAATTGGATTTTTTTATGAATTCTCAGTAACAGTCAAGAGTTAATCCTGCGACTGATATGACTCTGTTGTGTCAAATTGCCTATGGGACAATGCGAGTGAGAGAATAAAAACTGCACGTTTGTTTTGCACATATATTAGCGCACGTTAGTAGGTCCCTCTTTTGCAAATTGTTATTCTGCCTCAAGATTTGCCACCGTGACTGATTTAACATGTGTCAACATCATTGTTTTATCGATTGAGTGAATGTGTACACGGCATAATTGATAGTAAGAACCCTCTTTGTGGAGTGGCTGGAGGCCGCCATGGTATCCTCACCTTCCGCCTGACGCATGTCTTTATCGGACACGGTTGTTTTGTGTAGTTTTTTTGCTGTGGAGGACTCCCCCAGCAACGGACGTCGCGAGGCGATTTACGGCAACTGTAGACGCGGACATGCCCGCGGACGATGAGAACCAAACGCCGTCATACCTAAAAGTGGTCCTTAGGTAGAACATTTTGGGCCTTATTACAAAACATGGTTTAAAAATAATACCAGGTTTAGACCTTGATGGAGAATTTTTAAAAGGACTTTTTGAGGCAAATAGTTACATATTTTTATTCGACATTTGTTCCAAAGAATTTTAATGACAATAATTTTAGAAAAATGTGTTTATAGTGCACGTAAAATCAATTTTCCGCAGGTAAGCTAAGGGCTAAACCTCGATTTATATTTAGTCCATGTTTTGTAATAAGGCGGATTAAGTTTATATTTTTTGTCATACCTAGAATGTCAGCATGAATGTATAATGCAAGACTAACTTACAATGAGTAATTATTGTTTTGTTCAATTTTCTAAAATAAAGACTGATTGAGGACAATTTCTCTTTTTTTAATTTATACGTTAGTCGGTTAGCCAGTTTAAAAACTTATATAAGTCTAATGTATGTATGTAAATATGTATTTATAATTTTATAAGAATTAATCACAATGTGCTTTCGCGTTGTATAAAAGAGCTTATTGTATTTTTTATAGATAATTAACTTATTACAATTTCCTTGTTCTTCTGCCATTAACCAATAGCCGGTTATGTCATATTGGCTCCACTTGATGAACAGAAAAAGCACAGGTATGCTCTTTTTCTTCAACAGAAATAAAATAAATGGTGCAGTTAAATCATTTGGGTTGGAACTCATTAATTGAGCTGTTTTCATTTACGACGTTTTTTCCTGTTAGTATAATTAGGACCATTTGAGGGTAAGCGACAGTAAATAGTGTTAGGCGTGTGATTTGTTTTAATTAACAATGTCATATCGTAGAGACCTAATCAAAAACTATATAGTTAAATTTTGAAACTTTTGGAACGTACAGAAAATTTTCTATGATTTTTTTTCACATGTTTTGAACTTTAAACTACTCTCCTGTAAAGTTTGTAAAGTGGCGGTTAGCCTCTTTTGGCCGTAAGGCATCGATATATAACAATTGCTGTTCTTTCTTGTGCACGTTCGTATCCTTACCTTTTATAGTGTAGCTAGGAACCATTTGTGAAAACTTTTAATTAGATATTTAGATGGATATTTTATAAGCAATTTGTTATTTTTTTAAGACAGCTGTCAGTTTTCCGAAAAAAATAAAATAAAATAAAAATACTATTATTTTATTTTATTTTTATTGCATTTTTGAGCGCAACTAATGTGCGCTTTTGAGGAATAAAGTAGTTGCGCTTTTTTAGTTGCGCTCATAAATAGTTACGCTTTTAGGAATACCTCGAATAATGCACCATTGTGAAGTCTGTTTTTATTTTCCCAACCGTATGTATTAACGTTGATGGCTTTGTTTGTTGATTGCTAGTGTGTGTGTGCGTGACTGTAATAGGAAGAACGTGTGGTTGTGTGATTATGAAAGATGGTTAATGACGTAGAAATATTAGTGTGCCTCTTATATGACTGATATCGTGATATATTGCAGTTGATTCACTGAGAAAAAAGAAGAGGTCTTCTAGCTGATGCGACGATTCCTTAATGAACCTAGGAAGGTATATTTTTTGTGTAACAACATTTTGCTTTTTGCAAGAAGTTAGCAAAAAGGAAAGGCAATTAATATTGGAGATACCATATCGGAAACTATACTATAAACGCGAAATTCCAGGTTGCAAAGAGGATGCCGCCTCTTAGAGCAATATGACAATAGCTCAATGTTCATTGGCTGAGAGATTAACCATATACTTTATGTATATTCGAAATATATATTTTACTGTGTTAGCTTAGTATTTGGGTGTCTCGCTAATTAATATTGAAATTACTCATAATAGATTGAGTTGCTATCCAACTTTATGAAGCGTCGGCATTTCGGTGCCAATATTTTCTAATAAAAGTTTGAAGTTTTGAAGACATACATACATACATAGACTCACACCTGTTTCCCGAAGGGGTAGACAGAGACTACGGAACGCCATTTGCAACTATCCTGACATATCTCTCTTGCTTCATTCACTCCCATCAGATTCCTCATGCATGCTCTTCTGTTCAGGATACCTCTAACCTGCCCTGTTTTTAGGATGTCTCCAATCTGGTCAGAGAACGTCCACCTAGGTCTTCCCCTTCGTCCTGTCCCATCCACACTTGCCTTATATATCTGCTTGGTCAGTCTTTTGTCATCCATCCTCTCCACATGCCCAAACCACCTTAGCATACCTTTCTCGATGCTTGTCACTACATCTTCTTTTACCCCACAACACTCTCTTATCACACAATTCTTTACTCTGTCAGTCAAAGACACACCACACATACTTCTCAGTCCTCTCATTTTTACAGCATTTATTCTTTCATGATTCTTCTGCTATACCCAACTTTCAATACCATACATAAGTGTAGGTACAAACACCCCTCTATGCACAGCCAAACGTGCCTTTTTAGATACATTATGACTCTTCATAAAAGCCTTCAAAGCTCCACTCATCCTATTACCTGCATTAACTCTTCTTTCAATATCTTCTTCATTCTTACCTTTCCTAGTAAACAGCGTACCTAAATACACAAAATCATTCCTTGTTCCACTCGTTGTCTATCGATCATAACATTACAAGCCGTAACACATTCCTCCTTTTCAAAAACCATAACTTTCGTCTTGCTCACATTCACTTTCATTCCTTTCCTCCCTAAAGCACCATGCATGGTTGCTACCATCTCCTGCAAATCCTCCGCTGAAGACGCAAGTATTACCTGATCATCAGGATAAAGGAGGCATTTGACGAGTAACCCATTCATCCTTAACCCACAGTCACTATGTTTCAAATCTTGCAAACAACTGTCCATGAAGAGGTTGAATAGCCACGGCGACGCTCCACATCCCTGTCTAACACCTGTGTCGATGGTAAACCAGTCAGTGTACAAGGCACATCCTAGGAATTACGCTGTAATCTGAATACAAAATAATGCTAAACCTTCCATAAAAGTATTGAGCAGCAAATACCACCTACTAACTAATAGACATTATCAAAGAATCAGATTTAGGCGAAAATAGGCGAAAACTTGTCGCTGAGCTTGACCAGGTTTTGAACAGCATCTCGAATTGGGGTGCTGAAAACATGTTCAAGTTCAACGCCAAGAAGACACAGGTGTGCGCATTTTCAGCAAAGTTATCTCCATTCCTTCCCCAACCTTCTCTTCTGGACACTCCACTACCGACACAGGACAGTCTAAATATACTTGGTATGGACATACGCCGCAATCTCAACCAGAGAAACTACATCGAGGGTGTCATTAAATCGGCATCTCGAAAACTCGGATTCCTGAACAGAGTGAGGTGGTTTTTCACGCCGGAGCAGCTGTGTCTATTATACAAGACTCAGGTTCGCTCCTGCGTGGAATACTTCTCTCATCTCTGGAACGGCTCCACTCAGTACCTGCTAGATGCCCTTGATAGGTTGCAGCGGCGTGCTGTCCTTATCATAGGTGACCTTGAGGCTACTAAGACCCTTGAATCTCTGCAACTACGCAGGGACGTAGCCTCAACGGCTGTCTTTTACCAATTCTATCACGGTGAGTGTTCAGAAGAACTCTTTCAACTCATCTCACCCTCTACTTTCCTATCCCGAACAACACGTGCTGGGTAAAGGTGCCACTCTTACACGGTAGATCATATACCGTCACGTACGAAAAGGTTCGGTACATCTTATCTTTGCCGTACCATAAAGATGTGGAACTCACTGCCAGCTCACGTGTTTACTTCCTCCCTTGATCCTGGGTCCTTTAAGCGGGGCGTGAAAAAGCATATCTCAAGGCCGTCAAAGTGAGGGCCGCCATGTCACATTGCTTAACCAGCAATTGGGGATGGTGGCCTTCACAATAGGACTTCACTGTTAGCTTACCATCAGGCAGCGTGAAGTCAAATTGACAGGTATTTTTTTAATAAAAAAAAATAAAAAAATCTTGAAAGCGCGTTTATGCAAGGCTCAGGCAGATAGTGTAGGTACCCACGGTTTAATAGGAGGCGGTATTACCCCTGTTTGAAATAGAAATATTATTTATAATAAGTCAAATCGATTATATCGGTTTAGTAACGTTTTGTTTAGTCTATTTTAAATTTTGACTATGGTCACACTATGAACTGTCATTCATTCATTGTCGGTTTCCCGGTAAAAATTGTCTTGCGCTCACGCAGTCTTGTAATTTTGCGTTTTGGAATTTAATTATATTGATCGCCTTTTGGAAAGCACATCCTGGTAGCTTCGCGAATCGTTTTGTGATAAAAGATAAACTTGTTACATATTGAACATTGTAAAACTTGTGTGAATCCGCCCACGTGCATCGTGTTTGGTGCCCGAGGACTTCGTTGAAGAAAACCCTGACCATTGGAACGGTAGCTATAACGATTTGCTTGTTATTTTGGCCAAAATTATGAGTGTAATTTTATAGGTCCACTCAAGAACATCACCAAGAGATCTAAGGTAAAATTGCACATGTACCTACCTACTACTATGAATTCATCGCTGTGAAATGCAGTATAATCTCTTACGTGTGTAAACCAATATTGTGACTTTTCCTGAATTTTCGTGTTAATGTTAAGCTTACATGTGACTGATTGCATAAATTCGTGATCTGAAAGTGTTAATATAATTATGTTTGGCGGAATTGGCATTTTGTATATTACTAGCTATTTGGTCTAAACATGCATCTTTCCGGATCGGTGTGGATATAGGTGTTTAGATCTTTGCCTTGGCTAGAACAGACTGGATGAATTAATCGCTTCCACTGACCTTTGCAAAACTTTCCCAGCTTTCTAGCCAAACTCTAGACATAATTTTTGGTAGCAGAGTATAGTTGAAATAAATATCACATTGTAGACAGTCTTGTAGTGTTTGTCAGGTCAGTTTTGCCTCTAATACATAATATTTATTGTAATAGTTGACCTACTTAATTAAAACACATTGTCATACATAACCTCAAATCAGTAATTGTTTGACTTGTATTGTTGAAATCTAGCTTAAATTTGTTGTTGTTAGTATTAATAAGTCAGTTAGATTGAATACATAACAGTTATATGAATCAATTAATTTAGTTAATTTAATTAATTGCATATATTGAGTTTGAAACATTATAACAACCAACCTTGACCTTGCTTTGGCGGATCACATTGATATACCTTTGTTTGTTGTAATATATCGATAATATTGTTAGGTAACACATACCACTACTCTTGTATATCTCAAACAACACAGCCAGTCTGTCTGTTGCAAGTAAATAATTAATTAATTTGAAGTTTCAACTTATTAATTTGTTGTGAGTTATAACTTGTTTTTGTGTCAATATAGTGAGAATATTAATTTTGTTGGGCAGTAAATACCTGCCACTTGCTTGCACCATCGGCAAACAGGCTAATACTTTGGTTTCAAAGAATTAACAAATATAAAGTTTAATTGATAGTATTATTTAGCGCTTGTCTGAGCTCTTTTGAAACTTAATTATGTCAGCTATCAAGGACTTGCGTGCGGCTGCTGGTGCTATTGCATCAGATTTGCGCTGGTTTGCCTGAGCCATTGCCTTGGTGAACCGGCCTGATCGCCAGCAGGACTACAAAGATATGAGCGGATCGATGATCGCCTGGCAAGTGTGGAACAGCAATTGCGTACTTTCAGCGCTTGCTGTCTCGAAGTGTCAGTTAATGACTTCACCGCTGACCAGCGAAATAGAGTCAGCGAGGATTATATTATATATTAAAAAAGCTGCCTGCTGACCTGAGGTCGCGTTTTGAACAGCGCTTTGTTGGGTACAGCGCGACCCATCTGCCCCCCTTTGCAGACTTGGAGAAGTTTCTCGAGGATGAGTGCCGGGTCTTGGATAACTCCAGTGGTGACACGCCGGCTAAGTCGCAGCCGCACAAGGTCAAGGAGCAGGCTCGCGTTCACACCCGAGCCAATGTTGACCGGCGCCCTCCTCGCTTTGCAGTCACGCAGAGCCCAGCAGCTCTTACTGCGGTCTACGGTCACGGGGCACAGAACGGCCAGTTGTAGGGCTTTCTTGGACCTGCATGTCGCCTCTCGTAGGCGCATCCTGAATGCCCGCCGCCTTTGCTACTCTTGCTTGGGGTCTACACTACCAGCGAGACTGCCCAAACTCTCGCCCCTGTCTTCACTGTGGAGGACAGCATTTGGACATTCTCTGCATGAATGCCAGAGAGGTAGGCCGCTTGTCCAATCAGCCGACGCCGCGCACGGGCGGGTGTTTTGAAGGTGGCAGCCGAGGCTCACCGGCGCGCAGCCGACAGTCGCCTCGCTTAATGACCGCCGCTCACCCCGCTTGGAGAACCGTAGCGTGCGCAGGCCTCCTCTCTCTCGCGCACCTGAATGAGCGACCGCTCAACGTCACCAGCACCATGACTGCTGCCCCAGGTGTTTCCCTCCTTTGGCGGAGCGTCCCCGCCTTGACTCGCACCCACCTCGTTTTGGGCGGGTGCCTCATTATGCAGATGGCGCGCGGATCGAGTCATCGCGCCTTTGAAGACTTCAAGCCGCACCCTCATTTTGATTTGCCTGGTCCTGGCCAACAGTCGCCGCCCAGGCAACAATAGGTCATTGACTCCTGCCCCATAAAGTATGTATTTAAGTTTATGTACGCATGTATAAGTAAGACCTTGCTATTTCCTGCTTTTGTTTTCTTTTAAATTTTTTGCTATCTTTCGTTTTCTGATTTTGTAGCCATATTATGCTTGTAACTATGCTGTAATATTCCATTCATGGCCGCATCTATGTATAGCGTTTGTCACTTTCTAGCAACTTAGCTTTATCAATGGCGTGAAACTCTGTTATTAGCTTAAGAGACAATTGTCATCATCTCACTATCAATGACATTAATAATATTACGCCTCAAATTAACCTTGTCACTGATAATGGGATGAATTTCATAAAACCATGTAAATTAGTTATAAGCTGTTGAGTTTCCTAATAAATAAATAAATAAATAAATAACGCCAACCAACCCCATTGAGACCGTTATCCTACCAACGGTTGCTGTTATAGAGTCTGAGGACCCACGGGGACCTCTGTTGTTGTCCGTGCTATATTGGACACAAGTTCACAAGGTTGCATTGTTTCCACTTATTTGGTAGGGCAGGTTAAATTAAATATGGGCTCTTTTCCAAATTGTATACGGGGAATAGGTGACGTAGCCTCTAATGTTGAAGGGCAAGTTAAAGTTTTGTTTGCCCCTGTTGAATCTTCACACCCGAGGATTAAAACCTCGGCTATTGTTCTGAAGAATATTTTGGGTATGCATCCACAGAAACAGCTACCCGCTGCTGTGGTGAATTTGACATCGGGATTGGAACTGGCAGACCCCAAATTTGACACACCGGGACAAATTGACTTGTTGATTGGCTCTGATGTCCTCGGTGGAATTTTGATCGTTGGGAAACGGGTCTTGGTGCCAAATGGTTTGACTGCCATCCCGACCATATTTGGATTTGCTTTGATGGGACCTGTACCTAGGGAACCCCCTCCACCTGAACTTGATAATTTGCTGGCGGTAGGCTCCGCTCTCCCTGATGCGGTTCAGAGGTTTTGGGAGGTAGAGGAGCCCCCTCAAGCTGCTCGTTTGAATCCAGAACATGAGGAGTGCGAGCTGTTCTTCCAGAACAACACTGGTCGACTCCGTTCTGGTTGGATTATTACGAAGCTTCTGTCTGTTCGGCCTCCGCTTGGTGAGTCACGACCTTTAGCCGAAAAGAGATTGTTGGCTATGGAGCGTCGCATGGGTCGTAATTCGGAGCTCAGGCAGAAGTATATTGAGTTCATGAGAGAATATGAACAATTGGGACACATGTCGGTGTCAAATTTGGATTGGCGTTCGGTGGAGCACTACTTTCTCCCGCATCATGCGCTATTGAAGCCATCAACTGGTAAGCTGCGCACAGTATTTGATGGTTCTGCGTAGACTTCAACAGGCGTATCCTTGAACCAGTGCTTGCATTCTGGTCCCAAGTTGGTCAAGGACTTTTGTGACGTCATCACTAGCTTCCAACGACATCAAGTTGTCTTTGTAGCCGATATAAAAATGATGTTCAGGCAGACGATTATCCACCCTGATGACCGTCGTCTGCAGCTGATCCTTTGGAGAGAGAATCCTCGCGATCCTATGGTCGTCTACGAGCTCAATACCAATACGTACGGGTTAAGGTTGACCCCCTACTTGGCAATACGTTCTCTTTGGGAGCTCGCAGACCGCGAAGGCTTACGTTTCCCACGAGCCTCCGCTATCTTGAAGGACGATATTTACGTGGATGACATTTGTTCAGGCTCCTCCACAGCGGACGAGGCGATCCTCCTGCGGGACGAATTGATAGGTATTTTGGCCTCCGCTGGTTATGAGTTGCGCAAATGGATTTCCAACTCACCAGTGCTTTTGGAAGGCTTACCCGAGGATCATCAGCAAGATCCACATTTATTTGAGATTGTTGACAACCCCGCCATGATGGCTATTCTCGGTGTTCAGTACAGACCAGTCCAAGACATCTTTACGTATACCGTAGACTTGAAATTGCCTTGTTCTTGGACTAAACGTCTCGTGTTGTCTACTGTAGCCAGAAACTTTGATCCAATCGTTTGGATTTGTCCAGTTATATTTTGGGCAAAATGCTTCTTGCAGAACCTTTGGACAGCAGGATCGACCTGGGACGAACCTCTACACGGTGCACTCCCGGGAAGTACAAGGCAACCCTTCACGGGTTTTGTGATGCTTCGGAACGTAGTCACGCGGCCGTGGTGTACTTGCGTACAGTCAGTGCCAAGTGAAAGCTTCATCTGACCAGCAGATGAAGCTTTCCCTGGTCATGGCAAAGAGCAAGGTTACACCCCTTCGGACATCTCTGACCATCCCGAAATTGGAGTTCTCGGGAGCAGCCCTACTTGTACGCTTATTGAACCACGTGTCTAGTACTTTGGGTAAAACTATTTGTATTAATGGGTACGCCTGGACAGATAGCCAAATTGTTCTTTGTTGGTTGAAGGCTTCTGTCCACACCTTGGAGGTATTCGTCGCTAACGTTTTCCAAATACAGAAATCTGAAGTCAAGCTTGTTTGGAGACACGTGCCAGGTGATCTCAACCCCGCTGATTGTGCCACGCGCGGATGCTTGACGCCTAGTTTGATAGGTCATTCGCTGTGGTGGGGTCCGAAATAGTTCGACTAGAAATTGATTAGCCTCGAGCGCCAGTTTTGAATACTTCCAATTAGCCGGGTCTACGAACACTCGCTCTTGAGAAGGTGGAATGTGCCTTCGACCCCGAATTTTTGCTGAATCGCCACAGCTCCCTTGACAAGTTGTTAGGTGTTACTGCTTGGATAAAGCGTTTTGTTTTTAATTTTAGGCACCCACAACTGAAACGACTGACAGCGCTTATCTCACCACAGGAACGACAGGAGTCCCTCACCTTTTGGATTCGTTCTGTGCAATTGGCGCACTTTGAGAAAAAGATTGCTATCCTTAAGTCAGTGAAATTGAAATTATCGGGCGCGGTATCTAAATTGAACCCCTTTTTGGACGATACTCTTGCGCGTTGGAGGGCGTCTCAAGAACGCCAACCTCCCCTACGGGGCACATCACCCCCTGTTGTTACCTAAGGACGGTCATTTGGTATGCTTGTTGGTAACTGACCGTCACCTCAAAAAATCTCATGCTGGTTGTAATGCTTTGTTGGCCATTCTGCAACGCGAGTTTTGGATTTTGTCTGACCGAAGAATTATTCGGAGTGTAGTCTTTCGCTGCATCCCTTGCTATAAGCTAAAGGCTTCTACCGTGCAACCGTTGATGGGAGACGTACCGGCAGATCGCGTAACGGAGAGCAGGACGTCTGACGGTGTTGGTACGGACTTTGCTGGTCCCTTTTTGGTGAAAACATCGACACTTTGAAAAAGCAAGACTGTTAAGGCATACTTGTGTGTCTTTGTTTGTCTCTCCACGAAGGCCGTTCATTTGGAACTGGTCTCCTCGCTTGCGACCGAGGCGTTTGTAGCCACATTTGACAGATTTGTATCCCGCAGAGGGCTGCCTTCCTTGATCCGTTCTGATTGCGGCACTAGCTAACTTCAAGGGCACTTATAATTATTTGAACGACGCAGTTAATTTCCTTGAAACCAACAAGGCTGATATAGGTAATAGGCTTGCCCGACGTGGGATAAATTGGTTGTTTTCCCCACCAAATTGTACATACTGGGGTGGTATATTTGAGGCCGCTGTAAAATCGGCCAAAGCACACTTGCGCAGGACAATCGGTGAATCTGTTCTTACATTTGAGGAACTCGCAACTGTGTTTTGTAAGATTGATGCCGTTTTGAACTCTAGGCCATTGTGCCCGATCGCCTCAGATCCGAATGATTTGGAGGCCCTTACGCCGGGCCATTTTTTGATTGGTCGCCCACTTGTCGCCTTGCCTGAGTACCCCTATATTGATACGAGACCTAATCGTCTCTCACGTTTTGAATTGGTACGCCAGATTACTCAGAATTTTTGGAAACGCTGGAATTTGGAATATTTGCACATACTCCAGCAACGCGTTAAGTGGACCGATACTTGATACTTGATGGCACGGGCTGTTTCCGCAACTCCACGTCTTGGCGTGTATTTTGCGTGCAGGTGGGAATGGTGTCTTCATTCGAGCCACCCCAGCTCTTCGAGGAAGGCCAGCAGACTCTTGATGTGGCCCACTGCCTCCCTCAGGGTGCTGTATCTCGTCAGGTACTGCTGCCTGTACTGTGCGACCTCAGGGCAGTCGAGGAGCAGGTGGGCTGCCGTCTCGTCCGCTGCCATACAGGCCCTGCACAGCGGGCTGTCGGTGATACCTATAGTAAATAGGTGTTTATTAAAGAATCCGTGTCCTGTGTAGGCGGCCGTGACTGTCCGCAGTTGTTGTTTGGACAGCCGGAGGATTTGTTTGGCTATCTTACCGTCTACTGCGGGAAGAGCCTCCTTGGCCTGCCTACATGTTTCAATACCAATCCAGGACTGGTTGTGTTGGGTCCTGGTCCTATTCCTTACCAGGTTGCGATAGAAACCAGAAGGGAGGGGAATAATGGGCTCGGGTCCCACCACCTCTAAAGTGGCCCCTCTTCTGGCAAGTACGTCGGCTGCGTCATTCCCTCTTGAGCCACTGTGGCCCTTGATCCATTGCAGTGTTAATTTGTTTTGTTTACCTACCTCTGTTAGTTTCTGGTGGCATTCAAGCGTGAGTGCCGAGGTGATAGTATGGCTTTTGAGGGCTGAGAGGACAGCCTTACTATCTGAGAGGATCCTAATGGATCGTTCCCTTACCTCACGTGCCATGATTGCTGTGGCAGCTAGGATTATGCCAAAACATTCGGCCTGGTAGACCGTGTTGTAGGCTCCCAGCGGTGCTGCGATGTTGATGTTAAGGTCCTCGGAGAATACTCCTGAACCCGTACCTGTATCCGTCTTAGACCCATCTGTGAAGATCGTGAGCTCGTTGTGGCCAACCGCTCCCTCGTGTAGATCCTCGTACAGTTGGATTTTGTATTTCTTATCGAAAACAAATTGTTTCGGTATTCGGTCGCCAATGGCTTGTGTGAGAGGAACTTCTTTAAAGAGTGTGTTTAAGTTGCTAGTGTGCAGTGTGTTAGTGTCTTTCCAGAGCTTCAGTGCTCTTAGCCGGATCGCCGACATCGTTGCTTCCTGTTGTATGAACAGGTGCAATGGAGGCAAGTCCAGCAACACTTCGAGTGCCGCTGTAGGTGTAGTTTTCATGCAGCCCGTGGCCGCTAGGCATGCAAGTCTTTGAAGCTTTTGAAGCTTGTTGGCGGCCGTTGTTAAGTTGGTCCGAGGCCACCACACTACTGCGCCGTAGCTTATCATCGGACGTATTATTGTCTTATAGAGCCATAAGACAATTTTGGGGGATAGGCCCCATCGTTTACCTATCATCTTCTTGCACTGCCAGAAGACGATGCTGGCTTTATTGAGCTTAAGTGGACCGATAAGACCGATCCACCCAAGATTGGAGACCTCGTTTTGATAAAGGAGCCTAACCTTCCGCCACTCAGATGGCGCAGGGGGCGCATTCTTCGTTTGGTAACTGGGGCTGATGGAGTTCCCCGATTTGCTGAGGTCTTGGTGGACGGTTCGATTCTGAGGAGAGCGGTTGCTACGTTGCCACGTCTACCAACTGATTAGCGGACCGGTAGGCCGGTCCGGGGCGGGTGGATGTTTGAAATAGAAATATTATTTATGATAAGTCAAATCGATTATATCAGTTTAGTAACGTTTTGTTTAGTCTATTGTAAATTTTGACTATGGTCACATTATGAACTGTCATTCATTCACTGTCGGTTTCCCGGTAAAAATTGTCTTGCGCTCACGCAGTCTTGTAATTTTGCGTTTTGGAATTTAATTATATTATCTTTTATCACAAAACAAATGGCGATCCATTTGTTTCGTGATAAAAGATAAAATTGTAACATATTGAACATTGTTAAACTTGTGTGAATCCGCCCACGTGCATCGTGTTTGGTACACGAGGACTTTGGTGAAGAAAACCCAGACCATTGGACCGGTAGCTATAACGATTTGCTTGTTATTTTGGCCAAAATTATGAGTGTAATCTTATAGGTCCACTCAAGAACATCACCAGGAGATCTAAGGTAAAATTGCACATGTTCCTACCTATTACTATGAATTCGTCGCTGTAAAACGCAATATATAGGTGTTTAGATCTTTGCCTTGGCTAGAACAGACTGGATGAATTAATCGCTTCCACTGACCTTTGCAAAACTTTCCCAGCTTTCTAGCCAAACTCTAAACAACCCCCCTAGCGTAATGAGTGGTTTTATGATAGGTATCATCTCATTTAACACTATCATGAAGTCTACGTGTTTGTAGAGAAATATAATTTAATATTGTGGTATACAGATAGATAATAATATCTTCCTAGAAATAGAAAATTAAGATTGTCGGCGGCAAGAAATGTATGTATGACAGATATCAGTTATCAGACATCGTGACTGCATCTGCCAACCCAAATGCATAGCTGTATTCCATAGGTTAGCCTGTGTTAGTATATTCAAAGTTACTGGCTCTTGATAACGACTGTCTGAGATCTTCATGACAGCCATCACCAACGGCTTAATGTGCCACCCGAGGCACCACGGTGCAATCAATAATTACAATTTAAATATTAATTAAGTAAAAGTTAGAGCTTTAGGGTCGTTAATGATATGTTAACGTTCATGTAGAGGTATACTGTCACTCCTATGGTCATATAGATAAATCCAATTTATATGTATGTCGCAGGTATTAAGTCAAAAACGTGATATTATAATTTCACTAGTGAAATTATAATTACACAGATTTTAGTCAATGACGACCGGTTCGCATAATTTCACGGGCTCTTTTCAGTGATATTATAATTTCACTAAGCAGTAATAGTGATATTGTAATAAAACTAGGTCCGCAATAGTAGTATTATAAGAAACCTAGGTATAATATGAGTTAAGTTTATGGTGAGAGCCCCGCGTGTCCTGATTGGTCTATTGACTTAATCAGTCACTCAGACTTACGAATGTACTACAGTGACCAACATGATAAATCGAAAAAATCAGAACTTAGGCGATGTTTATGAGGCTAAGTTGACGGAGCCCTACTACGCAGGGTTCCTGTATTTATGTACAGGGTCACAAAAAACATAACATAACCTATTAAGGTGGTTGGTGTTTTAAAACCTGTCTCTTATGGTTGTCTGTTTAATTCAGTTGGTAACAAAAACGGCTTAGGTCCGTTTCGGTCCGGTCCGGCTTTCTTAAATCAGTGTTATTGTCAAATTATCACTGCCTTACAATTTCATTGTATCGGTCTAGTGAAATTATAATGGCACTGAAACTAACCCGTTGAATTGTAAGTAATACAAACAATTGACTATAATGTGTTATAATGTCAATAGTAAAATTAAAATATCACGTTTTTGGCTAAATACCTGCGATATCTATAAAAATTTCCCTACACCTATACATATAAATAAAACTGGAGTGCCTGTTTGTAATATTAAAATAACCGCTTTTTACTAAATGTATACGGATGTATTATTACACAGTACATGTACCGAAATGTCAATTTTTACAAAATTTTTGTCTGTCTGTCTGTTTGTTTGTTTTCACTAATCTCTGGAACGGCTGGACTGATTTTGACGGGACGTTCACTGGCGGATAGCTGATGTATCATGGAGTAATTTTGGCTATAAATTAACCGGGTGCGTGAAGTAGTTCTCTCAGGACGCGGTTGAAACCGCGGGAAACAGCTAGTATAACATATAACTAGCCAATTTATCGTAATTACCAATAACGCGAATTTCAACCATGGAGCAAACCCAAGCAGAAAAATGTCCGTTCTTTTACATATACAGTTAGAAAATTTTTTTATTACACATTTTGTTCATATTTTTAACACCTATTACACATCTTTTCTTCTTGAAAATCCGCCACGTCAAGCTCCATCCTCAGTCGACATAACAACAGATGTACAGACAAGTTTTACGGTCTTACTAATAAATATTTATGCATCCTGTATAGAAGCGTTGTAGCGTAATCATTACTAATAAACAACGTATAGGGATTTTTATCTTATACGCCCGTTATAACAGTTGCATAAGTGTATGCCATTTTATACAATCCTTATTCAGTCGGTTGACCTTGTTTAGAGTGCGTATAACCTACAAATTTTAACTGATTGTCAGGTCTCATCTTGTTACATACATGTTTTAATTTAGTGTTACGTAAATATGGATTTTTTGCATTATTTCGATTATTTTGATATTCTTGAGTATGGAGTAATTTTGCCTATAAATTAACCGGGTGCGTGAAGTAGTTCTCTCAGGACGCGGTTGAAACCGCGGGAAACAGCTAGTATAACATATAACTAGCCAATTTATCGTAATTACCAATAACGCGAATTTCAACCATGGAGCAAACCCAAGCAGAAAAATGTCCGTTCTTTTACATATACGGTTAGAAAATCTTTTTATTACACATTTTGTTCATATTTTTAACACCTATTACACATCTTTTCTTCTTGAAAATCCGAAACGTCAAGCTCCATCCTCAGTCGACATAACAACAGATGTACAGACAAGTAATTACACGTCTCGTGAAGCAATTGTGAGTGTTCCCAGCAGACACGAGGAACAATTTCAACTGCCGTGAAGGATTGTTATTATTCTGCTTGAAATTAATGTGTTAGGATTGTCCTACATTAAGCTACGTCGGTTCAGTCCCTGCTGTAATCTTATGCTAGTGAATGTGCTACGCTGTCTGAAGTAATATTGACTCATCCTCTTAGCGTTATCCCAGTTTCAATCTGGGGTCCGCTTTCTAGTCTAACCGGATTTGGCTGAATATTAGCTTTTCCACGGAGCGACTGCCTGTCTGACCTCCGCGACCCGAAAGGATAGCGATATTCCATGGTTAAGACTAGTGTCAGTTTATTAAGAAGGTACTGACGCCCTATAACGACTGTCAAAGATCTTCATGACAACCGGGACCGACGGCTTAACGTGCTCTCCGAGGCACGGGACAAGCGATAATTAACAATGCAATACGCACATAACTCCGAAAAGTCATTGGTGCGCGCCGTGGATTCGAACCCGATAACCTCTGCATAATTTCAGATGATTTCAGTATTTTAGGTATGCGAATGTCTTTCTAGCGCAACCTAATAAATTTGCTTATATGCTGTTAATGCATTCGTGATCATTGCGCTGTTAAAAGTGCAAATATTGAAACCTTTATGGTACAGAACGTATTCTGATGAACAATTTAATTAAGGGCTTGCTTGTTCTTTTGCATGTTATGTGTTATGTGCGGCACTTTAAACAGCCTGAAAGCTTTTAATACAATAAGTACATTGAGTACAATGTTGTTAAGCGGCAGTGATCTACTTCTATCTGCTTAATAAAATATGCATTAAGTATTAGAAGTTTATCTCGACAATTATATAAAAGTAGATAGTTATGGTTAATACTGGTGAGCGGTTGGCTTTATGCGGTGACAAGCCATGTGTGAAGACGCACATATTTCACTAAAACTTAGCATAATAATACAACAGTTTTATTTTTGTAACTTGACAAAGATAAGCTGAAATTTTCTGCTGTTGCAGTTTAATTTTCATTTCATGTGAAACATGTTACATTTATGCCAAGAGGTTCTGGTTAAGACAGAATAAAGATGAAATTTATGGTTATTAATACCATCACATTTAAACACAAAATCAAAATAACTATATGTATTTATCTTACATTGAGTAAATTGCGATTACTAGGTATATTGTGGCCCCATTCGAAAATAAATTATTGTACACAAATATTCAAACAATAATAATCGAAATATTAAAACTACTAGTCGTTCAAAATTGACATGAATTGACTCTAAGCGCAGACTAAGTCTATTGAAAATACCTCAAAGAGCATATTGGAAAAGACTGTGTGAATAGTAAGATTGAAATATTTTCGAAATAATTGGCATTTGCAGCCAGCATCTAGCCTTCGTCTAAAAAGAGAATTCCTATCTAGTGCTCGAATCAGTTGCCACAATCTTCAATTTCTAGCACTAGCAGCACAAATTAATACTATTATTTTTGGCTTAGTATTCTTGTATTCAAATGCCTAGTTGGTTTCGTGGTTATTTGTGTTAATTCTACAATATGACTTATTGTTCAGTGGCAAAATACTTTGAGGCTTTACACATTTAACGAACTGCTGTTTCTTAAAATATTATAAAATGAAGTCCCCTTTCATTCTGTAATAACATGATAAACCCAAAAATTAAAGAACGGATTTTTACAAGGTTTCCACCACTAGCTAGGGGGATTCCTGACGAATTTGAGCCGCGGGTGAACACTAGCGTACCTACCATAAAAATGAAAACTATTTATGCAACTTAAGTATGTCTTAAAATTAAAATAAGCAAGATATATACAAGAATCGAAAATTAAAATTAAATTTAGAAGGTGTCATGAAAGTCATGCGCATCGCAGTCAATCGGAAGCGTGCCCAGAAGACTGGCAGCATTGCCTTGTTGTATATCAATGTTTGTCGCATGTCCTTTTGTGCTAAATACGTGCCAGCCCTCTGGTCACATCAGTCTCTTTGCGAAATCTCTACTATTTATTGATTCATAGCAAATATAGTCAAACATGCACGCACTGTGGTTTTCTGGTCTGCTGTGTTATATCATCCCGAGCCATAGGTGAACGTTATTAACAGGGCTTTAAATTATCTGCCATGATAATAAAAAAAAATATCAGTTATGTGCTTACCGCTTAGCGAGAGGACTGAAATACAGCTCTGAAAACTCTTGTAAAGCCTGGTTTGGTAAAATAATTTTTACCTCAAAAGCACACTAGGTATCAATAACTTAGACATCCCAAATGTCGATAGTTGTACAACGTTGTTCACAAGTAGTAATTAACCCGCACATTTAAATTGGTATTCCCTCCGTCGGGGCAGCGCCGTCTGATCCCAGTCTTGGGTCAAGTTTACTGTCAAATACACTGTTTAGTGAAACTTTAATTAATTCTCCTGGACCCTTATAATTTCAAAGTGGTTTGTTTTGGGTGGGCTTGAAAACGTTTTGAAGTACCTTTGTTTTTGATTTGAGGCTTCTGGAATGAAAATTGACCAGCCGACCTAACATTATTATACATGTGAAAATGTTTGTTTAATGTTTTGTGTCTAAATGAAGGGTTTGGTTGGTTTTGATGAACAGATTGCAGCACTCCGAAATATAATTTTGTTCCAGAGTAAAATTGAATGAATGAATTCTGAATTGTGTACAGTATAATGAGGAGGTCTCCAGTGCTCGTGACGCACTAAGGTGAACTGAGTAGTCTAGCACGTGGACGAAGTTGTACGGACGAATCAAGTACGAATTCTATTACATCAACAAAATCAGCGGTCTGTAAACTGTTTAATTTCTTTCGGCTTCCTTTCCTTCTTCCTCCTTTTCCTTTGCCCATCTATGTCAGGATCGCACTTGTGACACCTCTGGTTCTCTCCTTGGGTGGCAATATACCCAGAGGCAAAACCAGACTGTCAGTAATTTTTAAGGCGAACTGTGTGCTTGTTTGCCTCCGATCACATAAAAAAAAAGTTGCAGGCGATCATAAATCCCAAAAAAGTGGCTGCATTGAGTCTGAAAATTACTTAGTCATGAACATCTAATGTAGTCTTTTATACAGTTACTTTATGTCAATGCACATCAAATATTCTCTCAAGTCTAACTCTAACCAAGGCCTTATAATATAGTTAGTATACCAACTTTACGACAATGGCTGTCTGTCTGGCTGCGTACCGGCAATTTCAATAGCTGGCGATAGTATCAACCACAACCATAAACGGGTTCACAATAGTTAAAAGTGAGATGGGTGGCACTAAGGGCATGTTATGTTATGTTATTAAAGTCTTTTGAGGTACATATTAAATTGTGGGAAAATGTAAAATATTCCCAAGTCGATGTTGGTTATATATTTACTGATATCACATGCGTGAGTCACTCGAGGGACTGGTTGAAAATCGGCGCCAGGCATTCGCCTAGCATATGCTGAACCAGGTCCATTTTTTGGCTGCACGCAAACACCTACCTCTGCCTTTGTTTTATTTTGTCATGTATCTCTTTCTATTTTTATTATTTTCTTGACTTGTTTAGTTTTCTGTTTGATTTATTTTCTTCTTTCATATTTATGTATTTTTCTTTTTCTAAATTGTTTCCTTATTTTTTGTTATGTGTATGCCAAAAATAAATAGATCTTTATCTTTTTTTATTAGTGCAAAATTGTTAAGTCTCATACTTAATTAACCATTCAAGATGTAGAAAGGAATTTATGTTGATTAAATGTGTGTTTTCAAATACAACATAATGCTGCCACGATACAATTACATCTTAAGGATATATTGTACGTATGAAGTAGTAATCAAATTAAATATCATCCAAAGATCGATTATTGCATTGATTTTTGTTTTATATGTTTCATTTTTATTTGTCAATTTGCAAAAGCAACACACGTCACAAATTCACAAACATTCTCAAACAGTTATTTTTTGTGAAGCCATTCTGAATTGGTCAATTTGTTAAGCTTTCAATTTTCAATAACTTGAGTTTTGAACATTCTGACCTAAATACTCCTACAAATTCCATAAAAATACGAGTAAAACTGTGTTAGATTGATTTTACGTTGAAGGACTATTATATTTGTATGTAGCCTCAAGGAAATGGCTTATTTCAGACGTAATATACAGAACCAGTTGAACGATCCATGCAATTCATGACCCATTCTTGTTAACATTGGTACAAAAATTATAAATGTGTAAATAATAAATAAATTAAGAAAAGACAGAGAAAATCAGAGGTATTTAATATGATTCGGTTTCAATGCTACAGCATAGCTAGTGAAATTACTGCCTATTAAAAAATTAAACACCGTAACGTCTCAAGGAAGGAAGCGGCTTGGCTGAGTCTCTAAAATGGCCAAAATGGCTGGCTGTATTCTTAATGATTAAGATAAGCGGATAATTTATCCGCCATCACACCCTCATTCACTCGTTTACAATATAAATTATAACTATGCCTGACTGCATACTCCTTCGTGATCGTATTACGTAACACCTTTTACAGCATGAAGCAAGAATGTATCTCCTAGGCTTAGTATAGATTCATAGTGCTTAACGAACCGAATGACTTTAGCACTGATTTTAAATTAAACATTCAATTGGATTCGGATGAAATGACTCAGATAATCTGAGTATATCTTGCACCAATTTGGTTTAGAATTCTAGATAAATTCACAGCTTTGAAAAGCCATTCAGAAAGCTAGAACGACCCGATTATCGTCGAAAATCTGACGCCAGTGAAACGCCTTCCGAATGTAGTCAAAATGCAATCAAATTATCCACAACCCTGTGTAACTAATCTGCAAAAAGTTTTCTTTTCTTCGGCCTAAAATTGTGTACCACGCCACGCGTTGTGACATAGGTTATAAAATGAAATCGGACTTTTTGGGATACGTCCTCCGAGAATTACTGCAGCTTTTACGATGTTTGTTTTGATATGGTTTTTCGTTATTTTGGCTTAGTGACCTCGGTTTTCAGATGTTCGGAAATGTGTGTGTTTTCTTAGTATATTTCTGTGTGGTTGTGTTGGTTTGACGTATGTCTTCAGCAATTCGTCGCTGACCCTGATTCTTTGAATACACGCTACAACTATGTTGCTGCTAATATGCACTACTTAAATATTGCCAGCGAGTTGGCGTCGTTTACGTGTGGTGCCGGGTGTTGTAAATATGAAAAATATGTTCGAATGTAAATTGACCTCTGATAAAAAATAATTAAAATGTACAGTTTATTTACATTTCCTAAGAAATGTGTCGTTTCTGTACCGAATTTTATACTGACTTTCCAAGTCCAAAATCTAGGAAATACTAACACTAAGTTCAATTAAACTTGACAGACAGATTCAGATTTCGTAAATTTCTTGTGAATTTTTAGATAAACTTTCGTAAAGAGTTTAAAAGTTCTAAGTTTTTGTACAGCAAAGGGAAAATAAAAGTACATTCTTGAATTAAATTAAACACTTCAATAATGTCGACTTATTCTACGCTCAAATTGTATGAACTCAAGATCATTCTTCACAGCCTTATGCTTACTTGATAGCACGGGCTGTTTCCGCAACTCCACGTCTTGGCGTGTATTTTGCGTGCGGGTGGAAATGGCCTTGTCACTCGAGCCACCCCAGCTCTTCGAGGAAGGCCAGCAGACTCTTGATGTGGCCCACTGCTTCCCTCAGGGTGCTGTGTCTGGTCAGGTACTGCTGCCTATACTGTGAGACCTCAGGGCAGTCGAGGAGCAGGATGGCTGCCATACAGGCTAGGCACAGCGGGCTCTCGGTGATACTTATACTAAATAGGTGCTTATTAAAGGATCCGTGTCCTGTGTAGGTGGCCTTGACTGTACGCAGTTGTTGTTTGGACAGCCGGAGGACTTGGTTGGCTATCTTACCGTCTACTGCGGAAAGAGCCTCCTTGGCGCGCCTGCATGTTTCAATACCAATTCAGGACTGGTTGTGCTGGGTCCTGGTCCTGTTTCTTACCAGGTTGCGATAAAAACAAGAAGGAAGGTGGCTAAAGTGGCCCCTCTTTTGGTAAGTACTCTTCTTCACAGCCTTTTGCAGTCTAGTGCTGATCTTCAAATATGATTTGCTTCGTCTATTTCCTTAGACACCTCTTAAAGGAACATCACACATCGAATCACCACACCAATAGAATGAAATGTGAGAGTGATATTTTGTATTCTTAATCCGTTACCACACATCAACATCATAGTTACGATTTAATGGCTCTACTGAAACAAACTGAACTGAACAACAACAATAAGTACCTCATTTCAAAGCAAATAAAACATCTTCATTTGTACAACTAAACAACTGTGTAAGCAAACATAAAAGGCGTTGCCACATAAAACCACACACTCAATAGCGGGACACTTCAAAATAAATTTGATAAAGAGGGAAACTTTTGAGGAAAATAAATCTGCGGCGGCTTGGAGGTACGTGACATTGCTACAAACTGTACGCTTGCCTTCAAACGTGCTTCGAATGTGTTCCACGTACGGCAGTGCATAAGGAGTACTAGTATAGTACTATATTATCTGTGGTAGCAATGAGAAGCAGAAGTTGCTTAAATATCGTAAAAGTCTACCTCGGTGAAAGTGTTTGATTATATTCGAAATCTTAGTTTTTTTACACTGCTTGTTATATACATTAAGGTGTCGTTGTCAAGTACTCAATGATTATTTTATCGATCGAAATATCTTTAAGTTAGTTGGTTAATACTTTATTTACGCATAGTTTTAGTTGGTAGTGGATGAAAGACCCTGCAATGATTATTTATGTTCAATATTTAGTCATTAGATAATAGAATAAGTGAAGAATAAATGATGAAAAGGAAGAAATAATTTAGAAGCCATAACTTCTAGTAATAAGTAAGTTACCAAGCGCAGCGCAGCAAAAATCACACTGCCTATTATCATCAGTATATAATTGACATCGACCTTATCAAAAGGAATTTCCGTTCGTCGATAAACTGTGGCATTGCTAATATAAGAGAGATGTGTCGTCATCCTTTTTTGTAGAGCCTGTAAACACATCAGTCCTCAGTCCGTCAGTCCAGTCAAAGCAATATCCGCTCCAATATATTTCGTCAAATCAAGCGAATGAGTTACTTGCCCAAGAATGAAACCAGACACAATATGTGAATTATTTTACTACTAACTTAATACTCATGCGTCACATTCACTGAACAATTCCATTCCGTTCTAAATCTCGGTGTTCACGCTACAAGCGATAATGAAGTCTGCGAAGTATTTTATTAATCTTGCGACTGTTCCATTATTGAATATTTAAGAGAATATTTGTAATGAAAATAAACCGGAAGTTGGAAGCATTGCAATGTTGAGATTTGGTTCGTAAATAAAGATGTTACTTATTCAAGTGAATAACGTACAATGCATCGTATTATAAAGGTTATACTTATTATATACGAAGGAAGGCGCGACATACACTACACCCACCCCCCCTACACTACCCCCTTAACTAAAAATAAAAATATGGTTACATGTGTTTTTATAAAAATCTTAATTCTAATTAAGTACAATTATTAATAAAAGTATAAGTGCTTTTCAATAATACGATTAAGTCACAGAATAGTAAATTCGTTGTACTAACAGCAATCGAGAAAAGGTTAAATAAAGGCCAATAAACAGATTACAAAACATATCAAGACAGTTTAAATTGCAATAAAAAAATCTTAATTTCTACTTAAATGCGCTGTTGACAAGTTTATCAAATACAAAAACAAAAATATTATAATTCAATAAAATGTACCAATAAAATATCAATAGAAATTATTCATTTTAATCACATTATCGTAATAAAAAATCCGTGATATAATACAAATTCCATGGATAATTCAAAACTAATCAGTTTTAATTTGTTTCTTTGTTTGTGTTGCAACACAAATATATATATTTTATTATACTATTATTACTAATAAAAATGGCAATAAAACAAGTGACAAAATGCCATAAACACAGTACCGAGATAAACTTAACTAAAAAACGATCCAACATTATTACACAATTACTAATTCCTTTAATAATATGCTAAGCTCATATCTTTATTTTATAAAAGCATACATTTTAATTTACTGAACATCGTATATGCAGATATTCCTACCACTGTTAGTTTGTCATCCATATCAATAATCAAATGATATCAACATTTTCATAATATCGCAATGTCATTATTTCTCTTCTACTCACATTTTGTCATATAGGTAGTTGGGTACACATTTTATTTTACCATTTTGGTACTCATTTTTATTTCATTATAAGATACATTTCTCATATTTGTCGACAATATTAATATTATTTACAGTCAATACCAATTCTATAACACATTCCTATTGAATATTTCAGTACATATGAATGCAACATCGCTTTTGGGTGATCAGTCCAATTGCTGTCGAAAACTTATTTGCTGAATATTCCCTTCTACCTATTTAGTACATTTATCTTATACAAACACAAACCAACATATGAGAACACTCATTCCTTTCTCGTGTAACAAAATACACATAATAATAAAAACTTCAACATTTCCATTTCATTTCAAGGGTAAGGGTACCTAATTGCATACAAATAATACAAATAATAACAATGACAAAAAGATTTTTACTACCACACATGTCATACGAGTATCCTTCGTTATTCCGTTTTATAAACAAAGAAACTATTAAACACTTCTCCATATGAAAAGGTAATTCATAGTTACCTTTTTTTTTTCACTACGGTGGGAAACTCTCCTTATGAGTCATCTCAACTCCGCCAACCAAGCCATTAGAACGGCTGGGCTTGGGACTGGCGGAGGAGGTATGTGGAGGCTCTCCCCTAAAGGCGTTCGGGGCATACCCACTAAAACCCACCGCGGTGTCCCTACGGGTCCCGTGTGTTGGCGGGGTCACGCGATTCGCGATTAGCATACTTTCTCGCGACCCCGCCCGGGATTGGCCCGCCGTTGGTGTTGGCGGGCCCCGTCTCGTTATGATCTCGCAATCATCCATCAAACTTCTTGCATCCATCAAACTTCTGGCATCCATCACCTCACAAAATTCATAGTTATCTAAGTAAGTATAAAACCGAATAATTAATATTAAAATGATTCAATAGGCTAGTTGACAAAAAAAATAAGCGATACGTATTTTTTTATTTGTAAATTAAACCAAAAATGACCAATATATAGCTCATTAAAGTTACGTTAACGTCACGCCGTGCTGCATTTTTTCGCACTAGATGACGTCACACGTAACTTTAATGGGCTATATTGTTACGAATTGAAAATAACGCCATCTATCAGTGAATGGGAGAACTACATGAGATTAGATGTATCGGTTGTTTAAGGCTGTTTCATCCTTGTCCTCTAATAGATGGCGTAGGTGTAAATAGAACATTTACGCAATTCTAGAAACACCTTACACGTTTCCAGAAATATCGTGAGTCGTCTCGAAAAGTCTAGTTATGTGTTCCGGCCGGTATAAATACCAGGCAGACGCGCGAGTCAGGACAGTTACAATTGGAAGAATCGACAGCGATCAAGAAGCGAAGAGAAATAAGTCGGAAGTGTTTAGTGTTGTTCTAGTGGTGTGAATAGTGTGTTTTATTAGTGTTGTGAAAATAAGTGCGTGTATCTAGTGTTATTGTGTTAGGAATAAAGTGCAGTTTTTCTGGCATAGTGTATATAATTTATCACGAACCCCAGCTCGTAACAAATTGGTGTCAGAAGAAAGGGATAAATTATGCCGGTTATGCCGAAGGAAGAAACTGAAGGTGTGCGTACCAGGAACCAGCGCCAGCAAGACCTGGACCAGAGACGCTTCGGAGACTTTCCTTCTCCATCGTCTGGTAGACCAGGCGAATCCGCGGATGCAGTGGAGCCTACAAGCGCACACTCCGTGGCGGTGCCCGACATCGCGGCTCTGATGACGTTCATGCAGGAGCATGCGCGTCGCCTGGAGGAACAGCTACAGCGCGACAAGGAGGAGCAGGCTCGCCGTCAAGAGGAGCACGCGCGCCGCCTGGAGGAACAACTACAGCGCGACAAGGAGGAGCAGGCCCGCCGCCTGGAGGAACAGCTACAGCGCGACAAGGAGGAGCAGGCTCGCCGTCAATAGGAGCACGCGCGCCGCCAGGAGGAACAACTACAGCGCGACAAGGAGGAGCAGGCCGTTTGGAGGAACAGCTGGTGGTGATGAAAGACCTCAGCGCCGCTGAAGGGAAGGACCTGAAGGTGGTAAAGGAGGAGCTCCAGCAGCACGAGGCTCGTATCAGCGACGTGGAGAAGCTCGTACACGACCAGCTTGAGACTCACGTCGCCTCTATAGAGAAGCGTGTACACGACCATCACGGGACCTGTGTCGCTGAAGTGGAGAGGAGATTGCGTGGGCTCGGATCCAACGAAGTGACATCTGCGACTGTAGTGCCCTCACCTCGTGGGTTTAAGGTTCCACCATTTGATGGCTCGTCATCATGGTCTGCATACAAGATCCAATTTGAGGCTATGATGCGATCGAATGGGTGGACCAAAGAACAGGCCTTAACCGCCCTAACCTTGGGCGTTCGCGACCGGGCCTTGACAGTGTTGGAGGCACTCGGACAAGACGTCACCTACGAGAAGCTTCTTGAGGCGCTGGAGGCGAGGTACGGAGACGCGCACCTCGAACATATGTATCGTGCTCAGCTGAAGGACAGGACGCAACGCACCGGAGAAACTCTGCAGCAGTGGGCTCTAGAGGTGGAAAAGCTGGTCAGGAAGGCATACCAGTCGTCTCCTGCGCTTATTGATGGAAACCTCGTACAGACGTTTACGGATGGGATCCGGGACCTGGAGGTAGGAGCAGCAGTGAGGCTTGGGCACTTCAAGGACCTCAAGGACGCCTTAGCCCACGCTCTGGAGGTGGAAGCAGTGCAACGCGACGACCGAGGTCACCGCATCAGGGAAGTTGTGTCGTCACCTCGGTGCTACAACGGCGGAGAAAGAGGCCATATCCGCTTGAGCTGCCCAAAGCGTAGGCAGCCTGGTGACACCCTGTCTCCAGCAAAGGGGTCGCCTGATGTGCCTGCCAGGCAGCGAGAGCAGGGAAACGAGTAGAAGCCAGGACTGCGGGGCGGGTGCTGGCTGGTAAAGGAAAAGCCCCAAGTATCTCGATCTCGCAATCATGCGACGGGAACAGCCTGATCATCGAAGGCGAAATTAACAGAACACCATGCAAGCTGACATTGGACACGGGTGCTTCTCGGACAGTCGTCGGTTTCCATCTGGCAAGACGGGTTCTTCGGGCCTGCTTCAGGAACAATGAATGTGTGAATCTGAGAACAGCTATCGGTTAGCACATAACCGTCCGAGGTGAAGTGGAGGTGGATCTGAAGCTAGGCAACAAAGTTTACCGTCACAAAGTCATCGTGGCCGATATAGTGGACGACTGCATCTTGGGCCTAGACTTCATGCGGAAGTATCGCTGCGAGATCGATGTTAACCAAGGAGTGTTGAAATGTGGCTCGGAAGAAGTCCTCATGGAAGGCGCAACTTCAGGAAAAATGTAGTGCCTGAAGAATGTCACGCTTCAACCGCGGTCGGAAACGGTTGTACCGGTTTGTTTACCCGGGAGTTCTGGTCGAGGGAACCGCTGCGTACTTATCGAAGGCCTAGAGGAAGATGCCTCATGGAAGATTGCACGAACCTTGGTAAGGGGTACTAAAGTTTCATCAGTACGCGCACTAAATGCAAGTGACAAGGAAGTGTTGCTCAAAAAAGGGACGGAATTGGGCACCTATGAAGGAGCGGCTTGGATGCGTAGATGTCAAGAGCAACCTACCAGCGACAAGGTTCAGGGTGCACGATTCGACGTGTCTTCATTTTTGGAGGACTGCCAAAGTACCCTGTAAGAAGAAGAGAAGACCAAGGCTAAGAAGATGTTAAACCGGTTCGCTGATATTTTCTCGACCAGTGATGCCGACATAGGGAAGACAGCACTAGTCCAGCACAAAATAAACACGGGAAGTGAAGCACCGATTCGCCAGCGACCAAGACGTGTGCCAGTGGCACGGGAACGTGAAGTGGAAGCTATGATCGACGGTATGGTGAAAGAAGGCGTAATCGAGCCTTCGTCCAGCCCGTGGTGCTCTCCGGTTGTCCTAGTAAAGAAGAAGGATGGCAGCATGCGCTTCTGTGTAGACTACCGCCGATTGAATGACATCACGAAGAAGGACAGCTACTCGCTGCCAAGGATCGATGACACACTGGATACGCTGACGGGGATGAAGTGGTTTTCTACCTTAGACCTAAAAAGTGGCTACTGGCAGGTGGAAATAGATCCTCGAGACAAGGAGAAGACGGCATTCTCCACAGGGAAAGAATTATGGCAATTTAACGTCATGCCCTTTGGATTGTGCAACGCTCCGGCTACTTTTGAGAGACTGATGGAGCGAGTGCCTATGAGACTGATTGGAGACGCCTGCCTGGTCTACTTGGATGACATCATCATTGTGGGGCGCACCTTTCAGGATCACCTTCGAAACTTGGAACAAGTGCTGTCAAAGATACGAGGAGTTAATTTGAAGCTGAGTCCAAAGAAATGCGCGTTATTCAGACGGCAAGTGAACTTTCTAGGACATGTGGTCTCGGAGAACGGTATTCAAACTGACCCGGAAAAGATCATTGCCGTGAAGGAATGGCCAGTTCCAGAGAACAAAACGCAGGTCAGAGCATTCCTCGGATTATGCTCCTACTACCGACGGTTTGTGAAGAACTATGCTGACATTGCTCGACCTCTTCATAAGCTCACCGAAGACAGAGTACAGTTCCGTTGGAATGAGAGCTGTGACGTTGCATTCCAGAAGCTCAAGGAACATCTGTGTACTGCACCTATTCTAGGCTACCCTGACAATGAGCATGAATTCGTAGTTGACACAGATGCCAGTAACACCGGAATTGGCGGCGTGCTGTCACAAAAGAAGGGTGATCAAGAAGTAGTTATAGCATACTTCAGCAAGACCTTATCCAAACCCGAAAAAAACTACTGCGTCACCAGGCGGGAACTCTTGGCTGTAGTAAAGACGTTGCAGCATTTCAACAAATACTTGTTGGGCCGTAAATTCCACCTGCGAATCGACCATGCAGCGCTGAAATGGCTACTTCAATTTAAGGACCCAGAAGGACAAGTAGCTAGATGGATTGAACTACTGCTAGAGTTTGATTTTGTAATACAACATCGCAGCGGCAAGTCCCATGGTAACGCAGATGCCCTATCGCGTAGGCCGTGTCCCAACCAGTGCAAACACTGTAGCCGACAGGAAGCAAAGCAGGCAGCGCTAGTGAGGATGTTAAAGACGGATTTAAGCGACGAATGGAGAGAAGCTTTGCAGAGTGCTCAGCAAGATGACAAGGATATACAGCCGATTCTTGAATGGAAGAAATCAGGCGCTCCTAGGCCCAAATGGAGTGATATCGCAGCAATGAGCCCTATCACCAAGAGTTATTGGGCACAATGGGAAAGTTTGGTCGTCCAGGATGGAGTTCTATGCCACAAATGGGAAAACGCCAATCCCAAATCAAGAAGCTACCACAGTGGCCGACAAGCTGGTGCATGAAGTCTTTTGTCAATTCGGGGTACCCTTGGAAATCCACAGCGATGAAGGCCGGAACTTCGAATCCGAGGTGTTCAAGGAGACTTGTCGCGTGATGGGTGCACATAAAACCAGGACCACGGCTTATCAAACGCAATCAGATGGCATGGTTGAACGATTTAACCAATCACTGGAAAGGTACCTGGCGAAGGTCGTGAAGAGCAAACAAAGAGATTGGGACAAGCACATCCAACCATTCCTTCTGTCATATCGCAGTGCGGTCCACGAAACCACAGGAGTAACACCAGCTTTTGCCAATTTCGGCTGAGAATTACGTTTACCAGCAGACTTAATCACCGGTATTCCGCCAGAATCTCCACGCAATGTAACGGATTACGCGACCGAGCTACGCAACAAGATGAACGACGTATACGAGCACATCAGGGAGTCAGGACAACAGATGTCTGAAAAGATGAAGACTCGCTACGACCGGAAGGCAAACAACAAAGGCTTCGACGAGGGATCATTGGTGTGGCTTCATAAACCAGTACGAAGCAAAGGCAAATCGCCTAAGTTACAAGCCAGATGATACGGGCCATATCGCATAATTACCAGAATGAACGACGTCACCTATCGAATCCAGAAGGGGTCGCGAGGTGCACCGAAGATAGTTCATTTGGACCGATTGGCTCGTTACTATGGGTCTAACGATGTTCGAGACGAACACGTTTATTTTCAATTCGTAACACGGCCTCTCTGGCCGTGTTACGAATTGAAAATAACGCCATCTATCAGTGAATGGGAGAACTACATGAGATTAGATGTATCGGTTGTTTAAGGCTGTTTCATCCTTGTCCTCTAATAGATGGCGTAGGTGTAAATAGAACATTTACGCAATTCTAGAAACACCTTACACGTTTCCAGAAATATCGTGAATCGTCTCGAAAAGTCTAGTTATGTGTTCCGGCCGGTATAAATACCAGGCAGACGCGCGAGTCAGGACAGTTACAATTGGAAGAATCGACAGCGATCAAGAAGCGAAGAGAAATAAGTCGGAAGTGTTTAGTGTTGTTCTAGTGGTGTGAATAGTGTGTTTTATTAGTGTTGTGAAAATAAGTGTGTGTATCTAGTGTTATTGTGTTAGGAATAAAGTGCAGTTTTTCTGGCATAGTGTATATAATTTATCACGAACCCCAGCTCGTAACAATATCTTTGTTATTTTTTATTTAATCGATAAAAAAAATACGTGTCCAATATTTTTTTATAATCTATAATACGGACTAAATAAAATGTAATTATTTTGACCCTAGAAACAACCCTAATATGACCCTAAATTAAACATTTTTCATAAGGTGTTATAGAAACAATTATTGTATGCACATAAAATAATATTTCATCATAAGACTAAACAAGCGAATGTTGCTGATGCAGTTATATGCAGGTGGCAAAACTTTCCGAAGAACATGCCTGAGATAGTGCGACATAGGTGTCAAGTTTTATAACAACGTATAATTTTTATTAACGTGAACTAGCACACTACCTACTGGATACCAAAAAACTAAACTAAATATTTAGTTGAAAATATAGTAAAAGTATGAAATAACTCTTCACTATCACAAAAGGGAAACAGAAGTAAATCACACAAAAATATCGTAGAATATAAAATCTTTACATGTTAATAATCTTAGTTTATGTAAAGTAAATTTGTTGAAATTCACAAATAAATAAAATATTGCTCAATTGAAAAGAAGTTAGACTTAGTACTGTATAGGTACTGTAAAAAAATCAAGCAGCAAAGCCACGTGCAGTATTGCTAACGGATCATATATCGCTTCTTCGTATTGTACACCAAATGCGTAATAACATTGGAATGCATAAGTACATAAAACACGATTCCTAAAAACAGTTATTATAATTTTACTTTATAGTAAAAGCTATGGTAAAAGGGTTTACATTTTTAAAGTAGTAAGTAGATAGAGTAGAAAAATGTAAACAGAAACTTTAGGTCTTAACATTTTTAAAACGTGTTCAAAGCATATTAATCATCATACTCCGGTCGGTCTTACGGGCTGGTATTACATTTTTAATATTAAACTGTATCATTTCTATCATGGTTCTGAACATTTGCGCGGATTGCCTGCATTATTAGGTACTTAATGTAAGTGGATGCTCCTGTTTCACCATGTCAATTTTCAGGAGGCTAATTAAATGAACATCAAAATTTTACTACATTATGCTTGAGTATTAAGTAGAGTAAATATATACAAATGACATAGAAGGTGTAACAGTTGCAGCACCTTACAAAATTTAAATTTTTATGTATTATGCAAAACCTGGCGATGAAAAAGAGTGACCTTGAGTTTTATTGCCCGTTCTTTCTCATGGTTCTACGCCCTTGCTTTGCGAACGTGGCAGTAAATGTAAATGTAGAAGCTTTAAGTAATTATTTTTTTAAATTGACGTTCATAAGTGTCACTTTGTGATTTAAATGAATAAAGGATTTTGACTTTGACTTTGACTTTGACTTACTCTTAGTTATAAAATCTATTATTGAATAAGAATAAGTAACTTATCAAAAACATTATTGAAAGAAATTAATAACTAATGAATATCTATTTTTCATTAAACATAATTATTGTCAACAAGCATTCTTGCATGATCTACCTATCAATCATTATTGTAACATAAAAATTAAGAACTGAATTACTGAATTTACGTTTTAAAAATGATGTTTAATGCAAAAAGAATATATGCTTAAATTAACACAAAAATAAAAATTTTCTCCGCGGCAATAGAGAAAAAAATAATTTACCTCATATTTCACACCGTGTCCGAGGTCACCGTGAAGTTTCACAGTTCCGTCCTTGACTCCTTACGCAATATCCTCGTGACGGCCCGCAACAGGGCATTTTCACCAAAATAGTTTCAAAACCTCGTACTCAGTACTGCCGCAAGGCAGCACTAGCGGGTCGCCATGCAATGTTGGGATTTGGTTCTTAAATAAAAGATGTTACTTAGTCAAGTGAATAACGTATAATGCATCGTAATATAAAGGTGTCGCGCCTTCCTTCGTATATAATAAGTATAACTTATTATATACGAAGGAAGGCGCGACACACACAACACCATCTTGCAATAACTTCTTAGACGTTCAACTCGTCGCAGTTGGCGAGTATGCCAATATATTCAAGTTGTTTCAATACTTTCTGCTCAAAGTTAGGCACTTAGTTATATCGCTCCGGAGAAGAAATATTACGTCGCTCTCTTTATTTATTTTTTTATTTTTATTTATAGACTCACGCCTGTATCCCCGAAGAGATGTGATATTACACCCACATTTCGCCATGAATTGTTAGGACCCACGTAATAGACAACTGATGACAAACTCAACGTTTAACTTTCTTAATGAATTTTTAGTAGTCGTTTTTCTTTCTTTAGAACTACATTATAATTAAACGTTGTAGCTTTGGTGCTAATTTGCCAGTTTAAACGGCAGAAAACTCTATAAAAAAAGTTCGTTCGCGTTAAGAATGCAGTAAATAAAATAGATTAAAGTATGATATTAATGATGTAATTTTGATTAACTTTTAAGTGTATTTTTATAAATTCATTAAACTTAATCTTTTAAAATATAATTAGTTTGAATTTAACACCACTGTGAATACACCTTTATCTTGCAGTTGCACTGATGAACTCACTGCATTCTTAACGCGAACGAACTATAGGTCTGATTGAAGGTTCTATAATATCAATAGGCTTGTGTCCACTAAGAATAAATCGGTTCGATTGTAGTATCTATAGATTCATTATGATTTTAGGATCTCAATAAAGTTTATTATTTATTATAATAAGGTTATATGAATGTTATTATTAGGATTCTAAAACTAAAAATAATGTATTTATTCTTGTGACAGTGAACAGCAATCAGAGAGCATTACGTCTAACATTGCGTCTGCCATTCATGTTGTTGACGTTTTGTTAGTAAATACAACTCCCCCCCGTGGGATCTCCACCTTGTCGTGGTGGGGGGGCTCAGTAACCGTGGGTTAGAAGCCACCCACGGTGAAGCTAAGCGGGATCCCGGGAGGGGACGCTCCACGTGGGCTTGGTAGAGGCCTGCGTAGGATGCGTCCCATGGTGCGGGTGCGGGGGACAGTTCTGTCTGTCCCTCGCAGTCGGGTGCGGTCGCGGGAGGAGAGGCGTGTGGGTGTTGCGTTGCCCGGCGCCCTATCTCCCGCGACCAAATGGGGGCGCACCATCGTTGCGTCGCGGTGGGGCCGCAGAGGAAGAGGAGATGCGGTGTTGCGTTGCCGTCCTCCCTATCCTCTGCGGCCGCTGGGTGTTTTGGCGGCGGAGCCCAATACCTTCATCCGCCGCCAAGGGGGTTTCGTTCGGAGCCCGCCTGACCATCTGGCGGGCCAATACCCGTCGGGGGGTAGCGAGGAATGCTTTGGTGAAACCCTACCCTCCGACACATGGGTACATGAGGAGCACGGGTTGGTTTTTAGTCAGTAAGAGTCTGACAGTCCCCTTCGTCCTTCCCCCCCGGGGCGGAGGGACTCCATGAGGATTTTCCAACCCGATACCAACAAAAAAAAAAAAAAAAAAAAAAAAAAGTAAATACAACTAAAACGTTAAACTTTGTACCTGTCAAATCGAATATAACAAAATAAAAGTGGGTACACCAGACCAGACTTCATTCACAGTTTGTTTTGCACTTTGTGATATAACTCAACCGCCATGATGGTTTACAGCGTTTTCGTGTCAAATTCAAAAAGTTTTTTAAAAAGCCGTTATTAGTAATGTTGCTGATCGATTTTTGAAGAAAAAACCAATTATTTCGGTGTACCATCTCATAAAGGAACGAATCTATCGCTAATTACATTTTAGGACACAAGCATTGCCATACATCGTGGCAATACTGCCAGCATTCTGGGCACGCTCCCAATTGACGGCGATGTGGAGGATTTCCAAGACGCCCTCTAAATTTACTTTTCCTTTCTTTTCCTTTAATGTATTTTTTAGTTATTTAAGTATAGAATTTATTGTTTTATTTTATGTGTAAATAGTCACTTAGCTATAGTTAGTTTTAATTTACTATCCACTTTGACTTATATAGCGCGTACCTCGTCAGAGCTCGTGAAACATTAAGGCAAATGAAAGGACTAACAATGAAAATAATGTGATGGATCATTTTAACTTAAAAATAAGCCCATTGTAGTGAATTGTAATTAACAAGATTTTTTATGAAAACAATTAGAACACAATAAGGTGGTTTTCTTAACAAAAATCTGTTTTTTGGCAAAAAATTCTTAACAAAAATCTGTTACCGATCTGAAATTAGAATCAAAAAAGCATAATTAAAAATAAATCGTTCTTAATAAAAAAAATTTTGTAATGTTAATCTTCGTTTTTGGGTATAAAAATATTTTCTATATCAAAATTAAAAACGGCAGAAGTATCTTATAAACATAGCAGAAACAATTTTATTCTTAAAAGAACCACCAAATATTTTCACCAGTGTACTCAATTTTCTATACAATATCTAGAATATTACTGCTTTTACTTACTCTGAGATAGTAAATAGATAGTAACAGAAAAGTCTGTCCATACTTATAGATACCTACATAGTTTAAATGTTCTTTCAAATTCCGCGCAGGTTAAATTTCGCTTTAGCATCAATTTTGTCATACAGATAGATTATACATAACTGTACTTACAATCCGAATATTAACTATAATGAAATCGTTAATAAAACAGTCCGAGATGTAATTGAATGGCTAAACCGTAATAACCTTAATGTAAATTTAAATAAAACTAATTATGTTCAATTTACTAACAGAGGAGGAAATAAAAGTAGATTAAATATACAGTACAATGACCAACCTCTAACAGAAGCTTCTGATATTACTTTCCTTGGTTTGACCATAGATGAAAAATGTAATTGGAAAGCCCACATTGAGAGGATTTGTAAAAAAATTAACAGATTTGCTTATGCACTATGGCGTTTAATTCAAATTGCAAATAGGGATACTGCTTTAAAGGCTTATCACGGGTATGTGGTTTCAAATCTCCGATATGGAATTGTAGTTTGGGGTAACTCAATACACATGAACAGAGCATTTATTGCTCAAAAACAATGCGTCAGATCTTTATGTAGTATAGCGCCATGGGTTAGTTGTAAGCCTTCATTTATAAAACTGACTTTATTAACAGTACCATGTCTATACATATTTGAGATTTGTGTTTTTGTCAAATGTAATTCTAATTTATACACCATGTTAAAGAATACATGTAAATTTAATACTAGATATCCTAATAGACTTGTCCTTCCACCATTAAAAACGGAATTATGTAGCCGTAACAGTTATGCAATGTCTGTACGCATATTCAACCACTTGCCCATGGATTTAAAGGACTTGCCATTATATAAATTTAAGAAACAACTACACAAATTATTATGCAGTAAATGTTTTTACTCTGTAGAAGAATATTTGAAATGTAAATTGTAAATATGTGTTTGGAAATGTTCCTATAAAACCAACTATTGCATACCTAGTAAGGTAAATTGTGCTGTACTTTTTAGTTTTTAAGATCTTTGTAATACCACAATTTGAGCAATAAAGATAATTTGAATTTGAATTTGAATTTGAATTTATGTGTGACGTTCACGAGGAGTGACAGGTTTGTTTCTGTATGAAAAAAGTTATATATTTTCTATAAATTTTCTTATGATACCGATTTATATGAATTCTATATTAAGATTTGTGACGTCGTAGCGGACGCCCTCCTCCCACTACTCTTGGCTGGCCGATCGCCCAGCTCCTGTCCGGCCGGCCGTCTTCGCCACCCGCGCACCTCGACTCTGGTCCTTAAATAGGGCCGCGCGCGCGGAAGCTTCCCCTTTTCACTGGCTGTGCGGCGACCAAGCTAAGTCTTCTCTTCTTTCCTGACCAACGCTGGAGACGCATTCCTAAAGGTCTGCACGGAATCTCGGGACCCGGATTCTATCTTTGTAACTAGTCAAATTGTTTAGAATCACTATTTTTCATTGAATTTCCTTGGTAAAAGCTGTGTAGATTCTATTACAGAAATATACACATTTTCGTTTGTAACCGAAATATTGATTTATTACTTAACCAAATAGCGTTGACCCACCTGCAACGTTTCAGTGGCGTCTAACGTTACAGATTTCAATTATATTGTCAGAGCTTATAAAATTTTAACAGATGCTGGTGAAAACGTAAATTTGTATAAAATCATCGCATCATATTGCTCGCCAGGTTGTCTAATATTGTCTACCCACGTGGCAAGGTTTACTGCATTTTTTTTTATCCGGTGAATGAACGTTGATTTGGTCTAAAGTAATTTATGTTGCTTAGTTCGTGCCACGTTGCCAGTAAAAGTAATAACAACGACTGGTAGATGCATTATGTTAGATTCATAATAAAACTATTAATAGACTTGCTTTAATATTTAATGGCCTGGTATATGATTTTTTTGTGAAAGCTTTCGTGTTATTACTTTATTTAAGGAAAGATATCACAATTGACTAATATCTATTTTTACTGCACAAGGAGCAGAGTGTTTTAGATTTCATTTTTCTATTTACAAAAGGTATGTTTTATTAGTAAATTACATATACTCACATATTACAGACATGCATAGGTACTATTTTGCACAAATCAGGTAATAGAAGAATGCTAATGGCAATAATTACATAAATTATAATATCTATAATAAACAGCGTAATTGATTCAAAAGAAAGTGATTTTCTAGAATATTTTAGGACGATCTACCTGCCTAATGAGCAGTCACTTCATGACCATGGCCAACCTGTAATCAATGCCCAAACATCGAATCAAAAATATTTTCTTTTCAATTGAAATAATATATGTACATACATAAATTATGATTATTGAAAACTGCAATATCACAGGAGTCACAAGTGCGTTTCCGACAACGACAAGTTTACGAAAAACGTGTCGTTTTCGTCGACTTTAGAGGAAAAGGAGGCAGAGTGGAACGAAGGGGAAGGAAAAGGGGATGGTGCCTCCGCCACTCTCAATCACTTATCGGAACGCAAAAGCATAAATACCGTTACTCACAAAAACAACTCGATGTTGACTTATCATTGTAATATTTAAAATAAGTTTTAATATTGTTTGGACACGTTAATGTCTAAAATAAAATTTATACTTACTTTGAATAAAATTTCCAATTAGCGGTTGCTTTGAAAAACATGATCACTTTCAGGAGTAGATTTTGTTATGAAAACTTGTCGTGATCATGTATGAGCACTTTTATAACTTACAAACTCTGGAGGCGCGTCGTGCGGAGCGTGATATAATATTTCTTTATAAAATAATAAGAGGCCAAATAGATTCCCCGTATTTGCTAAGTAAAATTTGTTTCGAATGTCCACGAAGTAGTAGAAGGAAATTTCTTTTTTATGTTAGATTTTCACGAACCAATTGTGGTAAGAATATGTTTATTAAAAGAACCTGTAGTTTGTACAACAAGATCGCAGTAAACAACAATATAGACATCCTACACCTTTCTTTACATCAATTCAAAACTAATGTACACAAATTGTTAATATAATTGTCAGATGTTACCATACTTAAACAAGCATAAGTAACTTGTGGAAACTGTTTTAGATTAAGTTGGAACTATGTATCTACTATATTCTATTTTTGTGATCTGTTTGTTTCCCAAATAAATACATAAATAAATAAATAAATACCTGATACACACCTTCGCAATATTGTAAACAATAAAAATCATTCTAACAATTTCTTTCATTCCTTCATTAAATAAATAAGCACTAACCCAGAACATATTTCTACAGACCCTTATTTTAAAACATGTTTATAAAAATGACTTATTCTCTTGAAACTAAATTATGTGCGAGCGGGTTCAACTAGACATGTCATTTGTAATTCAGTAACTGTTATCTTAAAACATTTCTAAAAGTAAATATTCATATTATTTTACTCGAGACAGTTTAGCGCGGTTATGGCTCTGTAGCAATTTTAGCTCTGCGTATTTTAACTAATTTTTAAATAACTATCTCTGCATAAAAACTTTGGGTTAGTGTATGTTTTGTTAGTTGTCCAAATAAATAAATAACTAATAATGCATGGAGTAGCACCTTCACTATGAGCTGATTGGTTATATATGTTAGAAGATAAAATTATCACGCAAATTGTTGCAGAAATTATTTTTCAATAAAAACGTAACCAGATTCATTTGACTAGGGCAATAAGCAGGGTTACCTATATTATGTGTGTATGAACACCTACTACGCATGCCGTAGTCAATGTAATTGGAAAATCTAGTTCATGTTTAAAAACAAAACTTGGTTGAATGAGGACTTTAAGTACGCTGACTCAGCAAAGTCCACAGACTTGCAACCTTCGCCGTCAAAGTCCAACAAAAACCCAACAATTCCACAAAAAATAGGCTCAGAAAACGCCAGCTCATCGTAAGAATTCCATAAGCTTGTTATTGTCTTAAGAGGTCGTTATTTTTGCGGGTGGAAGATTAATCCGAAGAAACTCCTTAAAAAGTCCGCATAAACTCCTTTAGATTACATATTATTATGGAAAATGTCCCGTGTACAGGTGATATACTGTCGAAGCATAATTCTGTTCTCAAAATGAAATTCTGCAAGTCTAGTACATCCAGGTGGTTGATGAGGTTTTGTTCGTTTTTGCTGCTGCAGCTTTTTGGTAGATGGAAAAACTGAAAGTGTGCTAGGCTTACCATTACTACTAAGCTGGTCATAATACCATTACTGGTCAATAATGGACATTTTGTGTACAAATACGTATCTAATGGAAATACAATCATTGTGCTAAGTATTAGTTCAAGTAACCAAGTAGTTATTCTTTGCAGGAAAACATCTTTGACCAGGTTTTCCGTACACTGCAGTATATGCGAAGAACCAGTCACGATTCTATCAAAGTTTGAATATGGGTAATAACGTCGTACCTTTGGGAGTTATCGCGGTATAATGCGTGTTCGAAGTTCGGATGCAAGCCGAATGGACCAAGTTTTATGATCTGAATGCAGTTACAGCTTTAGTGGTCGAATGCCAAAAATAATTATGTAGAACGATAAGAACGTAAGTTTGTAGGAGATAAAATTTGGACAAGACAAATTAAAGAGATGGCAATTCGACTATTCTTCAATTATTTTTATAGATACGAACAGGAGTGTTCGTGTGTTGTCATACAAGCTCATTTATACCAGGTCTAACACTTTACGCACTGTATGATGCGCTAAAGTACGTTTACAAAGTTTGTCATCGCGCAATGATATAGATTTTATCGGAAAATAACAAGAACCGTAAATTTATAAATTTCCTAGGAAATTTATAAACTTTCGTAGGATTCTAAACGAGAGAAAAATTGTATTATTTTACTCCAATATTTTCGTAAATTGATAAACTTAACGAATGGATTCGTAAAATAATACGTAAGCTATTGTGACGTCGGTGTCGTCGCACCGCTTCCCACTACTGCTGGCTGGACGCCCCCCTCCCGGCAGCGGCAAATAAATACAGCGGCGCGACAGCAAACCGCCCTTTTGAATCCTGGACGCTGCCTCAGTTAAGTGCTGCCTTCTCTTCTAGAGGACCGAAGTCTCGTCAGCCTGCCTGCCTACCCTACCCTGAGTCTTAACTCTTGCTACTAGCTACCGGGTTTATATTGTGTAACGCTTCTTAGCAATTATATTTTGTAACGAACGCTATGCTTCTTTAATTTATCTCTCTACACACACGAATAAACGTTACACTGGTGCTCGAACAATTTTAAGGGCTCAGGCATCTGACTCGGCTTCTGGTCGCTTCCTTTTTTCTGTGTTTCTGTGTGTAAGTGTGTTCACAGTTGGTAAGTCATTGATTTTTTTTCTAACTGTGTTAGCTAAATTATAACGCATTATTCAGGCAAGATAGTCGACTAAAGGCCTGCGCCACATCTTATGTACTTTTATAACTTCTTTTCTAACCCAAATTCGTTAGACTAAGTAACGGTTTTGGGAATTATTTTAATTATACAATTACATTTTTTATGTGAGGGTAGATTCCGCTTCGCATTATTCTTACGCATTGCGAACGTAACTTGTTTACTTGCTACATAATAAATATCTTTATTTTTAAACGACCCACTGTGAACATATTTACATTACCTTTTATTTTAATTGTTTTTTATGCAGTAGTATTATAATTGTTACTTCATGAACTGAGCAGCTCTTTTGTATTCCATTTAACTCAAATTATATAAAAAAATTCTAAACAATTGTTTTGAAGTGTCACTAATAAATGTTAACTATTTATTCTAGACTATCTCAGTTAAGTGTAACCCTTGATGTGTTTTGCATTCAAGCTAGATTGATTTGAATGATAGCTAGTGCACTGGTTGTGAGTGTGTCTGGCATGTGTGGGAGATATGAAGGATTTTTTTTGTTATTAGAGGGGTCCATTGAATGCGTGATGTATGAATGGTTGGGGGGTTATACATAACCAAATTTCTTTTAGGTGGTGTTTGGCACTTAAAAGACTGACACCACTTCTCCTTCTCTGTTCCAGGCGCTGTCGGCGGCAGGGGGCCAGGGAATTTTTCCCCCAGGAAAAATTCAGGCCTAAAGGGGGGAGTGTGTGACGTCGGTATCGTCGCACCGCTTCCCACTACTGCTGGCTGGCCGCCCCCCCCCCCCCTCCCCGCAGCGGCAAATAAATACAGCGGCGCGACAGCGAACCGCGCTCTTGAATCCTGGACGCTGCCTCAGTTAAGTGCTGCCTTCTCTTCTGGAGGACCGAAGTCTCGTCAGCCTGCCTGCCTACCCTGCCCTGAGTCTTAACTCTTGCTACTAGCTACCGGGTTTATATTGTGTAACGCTTCTTAGCAATTATATTTTGTAACGAACGCTATGCTTCTTTAATTTATATCTCTACACACACGAATAAACGTTACACTGGTGCTCGAACAATTTTAAGGGCTCAGGCATCTGACTCGGCTTCTGGTCGCTTCCTTTTTTCTCTGTTTCTGTGTGTAAGTGTGTTCACAGTCGGTAAGTCGTTGATTTTTTTTCTAACTGTGTTAGCTAAATTATAACGCATTATTCAGGCAAGATAGTCGACTAAAGGCCTGCGCCACATCTTATGTACTTTTATAACTTCTTTTCTAACCCAAATTCGTTAGACTAAGTAACGGTTTTGGGAATTATTTTAATTGTACAATTACATTTTTTATGTGAGGGTAGATTCCGCTTCGCATTATTCTTACGCATTGCGAACGTAACTTGTTTACTTGCTACATAATAAATATCTTTATTTTTAAACGACCCACTGTGAACATATTTACATTACCTTTTATTTTAATTGTTTTTTATGCAGTAGTATTATAATTGTTACTTCATGAACTGAGCAGCTCTTTTGTATTCCATTTAACTCAACTTATATAAAAAATTTCTAAACAATTGTTTTGAAGTGTCACTAATAAATGTAGTTAACATTTATTTATTCAAGACTATCTCAGTTAAGTGTAACCCTTGATGTGTTTTGCATTCAAGCTAGATTGATTTGAATGATAGCTAGTGCACTGGTTGTGAGTGTGTCTGGCATGTGTGCGAGATATGATGGATTTTTTTTGTTATTAGAGGGGTCCATTGAATGCGTGATGTATGAATGGTTGGGGGGTTATACATAACCAAATTTCTTTTAGGTGGTGTTTGGCACTTAAAAGACTGACACCACTTCTCCTTCTCTGTTCCAGGCGCTGTCGGCGGCAGGGGGCCAGGGAATTTTTCCCCCAGGAAAAATTCCGGCCTAAAGGGGGGAGTGTGTGACGTCGGTGTCGTCGCACCGCTTCCCACTACTGCTGGCTGGCCGCCCCCCCTCTCCGCAGCGGCAAATAAATACAGCGGCGCGACAGCGAACCGCCCTCTTGAATCCTGGACGCTGCCTCAGTTAAGTGCTGCCTTCTCTTCTGGAGGACCGAAGTCTCGTCAGCCTGCCTGCCTACCCTGCCCTGAGTCTTAACTCTTGCTACTAGCTACCGGGTTTATATTGTGTAACGCTTCTTAGCAATTATATTTTGTAACGAACGCTATGCTTCTTTAATTTATCTCTCTACACACATGAATAAACACAATAACCGAAAGCCATGTGCGCTCTGATTGGTTGAATAAGTCACGTGTTCCATTTTCTTTCTTTGCCACCGCTACTCTTCGCCACTTTTACGAATAAACTAGCACTTAAGCAATGTTAATGAGGCTAAGTTGACGGAGCCCTGCTTTGCAGGGCTCCTTTTTACGACCTGCATTATCGCCGACCGACCAATCAGAGACCAGTGTGTAATTTGCCGTATTTTAAAGAAGCGTAAAATTAAAAGCTCTTCTGTGATTGGGCGAACCGTTTAGAATCTTACGAATGGATTTCCGTCAATTTATACATTTACGACGAGACGTCGTAAATTGATAAATTAACGTAAATGTTTGCGTAAAGTAATACAATTTATCTCTAAAAATAAGAATAATGTTTATTTGTATAATTAATGTGGTGTACAAAGGTGTTACAGAATAATTTAGTTCCAACATAAACCATTTTAAATATATGGCATACAAATAAAAATGTGCATACAATTAAATTTTATCCTAATTTTATATAAATTCTTCAACATGCTAACTACACTAAAACTGACATTTGAAATATTTGTCTATGGTGTAAAAACACTTTCCACACAACCATCGCAAAAGTTGAACTTTAAACTCATTTATACGTAATTCTTTAACTCGTAAATGGTTATAGATCCGTACCGCCATTGCATAACTGTTTCGACTACATTGATCAGCTTTTATTGCAGGAAGTACAAGTTTATTTGGATAACGAGTATTAAAATTACATCTATCTTTGTTAAAAATAAATAAATCAGCATTGGATTTTACAAAAACATACATTTCATACACATACACACATGGAACAGTTAGAAGTGACATTTTACGAAATAAAGGTTTGCAGGTTTCCCAAGGAGCTTTATTACACATACTTCTTATAAATTACTTTTGGGCAACAAATACCCTGTTTATATTTACGGAATTGCCCCAAAGCACAATGCCGTATCTTATATTGGACACAACGAAGCCGTGATAAGCTTTTAAGGCTGTTTGTATATTAGATATTTTTGTTAGGCGCCATAGCGCATAAGCAAATTTGTTGATTCTATTACAATTTTTTTCTACATATGCTTTCCAATTACATTTGTCGTCTAAAGTTATGGCCAAGAAAGAGAACTTTGTAACTTCTTAATGATTTGTCCATTGTTATTTAAAGTAATATTAAGTTTCTTAGCACCTCTATTATGAAATTGCAAATATTTTGTTTTATCTATATTTACACTTAAATTATTGTTGCGTAACCAGTTAATAGTATTAGAAATAGTTAATAAATAATAATAATAAAAATTAATTAATTTTCATACATCACAAAAATATACATACAGTTCTTAAAAAGTAATTTAGGTAAAATGATGAGGTGCCTGTACTAGGGTAAACCTGTGTCACAGGCATTAAAGGCACTTACAGTAAGGGATTTTGTTCTGAGTTATGAAGTCATCACAATATTTATCATAAACATATTAAACGTAATGATTCTTAATAAAAATATACCTACTTAGAATTATTTTAAAACTAATATGAAACCTATAATTATTTGACCACAGTCAGCAGTTCTTCGGTCTGATCATATTTCAATGTTTGTAAATACTGATAGACGCATTGTTTCCATCTTACATAACTTAGGTCATGAATGGATGTTTCTTTGTTTATTTTGTTATAAAGATAGGGACCCAGAAATGTAAAAAATCTATGAGTGAAGACAAACTTTGATTCAGAGCTTGAACTACAGACATATCTTTCCGTCTCTTGGTGTTAGTAAGGTTGGCGTTGTACGTAAGCGCAGTGTGCTGTTTTAGTACAGTGTACAATATAAACAGTTGACGAACCGTTAGCACTTTGCATGTTTCATACAGAAGGTTTGTAGAGAATCGGTAAGGTCGGCGGGTGGCCACTTTAAGAAGGGCTCTTTGCGCTCGCTCTATAGAGAGCCTTAAAGATTTTCCTATACCTCCCCAAGAGGTAATGCAGTATTGGATTATGGACTGACACAATGCCTTGAATATCTGTGTAATGAGGTTATGGTCTTAAATAAAGCGAAGTTTTTTAAATACAAATAATAGTTTTCGTAGCCTAGATGTTAAAGCGGCGATATGTTGTTTATAGGAAAGGGTTTCGTCCAATATAACCCCTAAATACTAGTAGAGCTATTAATTTCCGGACAGGTGCAAATGTTGTTTGTGTTAAGATAACAGTTATGTGCATATAAGAGAAAAGAATTGTTATGTGCTTGGGGGTTACGCATACAAAATTGAACGAATTTAGTCTTATCAGTATTTAAGGTTAGTAGATTATGTTTAAGCCAGCTATTTACTACGTTAAACCCTTGTTGTATATATTTCTGAGCTTCCGTAATGGTGTTTGCTAAGAAATTAAGCGCAGTGTCATCAGCATACGTAACAATAGTGCCATGATGTAGGTTTAGGTTACAGAGATCATTTATATACACTAGGAAGAGTGTTCCTTCGAGCACACTTCGTTGAGGAATGCCGAATTGGGGTAATAGTAATTCGGAACTGATGACGTTGTCTATTTTGATGCATTGATACCTATCCCGTAAGTAGTGTTTAAACAGTTTTAACTGTGTGCCTCTTATTCCTAAGGCCTCCAATCTGTTGAGAAGCAGTGGGATTGATATAGTGTCAAATGCTTTTGCCAGATCTAGAAAGATGCCAATCACATGTTGACTTTGCCCAAGTTCCTCGGAAATATAATAAGTAAAGCTGTGTACTGCATCTGCTGCAGATAACTTTGATCTGAAGCCGAATTGCTTGTGGGAGAAGAGGGAGTTATTTTCAAGATATGAAACTAATCTATTGTTTATAATTTTCTCGAGTACTTTAGATATCGAAGTTAGTAGTGAGATTGGCCTGTAGTTAGTTACCAGATCCTTTTGCCCTGATTTGTGTATGGGAATTACTACTGCCTTTTTGAGGCATTTGGGGAAGATTCCTTCGGACAGGCAAATTCGAAAAATGTGAGTTAAAGCAGGTATGAGTATGTGCCTAAAGGTTTTCAGTATTTCAGTGCTAATACCGTCCCAGCCTGCTGCTGAGCTATGTCTTAGTGATAGAATAATTCGTTCTATTTCACATTCATCAGGTTATAGTAAAACAAACGACTTGCCAGTACTATTATATGTCGGAACGGTTGAAATAGCATTTTTTGGATGATTGTTACATGTTCTTTGAATTTGTTCAGCCAATTTTACACCAATGTTAGCAAAAAAGCTATTGACGTTATCAGCGGATGAAAGTGGGGTACGATCTGTATATAATAAACTTGTATCGCAGTTATTTTGCTTCGACGTATATGTAACAGACTTAACGTACTTCCACAGTCGCTTAGTGTTATTGCCGGCTTCTGATATTTGAGATTTGTCATACTCGATTTTTGTTCTTCTTAGGATTCTATTGCAGAAGTTTCTATATCGCTTATAGACTGTTTGTAAGGTTAAATTATTTAGATTTTGCTTAGTTCTTTTATGTAGTCTGTCACGGTGCCTAATGCACTTAATAAGGCCAGGAGTTATCCAAGGTTTAATATTATAATTTTTGTTACTCAAATTAATTACATTGGTGTTTTTAAAAATAGCTGTTTGTAAGTTGTTAATAACATAAGACATAGAAGTGGTAGCATCAGCAGAATTGTAAACTGGGCCAAAGTCAATATTACATAAATCACGTTCTAGGTTAGTCATATTAAGTTTTGACCCATGCTGAGGATGCGAATGATGCTTTGAATGCATTAATTACACAAGCGTAAACAAAATTGCGCAATGGTCTGTTATTGTTGAGTTAGTAACAAGTGATAAACACGGAAGTTTAGTTTTGAGCATGATGTGATCTAAACATGACCCGCTTTGATGTGTTGGAAATGTGTGAGAAGGCAAAACTCCATGATATGCACAAAGGTTAAGATAATCTTGGGTTCCAGCATCATTATTTTCAGAATTAATATTAAAATTTAGGTCACCAATTATAATTATATTAGGAAAGGAACAAAGGCTCTGTAAAATATTATCTAATAAGTTATTAAATACTTCTAAATTTCTAAAGGAAGAAGACCTATAAATAGCTATTATTGCGAACTCCGAACCGATTTTAATAATAAGACAATTACATTCATGGCTCTTCGACGGTAAGGTGTAAAGCATTTTTTGTGTATACCACTATGCCATCGTTCTGGTTTAAAGATAACTTTGTGTTGAAACCATTGTACCCTGGTAATCTCGATATGTTCTTATTTCTGTGTGAAAGCCAGCTTTCCGTGAGGACAATTATATCACACTCGGTATCAAGCCTTTGTAAGAAAACGCCTAGACTATCTATGTTTTTATATATACTGCGGATGTTTTGAGTTAGTATGGATAGTGGGTTGTTGAAATCGGAAAGATAATGCCTGCAATTTTCACTTTCGCTTATTTTAGACATGTAAACTAAACTATCATCTAGATCTTTATTTAAGTGATTAGCCATATATTATAACTAAACTAAAAAGAAAAAGAAACTTATAGACTCTTACAAGCTAGCTCAAGACAAATATGGTAATAGGCGACGCTCTTAGGCGCCCTCATTATAATCTATGGAATTGATATACTTCGATTCTGCAATTTTCTTCCCTGGGCATTCGAGGTCACCAGTTTTGTGATTACTTGGTTTTTTAAAACGCAAGCATGTTGCACATTTCGGCGTCTCGTCTTTCTTGTTGCAATCCTTGGTTTCATGTCCTAGGTCACCGCAATGTCCACACGTCTGATTGGTCTCGCGACAAGGCTTCGCCGCATGTCCGTATTGTTGGCATTTGAAGCACCTGGTCACAAGGCTAAAGTCACGAACGGGGCAGGACGTCCAGTTGATAAAGACTCTAGCCTAGTTAATGAAGACTTTCCTAATGATGGCAGGTACTTTTGTAATAAAGTTACATGTTGATGCATCTTTTTTACCTGATTTGTGGCTGAACTTAATTTATTTATTTATTTTATTTATTTAATCTTTATGCACTAAAGTGTACATGGGTGGACTTAATGCCATTAGGCATTCTCTAACAGTCGACCTTTAGGTGGTGCAGAAACAAATGTGGTAGGTGCATTCGAAGCAGTGTAGAAAGTCGAATAATGAGAAAAGAAACATATTATATAAACCAGATACCTAATTTAGATAATACATAATTATATATATACATATAGTAGTCAGATAAATACTGCAACATATGAGTATATATAATAAATACATATTATAGATATCTATATAAGTACTATACATATATAAATACATAATTATATAATATATATACACATATATATAATATACTATAACTGATGCGAATGATGTGCTGATTCCCTCAATCTACTAAATAGGAGCTCTCGGACTTTCATTTTGAATGCATAACGGTTGGTGGACATTCTGACTTCAGGAGGGAGCCTATTCCAAAGCAGTACAGCTTGAACTATGAAGGAGGAATTGACAAAACCAGAAGTGTGAGTAGGACAAGCAAGAAGTAAATTGTGAGAAGAAGGAAGTTCCCTTTCATGAGTAGAAGAGAGATATTGAAAGTATGTTTTTAGGTAATCAGGAGGAGAAGGGACGGTAAGAATAGAAAAGAGAGTAGTAAGAGCACGCAAACTCCGGCGTTGACGTATGGGTAACCACTTGAGTTCAGAACGGAAAGCAGATACGTGATCATACTTGCGAAGATTATAAATGAATCGAATGCAGTTATTTAGAAGTCGGTCATATTTGTTGAGATGTTCTGCATTCAGGTCATAATAGCACATATCACCATAGTCGATTAAGGGAAAGATTAAGGTCTGCACAAGCATTGTCTTGGTTTTGGGAGGCAGAAAATTCTTAAGGCGATATAAGGCGCGGAGAGTACCGGTGACTCTCTGACTAACACTAGTAACCTGGGCTTGCCAGTCGAGAGTGGAATCAATATGCAATCCTAGGTCTTTGACGACAGGACTAAACGGAATTATTAGCCCATTAAACGTAACCGGAGGCAGGGTTGTTAAGTCTAGTCTGCGTATCATGCACTGACTGCCTACGATTATGGCTTGACATTTGGCAGGATTGACATCAAGGCCGAAATCTTTAGACCATGCCAAAATAGTGTCCAAATCTCTGTTCACCTCTGCTATCGCCAAAGCCACGTTATCCACTCTCGCCTGGGAGTACAACTGCAAGTCGTCGGCGTAAAGATGATACGAACATTGAAGTCTAAGGGTCAAGAGGTTAATAAAAATAGAGAAAAGTAAAGGAGAGAGTATGCCACCTTGAGGGACACCAGAGCTAAGATCACGCCAACTTGATGAAATTTCATTAATGCTAGATAAGAAGGACTCACGTGATAAATTAGGTATCTTATCGGTCAGGTTCTGTTCGTAAATGCAGTCATAGACATAATAATAATAATAATAATAATAATAATCATCTTTATTGCACCAAAGAAATTTACAATAATGAACCTTAACATAAATTATAGATAGTACAATTGGCGGCCTTATCACTATTAAGTAATCTCTTACAGCCAATCTTTTGAGAAACAACATGGATTCAGAAGAAAGGGGGTAGTTTGGCGATCCTTATTGATAAACATTATTAATACAAATTTTTACATAGATAAATAACCATAAACATACATAAATAACGATATACTTACATAAATGACTATGTACATACATAAATAAATAATAATAAAATACATAGATATTAATATTAATGATACATAAATTAGTGCTATATAAATGAAAGGAAATAGAAAAATGATAATTACAAGAGTAGGAAGGTTAAAGAGTCAAGTAGCCGCTTGCTTGCCCGTGTTATATGGCATATAACAAAATTCAAACACTAAATTGCCCGTGTTATATGGCATATAACATCGCATCTCAGTCTACTTTGCCCGTGTCATACTGTATATGACATGGCTCCCGCGGTCGAAAGAGTGAAATATACTCGTCTCTGTCGCTCTAGGGCTTAGTTTGTATTATGTATCTCGTTTCTACGTTAAATTTCCCGTCATACTAATCCCAGTCGAGTTTCGACTCCATAGAGAAATTAAAAAAAAACGTTCGTTGTCAATGTTGTCATTGAGTGTTGAGTCGGTGCGGAATGTGCGGAATGTGTGAGTGTATTTGTGCTGTTTTTTCTGTTAAATTTAGTTTTATTCTTTAAGATCTATTGTGTTTATCAAGGTATGTAAATAACTAACACGTACATATAATAATTCCAGCATGAAATATAAGATTTGACTTTTTTCGAGACCTTTAGTAGATTTTGGCGCGCAACAGTGATTTTACTGAGAGTATGGGAACTGTTTCAGAAATGTTCATATTACTCAGAAGTGGTGAATGCTATCCGTATGATTTCTTTTTGTTTTAAAAGAATATGAGACTACTTATTTAGTGTTTATTTAGTTGTATGTTTAAAACTGTTATTTGTGCATTATATGGCCTTATCAAATTTAACATAAATTACGCCGCGCGGCGCCAGATAATGGTTTGGAATCAGAGGCCTGTAATTCATAAATATGTATATACAAGTGTACTTTTTTATTTTTATCTTATTATCTAATATATAAGTAACGTAATTAAATATTAAAAACGATATGTCACCGCTTTAAGTTTTGAGGTATGAACTTATAAATACACAGCGAGCTCTAAAACGCGCTATCTCAATTGCATAGTTAGTTTCATAACAAACATAAATAATATAACACTTGACAACCTTTCAAAACAAATTGAGTCACAAGGACCGATTGTGTGGAACCCGACCCGCGCGCCGAGGCGATAAAAACGCGCGGGCATTTAATCGTTATCGCTTTCAAGTGGCCGGGCAGAGGGGCCGGCGTGGGTTGCGGCGCGGAGCAAGCAAGCGGGTAGTATTCTTTGAGTAATTTCTTGAATGAAGTTAGTGTTTGAGCTTGTTTAATAGACATCGGCAATGCATTCCACAAGCGTGCAGCTAGGACAGTAAATAATTTATCATAAAAACTACTGGAATGCATTGGCATTGCCAGTCTCAAATTCACCGATGACCTTAGAGATCTAGAATGAAAGTATGTGAGTATTCCGTCGAAGGCGAATTGGGAGCCACTTGAGCACGTTGCGGAATTTGGAAACATGATCATATTTGCGCAATCCAAATATGAATCTAATACATAAATTTTGAAGTCGCTCAAGTTTATCAAGTTGCTCCTCCGTGAGATCTAGATAGCTGACATCGGACTAGTCAAGGATAGGTAGAAGAAGAGAATTTCCAAGCGCAATTTTAGTGGCAGTCGGCAGAAAGTTTTGCAATCTTCGCAACGTCCCAGCCGCAGAAAATAATTTTCTACTTACTTCCCTAATTTGAGGGACCCAGGATAGAGTTTTATCAATATACACTCTTAAATCCTTCACGCAATCACTTATGGGTAAAGGAGTACCATTAAAGTTAACTTGGGGTAAACAAGTCCGGTCCACACGCGCAATCAACCTGGGACTACCAATAACAATAATTTGTGTTTTAGTAGGATTGATTTGGAGGCCAAATCTGAGGCTCCATGCAGATATACGATCTAAATCCGAATTTATGATACGAATTGCTTCAGACAGCTCATGGACAGGAGCTTGAGGGTAAATTTGGAGATCATCTGCATAAAGGTGGTAGGATAACCGAAGTTGATAAGAGATAGAATTTATAAAAATTGAGAAAAGCAAAGGAGATAGAACGCCACCCTGTGGAACGCCGACAGTAGACGTACACCAAGAAGACAAAAAGTCTTCAATCCGTATACGCTGTCGGCGCCCAAACAGGTAGTTGTGAAACCAATCAATTACTGGTGGAGATATGTTAATAGAGCGCAATATGCCAAGCAGAATATGGAAATCAATAGTATTGAAGGCATTACTAAAATCAAGTAGGCAAAGGACAGTCACGTTGCCATTTTCCATACCGAGCCTGAAGTCGTCGGTAATATTGATCAGTGCCGTAACCGTGCTGTGACCTGGACGGAAACCGGATTGGAGTGGATTGAAAAGAAGGTTTTTATTAAGGAATGTGCTGAGTTGGGCATGGACAAGACGCTTGAGCACTTTAGATAGAAATGGTAGGACGGAGATTGGCCGGAACTCAGTAAAGGAAGACGGATTAGGTTTTTTAGGTAAAGGAATAATTTGGGCGTCTTTCCATACGGTGGGAAAAACGCCCCTAGATAAGGAAAAATTAAAAATATGACGAAGGATGGGGAGGATTTCATCTAATATGGAACTTATCATTTTCCGGCTAATACAATCATTACCGACTGCGTTAGAAGCAATGGATAATACGCTCTTTTTAACATCACACTCAGATAGTTGATTAAAAACAAAAGATGGATAATTTGGGGTTGGAAGCAATGAAAGATCATGCAAAGTATTCGCTTTGGTTGTCTGATCAAATTTAGACGAAGTAGTGAAATGACGATTTAGTGAATTAATATCTATTTTATCAGAGACAAGATCATGTGAAGATTTTCCAACTCCCAAAGTTTTTAGAAATTTCCAGACCTTAGCTGGATCTTCATTCTCAACAGAACTATGGATGTATTGGCGTTGTGCTTTCCTACACACCTTTTTACAGTGATTTCTGATAGCAATGTAGTTGTCCCAATTGCGAGAAGTAGGTCGACATTTATATTTAGTTTTAGCTACAGCTTTCTTAGACAACAGAACTTTAATATCAGCGGTTAGCCAAGGTGATGGTAATTGTCTAACTCTAATCGCACGGACTGGTGCATGAACATCGTATAGACGAATAATAGCGTTAGTGAACAATTCAACTTTCTCGTCAATGGTCTCTGCGCTATGTAAAGGACTCCAGTCGATCATACTTGCATCTCTGCGAAGATTTTCTACATTCATGCCACCAAAATTACGTTGCAGAAGAATTTTAGTCTTTGTCTTGGGAAGACGAAGTTTATAGGAGAGAAAGATAAGGTCGTGGTAGGAAAAAGCATCAGCTGGAAACTGCCCATGCTTGGCGACAAGAGAAGGTGAGGAGACAAACATGAGATCAAGAAGAGAAGGAGTGGAATTAGGAAAATTATGTGTAGCATTTAAAGGGAGGATAGATAGATTACAAGATTCGACAATACTACACAAGGAAGATGAGCGCGAATCCTTTTTCAACAAACAAGTGTTGAAATCACCCATGACTATGATATGACTGTAAGTAGGAGCTAGATTTTCTAAGATACGTTCGAAAGAAGAGAAATAATTTATGTGACAGTTAGGGGAATAAAAAACACCAAGCAGAACTTTGGTATAGGCCAGATCTAGTTCCACGAAGAGATGTTCGCCGGCATTGAGCGGTGGAGGTTGTGATGACATATTAACAACATTGAAAGGAATGTGAGTACGGAGATAAATGGCAACACCACCACCACCACTCCCGGTTCGATCATTTCTTATGAGCCGGAAATTAGGAAGAGAGTAAGACACAGACGATAGGCAAGGTTTTAACCAAGATTCGGAAACAAGAATAGCATGGATATTCTTACAGTCAAAAGTGGTCAGCATATCCTGGAAATGGGCCGGAATACTCTGAGCATTTATATGAACGACATTAAAGTTCCCAGGTACATCGGCAAACTCGCACTGCAAAGTTTAAGCAAGAGAAGGAATGCTTTCAAAACTACTGTTACTCATAGAAAAAAAACTATCGTTATCGCTACTTTGTAACTGGTCTGACATAATATATAAAAAATAAATATAATAATAAATAAATAACTAAAAATATAATAAAATACAATTTGAGTATTATAACTTAATCTGTCTTATTTTATCCACCTGCCAGTTCAGTGCTAACAGATTACAGGACAAAAAAAATATTTATATACAAATTGCAATGCTTGACAACAAAAGAAAAATAGGATTTAAAGTTTAAACATCTAATATTATTATGCGCTTTCGAAAAATATAGGTAATTGTAAAATGCAACATCCGGGCTTTGTCTTTAGTACAGCGTAAATATTCAGAGATAAATAGTATATTATTAAGTATGAATAGTTAACGAACCAATAAATAAATTTATGCTAAAAAAGATAGAAATTACTAGATAAATATCCAAATAAGTAAAGTATTTCAAATATATATTTATAGAAAGTAAATAGTTATATGGGTTGTGAAAGAATATTAAATGAAGAGTAAAGACTTACATATAATTCACGGCTCAGTTTCTAAACGTTTCCAACTATAGAAAACGAAACGCAGTTTTGACGTTGACAGATGTCAAGTGTCAAATTGTCATGAACTCGTGAAGTTGAAAATAGTGAAATGAAAAGCTAAAGTATTAAATTATAGATAGAAGGTGGAATAATATTTATTAGAGAAGTTGATTAGTAAGAAAGTCGAAGTCAAAAGTAACGAATTAGGAGGTATTAAGGATTAGTGCTATTGAAGATAGGGTACAAGTGTAAAATACATAACATATAAAGTAAACAAACCACGAATGCCGCAACTACTGCCAATTAGAAATTATGTGATGCATGCTACCTATTTCTTTGTGGCCGCTGCTCGTTTCGTCTTCCCAGCCGCAGGTTTCTCAACAGTCGGCGTCTTTTGAGTACCCGCCTTAATCCGGTTGAGTTCGCCGAGAGAAGAAATACGATGCTGTAACCCATCGGAGTCCAATACAAAAATATGGCCCTCTCGTGTCCAACACTTTGTGACTCCAAATCGGTGCCTTGCTGCAATGAATGTATCATGCCGTACCTTCGTGAGAAATTCAGACAGGGCTTTGCCGCTACCTTTCAGCTTGGTCTTGGAGAACCATACCTTATCACGAATTGCTGCCTGTTGGAATTTGACTATAATTGGTCTCGGCTTATTTGAACCCGACTGACGACCCATCCGGTGACTCCGCTTGATGTTATCCTTACTGACATCAGTAAGATGGAGATCTTTAATTACATCAATGACCAGCTGAACAGGATCTTCATTTTTATGTTCAGTGACACCATGGATCAGAAGCATTTTTCGGCGACTGCGCATCTCGATGCTGTCCACTTTGCGTGCCAGCAACTCTATCTGACGTCGGAAAGCTCCAATGGTTTCCACCACAAATGCCCGGAAGGATGAAAAATCGGCTGCTATACTCGTTACGCTGGGTGTGCCGTTAGGCTGTTTGGCACTTTTCTGCAGTTCAGCCTCAAAGTTGGCCATGCGCTCCTGGATGCTCGCCATAGTGGTGGAAAAAGATGACTTGATTGCCTCGACGCTGTCCATAATAATATAGTGCTAGTGCAATGTATATAATAGATTGTGACTCAGGAATTACACTAAAACTGGTTGGTATTTAAGTTGGCATATAAATATTTACATTAATTATTGAGAGTTTATTTGATTTACTATATTTAATCAATTAAAAATATAGAGCGAAAAATTTTAAGTGTTTTCGATCTTACTACCCTCAACAGAAAAAGACATCTTGGTCACGAAGGGCCCTCGGTACACCAACAACTGTTATCCTAGGTCTTCTTTTGTGGGGGTCTTCTACCTTCAATCCCGAACTACTCAATTGAGTTGAACGCCGTAGTTTTTCGATGTCATCCTTTGACTCGGTGCTGATAATAATACCTCCATTCCTGGTCTTCCGCAATCCCCTCACGTGCAGTTTCATTTGCTCCGGACATATAATTTTTTGGACGAGTGTTTTGGTTTCGTCGCTAGATTTTTCCTTGTCGTTAGGATATATTGCGATCGAACTTAGATTAGAAGGTCGCAGGTGGCTGGCTTTATTGGTCTTAACAATATCGGCGAAGGAAATATTTTGGGCTGCAGGTTTTGAGCAGGTTTCTTGTATAGTCTCCGTAATAGACTTTTTAAAGTCATCAACGTCATCACGGCAAGGTCTTCTCTCTCTTTTCTTGCGTCTAGAGATGTTTTAATCATGATAGCCCTTTCTTTTAATGACTGACAGTGCACAGCCATCCTTAGAAACACCCTTACCAACCTTTCGCGCCAGAGCATTGATATAAATTTTTGCTCTCTGTTCAGCTTACCGTCAGCGGCAATCTGGCACACTTCATTTAGGGCTACTTCTATGGTAGACATCCAATAATTGATGTCGGTAGAGGTGAAGACCTGAAATTTCTCCTCGGCAGCATGTTCTTGTGGCTGAGGAGTGCTTGGAGGACTGCGACTCGTCTTTGTGCTTCGGTTGAAAGGGCTATTTTCAATGTTAGCCATATTTGATGTCGCTCACTTGTGAAACATAGTTTTTTTGCACACTTCACATAAAGTTACAACTGTACTAGGTCACGTATTTAATAAATGTAATTATTTAAACATGTAGATATAAATATTGCAAGTTAGACACGTCTGCTCCGTCTGAACTGCGTCAAATGTATGATGAAGTTTATGTCATTGTAGTTGTATATAAATACAACTACAATGACATAATTAATCAAAGTATTTAATATTTTTATTTGGTACTAGCACGGATATATCGTCCGCGTAAATAATGCATTTATGTTCTATTATAGAAGGAAGGTCCGTGTGGTGACGGATTAAGAATACGGAATGTTACCACCCTATATCATCCCATGGGTATCGTAAGAGCCGACAGAGAGAGCATGTTATGCAGAGAACACCACTGTAAGAGAAGGAAAACTTGATGCAAACCCTATACTAACCCGTTTGGCCAGCGTGGTATAGTAGGCCAATTCCTCCTTTCAAAGGAGAGGCCTAGTCCAGCAGTGGACTGTTAAAGGCTGATGATGATGACAGAAGGAAGATCATTTTTATAGAGAATAAATATAATCTCGTTTAGAATCCTACGAAAGTTCATAAATATCCTAGGATATTTCTAAATTTATGGTTTTTATTATTTTCCGGTGATATAGACATTAACTATTACTTGATAAGAACTAAAAGACACATAGTAATGTATCTACGTAAAATAAAAGAGCCTGCTGTATCAGTTTTGATTGCATAAACTGGCTTAACCACTGTGCGTGTGATTTGGTCAGTTTATATATTTGGTTTAAGCGATTGCAAAACTGCGCCCATTGCTATGTTTTTAACCCCCACATCACGCAATGGTTTGCCGCCAAAAACAACTAAAGCCTGCCACCACTGTGACCAGGCGCAGCACTGAAAAACCGCGTCGCGTGATCCTGTATTGATATGTCAGTTGTGGATCACGCAAGGATGGATTACAACATACCTCGTAGAACCACAATTCTTATTTGTGTTTATAAAGATTCCCGAAGTTTTTAAGTTTAGACACAGGTTTTGCGCCTAAGGCAGGTGTTGCCTTTAAAAATACACAAAGTAACCAAGAATGCATGCACCCGAGGTAGATCTATAACGACGACATGTTTTGTTTACATATGCACACATTTTACGTGACCTCGAAAGAGTAATCACGGGATAGGTGCTACGTCCACATATTCACCTGCGTTTTTAATCTCACTGGGATAGAGGTGAGCCTATTGTTATACGCCGGGCACATTGCCAGTCGCCATTATGCAATATTTTTTCATAAATAGGGTTATGCTCTAACTACAAACATTACCACTTAATTATGAAGTCGATTCGTCATCATTCTTGTATATACATATATTGTTTTACTGCTGGGCACGGGTCTCATCTTCCTACCAAAAAGATAAAGCCATAATTCACTACGCTGGCTCAGTGCATGTTAACGGATTTCACATGTCTTTTGAGGACATCAAAGAGAATTCTCAGACATGCAGGTTTCCTCACGATACTATCCTTCACCGTTTAGCAAGCGATAATCAACAATTAACATAAAACAAGTCGGTTTGGTGCTCATATACGTCTTGTAATTGGAGCATTGCTCATCACTCACTGATTTTTTAAAATATAATGACGACTTATTCTTCATTTACATTCTTATTATTACTCTATTATTTTAATCATCATCGTCCTAGCGTTATCCCGGTTGCATCCAAGACTCACACGCCTTGGAGCCAGAGGTCCGCTTACTGGTCTAACCAGATTTGACAGAATATCAATCTTTATCACAGAGCAACTGCCGTCTGACCTCCGCAACCGAAAGGGATAGCGATATTCCATGGTTAGACCAGTATCAGTTTATTTGATGGTACTGACTCTCCGTAACGACTATCAAAGATCTTCATCAGCTCTCCGAGGCACGGGGCAAGCGATAATTATTAACAATTTAATGCGCACATAACTTCAGAAAGTCAGTGGTGCGCGCCGTGGATTCGAACCCGTTACCCTCTCCATGGCAGTCCGTTGGCATCCCCGCATGAAACTTTGTATAGCTATATGGCTGGTGGAAAGTACTTTGAACAGATGTAATAAAAATATATTTACTTATAGAACATTTTTTTAGTGTCGCAAAGCTTTCTGAGTATCCCACGTGTAGTAGCAATTTTATACCAAATATTTTTATCATTCGGCTCCAAATAGTCCCTGTGGGGAAGGCTTTATCCTAAACCTCCTATTAAAAGAGTTTCTTTCAATAAAGTTTAAGCTTTATTCAAATTGTATCTCCATCCTTAAATATTCTCCATTACATTAAGATTTAAATTTAAAGCAGTCTACTGTCTCTGTGAAGTAAAATTAATATACGTAAGGTAAAGGTAAATTGTGGCTTCCGGACGTTTCAGTTAATGTCTGATTAAATAAATTTAATTAGGAGGTCCTATAAAAAGGCTTAAGGTTGCGAGTCGTTACTTACTTTGACATCTTTCTTTCCAGGCAACCAAATTTAAACAATGAAAATTCGGTAAAAACCAATATGACCTTTGTTGAAGACAAAACAAAGTGATATGGTAAGGTTGACAATATGGTTAGAGAAAACCTTAACTTAATCCGTGCGTATGAACACATTTTCTGGCGTGTGTGGTATAACAAACTACAAAAAGTATTTTCACTCACAGCTATTTTCTCATGCACTTCTAGCACAAATACGTAATCTGCTCCCAAATATTTTGCCAGTGACTACCAACATCAATGTAATTGACACTAAGAAAGTCTAGACCCGAGTTTAAAATTCCTTAGTGTCACCTTTATTTGTAATCCTTTCACATTAGAGTTTTTGACAAGAACACACTTTACTCGGTTTATAGCCATATACTAGTGCCTGTTATAATATATGTACACCCTGTGTGTATCTCTACTATAAAATATGATGTGTCTCCATCTTAATTAGTGTATTATTTACTGAGCCAGTCTTATTCAAATATGAACAGAATTATTGTCATCCAACTAGTTATTTTCGAGAGCCCTTGACATAATAAGAGGATGTCGCGAGAGTATTGTCCCTCTTCAAGCGCTCTAAAGACGGTCCATGGCCAAAACTGATTTTTGTAGACTTGCAAAGAAATCTTCAATATTGGACCTCAAGAAAATATATTTTAATGTTACCTACATTAAAATATACTTTCTTGAGGTCCAATATTGAATATTTGTTATGAGTTGATTTTATTTTTATTTAAAGTCGACGAATTCCAGATTCGATATGGAATGAAGCAGATTACGACAACAATTACAAATCGCTGCTCAAGATAATTGAGGTATCCTATAGATAAAAAGGAAATAATATATCTTATTTTAACCAAATAGGGTTCCCATTAAGAACTTAGGGTCCCAAGCCAACCTCACCTGTAAGTGGTGCACCTGCCGATCAACGGACGAGGCTCTGGCAAACAAAATATCCCGATAAGCGGCAATAGGCTTGCCACCTATTACGTGGGATCAAAACACTGGCGAAAAGTGAGCGTTTAATATGCCTCTGCCTACCCCTTCGGGAAAACAGGCGTGAGTCTATGTATGTTTGTATGTATTTTAACCAAAATAAAACGAATTTATTTATTTATTTATCAGACTCACCAACAGTTTTAACAATAATTAAGTTCACAATACACAATATGATGATGTCTCGTGCCAATTGAAAAAACTAATTATAGATGAATACAGCGTTCAATAAAGCTAGTAGCAGTTGTTATAAAAAAAAATTAAATACAAAATATAAAAAATTGCTATGACACATTACGGTAAAGTTATTGCAATTATAAACTTAAAAATTATAAAAATAAAATAAAAAGAAATGAGTCAAGATAAATTAGTCAAGTTAAATTAGATAACATTTTTAAATTTAAATTATACTTAAATTAAACTATAATTAAACTATAATTATTGTGCAATATTGCCATTGGTGAAGTATGTCAACTGTCGAGTACAATATCTATGATTAGTTTCTTAAACTTTGCCAGAGTATTATCAAAAATATCTACGTCTGCCGATATACTGGTTATGCCGTTATAATATCTTGATAATCTAACAATAGGCGAGTGCATACCTAGATTCGTACGTTGTCGATGTATATTCAAAAGAGAACAGGGGTGACGTGGTATTCTTGATGGAACATTTATATCGAATTTGCTGAGAAGGTCTGGACAATCGATTTTATTATTGAAGAGCTTATAAAGAAAAGCCAGATCTGAGATGGTGCGACGAGATTCCAGAGATAACAGTTTGAAGTGTCTAAGTTTATCTTCGTACTAGAGGACGCCAGCAGCTACGCCTGCATTTTTTTTTAATTTACCCGTTTTGGCCGATCCCGTGGGAGTTTTCGGAAATCCCTGCTTAGTGCACCCCTACGGTCCCCAAGGAACATACATGCCAAATTTTAGCTTCCTGCGCCCAATAGTTTGGGCTGCAGCGTGTCTGTCAGTCAGTCAGTAACGCAAGGATTTTATATATTAAGATGATTTGATTGAGCTGGTGATCCCAAATCTGAAGGCTAAGTTTCGGATGAATCTTTTCTGCACGCTCTCAATCGTATTTATATGAATTAGATATGTAGGATTCCATGCTGCACTACTATATTCTAAACGGGTACGCACGTACGTGTTGTAAAGAAGCAGTACAGTAGACGGTTTCTTAAATTCTCTTGATGATCGAAGAATAAAGCCAAGTGCTCGAAAGACTGCATTTGTCATTATATTGTAATGTTCCGTGAACCGCAGTTTATTGTCCAAATTGATACCCAGGTCTCTGATTGTAGTGACTTCGTCAAGCGTGTGGCTATGCATATTATAAATGGTATGGATTTTATTACGTTTCCTGCTGAACTTTATATGAAAAGATTTACTGTAGTTAAGATACATTTTATTTAGTTTACACCATTGGCTTAAGCTGTCTATATCCTTTTGAAGAAGACCTGAATCATGTTCATTTTTTACCACACGAATCAACTTTAAATCATCGGCGAAAAGATTAGATGACGAGTACTTGAAGGCATTTGGTAAATCATTGATAAAGAAAATGAAGAAAAGAGGTCCCAAGATTGAATCCTGCGGCACTCCGGAGACAGCAATAAAGGTTTCTGACTCATCTCTACTTACTACTACTGATGAGGGTCTGCTATTTAAGTAAGATTTACACCAGTTCAGAGCTGTATTACTAAGCTGTTACTAAGCCCTCCCCCCCTGACGACAAGGTGGATATCCCACTCCGTCGTTGCCAAGAACTGATAAATCCTAACTTCCGAATAATGTCACCAGTCGGCACGGTTATTATATTATCGTGCTCACAATAACCCATTGAATAATAATAGAATTACCTAGAATAACAAAAGCATCATCTGACTTTGCCATCAGTATGCTTTTCCAAAAAGAATAATGATGATGAAACCTAACCACATCAGTGGAGAGGCCTATGTTCAGCAGTGACGAAATAATGCACGCTCTCAGCTTATATACCCACGATGTGAACGAAACCATACCTCGAATTTAAATCGAACGGAGCTATCTGTTGATGGATTTTAGAACTAAATACGAACATCGTTCAAAGCGATTTAGGAAAAATTGTAACTAGTTTCTAGCTTGTAGAGTTGTGGTTTAAAAGTAATAATATGCAATACTTAATTAAAACAATAGCCCATAGCGCCAGGACGATAAACGTAAGGGACCGGCTTCGAACCCGAATTCATAACTTTTGCTTATTAGTTATTGCATTAACTCAATGACATCTTGATGGATACAAATCTTATTTTAAGATAACAAAAAAGCCGACTATATGGAACTAAAGAAGCCCCGAAACCTTTAATGGTGCTTCGACGGAATTACAACTAGGAATTCTGGTCCCGACTGTTGATCCCCTTAATCTGCATGAGAACTTATGATTTGTCAACATTCTACATTTTTATTTTACGTAACTGAGTTTTTTGTTTATGTATCTATTATTTTTTATATTACCTTTTTTTAGTTAGCACGCACAGCTACTCAGTCCCAAACTGATTCCCGCTGAATAATATAATTACCAATTATGACTCTCCAACAAATAGGTAGGTAATATTATTTGCCTTGAATAAAGTGTCAAGCAATTTTCGTTAAAACGCTATTATTCCGCATAAATTAAATTGATAAGTTGACAGAACAGACAATTATTTTGTGTTAAATCTGTAACTCAATTTCATACAATAAAATTATCTTTGAGACTTGCGAGACTAACAAAAGGCAGCTATTAATACAAAAATTGTACAGCAACTTTACGGTATGCTTAACTTTAGGGTATAATGAAACGATTATTTTGTATCATGAGCCTATTGCAGTTCACTGCTGGACGAAGGCCTTCAGCTGGGCCGAGCCGCCCATATGTGCAACGTGCGCATCGCACACAGGCGCCCGGGTAATGGAGGTGAAATTTCTTTCGAAAAAGGATGACAAAAAGGCGCATCATAGATTTCGCACAGAGTACACCACAACTCTTCCATTTCCGCCATCCAATTTCTAAGAATTACCCTCTTCAAGTCATCGGTCTACATAAGTAACCGTAAATTTACAATATTTAACGCGGCATCTTTAGTAGCGTGACGAATTTTTTTTGTTGTGTGTCCAAAGTACGAAAAACAACGGACTTAGTTCCATCTTTAGCAAAATAAACAAAACATAAAGCTTCTTTTCTCTCTGCACCACTCTAAGTTAGACTGAGAGATAATGGGTGTCCGATCATTTGACAAAAAATAAATGAAAAATTTTCATTTGACAAATAACATTTGACAAAATTATACTCGATAAATGTATTATTTTACAAACTATTGTTTAATAAACTACTCATTAGACAATATATTATTTAGTATAAAAAAGTTATTATGCTAAAACATTAATTTACAAATTGATAATTGTTTTTGTTTTGTCAGCCATCAACAGATAGCTCCGTTCGATTTAAATTCGAGGTATGGTTTCGTTCACATCGTGGGTATATAAGCTGAGAGCGTGCATTATTTCGTCACTGCTGAACATAGGCCTCTCCACTGATGTGGTTAGGTTTCATCATCATTATTCTTTTTGGAAAAGCATACTGATGGCAAAGTCAGATGATGCTTTTGTTATTCTAGGTAATTCTATTATTATTCAATGGGTTATTGTGAGCACGATAATATAATAACCGTGCCGACTGGTGACATTATTCGGAAGTTAGGATTTATCAGTTCTTGGCAACGACGGAGTGGGATGTCCACCTTGTCGTCAGGGGGGGGAGGGCTTAGTAACAGCTTAGTAATACAGCTCTGAACTGGTGTAAATCTTACTTAAGTAGCAGACCCTCATCAGTAGTAGTAAGTGGAGATGAGTCAGAAACCTTTATTGCTGTCTCCGGAGTGCCGCAGGGTTCAATCTTGGGACCTCTTTTCTTCATTTTCTTTATCAATGATTTACCAAATGCCTTCAAGTACTCGTCATCTAATCTTTTCGCCGATGATTTAAAGTTGATTCGTGTGGTAAAAAATGAACATGATTCAGGTCTTCTTCAAAAGGATATAGACAGCTTAAGCCAATGGTGTAAACTAAATAAAATGTATCTTAACTACAGTAAATCTTTTCATATAAAGTTCAGCAGGAAACGTAATAAAATCCATACCATTTATAATATGCATAGCCACACGCTTGACGAAGTCACTACAATCAGAGACCTGGGTATATATTTGGACAATAAACTGCGGTTCACGGAACATTACAATATAATGTCAAATGCAGTCTTTCGAGCACTTGGCTTTATTCTTCGATCATCAAGAGAATTTAAGAAACCGTCTATCTACTGTACTGCTTCTTTACAACACGTACGTGCGTACCCGTTTAGAATATAGTAGTGCAGCATGGAATCCTACATATCTAATTCATATAAATACGATTGAGAGCGTGCAGAAAAGATTCATCCGAAACTTAGCCTTCAGATTTGGGATCACCAGCTCAATCAAATCATCTTAATATATAAAATCCTTGCGTTACTGACTGACTGACAGACACGCTGCAGCCCAAACTATTGGGCGCAGGAAGCTGAAATTTGGCATGTATGTTCCTTGGGGACCGTAGGGGTGCACTAAGAAGGGATTTCTGAAAACTTCCACGGGATCGGCCAAAACGGGTAAATTTAAAAAAAATGCAGGCGTAGCTGCTGGCGTCCTCTAGTACGAAGATAAACTTAGACACTTCAAACTGTTATCTCTGGAATCTCGTCGCACCATCTCAGATCTGGCTTTTCTTTATAAGCTCTTCAATAATAAAATCGATTGTCCAGACCTTCTCAGCAAATTCGATATAAATGTTCCATCAAGAATACCACGTCACCCCTGTTCTCTTTTGAATATACCTCGACAACGTACGAATCTAGGTATGCACTCGCCTATTGTTAGATTATCAAGATATTATAACGGCATAACCAGTATATCGGCAGACGTAGATATTTTTGATAATACTCTGGCAAAGTTTAAGAAACTAATCATAGATATTGTACTCGACAGTTGACATACTTCACCAATGGCAATATTGCACAATTATTATAGTTTAATTATAGTTTAATTTAAGTATATTTTAAAGAACAATGCCCATTTTTCTTAGAGACGCCGGCCCAGATGTGGACAGTCAAAAATCGTCGTAGTTGTTATTGCATTCGATAAAAGAGTGTTAAACTAGAATTTTGAGATTGATTAGAGGTCCATCACATTCATAGTTTTATTACAAGAAGTACTTTTATATGCTCACAAAACATTAGGTGTGTACCCACTTTTATTAGGATAGTTAAAGGATTTCGTAGTTTTGCGTAGAAAGGAATGAGTTAATCATTTGGTAAGCGTAGAAATCCGAAAGAAAAAGCCAGAAGTCGTAAAAGATCCAAAAACATAAAAAGCATTCACAATGTGCACGAGCAAAACAAATAGGTAACAAAAAAATAAACTGAATATGACATTATTGACATTTACTTAAGAGTCAAAAAAGTGTAGTCATTTTACAGTTTTAAACGATATTCATTAATCGATATGGATTTCGGAAATAGGTTACCTATATATTTGGTTCAAAATCGAACTTATTTGTAGTTAATCGCATATATACCTTAAAAAAACACATTTTAAATGTTTAAGGACCAAGTAGAGATTTGCTATTAACTCAAATCATTTTAAGTAGAGAAAACGTAAAATCGATAAAGAAGAAGTGATAATCGATTTAATATTATGATTTCTTTACTGGCAATTTCTGATCTATTACGTGTTGGCTATTTAGATGTTAACACATCTTTTTAAACCTATTTATTGAATAAGTTTCTCGGCACACCTTTAGTAATGCCTATAAATTAAGTTATAAATAAAAAGGATTATTCAACAACTAATTGAAACTTTATTGTGCTGTTCATGAGTTCCAAACTGGGCCAGAAATGGGCATTGTCAAGTTAAATTAGATAACATTAAAAATGTTATCTAATTTAACTTGACTAATTTATCTTGACTCATTTCTTTTTATTTTATTTTTATAATTTTTAAGTTTATAATTGCAATAACTTTACCGTAATGTGTCATAGCAATTTTTTATATTTTGTATTTAATTTTTTTTTTAACAACTGCTACTAGCTTTATTGAACGCTGTATTCATCTATAATTAGTTTTTTCAATTGGCACGAGACATCATCATATTGTGTATTGTGAACTTAATTATTGTTAAAACTGTTGGTGAGTCTGATAAATAAATAAATAAATTCGTTTTATTTCGGTTAAAATACATACATACATACATAGACTCACGCCTGTTTTCCCGAAGGGGTTGACTCACGCCTGTTTCGAGTCGAATTAAATTAAATTTAAAGAGGACAGTGGACCCGAATCGGTCATCAAAAAGAAAATCGCTTTGTATTAGTTATCTCAATGTCATCTTATATCAACGAATGTGACAACTTTTCTAAGATGATTCAAAATGCACGGTGTATATTTAAAAGTTTATTTTGAAGACCTTGAACTTAGTTTAAACTTCCATTCATTTGAAATACCCACTATTGATTAAAACTCTGACAAGAGCTCTTGATTCTAGAATTTTGTCAAAGCATTTAACGAAAAATGCATTAGAAAACATTTCAGCTAGTTATGAACACGCAATGAATATTCATGCAGTGAATACATTAGTTAGTAGCTGTAGCAGCAGTCAGCACGAATGAACTAGCTACTTTATAAATTGCTTTTGCTATTAGTATCTGGCCAAGTTAGTATTCCTTAGTAAAGATTTTGTTTTGCCACTTTATAGGAACTTTTTGCTAGCTGGCTTATGCATCAGCATATTTAGCTGATATTTTTTTGTGTCTAAGAGAAACAAGGCTTGTTTTGCTTGTAACACGGGAATTGATTTGATTCTGACTATATTTAATTAACTATCTGCATTGGGTTTTAAATTTTTTAGGAACATCATTTGTATAGGAAAATATTACGTGTCTTAATCGAATACCATTCATAAATATGTAAGTAGGTATGGGAGACCGGGTATAATTGACACATGGGTTGGTTGTCACAGAGGACATAATAGAATATCGAGTGGTCGAATAAGTCCATTAAATGGCTTGTCGGAGTACGCTCATATGAGGTACAAATGGATGTGCTAATCCCTCGCTCCTACCACGTCGTTTAATTGTCTGTTATGGTCTGTGACAACCAACCCGTGTGACAACCATACCCGGTCTCCCCTACGTCGCTGTCTTATAGTGAAATGAAAATGAATGAAGACTTAAGATGCATAACGATTCCTTCTTTCTCTCTGTTCCAACACTGTTAAATAATTAAATAAAGAACCCAGGTCAATAACTTTTGAAATTGTTGTATTTGAAATAGAATTAGTTTTTATTATAAGTCAAATCGATTAGTTCGATTGAGTAACATTTTGTTTAGTCTATTGAAAATTTCTGACAATGGTCACACTGAACTGTCAACTTTTTTCTTGCCTTGAAAAATTTCCACGTTGTCGTCTCGTACGTAAAATATCGCCTTTTGAATTAACGCGAATTGAATTAACTTGTATAATTGAACTAAATTGAGTAAACCGTCTTGAATGCCGCCTGATCTAGTGCTGGCAACGGTAAATTGTGATAAAGAATAAAGTTGTGAATATTGAACAGTTGCGAAAGTTGCTGAAGCCGGTAGCAACGTCCACGTGTCATCGTGTCTTGAAACGTCGCGTTTGCAGCCTGAGCTAAGTATTAGATCTAACATTCACTATATTGGCCAATTTAGTCGTGTGCTAGTCTGACTTAGTTGCAGGACCGACCCAATCAAAATATCAGGTGAGTTGAACCACTTTATTAGTATTGGTTGTGATTCGCTGTGCAACGCAGTGCATTGTGTTTAGATCCTTTGCCTTGGGCTAAGACTGGATGAATTAATCGCTTCCACTGATCTCTGTAAAAAATACCCATTCTTAGCCCGAACTCTAGACATAATTTTTGGTTGCAGAGCTGTAGTTGATATTTAGTCGCTGTTGCATTACTGAGTACAAACCTCAGATTGGTATAAGCTTGTATCTTATCACCTTGTAGACAGTGTTGTAGTGTTTGTCAGGTCAGTTATTGTCTAAAATACATAATATTTAATTGTATAAGTTGACCTAGATAATTTGAAACACATTGTCACACATAACCTCAATCAGTAATTGTTTGATTTAAATTGTTGAAATCTAGCATAAATTTGTTGCTGTTACTATTAATGAGTCACTTTGATTGGATACATATCAGTTATATGTATCAATTGATTTAGTTTATTGCATATATTGATATATTAAGTTTGAACCTTACATTGCTAAATCTTGTTATAATATATAGATAATATTGCTAGGTAACACATATTCTGTGCTTACTTACTATTGTATATCTCAAATAACACAGCCAGTCTGTCTGTTGCAAGTAATTAGTTAAATTATTTGAATATTTAACTTTAATTAACTTATTTGAAGTTTCAACTTTTGATAACTTTGACTTTGTTTTGTGTCAATATATATTGAAACTATTAATTTTGTTGGACAGTAGATACCTGTCACTTGCTTGTACCAGCAGTAAACAGGCTAATACTTTGTTGGTTTCAAAGAATTAAGAAAAGTTAAGATTTGATTGTTAATATTATTTAACGTTTGTCCGGGCTCTTTTGAAATTTTGATTATGTCAGCTATCAAGGACTTGCGTGCGGCTGCTGGTGCTATTACATCAGATTTGCGCTGGTTTGCCTCGGCCAGTGCCTTAGTGAACCGCCCTGATCGCCAGCAGGCCTTACTACAAAGGTACGAGCGGATCGATGATCGCCTGGCCAGTGTGGAACAGCAATTCCGCACTTTCAGCACTTGCTGTCTCGAAGTGTCAGTCATTGATTTCACCGCTGACCAGCGAAATAAGGTCAGCGAAGACTATGCCCAGGTCTAAGACCTGTATGATGCTGTCTCCAATAGTGCCAGACAACTGGTTGCCGATAGGGAAGGGCAACCCGGCCTGAAGCAGGAGCTTCCTAGGTCAGCACCGGGGCTGGTGAGTAGGCTCCCTACTTTGGACCTCCCCCATTTTGATGGCTGCCTAGGAAGCCACCTGGGCTTCGTTAATTTGTTTGACAGCCTGTTCAATGACAGGGCTGACCTTCGGCCGGCACAAAAATTGGCCTATTTTATGTCGGTTCTGGATTGAAAGGCCAAGGGCCTCATCCAGCATCTGCCCGTGTCTAACGAGGCGTACCAGATGGCTCGGGACCTAATTACCGCTAGGTACCATAATAAGCGTGGCCTCACCGACACGCACATCGAGCAGATTTTGAGTTTGCCGACGCTCACCCAGGTCTCTGGGTTGCGCACCCAACTTTTGAACCCGCTCTTGGTGGCCATCAACGCACTAAAGTGCCTTGACCTGTCCGTGGACCAATGGTCCTATCTATTGGTGCACATTGTGCTGAAAAGGCTACCTGCCGACCTGAGGTCGCGTTTTGAACAGCGCTTTGGTGGGGATAGCGCGACCCATCTGCCCCCCTTTGCTGACCTGGAGAGGTTCCTGGAGGATGAGTGCCGGGTCTTGGACAATTCCGGTGGTGACACGCCGGCTAAGACGCAGCCACCCAAGGTCAAGGAGCTGGCTCCCGTTCACACCCGAGCCAATGTTGACCGGCGCCCTCCTCGCTTTGCGGTCACGCAGAGCCCAGCGGAGTGCTCCTACTGCAAGGTCACGGGGCACAAAACGGCCAGTTGTAGAGCATTCTTGGACCTACATGTCGCCTCTCGTAGGCACATCGTGAATGTCCGCCGCCTTTGCTTCTCTTGTTTGGGGTCCCACTACCAGCGAGACTGCCCAAACTCTCGCCCCTGTCCTCACTGTGGAGGACAGCATTTGGACATTCTCTGTATGAATGCCAGAGAGGTTGGCCGCTTGTCCAACCAGCCGACGCCGCGCACGGGCGGGTGTTTTGAAGGTGGCAGCCGAGGCTCACCGGCGCGTAGCCGAGAGTCGCCTCGCTCAATTGATCGCCACTCGCCCCATTTGGAGAACCGTAGCGTGCGCACGCCTCCTCTCTCTCGTGCACCTGAATGTGCTGTTCAGCGTCACCAGCACCATGACTGCTGCCCCAGGTATTCCCCTCCTTTGGCGGAGCGTCCCCGCCTTGACTCGCGCCCACCTCGTTTTGGGCGGGTGCGTCATTATGACCCCCCACAGATGGCGCGCGGATCAAGTCATCGCGCCTTTGAGGACTTCAAGCCGCACCCTCGTTTTGACTTGCCTGGTCCTGGCCAACGGTCGCCGCCCAGGCAACAATAGGTCATTGACCCCTGCCCTATAACGCCAACCTCCCCATTGAGACCGTTATCCTACCAACGGTTGCTGTTAGGGTCTGGGGACCCACGGGGACCTCTGTTGTTGTCCGTGCTATATTGGACACAGGTTCACAAGGTTGCATTGTTTCCACTTATTTGGTAGGACAGGTTAAATTAAATATGGGTTCTTTTCCGAATTGTATACGGGGAATAAGTGACGTAGCCTCTAATGTTGAAGGGCAAGTTAAGGTTTTGTTTGGCCCTGTTGAATCTTCACACCCGAGGATTAAAACCTCGGCTATTGTGTTGAAGAATATTTTGGGTATGCACCCACAGAAGCAGCTACCTGCTGCTGTGGTGAATTTGACGTCGGGATTGGAACTGGCAGACCCCAAATTTGACACACCGGGACAAATCGATTTGTTGATTGGCTCTGATGTCCTAGGTGGAGTTTTGATTGGTGGGAAACGGGTCTTGGTGCCAAATGGTTTGACTGCCATCCCGACCATATTTGGATTTGCTTTGATGGGACCCCCCTCCACCTGAACTTGATAATTTGTTGGCTGTAGGCTCTGCTCTCTCTGATGCGGTTCAGAGGTTTTGGGAAGTAGAGGAGCCCCCTCAAGCTGCCCGTTTGAATCCAGAACATGAGGAGTGCGAACTTTTCTTCCAGAACAACACGGGTCGACTCCGTTCTGGTCGGATCATTACGAGGCTACCTTTTCTGTCTGTTCGGCCTCCGCTTGGTTAGTCACGACCTTTAGCCGAAAAGAGATTGTTGGCTATGGAGCGTCGCATGGGTCGTGATCCGGAGCTCAGACAGAAGTATATTGAGTTCATGAGAGAATATGAACAATTGGGACACATGTCTGTGTCAAATTTGGATGGGCGTTCGGTGGAGCACTACTTTCTCCCGCATCATGCGGTATTGAAGCCATCGACTGGCAAGCTGCGCACAGTATTTGATAGTTCTGCGTAGACTTCTACGGGCGTATCCTTGAACCAGTGCTTGCATTCTGGTCCCAAGTTGGTCAAGGACCTTTGTGACGTCATCACCAGCTTCCGACGACATCAGGTTGTCTTTGTGGCCGATATAAAAATGATGTTCAGGCAGACGATTATCCACCCTGATGACCGTCGCTTCCAGCTGATCCTTTGGAGAGAGTCTCCTCGTGATCCCATGGTCGTCTACGAGCTCAATACTAATACGTACGGGTTAGGGTCAAGCCCCTACTTGGCAATAGGTTCTCTTTGGGACCTCGCAGACCACGAGGGCCTACGTTTCCCACGAGTCTCTGCCATCTTGAAGGACGATATTTACGTCGATGACATTTGCTCGGGCGCCTCCACAGCGGACGAGGCGATCCTCCTGCGGGACGAATTGATAGGTATTTTGGCCTCCGCTGGTTATGAGTTGCGCAAATGGATTTCCAACTCACCAGCGCTCTTGGAAGGCTTGCCAGAGAATCATCAGCAAGATCCACATCTGTTTGGGATTGTTGACAACTCCGCCATGATGGCTGTTCTCGGCGTTCAGTACAGACCAGTCCAAGACATCTTTACGTATAACGTAGACTTGAAATTGCCTTGTTCTTGGACTAAACGTCTCGTGTTATCTACTGTCGCCAGAACCTTTGATCCGAACGGTTGGATTTGTCCTATCATATTTTGGGCAAAATGCTTCTTGCAGAATCTTTGGACAGCAGGATTGACCTGGGACGAACCTCTACACGGTACTCTTGTTGAGGAATGGACCTCTTTTGTATCCTCACTTCCTGCCGTCAACGAGATCTCCTTGCCTCGTCCCATCCTTCCTCCCGGGAAGTACAAGGCCACCCTTCACGGGTTTTGTGATGCCTCGTAACGTGGTTACGCGGCCGTGGTGTACTTGCGCACAGTCAGTGCCTCAGGTCAGGTGAGAGTTTCCCTGATCATGACGAAGAGCAAGGTAGCACCCCTTCGGACATCTTTGACCTTTCCGAAATTGGAGCTCTCGGGAGCAGCACTACTTGTACGCTTATTGAACCACGTGTCTAACACTTTGGGTAAAAGCATTTGTATTAATGGGACTTACGCCTGGACAGACAGCCAAATTGTTCTTTGTTGGTTGAAGGCTTCTGTCCACACCTTGGAGGTATTTGTCGCTAATCGCGTTTCCCAAATCCGAAGTCAAACTTGTTTGGAGACACGTGCCAGGTGAGCTCAACCCCGCTGATTGTGCCTCGCGTGGATGCTTGACGCCTAGTTTGATAGGTCATTCGCTGTGGTGGGGTCCGGAATGGTTGAGTCGACCAGAAATTGATTGGCCTCGAACGCCAGTTTTGAATACTTCTAATTTGCCGGGTCTACGAACACTCGCTCTTGAGAAGGTAGAATGCACCTTCGACGCCGATTTCTTGTTGAATCGTTACAGCTCCCTCGACAAGTTGTTAGGTGTTACTGCTTGGATAAAGCGTTTTGTTTTTAACTTTAGGCACCCACAACAGAAACGTCTGACACCGTTTCTCTCACTACAGGAACGACAGGAGTCCCTCACCTTTTGGGTTCGTTCTGTGCAATTGGCGCATTTTGAGAAGGAGATTGCTATCCTTAAAACAGGGAGATCGAAATTATCGGGAGCTGTCTCTAAATTGAACCCTTTTTTGGACGATACGGGTCTCTAGCGCGTTGGAGGGCGGGCGTCTCAAGAACGCCAACCTCCCTTACGGAGCACGTCACTCTCTTTTGTTACCTAAGGACGGTCATTTGGTACGCTTGTTGGTAACTGACCGTCACCTTAAAAATTCGTATGCTGGTTGTAATGCTTTTTTGGCTATTTTGCAACGCGAATTTTGGATTTTGTCTGCCCGAAGTAGTCTTTCGCTGCATCCCTTGCTATAAGCTCAAGGCTTCTACCATGCCGGCGTTGATGGGTGACTTACCGGCAGATCGCGTAACTGAGAGCAGGACGTTTGACGGTGTTGGCACGGACTTTGCTGGTCCCTTTTTGGTGAAAACGTCGACACTTCGAAACAGCAAGACTGTTAAGGCCTACTTGTGTGTTTTTGTTTGTCTTTCCACAAAGGCCGTACACTTGGAACTGGTCTCCTCGCTTACGACCGAGGCATTTGTAGCCACATTTGACAGATTTGTATCCCGCAGAGGGCTGCCTTCCTTGATCCGCTCTGACTGCGGCACTAACTTCAAGGGCACCTATAATTATTTGAATGATGTTGTTAATTTCCTTGAAACCAACAAGGCTGATATAGGTGATAGGCTTGCCCGACGTGGGATCAATTGGTTGTTTTCCCCACCAAATTGTCCACACTGGGGTGGTATTTTTGAGGCCGCTGTAAAATCGGCCAAAACACACTTGGGCAGGACAATCGGTGAATCTGTCCTTACATTTGAGGAACTCGCAACTGTGTTTTGTAAGATTGAGGCCGTTTTGAACTCTAGGCCATTGTGCCCAATCTCCTCAGATCCGAATGATTTGGAGGCCCTTACGCCGGGCCATTTTTTGATTGGTCGCCCACTTGTCGCCTTGCCTGAGTACCCCTATATTGATACGAGACCTGGTCGTCTCTTGCGTTTTGAATTGGTACGCCAGATTACTCAGAGCTTTTGGAAACGCTGGAATTTGGAATATTTGCACATACTACAGCAACGCGTTAAGTGGACCGACAAGACCGATCCACCCAAGATTCGTGACCTCGTTTTGATCAAGGAGGCTAACCTTCCGCCACTCAGATGGCGCAGGGCGCGCATCCTTCGTTTGGTAACTGGGGCTGATGGAGTTCCCCGATTTGCTGAGGTCTTGGTGGACGGTTCGATTCTGAGGAGAGCGGTTGCAACATTGTCACGTCTACCAACTGATTAGCGGACCGGTAGGCCGGTCCGGGGCGGGTAGATGTTTGAAATAGAATTAGTTTTTATTATAAGTCAAATCAATTAGATCGATTGAGTAACATTTTGTTTAGTCTATTGAAAATTTCTGACAATGGTCACATCAGACTGTCAACTTTTTTCTTGCCTTGAAAAATTTCCACGTTGTCGTCTCGTACGTAAAATATCGCCTTTTGAATTAACGCGAATTGAATTAACTTGTATAATTGAACTAAATTGAGTTAACCGTCTTGAATGCCGCCTGATCTAGTGCTGGCAACGGTAAATTGTGATAAAGAATAAAGTTGTGAATATTGAACAGTTGCGAAAGTTGCTGAAGCCGGTAGCAACGTCCACGTGTCATCGTGTCTTGAAACGTCGCGTTTGCAGCCTGAGCTAAGTATTAGATATAACATTCACTATATTGGCCAATTTAGTCGTGTGCTAGTCTGACTTAGTTGCAGGACCGACCCAATCAAGATATCAGGTGAGATGAACCACATTATTAGTATTGGTTGTGATTCGCTGTGCAACGCAGTGCTTTGTGTTTAGATCCTTTGCCTTGGGCTAAGACTGGATGAATTAATCGCTTCCACTGATCTCTGTAAAAAATACCCATTCTTAGCCCGAACTCTAGACAATTGTTTTTCCTCGAAACAAAACCACTAAGTGGCTGCGGCCGTTACATACAATTCAATAGAAGCGGAAAACTATGTAATTTTCTAAGTGAACACAACGCCAGGGTAGTTACGGAGCTCCACAGAGCTTTATTAAATTTAGACTCGACAGAATTTCTGGAGACACTCGAGGCAGCCTCCGACGTAAGTGACGAGCGAACGCTTGAAGGTACACTTTTAATCTTTACTTGCAGTTCGTTGTACAATTTGGGGATTTGGACGAACTCGACGGCAAATTTTGTGAAATTGCTATTAAATTTGTGAAATTGCTATTGAATTTGTGAAGTTGCTTTTGAATTTGTGAAATTGCTATTGAATTTGTGAAGTTGCTTTTGAATTTGTGAAATTGTTATTGAATTTGTGGAGTTGCTTTTGAATTTGTGAAATTGTTATTAAATTTGTGAAGTTGCTTTTGAATTTGTGAAGTTACTTTTGACTTTGTTAATTTGCTATCGAATTTGTGAAATTGCTAGATCTTGAATCTGTTAAATGGCTTTTGTTTGTTTAAGCGGCTGGCATATTTTGCAATAAAGTTATAGTAGTAGCTTTTCACTATCATTATGCCATGGAAAGCCTTAACTAGACTTTTAGTTCAGGCCCTCCGTGGTACCTATATTATGTTACGGAAAGCCGGTTTCTATTTGGTACGTTAAAACTAAGAACTTAATTTGAAGGCATATGCTTATTGCCTGGGTGTAGATCTAATACTATTTAGTCTTTTGCTGAACATAGGACTTGTTCTATTAGATGGGTTTATAAAAATACTGATCTGACTAACGAATATGAATAGATTTTTGAAAATGCGCAATATATTGATTATCATAGATATTTATTGCTATCAGGATAGAAGTCGACAATAGATTCTCGCTGCAGTATCTATAGATAGTAATCCTCTTGCGTCTCGCTTTCTACACAGCCTCCTTCCTATTTAAACAGATGTATGTAGGTATCTATTAGGGAAGTAATACCTACGTAACATGACGGTAATACGCTCGTGGTGACGTTTCCATTTAAGAAATAAATAGCGAAGTGTACGCGGCACACATACCTTATCAAGACTGCCAAGGGCTCAAGGGCTCGTAATGTCATTGACAATGCTTCAGAATTAGATTGTTTGTCGGCGAGAATTTGTTGTTCAAGTTTCGTAAACGAAGTGGCCAAATATATGGGGTGTATTTTGCACTCGATGTAATGGAGTTGACGGTACAAACAAATAAGTAATTTTGAGGATATGAAATGCTCAAAGGAAACATACACTTGTTACAAAAAGCGACCGCAATTCAAAGATATTACAACAAATGTTGCAGCGGCCGGGTATCCAATCAGGTAAAAAAGTATAGACTTTTATTGCATTAGTGATAAATTGCCAGTAGTAGTGATAATAAGCAAATAGATTTTAATTTTTCTGTTGTTGAAGTGACTATTGGGAATCGTTGCATAATTATGTGTTGCGACTCGAATCGTGCACGGAAGTGTTTTGTTTTGTAAACTTTCATGCATGACACATGGAATGCTATTTCTTTTGACTGGCGAGAAAAAATTTAGTGGGATAGTGACAAGTGAGACGATGAAATCAAATCAAAGAAGCCACCTGCTCAAGCCACATACTACAAGCGGCTTCTGGGTTTGCCGTCTGCCGACTCATCCCTTACAGTGACTGAAGGGCATCGTGAACGCAGCACTTGTCGGGATCCGAGCATTTCTGCTGGCCTATTTGCCACAGAAGCCAGACAAAACAACCATGTCTAGTCGGACGTAATAACTGTCCAACCACTATTCAAAAATGGACCTTGCCGCTATGGTATCGGTAGCGTGACAAATCAAATTGTAGGTATAGGTATGCTTAAACAAAGTAACCTTAATTTAAAACACCTAATAATTAATTTTAATCCCATGTATTTGAAATAAATATATTTTTATAAATGAAGTGAAAAAAACAACTTACGAAAACTAAACATTTGTGTTCTACCCTTAACTTCATTTTTAACCCCTTGAGCGTCCTACGAGCACGGTGTGCCCGAAAGAGAAATAGGCCGGTAGTGTCCTACGGGCACGGTGTGCCCATGAGGATTTGTGTGAACTTCACTCCGGTGTTGTGTTGGTTACAATAATAAAAACGTACATCGACTAGTTACAAATTAACCAACATAATACCATAAATTTTTACAATATTTCCAAGTTTGCAACCAAGAAAAATAATAAAATTGCTGATTTTGGTGCTCAGTTTTCTCCGTGCCGCCATATTGCGCTGTGGCGATCAACTAAGTTGAATAAGTGATTTTTTTAAAATGTATTCTCAACGGAAACGTTAATTATTTTGACAGCACTTTTTGTTAATTACTTTGACAAAATTCTAGAATCAAGAGCTCCTGTCAGCGTTTTTAATAAATTGCGGTTAATTAAAATTAATCTGCGGCGGTAACCAAGGGGTATACGTAACGGACTGCCGAGACGATGGTCTCGGGTTCGATCCCCAGGTACCCCGGGCACACACCTCTGTCTTTTCGAAGTTATGTGTGTATTTAAAATGTTAATTATCGCTCGCCTAATAATGTGCCCAGTAGATGGCAATAGGCTCGCCCCCTATTACATTGGGACCGAAATATAATTGCCGAAAAGTGGGTGTCTAATACACCTCTGCCTACCCCTTCGGGGATAAAAGGCATAAAGTTGTGTAAAAAATTATGAAAGTTGGAACCAAGTTTAGGGTCTTATAAATAAAATTGTAAATATACACCGTGAATTATGAATCGCTTGGGAAAAGTGGCCAGGATGGTTAATATTAATCGTTAATTATTAAATATTTGAATAATTTAGAGATTAAATTAATAATTACCCCTTGAGTGTCCTACGGTCACGGTGTGCCCGTAAGAGAAATAGGCCGATAGTGTCCTACGAGCACGGTGTGCCCATAAGGATTTTTGTGAACTTCACTCCGGTGTTGTGTGATTGGTTTCAATAGTAAAAACGTACATCGTCTAGTGACAGATTAAACAACATAATACCATCATTTTTTTCATATTTCCAAGCTTGTAACCGAGAAAAATAATAAAATTGCTGATTTTGGTGCTCAGTTTTCTCCGTGCCGCCATATTGCGCTGTGACGATCAACTAAGTTGTATTTGTGATTATTCAAAAATGTATTCTCAACGCAAACGCTAAGTGATTGTAGAAGTATTATATATTAAATTATTGAAAATTTAGTGAAGTATATGTTTAAAATATTTTTTTAGCCAGTTATAAAAACATTTACAAAAAAAGTGATAGTAACTTCTATGATGCAATTTTCGGGCGTTGGCCGCTAGCCGTCCTCCATATTTTGATTGATTATATGTAAGTATTTATTAATTACTTTACTAAATATAGATAACATTCTCAAAAAGTTGTCTTAGAATCCATTGTTAATAAGATATTTTGTATTGTTTTGGCTATAAATTGGTATAAATATGTTTTGTGGTGAGAAATGTTTGCCGTCGGATCGTCAAAATGGCGCAAATGTTTCGCTGCTATGAATAAATGGTTATTGTGAAGTAATATCGGTGACCTGTGCTAAATTAATGTATATAACCGTCGCGTCGTCTACCCGTGTCAATATTAGTGCAGTGAGAAAGGGAATTTCGTGAATAATTTATGTGTATTGTGTAAAAATGTTTCACATGGTGTAAGAAAAAAACAAAGTGACTTGCATTTATCAATTTTTTTCGACATGAAAAGGTTAAAGGTATAATTCTCATATAAAATAACTTCTAAACTGTATAAGGTTTAAAATTTACGTCATATAATTATATCAAACGCGAGAAAATTAAAGTTTTATAACCTAGGATCTTATAAACGTTACATCCTCAAAATGACTGGAAACTACCGGAGAAAATGCATTTTAGAGCGGGGCATGTGAGGGGTTAATTCTAAAATTCAATTTAAGGTAATAAAACAAAGGAAATAGGTATTTTTTAACGTCTTTACAATACCTGACTGGGGAATCCAAGTTTAATTACTTTTAAAAGTTTGTTTCATTCGTTCAATGTATTTGCATAATACCGTCCAGTGCCTTCTACTATGCACATTCAATTATATTCGACTAGATTTTGCCTATGGATTCGTATGCTTAAAATTAAACAACAATTTTTCTCTTCACGCTAGTGTAGTAAAACTATTTGACAGTTTGCAACGGAATGATTTGTCCACGTCTCTATAAATTTAATATGTATGGTAATTCCTTAACTCGTGGTGCCAAAACAGTCACTTTCATGTCTTTTTTTATGGTAATAGGCGGCAAACGAGCAGACGGATTGCCTGATGGTAAGCAATTACCGCCGCCCATGGACACAAGCAACACCACAGAAGTCACAAGTGCGTTGCCGCCCCCTGGGGATGGGAAAGGGGATAGGATGAGGAGTGGGATGAGGGAGAAGGAATAGGGGATAGGGCCTCCGGCACTCTCACTCAGCGAACGATACGCAACAGTTTAGGTACTGTTACTTTACGTCGATTTTCTGTGAGAGGGTAGTACTTCCCCGGTCGAGCCGACCCATTCATGCTGAAATCAGCAAGGCTCTACTACCTTGTCTTTCACCGTTAAGCCACGTTTACCTTTCACATTGTCATTTAACATACATACATACATACAGTCACGCCTGTTTCCCGGAGGGGTAGGCAGAGACTACGGAACGCCATTTGCAACGATCCTGACATACCTCTCTTGCTTCACTCACTCCCATCAAGTTTGTCACGCATGCTCTTCTGTTAAAGGTACTTCTTGTCATTTAATGTGCCTGTACAACCAGCTTTAGCACTGTACGCCGTAGCCACGGGTTCTCTGTAATTGAATAGACCCTAATAAACGGACAGAAAGGTAAACATAACGTGGGTAAGTAGGTGGATATAGTTAGTTTAGTATTCGGAGCTGGGTATGTCGCCTCGTATGATACGCTCTTTGGGACTTTATTTATCTTTAAATGACGGTGTTTAGATAGTTTTGTTTTGGAAATTGTACGTCGTTTTGTTTGTTGAAACGCCGAATATCGAGGTGTTTATGCTTTAAATATCTTAGTTATCCTGAGTAAGACCCTCTAAATAAACTTGTACAATGTTGTATTGCTCATCAACATTACAGCGAATTTTTTGACGAAATCGTCTTGAATGTTTAACTATACATTCATCATGTTTAAAATCAGTTCCACTGCTGGACACCGGGCTCTTCTCATTTGAGAACAACAACTAAGTAGGTAGGTACATACAATAGATTTTTATTATTATCTTCATTGTATTACGTTTGTCATAGGAAGGTACCTAATCTTACAAAAAGTGCACACAGAATACCTAGCAAATCTCAGTTATAGTGATTATCTGTTTAATGGTCAATAAACATTATTTTATTATGCATCTTTTCAATTTAATGGTAATTCAACAGTTACATTGGGCGCTGCGCTCGTCACTCGACCAGAATAGCCCGAAAACCGTACATAGCACGAAAGGGTAATTCTTAGAAATTTCATTCATCGACTGGTTCATCTGGCAAAATTTAATTTCCCTTTCAGCTCTGTAATACATGTTCAAATGAAAAAAGGTATACCAAGGAACATATATTTGAATGACAGACTCGTTGTTGTAAGTAGTTTTCAAGATATTGACGTTCAAATATTTTGTGTCCAGGTTAACAGAAACAGAAATGAAACTAAAAAACTTTACTAAGAAAACCATCATATTTAAACAACTACTATAGTAGCTGTTTGCGTTATAATATCTCGCAGAGCGCTTCGCTAGGAATTGTTACCTTATATGGTCTTAGACAGAGCCACAGGCAGTCTGTGACTCATTGGTCTATGGCAATATAAGATGGGTGCGCAATCTAAATCGGGCACTTTCCCTAGACATCGCAACGCTGTCACTATACCCCGTTATTATTCTGTCTTCTACTTCCCTATCTACTGTCCCGCTGGGGGTAGGCATATTCTAGTTGTCTGTGTGCCTATATGTTCTGTCTGTAGTATCTGTGTCTCCTAAGCATAACAGCCGATCTAGGAACAGCCTGTTCTTGACCGGTTGTTGTGTATTCTCTGTGCTATTTCCAGTTCTCCCTACGGGCTAGAATTACGAGCTGCTGGCGCCGTGCCGCTGCCAGCCGCCGCCCACGCATCAGCTCCTGCTCATCAGTTACGGACCGGACACGGAGCCGGTGTAGTCAGGCGTCCGTGGCCTGGCTGTAGGAGGCTCGTAGGCAGGAGCTGATGCGTGGGCGTCGGCTGGTAGTGGCATAGCGCCAGCAGCTCGTAATTGTAGCCCGTAGGGAGAACTGGAAACAGCACAGAGAATACACAACAACCGGTCAGGAACAGGCTGTTCCTAGATCGGCTGTTATGCTTAGGAGACACAGATACTACAGACAGAATAACAACGAGGTGTAGCGGCAGCGTTGCGATGTCCAGGGAAAGTGCCCAATTTAGATCGCGTGCCCATCCTATATAGTCATAGACCAATGAGTCACAGACTACCTGTGGCTCTGTCTATGACCATATAAGGTAACAATTCGTAGCGAAGCGCTCAGCGGCTAAGCTGGCGTTAAGCGCCTGCGAGATATTATAACGCAATACGTAGTATTACGTTACAATCTTTTTTTATTAAAACAATTATCAGTTATCATATCACGCAAAAACACTTCTGAAACTCTAAACCAGTATATTCTAAGGTTGCGTTGTTTACTGGCATAATGGTCGTTGGTTGTCTTCTGGTCCTATGGCAGAACAGTTTTATTGTAATTATTAGGCACACTATTTACTTCAGGAATAACTGAATCTCAATGCATATTATAAAATACAATTACTTACCTACCGTTAAATGATGTATTTGGTCATATTTAATTTCTACAATCAGGGTGCAGAGCAGACAAGCCGCAAAATGTAGTCCTAATCCTAAGTACCTAGGTACCTAGGTACATATAGCACACTGACGCTTACTATTTAATTACACTATTACACGTAGGGTTCCACTTTTGACACCACATTTGACTCATTTTATTTAAATGTATTTATTATATTATATATATTCGTACATTTTACACAACGATGTAATATATTTTAGTCCACATAAATAGACACTCCGGCGCCGACGCCAATAAAATGGATTGCGCAGAATACCAGTGTTGCGGCTTAATAACCGCAACGTATACTGAGCGTTGTCCATTTTCTGGCACTGATGAGACACACACTTCCACGTCTTATTTAAAATTTAATTTATAAATAAATTTATATGATTATAGATTGTTCACTGAGTCACTGACAATAATTTATTATGGTATATCAGCAGCACCGTTTCCGCTTTCTATCGATTCGTTCGATTGGTCGGCCGGGTACGCATAGGGTTGCCAGTGACCAGCAATAATATTCTACCAATTAATAATCTATGATCAGAAATGAAATAATATTATGTTACTTTTGTGTTTTTATATTCTGTCATAATTTAGTCTAGTGCTTTAAGTTTGTAATATCTTATTTTCATGTTTCTGTCTACTTTTTAAGTGTGTGCCATTGGTGACAGAAATAAATATTTATTTATTTATTTTTTTATTTATTTATTTATTCTTGTATTTTATGGGCAAGCGAGAATATTGTAATAAAACAACAAATTTAACTTTTGCTAATATTTGTAATACAATTAATTCGTTTAGCTACAAAAAATATTATACTTAATTGCTACAATATAATATAAGCCTCTCTGTTTGATTATCGTGTATAACTCACGAGTAATATAATATAGATATGGTGTTTTGACCATACGAATCAGACACAGGATGGATCACGATTTTGCCTACAATCATGCATAGCTCATCATACATACCGACAGGCTTTAGTATTGTCACTCTACACGAATCTATAACTTAAAAGTATCTCTCAGAACACAGACTGAAGTTGTAAAATAATAAAATAAATTTTATAAAGTGAGCATTGTAATCAGAATGCCATCTGAAGCAAGCACAGATGAACCAGATATTTGCCTTCGTAACATCAGGATCTAAGCCAACCAGCCGCAGCGCAGGTACATCTTCTAGCTCATCCGTTGCATGACTTGCTTTAATTTACTTTAATTTAAAACGAATGTTTATAACCAACTACGAAAGCTTCTGTTTCCTATTAGCAATATTTTTGGTAGTTTATATGTGCAAATCAATATTTATACCTAATATCTTAAATAGTTTACAGTAGTACTGACTGAAAACTTATGATAAATTATTACAGATATTTGATAAAATTCCGAATCATTAAAACATTTTAATACTTTATCAGAGAGTAAATGCTATATTCTCATCTTACCGTCCTATTTTATTAGCTGGCATTACACATATGTAATTAAACAATTTACAGCCACATCTAAGTTTCTTATGATAATGGTAGTTAAGGGAATTGTCAATTGCGTGTTCAATTCAATACAAATGTAAATGTTCCACGGAACACAATAATGTATCCATTTCAAATTCAAATGACGTCACTTATCTCTAATGTGTAGATCCGTACATTCATTCGAAGTTCGCGACAAGAATTCGAATAGCAACAATAATGTATTTTCACGTCTATTAAGGTCCATAAGGTAGGCGCGTTACAGCTGTATTGTAACTTAGCAAAAAGTTTGTGTGCTCTTGATGCATTGAACATGTGCTTCTTAGATGGTACTGAGAATAGACATTTATACCAAGGTATATGCGGTCGCACCTTAAACCGGGCGGGCTCAAAACTGCTCACCACATACATTTAAAGACCACTTGAAAACATTTATACACCCCTTGAAAGCCTCGTAAGATACCACATAAATCCACATTTTGCTCCATTCTAAGCAAGGAAAACATAGCATAGTGTCATGAGATGCTTGATGGTATATGTGGTTTAACTAATATACTTGCAACTGTCGACTCGTTTATATTCTGCGCGGAAAATTTCACTTACTAAAAGCCCCTCGCGTTAACAGATACAAAGAACATCAGAACCTAATCACCAAAAGAATGCAACAAACTGTTAGCGCAATGCAAACTAATCGTAAGGTCCCGGTGCCATTACCTTATGTATACTTAATCTCGCTTGAGAATCAGGCGGCGTTTTAAAATGTTAAGACTGTCTTTAAGCTTTTTAACAAACTCCAAAGATTAACTGACTGTTTAAGACTATTTAGCGAAATGGCATCACAAAGTATAATATTTTCTTGCAACTTGATAGACTTTTAAGTTCATGAATTTTAAACGCTTGAAAATTCGAAGTATTTAAGATAAGGCAAGAACGATATTTATTTGAATATTCTCTTCATTTTTATAGAATCAACGCAACGGAAGGTTATCAAATCTACCATCAACTTCATCCACGCGGAGACTGAAAGAAAAGCAAGGACGAATAAAGAATCCAAGATGACCAACTATTTTCAACGAGTGACAAGACCTAGGAGTGACAGGTTCATGTGTCCTGTAAAGCACAGAAGCACAGAAGCTCTCTGATGCTTCCATAGCAAACGGTCATCCGTTCAAGGAGTGACCTGTGCAAAAGTTGCTTACCTGTGCCGTCAAACAGTCAGTCAAATGACGCTACTCAAATAAAACAAGCCAACTCACCAAATAAAACGAAATATTAAATATTCCATTGTTTCATGTCGAAATTCAGTAAAATTTATTTCAATTAAACGCATACTCACTGAATTCAAACAGAAGCGCTTTTGTAGCTATTTTCATATTGAATATTCAAATATTCAATATTGTGAAACTGCAAAATCCACTTAAATAATACTCGTATATGCTGGTGGTATGAATATAAAGCGTTTTCATCTCGCTTATGAAATTCACTACATCAATCACCGTCAATCTCTGTGATGAGGATGCGCAAATAGGAGACGCAATTCGTTGGTTCTGTAAGACTTTAATATAAAGTTCAATGTTTTTCTTCACATATATGTATGACGAAATGAATAGAATAAAGGTGGTTTGTTGGTAGTTAGAGTGCAAACTCAAGCTAGCTACAAGTGTAAATTTGCAGGATAAAGACAGTCTTGGTCTGGACATCAAAATTCAGCTAGTCGATAAAATTCCACCCAACACACCCATTTCCCATTCAACAACTTGACTGCACGGTTGGCGTAGTGGTTTAAGCGGCCACCTCACCGCTTAATACTGCGCCGAAGTGTTGTGGGTTTTATCCCCACACGAGTCAACACTTTGTGTCGTTCATAAATTGTTGTTTCGAGTCTGTGTGTTCATTGTGTCCATTAGTTGTATGTTTGTAAAGTCCCCCGCGACACAGGATTTAGTAGTAATGCGGGAGCTGTCTTACTATTTTATTTTATGGCGTTAATATTATTGACAGTTCTTACTGAATGTAATTAAAAGATCAGTGCTTAATTCGATCAATTGTTCAGGGTTGTTTCGTTTCGTTCTCTTGGTTGGCAGTTAATAGACCAGTTGGTTTACGATGTTAAGCATGGAGCTTATTTTAGTATCATCGTTATTAGATTCAATTCGACATTTGATTTAACGAATTTTAGAACTGAAGCTAACAAAAATGATGCCACATTTTTCTTAGCCTACGTATAATAGGTATGTAAATAACTTTACACAGATTGGTTTAACCTTAAGTTCGATCTACATACATACATATTATGTTGTTTATCTACACCTATTATAAAATAAAATGATTATTTCTGCCTGTTTACTGAACGGTTTTCTGTTCGGTTTTCATACATACAAAAGGCGATTTCTGTGGACGGTTTCGGTATATAATTTACGCGGTCGGATCCGCTGGTGAAGTCGCGCTTTATATTTTAAAAAGGATGTTTGGTAAGCAGTTTTAAATTGTACTCGAAACAAAGATTAACTTCATTTCAGTTACGGGCCCCTAAAAAGCGTGATATAGCCATATATCTTGTTGTAACTTGTTACTCACAATGTTATTACGTAAATGTCCTCACCCTCTACTTTAATGAGAGTAGCAAAGCTGCAAGTACTAATAACAGTGTTATTGCTGGATGTGAATTAAAGCGTGCCCATATCTCTTGCAGTCTTTATTTGGCGAATTTGAATGTCAAGTGATAATGTAAAGATTTTTATGTTTAATTTAGAACATAGACACAAAATGAGAACAGACAGAAAATTAATGATACTGAAAAGAGAGCTAGTTGTAAGGTTTGATTGAGCAGGCCACTACGAAATGGTAATACCGATGATATAATATTACATACTAAGCAATTTATAACATTACACTATGTATTCGGAGCCTTACAGACCTCCAATAGCATACATATATGTAGCTATATCTGATCTACTAATAACTTTTACTAAAGTGTTCTCAAATGCTTACCGGTCGGGTCTCTATAACCGCGCGAACCTGCATAGTTATAAGAAGTAAATGAAGAAATACCAATTGTTAATGCTAAAATAATTAACCGTTAGCCAGATAAGATAAGATAATTTTATTTTGTGAAAACATCAGTATACAGTACAAGTTAATAGACAGATTTAACCTTTCAAGTGGAAGTAAACTGAATTCAATGGGCACAATGACGTGGATACGCTTAAATTAAAATAAATATTTTGCTTTGTCTTAGTCATCGAAATATAATTTTAGAGACACAAAATTAACAAATATATCACCGAATATTTAACCCCTTGCATGCCCCGCTCCAAAATGCATTTTCTCCGGTAGTGTCCAGCCATTTTGAGGATATAATATTTTGACGTGACAACGTCTTATAAATTGGTTTGCCGGGTGACACTTCAAGAAACTGCGTTACGCTCCGCTCACGTTATGCGCTCACAATGAGAGCGAGTGAGAGGCACGCGTCCCGCCTAAGAGCGAGAGAGACAGACATAAAAAGTGAAAGGCACGCGTCTTTCATCCTTCTTCCTACTATACGAATGAATATTCACATTAAAATTATTTTACCACTCAAAGTCGTTGTCACGTAAAACTTTCGCCCGTATACCGACTTTACAGGCAACCAATTTTTTTATTTAAGATCCTAGGTTATAAAACTTTAATTTTCTCGCGTTTGATGTAATTATATGGCGTAAATTTTAAAACGTATACAGTTCAGGATTTACTTTATATGAGAATTATATTTAAAAAAATAGCTTACCCTTAAAACCTTATCATGTCGAAAAAAAATTATAAATGCAGGTCACTTTGTTTTTTCTTACACCATGTGAAACATTTTTCCACAATACACATAAATTATTCCCGAAATTCACTTTCTCACTGCACTAATATTGACACGGGTAGATGACACTGATTATATACATTAATTTAGCACAGGTCACCGATATCACTTCACAATAACCATTTATTCATAGCAGCGAAAAATTTGCATTTGACGATCCGACGGAAAACATTTCTCACTCACAAAACGTATTTATATCTATTTATAGCAACAAAAATACGAAATGTCTAATTAGCAATGGATTCTAAGACAACATTGTGAGAAACTTATCTATATTTAGTAAAGAAATTAATAAATACTTACATATAATCATTTAAAATATGGAGGACGGCTAGCGGCCAACGCCCGAAAATTGCATCACAAAAATTACTAACACTTTTTTTGTAAATGTTTTATACCTGGCTAAAAAAATATTTAAAACATTTACTTCACTAAATTGTCAATAATTTAATATATAATACTAATACAATCACTTAGCGCTTGCGTTGAGAATACATTTTTGAAAAATCACAAATACAACTTACATAGTTGATCGTCACAGCGCAATATGGCGGCACGGAGAAAACTGAGCACCGAAATCAGCAATTTTATTATTTTTCTCGGTTACAAGCTTGGAAATATGAAAAAAATAATAGTATTATGTTGGTTAATCTGTCACTAGACGATGTACGTTTTTACTATTGAAACCAATCACACAACACCGGAGTGAAGTTCACAGAAATCCTTATGGGCACACCATGCTCGTAGGACACTACCGGTCTATTTCTCTTACGGGCACACCGTGACCGTAGGACACTCAAGGGGTTAATATTAATTTTATCTCTAAATTATTCGAATATTTAATAAAAAATGATTAATGTTAACCAACCTGGCCACTTTTCCCAAGCGATTCATAATTCACGGTGTATATTTACAACTTTATTTATAAGACCCTAAACTTGGTTCCAACTTTCATTAATTTTAACATAACTTTATGCCTTTTATTCCCGAAGGCGTAGGCAGAGGTGTGTAAGACACCCACTTTTCGGCAGTTATGTTTCGGTCCCAATGTAATAGGGGGCGAGCCTATTGCCATCTACCGGGCACATTATTAGGCGAGCGATAATTAACATTTTAAATACACACATAACTTCGAAACGACAGAGGTGTGTGCCCGGGGTAGGTACCCCAGGTACCTACCCCGGGCACACACCGATCGAACCCGAGACCATCGTCTCGGCAGTCCGTTACGTATACCCCTTGGTTACCGCCGCAGATTAATTTTAATTAACCGCAATTTAATAAAAACGCTGACAGGAGCTCTTGATTCTAGAATTTCGTCAAAGTAATTAACGAAAAGTGCATTAGAAAACATTTCAGCCAATTATGAACACGCAATGAATATTCAAGCAGTGAATACATTAGTTAGTAATATAGTGATGTAGCAGCAGTCTGCGTGAATGAACTAGCTACTTACTTTGTAAATTGCTTTTGTTGTTAGTAGGTACCTGAGCAAGTTAATATTCCTTAGTAAAGTTTTTAATTTGGCATTTTAAAGAAGCCTTTTGCTAGCTAGCTTACACAGCAGTATATTTTGCTAATGTTTGTTTGTGACTAAGAAAATCAAGGCTTGTTTTGCTGGTAACGTGGGAATTGATTGGCTTTTGACAGATATTTACAACATAAGCTATTTGCATCAGGTTTCCAATTTTAAAGGAACATTTTATACAAAGATATTACGTGCCATGTCTGTGAATGGCAATAATAAATATGTTAGTACGTCGTAGCCTACCGGTGAAATGAAAATACTTATATAAAGACATAAGGTTAAAAAAGCAATTTCCTCTTTCCCTCTTTTCCAGACAACACTGTCAAGTAATTCGGTAAAGAATCTAGTTCAATAAGTTTAAAATTTTGTTTCCTCAAAACAGAGCCACTTAGTGGTTGTGGCCGTTACATACAATTTAATAGAAGCGGAAAACTATGTAATTTACTAACTGAACACAACGCCAGGGTACTTACGGAGCTCCACCGAGCTTTATTAAATTTAGACTCGACAGAATTCCTGGAGACACACGAGGCAGCCTCCGACGTAAGTGACGAGCGCTTGAAGATTCACGTTTTATTTCTACTTGCATTTCGTTGTAGAACTTGGAGATTTGGACCAGTCTGAACTCGACGACAATTTCACAAAAATTGTCGTCGAGTAATTGTGTTTGTGAAGTTGCTATTGATTCTGGAAAGTAGCTATTGATTTTGTGAAGTTGCCTCCATCGTTTAAGTTATTGGAAGTACCTAAAGGTAAAATACCTCTATACTTGCCCTGACGTTTTGGCGTGGGTTACACAAACTTCGACCCGTAGCGGTTTGTTATTTACATTTTTAAACTTACACGATTTGTAATTATACTATTTTTGTAATGGGTCTATGGATCACTGTCACTGTCATAGATGTTCATAGTCTCGGGTTCTCCGCCAGCAGTAGTTTTACGAAATAATTGCTTTACATACTAAAAACGTTGCTCAGCCTCAAAACCGCGTAACGCTTTCTACGCAGCCTCCTCCCTATTTAAACAGATGCATGTAGGTATCTTTTAGGGAAGTAATACCATAGAGCATAGATATTTATATAGAAGCGCATTTCTTATGGGCGCTCTGTAGACAATCTTTCTGTGACCCAAATTGCCGCTTGGCGGCGTGGCAGTCGCGCTGTGACAGCTGTCTCTATGAGTGCAACAGAGACGAACTGACGACAGCCGCCAACTCGCCAATTGGCATCGGCACACGAAATCCTTAAGAAATGCGCTTCTATTATGTAAATCTGTATTCATTGGTAATACCTACGTAACGGTAATACCTACGACAGTAATACGCTGGTGGTGACGTTTCCATTTAAGAAATAAATAGCGACGTATACGCGGCAAAAATACCTTATCAAGACTGCCAAGGGCTCAAGGCCTCATACGGTCGTCTGCTGAGAGATGCGTGATGTCATTGACAATGCTTCAGAATTAGCTTGTTTGTCGATAAGAATTTGATGTTCTCGCTTCATAAACGAAGTGGCGAAATGTATAGGGTGTGTTTTTTCACGGGATGTTTTCGTGCTGTTCATTATAAAGAAGGTATTTTGAAGATATCAAATTCTGCGCAAATGAAACATAGAATTGTTACAAAAAGCGACCGCAATTCAAAGATATTACAACAAATGTTGCAGCGTCTGACAATCGAAGCATGTAAAAATGTAAAGAAGACTGTAACTTGTATAAAAATATAGTCTCTTTAGACAGAATGACCAGTGTAACAGTGATTACCTAAAAGCAAATCGTTTTTTTTTGTCTTTGTAGTGACTATAGTATTGGGAATCTAAAATATAGTATTGGGAACTCACAAAATTGTTCTGCTGGGACTGGATGTGGCGTCATTTGGATTTTTGTTTTGTAAACTTAGCCACGACACATGTTTGCTCGTTTTTTTTTGCTGTTGAGAAAAAATCTTCGTAGTGGTATAACAACGACGGATCTAAGAAATATCCATGAATTTTTGGATCGGCCTACGGACGATACGGACTACAACGCAATTGTAGTGAGAGAGCGGCCACGAGCCAGCGGAGCCAGACAAAGCCATGTCCAGTCAGACCTACAACGTAATGACTGTCCAACCACTATTCTAAAATGGCCCTTACCGCTACAATGGTGGCGTGACAAATCGAAATGTATGCTTAAACAAAGTGACTTAAAATACTTAAGAAAACTAAACATTTGTTTTCTACCCTTAACTTAATTTGTAATTCTAAAATTCAATCTAAAGTAATAAAACAAAAGGAATATTCATTTTAACGTCTTTACAACACCTGACTGGGGAATCCAAGTTTAGTTGCTTTTAAAAGTTTGTTTCATTCATTAAACGTATTTGCATAAAGCCATCCGTTGCCTCTGACTATGAACCTTCAATTATATTTGACTAGCTTTTTCCGCAGCTTCATACGTGTTAAAATGAAACAATAATTTTGTTCAGCAATAGAAAAAAATTATAACAGGCTGTTTAAGTCCAGTCTACTAATACTCCTAGCGTTATCCTAGTTGCAACCAAGATTTTCACGTTGCTGCCCAGAGTAGGCTTTCTAGTGCAATCGCTCTTATATTTGACAGAATATTAGGTTTGGAGCCTTTTAAACCCTGGAGCGTCGAGCTCCGCAACTTAAAGGGATAGCCATATTTTGTAGTAAAAAAATGCCTTTAGATCCACTCTATTACTCCAAAACAATTGTGGACAGAAGTGATCGAAAACGTAAGACAATGTGAACTTTACTGGTATGCTACTGCACAAATAATTCACTCAAGTTGTTTCAAGGGACGTTATCCCTGTCAAAACCACATCTCGCTCTACAAATTGTAGTTTAGGTCGATGGCATAGACAAGCTGAACGCCAGGGTCATTGCAAGCATTGCGACAAAGCGTTTGTTGTATTTTTTATAATGACTATGTTGTCAACAAGTTAAGTAACGTTGCACTTGCAACCACTTGGATGAGTAGCCGCTTGTTAAGCAATAAGCACTACCGCGCCGCAGGGGACTTAGGTAAAGCCAACGGTCCCAGATTTTGGTATCTCTACCTTTTTTTTAAGGGTATCTTTGGCACGTTTAGATCAAAACTATTTGACAGTTTGCAACGGAATGCTTAGTCCACGTCTCTATGTATAATTAATATGTATGGTAATTCCTTACCTCGTGGTGGCAAAACAGTCACTGTCTATGGCTTCTTGCCCTGTTTCATCTCTATAACTGTTAAGCCACGTTTACCTTTCACATTGTCATTTAACGTACCTGTACAACCAGCCTTAGCCCTGAGCACCATAGCCACGGGTTCTCCGTAATTGACTAGACCCTAATAAACGGACAGAAGGGTAAACATAACGTGTGTAAGTAGGTGGATATAGTTAGTTTAGTATTCGGAGGTAGTAGATGTTGCCTCGTATGATACGCTCTTTGGGACTTTATTTCTCTTTAAATGACGGTGTTTAGAGAGTTTTGTTTTGGCAATTGTACATCGTTTTGTTTGTTGAAACGTCGGAAAATACCGAGGTATTTATGCCTTAAATATCTTAGTTATCGCGAGTAAGACCCTCTAAATAAACTCGTACAATGTTGTTTTGTTCATCAACATTACAGCGATATTTTTGAAGAAATCGTGATGAATGTTTTAGTTAAACATTCATCATCAGCTTTTATTAGAATCAGTTTCACTGCTGCACACCGGGCTCTTCTCATTTGAGAACATCAACGAAGTAGGTAGGTACATACAATAGATTTCTATTAATATCTTCATTGTATTACGTTTGTCACAGGAAAGTACTTAATCCTACAAAAAGTGCACACAGAATACCTTACACATCTCAGATATAGTGATTATCTGTTTGACGGTCAATAAACGTTGTATGCTTTTAATATGCATTTTTTCAATTTAATGGTAGTTCGTCGCTCGTTCGCTCGTCAAACGACCAGAATAGCCCGAAAAGCGTACATAGCACGAAAGGGTAGTTCTTAGAAATTCCTTTCTTCGACTGGTTCATTTGGCAAATATTTCACTTTCAGCTCTGTAATACATGGTAAAATTAAAAAGGTATATTTTTAATGACGGACTCGTTTTTATAAGTAGTTTTCAGGATATTGACGTTCAAATATGTTGTGCCTAGTTAAACAGAAACAGAAATGAAACTGAAAAATTGTACTAAGAAAACCATAATATTTAAACAACTACAATAATCTTTTTTTATAAAAACAATTATCAATGATCTTATCACGGAAAAAGACTTCTGAAACTCTAAAACAGTATATTCTTATATTTTATAGGCAAGCGACAATATTTTAATTTAACAACAAATTTAACGTTTCCTAATATTTGTAATACAATTAATTCGTTTAGCTACAAAAAATATTATACTTAATTGCTACAATATAATATTATCCTCTCTGTTTGATTTTTCCCGTGTGCAACTCACGAGTCATATGATATATATGGTGTTTTGACCATACGAATTAGGCAAAGACGGAACAGGATTTTGCCCACTCGTGCTTAGCTCCTCTTACATATCTACAGACTTTAGTATTAACATTCTACACGAATCTATAACTTAAAAGTATCTTTCGGAACACAGACTGAAGTTGTAAAATAATAAAATAAATTTTATAAAGTAGGCATTGTAATCAGAATGCCAACTGAACCAAGCACAGATTAATCAAATATTTACCTTCGTAACATCAAGATCTAAGCCAGCCAGCCGCAGGTACATCTTCTAGCTCATCCGTTGCACGACTTGCATGATTTTTTAAAATTTAAAACTAATCTTTACAACAAACTACGACAGCTTCTGTGTCCTATTTGTGATATTTTGGGTAGTTTATATGTGCAAATCAATATTTATACCTAATATCTTAAACAGTTTACAGTAGTGCTGACTGAAAACTTATGATAAATTATTACAGATATTATTCCGAATCATGAAATTTATTTCATGAAGACATTTTAATGCTTCATCAGAGAATAAATGCTATATTCTCATCTTACCATCCTATTTGATTAGCTGGCATTAGACATAATAAAACAATTTACAGCCACATCTAAGTTTCTTAAGATAATGGTAGTTAAGAGAATTGTCAATTGCGTGTTCAATTAAATACAAATGTAAATGTTCCACGGAATACAATAATGTACCTATCCATTTCAAATTCAAATGGCGTCACTTATCTCTAATTTGTAGATCCGCACATTCATTAGAAGTTCGCGACAAGAATTCGGATGGCAACAATGAATTAATTTAACGTCTATTAAAGTCCATAAGAAAGGCGCGTTACAGCTGTAAGTTAACTTAGCAAAAAGTTTGTGTGCTCTTGATGCATAGAACGTGTGGCTCTTAGATGGTGTTGAGAATAGACATTTATATCGAGGTATCTGTGGTCCCACCTAAAAGCGGGCGAGCTCAAAACTGCTCACCACATACATTCAAAGACCACTTGAAAACATTTATAAACCCCTTGAAAGCCTCGCAAGATACCACAGAAATCCACATTTTGCTCTATTCTAAGCAACAAAAACATAGCATAGTCTGTGAGTGTCATGAGATGCTTGATGGTAGATATATATGGATTAATTCGGTTGCCATTAAAATCAACCCTAAGCATGCAGCTATTTTAGAGACAAATATCCTTGCAACTGTCAACTCGTTTAAACACACATTGCAAACAAATATTTCACTTACTACAAAGCCCCTCGAGTTAACAGATAAAAAGAAAATCAGAACCTAATCGCCAAAAGAATGCAACAAACTGTTAGCACAATGAAAACTTATCTTACGCGTCCCAGCCCCATTAGCTTATGTATATTTCATCTCGCTTGAGAAACAGGCGGCGTTTTAAAATGTTAAGACTGTCTTTAAGCTTTTTAACAAACTCCAGAGATTTACTGACTGCTTAAGACTATTTAGCAAAATGGCATTACAACGTACAATATTTTTACGCAACTTGATAGATCCTTTAACTTTAGGAATTTTAAACGCTTGAAAAGCCTAAGTGCCTAAAATAAGGCAAGCACGATATATATTTGCTTAAAATAAATTAATCTTAGGCAGAGAATAGTCTCTTCATTTTATAGAATCACCGCAACGGAAGGTTATCCAATCTACCATCAACTTCATCCACGTGGAAACTGAAAGAAAAGCAGGGACGAATAAAGAATCTCAAGATGACCAACCGACCAATGATTTTCAACAAGTGACAAGAATTAGGAGAGACAGCTTTATGTGCCCTCAGAAACACAGTAGCGCTCTGATGCTTCCATAGCAAACGGTCATCCATCCAAGGAGTGACATGTGCAAACCTTGCTTACCTTTGCCGTCAAACAGCCAGTAAAATAAAGCTAGTCAAATAAAACAATCCAACTCACCAAATAAACCGCAATATTAAAATCCGTTGTTTCATGTCAAAATTCAGTAAAACTTATTTCAATTAAACGCATACTCACTGCATTCAGACAGAAGCGCTTTTGTAGCTATTTTTATATTGAATATTCAAATATTCAATATTGTGAAACTGCAAAATCCACTTCAATAATATTATGCTGGTGGTAAAGTCAAAGTTAAAATTCTTTATTCATTTGGGTCACAATCGTCAAAATAATAAATTTTAAAATAATTACTTAAAGATTCTACATTTATATTTACTGCCACGTTCGCAAAGCAAGGGCGTAGAACCATGAGAATGAACGGGCAATAAAATTTTATTTTACATTTTGTAAGGTGCTGCAACTGTTACACCTTCTATATCACTTGTATATATTTATTATAAATAATAATACTCAAGCATAATACTTAATTTTAATTATGATGTTCATTTAGTTAGCACTCTCAGAATAGACATGGTGAAACAGGATCATCCACTTACATTATATATACCTAATAATGCAGGCAATCCACGAAAGTGATCAGAACCATGATGGAAATGATGCAGTTAAATATTAAAATTTAATACCAGCCCGCAAGACCGTCATCGACCAGTCATCGCAAGTAGCACCCGTTCACGAGTATGACGCATGTGTCAGTCATCATACCTCTCGCCATATTAGAGGGACAGGGATGAGGGGACCCAACACACGACGCCACCACAAGTAATAACATTTTAGTGAGCATGACGACAACGGTATACGAACCGGCAGTAAGAAACAATCTATTGGTATACTGACCATGACCGCCAACTACCTCCATTTTCCAGATCGTTATTATTAACATAAATTAGTGGAACGCGTAAAGGAATGCAAATGAAGAAAGAATTTTGTGAAGGTGAAAAGTGAACAATGATATGATCAGGGATAAATAATGTAAAACTACATTCAACAAATCATAAAAATATCGAAATCCTGCAAAAATCATGTGTTCACGAGGCACCTCCTCTCAACATGTTACTTATCAAAAACTAGAATTTAACAAATTTATATAACAATTATATTAAACGGTCAGAAAATAAAATAATCGTGAGTTAAACAAGCCTAAGCCTATAGCCATGGTGTCTTACCATTTAAAAATTCCTTAATAGTATAATAACCCTTTTGTAAAAGAAAGTTTCTAATGGTCCGTTTGTATTTGTGCATGAGTAAATTCATTCTTGCAAGAGGCAATTTGTTAAAAAATTGTATACCGATCCCCGCAAATGAGTTCTGAACTTTATGTAAATGGTAGTTAGTTCCCACCAGTTTATGCTTATTCCTTGTGCCTTGTGCAAATCACTACTTTTGTGGTATAGAAATAAGTTTTTCTTAATGTACATTAAGTTACCATATATATATATATTGCGATGCACCTATCAATATATCTCCTTCTTTAAATTTATCACGTAAAAAATTTCTAGCACCTAACTTATAAATTGCATGTATGGCCCTCTTTTGAATGACAAAAATAGTCAGTATATCTGCAGCTGTACCCCATAACATTATACCGTAAGACATTATGCTGTGAAAATAACTAAAGTAAACTAGTCTAGCAGTATCTATATCTGTGAATTCCCTAACTTTTATAACTGCAAACGCTGCAGAACTAAGTTTTACTGCGAGACAGGTTATTTGGGCGCCCCACTGAAGCTTATAATCTAAAGTTACACCTAATAATACGGTTGATTCGACTAGTTGAATTGTTTCCTTATTTAAAATTATATTAATAGGAACACTTTTGACATTAGGCAAAGAGAATTGAACACATTTGATTTTGCTAGGGTTGAGTACCAAATTAATTGTCGAAAACCAATCTAATACTTGAGCAAGAGTGTTATTGACGGTATCAATGTTACTTGAATTGCGATCAACTTTAAAAATTAGTGACGTATCGTCGGCAAACAAAACAATATCACATAAATTTTGAACAAAGAACGGCAAATCATTAATATATATTAAAAATAGAAATGGACCGACAATAGAGCCCTGTGGAACGCCCATTCCTACTGGCAAACCTAGAAACCTACTCCCATTAACATCTACATACTGAATTCTATCTCTAAAGTAGCTGGCAACAAGATTGAGTGCGGCATCTCTAATACCATAAAGTTTCAATTTACGTAATAGCGTATTATGTTCCAGACAATCAAACGCCTTTGATAGGTCACAAAAGACACCAATGGCATCTTTCGAGTTTTCCCAAGTATTAAAAATATGCTTTAACAAAGTTACACCGGCATCAACGGTGGAGCGACCCTTAGGCTGTTCACTGTGAAATAAATTATTTGTGTGAAAGTGGCTCTCTAGTTGATGCAAAATAATCGTTTCATAAATTTTACTAATAGCCGAAATTTACTAGAGTCGCTCTTGGATCCTTTTTTGAATAATGGTATCACTTTACTGTGTTTCATTAGATCTGGAAATACCCCTGTATCTACGCATCTGTTGAATATTGCAGCTAAATATGGAGCTAAGCTAGAAATAATTTGTTGAATAAGTTAAACGGAGATGCCCCATAAGTGAACAGTTGTTTTTTTTTTTTTGAGGGTCTTGGATACCTTCAGTATGTCATTGGTGTCAATATATTTAAAATTAAAAAGCACATCACACTCATTCACATTGTCCTTAACCAACATTTCTGCTTTGCTTGGACATGAATCTAGACAGCTGGTTGTGTTCACTGGTATGTTTATGAAGAAATTGTTAAATGTCTGAGCAACATCAGTTTTCCTAGTAACAATTTCACCATTATATTTTAATTCATAATTGTTATCTAACAATTTAGCTCGACCAGTCTCATTGTTAATAATGCTCCAAGTAGTTTTAATTTTGTTCTTGGATTCTTTGATTTGTTTGCTTAAATATAAGGATTTGGCTAAAGCACATGTCCTCTTGAAAACCTTTGAATAATTTCTAACATATTGAATAAATTCAGGATTAAAATTGTATTTCTTCATACCATATAGATCATACAACCTAGCTCTACTTTTGTATATACCTATTGTATATATGTTGCCCAATCACAAAAACTTACTTTAATGCTCCTTGCAAACGTCTTCTGTTTAAAACTTTTAGTATACTCATCATTAATAATTTTTAATAATCGTTTATATCATTCATCAGGATCATCAATGGTTAAGTCAATACTGGCGATCTTGGCAGCAACATAATTACTAAAGTGTTTGAGGCGAGCAGAGGCCATTAGCCTACATGTAATTTCTTGTACTTTAGGGGTTGTATTCGTTGGAATTACAACCTTTTGCCCTCAGTGATCCGATGTCAAGTCAGTTAAAACAGCCTTAGTTAAATAAAGACAATTGCATAAAACATTATCTAAGCAGGTGAGAAGAATGTGAGGTTATTCTGGTTAGTTCAGAGAACAAAACATTTAAATTAAATGAATTAAATAAGCTAACTAACCTAGTACAAATTGGTGATTTTTCTAACAAATTGATATTCAAATCGCCACATACGATTATAGACTTGAAATTATTTGTTTTCAGACATTCTCTATAATGTTTTCAAACTGAGTAAAGTAGAAAGAAAGAAAGAAAGAAAATAAATTTATTTAGACTCTGCACAATGGACGCCAATAAATATACAAAAAAAATACACAAAACACTGAAGTGCATATAAAAGTGAAAGTAAAGAATAAAATAAGTAACATGCAAATATGACAGACAATACCAGAAAATAACAGAAAGCTATAATAATATTCAATGCAGAACTTAATATACATAATTATACAATAGTGGCGTCTCACGGCGCGGTCTAAAAAGGACCTGGTTCAGCATGTGCCAGCCCGAAGTCTGACGCTGATTTTAGTCGCTTTGTGGTGGTCGATACACACACACTATTATATGTTGTTAAAGCTCAACACGAGAAATCTCAGCAGTGCGCTCGATAGAAAGTTTAGCTATATCCTTACGTTGTTTACATTTCAAACTATTACATATATACAACGTGTAACGGAAATAAGGCACATCCTCAGACACCCCAATTAGAATACCTTGTTATAATCATAATGCATGCATTGATTTTTTTTTTATTTGCGTAAAGATTGTTTTTAAAGAAAGTATTAATTCAATTAAAAGTGAAAATCGTGGTCACTATAAATCTTTGCACGCACACAAACGAAACGGTTGCTATGGTAAACAAACAACAGCGATCTGATAGGAACGAAATACGATACGATGTAACAAAATGTTTGAAATTCAGTCTGTAAACCACACTCTGATAGGGTGGGGTTTGCAAAAATGATGTTTGAATAATTTGTCGGCCACTGTTGATATTACCAAAGATATTATGAGTATTTCTTTCCATCACACTTTTAGGCTTTGGAGTGGACAGTTGAATAATTTATTGTTTGTTATTAACATGCACGATCTATTGTTTCTTTACATCGTAGGTAAGTGACTATCTTATCTTAATCAGACCTAGTTAGCATTATTGATAGATTAAGTTAAAGAATATCAATGAGAGAATTAAACAAGAACGGCGTGAATCTATTTAGATTCGATTTCGTAGTTACAATACCTAATAGAATAATCAAATAACTTACAGGCTTAAATCACATTTCTTTAGCCCACTTAAAACTTCGCTGTTTCCTCACAAATTACATGTTTTTACTGTTTCAAAAGGAGCTGGTGTCTTTTATTATTTACCAATCGGCACTTGCCCTCTCGTCACAATAAACTATTGGTTTAATATTTCTCCACACTGAGAAAGTCCAGGGGTGTCAAGTCAACATCAAGATGATGTCGAACATTCCACACCAGCACCGTCTTCTTGATAATTATTTAATTATACATATATATTGTTTTTAAATAAATAAACACATTTTGTAAACAAGTATCCAAGACTGGCACGCCTTGGAGCCCGAGGTCCACTTACTGGTCTAACCAGCTTTGACAGAATATCAACTGTTCTACAGAGCAACTGCCGTCTGACCGCCGCAACCCAAAGGGATAGCGATATTCCATGGTTTAGACTAGTATTCGTTTATTTGAGGGTACTGAGTCCCCGTAACGACTGTCAAAGAGCTTCATGACAGCTGGGACCGACGGTTTGACGTGCTCTTCGAGACACGGGGCAAGCGATAATTAACAATTTAATACACACCTAACTTCGAAAAGTCATTGGTGTGAGCTGTGGATTCGAACCCGATACCCTCTGCATGGCAGTGCGTTGGTACCTCCGCTATGCTATCGCTGCCTGTTAAGTTCGATCTACATACATATTATGTAGTTTATCTACACATATTATAAAATAAAATCACTCTTTCTGCCTGTTTACTGAACGATTTTCTGTACAGTTTTCATCAATACAAAAGGTGATTTCTGTGGACGGTTAGGGCGCTTGTGCACTACAAGGAATTTTACTGTCCGGCAGTCCGATTTCTTATGGTCCAATATGGCATGAAAAAAACGAAAGCTTGGCTTGTGCACTTGTCCGTCTTTTCTCGGATCGGCAAGGTGCAGTTAAGGGTAGGCTCTCCTTGAAACTACACGCCACGCACGCGTAATTACGCTAGGAACGATGAGTTTCTTGGAACGTCGGCAGTTGCTTGCTTTATTATTTTACGTACGAAGACGTAGAAGACAAAAAGAATTTTGGGTTCATCCCCTTATAAGTGAAAGGTATCTGACAGGGTAATTTTACATAAACCACAATAAATTGAGGCAAGACGAAAGAATATTTTTCAACTACTATCGGATGTCTACAACTACTTATGGTTTTTTGCCCGGCCCCGGTCATGAATAATACTGATCATGGATGCAGTGCACAAGCGTATACACGTTTTACATTGCTGTCATCTCGGACCGGAAAAAACGGCCCGGAATGGGGAAAAGTAAAATATCGTACGGTAAAATTACGTATAGTGCACAAACCATACCCCTAAATGTACGGGCCGCCATATCGGACCGTAAAAAATCGGATTGCCGGACATTAAATTCCATGTAGTGCACAAGCGCCCTTACGTTCACGCGGTCGAAGCCGCTGGCGAAGTCAGGCTTTATATTTTAAAACGGACGTATAAAGAGGCGTCATTACAGTCACGGGCTCCTAAAAAGCGTGATATAGTCATAAATCTTGTTGTCACTTGTTACTAACGATGTTATTACGTAAATGTCCTCGCCCTGTAGTATACTAATGAGAGTAGCAAAGCTGCAAGTACTATAACAATGTTATTGCTGGATGTGAAATGAAAGCGTGGCCATATCTCTTGCAATCTTCATAATAGGCGAATTTGAATGTCTAGTGGTAACGTAAAGAATTTTATTTTTAATTAAGTAGATAGACATAAAATAAAAAGTCAGAAATGTATGATATAGAAAAGTGTGCTCGTTTTAAAGTTTTATTGAGCGGGCCGCTACGAAATGGTTAAACCGATGATATAATATTACATACTATGTAAGCCATTGATACAAGTATAATATAATAGCGTAACTTGTATCGATAGTGACGTTTTGTCACCTTCGATACAAATTACCAGCCGTAGTCACGGGACGACTAGACAAATTTTTTATTTATTCGCAAGATATATTTTTAAACTTTAAATCATTTAAAACTTTAAAATTTAAAGGTACTTTCGTTAGTTAGTACACCATTGTCAGTTGAAGCAATTTGGGACAAGAAACTTTTGTACAGCAAAACATTAAAACTATTCATACCTTTTAGAGCACATGCAAAGCCTTGGGTTTGCTTTTATGCAAAAGAACCTACGCACTACGTGCCTAATCGTCTCCACAACTTTCTATCATTGAATTATTGAAGCAGATAATGCGCCCGATTGACACCAACGTAAAAAATCCTACAATAGATATAGATACTATAGATAAATCGATTAACTACTATACCCTTAAATGTATGTAAGATCACGTGAATTCATACTTGAACACACATCGAACATCTCCTCTGAATTTCTTGTTGAATCTGTAATTTGGAATTTCTCCAAAATATTGACGGTTGCTTGCGGTGACAACTACGTCTTGGGTGAATAATTACTATTCACATGAAGGCTGTGATTAAAATTGCAGGGGATTAGGAAGCATTAAAATACCACATTTCAATGCTGAATGCTGATACTAGTGAAGTGGTTTAAATCGTCGTCCTAACAACGTGTACTGAATCGAATGCCAGGACAAAACTGCAAGATCTATTGCAGAATAATCTTCTTTACTATGATTTATGCTTATTGATTCAAACTTTGTTCTACCAATTGTCGAATCTATTTTGAAACAGAATTATTTTAGAATTCACATTCATTTTATGGTTACTGCAGTGTACATGGCAGTTTGCTCACGATGTTTTTTTTTACAGTTTAAGAAAATCCGAGAAGCCATTGGTACGCGCCATGGCCTTGAACCCGAAGTCCACTGCATAGAAATGTTTTGGTCTCTCTACTTGCTATCACAGCGGTTTCTGGTGAAGAAATCCCTACTTTAAAAATATAATCAACATCATCAGCCTGCCATAGTCCACTGCTGGATATAGGCCGCTCTATTGGCACGCCACTGAGCTTGATTTTGCCTTTTTGTGTCCAGCCGCAGCCAGCCACACTTACCAACTTTTATAAATATAATTCAGTACCATAATGTGCTACACCCATCTTCGGCAAAAGCAACGAATTTCTTTTCGCCATGATTCTGAAAAATTGGATTTTTTTGACTTTTAAATAGCTTCCATTAAAAATAAATGCATTAATAGCTATCGATTAGTGCAATCACCTGCGACCTGGCTATTAATTTCTTTACTGCTATCCCACTGCTAGCTAGTTAATTACCCTCACCTACCTACAAGTAATCCAATATGTATGTAGGTAGGTGAGTTATGATAATAAATTGTGTAGTTATTTTTTAATACTTTATATATATATATATATATATATATATTTGCGAGCCACGAAGATTTGTTTTGACTTATTTTTGACAATTGTTGGAATATTGTTAAAGTTACCCACGATACAGTATTCATTCCTGTAGTGGATATAAAATAAATGAAGTTAAAATTATTTGAAGTAAAATGATAGCATAACTTTCTAAGAGAAGCGAAAATAGAAAGAGAATTTCCAAGAAGCAGGTTATATGCAGCGGTACAAGACTTGTCTTGTGATCTTGGTCATTGACAACGTTCTTCACTGAAATTTTATTTTTGAAAAGGCAATCCGCTGGAGAATTCTGAGATGCGCTAAAATCATTTTACCACGACGTCTTTAGTTCGTTTCTAAGTCAGAAAAACAGCTTTACATATTATAAGCCTGAAACTATAAATGTTTGAAACCCTAGTATGTATTATTGAGATCGTGGTCGATCTCAATAACATCTGATGTAAAATTTTGTAAGTATAATCTATCTCTCTATCTAACATACATAGTTGGCGATATGTTAGTGTGATCCACAAATACATACGTGTTCAGTTTGTCTGTTCTATGAATACCTTTTAATAAAGCATCAACCGTGATGTAACTGTCACATATTATTGTAGGAATATTATGCTGTATTTGAATAATGGCCTCATTTGCATCGTCAATCATCATTTCCGTAATAATATTGAATTTAGTTAACAAGGAATATGTTTGGTAGGTAGCGACAATTATGCTCCATTTGAATATGAGAGGTAGTAACTACATGGTAGATAACTTGCAAATGCACACCTTTTTGTATACCTATTTACACCTTTCATTATTTTATTAAAGAACAAACATAAAGTAAGTCGTGATTTGTAAATATGATTCCTCTCGTAAAAGACTGCCTTGTTGGTTTTGTAGATCGTTTTCCGAGTAAAAAAGGGGAAAAAGAAAATCCGAGTCTAGCAGAAGTACAGCATAACTCACATAAACTGTGAAGTCTTAGCGAGTAATTTTCGGACTGTATAATATGTATTAGGGCCAGCGCAGATATGGCAAAGCGAAGCAGACAGTATTTTTCACTGTCAAGCTATTATTGAGATTGATCTCATTTCAAATGATATTCAAAATCAATTAAAATAACAATGTATGCAACACGCACGCGCACACACAAACAACAATAGATTTTTAACATTATTCGAAATGAGAACAGCGTCGTTAATAGGTTTACAGTTAAAAATGCTTTTCGATGCGCTTCGTCATATTTGCGCCGGCCATTATTGTAACTTTGTGCTGTACTTCTGCTAGACTCGGATTTTCTTTTTCCCTTGCCAGTAACCACTTCTTAGGTCTATTGTTGTGAACCACTTCATTCTGCATAACGTGTCTAACATGTCGTCTATTCTAGGCAAAGGATAACTGTCTTTCTTAGTTACATCATTCAATCTTCGGTAGTCAATGCAGAATCTAGTCGATCCATCCTTTTTCTGTACCAATACTACAGGCGAGCACCACGGGCTAGTCGATGGCTCAATAACCCCGTTTTTCCTCATATCTTCGATCATATCCTCTACCTCCCTCTCTCTGGCAAAAGGAACACGTCGCGGGCGTTGAAGGATCGGTTGTTCATTCCCTCTATTGATGGTGTGTTTTACTACTCCTGTCTTTCCGATGTCACCGTCGTCCTTTGAGAAAATGTTGACGTATTGTGTCAGCAATTTCTTTACTTTCTCTGATTCGATTTCTGTTAGATCGTCTTTGCAACCTTGCAAAACACTATCCACGTTAACGTTAGTCTCAGCCAGACTCTTGGTTTCCTGGCAGTTTTGTAACCAAGCGACTTCCACGGACTCTCCTATCTCAGAACCCTTCTTCAAAACTTTTTGCTAATTATTGTGTTCGGCGACCGGCTAGTTTGTCGTGTAGACATCAGTAGTACTTGGCAACGGTAGTGATGACAGCTTGACATGACACCGGCCGTCACAGTATTATACGAGGGTCAAACTGAAAGTTCTTAGAACTGGCCACTTATAAACAATATAATAAAAAAAATATTCTAAAATTTGAAAATAGAACTCTTTGCCAATATTACTGAGTATATATTTCATTCATTTGTCATTTGTTTTACGATTTGGCGGCAAATTAAAAATTGTCTGTGTCACGTCAACATGAATTTAACACGAGAAAATTTTCGTGCAATGATTTTTTATGACTTTCGATGTCATTTAAGTCAACAAGAAAGTTATGATAGACTACGATTGGCCTTTCACGATGAAGCCCCATCTCGTGCGACTGTTTACAACTGGTTTAATGAGTTTAAACGTGGTCGCACTAATCTCACTGATGATGTACGTGAGGGACGGCCTTCTACGGCGACGACTGAAAATAACATCTGTGTTGTGTGACGTATGATAGAGACTGACAAAAGAGTGACCTATCAGCAGATTCGGACAAGCTTAGGCATCGGTATGAGTCAAGTGCACAAAATCCACCACGAACATTTAGCGGTCAGGAAGCTTTGCGCCCGGTGGATACCTCATAATTTGACTAAGGCTCAAAAACTCCATCGTGTGGATTGGTGCCGTAAAATGATTGAAAGATTTAACGGAGGTGACTCAAATGCTGTGTTCGACATACTAACAGGTGACGAAAGCTGGATTTACTGTTATGATCCTGAAACCAAAAGACAATCTGCTCAGTGGGTGTTTCCTTTCGAGGAGTTGCCAACTAAAGTGAAGAGAGATCGAAGTGCGGGAAAAAAAATGGTGGCCTCGTTCTTTGGAAGGATAGGTCATTTCGCAACAATTGTGTTAGAGGATCAAAAAACAGTTTCTGCAGAATGGTACACTACCAATTGTTTGCCACTTGTCTTGGAAAAAGTTCGAGAGAAACGACCTCGCAGTAGGATCCTCCTTCACCACGACAACGCCTCGTCGCACACCGCCAAGCGAACGATCGACTATTTGGCGACATCAAACGTTGAATTACTGGGTCACCCGCCGTATAGCCCCGACCTCGCGCCTTGTGATTTTTATTTATTTCCAAAAATTAAAGAAAAACTTAAAGGAAAGCGGTTTATGAATGCTGAAGAAGCGGTGGCTGCGTATCGCGATGCCATTGAAGAGACCCCTAAGGACGAGTGGGCAAAGTGCTTTTCCCAGTGGTTCCATCGCATGCATCGGTGTATTGACGTCAATGGACAATATTTTGAAAAGATATAATAAAACTAATAACTGGCTAATGTAATCAGTTTTTGATTTTCTAAGAACTTTCAGTTTGACCCTCGTATGTATGTTAGTATGTATATATCTTAATAAAAAAATATGTATGTCAACCCATTGTCTAGTACCCATAGTACAAGCTCTGCTTAGTTTGGGACTAGATGGTGATGCGTGTATTATGTATTGTGTATGTACTTATTTAAGTAAAAAAATAAAAAAAATACTGACCTCCTATAAGGATTGTCAAAGATTGAAGAAGGTAGTGATGGTAAGAAATTAATCAATTAAACGCTCGTATAGTCGCGTCCATATTAAAGTCTGCATTATATTACATCCGAGGCAGTAAATTAAAAGTAAAGTACATTCGTTTTAACCCGTTTTCATAGTAGGAGCACTACTAAGTTCGAGCCAGCCTGTTCTGGTGATGTATTCCAATCAATAATTCAATCCACGCTATGGTAATGACGGCCTAGTCAATAAGCCCATCTACATAACAATTGGGCCTATTACCATTTACATAGAATGTGCGATTGGCTTGTCTAATGGTTAATATAAAGTGTAAGCTATAAACGATTTGGGTGCTGTAGTTATGCGTTGAGTATGTGCGTAGGTTACTGCTCAACATACTGTAGTATACATGCGGTGTCTTCCCAACAAATTTCTTGATTCTGAGTGGTTACTACCTCATAAAGGTGTAATATTGTTAGATTGTTGAGTCTTTATTCTACGCTTATTTTATTCGTGTGAATGACTAAAGCTTTGCCCCTGTTTCTAAGAAAATCATAATAATAACTCATGGACATTTTGTTGTGTTCATATTTTCTGATGGATATTTCTGGAAACAGGTATGCCTCACAATAAAGGCCATTTTAAGTATAATTTTTCGTGGCTATATCCTCAATTGATTATATGTATCTCTTCGGTTTTTATTGATAATATATTTTCTTACTCCATCAACATACTTTTGATAAAACTTGTCACGGGTTTCAAATAATTTAAAATGACTTGAATGCTTTCCGCGGAAAAAACTTCAATGATAACTGCTGCTAAACCTGGGTACACAGGTGAAGACTAATGAAAGTAAGTGTGTGACTAATCCCAATAAAAAACACTTTTGGCGTGTAAATGAAACGTGAAAACGAACAGTAAGAATAAGTGAAATACATGTGCAAAAATTTTCTATAGATCACATTTATTCAATATAAAAAATAAAAGTCATATTTTAATGCAGGTTTGTTTTTACTGCCTCCGTGGTCTAGTGGATAGTGTATGTGACTGCTGGTTGGAGGTCCCGGGTTCGATTCCCGGGCCGGGCAAAAGCGTTACTGGGATTTTCCGAATTCTCAGTAGCAGCACGGAGTCTGGTGATGTGCCCGGTAACGGCGATTGGCTCGCCCCCTATTACGTGGGACCTAAAAATTCATAGCGAAATGTGGGTGTAATATTTACACCTCTGCCTACCCTTTCGGGGATACATATAATAACAAGGCGTGAGTCTATAAATAAATCAAATAAAAATATAAAGTTTGTTTATAGCAGTATAAATACTAAGGAGAAATAGAAAACCCACCATATTAAATTCGTCGTACACCGGCGTATTGTTTTAAACGATGGCCCTGGGGTTTGTATAAGCTGCAAAGCCGAGTCAGCAGTAAACTACGCATTTATGAATTTTTATTCAACTTTCTGCATATTTTTCTATCGGAGCGCCTTATTAGTTAAAAATCAATGACAATGTAGCTCTCTGATTATTTGTTTTTATAAAAGTTTGGCAGTTGACAATAATAATTATCGTTTTATTATGGCGAGGGCGAAAAGCGGCCTACGGAAAGCCGGTTTGCAACACTAAATAATGTTGTATTGCGTAGTACGTTTTGTTTGTATTTTTGCGTTTAGTTTTTTTTTCTTTGTGCGTCAACTGGCGGGTGGTGCAGGGATGTTATATGTACTTGCACCAAATAAGTAAGCAACGTTTATATACTATTCCTATCATAGTTATCTACTTCGTTTTTTATATATATTATCTATATTTATATATATACATATATACTTAAATTATATTTATATATATACATATATACTTAAATTATTTGGCCGTGTGGTTGACGGCATAGAATACAAGTGTCACCACCCCCTGTCTTCCCGTGGGTGTCGTAAGAGGCGACTAAGGGATAACACGATGCAAATACCATCTTTGCGTAGAGACGGAAAACTCGACATCAAACCCTATACGACTGCCTCGTTGGTCTCGCGGCATAAATGTGCGCGTGGGATCGGGAGGTCCCGGGTTCGATACCTGGGTCGGGCAGTGTTATTGGGTTTTTCTGTCACGAAATTCTCAGTAGCAGCACGGAGTCTGGAAATGTGCCCGGTACGGCAATAGGCTCGCCTCTTATTACGTGGGACTGAAGTATATCTAGCGAAAAGTGGGTGTAGAAATACACCTCTGCCTACCCCTTCGGGGATAAAAGGCGTGACGTTATGTATGTATGTATGTATGTTAAATTATTTATTTATTCATGATTTCTGATAACGACTCTTTTCATTCTGCCTCATCTGCTGATGGTTCCCTTGATGGAAGTTTTCATTCACTGCCCGATACGGTGGGTGATTGTGTGCGTAGGACTTTCGATCAACCTTCTTGTAACAATTTTAATGTGTGCCATATTAATGCACAGAGCATTGCAAGCCACTATAGCGATATGCTGGAGGTTTTCTCTGCTGCTAATGTTCATGCCGTTCTGGTCTCAGAGAGTTGGTTAAAACCTCATCTCTTATCTACCACTTACCCTCTCCCCGGTTTCATATTGATACGCAATGATCGAGTGGATCGGAGAGGGGGTGGTGTGGCCATTTATCTCCGTAGTAACTTTCACTATAAGATTATTTCTTCGTCTTCTCCAAACTATACTGCAAATGCGGAGTTTCTCTTCATTGAGGTTTGCGTCAAAGGCAGTAAATTGGTTCTTGGTGTCGGGTACTGTCCTCCTTCTGTTGATTATTTCTCCAGTCTCAAAACGAGTCTGGAATCTTTAGGGTCGGAATATTTGCATCATATCATCATGGGCGATTTTAACACCGATCTCCTGTCTCCTTGTACCCAAAGGTCCTCTAAACTCCTTGATGTAGTTAAGTCAGTCAGTCTCCACATTTTACCCCTGCAAGCTACCCATCACAACATAACAGGGGAAGATACCTGGCTTGACTTAATTCTCACATCTAATCCTAACCTAGTTTCCTTCCACGGCCAACATCCTGCACCAGCATTCTCCCATCATGACCTTATTTTCCTTTCTTATATCCTAAAATCACCCAAATCCTCGCCAAAGGTTGTGCGCAGACGTTGTTTTGGTCGTATGGATGTGGTAATGTTATGCCGGGATGCCTCGCTAATTATTTGGGATAATGTGTTCCAAGCCCCCACTCTGGACGCCAAGGTAGAGGCTTTTAATAATAACGTTATTGGTCTTTATGACAAACACGCTCCTGTTAGGCGCTTCAAATTAAAGCGTCCTCCAGCTCCTTGGCTCACCGAAGATGTTCGGACGGCGATGAGACGGAGGGACCGGGCCTTTCACAGATTTAGGAAAAATCGGTGTGATCACAACTGGGCACTTTATAAGGCTGCAAGGAATCGGTGTAACCAGATGATACGCAACGCTAAACGCCGACATATCCTAGTTAATATCACCTGTTCTTCCCCCGCTGATACCTGGAAGTTTCTCGGGACGCTAGGAATTGGCAAAAAGCGTAGTGTCGAATTTCAGGGGACGCTTGGTCTGAATGATTTAAATCAACATTTCACCACCACCACCACGCTTGATCATCAGACCAAATGGTCTCACTCTCGATTACTTAGCCAATCTACCTCGCCCTAACATTCAGTCTTTTACTTTTTCTCCAGTAGCATCGGATGAGATTATAAGAATTATCCGCTCCATAAAATCAAATGCGGTGGGCTGTGATCATATCAGCCGCCGTATGATCACCACTATCCTGGAACACCTCATCCCAGCTATCACTCACATTGTAAATTTCTCCCTAGACTCCGGCACATTCCCAGCCCTATGGCTTAAAGCCTACGTCACTCCCTTACCCAAAATTCAGAATCCTTCTCGCCTTAATGACTTCCGTCCAATTTTCATCCTACCTTTCCTGTCCAAGGTGCTTGAGGCCAGCGTTCAGAAGCAGCTATCTCGTTACATTTATTTAAACAACCTTTTAAGCCCTTTACAGTCTGGCTTCAGACCTGGCCATAGCACCGTTTCCGCCCTCCTCAAAGTGACTGGCGATATTAGGTCGGGCATGGAGAGTGCCAAAGTCACTGTGTTGGCTTTGGTAGATTTCTCTAATGCCTTTAATACCGTCAGTCACGACATCCTCCTTGCTATCCTTTCCCATCTTATGATCTCCTCCAAGGCACTGGAATGGTTCTCGTCCTATCTTCGTGGGCGCCAGCAAGCGGTCCGCATTGACGAATCCTCATCGAATTGGTGTGAGATCGGCTCTGGTGTTCCACAAGGCGGTATTCTCTCTCCTTTGTTATTTTCAATTTTCATCAATCTCGTAACCCAGAATCTTCAATGCGCTTATAATTTGTATGCCGATGACTTGCAGCTTTATGCTCAAGCTAGCGTTGAAAATATATCGTCTGCCATTGACACTGTTAATAGGGATCTAGAGTACTTACGTAGTTGGTCTAACTCTTTCGGCTTGACGATAAATCCAACCAAGTGTCAGGCTATAATTGTGGGCAGCCAAAGAACGTTGAGCAAATTAGATAAAACTGCTTTGCCACCTATAATATTCAACGGTTCTGTTATCGAGTATTGTCCAGCGGTCAAAGATCTTGGTTTACATATTGACACAAATTTAAATTGGCGCGCTCATGTAACTAATGTTAGCCAAAAAGTCACTGGTACCCTTCGTGCTCTGTATCGCCTAAAGAACTTTTTACCATCCAAAACTAAGACAATGCTTGTGCACACCTTAATTTTCCCTGTGATTGACTATGGTGATGTGTGTTATTTCGACCTGAATGCAGACCTCCTCAATAAACTTGACCGTCTTCTAAATAACTGCATTCGATTTATTTTTAATCTTCGCAAGTATGACCATGTGTCTGCTTATCGTTCTCGTTTGAAGTGGTTACCCATTCGTCAACGCCGTAGTATGCGCGCTCTCACTACACTCTACTCTATTCTCATGTCTCCTAATACACCTTCCTATCTAACTTCTCATTTTCAATATCTGTATTCCAGTCATAATAGAACTCTTCGCTCCTCTAATAATCTACTCCTCCTATGTCCTTCACACAGCTCTGACTTCATTCACTCATCTTTTCCCGTGCAATCTGTCCTTCTGTATATATATATATATATATATATATATATATATATATATATATATATATATATATATATATATATATATATATATATATATATATACGTATATATTATGTAGGTTTGTATTTTATAGTATCTACTATTGTGTATATGTATTGTATGTAATTAATATGTAGTTATTGATATGTATAAATGTATGAATTATGCTATGTTAGTCCCGAACACTTCAGCTTGCACCTACTTCATATATATCTGCATCACCCCAAGGTAGACTGTTAGAGAATGCCTCAGGCATTAAGTCCGCCGATACATGTACATTATGTGTATGAAGTCCAATAAATAAATAAAAAATTAAATAAATGTTGGAGGAGGAATGGATGGTAAATAGAATAAAGTATGCCAGATGATGGATGATAGAAAGATCGATGTTCTATGTGTGAATGAGACAAAAGGAAAGGTTGTGGCCCCACCAAGCATGACAGCTACACGGCTTATTGGTCTGGGGTAGACAGTACCACCAGAGCCTGAGACTATTGTGGATGAGAATGAAAGTAGGACTTACTCGTCTCTTTATTGTAGGGGTTTACGCCCCGGTTAATATAGTAGCGGGTATGTCACAGCGAGAACAAGACGAAAGGTAGGAATTTTGGGAGAATTTAAGAGCGATTTTGAGGAAATGTAAGGATAACGAAAAATTTATCTTGTTAGGTGATTTCAATGGATGGGTGAGAGTGTAAAACGAGATGGATTTGAAAGGGTTTTAGGTGGATTTTGTGATGAGAGTGTGAATGAAAATGGAAAAGTGTTGCTTGAGGTTTGTTTAAAGTGGAGCCTTTGTATGACAAACACCATGTTTGATCACAAAAGGATACACATGTATGCGCGTGAGGCTAAGAATGTAAGAAGAAGTATGATTGATTTTGTAATTGTAGATTAACGTTTGAGAAAGAATGTGTTAGATACAAGGGTGTATCAAGGGATCGGCATCCACACAGACCACTTCTTGGTGATGAGTTGGATAAGTGGGCTCTTTAAAGGATGACGAAACCGAGATCATAATGAAAATAGGGTCTTGGAAAGAATAAAAGTAGAAAATCTGCAAAAAAAAGATGTGAAAGATGAGTATAAGCGAAGATTGATAGCAAGATTTGAGAGGTTCGATGGCATAAATGATATGGAAGAATTATGGCAATCTTTTAAAGAAGAGATAGTATGTGTAGCGTCTGAAGTATGTGGTGTGATCAAGAGAAGGAAAATACGAAAGGTTAAGAATACATGGTGTGATAAGGATGTACAATCAGCAGTGTCAGAGAAGAAGAAAGCTTGGCTAGATTGGTTGGCTGCCAGAGCAAATGAAAGACTGGGAAAGGCAACGAGTGATGACATAGATGAAGCAAGAAAGGAGTTTGTAAGGTCAAAAAGAATTGTGAAAGAAATTGTTAAAAGGAAAAAAGAGGAAAAGAAAGAGGAGTTTAATAGCAGACTATCTGAAGATTTCTGGAGAAACCTAAAGTTTTTCTGGAAATCCGTTCATGCAGTTCGAAAAAAAACTCAATCCTCAGAATACACGTCAATCAGAGACAAGAATGGAAAGATACTGAATGGTGAATCATGCGTGCTGAAGAGATGGAAGGGGTATTTTGAAGGTCTATTTGAAAGAACGGCGATAGAGACATCGATCGACGAATTGAATGGTAATAATAGCAATGATGAAAGCGATATTGGTGTGGCTGAGATTGTGAAGGCGTTGGGAAGTATGAAATTAGGTAAGGCTGCAGGATATGATAGGATTACAGTTGAAATGCTGAAGGCTGGACAGGGCATCATAGTTGGTCAGCTGCAGCGCTTATTGAACTTGTGCTGGAGCTCTGGCCGAGTACCTGATGACTGGGCCACAGCGGTGGCTGTGCTTCTTTATAAGGGAAAAGGCTCGCAACAAGACTGCAAGAACTATAGAGGCATAAACCTTCTCAGCATTGTTGGCAAATTGTATGCAAAGGTACTGATTGAAAGAGTTATGGAAGTAACCGACAAGAAAATATGCGATGTACAAGCAGGATTCCGAAAGGGTATGGGGTGCACGGATCAAGTCTTTTCTTTGCGGTGCATAGCCGAAAAATTCTTGGCCAAAGGTCAAAAGGTCTATTGCGCATTCGTGGATTTGGAAAAGACTTACGATAAAGTGGTGAGGAATGAAATGTGGTTGGTACTGTCGATGTATGGGGTGAACAGCAGCCTCATACGAGCTTTAAAAAATAAATTTAAAATGCCTTTATGAACATTCTAGAGCTTGTGTGAGGATAAATGGGTCGTACATGGATTGATTTACCATCGAGACAGGTGTTAGGCAGGGTTGTGTAGCGTGGGATCCCTTCTTTTTGCATAATGTTCTTTGTCCTAATATACTTCAGCATAACTATTTTGGAACAATTTGTTTTAGCATAATAATACTTCAGCATATTTTTTTAGGCATACATTTTATGATGGCATAATCATCTTAAAGACTAATTTGTTTTGGCATAAATTTGATTAACGTTAGTAGGCCTAATGACTATTAGCATAACGTTAGTAGGCCTAATGACTATTAGCATAATATTTACATAATTATATATTTAACTTGTAAAAAATTTGTGCAACAAAAGTTACTGACAGAACCGAATTGCTGCTAAACCGACTCCACGTAGTCTTGTTTGTCCTACCCCTAGAGTGTTATTTAAAATCGCGTAGGCGCCGGAGGCCCGCAGCGCCGGAGCCGAGATAGAAGCCCTGCCTGCGACATGTTGCATGCTTGCTTGTATGCTGCACGCTTGCTTGTATGCTGCATGCTTGCTTGCATGCTGCATGCTGCATGCTTGCTTGCATACTGCATGCTTGCTTGCATGCTGCATGCTTGCTTGTTTGTTGCATGCTTGCTTGCATGCTTGCTTGCAAGCTGTATGCTTGCTTGCTTCATGCTTCCTACAGCGAAAGATATGCCAGAGATACATTGCTAAAGTTATTATATCCAATTTGTATTGTATTGTAATCATTATGCTTTAGGAATTTATGCTTTAGGATTTTATGCTTTAGGATATTATGCTTAAAAAGGTTATGCTTTAGAACTTTATGCTTAATAATTTATGCTTCAGAATATGATGCCTAATCATTATTATGATGAGAGAAATTATGCTTAAAAAATTATGCGAAAGCTGTTATGTGTAATTATATTATGCGAAAATATAATTATGCCAAACAAAATTATGCTAAGTTATATTAGGTCTTAAAATTTTATGCAAATGGATAGGGAACCGTGTAGCATCGCCGTGGCTGTTCAACCTCTTCATGGACAGTTGTTTGCAAGATTTTAAAAATAGTGACTGTGGATTAAGGATGAATGAGTTACTTGTCAAATGCCTCCTTTATGCTGATGATCAGGTTATACTTGCGTCTTCAGCGGAGGAGTTGCAGGAGATGGTAACTATCATGCATGGTGCGTTAGAGAGGAAAGGAATGAAAGTGAATGTAATTAAAACGAAAGTTATGGTTTTTGAAAAGGAGGAATGCGTTACGGCTTGTAATGTTATGATCGATGAACAGCGAGTGGAGCAAGTGAATGAGTTTGTATATTTAGGTACGCTGTTTACAAGAGATGATAAGAATGTAGAAGATATTGAAAGAAGAGTTAATGTAGGTAATAGAGTGAATGGAGCTCTGAAGGCGTTTATGAATAGCCAAAACGTGTCCAAAAAGGCACGTTTGGCTGTGCATAGAGGGGTGTTAGTACCTACTCTTATGTATGGTAGTGATAGTTGGGTATGGCAGAAGAATCATGAAAGTAGAATAAATGCTGTAGAAATGAGAGCACTGAGAAGTATATGTGGTGTTTCTTTGACTGACAGAGTAAAGAATTGTGTGATAAGAGAGTGTTGTGGGGTAAAAGGAGATGTAGTGACAAGCATCGAGAAAGGTATGCTAAGATGGTTTGGGCACGTGGAGAGGATGGATGACGAAAGACTGACCAAGCAGATATATAAGGCAAGTGTGGAAGAGACAGGACGAAGGGGAAGACCTAGGCGGACGTTCTCGGACCAGATTGGAGAAATCCTTAAAACAGGACAAGTTAGAAGCACCCTGAACAGAAGAGCATGCATGAGGAATCTGATGGGAGTGAATGAAGCAAGAGAGATATGTCAGGATCGTTGCAAATGGTGTTCCGTAGTCTCTGCCTACACCTCCGGGAAATAGGCGTGAGTCTATGTATGTATTTATTATGGTATAAATTTCATTTAGTCTATATGATAAAGTTGGCATTATTAAAATGGACAAATGCTTATGGCGAATATAATAATATGAACCGTTTGTTTGTTTGTTTCTTTCTGTTTTTGTTTATTACTTGCTCAAGAATACGACTAGAAAAAGCTGACTTATGAAAATCTCGCAAGAAAATTTTGCAAACATAGCTCTAAATTATATCGCCACATTCTATAATTACTGAAACGATTTTAAGATTTATGAACACTCACTTTAAAATGATTATGCAGCAATTAATGTCCAGTCTTTAGAATTAAAATCATTTATTTCACTTTTTCAAATGTTTGTCTATGTAACAATATCCATCAAGCTTTACGCAGTAACAAAGAAAATAAAGTAAAAGGCCAATAAATATTTTTTAAATGTATTTCTCTTTCTTTTCTTAATAGAAATTTTAATTACTTTCTTTGCGGAGTTTTTCGTCTTGTAATGTTGCGAAATGTTGTATTTTCGGGCCCCTACACAGTATTAAAGCTCAGAATAAATTATGCGATTCGATTTGGAACACAATTTGTAGAACACAACGAACGAAAATTGTTCCCAAAGAAATTTCAATATACGAAGATTTTGTTCTTGGAAAGCGAGAATAGTTCACTTTGAAAATATTAAGATATTCAAGATTCTTTGCAGAACAGTGATTTAAGAGAATTTGTATATTCAGCAAGCTTAAAATTGCAGTCAGCCCTGTCATGAATTTGCAATTTCGAGACCCATGCCAATCTTTGCCTAATAAGATATGCCTACGATAGATCATAGAATCCATTCAGATTGTATTTCAGTGTAAGTAATGTTTAGGTATTTATTCACATTCAAGTTAATGACGGTGTATACCTATTCTACACTGCACGGTGTGCGTGCCTAGTGTAGAACAATGCAGCACCGGTTTCCCCTTCACGGAACTCGGGATAACGAATTCCCGAAAGTGAGTACCTATCCACGTTATTACATACTTGAAAATGCTACCACTATCTCCAGGCAAACAACTTTTGAGGCTTTTTATCTCCGCCAGACCAATTCGTAAGTACGAAACCAGGCTCTAAATGTTTATAGAAGTTGTTAACCCACTACCAAGTTGCTCTGCCATTACCGTTATATTCGCACGTTTGTCTTTAAATATGCCAGAAAAAATATAAATAAGTTTTGAATACTTATAAGATATTAGCATCATACTTTCAGCTTATATACATTGTCTGCTATTACCAAATCTTTCTCATATCTTAGTCATATGTCAGCTTTCTATGTGACCCGCCATAGACATAGAAGGCCCACCATATGAAGATAGGATTTACTTGATGGATATTTCCTACAAGCCTATCATGGTACTGAGGTCCTATCAGATTTACTACGTGCAATATTATCGAAGAAAATGGCTCCCTCTATTCTCGGGGAAATGTGACAAGAAGTTATTACACGAACACGGATATGTGTAATAACTCTGAATTACGTGATCCATTCAGAATACAAAATGGCGTGAAGTCGTGTTCCTTTGCGACTCATTTAGTCTTAAATATTTTAGTTAGATTGAAGCATGGCTGACTGCATCACTGATGCTTAGGAACGGGTCCATTGTGTGTTTTTGAATACGGGGCATGACATTTGAGTCGGTAAAGTGTAGGGTTTGAATAGCAGTGCCAGGTCGACAAATTAAGCCAGAATATTAGCATAAGAGATTAGGACAATAGGTGATGAAATGTCAGGTTTGTAGGTATGTAGTAATTTATGTCATGCTATAGGATGCCCGCTGTTACGCTCGAGCATATTTTTTTATTGTACTGCTTTTTCCGATCCCTTGAATAATTCGAGAAATCACTTCTTAATGCACCCATACTACGGTCCATATGGAACATACATGATAAAATTTCAGCTTCTTACGCCTAATATTTTGGCTGTGGCTTTTCTGTCAACTGTCAATCAGTCAGTAAAGTAAGATTTTATTTATACAGATTTCTTCGTAGATATAAAAACAGTATGTATAATAAGATTATGTCTAAATATACGCTGTTTTGATATGGTCTTAATTAAAAACTTTCTCTATAAAACAGCACTAAGTCAGTAAATTGGATAAATTTAGAAGAAGATATCAGTTACTTGTAGAGCTGATTCATCGGCAAATGTTTGTGTAGAGGGGAGGCAGCCAGAACATTGAGTTTGAATCATTGAGTTGATGAGTGGTGGTAAACTTGTCAGTATGTGCGATGTTAATTAGTCCAATACATTGAAGATTTATTTTATAATTCACCGAAATCAACAATTTGACCAGGTATCTAAGATGTTTCTCATGATGCAGATATATTATTTAAAACGCTTTTGAGCAAATGTGGACAGAGTTAATGCGATAAATCTTCGTGTTGATTGTTAATTATTTGTATCACAACATATTATTAACCCTTTCCAAGACAGTTAACGAGACACAATAGAAGTTTTTATTGTTATGACGTCTATAGACGTCAACTGTCCTTCACGACATTGTTACGACACATTTCGTTTACAGAATGATAATATCACAATTTAACGTAGCTGTGTCCGATTTATATTATGTTTACCCGTTTCATATTTTGTTTACGTAATTCATTTGGTATATTTAAATCCATGATATACGACGGGTATAATTACGTATACGGTGAATAAATGAATCTGTAAATGACAATGACAAAGCGTTGATATCACCATTAGTTTTTTTTTATAGTAGTAGGCGGCAAACGAGCAGACGGGTCGCCTGATGGTAAGCAATTACCGCCGCCCATGGACACAAGCAATAGCATAGGAGTCACAAGTGCGTTGCCGCCCCTTGGGGTTGGGAAAAGGGATAGGACGAGGAGTGGGATAAGGGAGAAGGAATAGAGGATAGGGCCTCCGGCACTCTCACTCACGGAACGAAACGCAACAGTTTTGTTACTTTACGTCGATTTTCTGTGAGAGGGTAGTACTTCCCCGGTCGAGCCGGCCCATTCATGCTGATACCAGCAAGGCTCTACTACCGTAATGAAATAAACCGTAACCATATGAATGAAATAAGTATTCTTATTCTTAAATCAGTCCAATATTCTGAGTACACACTGCATGCGTACTTTCATTGTATTGATTTTTTTCAATCTATATAAGGTAGCGCTCATATCGAGACCTGGCTTGTCGATTGTTATAGGTCGGCAAAGTTAAGCACTGGTCGCCACTTGGATGGGTGACCGCGTATGGCATTTACATCAGAGCGCTACCGTGCTTTGGAGGGCACGTAAAGCTTTCGGTCCCGGTTCTTGTCTCAGGACAAGAATCGTTAGGCCATATTGGAGGTCTTCGGGAGGTCTGAAAACTCCCATACCAGATTTGGCCGCACACTCACACGAGACAGAAGATCGATATTAGATTCTTGACTGTAAAATTAAAGGTATTTTATTGTAGGTACATTTAAAGGTCATTTAATTGCGCATAATTATACTACAATTGAAAACAATAACGTCACGTTTGCAGTAAATGGTATTACTCAAAAAATTTAAACTAGAGATAAGGTACTAGAGTAGTCCAAAAATTTTATAATATGCATTGTCATTTTAATGTTTAATGTTTTATTATTCCTGACACTCTAAAGGTATTGTCTTCTGGAGAGGCAATTTTCATAGTCTTTAATGTCAAAAGCATAAAAAAAGGAGAGATGATTGAAGAAATAAATAAAACAATGGGAATTTGTTGATAGGACTGAGAATGAAATAACTGAATACCATGGGGTGCAAATGAAAAGAGCGCTTAGACAAGGGACGAAGATTCTGAATATACATTAGGAGCGTTCTTTTACGAAATTTAAGCTCACAAAAATTTAGAATTGTGTTTTTGACTAGTGTAAATTACATAGAAATTATGTTCTTCCCTTTAATATACAAACCGCAAGTTGATTAAACAAGCGATGCTAATAGACGTTGGTCTAGGAAACCAGATATGATTTCATAATCAGCATGTCATGTAATTTATGAACGTGCATATTTTTAGAACGAGCGTGCAAAACTAACGCACAAAAAATCAAAGGCATAGCCAAATATGGAACGTGATAAAAGAAACAGAGAATTTCTATGGTAAGTTGGATACTTTTTTACGTTTATCAGAAACTGGTGGGAACAAAAGCGAAGCTAAACGCTTTTGATCGGATTGACTGCGGATCGCTGCGGATCGAGAATATAATAAAAGGAAATGAGTATCTGCAGTATTTGAAAAATACATAATAGATTATTATCTATTGCTTATTTTAAATGCAATGGTTCGTTGCCATACTTTTCGTACTTTCAGAGTACATGACAGGACGGTTATCAACATCCTCCCCGTGGGATCTCCACCTTGTCGTGGTGGGGGGCTTAGTAAACGTGGTTTGGACACCCGCGGTGAAGCTAAGAGAGATCCCGGTAATAGACGCTCCACGTGGGCTTGGATGGGGACTGCGCAGGATGCGTCCAAAGGTGCGGGTGCGGGTGCGGGAGACCGTTCTGTCTGTCCCTCGCAGTCAGTCGCGGTCGCGGGAGGAGAGGCATGTCGGTGTTGCGTTACCACGCGCCATATCTTTCGCAACCAATTGGGGGCGCACCATCGTTGGGTCGCGGTGGGGCGGCAGGAAGAGGAGATGCGGTGTTGTCAGGTTGCCGTCCTCCCTATCGTCTGCGGCCGCTAGGTGTTTTGGCGGCGGAGCCCAACACCTTCATCCACCGCCAAGGAGGTTTTGGCCTTCGGGCTATCCGCCGGGATGTCAGGGTAGAATGCTAACGCGACCCCCTGGCTCCTCAAAAATGGCGTTGAAGTGCGCGCTGTGGTTTTAGTTGGTATTACGGTCATGCACTCCAGCCTTCGAGTGCCACATAGGTGCGTAAATGCATTTCCACAGCGAAGAAAAAAAAAGGACGGTTATCAACATAGCCATCTTTTGGATCGAAGGACTTTTTTACTGAGTCACCCTAGGTAGTTTCATCCTTGATTTAATAATTATCGCGATGACGTAATCGAGTGGGAGACAAAAAGGTGTACAGATTTACGAACTATTCGAGACTACTTATGACATTTTCATGGCTCTATACTGGTCGCTTCTTCGGTAGTAGTTGAAAATAGGACTAATTATAAACATATGGACATACAATGTAAACGGTTTTAATTCTTGTCGCATGCTTTGTCAGAGGTATTTAAACTTTTAAGCGACCAGCGTCTACTGTACTGAAGCATTTAGTTACGGCATTTAGAAGAGCTAAATAATATAACAAATTGTTACAAAACGATGTAGAGACGTATTTATTAAACAGTTTCAGGCCCGTATAATTGGGAATCCTAAGGCTACTAGGTCTCACTACACTAACTTATGTATAATAAAGCAACTGTAATAGTCACTGAACCCCAAAACTTCGTGATTACAAGGGTTTCAAATTAGGCGTTTGCAGGTACGGTACAACAATTCTGACACTATTAGGAATATTTACTCCCTACCAACTGGCAATTATAGGTAACAAACTTTGTACGCAGATGGACGGGAACTGTATATCGAAAAAGCAAATAAAAATAAAATGTTTGTGCACAATTCACATACGTTAGAACTAAAACTTCAGAATAGTAACCTGTGAGAATAAGAGATGAGCAATAATTGTTCGACCGACCGACCATAATTTTATTATGTCCAGGGGGGCAATCGTGCTAAACGTCAACGTATTTACCAAAACCAAACTTCAACCGAAAACGTTACGTTATGCACATTTCGTATCGTGCTAATTATTTGAACGTAAACGATTTGGTTTTTGTAGGGCAGATACGTTCAGTGACAGCTAGGTGACAGCGTGCGAGCGGACTCTCTTTGTTGCATGGTATCGCGCTATTATTTGACAACGTTTTAAACCAAAACCGTTACGTTCGCGAACGTCTCATACGTTGTCAAACCAAAAGTTCCTATCGACGAACTTTTCAATGATATAATATTTTAAATTTGAGAAAATTATTAAGATAATTTTGTATTAATTATCAATTTCGTGGCATATGCTTGTAATACGTTTGATTGCAACTTAAATGAGTGAACAACATTCTTTCATATAAGACAATTTTTATAGATATCTCTTTAGTATAGCTTATTGTCGCGGTAGAATTCATTATTGCAAGATTGGCGTCAAGCTTGCTTGGCCCTATATTTATAACAATGTCTAGGAAGGCATCTCATCAAAAAGGCTACATCTCGACGCGATACTTTCCTAGAAATTCACTTTTGAAAGGCTGAAACAATAATATTATGTGGATATACGTATACCATACACATAATACTGTCACAGTTATAGGTTCTTTGGGTGGCTTAAGCGAAAAGACTGCCTACTCGGCCACTGCGCTCTCAGACGCCTGTATACAGCAAGTACACGACTGATAAACGTTCATTTATAATTATTTTTCCTAAGTACCTAGATAGGTATTGTAATTATTTCATTTTACCAAGACACAGACAAAAGCGTAGCTCATTATACAAAGATTTGTCGTGTTAGGAATCCAACCTACTACCTACTACCTCGGGTAACAGACCTAAGTCTTAGATTAGGGCTGGGTGGCAGCGAGTTGAATGTGCGTGCGTGGGAAGCGCAATGCGGTGCCGACACAGAATTGTAATATTCATGTAATCTGTGGGTGCCTAATAGTTCAATGAGTCGGTCAAAGCCTAGTCTTTGGCCAGCCTATTTTGACTAGTTGGTTCAGGGCTCTTAAATTTGGCTTGCTTTGACCGATCAGCGAAGGGAAGGCCACAGGAGCTATTCGCTTGGTGAAATTTCAAAGGCATAATCACGGGAAAACCTGCCCCAGGTCTTTGTTGCCACGAAACCCGCCATGACAAAACATCACTGTTGCCCACTTTGCAGTAAAAGTAAAAAGCCTTGGAGTCTGTTAAGAGAATATCTATTTTATATAAGTTAGCCCATCAAGTACTATGGTACCCAGGAGATGGTAGCAATCATGCATGGTGCGTTAGAGAGGAAAGGAATGAAAGTGAATGTAAGTAAAACGAAAGTTATGGTTTTTGAAAAGGAGGAATGCGTTACGGCTTGTAATGTTTTGATCGATGGACAGCAAGTGGAGCAAGTGAATGAGTTTGTTTACTTAGGTACGTTGTTTACAAGAGATGGTAAGAATGAAGAAGATATTGAAAGGAGAGTTAATGCAGGTAATAGTGTGAATGGAGCTCTGAAAGCGTTTATGAACAGTCAAAACGTGTCCAAAAAGGCACGTTTGGCTGTACATAGAGGCGTGTTAGTGCCTACCCTTATGTATGGTAGTGAAAGTTGGGTATGGCAGAAGAGATTTGAAAGTAAAATAAATGCTGTAGAAATGAGAGCACTGAGAAGTATGTGTGGTGTGTCTTTGACCGACAGAGTAAAGAATTGTGTGATACGAGAGTGGTGTGGGGTAAAAGAAGATGTAGTGACAAGCATTGAGAAAGGCATGTTAAGATGGTTTGGGCACATGGAGAGGATGGATGACGATAGACTGACAAAGAAGATATATAAGGCAAGTGTGAATGGAACAGGACAAAGGGGAAGACCTAGGCGGACGTTCTCTGACCAGATTGGAAACATCCTGAAAAAAGGACAAGTCAGAAGTACCCTTAACAGAAGAGCATGCATGAGAAACTTGATGCGAGTGAGTGAAGCAGGTGAGGTATGTCAGGATCGTTGCAAATGGCGTTCCGTAGTCTCTGCCTACCCCTCCGGGAAACAGGCGTGAGTCTATGTATGTGTATGTATGTATCAAGTACTACCTGCCCATACTAGTATGAGAGTGGTTAGGGTAGTTGCCGCCTTTCGTCCTTTGTGACCATTTAGACCGGGTGAATTTCTAAGTGAATTGTAAGAAAATATCCGTGAAGAAGAGAAACATAAGAATAAATTAATTCTCTGTGACACCTGGCGGTGTGGTCCCAAACTAGGCACAACCTAGTGGCATGGTAGTCAGACAGTTGATCAATATAATTATAAATATTGCTTTTATACACATACGAGTATTACAGTTATGGTAATTTGCTCATCGCACAAAGAGTTCTCCTGGGTGGTAATCGAACTTATGACTTTCGTCTTAGCAGTCAGGGTTAGCTACCACTAGACCAATAAGCCGATCTACAAGGGAGACTAACCACTGACTCAGCAGGATGTGATTCAAGTGTGTGAGCTAACATAAGCGTACTTTCTAATCGGGTACCGAGTCCAACATCTGATGATCCAGTGTTACCCAGACTACCACTGGACCACTTCAATAGATAGTTAAAGGAATAGAGTAGGTATTTATATTAAAAAGCAAGATCCAATTTCACATTTCGATTTTATTTATTCACTGTGTTGAGATGATGAAATCTGATACAAAATATAATTTTAAGTAGAGTTCAAACAAACAACATCTGTTAGGCCATTGTTACAACGTGAACTTCACAGTAATAATTATGTATTTGGTTTGGTTTACATTATGTTAGTAAACTTATTAATAGTATATTCTTGTTTAATGTCCAAGAAGTGGTGATGGTCTCGATTTGGCTCATAGCAAATTGCTCATTTTTGTTAACTTGCAATGATGTCCATGTGGTAGTGCTAACGAGCGGCTTATTATTCTGCTTACTCCTCGGCTACTGTGAACAAAATTAAAACATTAATTATTCAGTAATTATTTACTCAAATCTAAGTCCCACCAAAATAAGTAAACCCGCTGACATTTAACTTAAGATTAATATTGTTCTCATACGTGCGCTATATTTTGTGTTTGAGTATAATATACTTACATTATTTTGTTGGGTATTTATGCATATTATAAGACAAGATCAGAATGAGAGTAAATACTGTAGGATCTTACGTAATGATAATTGAAATGCGTACCTGAAAAGTTAGAAAGTCAGCCAAATTCAAATTCTCCAGGTTTTCGTGTATCTCTTCTTTTATAGAAAGGATGACTATTATGCCGAACGCTGACAATTCGGGGTTTGTTTAGCATCTTTCTCTGCTCTATTGTATATTATTCCAAATCTGAAAAATAGGTGTTGTTTATTGTAACGATCATATAAAATTCGTATTGGGCTCGACAAATAGCAGAAGAAGCTGCAATTGCGGTAATGTTGTGGTGCATCATCATTTGAATTCACCTTCGTCACTCTATAGTCGTATTTTTAATTAGACGAAGCCAACTGACAGTAGCTAATGTCACTTTGTAAAATAATGTTGTCATATTTAAAGTAATAGTGATGCGTTTAGTTCTCTTTCAATCAGATGAACGAACATTGAGTGTGAATAGTTAATCATTTCAAACTATAAAAGAATATTATTTCTATATTACAATAAAAGTGCTCTGATATAAGTTACTAATATTTATGTAAGTAGTATAAATTGTTATATTTTATACATCTACAGGATGTAAAAAGACCCTTAACGAAAACTGAAATCCCATGTTGTACCAATCACTATCAACATTTTTTACTTCGGCACCATACCTGGGCAATTACTGGTTCAGGAGATATTGAGGCTCAAAGTTAGTATGGAATTTTTCTAATTAAGTACAAAATCGATGCATTTACCCCGCCAAGATTTTAAAAAATTAAAAAAAAGTCGTTTCCCAGGTATAATTTTTGGTTAGTATGACTTGGCATGATGTCCACAACGAGTAAACTTCGGCTTGGGTCTTGTGACACCCTGTATAGTTTCAACTACATGATGTATTGAAAATAGAACAGTCTTACAGGTTTCCTCGCAATGTTTTCCTTAATGTTTAAAACACTCGGTATTCAGTATAGGTAAATACTATAGGAACATAGTCTTCGAAAACTCGAACACCGTACCCGATATCGGCCGTTCGGCACACTAACTATTCACTAGACAATCGATGCAATTTCATTCATTCAAGAGATTTTTCAATCATTCACTTTGTCACAACACTATTTTTATTTCATCATAAACTGACAACACAGTAAACGTCAGTTGACTTCGTCTAATAAAAAATACGACTATAGTGAAATAAAAACCACTTCTACATGACCAAGTGTGATCATTAATTGTTTTTTGCATAAATCACTTATTACAAAAGTAAACAATATTTCGGTACTTACCGTATATGTAATTTTAATAAAATTATTTCATGATTTCATATTATAATATTTATTGACATTCAATGACATTTACATAATGACATTAATTGTCTTTTTAAAATAGTGCTTGCACATGGCGCGATGTCACTACAGCCTCTTTAGTATAAGAATAGTAGGTACTTACTATTTTCAAAAACCGGTGTCAAGCACTAAACGTTTGACGTAAGCCCAACGTAAGGGTAGCGTCTACGGTTCGAACGCTCAATACAATTAGCACGATACCATGTTTGACATCAGCCAAACTAAAACCAAACGTTCACCAAATACGTTACGTTGTCAACGTTTGAACGTTTGAAAATATCACGATTAGCCCCCTGATTGACATATCATCGCAGAGTCCAAAATAAAATACTCAGGCCAGAAACATGAAAACTGTATAGCGGGTTCCTTTTATGATGTAGGCTCACCAGGCGCCTATTAAGGATTTTTAAATATTGCACTCTTTTGGCACATAGTGCTACTGTATGGCTACTGTGAAGCAAATTAGGAGAAGCTTAAGTCTGTCAGCGAACGTAAAGTTTCAACGCCTATTTCACAAAACAGGCGTTGAAACTTTTGAAGCTAGCGGTTTGAAAATGTGGGAAACCGCAATTAAATCTATTTGTAGATCTCCAAACAGCTTTTTCTGTTTTCAAAAGACATGCAAAATTTTATTTTCTTTTTCCACGCTCGTGTAGCGTGTTTAATTCTTCTTAGTCCTTTCAACCCTTTCATTCGCTTAGGAGCCTTTGCAAACCGGGAGCGCAATTGAAAATGAGCTTTTAACCCTAGAGTACTAATCTTATTTTTTTACTGCTTAATACTAATGATCGCTTGGGAGGCTACTTCATAAATAATACAAGATTTTAGAAAGATTTTTCTATTCAAAGTTGTATTAAATGTAACAAAATAATAAAGTAAAACCTCGTTTCTTTAAATTTAATGGCACATTTTCCTTAAAATTATAATTTCAGTCTTAAAATCAACCTTAAATCTAACATTAACCCTTGTTTGAACAGTCTTTTAAAAGATAATAATAAAAAATAAAAAGCCACATATAGCTTCTAATTCATTATCTAAATTAAGTATCGTTAAAGTGTTATATCACATAAAAGTAAAAATACCATTCTAATTATAAGATATTTGGCTTGAGAGTAAATTAAAATCAGCCTATATTTTTCTATAACAATTACAGCAGTTTGGAGATCGAGATTGGGTTTGTAGAGCAGCTTCTAACTCGGTGTTAGTGCTTGCTTGGATTTGAGATGTTCCTTATTGTTGTTATTAAGATTGTTTGGAGCAATATTTTGGAGATCATCTTCAAGCTGTCACGAGGGTAAGAGAGTAGGATCAGCCACACTGTCGTCGAATTGTAATCCTTAGTTTCACTGTCCGAATCATCGTTTTCCAAATAGTTTGTTATCTGGTTCTCATCGAGATTCATCTATGAAACAAAATTATCAATTCTCAGTTAAATCAAACTTATTGTTACAAATAAATGAAGAGAGTAAAAAACTTACCGTTAATACTAATGATCGCCTCCCAGGCGAACGTGAGGTCAATAACTCGATATCTAAGTATTCCCCGCTGAACCCATGACCACTGTCCACCGTGTCGTGGGGTGCACTATATTGGCACGAACGCATGCCGCGATACATAGACGTAATTTAAAAATATTCTTAAAAAATCAACCGAACGCGGCCTCTCAGGCGATGATCAGATATTCTAGAGTTAAAAAGCCACGTAATCTCTTTTTATTTTTGCAAGCGTTTTCGTAATACAAAAGGTTTGTTTGCCAAATATATGAAACTCAACAAACATGCACTTTCAAAAATTGCTCAAAATATTTACTTTTAATTTTTTGTTGATAGATTTTAGTTGTAGGTTATGTTTTTAATTCAGGTCAAATCATTTATTTTATAATAAAATTGTAACTAAGTTTTTAAAATTTAATGTCTTGTTTAATTATTAGAAGTTTCAAAACTAACTTTGTGTAGATTTTAGTCATAATATGATGACATGCGATATTATTTGCCCAAAGTTTAACCTCAAAAGTTTTAATGTTGAATGAAACTCAAACATAATGATGAACTTCTACTCTCATGAGATATCGTCCTCGACCATATTCATGCAATAATAATTAACTTTGAGCAATTTTAATGAGACCAACTTTTCGCTAGTTCGTGAAGAACAAAATATAATTTTTTTGAGGTTACAATTATAATATCTTAAAACCGCGAAGTTCAGAATGTTTTATAAGTACTAATTACACATTGTTACACAAGATTTAAAGTTAATTACAAAGGTTAAATAAGTACAAAACTTCACAAAGATTGAGTAAGTACATCTGTAAATGTGTCCTATGTCACAGGCGGAGCTTTTTTGACAGCTGCACCCATTGAAAACGGGTTTGTTAACAAAATGTAAATCTATAGATAAGTAAGTGCACGTTTTTGGTCACACTATTTGAAAGTGTTTTTTTTTTCCGTTGCTTTTAAAAAGAAAATTCAAGTATTCATGATAAAAGGCAGATTTCGTATCGAGGTGATTTCGTATCCACCATGTTTCACCCTAATAATGTTGAACTAGAGGCACATACATAAACAAAGCAAAATAGCTTCAGCACAAAATTAGCATATTAAAATTCAAACGCCAACACGACAGTAAGTCCAAAAAGTAAACCTATTCGATACGATAATACCTTGGAGATTGACAATTTGTAAACAACTAAAGAATAAAGTGGTTGAATACCTAAGTGCTTTCTCCCAAACAAACATTGGAGGGCTAATATTGCTAAAAGCTCGGTGCGTAGGCTCTAGTCACGTTCCAACTTTCAATATTCGTAAAAGGCCAGGACTATTCCCGATCGCCGATGCTAAACTATTTTCTTTTTAAGCAAACTTCAATTAAAATAAATATTTAGTATTTGTATTTCGTGGTGCTGATTTTGTGAATGGGGTGAAATGAAAACTGTTTTTGCTTGAATGAAAGAGTGTAGGCATTTGGCTCTTGGGTATTTTAAAAGGATATTTGCTCGTAAACGATTTTAAACTTTCGCGGTTAGTATACATTATACACGGTAATTTATCGGGGCTCACTCGCGATAAATAAGGCATAAATACCTCGGTATTTGCCAACGTTTCGGCTGACTTGATTCAGCCTACCTTGACTTGATACCCTAACTTGATTTTTATTTTATAAGGTATTTATGCCTTAAATATAGTATTTGCCGCTAGTAAGACCCGCTAAATAACCGTGTATAATATATTTCTGTATAATAAAGTATGTAGTTTTCTATATATTTCACTCAATAGCAACCCCTGCACTTGGAATTAATCCTTTGTCGTGGGAAACCTCACAAATATTCAATCAACGAGCACAAATTACACCCAGAATAAACAACGATTTATGGATCACACAAAGTGCTGTCTCGTGTGGATATCAAACCTAGAATCGAGGTGAACTTCTTAACGGCAAGGCGACCGCTTAAACCACTACTCTGCACAGCAATCAGGTAGTCTCTCCACCGGAAAAATCGCTGTTTATATACTCAAACATAGGTAATGAGCAGCGTATGCTTGCGGCGTAGCCTACACGCTATAATGCCTTTGACAAATCTGTATCCGAACACAGTCATATTAAAAATCATCACCTGTTTCGTAGGACCTTTACAAACATTTAACGAATAGACACATGAATATCCAGACGCGAGACAACAATTTGTGGATCATACAAAGTGTTGTCCTGTAGTGGAATCGAACGAACAACACTCGTTTTGATGTTGAGCGGGCGATCCGGACGCTTAGACTACTTAAGTGCACGGATGGTAACCACAGTCCTATCTGTACCATACATAGTAATCTTTATCATTAGCGGGATGACTGGCTCGCAAATCTATTTTAATTGTTTGGCGTTTAATATAGGTACTTTTGTTTAACAAAAACGTCACAAAATGTTCCTATTTCTAAACAAATACAGACCTTTATTAAAGCAAATGAACAGAAAAGGCATTGATTGTTGTCATTAATAAAACTATTGTTGTTTAATTAAGTTTGGTAATTAAATGGCGTTCTGCGAACGTTAAAATAAGCTCTTTGTTAAATAAATTGGCTTTGCTTCACGTTTTATTCACGCGGTGGTGTTTAAACGTCGCGTCGGCTTTCACTGCGAAATTAAAATTCATTTCAAACATACATAGACTTGAAAAGTAGGTAGGTATATGGCACAGGCAATGATAAATATATGCTTTTATATTTTAGTGTCACTATACGGAGAAGCTTAGAGGATACTTATTACTTAGAACTTATGAGAATGTCATAAAAAAGTAAAACGAGTAATATTTCATTCTATGAAGGTTCGATCAGTTATGCTGATCGGTCATTAAACACCATGGTCTCATTTATGTTTGAGACCACCACCGCCGTGAAGCTCATGTTGAGGTAAGTTGAGTACAGAGAATTGACTAGGTAGAGCTTCCTTGATAGGGCCCTTTATAATAAATTCAGCAAGTCTTGGCACTTTTGAAAATATACTATGACCACAGCATACATAATACACACAACTATGAACTCCTAATATCAGGTAAACACCGAAAAACACCACCATAAAGATGTTCATTACGGTCCATATTACTTACAGACCGAAATTGCCCGTAAATCCAGTGTCTTGTTAGTTCAGTGGTTTCCTTAATAGGTTCGCGTGCGGCCTCCACTTATGTTAAGGCCCTGCCCTTGTCCTCACGACAATCACGCATCAATGTCAACAACTGGTGATTAGCTTCGATTTGTTCGATGACGCTTCGTGCACATAATGGCTACGAAATATGTGGGTAGAGGCCTTAATGTCAAGGTGAAGTGGCCCGTAGCTTTCACTAGCATCAGTGCTTTCAAAGAACGGATAATGGCATCAATTTGTGGTTAGACTTTTGTCGTATTAATTTTGTTAGGAATACATTTAAGTATTGGTCAAGTGACATTAGGTATGTAGGTGTATGGAAGAATAATTAAAAACTTAGTCTTTGCCTCAAGGTTTACATAATACTCTGTGAAGTTGTGTAAAGTATAATATTATTCAACTTTACTGGTTCAAAAAGCTGTTTGATTGCCCCTATAGCCTTTTAGAGTGGCTGGGGTTCAATACACCATACACCTACCTTGTCTTAGCCAAATGACGTTTAATTCATTATTCATCACACATAATCAGCTTTTCTGACGTTTGTCTAGTCATACGACTACGTAACGATTGGACAATTTAATAAGAAACTTTATAAGTTTGTTCATGAGGGATTATTATGGTACATTAACTAAGGGTACGTAAACGTAACTATATCTACGGTACTATTATATATCCCTCGAAAACACATAATTCACACTGGGTATAAATCCTGTGTCGCGGGGGACTGTACAAACATACAACCAACGGGCACAATAAACAAACAATTTGTATCACCGCAATACCTATTGAGTGGCTCGTGATTCGTGCAATGCACTGGTCTCCTACAAAATTATTTCACTCTTTGCATTAACCGACTTAAAATATCTGCTTCAAGCCCTACTCCCGGCAAACTGTTAGATATTTTTTTATTGGTGACTGCAATATTGGAAAGTCTGAGTGCAAATGGATGAACGAATTCCTTATTTTTTCTGTTGGTGAACTTAGGCTCTTGCAGTAGGATATATACTACTCGCTTTAAAAGGATTGGTTCTTAATTGACATGCCGCTGCTGTAACTAGCCATCGGTGTCTATCGCCAAATCATTGTGTATAAAAAATTTGGACGAAATATTTTATTCCATCGCCATGTTTTGGTTTTAACTTGTGGCAGTACGACGATATGTATTCTGCGTAAACGATCTACTAATACGGTCAAACCAGCTCTTTCACAGTAAAAAAGCAAGTCAAATATTTCAAAATTACCAGAATAGATTTGATACAGTAAAAAGAGCTCTTATTCACCGAAATACGGAATAAAGTCCCTTATCCCACGCCCGCGTGAGGCCATACGTCCCATCTCCATTTACCCATGAGCAAGAGCAAGCTGGAGGAGTGGCGGCAGAGATTGGAGAATGTAGGCCTGAGAATAAGCAGAACCAAAACGGAATATATGTTCTGTGACTTTGGCGGTCTCTCCAGTCGTATACCGGTTACACTCGGCGGTACACCTCTACCAGTATGCTCCGATTTCCGCTACCTAGGTTCACTTCTGCAAGATGACGGTGAAATTGATCGGGATGTTAGGCAAAGAATCAACGCAGGATGGATGAAATGGCGGCAGGTCTCAGGCACAATATTCGACCACAAAATGCCTGTGAAATTAAAGGGCCGTATGTATAAGTCGGTTATAAGGCCTGTCGTACTGTATGGAGCTGAGTGTTGGGCTACAAAGAAGATGGATGAGAAACAATTGCATGTGGCAGAGATGAGAATGTTACGATGGATGTGTGGAGTGACAAGAATGGACAGAATTAGGAATGATTACGTTAGAGGTAGTATGAAAGAAGCGCCCATAGCTGAAAAGGTAAAAGGGAGTCGATTGGCCTGGTATGGACATGATATGCGGAGAAATGAGATGTATGTAGGTAAAAAAGTGACGGATATGCATGTAGAAGGACGAAAAGGGAGAGGACGGCCAAGGAAAAGATGGATGGACTGTGTGAGGATGGATATGAAAGAAAAAGGGGTAAACGATCGGATGACTGGTGACAGAGAAGTATGGAAGCGAAGGACATACTGCACCGACCCCAAATAAATTGGGACCAGGGCAAGATAATGATGAAAGCCTAAAAGGAAACGTAATTAATGATACAAGTGAAAACGCCATCAAAATTACGACTCCGAGTAGATCTTAATAGATTGCAGTGGCTTAACTAGCGTTTCTCCTTGTACACTGAAAAATGAGGCTGCTAATGTAATGATTAGACTGTATTAGGTTTTCCTGAGCCATAGTAATTTTGCTACGTGAACTCGGCTTGTCGTTCGTAATATATAGTTAAGCAACGCCTGTACAGGTCATCACTTTGATGGGTGATTAAGTGTGGTATTGACACCAGAGGCATACCGTGCTTTGAAGGGCACGTAAAATTGTCAGTTGCCATGGTTGGGCCATGTCAGAGGACTTCAGGTAGTCTGAAAACAATAGAGATACAAACTCACATGAAAACAACATAAAACATAAACAAGAGAATTTATTGTTTACAAAGCGAAGAGGTCCCATTTTAATCAAGAAGAACGTGACCGAAAGAGTTGTGTACAATGATCTTGTGAAACGAACTTGGTATCACCTTTTTATCTTTTACAGCGCGATCATGTTTATTTATTTATTTATTTATTCCCCCCTTTATTATGTTGTAACGGTGGGCGTACGCTCGAGGAACACTGTCACCCAATGTGAGGTCAGCCAATAAAGTATCTTCCTCTATCATGAGATTTGTCGGTCCGCAAAGTTGTCTATGCATTTTCTGTAATGTTTTTATTAGCTGCTTCTACTTAATATTCTCTTTATGAAAACGAATACTATTTTGGTCGACGAGAGAATAAAACTCATGAAAAATGTTTTGATATTATTGTAATTTTGTTGAGGAAGTGTAAGTTCATGTATTCCATTGTAAATATACAAACCTGCTGTTTATCTGTGCAAAAACAATAAAAAAAACATATCGTCCTAATAAACTAAGGAAGATAATGTAAAGAGCACCAACTATCTAACCTATCAGTGCCACACTACGCGTAACAACACATCGAATAATTGGCAGTACAAAGTGGCAAGTAATCCCATCACCGCACCGCAACATATGCTCGGTGTAATCAATCGGTGTAAATCACAACATTTAAGACTGACAAAGCTAACCACTTTAGTCATTAGCAAGTTCCAACTTTGTACTACATACTACATAATGCGCATTGCCCAATTAGTTATTATCATTAGGGGAGTTTTCTCTGAGTTGCGAACTATGGGACTTGTTTGAGTAATGCACAGAAATTGTATTTGAATGTGATTGCGGATTGAGAGAGCCAAAAAGTTATTTTACGAGTATGTACATAAAGTTATAACTGGACACTTTATAAAAGTCACATTGATATTTTGTTGCATTGTTTGTCTCTTATTTTAACGAGACATATTCTTCTTCATTGAGGATAGCCCGAGGAAAATCTAATAGCACCTGGTAAAATCGGGCTATATTCAAATCTTCAAATTTAAAAACTCAATACTAGCTATCATTCAAATTCAAACACAACAGGAAAATAAAATTATAACAGAACTACAGGTTTTTGAAAAAAAAAAAGGAAAATTCAACATATTTTATGTTGAATTTTCTTATATACATAAAATATTTCAGTCCTTTATATTTTGTGTTCATCGTATCCTTTAGGTGAGATAGCAGATGTTCAGTTGGTGTTACGTTCTTCGCAGTAATGTTTTCTTAGAATGGGTCATTTGTTCAACCTTATACCGTAAGTATCATCGTACGCACGTCCGTTTGATGTTCAGTGACGAATTCAAGGAAACTCTTCCATCATTCATAAAAACTTTGACACCAAAGATCGAAAATATATTTCGAATGAAACATCAAAAAACTACACAACCTCAGAATAAAGATAAGAAAATGGTTGACCCCTAACCAGTTTCTATAAATTGTAGTCGAGGTGATTGGCAGTGAGAAACGACCATCGACATTGGACGGAGAATGAATTACATCGCCAATTTTGTCTAACGAAAGCCTTCGGAGCGCAGGTAGAGCTGCCCTAAAATATTGTTTCTTGTATTGGAAATGGTCCTTTGGGAATTGAGGGTTTGATACATTCGGGATTAATTTATAATTCGGTATCAATGATTTTTTAAATTCAATATTGTATTTTTTGTCTGGTCATAAGAAACAAAATTGAACTTTGGTACTTAGCGAAGTCAAGAGTAATGAAACTATAGTTTTTGTTATTAAAATTACAAGAATATTAACGTCATTCGTTATAATAACAAATGAATCTAACCAAACTGAGTATTTTTGCCTGTATGTTGTTAACTGTATGTAAGCTTAGTTTTAAGCTTACGCAGAACGAACGCGCGGCACAGCACAGGCCAGTGCAGATTTAGCTTTGTACATGATCCGCACGTGCGCGTGTATATGTAAATGCTCTCTTATGCTAAAGCGCTGCATACAAAAAGTGCTAAGCTGTGCCGCCACACCGGCCTGTGACCCAGTATGCGCTTAGGCTAAGCTACGTTATGGATAAGCTCAGTGCGCATTACCGTCATTTGACGAGAGGTTATCGTGTCATTCAAAAACTTAACAATGCTACCGTGGGTTGAGTATTGGATAAATAATGGAGTTGTTAACATACAGGACGACAGGATTATGTTTTGTCCATGCGTTTTTTGCAATGATGAGTTAGAAACGTTAATACTCTCACGTTAATCGTCATGAGATAGTGGGAAAGCGCTCACACACGTTCCAAGAATAGGACCGTAAGCTCACGCTCGGCAATAAAACTGTCCGACCCATGGTCAGCAACCTTAACGAATTCCATTATTCAAATCATCTTATATTATAAATGGAAGTATCATTAATCTACTCTATAATTAACATCGCACATAAACAAAAGGATAACTCTTAAAATACCATATTGTTATATTCACACAGTGGCATTATCCGAGGCATTGGTGTTAAATATATGCCCCATTATATTAATAAGTAACGCAATCTTCATCAGGTCTTATGAGATTAACCCTTATCGTCTCGTAATCCAACCCTCGTATAAGGGCCATTTTTATACCCCAGGCTGCTATACTTAAACATATTATTAAGTATCGTTTTAGCGGATTGTTGCAAGATGATGTTTATAATATAAGAATTTGATTGTATAGACGAAAAAATTGTGATTAAGTTTTAGAACAGATTTTTAAACGCATATTTTGTTAGTATTACATAATAGGTAAATTGTCAAAATACCGTATCTATTGGTAGGTACTCGTAGCATTCGACAAGAAATCTAAAGCATTTACTGCATGACATAGCGAACGTCATGCTATTTAGCAAAGCGCTGAGTGCTGTGACATAACACATCGCACGATTCACCAACGGTGTTTGCGCGTAAAGCGGTAAGTGTGTTTTTCTGTCCGTTGATTAAATGTTTGCAAAGTTTCTCGCGATACAAGCTTTATTTCTTCCGCGGAAGTGTTACTATAAAAAAAGTCATAAAATAAAAATTTATGAAGATTTCTTGGTTTCAGGAATTCTTTAGATTCCTGCCACACTTCTTGCATTGTAACCGCTACTGTATCGTCACTCTGCCCGAACTACGTGCTAAGTCTACGTCGTACGTATATCGTTGTCCCAGCTGTGGGTTCCAAGTCCACCTTGAGGCTCCGGGCTACGCTACCCTAGCTCTATTCTTCTCTTGACTTCACCTGCACCGTCTTCGATGACACTTCTGCCGACGAGTCTGGCCCTGTCCCAGCTCATCGTATAAAACATACATACAACATCGCATAGAACTTCTTCGTTTCATTCTAGAACCCGTTACAGTGGTATTGACGATACAGTTAGTATAAAACGCTAATACGTTGCACAACCCAGGGGTTGTGCAACGTATTATATTAGCGTTTTATACTAATTGTAGTATTATGTCAACTAGAAATGAGTATGTGAGAGGCAACTCATTAGCTTTACAAACAAGTCTTAAAATAGAGAAGGCGAAGTATTTGCGTCTTGAAAACCTATTTTTCACAGGATTAAGTGACGTACAGCTATGTATGAAACTATAAATCCTATTTAAGTGAGAGAACATTGTCAACATTGTTGATCAGAAACGATTGCATGTGGCAGGCAGATGAGAATGTTACGATGGATGTGTGGAGTAACAAGAATGGACAGAATTAGGAATGATTACGTTAGAGGTAGTATGAAACAAGCGCTCATAGCTGAAAAGGTAAAAGGGAGTCGATTGGCCTGGTATGGACATGTTATGCGGAGAAATGAGATGTTTGTAGGTAAAAAAGTGACGGATATGCATGTAGAAGGACAAAAAGGGAGAGGACGTCCAAGGAAAAGATGGATGGACTGTGTGAGGATGGATATGAAAGAGAAAGGGGTAAAAGATCGGATGACTGGTGACAGAGAAGTATGGAAGAGAAGGATATACTGCGCCGACCCCAAATAAATTGGGACCAGGGCAAGACAATGATGAAAGCCTAAAAGGAAACGTAATTAATGATACTAGAAAAAACGCCATGAAAATTACGACTCCGGGTAGATCTTAACAGATTGCAGTGGCTTAACTAGCGTTTCTCCTTGTACACTGAAAAATGAGGCTGCTGATGTAATGATTAGACTGTATTAGATTTTCCTGAGCCATAGTCATTTTGCTACGTGAACTCGGCTTGTCGTTCGTAATATATAGTTAAGCAACGCCTGTACAGGTCATCACTTTGATGGGTGATTAAGTGTGGTATTGACACCAGAGGCATACCGTGCTTTAAAGGACACGTAAAATTGTCAATTGCCATGGTTAGGCCATGTCAGAGGTATTCAGGCAGTCTGAAAACAATAGAGATAGCTACAAACCCACATGAAAACAACATAAAACATAAACGAGAGAATTTATTGCTTACAAAGCAAAGAGGTCCCATTTTAATCAAGAAGAACGTGACCGAAAGAGTTGCGTACAATGATCTTGTGAAACGAACTTGGTATCACCTTTTTATCTTTTACAGCGCGATCATGTTGTAACGGTGGGCGTACGCTCGAGGAACACTGTCACCCAATGTGAGGTCAGCCAATAAAGTATCTTCCTCTATCATGAGATTTGTCGGTCCGCAAAGTTGTCTATGCATTTTCTGTAATGTTTTTATTAGCTGCTTCTACTTAATATTCTCTTTATGAAAACGAATACTATTTTGGTCGACGAGAGAATAAAACTCATGAAAAATGATTTGATATTATTGTAATTTTGTTGAGGAAGTGTAAGTTCATGTATTCCATTGTAAATATACAAACCTGCTGTTTATCTGTGCAAAAACAATAAAAAACATATCGTCCTAATAAACTAAGGAAGATAACGTAAAGAGCACCAACTATCTAACCTATCAGTCCCACACTACGCGTAACAACACATCGAATAATTGGCAGTACAAAGTGGCAAGTAATCCCACCACCGCACCGCAACATATGCTCGGTGTAATCAATCGGTGTAAATCACAACATTTAAGACTGACAAAGCTAACCACTTTAGTCATTAGCAAGTTCCAACTTTGTACTACATACTACATAATGCGCACTGCCCAATTAGTTATTATCATCAGGGGAGTTTTCTCTGAGTGTCTCTCTCGCGACCTATGGGACTTGTTTGAGACACTTGTTTGGGACAGAAATTGTATTTGAATGTGATTGCGGATTGAGAGAGCCAAAAAGTTATTTTACGAGTATGTACATAAAGTTATAACTGGACACTTTATAAATGTCACATCGATATTTTGTTGCATTTTTAGGAGCATTGTTTGTCTCTTATTTTAACGAGACATATTCTTCTTCATTGAGGATAGCCCGAGGAAAATCTAATAGCACCTGGTAAAATCGGGCTATATTCAAATCTACAAATTCAAAATACTATCTTTGCGTAGAGACGGAAAACTTGACATCAAACCCTATACGACTGCCTCGTTGGTCACGCGGCATAAATATGCGCGTGGGATCGGGAGGTCCCGGGTTCGATTCCTGGGTCGGGCAGTGTTATTGGGTTTTTCTGTCACGAAATTCTCAGTAGCAGCACGGAGTCTGGAAATGTGCCCGGTACGGCAATAGGCTCGCCCCTTATTACGTGGGACTAAATTATATCTGGCGAAAAGTGGGTGTAGAAATACGCCTCTGCCTACCCCTTCGGGGATAAAAGGCGTGACGATATGTATGTGTATGTATGTGTCAAATTCAAAAACTCAATACTAGCTATCATTCAAATTCAAACACAACAGGAGAATAAAATTATAACAGAACTACACGTTTTTGATAAAAAAAAGAAAATTCAACATATTTTATGTTGAATTTTCTTATATACATAAAATATTTCAGTCCTTTATATTTTGTGTTCATCGTATCCTTTAGGTGAGATAGCCGATGTTCAGTTGGTGTTAAGTTTTTCGCAGTAATGTTTTCTTAGAATGGGTCATTTGTTCAACCTTATACCGTAAGTATCATCGTACGCACGTACGTTTGATGTTCAGTGACGAACTCAAGGAAACTCTTCCACCATTCATAAAAACTTTGACACCAAAGATCGAAAATATATTTCGTATGAAACATCAAAAAACTACACAACTTCAGAATAAGGATAAGAAAAATGGTTGACCCCTAACCAGTTTCTATAAATTGTAGTCGAGGTGATTGGCAGTGAGAAACGACCATCGAGCCCATTGGACGGAGAATGAATTACATCGCCGATTTTGTCTAACCAAAGACTTCGGAGCGCAGGTTGAGCTGCCCTAAAATATTGTTTTTTGTATTGGAAATGGGCCTTTGGGAATTGAGGGTTTGATACATTTGGGATTAATTTATAATTCGGTATCAATGATTTTTTTAAATTCAATATTGTATTTTTTTTCTGGTGTATGTCATAAGAAACAAAATTGTACTTTGGTACTTAGCGAAGTCAAGAATAATGTAACTATAGTTTTTATTATTAAAATTACAAGAATATTAACGTCATTCGTAAAAATTCTCAGTTTGGTTAGATAGATATAACAAATGAATCTAACCAAACTGAGTATTTTTGCCTGAATCCAACCCTCGTATAAGGGCCATTTTTATACCCCAGGCTGCTATACTTAAACATATTATTAATTATCGTTTTAGCGGATTGTTGTAAGATGATGTTTATAATATAAGAATTTGATTGTATAGAGGAAAAAATTGTAATTAAGTTTTAGAACGGATTTTTAACGCATATTTTGTTAGTATTACATAATAGGTAAGTTGTCGAAATACCGTATCTATTGGTAGGTACTCGTAGCATTAGACAAGAAATCTAAAGCATTTACTGCATGACATAGCGAACGTCATGCTATTTAGCAAAGCGCTGAGTGCTGTGACATAACACATCGCACGATTCACCAACGGTGTTTGCGCGTAAAGCGGTAAGTGTATTTTTCTGTCCGTTGATTAAATGTTTGCAAAGTTTCTCGCGATACAAGCTTTATTTCTTCCGCGGAAGTGTTACGATAAAAAAGTCATAAAATAAAAATTTATGAAGATTTCTTGGTTTCAGGAATTCTTTAGATTCCTGCCACACTTCTTGCATTGTAACCGCTACTGTATCGTCACTCTGCCCGAACTACGTGCTAAGTCTACGTCGTACGTATATCGTTGTCCCAGCTGTGGGTTCCAGGTCCACCTTGAGGCTCCGGGCTACGCTGCCCTAGCTCCATTCTTCTCTTGACTTCACCTGCACCGTCTTCGATGACACTTCTGCCGACGAGTCTGGCCCTGCCCCAGCTCACCGTGCACACACCGCCGGCGCCTGATCGCTGAAGCCAACGGTTTGCGAGGATCTACCCCTCTACGCACAGCCTTTCGAGCAGCCTGCCCTGCACACTACCGGAGGGAACAGCGTGGGAGACTGCAGCCCTTAGTGTTCAGGCCAGTGTCGTGTTGTTGGTTGGTCATACTCGTGCATAGGAAGTGAGACAATACTAGGCAATAAACGTATAGAACTTCTTCGTTTCATTCTAGAACCCGTTACAGTGGTATTGACGATACAGTTAGTATAAAATAGTATAAAATCGAGAGCGATTCCTACAAAAGTATTCGACGTGGCTGGAGGGTCTTGACATATCTTTCGATGTGTCCGTTTATTTATCTCTGCCAACTACATCTGGAGAACCGGGACCCGGAAGACCTACTAAAGATTTTGAACATTCTAGTCTCAAAACGAAGAGACGACGTGTAGACGATCTATTACAGTCCAGAAGTGCTAGTGAATTAATTTACGCCGCTGAAGTGTCAGCTCGAATCTCGGGTCAGAGAAGTGTAGCACGTCAAATTAAAGATGTGACTAGTGATCCTTCAATAACCAAGACCACGAGTGAAGAAAGTGCCCCCAGGAGTTTAACAAGTGAGGAAGCTTTAGCGTACTACGTTGATAGTAAATCAAGTAGCCATAGCTATAAGCAGACTCGGAAGTGGAGTATTAAAGCTGGACATAAGGTGTTTCCGTCAATGTACAGTGTTAGAAAGGCTAAAATAGCCTGCTACCCGTCAGGTGAACAAATTACAGTCAATGAAACGCATGCTGAAATCAAAGTTCAGGCAATTCTTGATAAGACTGCCGAACGTTTAGTTTCAGCACAACAAGAAGTTGTTCATAGTCTGTTACCTTGCACGTCATTCACATTAATCAGTAAATGGGGTTGTGATGGAAGTTCCGGTCATAGTATGTACAAACAAAAATTCACTAATTGTGACGATAGTGACGAGTTTTTATTTGTATTTTCTTTCGTTCCTCTTCAATTGAAAGATGAAAGTGGTAATATTGTGTGGCAGAATCCTCGGCCCTGTTCTACAATGTATTGTCGGCCAATAAAGTTTATCTTTTCTAAGGAAACGAAAGATTTTACGATTTCGGAAACCAATAAGGTTTTAGAAGAGATAAACGCTTTATTGCCGACAACCTGCAAGGTGATGGAGACCGAAGTATCTGTCACACATGTTATGCTTTTAACAATGATTGACGGAAAAGTTTGCAATGCTCTGACCGAAACTTCTTCCTCACAAAAATGTTTTATTTGTGGGGCAACTCCAACAATGATGAATGATCTGTCAAAAGAGTTTGCTGCGGACAAAGATAATCTTGGTTTTGGTTTGTCTACGTTGCACGCTTGGATAAGGTGCTTTGAATGCTTGCTTCACATTAGCTATCGACTAAATATAAAAAAATGGCAGTTAAGAACAGCCGAAGACAAAGCTAGTGTGAAACAACGTTCAGATGACATTAAAAAACGATTTAAAAGCGAAATGGGCTTGATTGTAGACAAACCAAAACCAGGGTTCGGTAACACTAATGACGGGAACACCGCGCGAAGATTTTTTGGAAATCCCGAGGCTAGTGCCGATATTACAGGGTTAGATGTTTCACTAATACAAAAATTTGGCATACTACTTCGCACTTTATCATCGGGATATGATATAAATATTGAAAAATTCGTTAACTTAGCTCAAGAAACTAGACAACTTTATGTAAATCTCTATTCATGGTATTACATGCCCGCTACTGTCCACAAAATACTTTTGCACAGTGGCGAAGTAATTAGATCGTCCCTTCTACCTATAGGCCAGCTTTCCGAGGAAGCACAGGAAGCTCGGAATAAGGACTGCAGAAGATTTCGTGAGCACAACACACGAAAGCGATCACGGGAGGCTACGAATAGAGATTTACTTAATATGTTATTGATAACATCTGACCCTGTAATAAACGGTTTACGAGAAGTTCCTCGGAAGAAAATAGGTACGCTTCCAACTGAAGTATTAGATTTAATTGTCCCACCTAGCTGTAAGGAACAAAATGTTAATATGATTTCTACTTTTCATAGTTCTGCCCCTCACGATCATGACTATTCAATGGATGATTCATCTGATGATAGTGATGATAATGAGTAATAGATTTAGTTCTTAGATATTTTATGCATCTGTTATTAGATTTTATAGCGACGTCGAGGGATAAATCACTTTATAAAATGTTCAAAAAATATATTATACACATATGCCCGATAAATGTTTTTTTTTTTCATGATACCAGCTCAAATGACAAACTGCCTTGAAAAAAGTACCAAAAACCTTATATCTTTGCTTATTAACCGCATCTAGACATAAAAATCAAATAAAATAATTTTGTCTAGCTAGCTTGTTCTAGACGAACCATAGTGCGCCGTGGCGTGCACCGGACTAATTCATACATTTGTTTTGGTTGCGCGACGTATCGCGCGACTCGCCACGGTACCGCTCGGTGCTATTCGCCGGTCGCGTCGCCGGTCGCCGCTGCGCGTGGCATGCTTAGAACATTTCTATACATTTGATTCAGTCGCAAGTCGCGTCGCCGGTCGCGTCGCGCGAATTTTCGCTTGAGCGAATTGTCCGTGGCCAGGCCGTTAAGACCTAGTTTGCCGGTCGCGGTAAACTTTTTCTCGTATTGTCCAGTACGGGCTAGGTGCGATCTGAATTGTAAATAACTAGCAGCGCCGCACAAACGAGCTTTGTGACCTGATGACCATCTAAAATACATGAACATTATTCTCCACCGTCCCAGGTGGTATCGAGAATGCTGAGAGCTTAGAATTTTTTTTTTATTTGAATAAAGGTTTTCTTATTTTATGGTAGAAAGAAATACAATGATAAATTGAATGTAGTTATATGGAATGTTTATTGTTAGCTTGTTAGCTACGGGTTATCTGGGGGCTTCTATTGAAAATCAGCGTTGTGTAGAATCCCAAGTCTTGATTTCTTGTGGCAGAATGTTTATTGTATAAGCATTAGCTATTAGTTTTATCATAAGTTTTTTAAGTATTTTGTAAACACAAAATATATTAGTTGATAGATACTTCAACAATAGTCAGAAAGTTTAATACCAAACTAAGTAGTATGGGAGGTCAGCTCAAAGCGGCCACCTTAACTTTAAGTTTAAAAAAATCTATCATACGATAGACTTTTGAAGAGAATTTAATACTAATAGCCAGAAAATTTATTTAAGTTTTATGATGCGAAACTCAAATTCGTGAAAATTTAAAAAGACTATGTGATATGTGAATTACGAAAACTTGTCCAAAAACCGCTTTGCCCGAGTGGTCGCACAAAGCAGCCATGGGGGTAAGGGCAATGTGGCCTTACCCCCATGGCCGCTTTGTGTAATAACATATTTTAATCACTATCAGTCTTGAGAATGGAAAGTTATTTGCTTCGGCATATTGAAACACGAGCTGCAGGAAATCTTCCTCCGTGAGGCCAAAAATGAGGTTATCCATATGAAACTAGTACTCTAAGAGTTCTTCTTCCTGGTGTAAAGTAAATATTGTTGTCAAGAGAAAGATTTGTGCGAGGGATACCGTACCTATTTGATTGCGATACATTTAATCGAGCCGCGTTTTGCATTTACCTCTTTAATTGCCCGAGCCCTCACATTTTCTTCCCATGACGCCTGGGTTGTTTTTCTAGTTGTTAACCACCTAAACAAAATAATAAAGCATTATTTATCAAATTATAATGATTTAACTTAGGGCAAAACGGTCAGTTGGCCGCTCTACCCGAGCCGCTTTGCCTTTTTCGGCCATTTTGTTGTAATAACTAACAATAATCACATTATTTATTATCCTTAAAGAGAACAGAACACAAACATAGCTAAATAGATAAGCAACAGTAAACATGTAATAAACTCATTGAAATATTACGAACTTTCACCAAAGCAGGTAGAGCTTACCTTGTATTTTTTTAACAAAACACCCAAAATATTATATTTCGTCACTGCAACCACGCGCTCGGTCCTTACGCTACCGAATGCCTGATCGGTGTAGGGCGGGAGATTGGTAATGCGGACAGAACAACAACGCCACGCTATAATTACAAATAAGGGAAAAATAAAGCGTGGCCGCTTTGCCTCTTGTGGCCGCTTTGAACTGACTTCCCCTAAGTATACTCATTTTAAAGTAGGTACTTATCCCTATTCAACTATTAGGACCAGCAGATTGAATATTGTGAATATTTTGTCATTTACTAGAATGATACTACTAACTTCTTTGCATTTTTTGGCTCAAGTATCTATGGAATTCCATAGTAACGGTTTTCATTAATCCACCGTACTTACCACCTTACACGGCTGTTCACACAATATACATCAATCTGTCTCAATAAACTAAGTGCGTATCCCCATCTTGTATACCATCCACAATATAAGTGCTTATAGATTATGCGACGCTGAACGCCGGGTTAAGTTGATATTCATGACGTAGAACCTCTGCTATGAATACTGAGGTGGATTGATCACAGATTTATTAAGTGAGCATATTTTATGTAGGCCTACGTGGTGCGAAAGATTTAATAAATATAGCTGCTAAAATACGTGAAATACGGAATTATGAAGAGTAATATTATACGCAACTGAGACGAGAAGCATGTATTGTATTACATATATAGGTAGGGATCAAATTGTACGTGTGAATATCATTGAGCTCCTCATAAAGTAGCGAGATGATCTTGATGTTTTTTCTGTATTTGTATGCGTCCCTGGACCTGGGTCCCCGGCTGCCTACTCGATCGAAATTTATATAATTAAACAAATCTAACAAACGCCTACACTTTTCTTCAGTAAATAAATCATGACAGTATTTCGCAAGCAAATAACCAGCACTAACTGAGAGAAATGTATTAAGCCTCTACGTAATCTGCTAAGCTAGTGTACTTCGTGTCATCGTAGGCAAACATCGGCGGCTTCATCAAGGCCTCGATAAAAGCTTCCAAACAAATGCCTTGAAAGGGTATTAGCGTTCCCACCACCCACTTTTTTAGCGCCTTGTAAGAAACATTGATTTTATTTTCACAGTTTATTTCTAACGAAAAAATAAAGAAATACGCACATCGTTTCGTCTGAAAATGGGGACCGGAAACGGGATTTTTTGGCAGTTCGGAAAATATCGTTTCGGTGCCATTACAATTGAATCAAACGTTTGCTGGTATAGCCGATGAATTTAAATTCCCACTTCCTTTTGTTGTAAGGAATTTCGTTTGTGTGTTTAAATTTTATTTATTGGTGTTTTTTTATGTGGATGGCAATGTTTTTAAGAATATTAATATTATCGCGTCAGGATGTTGGCTAGCGTAGAACTGGTATGTAATAGGTAAAGGAATTCATTTCATTCATTCAAAGCTTACAGAGAGAAAGGATAGTCAAGAAATAATATTTAAGATAACCCTTTGGATTATACACCCAAACCTTTATCAGGGATCACACTATTTTTATAAGTCATCACTGTACCAAAATCCGTTCGGTAGGTAGTTTTTGTGTTTATCACGGTGATACTGGCAGACAGGACAAGGGCGGAGACTATTTTATAAATATTATGTAAACGTAGAAAAAAATTCACAACAACAACCTAGACTAAATTTTCTTTCAGTTTTCAGGTTAAATAAAATAAACGTGTAAAGGGGCACGTTTGTGATGAAATATAATCATTGTTATCATCAGCCCTGTATATAAACTGTCCCACTGCTGGGCACGGGCCTCTTCTCACTATGAGAAGGGTAAGGCCATAGTCCACCACACTGGCCTAGTGCGGGTTAGCAGATTTCACATGTCTTTCGAGAACATTATGGAGAACTCTCAGACATGCAGGTTTCCTCACGATGTTTTTCTTCACCGTTTAGCAAGCGATAATTAACAATTTAATACGCACATAATTCCGAAGAGTGGTGTGGGGTAAAAGAAGATGTAGTGACAAGCATTGAGAAAGGCATGTTAAGATGGTTTGGGCACATGGAGAGGATGGATGGCGATAGACTGACAAAGAAGATATATAAGGCAAGTGTGAATGGTACAGGACAAAGGGGAAGACCTAGGCGGACGTTTTCTGACCAGATTGGAGACATCCTGAAAAAAGGACAAGTCAGAAGTACCCTTAACAGAAGAGCATGCATGAGAAACTTGATGGGAGTGAGTGAAGCAAGTGAGGTATGTCAGGATCGTTGCAAATGGCGGTCCGTAGTCTCTGCCTACCCCTTCGGGAAACAGGCTTGAGTCTATGTATGTATGTATGTATAATTCCGAAAAGTCTTTGGTGCGCACCGTGGATTCGAACCCGGACCCTCTGCGTAGCAGTCTGTCGGTCTCTCCACTAGGCTATCGCTATAATAATAATTGTATAAACCTTTCGACTTGTAGCGACGTTTCCGGCGGCGGTTGATATGTAACAAAAGCCTTGTCCCTCAAACAGCTACAAAGTCACGGCCATAAGGATATTGTAAAGAGAAATGTTTTATGTAGTATAACAGTTCTGTTGTAACTGTAGGTTCAATAAACGTTACAGATGTGTTTGTAGAAATATTTATACAATTTTTAAGAACTTTCAGGAATTTACTATCCAATAATTTCGCATACTATTTGTTCGTGTATTTTTCTCGTCATCTTTTATAAAATTCACGGAATTTTATATATTTTTTAAACTTGATCCGTCTCTTGTTTATTAACTTGTACATAAACTCTTGGAAGCTTACAAGCGACGCGTTGCTCGTGCTTCGACGCCGTCTCGACTCCAGCTCGTGTGGGCCTTAAAATACTGTTCTAAATACATATTTAGGAATACATTCTATGTTAAATGCGCCAATTTATTACAGCATTAGTTACCTAAAAGGAATTTGAAGCCCTAGTTATATTTTAATACTGTACATATAATAAGTTAAATAAGTAAATCCAATGCGGGAATTTATTTTATTTTAATACCATTGTAAAATTAGAGTTAGTAATGAAAAGAGAAAAATAAAAAAGTAAACAGAGTTAAGTTAAGGTAGCGATAGCCTAGTGGAGATACCAATAGATGGCCATACAGTGGGTCATCATGTCAGCCTAGAGACGTCCACTGCTGGACATAGGCCTCCCCCAAGGTTCTCCACACACACCGCTTTTGAGCCGCCCGCATCCAACCGCTTCCCGCGATCTTAACCAGATCGTCGGTCCACCTCGCGGGAGGCCTACCCCTGCTGTGTCGTACGGTACAGTACGTGGTCGCCACTAAAGAACCAGCATGCCCCAACGGCCATCGGTTCTTCGCGCTATGTGCCCTGCCTATTGCCACTTCAGCCTGGCTATTCGGAGAGCTATGTCGGTGACCTCGGTTCTCCTGCGGATCTCCTCATTTCTGATTCGATCTCACAGGGACTCTGAGTATAGCTCTCTCCATCGCCCTCTGAGTGACCCTGAGTTTTCGGATGAGGCCCATAGTGAGCGACCACGTCTCAGCGCCGTAGATCATCACTGGCAACACACAATGGTCAAAGACTTTTGTCTTGAGAAACTGCGGGATATCGGACGTGAAGATATGCCGTAACTTCCCGAACGCCGCCGAACCGAGTTGGATTCGAAGAATGACCTCTTTCTCCTGAGTTGGACCTACCCAATTGGATGATTTGTCCCAGGTTGACATACTTGTCGACAACTTCGAGTGTAGCGTTCCCAACCTGGATAGGAGTAGGTACGACATGGACGTTAGACATGATTTTCATCTTGTCCATGTTCATCTTAAGACCTACTTGTTGGGAGACTCTACAGAGGCCATCGAGCATTGTGCTGAGGTCTTCCATGGTCTCAAGCCATGACTACGATATCATCAGCAAATCGAAGGTGAGTGATGTTACTCGCCGTTGATGTTGATGCCGAGTCCTACCTTTTTTTTAGTTGTTCTAGGGCTACACTAATCTCGTGCATGCTGACGTCCGGGATATCTTCGGTATAATGTCGGTTCAATCCAGCTCTACTGAGGGTCAGTGGCTGGAGTAGTAACAGGTGTTTGTGTAGTCATGTATAACCGTTCGATCTCCTCTAGGAGCTGAGGTTTGGACGAGACAATCTACGCACGATCACAGGTATTCAAAGCGGTTTCGCAGTTCAAGCTGAAAGCTGTCGGCGTTTCGGATTTGAACTGGTGCTGGTTGGAGCGTGGATTTCATCAATCGTGACCGTTCGAGGCTGGGGCTAATACTCAATGTGCCTCTTACCATTCGGTGATCGCTGCCCGCTTTAAGCGAATTGATCACGGAAACATTATTGAATATTTGCCTCTTCGTCGACATGATGAAGTTGATCTCGTTTTTGATAGCACCGTCTCAACTTATCCAGGTTCGCTTGCGAGATTCGCGCTTTTTGAAGAAGAAATTCATCACGAAGAGTCCTTCCTTCTCCATAAAGCTAGCCAGCAAGTGACTGCGCGAGTTCCGATGTTTATATCCAAACTGCCCCACTCTCAGCTCATCACCGCTTCGTTTAGGCAGTTTCGCGTTGAAATCTCCCATGACAACGGTGTAATGGGTTTTGAAGCCATGTATATGTCCTCATACATACCTACATTCTACCTCCTCATTAGGGTGTATGACCTTCAACGAATATCTTTTAGATACTCTGAGTATCAGGTACGCTACCCTGCTCGACTTGTTAAATTCGCGAATTGTTAATTATCGCTTGTCCCGTGCCTCGCAGAGCACGTTAAGCCATCGGTCCCGGCTGTCATGAAGATCTTTGACAGTCGTTATAGGGCGTCAGTACTCCTAAAATAAACGGACACTAGTCTAAACCATGGCATATCGCTATCCCTTCGGGTTGCGGAGGTCAGATAGGCAGTTGCTCCGTGGAAAAGCTAATATTTTCATTCACCCAAATCCAGTTAGACTAGAAAGAGGACCCGGGGTTAAAAGCGGGATAACGCTAAGAGGATGATGGTGTAATTAGAGTTAGTAAATTACGAACTCCAATTGAGTTTAGAGAAGTTTGTGAAGTGTATTTCCGGGCAATGACCATTTAAAAATAGTGCCAAAAATATATCTACAGTGCTAAGGCTTTGTAGATATGATATTTGAAGAAATAGCTATCCAAGATACACGTAGTACAAATCCCTCTTATTCTATGTAAAGCGAAGTTTAGACTATCAATTTAAAGTGTGTTTTACACCCAAGTTCTCTGTACCAGTTTATGTTCGGCAGTTGAGATTAAAAACCTGATGTACGTTGCAAGAGGGAGCGATATATTTCCGTTGATTCAGGCCGATAAATTGCTGTTTAGATCGCTTGTAGCGATGGTATCACGGCATTTTAATTCGGTTGGCTCACTTGGCTGGTCGCTAAAGTAAAATCGCCTACTGCACATCTTAAAAGCAGTATATTGTAATATATACTATATACACAGACACAGACATGAAGCTTAATTTTCTGCTTTAAAATAAAGCCACAATCATAACTTTCTTGAAAAGTGGCGTAGAAAACTCTTTCTGAAGATTTAGGTTGAATCCCATGTTGATCTTTACGAAGTGATCATGTACAGCTTGACTCAGTATTTTTCTGGCGAGTCATCAGGTAAGTTAGCATCTATATCTTCGATCTAAGACAGTACAGTCGAAAAGTCAAGTAGTGCTACAGTGCCAACATCATGCCAGTGTCATTCCGGTTACGGCCAAGACTTACGCCTTGGAGCGTGAGGCACGCTAATCAATTGACAGAATGTTATCTTTTTCACAGAGCGACTGCCTACTGACTTCCCCATCCCAAAACCATAGTAATAATTCATGCTTTACAGCTACATGGGCATAAGGCTGGTTTCAGAGTGACGCGTGCGGCACACGCCTTCGGCCAGCGCCGGTCAAACAGCGTGTTTGGCGCGCGGATCACTGTGAAACGAGTTCGCGTTTCTCTTTGCAATGTATGAAGCTTCGACAGCGCCGGCCGACGGCGCGCGTCTCACACGCGGCGCGTTTGAACCGCGTGACTATGAAACGCTACTACTAATCTAGTGTAATTGTAAGCGCGCGCGTGTGGCTGCACCGGTCAAACGCGTGACTCTGAAACCAGCCTAATACTCCAGATGACCTCATGGGCAAACTGGTGCCGGAAAATATATTTTGTCTCAGTTGTTCTTCATCCTAAAACAATGGATGGATGTCTCATTTAAATATGTTTGCCTAAGAATAATGTCATATTATGCTATTTGACGGGTCCAGGAGGTTTAAGATGATGGTATATTAGCTACTTTCATAAGCAGTAGGTTTACTTAATTGTAATATCCAGAATCAAAATATTCTTAAGCACGCTTAGTAGTAGAGTTGTCTAAGGTGTTTACCATCAAATTCGATACACAATTTGTGGATTGTTTATAATGTATATGAATCACTTTTACAATATTTTCCGCTTTTGAAATGTTATACATAGACAAAAATCGGATTCGGGTCTCCTACGTAGTCTTAACTAAATTATTTAAACAGTAATCATGCCTCAGTATTCTAATAGAAGTGAGTCGAGTAAGATGACTTTTGTAACTTTTCCATTACTGGGAATGTGATTTTTTTTTTCATATAGAATTTGCATGAATAGCTCAAACACGCTGCTGAATGAATTCCTCTGAATTTTCTCCTTTTATACAAAACATTCGTACGAATTACTGAAGGTCCATAAGACCTTTAGTAATACGTACGAATGTTTTATAATTTTATATAAATTGTAATAGGTATGTTTTTATAATATTCATTTTAATTCTATATAAATTGTTAGTAAAAACAAAAAAAATAGGGCATTTTGTCGATACGGGGCAAAGGAGCATGATCAAGTATATTCTTTACTTAGAATGTGAAGGAAACATTTTATTTTACTGATCATATAATAGCACGTTTATTTCGGCTTAGCCCGTTCTTAACTGACTGTGCTGTATAAAAATAATAGGAAAAGCTTTTTTCGGTTAAAGTAACTTATCTCTTATCGAGGGTTTTGTTGGGCCGTGTTAAATGATTGTACTTAGTCATGTTTGTGGCCGATGCTAAAGCTTTAGGTACGGTTCTTCGATTGGTTGTTGAAATTTAAGCCTTCGAGAAACTATTATGATATACCTGATTGTACCGACAAATATATCTTTAAAGAATTATTGTACACAAAAAACAAAAAATACATTAAACAAGTAAAAATAAATAAACAAATTAATTTTGTATACAAAGGCGAGCTTAACTCAACACTGAGCTTTCTACCAGCAAACCTTTGAGACTGGAGATTCCATTTGAGAGCTAAGTGTAATCTTAGTGTACAACAAAAAGAAACATAATAAAAAATAGTATACCATTATAACAATATACTTATATATCAATATATATATGTATATATATTGATATATAAGTATATAAATAAACTACATACCATATTATATACATATGTCATTTAAATATATATTACAAACTAAATATATATTTATATATATATATATATTATTCATAAAATACTTCTAATACATATCGTCCAGAAAAAGTAAAAATATTTTTTTTGGCAAGCTAAGTCATGGACATTATAATGAAATGTATCAAGGCTGTAAGAATATCTATCCTTCAATTTTATTTATTTGGACAGAATAAGCAACAATGGAAAAATGTGTATTAGAAATTGAATTTCTGTACACTGTTGTACTAATAGGGTATTCACAAAATAAGATGAGACTAACCGTATGAATGCTTTCGAAATATATTATTTGCTGAGTAACAATTAGGCTCCCTTTCTTAAAAATGTATCTTTTTGTGGTCCTAGTCTGAAAAGATATATTATTATGAGTATTCGAATAGATATTGCGGATTAGAGATTTTGCATATTGGATAGTAGTTGTGACCCACTACCAACTGGATCGTATTTTGACACACTACACTTATGACGCCTACACATTGAAGAGCTGAATTACTGCAGCGGTTATTTGCTGATAACAGGATTCTTTATCCGCCAAGTGTAGTGCGCACTATTTTTGGATAGCTGTAATAGCAGTATTGGTCTAACCTGTGGAATTTTTCTATTGGTCAGACATTCTGTGTAAGGTTAATAATATTCTGTCAAATCTGGTTAAACTAATAAGAGGACCCTGGCTTCGATTAAATATTTACTCGAAGACCTCAGGATCCAAAACGAAAGTCTTGGATGGATACCGGAGTAACACTAAAGACCACGACGATGATGATGATAAAAATAATATTATTCTATCGAAAGTGATTGGTTATTTTGAGATACTTTATCAATTTTACTCGACATGTTATGAATATAGATATATTATTAATCTCCTTGTAATGGACTAGAGGCTAGTTTTAATATGGAATTGGAGATTAAGATACATAAGGTAAACGTCCCAATAGCCGTGAAATTCTGAACTTCGCTGACTTTGCAGGTCTGCTATGTTAAGGTTAAAAGACTAACAAAAATGAAATTTACGAATGTTTATAGATAATTTATTCTAGTTTTTGAGAAATTTTATAGCTTTTGATATATATGACGTTAAGAATACTTTAATTTAAATAAAGTTTGAAAAGACCCATTTGTACCAGTATCCGGTAGATTTGTCCTAGTAAACGGTAGATTGTCCCAGATACCGGCAAATTTTAACCGCGAATTTGAACCCTATTTGCTTAATGATAAAGTTTATAATATTTGAACTTTTTATTTTTAAATATTGTGTTATGTAATTGTCTTGTATCTAAAGGGGTCAAAGAAAAGATTTTTACTGAAATGTATTTCAAAGGAAATCACAAGCAAGAATTAAAATTGTCGTAATACTATGTTTATATCTTTTCAACTGCTTTCTAAAATAAACTAAAAACAAACAAAAGTATACCTACATCACATTATTTTGAACTTTTAAAATTACTGTAAGAAGTGAATTCTTACAGTAATTTTATTTGGCTTTAAGCTAAACAACAAAATTGTTATGTAGTTTTCCGAAAAGAAAAATCTAAGATATTAAACAATTAACTGCAGGTACAAGAAAATATCGTATGCGCTTGGTTTAATTACAGTTTAGGTACAATCTATAGCTTCGCAAGGCCCTTTCTTTAATAGAACAATTTGAGCACTAGGGATAAACCTAGTGTCGCGGGAGTCTTTACCAACATACAACCGACACGATGAACACCCAGTATTGAACCCACAACACTAGGCAAGTGCCAAGCTGCGAGGTGGCCTCTTAAACCACGACGCCAACCGTGCAGTCAGCTCAGCCACCACTGTTTGTTTGCTGAAATTGGGCCTTCTCTCTAAGACTTGTCTGCTCCATCGGTCGTCGGTCCTTCGGGAGACATGGCCAGCTCATTGCCACTTCAGACTGCTTATACGGCGAGCTATGTGGGTGACTCCAGTTCTCTTTCTGATGAACTCGTTACGAATTCTATCCTTTAGAGAGACTCCGAGCATAGCTCGATCCATAGTACGCTGAGCTATTTTATATCTATGCAACAGCACTACCGTGAGTGTCCAGATTTCAGCACCGTATATCATTACTGGTAGGAAGTACTGGTTGAAGACTTTTGTCTTGAGGCTTTGCGGGATAGGTGACGAGAAGATCCGATGTAGCTTACCGAATGCTGCCCACACCAACTGGATCCACTTATCGATTTCCTTCTCGAAGCGGTGTCTATCCAACGGTATTACTTGCCCCAGGTATGTCAACAACAGTATGTCACTGTTGCACAACTTCGAGCAAGGAACCGTCAATGCAGATCGGTCTAAACACGACGTTTTCATTGAATATTACCTTCGTTTTAGCCAGGTTCATGCCAAGATCAATCCACCGGGGAGGCTTCATTAAGGTCGGCAGCATTCCGCTAAGCTCTTCCAACGTCTCTGCTATTAGGACGATGTCGTCAGCAAATTGAAGGCGTGCGATGTACTCGCCGTTGATATTCGTTGAACCCACTCCAGTGTCTTGTAGACATCCTCAAGTGCCTTGGTGAACAGCTTTGGAGATATTACATCCCATTGCCGGACTCCCCTACGCAATTCTATGTATCTTAACACCTCTATATATCGCCAGCTAATGCGTCATCGTTGCAGGCTGTCAAGAACTGCCCAGGTTTCGATAGAGTCGAAGGCTTTCTGGTGGTCCACGAATACCATACACAGCGGCTGGTTGTACTCATGGGTCTTCAGTATGGATGTGGTCCACAGTGATGAAGCCTTTTTGAAACTCAGCTTGCACTGATGGCTGGAAGTCGTCGAGTCGTTTGTTACAACCCTCGAGAACAACTTGTAGATATGGCTCAGGAGTGAAATGGATCTGTAATTCTTCAATAAAGTTTTGCAACCTTTTTTAAGAATATAATCACCACACACCCGCTCCAGTTTTGAACCTTTGTGGATGACGGTATTGAAAAGACTTGCTAGCTCTCTCAAGGTTGTGTCTCCACCTGCTCAGAGGAGTTCTGCAGTGATTCCGTCATCACCAGGTGCTTTATTTTTCCTAATTTTCTCTAATGCCATCCTCTACCTGTACCTCACTCTGTTTGACATCCGGGATAGGTAACTTCGGCAAAGTAGCTCGAGGGCTCTGTGGTCGCCCAATTGGTCTTTCACGTCGAACTCATGTTTCAGTGGAACTCCTCTTTCAGATGAACTCAACTATAATATGAATCTACTTTGAGTTGAAGTCAACTTTGACAACGCATCATCAAACTTTGGTTGCCATATAGGATCAGAGTACTCGTCAATACGATTGAAACGAGCTCAAACTCTATGGGCTTGTGTCGGTTTATTGCGGACTTCCTATGGCCACTTTCCAGCTCCATCATGCGAGTACTCTATACAAATTTAGAAATGGGAGCAGAGCACCGTTTTATTATTCATTATAAATAAGTATTTATGCCTCTTAATAAAATACGTTTTAAAATATAAACATCAAGCCCTTGCATATGATAGGGTTTAGAATCAAGTGATAGTGTACGTCTCAGCATCAGGCAGAATATATAATGTTATAATTAATACTCTACTACTACACTTTCAAAGGATAATGAGACTTATTGCAAGGCACTAAGGTGCAGTAATGGGCTCCGGTGCAACGGGTAGTACGAAGTTAACTCGTGTACCAGTATCCGGTAAAAAAGGGTATAATTTTGCCGGGTACTGGGTCATGTAGGGGTTTCTGAGTCCCAGTAAATGTAATATGCCAAAATACTTACTATTTCATTAAATTCATCGCCGCTTATGGACTATATCGCGAGATAATTAACTCAAATATTTAAGCAAATAAACACTCTCACAGTGCCGCTATCCGCAGCAATATGATAAGCAAACCAATACAATTTGGTAGCTTCGTAGTTTAGTGACTGAACCTCGAAATTCTTCAAAATTTTCGCACACCACACTTTCATTGTAGTATAGTTTTGCAACCATTACAGTTATTGAGCAGCGTTCATATTGTAATTATACGAAATAATATCAAGTATGTATTGCAATTCTCAAACTTCAATATTCTTTTGGTAGAAACCTACAAAATGATAAAAACCGGCTAGTTACCGGGTACCGGGACACTGCCGGAATTACGTACGTTTACCTTATTTGATATAAGCTCTATACAAAAAATGCCAAACATGTATCTCTAATCTCCAAATCCATGGATGGATCGAATAACGAAACCGGCCGTTAATCTAAGCTGGACTGCCGACCCATTAGTTAGTAAACCTTAATTGGCAAGTGGGAGGTTCGATTCTCACAGGACAAATTCTTGTGATGAGCACGATTGTTAGTTTTGTTTAGATGTGATTTATATATTTTAAGAATTTAGAAATATGTATGTTATAACATTGTAGAAATTTATGAAAGGCATCGTGACAACGAAAAAGACAAATAAAATATAAAATTATTTTGAAGTTGAAACTGTTTTTACTTACCAATTTTGGCAATACCTAAGTCTGTCCTCCTTGAACGAATATTATTACCAATCGTACAGTTAGCATAAAGGAATAGGAATCGTAAAATTGTATATGAGGATTTGCCTAGTTTCGTATTAGTAATAAAATTGGGTACTACGATATTTTTGGGGATAGTTTTCGTATATTATTGGATATCTTTCAAATTAACAATAGAATAATGTATGTTGATTGAGTTATAAGTTAACAGAGTTGCTTACTCGGTCTGGGAAATGAATACCTACCTAAGAAGTAATATTGTTCATATTATTCTTGCTACATTGCCTAGGTCGTGAAGATTTAGGAAAGTATAAAGTGATATTACCTATATTTAACAAGCGGGCTTCAAAAGATATTCTTTTAAAAAAATCTGAAAATGTCGATATTGATTCGCGCTACATAAATATTAATACGTGAACCTACACATCGCAAAATTTATAAACAAAATTATAAAAGAATGCACTACCCGCAAAGAAAAATACTGCCTCGAAGTTATATTTCACTGTAGCTTCGAAATGCTTGACAAAGGTGACCAAAAATCATTTTGTCAATTTGTAATATACAGCATGACTGACAGCAGACTTACTTTTTGAAAATGAACCTCGGTAGAGCCAACTTATCATATGTGTTCGCGCCTTGTATGTTGGTGCCCCTGGCGGGGGGACGGTGGAGCGCGGAGGGCACGGTCTCAACGGCTTTCGGCGGCGCACGGGCTGCGACACGCGACTCACTCCGCGACCGAACGACGATCGGCACGCGCGCATATCAAATATTTTAGTCTCCAATATTGTACTGTTTACCTTTACCGGCGAAATATATTGTGATTATACAGTCCACACAATTGTTTCCTTTACATCGAAGAACAATCCTCAACATTTTGGTCATCGAGCCGACAGCAAATTCCGCGTAACGTTTATTACGAAGAAAACGTTCGCGCGGGGGCAGTTCGTGTGACGTTGGCGGACTTCGTATTTGAATACCGGTCGAAAGCGCCGTGTCATAGTCAGCTGTTTTCAACGGCAGACTAGTTTGGAGTTGGAGTCGCCTAAGTACGAGCGAGGAGAGGACGTCTACCAGTTCCCGAGGTCTTCACGTCAACGGGTGGTCAAGTCTCGACTACGTTGGTCGAAACCACCGAGAAATCAAGTAGCTTCGTGGGAATCTTCACAGTCCGCCTTGTGGATAAAGATAAGCATATTTGTGTATCGTTCCAATTTCCTATCCATTTCATTTCTATTACTTCGTTTCAAATTTCAAAAATTCCGTTACAACCGTTTCAGTTCAATTTCAAATTTGAGTTATCAAGTGATCGTTTTTTCATATCGTTAATCATTATGCATAAAGTTTGTCGTAAATCATTTACATTTTAACATAATAGCCGCTCGAAAACCGGTTTGCTATCGCCTCTGCTTAGTGGGTCACACGGCTATTCATTGCAATATTTACCTTCTTTATACCTATTCGCCTCTACATAACTGTTTATATCGCATCATCCTTATTCTTTGTAATTACCTAATTTTTCTATCTAAATAATTGATTCTATTAGCGAATTCTTTTTCTTTTCCATTGAAATAAAACCAGTTTTATAATGTCTACTGACGATCTATTAGTAAGAAAACGCAGTGCCATGAAAGCTAAGCTTACAAACTTCTCCAATTATGTTAACGTGCTTCTTAGTTGCGAATCACTTTCAAGCTTGCAGCGCATTGAGCTGGAGATTGAGATGCTTTCGGACAACCTAGACGAGGCGTATGGGGAACGTGCCAAGTTCGAGGACCATTACCATGCAGTGGTGGCGCAAGCGCGCAGTTTGATGATCAGCGCTGATGCCGGCAATGACGCCGCGTCTGTAGTGGGCTCAACAGACAAAAACACAGGTGCATCGTTACGTCAAAATTTTGTTCGCTTACCTAAAATAGATTTACCCCAGTTCGATGGTAGTTATCAGTGTTGGCTTGAGTATAAGGACATATATATTTCTTTAATTCACAATAGCAGTAATATCGATGACATTGGTAAATTTCACTACCTTCGTGCATCGCTCAAGGGAGATGCTAAACAAATAATAAAAAATATTGATTTCAAGGCTGATCATTACAAGATGGCGTGGAATTTACTATGTGAACGGTACGACAATAGCAGGCTTTTGATAAATAACCATGTGCAGGCCTTATTCAATGTTTCCGCAGTGTGTCAAGAATCGTGTCTAGATTTGCGGCAATTTGTAGACACAATCAATAAAAATATTCGAGCACTTAAAACATTGAATGAACCCACTGAATATTGGGATACAATCTTACTGTACATGTTGACTAACAAAGTAGATAAAGTCACTAACAGAGACTGGCAGGAGTATTGTAATAGTTTATCAAAAAATCCTACTTTGTCACAATTTTGTTCATTTGTTAGCAAGCGGGCTGATTTGTTGGAGACGGTTGAACGTACTGAACAATCAAACAAAAATGTAGATAGTAGTACTAACAGCTATAAAGTAGATACACAAATTTCCATTAAAAGCGACAATTTAAACAATAATAAACACAAAGGAATTACAAAAAATTACAGTAAATGTCCTATGTGCAAAAAATACCACTTTATGTTTGTTAGCGAAGATTTTCGAAAGTTAACAGTAGAAAATCGTTTGTTAAAGGTAAAGGAGCTTAAGTTATGTTTTAATTGTTTACGTTCTGGCCATTCTAGTAAACAGTGTAAATTTTCGCATTGTAAATACTGTAAACGTAGGCATAATACCCTTTTACATGTAGATCAACCTAACTCAAGCAACTTCCAAGACCCTATGCCTAGTATTGCTTTACCTAGCTTACCTACTGACGTTGTTGGAGGTGCACAATTTAAAACAGCACGTCTGAAAACGTCGCCTTGTCGGATGACACTACAGAAAACTCTACCCGTTCTATTTTGCTTTCCACAGCTCTGGTGACAGTGGTCAACAGCCGAGGTGAGAAGCTCGACGCCAGGATTCTGCTGGATAACGGTAGCACAGCCAATTTTATTACTGAAACACTGTGTCACAAGCTAGGGTTGTCCAGACGTAATGCTAACTCCACTATATCAGGTATAAACAATCAGATGTCTAATAGCACACAGTCTTGTATGTTTACAATTCAGTCCCGTAATGGTGCCTATAAGGAGAATATCAGTTGTATTATACTGCCTGAGATAACTAGGAATTTGCCGTCATGTATGGTGGACATTAGCAACATCAACATTCCAACAGATATTCAACTGGCTGACCCCTCATTCCACATTCCGTCAGTTATTGATATTCTTGTCGGCGCTGAAGTCTTTTGGAATGTGTTAGGTACCTCATCGATCAACTTAGGTAAGAATAAACCCAATCTTCACGCCACAAGATTCGGGTGGATAGTGTCGGGCCCAGTCCCAGTTGTTTCGTCATCTAAAAAACAATCATACTATTGCAATGTGTCGATGGATGAATTAAGCAGTAATATAAACAGGTTTTGGGAACTAGATTCTGTGTCATCAATACATTCTATGTCTCGAGAAGAAAGCGCATGTGAAGAAAGCTTCCGTCAAAACACTATTCGTGATGAACAGGGTCGTTTTGGTGTAACAATTCCATTAAAAAACAATCCTAACGTTTTAGGTGAGTCATATGAAATGGCTAAGCGTCGATTTTTGTCTCTGGAGCGCCGTTTCCTGCGTGATCCCAGTTTCAAAGAAAAATATGTTGCCTTCATGGAGGAGTACGAGCGTCTTGGCCACATGACAGAAAATCAAACGTCTATGAAGCCTCACACAGGTGATAATGTTGAGTATTTCTTGCCTCACGATGGGGTTATAAAGGAGTCTAGCTCAACGCCACTTCGGACGGTCTTCGATGCCTCAGCGGCTACCTCGTCTGGAATATCGTTCAATGATATTCAGATGGTAGGTCCAACTGTCCAGGAGGATCTGTTTTCAATTTTGTTACGATTTCGGCAACACAAATATGTCGTTTCTGGTGATATAACAAGGATGTATCGTGCTGTTACTGTCACATCGTCACAACGTGATCTACAGCAAATTATATTCAGGACTGATCCCAATTTAGCACTGAAAACGTACAGGCTCAATACTTTAAGTTATGGGGAAGCAGCCGCACCATATTTGGCGACAAAATGTTTGTTTAGTTTGGCTAAAGTTGCTACTAGTAAAAACGTCTGTCTTCAATTGAACGCGATTTCTTTGTTGACGATTATCTTGCTGGTGGAAATTTAGTATCCGACGTCGTAGAGATGGTCTAAGAGGTAATTTCTGTTTTGTCATCAGCTAATTTTCATTTAAGAAAATGGAAGTCTAATAATTCGTCAATTTTAAACCATATTACAAATTCTTCAGAGGTTTCGGGTTGCCTAAACTTAGCTGAGGATAGGATCAGTCATAAGTCAAATATATGATCCATTAGGTTTGGTAGGTCCATGTGTAGTTGAGGCAAAAATTCTAATGCAGCAATTATGGTTAGCCAAGTGTGATTGGGATGAGCAGGTCCCAGAGTCCATTTGTAATAGCTGGTACGATTTTATAAACACTCTTCCAAGTTTAAATAATTTAAAAATTCCCCGATGGGTTGTGTGTGACAATGCTATATTGCATGAGATTCATGTTTCTACAGATGCATCAGAGAAATTGTCGTTTGGCTGTTGTGTGTATCTCCGATCAGTAAACGAGCAAGGGGTAGTTCAAGTACAACTTTATGCGTCTAAAAATCGTGTAGCACCAATAAAGCCCACCACCATTCCTCGTCTGGAGCTTTGTGGGGCGTTGCTAGGGGCGAGACTCTGTGCTAAAGTACTGAGTTCGATAACTCTGCCCATTACCAAATGCCAATTTTGGTGTGACTCAACAATAGTGTTGGGTTGGTTGTCAATGTCACCGACTCAATTAAAACCTTTCGTGCGTAATCGTGTCAATGAGATTCAGGAGAACACAGCAGGGCACACGTGGAGTTACGTTCCGTCTAAGGACAATCCGGCGGATCTTGTTTCTAGAGGGCTGAAGGCTGACCTTATCAGCAAGTGTTCTTTATGGTGGTCTGGGCCTCACTTTTTGTTAAATCATGAAAAAGACTGGCCAGTCATGCCTAATAGAAGTGTGATACAAGATCTACCAGAAGTCATTACATCAAACTTCACTGATCACTCGTTTCTCACACATTCACAAAATCATGTACTTTCGTCTCTCACAAATGAAATCAATCATTCATTCATTAATTCATAAACATTCAAACTTAAATCGTTTACAAAGAACAGTGGCATATATACATAGATTCATACACAATTCAAGGAATCCTAATTCTAAAGTAACAGGTCCTCTTTCTATTAAAGAACTTAAAGATGCCTTATCTATATTGATACGTGCAGCTCAAACTGAAATGTTTGCAGATGAGTACGCGATACTTCGATCAGGGAAGTCATTGCCGCGCAGGAACAGACTTATTTCTTTAACCCCTTTTTTAGATAATGATAACATTATTCGTGTAGGTGGCAGGCTGGACAACTCACCATATGAATACGAGGTTAAGCATCCAGTTTTGCTATGCGGCAAGCACCACTTTACAAAATTGATATTTCAAATGCAACATAGTATCTTACTTCATGCTGGCCCTCAGTTATTGTTAGGAAATGTACGTCAAACATATTGGCCTCTTGGCGGTAGAAATCTATCTAAGTCGGTAGTAAGAAAATGCATATAATGTTTTAGGTATAAGGCTCAAAATGTGCAACCAGTTATGGGGCAGTTGCCCTCTAAAAGAACTCACTTGGAGTTCCCATTCATAAATTGTAGTGTCGATTATGCTGGGCCAATATTGATAGCAGATCGAAAAGGGCGAGGGTGCAAACTTATAAAGGCGTATATATGCATCTTTGTTTGCCTAGCAGCCAAGGCTGTCCATATCGAGCTTGTTACAGATCTCACTAAAGAGGGCTATATGGCAGCTTTAAAACGTTTTGTTGCTCGTCGAGGCAAACCCAAGAGCATCTTATCTCATAATGGCACAAATTTTGTCGGCACTTGTAATGAATTACATAAGTTTTTACAAGAATCTAATATTAATTACACAGTTTCACAGGAAAGCATTGAATTTAATTTCGCCCCACCATACTCACCACATTTCAACGGCATTGCCGAGGCTGCCGTTCGCTCCACAAAACATCACTTGAAAAGGTTACTAGGACTAACACACTTCACATACGAAGAACTGATCACATGCTTAACTCAAATTGAAGCTGTACTTAATTCACGTCCTATAACCCCACTTTCCTCTGATCCATTAGACTTCACTGCTCTCACTCCTTCCCATTACTTAATTGGACGATCGCTTATGGCTGTTCCGCATCCACAGGTGACTGAAACCAGCATCGGTCGCTTGGAGCGCTACCACAGAGTGGAGCACATAAAACAACACTTTTGGAAGCGATTTCACCTAGAATATGTTTCTCTTCTCCAGCAAAAAACCAAATGGCCTACCTCAACAGGAGAACTATCAGAGGGAACTTTGGTGCTCGTGAGGGAGCGAGGACAACCACCGCTACTGTGGCCATTGGGACATGTCACCAAGGTCTTCCCGGGAAGCGACGGAACTACACGCGTGGTCGAGCTGAAGACGAAGAAGGGGACGCTACTACGGTCATTTAGTAATATTTGTCCTCTTCCTCTAGATTAATTATTGAATTCTTCAACCCGGGGAGCATGTTCGCGCCTTGTATGTTGGTGCCCCTGGCGGGGGGACGGTGGAGCGCGGAGGGCACGGTCTCAACGGCTTTCGGCGGCGCACGGGCTGCGACACGCGACTCACTCCGCGACCGAACGACGATCGGCACGCGCGCATATCAAATATTTTAGTCTCCAATATTGTACTGCTTACCTTTACCGGCGAAATATATTGTGATTATACAGTCCACACAATTGTTTCCTTTACATCGAAGAAGAATCCTCAACATGGTAAAGATGGTATAGGTAAATTCACGAGTTGACCACAAATGGCGGCCGTCGCGCATATGTACATTCGTGCACCAATGGCGTTGCTCCATTCTTGATGCATTTAGGGAATGCGTCAAGAACGGAGACACGCCATTGACACTCCACCCGCGCCTCACCCCGCACCTCCACGCGGACCTAAAAAATGATTTCTGCGCAGTGGTCATCTTTCGTGAACCGACCTATATCCTGAAATTGTTACTATGCTAGTTGCAAAGAATACTACTTGATTATAATAAGGATTTATTTATTTTAAAGTGCAATAAATTATAATTTTTATTTACGTCTTATAAATAACATAGAATAATAATTAATCTATATACATATTATTACAAGGTTATTTTGAATATTTCATAGTAATATATTCAAAATTAAGCTCATATTTTTTATCGATAAATAGAATTTGCAGTGCTTAAAATTATCACTTTTAATTACTTACACAAATTGCAGAAGCATTTTGGAAAATTTACTGTTAGAAAATACTCAGTAAAGGTGTATAGTAATAAATTTACATAGATGAATAATATTCATAGTATTTGTATTTTTCTGAATATCATTGAAATTCATTTGTCATTATTACATTTATTAATACCCTTAACCTATTCAAAGCAGTAAAATAATCACACCAAAATAAACTACTTCACATCCGTAAATGTAAAGTTGAACGGTTCCTTGAAGTAGATCAGCGAAGTCTGCACCAGATTCGGTGGTCCACATGTCCATTCTACTTTGAAGTTCTCTAAGACTTTAGACAAAAATGTTTCCACCTCCAATTCGGCGACGCGGCAACCTAAATTAAAACATGCTTTAGATTTATGTTAGACAATAAAAGGGCAACAGTTCGATGTCGGCGTAGATAGTCCTTCATAAATATGGAGGAGTTCAGTGGCAGACTGAATCAGCTGGTTGTGTTCCAGCCTTAATGCCAGACAGCTTCAGTAACAAAACGTAATAAAATACGAAGATGCCACCATCTTTGTATTTCGGTTTCAATCAGTGTAAAGTAATGCTGTACGTATTGTTACGTTAAGTACTTTAGTTCTAGTTAAATAGTCCTGACGAGGCACGCTTATTGCAAGAGACTCATGCATCACAAATCGGGCCGTAAAGGCTCATTGATATTCTGATTTTTATAACAGCTTTCACAGTGCGTGCTTTTTAGACTGCCCTTAATAACATTTATACTATTGGAAGACATTAATGGCATATGGTTGGCAAAATATTTTCTTTCCCATGTTGAGATCAACATCCAACTATTCAGCACCACATAGTAGTAAAATAGCCATTTGACAATAACAATACTGTTATTGTAGTAAGTATACACTTACTACAGTAACAATACTGTTATTGTAGAAAAAAATGATAGTAAGTGTATGTTTAGAGTTTGGCTAGAAAGCTGCGAAAGGTTGTTTGCAGAAGGCAGTGGAAGCGATTAATTCATCCAGTCTGGTCAAGCCAAGGCAAAGGTCTAACATATATACTGTGATTGCACAGTGATTATATTTCAACTAATAGGTACATGTGCAAACTTACCTGATATCTTCTGGTGATGTTTTTGAGTAGACCTATAAGATTACACTCACAATTTTGGCCACAATGACAAGCAAATCGTTATAGCTACCGCAGGGTCCAGTTCGGCGTCCTTCTTCAGAGCACGATTCAAGTAGATGACGACACACAAATTTTACAAGGGTTCAACAGTTCACAATTCTATCACAAATAAAACGATGCCGGCAGATCAATTAGCGGCAATTCACAAGGGTTTTAAATTTACTTCAATTATCACAAAAGCACACGAGAAGGCAAATGGCGTGGACTAGCAAAAAAATCAACGTGTCGTCAAAAAGAATTTTAGAGAACAAGAGTGAGTACATGATTTGAGAGTTCATAGTGTGACCATAGTCAGAAATTTTCAATAGACAAAGTAACACGCAACTAAACTGATATAATCAATTTAACTTATCATAAATAATATTTCTATTTCAAACATCCACTCGCCCCGGACCGGCCTACCGGTTCGCTAACCAATTGGTAGACGTGACAACGTTGCAACTGCTCTCCTCAGAATTGAACCATCTACCAAGACCTCAGCAAATCGGGGAACTCCATCAGCCCGAGTTACCAAACGAAGAATGCGCCCCCTGCGCCATCTGACTGGCGGAAGGTTAGCCTCCTTGATCAAAATGAGGTCAAAATGAGATCGTTTTGAGGATGTAACGTTTATAAGATCCTAGGTTACAAAACTTTAATTTTCTCGCGTTTGGTATAATTATTAAAGGGTGTATAGGGTTCCCACCAAGAATTTAGGGTCCCAAGCCAACCTCATCTGCAAGTGGTGCACCTGCCGATCAACGGACGAGGCTCTGGCAAACAAAATATCCCGATAAGCGGCAATAGGCTCGCCACCTATTACGTGGGATCAAAACACTGGCGAAAAGTGGGCGTTTAATATGCCTCTGCCTACCCCTTCGGGGAAACAGGCGTGAGTCTATGTATGTATGTATGTATAATTATATGACGTAAATTTTAAACCGTATACAGTTCAGAAGTTACTTTATATGAGAATTATATTAAATTAGCTTACCTTTTCATATCGAAAAAAAATTATAAATGCAAGTCACTTTGTTTTTTCTTACAACCTGTGAAACATTTTTTCAAAATACACATAAATTATTCACAAAATTCCCTTTCTCACTGCACTAATATTGACACGGATAGACGACGCGACGGTTATATACATTAATTTAGCACAGTTCACCGATATTACTTTACAATAACCATTTATTCATAGCAGCGAAAATATTTGCGCCATTTTGACGATCCGACGGAAAACTTTTCTCACTCACAAACACTTTTATACTTATTTATACCAAAAAGAATACAAAATGTCTTATTATCAATGGATTCTAAGACAATTTTGTGAGAAACTTTTGTATATTTTTGTAAAGTAAATAATAAATACTTACATATAATCATTGAAAATATGGAGGACGGCTAGCGGCCAACGCCCGAAAATTGCATCACAAAAGTTACGAACACTTTTTTTGTAAATGTTTTTATAACTGGCTGGAAAAATATGGTAAAAATTGATGGTATTATGTTGGTTAACCTGTAACTAGTCGAAGTACGTTTTTATTATTGTAACCAATCACAACACCGGAGTGAAGTTCACACGAATCCTTGTGGGCACACCGTGCCCGTAGGACACTACCGGCCTATTTCTCTTACGGGCACACCGTCCCCGTAGGACACTCAAGGGGTTAATACAAATGGTTTTACCCAAAGTACTAGACACGTGGTTCAATAAGCGTACAAGTAGTGCTGCTCCCGAGAGCTCCAATTTCGGGATGGTCAGAGATGTCCGAAGGGGTGCAACCTTACTCTTCGCCATGATCAGAGAAACTCTCACCTGACCTGAGGCACTGACTGTGCGCAAATACACCACGGCCGCGTGACCACGTTCCGAAACATCACAAAACCCGTGAAGGGTTGCCTTGTACTTCCCGGGAGGAAGGATGGGACGAGGCAAGGAGATCTCATTGACGGCAGGAAGTGAGGATAGAAAAGAGGTCCATTCGTCAACAAGAGTACCGCGTAGAGGTTTGTCCCAAGTTAATCCTGCTGTCCAAAGCTTCTGCAAGAAGCATTTTGCCCAAAATATGACAGGACAAATCCAACCGTTTGGATCAAAGGTTCTGGCGACAGTAGACAACACGAGACGTTTAGTCCAAGAACAAGGCAATTTCAGGTCTACGTTATACGTAAAGATGTCTTGGACTGATCTGTACTGAACGCCGAGAACAGCCATCATGGCGGGGTTGTCAACAATCTCAAACAAATGTGGATCCTGCTGATGATACTCTGACAAGCCTTCCAAAAGGCGCTGGTGAGTTGGAAATCCATTTGCGCAACTCATAACCAGCGGAGGCCAAGATACCTATCAATTCGTCCCGCAGAAGGATCGCCTCGTCCGCTTTGGAGGCGCCCGAGCAAATAGGATCGCGAGGATTCTCTCTCCAAAGGATCAGCTGGAAACGACGGTCATCAGGGTGGATAATCGTCTGCCTGAACATCATTTTTATATCGGCCACAAAGACAACCTGATGTCGTCGGAAGTTGGTGATGATGTCACAAAGGTCCTTGACCAACTTGGGACCAGAATGCAAGCACTGGTTCAAGGATACGCCCGTAGAAGTCTGCGCAGAACCATCAAACACTGTGCGCAGCTTGCCAGTTGATGGCTTCAATACCGCATGATGCGGGAGAAAGTAGTTCTCCACCGAACGCCAATCCAAATTTGACACAGACATGTGTCCCAATTGTTCATATTCTCTCATGAACTCAGTATACTTCTGCCTGAGCTCCGGATCACGACCTATGCGACGCTCCATAGCCAACAATCTCTTTTCGGCTAAAGTTCGTGACTCACCAAGCGGAGGCCGAACAGACAGAAAAGGTAACTTCGTAATAATCCGACCAGAACGGAGTCGACCAGTGTTGTTCTGGAAGAACAGCTCGCACTCCTCATGTTCTGGATTCAAACGAGCAGCTTGAGGGGGCTCCTCTACCTCCCAAAACCTCTGAACCGCATCAGAGAGAGCGGAGCCTACAGCCAACAAATTATCAAGTTCGGGTGGAGGGAAATCCCTAGGTACAGGTCCCATCAAAGCAAATCCAAATATGGTCGGGATGGCAGTGAAACCATTAGGCACCAAGACCCGTTTCACACCAATCAAAATTCCACCGAGGACATCAGAGCCAATCAACAAATCGATTTGTCCTGGTATGTCAAATTTGGGGTCTGCCAGTTCCACTCCCGATGTCAAATTCACCACAGCAGCGGGAAGCTGCTTCTGTGGATGCATACCCAAAATATTCTTCAGCACAATAGCCGAGGTTTTAATCCTCGGGTGTGAAGATTCAACAGGGGCAAACAAAACCTTAACTTGCCCTTCAACATTAGAGGCTACGTCACCTATTCCCCGTATACAGTTTGGAAAAGAACCCATATTTAATTTAACCTTCCCTACTAAATAAGTGGAAACAGTACAACCTTGTGATCCTGTGTATAGCGCGGACAACAACAGAGGCCCCCGTGGGTCCCCAGACCCTAACAGCAACCGTTGGCGTTATAGGGCAGGGGTCAATGACCTATTGTTGCCTGGGTGGCGACCGTTGGCCAGGACCAGGCAAATCAAAATGAGGGTGCAGCTTGAAGTCCTCAAAAGCGCGATGACTCCATCCGCGCGCCATCTGTGGGGGGTCATAATGACGCACCCGCCCAAAACGAGGTAGGCGCGAGTCAACGCGGGAACGCTCCTCCAAAGGAGGGGAATACCTGGGGTAGCAGTCATAGTGCTGGTGACGTTGAGCGGTCGCACAGTCTGGTGCGCGAGATAGAGGAGGCGTGCGCGTGCTACGGTTCTGCAAATGGGGTGAGTGGCGATCAGTTGAGCGAGGCGATTCTCGGCTGCGCGCCGGTGAACCTTGGCTGCCACCTTCAAAACACCCGCCGGTGCGCGACGTCGGCTGGTTGGACAAGTGGCCTACGTCTCTGGCATTCATGCAGAGAATGTCCAAATGCTGTCGTCCACAGTGAGGACAGGGGCGAGAGTTTGGGCAGTCTCGCTGGTAGTGGGACCCCAAGCAAGAGAAGCAAAGGCGGCGGGCATTCGCGATGCGCCTACAAGAGGCGACATGAAGGTCCAAGAATGCCCTACAACTGGCCGTTCTGTGCCCCGTGACCTTGCAGTAAGAGCATTCCACTGGGCTCTGCGTGACTGCAAAGCGAGGAGGTCGCCGATCAACATTGGCTCGGGTGTGAACGCGAGCCTGCTCTTTGATCTTGGGCGGCTGCGACCTAGCCGACATGTCACCACCGGAGTTATCCAAGACCCGGCACTCATCCTCGAGAAACCTCTCCAAGTCTGCAAAGGGGGGCAGATGCGTCGCGCTATCCCACCAAAGCGCTGTTCAAATCGCGACCTTAGGTCAGCAGGCAGCTTTTTGAGCACAATGTGCACCAATAGGTAGGACCATTGATCCACGGGCAGATCCAAGCACTTAAGGGCGTTGATTGCCACCAAGAGCGGGTTCAAAAGATGGGTGCGCAACCCAAAGACCCGGGTGAGCGTGGGCAAACTCGAAATCTGCTCGATGTGGGTGTCTGCGAGGCCACGCTTGTTGTGGTACCTACGAGTAATTAAGTCCCGAGCCGTCTGGTACGCCTCGTCAGACACGGGCAGATGTTGTATGAGGCCTTTGGCCTCCCCATCCAGAACCGACATGAAATAGGCCAATTTTTGTGCCGGCCGAAGGTCAGCCCTGTCATCGACCAGGCTGTCAAATAAGCTAACGAAGCCCAGGTAGCTTACTAGGCAGCCATCAAAATGTGGGAGGTCTAAAGTGGGCCTACTCACCAGTCCCGGTGCTGTCCTAGGAAGCTCCTGCTTCAAGGCGGGTTGCCCGTCCCTCTCGGCAAATAACTGTCTTGCACAGTTGGAGACAGCATCATAGAGGTCTAAAATCTGGGCATAATCCTCGCTGACTCTATTTCGCTGGTCAGCGGTGAAGTCATTAACTGACACTTCGAGACAGCAAGCGCTGAAAGTACGAAATTGCTGTTCCACACTTGCCAGGCGATCATCGATCCGCTCATATCTTTGTAGTAAGGCCTGCTGGCGATCAGGCTGGTTCACCAAGGCACTGGCTGAGGCAAACTAGCGCAAATCAGATGCAATGGCAGCAGCAGCCGCACGCAAGTCCTTGATAGCTGACATTATTAAGTTTACAAAAGAGCTCGGACAAGCGTTAAATAATGCTACCAATTAAAACTTAATATTTGTTAATTCTTTGAAACCAACAAAGTATTAGCCTGTTTACTGCTGGTGCAAGCAAGTGGCAAGTATTTACTGCCCAACAAATTAATAGTTTCGATTATATTGACACAAAAACAAAAGTTATTAAAGGTTATAACTTACAGCAAACTAAAAGTTGAACTTTCAATTAATTAATTAATTATTTGCAACAGACAGGCTAACTGGGTTATATTTTATGATATACAATAGAAGAGTATGTGTTACCTAACAATATTATCAATATATTATAACAAATAAAGGTTTATCAATGTGACCCGCCCAAGATGCAAGGCCAAGTTTGAATGTTATAATATTTCAAACTCAATATATGCAATTAACTAAATCAATTGACACATACAACTGTTATGTATCCAATAAAACTGACCTATTAATGCTAACAACAACAAATTTAATCTAGATTTCAACAATTCAAGTCAAACAATTACTGATTTGAGGTTGGTAGCGCCATCTACCTTCCTACATATAACTAATCGCATCAAGATCAATCGTTCCACGTCTAGTGCGAGCGATACCATATTTCCGTCCCGCTCTATCCCACTCCCTGGAAGAGGCACTGCCTTTCGCCTGATTCGTCGCCGCAATCGTCGACGCGAGTGACAGTCCAGAACATTCCGCTCGCTGAGAACGCCGTCTCGTTCGTATCGCGCCGCATCGCTGTATGTGATTATTACCGCATATATAAACCACTCGCAAGTGGGAGTGACGGTGAAGTGAAGTGAAAACAAGCAGCTGTATCACGAAACCACCAGGAGACTGCCCTTCGGAAACGAAGAAGGTTGTATAAGGTAAGTGCCCTCCATCCTTGAAATATCCAATACCCACTCAATCACCTCTCCCCGTAACCATCTCCTAGGCGGCGAAGAACCGCTATCCTCTGTATACAGTCCATTTCCCTCCCAAGTCGCCTAGAACCTACCTACGGTTTCGGTGTATCGCCGAACCAGAGGTTATGTATGACATGTGTTTCAAAATAAGTAGGTCAACTAATACAAATAAATATTATGTATTAAAAGCAATACTGACCTGACAAACACTACAATACTGGCTACAATGTGATAAGATACAAGATTACAATATTAATCTGAGGTTAGTACTCTTAACAGCGACAGCGGCTTGATACTCAACCAAGCTCTGCTTACCACAAAATTATGTTTAGAGTTTGGCTAGAAGGCTGGGAAAGGTTGTTTGCAGAAGGCAGTGGAAGAAATTAATTCATCCAGTCTGATCTAGCCAAGGCAAAGGTCTTACATATATACTGTGATTGCACAGTGATTATATTTCAACTAATAGGTACATGTGCAAGCTTACCTGATATCTTCTGGTGATGTTCTTGAGTAGACCTATAAGATTACACTCATAATTTTGGCAAAAATGACAAGCAAACTGTTATAGCTATCGCAGGGTCCAGTTCGGCGTCCTTCTTCAGAGCACGATTCAAGTAGATGACGACACACACATTTTACAAGGGTTCAACAGTTCACAATTCTATCACAAATAAACCGATGCGCGCAGATCAATTAGCGGCAATTCACAAGGGTTTTAAATTTACTTCAATTATCCCAAAAGCACGCGAGAAGGCAAAACGCGTGGACTAGCAAAAAAATCAATGAGTCGTCAAAAAGAATTTTCGAGAACAAGAGTGAGTGAATGATTTGATAGTCCATAGTGTGACCATAGTCACAAATTTTCAATAGACAAAGTAACATGCAACTAAACTGATATAATCGATTTAACTTATCATAAATAATAATTTTATTTCAAACAGTGTATACTCACGTACTATCATTTTTAGGCAGCTGAATTATCCTTTATGGTAAGTTATTGGTAAATATGTTGGTAGGCATGGTATCTTTTATAATAAGTTTATACTATTTCATATAATATTACATGCAATTTGACAATGACACGTACCTATACAGCTACGAACGCCGAAGCTAAATGGAGCATGTGTAAACGGATGGGCATTCCCATAGTAAAGTGGGTCATTTTTCTCGGCGACTCAACGCTCGGGAATGTATTCCTGGGCTCGGGGGTAATGATGCTCCATAAACGACATCTCGCGGTGAGCGAATACAACTTTCAGCTGAAAATATGATGTACATATTTTGGTGAAGCTTGAATCTTGTGTGCTAGCTGCTATTATCTTAATAGACGAAAGGACATGAAACAATGAGAGCACGAGGTTATACTTATAAATACACACCTGTCGTCTGTATAAAATTAGGAGGCCAGTTCATTATCTATCTACTTTAAACTGAATTGTTATTAGATTTTAAGTAAGACGTGCGAATGCGCAAAGCCTTAAGACAAAAGTTTTCAAGGAGTGCGTCCTACCCATCATGACTTACGGTGCCGAGACATGGACACTGACGGTCCGACTAGTCCACCAATTTAAGGTCGCTCAGCGAGCTATGGAGAAGGCTATGCTCAGAGTTTCTCTGAACTATCGAATTCGTAATGAAGTGATCCGACAGAGAACCAAGGTAATCGACATAGCTCAGAGAATTAGCACGTTGAAGTGGCAGTGGCCTGGTCACATCTGTCGCAGAACCGATAACCGATGGAGTAGTCGTGTTCTAGAGTAGAGACCGCGTCTTGGCAAACGTAGTGTAGGACGCCCTCCGGCTAGGTGGAGTGACGATATAAGCAAAGTGGCTGGCAGCGGCTGGACACAAAGAGCCGAAAATCGGGCTCAGTGGCGTGCCCAATGGCACGCCACTGAGCCACCAATGTGAGGCCTATACCCAGCAGTGGACAGTGGACTACGGCAGGCTGATGATGATGATGATGATGTGCAAATGTACTGCTTCACACAAAGGTTGTTATAAAGATATAGATAAAATTCTAATTTGCTGGCGAAAAGAAATATAGTAATGTAACTTGGTGGCGGTCGTTCCATGTTCACGCGCGTCGTTTGCAATTTCAAATTTTAGCAGCTCCGTTCGTTCTTTATGAGTTTTTACAGCAGCGGATTAATCGTGTGTCTTAAGTTACTATTAGAAACATCTTCATTATTGCCATCGCGTAGTATTAATGAAGAATATGGGTTAAGATTATAATAAAATATATAAAATATTTTTTTAAGAAAAATCTCTATTTCATTTGGTACATGACCATGTTTTAAGCATATTAATGAAAATGATCAATCTAAATTTGCATTTGGTATTTGCAATTGGCATTTTTATAATAACCCGTTTTATTTTGATAATTGAAAATAATTTCAGTCTCTTACCCCTTTAGGAACTTTATAACCATTTAGATTATATTCCTTAGTGGCTCTTCTGATTTTTCCTGAGACGACAGGCATGATTCTCATTCCTTCTTTGATGCAGGCTCTCAGGTAGAGCCTTCGATCTGACTTCGACAATATTTCTTCCATTAACTTGCCTTGCTTATCCTGATGTGTAGCCAGAAGATACAGTGTTGCCGACATTGTGTTCGAAGCCTGTACACAAAATTATACATATGCAAAAACAGTTTTCTCCCATACATTTTTTACGTTTTCGTAGCCGTAGTCAATGACTTTCTGCTTCTATATATATCTGGTACTGGTAGGCGTTTCGTTATAGGCCTATACCACGCACTGAACAGAGCTCTTTCATTTGATGGTATGCTCATTTATATTGGGTAAGTTTGAAGGAAGATAGGTGTGGACATTGAACTTATTTTTCAATATTTTCCTATAAATTTCTTAAGATTCCATTGCTTTCTGTCTACATGGACGGTTCTAAATTCAAAAATATTTTTATGGCATCTAATTAGTAAATAAAGTTCCTTGCGGTAACTGCCAGTAAAAACCGTTATGCCTCCTTAAGGTGACATTGCCTTACTTTCTTATGGGTGTGAGTGTGGTGGTGTGTAAAATTATACCCGATGTTGGTAAAATTATCACTATGGTGAATTATCGCTGATGGCAGGTAAAATTCCCCGAATGTTACCAGCTAACGCTCAATGTTGGGTGAACTAATCTCTGATGTTGAGGAATTTTCCCTCTTTTTTTTGTCATCATTAGCAGCCTTTAATAGTCCACTGCTGGACTAGGCCTCTCCTTTGAAAGGAGGAATTGGCCTACTATACCACGCTGGCCAAACGGGTTGATATAGGGTTTGTATCAAGTTTTCCTTCTCTTACAGTGCTGTTCTCTGCATACTATTCTCCCTCTGTCGGTTCTTACGACACCCATGGGATGATATGGGGTGGTGACATTCCGTATTCTTAGTCCGTCACCACACGGAAACTTTTTTTGTAAACTTTTTTTTGTATCGCGATGAAATCCAGTTACGGACTGTCCCTCAAAGGGACCCCTCCGCCAACTCTGTACCGAGTTTAGGGCAAGTGGAGGAGGGGCGTGTGGCTTGGCTCTCCCCCCTATATGTTCGGGGGGTCATACCCACCAAAACACCGCGGCACACACACTAACGACGTCAGTATACCCGCGACCCGAGGAATTTTCCCCAAATGTAGTGAAACTTGCGCCTAATGTTGGGAAAATCAACCCTACGGACGAGACGGGTAAATTACGGTTTATGTTAGGAAAATTTTTGTGTTTTTAAATTACGGACTTTCTTCGGGCATCTTAAGTTTTTTTATGTGGAACATATTATTATTATTATTATTACAGCGGTTCATAGTACTTACTATTGTCGTATAATTATATTACAAGTGGTAGTTATGGTAGAAATTGTAGCTTTGAAAAGAATAGTAGTTTTGAGAGAAAAGGTACTTTTGACAGCCCCGGCGGTTTTGGTAGAAATGGTAGTTTTGAAAAAAATGGTAGATATGATAGTGTGAGCACCAATAGTAGTTTTGGTACAAATAGTAGTTTTGATAGGAATAGTATTTTCGGTACAGATAGTAGTGTTGGTAGAAATAGTATTTTTGGCTTATATGGTAGTTTTGGTAGCAATTTTACTTACAATTCCTCCCAAAGCTACCATTCCTACCAAATCTACCGCCTCTATCAACAGTATAGTACTTCAACCAAAGTTACCATTCCTACCAAAACTAAACCCGCCGCATGATTCCCAAAAAAAGACGACTGAAACTGTGAAATTAAAATTTTCATGGTAGTCCACCTGATTTGTTCACCATTCTCAAATAAATAGACGACTATCATAAATACATAAGCATACAACACACAATTCTCACATCCACAAACACACAAACTACTACGGTTTATAAATAATTTCTCTTATTTTTGTTTTTGTGACACTGTTTTGATAGGTGTAGATAGTTATGGATGACGCATCCCACACCAAAGTACAGAGACAACCATTATTTTATGTTACATATTAATGAAAGAACTTACTTACTCATATGTATTTCTATATAAAATAGAAATACATATAGGAACTCCGAATAATCCAAACTCAATGGGACTTATTGAAAGATTCCACTCTACTATTATAGAAATATATAGTTTAGCTAAATATGAACATAATTATACTGATGCAGCGTCTGTAATGACTTATTCAATTATGGCATATAATCATAGTATTCATTCCACTACAGGAATGACACCTTTTGAAGTTTTGTTAGGACATACAGTTTCAAGACACGTATTTGATAATGATTTCGAGAAACAATATATGCAACAATTAATTAAAGAACATGCCCAAAGAACAAATTATCTTTATAAACATTTAACGGAAAAAAATATACAAACGAAAGAGAAAATTATAGAAAAGAAAGGTGGAGAAACAAATATTAAATTAAATATCGGTGATGAAGTTTACGCTAAAAAGATAAATAAAAGAAGTAGTAAAGATAAACCCAGATTTGTTGAAGCGGAAGTAATAGGCGAAACGAATAGAAATGTAGTTCCGATAAAAGTAAAAAATCGCGAAACCAAAGAACCATTAAAAAATATTAAACATCCTCCGCAGACATATCATAATCGCACTGGCGGTCAGCACGATGATGCGACTCCAGGCCCTTCAACTTCAGGCGTTACCTGATAATCTAGGTATACTACCGGTAAAAAAAGGATTAGCAGTAATCAGCAATGATAAATGAATAATAGTTAACATATTAGATTTTAAACCTATTGTGGAAGATATAGAGAGTAACATTGTAAGATTTAATGAATTAAATAAATTAGTTAATCATTATGATAAAGATTTTACTTCAAATTTAATAAACGTTGTTATACAAATAGATTATATGAAAAATTTAACGATTAATAAATTACAACAAATTAAACCATCTATTAGAATAAAACGTGGTTTAGTAAATCCATTAGGTAAAGATCCTAATGGATTTACTAAACCACTAAGTTAATAACTGGAAATCTTGATAATGATGATGCTATTAAATATGATAAAATTATTAATGAAATAAAATTAAACCAAAACACTGGAAACAAAAGACTCACTTTGATCACTGCAATGGTACAAACATTAACAAATTCCACATTCGAAATAAATGATAACCTCATTCAAATAAATACGGATATAAGTAATTTTACAAATCAATTAAATAATCTTTCTAGAAGTGAAATGTTAAATCACATTGAAACTCATATTTTAAAGACATACAATTTATTAATGAATAATTTTCAGACAATCCATATTAAGTTGAATGAGATAGAAACTAGCATAGCTTTAAGTAAGTTAGGTGTATTACATCAGTCAATTGTAGATAAAGATAGTTTATTATATTTATTACAAAACATAAGTAAAACTGAAAAGTTAATATACTCACCTAGCTTAGATAACTTAATTAAATTAGAAAGAAGTATTATATTAAAAGCTTATTTTAAAGAAAATTGTATTCACTATGTACTGGAAATACCGTTGGTTAAGCAAGATACCTACTTACATATATTATAGATTATATCCCTTACCTGTCTCATCCAACAACCAAACAGTTGTTATATTACCTAAATATCCTTACCTGTTAGCGAAAGGGTTGAACATAAGACTTTTTGCCCATGCATGTCAAGAAATAGATGAAGCCAGCTTCCTGTGCGTAGATGACTACAATCATTACTTCAATGAAGATAGCTGTATCACAGAATTGATGACATATGCTGAGAACGTGAAATCATATATTCAAATCCCTATCGATGTCGAGCCAGTAAAGATCCAGTTAATACAACCAAATAGATGGATGTTGTATAGCAAGGAAGAAACTTTGCTATCTAAGAACTGTTACGATGAAATATCTTATCAGAAGATTCAAGGCACATACATAGTAACGTTAGACGACGACTGTGATGTGAAGACCAAGAATATGCACCTGAAAATGCATCAAATTAATGAAGAAAGAATTGTTTACTCCAAGTTTCCAATTATAAACCTACCAATAGTGAATTCAACAAATAGTACAAATATTAAACCAGTGAATTTAGAAGGAATAGATCTTACTGACTTAAAACTCCTGTCATTTGCATTAAAGAAAAGTGTTCAAATAAGTGAAAGTGAAAAGCCAATAATAACAGTGAAAAGTGTCAGCATATGGACATTAGTACTTTACGTATTAATATTAGTTATTCTGTGTACCTTAGCTTATAAGTATTATACTGTGCTTATCAAATGTTGTAAACGTAGTTAACTAAAGGTGAACTCCGATCTTAAGGAGGGAGGAGTTATGGATGACGCATCCCACACCAAAGTACAGAGACAACCATTATTTTAATACCCCATTGTTTTGTTAATAAACTTAATCGATGTAGATCAGTTACTAATGAGTTTAGAGAAATGAATCATGGCGTGAGGACACCTACGGTGGCCTGCACACCTCTTTGTCTTTGATTTAGTATAAGAACTGTTGTACTGAATAAAGTTAGTTAGTCTTGAGTAATCTTTCGTCAGTCTTGTGTCTTACGCAGTCTTGTGACAATCTTATAAGCGACTTAACATAAATATTGTAAAATTATATTAAAAAATAAATATAGTTATTTGTTAAAAAGTCTTTTTAAAAAGATATAACAGCTCCCGCAAAGTTTGACTAGATACTTAGCTAACTTTTGTAGTGTTTAGAGGAGAGGACTGGAGATCTGTCACACAGATTTCAAACTATAAATATAAGAATACCATTGTACCTTTTTGAGAGAAATAAGCAATATTTATTATTATTATAAATAAAAATTAATTATTACTTTAAGATAACACGAAGCAACCTATACGAACCCGTTTGGCCAGCGTGGTTTAGTTGGCCAAAACCTCCATACGGAGAGGCTTCAGTCCTGCAGTGGACTGCTAAAGGCTGTTTATGATGAACAATAATTAAACCTTTTTATGGTTCCGTACCTAAAAGATAAAAAACGCGACCCTATTACTAAGCCTCCGCTGTCTGTCTGTCTGTCTGTCTGTCCGTCTGTCTGTCACCAGGCTGTATCTCATAAACCGTGATAGCTAGAAAGCTGAATTTTTCAGAAATTATGTATTTCGGTCGCTATAACAACAAATACTAAAAATAAAAAAATGAAAATATTAAGGGGGGTACACCCATACAAAAAACGTGTTATTTTTTCGTATTTTTTGCTGAAAGTTACTAACTGTAACAGGTAAATGCTTTAAATTTTCACAGAATATGTAGTTGTATATTACCTTTCAAAATAAATAATTAAATAAAAAACAATAAATAATAAAGACCATACAACAAACGTAATTTTTAAGCAATTTGTTACTCGATCTTAATAAACAGATAGAAACTTAAAAAGCATTTAACCCTAGATCACTAACCTTATTTTTCGACCCTTATTACTAACTTTTGTACTTTCGACTACGGTATTTAATAGAGGGGATAATGGGTTTTATTTGAATTAAACATGCATATTTTTTATTTTTAATATAAATTTATTATATTCTTCTTACTGATTAATACATTTACATAAACCAAAACGGCATATTTATAAAAAAATCAGCCTTATAAATGAGATCGTAGGTTTTATGGCAAATTAACAATGGAAACATTTTAATAGATTTTTTAAAGTATTATTTTAAAGTAAATGTGAAAAATAATTTTCAAGTATTAGAAATAACGAATGAAATAAAGTGATGAAACAAAAGTTTTGGTAAGAATCTATAAAGTTATATATTTGTGACAAACGTCAAGTTTGTGCTCCCCGCACAACGATTTCTTGCTCTGGGTGCAACTACTTTTAGTCATCCTTCGCTTAGCGGAGGGACACAAGGCTTATATTTTCCTTTTTTAGGTAGGTTATAAACAAAACAAAAAAATCGCAAGAGTTCACCAACTAAATTAGACAAAATGTTACGTTAATACTAACCTACGTCGATCCGACGACCCATGGTTACTGGAACGGCGCTCACGGTGCCCCCCCACTCAAAACACTACCGTCAGTCGGGGGGGCAACGGGTCGACTGAGATTAGCTAAAGTGTAGAAGCAGTGCGATCGCACGCGCAAAAGTTAACACGATTTAAACAAGCCCGCGTAGTCGAATTGACGAAGGGTAGTAATCTAGGGTTAAGTATACATACAACGAACGTGATTTTCTTTTATTGATGATAGTACGAAACCCTTCGTGCGCAAGTCCGACTCGCACTTGCCCAATTTTTTTCATTCCGTGTGCTTCACATCAACAGCCTTTTGCAGTCCACTGCTGGACTGAGGCCAGACATAGGGTTGGGCTGGCATAGGGTTTTTCTTGCGAGTTTTCCCTCTCTTAATTAAATGTTAGCAGTAATGAAACCTTTTTTTCTAAACAAATAAATAAACTTTTTTGAATAATGTCGAAATATATATCGTTTTTGTCTACTGACAATGTATTAAATACAGTATTCTGCCTACCGTGTGAGTAGATAAAGACTATAATTATATCCCTATTGCGCGGCAGACCATCCAGTAATGCCAAGGTGGAAATTTCACGATACTTAAGGTGCAACGCAAAGCCAAGGTTGTGAGAAAAGAAGTTTTGTGATATGTCGGCGCAATAAGGAACTAGGCTGTTTGCAAACGAACACAAGTGCAGCGATACGTCATTTCCGCCACTACCGCTCCGTGAGTCAGGCGAGAGGTGGGGACGGGTCTTTATGACGACACGCGCCGTGTAGAGGGGATCATTCCGGCCGAGGCGGTCGTTCCGTCAACACCTCTAGTAAAAGTGACGACGGTCACACCTGAGTCACAGTTATAAGAGTAATATTGATAATTATAGTTATTATTGCATAATCAGTGAAGTGTAAAGTGATTTGTGATTGCGAATAAATCTCGTATTCTACGTGAAATTTTGAAGTTTACTTTGAAGCCATGTCCGAAAGTCGGCCTTATACCGATATGGACCCAGAGGATTATGGCCCACCTTTACCAATTCTACAACACATGTCTGATCCATCCGAAATCAGAAGTGAGATGGGCCTTGGAAGCTCCCAAGTTCCATCCGCCCGCATAGAAGAGGAAGGAAACAGCAACTTTAATACTAGCCATGCTTTGTCTGCATTGGCCGGTATCATAGAAAATCTGACGCGACAACAGCAAGTGAGTATGCAAGCTAATCGTGAGTTTTTTGCAGGACTTTTAAGCCAGGCAATGGGCCCTACAAAACGACCAAGACTTAGTGACATTTATATCGCGTCATTTGATCCTGATACGCGATTGGTGCGAACACGTGGACAGAGCTAAGGACCACTGGAATCTGACTGATTACGAGGTATGTACCAAGATAGCAGGGTTGCTACATGGCCGTGCTAAGACCCTTGGTGACACATGGCTAGTAAAGTCGCCAGTGTGGTCATATGCGAGAAGCTTTAATTCAAACATTTGAACCGGAAGCAAGGTATTCTAATAATATAGTGAAGTGACGAAGTTTTAAATTTGATATGGCAAATCCAGCTGAATCCATTACCAAAGCCTAGAATATTTGGAAGCGTGTTGTCAATGGAGACAAAGACAAAGATGCAGTGGAAGCCGTGATTGGGTGCGTAGACAATGAATTTCTGTGGTTATTGTCCAGTAAATGTTCGTCTGTCCCCGAGCTAATTTCAGTAGCAGCTACCATCAAGCTACGGGAACCTCGACAGGGTGAACCACCTGCTAAGAGACCGAGGCTGCGGCACAACAGAGATGATATTGCGCTTTGTTTCAAATGTGGGAAACCTGGTCACGTTCAAGCACAATGTAACAAAGGTAATGACAAAATTACCGACCCTAAGCCACTGCTAGGTACAACCAGAACGTCCTGAGCCCAAGTGCAACTATTGTGATAAAATTGGGCACACTGAATCGGTATGCTTCAAGAAAATGGGAGATGAAGCCGAAAAAGTTAACTCAGCCGGTGTCCAAGAAGAAATATTAACACCTATGATTATCAATATCAATAATCGCACGTTTACAACGTTTTATGATAGTGGTGCAGCACGTTCATTAGTAAGACGCTCCATCAGTGAAACCATCCCTGGCAAACGACAAGATTGCGCGTTAATGCTGAAGGGTATTGGCAGTGCAAGTATACCGATACTATCGTGCCAAAAAGTCAATGTAAGCTGTGATATAAATGGAACTTATGTAGAAGTTGCCTTTTATATCGTAGAAGACCAAGAAACTCCTTGCGACCTATTGATTGGAGCGAAAATAGTCAAAGGTACGGGTTTGAGTGTACTTATTAGCGAAACGGGCGCTACTGTGATGAGACGATCAACCATTTTTATCAACGTAGCCAAGGAAGAATCTTTCGGAAACTTGGACACGGATCTAACCAATTTGGATGAAATAACCGTATTGAAGAGGTTATTATTGAAGTATAGTGATACTTTTTCCTCTGGTATTCCTAAGAAACCAGTAACCACGGGATGCCTGGAAATTAAATTAAGAGACCCAAGCAAAATCGTGGTAAGAAGACCCTATCGAATGGCTCCAATAGAACGACAAAAATTGAAGGCTATTAGCAATGAGTTAATGGACAATGGAATCGTCAGAGAAAGTACGTCCAACTTCGCCAGCCCTGTAATTCTCGTTAAGAAAAAGAATGGAGAGGATCGAATGTGCACTGATTATCGAGAATTGAATAAAAACACCGTTCCTATTCATTTCCCCCTGATGATAATTTCAGACCAAATCGATCGACTATCGGATGCTGCTTATTTCATCAGTTTAGATATGGTGCAAGGTTTTTATCAAATTCCTATTAAAGAAGAGTCTATAGCGAAAACTGCCTTCATCACGCCAGACGGGCTATATGAATACGTAAGGATGCCGTTCGGACTGATGAATGCACCAGCCGTTTTCCAGCGCGCTATCATGACGGCACTAAGATCTCTTTTGGATAACATTTTGGTATACATGGATGATGTATTAATATAATGTAAAACATTCACCGAGGGATTACAGATCCTGGACAAAGTTTTGGCAGCCTTAACCGAGGCTGGGTTTATTGTAAACGTCAAGAAGTGCTCGTTCTTTAAAAAATCGATTGAATATCTGGGAAACGTAATTGAAGGTGGAACAGTTCGTCCAAGTCCGAGGAAGGTTGGGGCTTTGGAAAAAGCCGTGGTGCCCTCAAATGTAAAACAGGTACGACAATTTTGTGGTTTAGCTGGTTATTTCAGGCGTTTTATACCATCATTTTCTGAACGTTTGATCCCATTATACAACCTAACCAAGAAGGATGCAAAATTTCAATGGACTGCAGATTGCGAAAACGTCAGACTTGATATCATCCGACGGTTGACGTCTGCTCCAGTTCTAACCATCTTTCAAGAAAGACTTCCTATCGAACTGCACACTGATGCCAGCAGCACTGGACTGGGTGCCGTTCTCATTCAAATACAGAATGGCCGGCAGCACGTGATTGCTTACATGAGTATGAGAACTACGGAGCCTGAGAGTCATTACCACTCTTATGAATTGGAAACATTGGCTATAGTAAGGGCGATAAAACACTTCAAAGAATACCTATACGGCAGACATTTTACAATTGTTACCGATTGCATTGCCATCAAATCATCCTCGAGCAAACATGAACTATTACCCAGAATCCATAGATGGTGGTCATTTCTTCAACATTACGACTTTAAAATAGAATATCGCCAGGGCAATTGAATTAAGCATGCAGACTACTTCAGCCGCAATCCAATAGCGTGCATTAATTAAGCACAAAATGTCGACGCATGGCTAAGAGTAGAACAAAGGCGTGATGCGGAGTTAGCCCAAATCATAAGCAAGTTGGAACATAAAGAAGACATGAGTGAGTACCGCATGAATGATCTTGTTTTGGAACGCTGTCATGAAGAGGAAGAACCGGGACGTAAAAGGTGGAAGAAAGTGGTACCAAAATAATACCAATAGAGCACAATTAACGCCCACCATACTGCACTGAAACATTTTGGGTGGAAGAAGACCCTTGGTAAGATCAGAGAGAATTACTGGTTTCCTGAGATGACAACTGTAGTAAGACGCTTCATAGAAAATTGTGTGATATGTAAGACTAGTAAAAACCATTCTGGAGCCAAACTGGTAGCAATGTTTTCCATAGAGAAAAAGGCAGTGCCATTCGACAATTCGCGAAATAACAAGCCTCATGCTTGTATGTATGTGGTTGTTATAATAGACGCTTACACAAAGTTTGTCACCCTTACATACGCAACCGACAAGACTGCCAACTCAATGTTGCGCGCACTTAAGCATGTTGTGTCTCTATTTGGAGCTCCGAGACAAATAATAAGCGACCAGGATACTGCCTTTAAGGCTGAATTTGAAGAGTTTTGTAGACACCACAATATCCATCAACACTTCATAGCTCCAGGAGTTAGTTGTGCCAATGGACAAGTGGAGCGGATGATGTCTGTTGTAAAAAATGGACTAACTATTATTCGCAATTATCCACTCATGTGCTTTAGGTAGCTGGGGCTACCAAAGTGATTTCGCTTGTAGTGCCTCTGGTAACTGTGGCTACCAAGGGGACTACGTTCCATTTCAATCAATCAATATCAATATTTCTTGGTTATACTTCGTTATGCAGCATACTTCTGTGGGTCTAAGTCCAGGATTTTATAAAAAATATATTTCTGGTCTACAGGTTCAAAGTTTTTCTTAAAATAGGCATAAACATTTCGCATTACCTAGTAGCGGTAAGCGGTGTATGAGGAATTAGTGCTCTATTTCAACATTATTTTTAAGCCCTTTTTGTAGGATGGCGTATACATATTAAATACTTAATTAAAAGATTGATTAATGTACTTTATAATTATAATAAACAAAACATATGTTATCGATATAGATTTCGAACAAAAAAATATTTTCGTTAACAACTTCATAGTTTGACAAGTGTTTTAAGTTCCCCTATTTTTTATAATTTTAAATGGTTGTTAAATTCTTAGAAACTTCAATGAATGAGTTCTCCGTACCCTAATCTATACAAAACAGTCAATTGTTTACCAAATAACCCCTTGGAACCGTCGTAAATCAAGTTTTATTATACTAAGGCGCGCTGGCGCTCCATGTAACTTTTTGGTAAGCACTACAAGCGCTTTTTTGTTGTGACGTTAGCACGTGAGTGGTTATGAAACTGAAAACTGGTGAAAAGGCTTGGAAGGTCTTCAACTAGCCATCAACGGTACCAAGAGCAAAACCACGAATGTAGATAGATAGATAATTGCTTTATTGTGCAAATGTTTGTACAAATTTGGTGTAAATAACTTAAATGTACATATCAAATGCACAAGGGCGGCCTTATCGCTGAGTGCGATCTCTTACAGGCAACCTTAGGATGGACAGACTGAAAATGACAAAAAGCTTTGATGTGTAGCGACTAAAAGTATCTGATTACTAGAAATTGTTTTTATTATATACATACATAATATATGTATATACATACATACGCAGGCATACATACAATAGATATGATAGGTGCTAAACATATAAATAAATACATAATACAATTTGTTTACAATGACAAATAGTGCTTCTTTAGTGCATTTTTAAATATTTTCAATGATTTAGCTTGCCTAATTTCGATCGGCAGCGCATTCCACAGACGGACAGCTTGAACAGCAAAGGATTTATCGTAGTAGTTTGTGGTATGTGCTGGCATCTGCAGTCTCAGATCCACCGACGACCTCAAGGTCTTTAAATGTGTGTCATGAAGGAACTTAAAACGTTCTTTGAGATACGTGGGGGTATTAGGATTGAACAACACATTATACGGTAACATAAGGATATGAGTATTCCGGCGAAGTCGAATTGGGAGCCACTTGAGCCTGGATCGAAATTCAGATATATGATCATATTTGCGTAAGCCAAAAATGAATCTAATACAGAAGTTTTGGAGAATGTATGTCCAATTAAAGCTCTTACAGGTAGACAATGTCCTGTACCACCAGAATTAGTATCATTAATTGACGAGGAGGAAGAGACAGTTAATAGAAATCAACTTGATAGCTACATTCAAAAGAAAACCGATACACGTAGCAAAGAAGACAAGGCAAGATTTGACCAAGGTAAAGCGAAGGTTAAAAGGTTCCATAAAGGAGACATTGTGCTATTCCAAACAAACCCTAGATGTCAAATTGGTCTGAATATGAAGTATCCAGATGCCTACGTAATTTGGAAAATATTACCCAATGATAGGTATCAGGTTAAGCGAATAACAGGACGTGGACGCCCCAAAAAGGTAGCTCACGACCAACTTCGGCTCGCACCCAAACCAGATGAAGGAATAAATGAGGATACCATGTCGGCGCAAGATGAAACTGAGGCGACGCCAGATACAAGTGTATCTCAAACGAGTACTTCCAATGATGTAGAGGACATTACGCAGCAGTAAGTAAAGATAATCAAACATCTTAATACCATATTGTTGCAGTTTCTCTTCATGAGTAACATAATTTGAGTACAAAGACCTCCTTGTTTTTTTTTTTGTTTTTTTTTTTTTTTTTTTACTATTGACATAAGTTGAGGACAGGGGCCTCCTTACTTTTGTCAATGCTATTGTAAGTTGAGGACAGGGGCCTCCTTACTTTTATCAATACTAATGTAAGTTGAGGACAGGGGCCTCCTTACTTTTGTTACTGTTCATGTAAGTCGAGGACAGGGGCCTCCTTACTTTGGCTAGACTATTATCCGATGGAAGTAGAGGACAGGGGCCTCCTTACTTTGGCTAGACTATTACCCGATGTAAGTAGAGGACAGGCGCCTCCTTACAGTGTTTGATATAATTTAAGGACAGGAGCTTGCTAACTTTTACGTTGATTGATATAAGCTTTGCTTACCTCTAAGCTTTGATGAGCTAAAAGTACTGCTGATTGTTTTGTTTAACAGGCCGAGGGCGACCTGTTTGCAGAATGGCCGTGTCGGCGCAATAAGGTACTAGGCTGTTTGCAAATGAACACAAGTGCAGCGATACGTCATTTCCGCCACTACCGCTCCGTGAGTCAGGCGAGAGGTGGGGACGGGTCTTTATAACGACATGCGCCGTGTAGAGGGAATCAGGATTCGCCTCGCCGCCGCCGCCGAAGAAGGACCTCTCACCACAAGCAAGCACCTGCAAGCAAATCAAGAGCTCCAGTTTCGGAAGTGCTGCACGGACCGCGACGCTGTTTGTTACGTGCAGTACATACGATTCTCGTATGTGCTGTACGGAGCAAACACTTCATCGGATCACCCAGCGAAACACAGTCGCCGAGCGGTCGCAGCCGTAGCGCGATCTAACAATGTCGTCGCGCCGCAATAGCCCTTCTCAGGGCTCACGCGACGAAGACGACGAGGACGAGGACTTTACACCGGTGTCCAAACCGACACCGCGCTCACCATCACACCGTCACCATGCTTACCATGACCACCATACTAGTACCATCTCTGCTACCATAGGCCATCAGAGTAACCAAAGGCCATCTACTAGTAACCAAAAGCCGAGTAGCCAACCACATTGTGACCTCCGGCAGGCTGACTCCGCTGTCGCCGCCTCCGCGACCGCCGCCCCCCCGCGCCCCGGGGCAGGCCCCGCGCACACCCGCCCGCCTGCGGGTCGTCCGAGTGCGCGCAGCGCCGCCGTGATGCAGGCGCCCGCAAACCCGCCGCCGCGACCGAGCGCCGCCGCGCGAGACCGGGCCCCCGCGACCCGCGCCGCCCCCCGCGCACACCCGCCGCGGCCCGCGCCGGCGTCGAGTGGCTCGTCCGTCGCGAGCTCTCCGCCGCGCGTCGCCGCCGCGCGCGACTACGTCGCCGAGTCGCCGCGCATCGCTGCGAAGGACTCTCCCGCGCCGCGCTCCGCCTGCTCATCCAGAAGCGGATCAGAGCTGTCGTTGGCATCGGCAGACTCCAACCTGAGCGCGGCCGAAAACCCGAAAGCGGACCTGGTGCTGCACATAAAGCGCCGCCGACACACGATGTGTATGTCAGCGAACATCCAGCGGGCTTACTCGTTGCCCTCAGTGGCAATGGAAGTCGACCAGCAAGCCGCCCGCCCATCACCATACAGACGCAGAAGGAGCCCCTATGAGGAGGACGAAGAGGAGGAAGCCAAGAGGCACCGGGCCGACTTACTTAACCAGGCACCGCTACCACAGCGCGACCCCCGCCTCCACCGCCCGCCGCCCGCAGCGCCCTCTACCGGCGCTTCAGGGAACCACTCACTGCGCGCGTACACGGATGTTGTCCGCTCGCCGCCCGCTCCCCGCGCGACTGCCGCCGCGCCCGCCGCCGCCGTCGCGCGCCCCGCCGCCGCCGCCGCGCGCCCCGCCGCCGCCACCGCGCGCCCCGCCGCCGCCGCCGCGCGCCCCGCTGCCGCGCCCGCCGCGACCGCCGCGCGCCCCGATGCCGCGCCTGACGCCGCGCCTGCCGCGACCGCCGCCGCCACCACCAGCAAGCCGCGCTACCCTCCGGTGATCGTGGAACACTTCCCGAACTGGGCACACCACCTGAGGGAGTTGAAAAACCAATTGGGAAGAGCCGCCAACGCCCGCCCCTTTGGAAAGGGCATAAGATTTACCCCAAGAGAGGAGGAAGAGTACCGCTTAATACAGCGGTACCTCACAGAGCTAGAGAAGACAGAGAAGCTCTCTTGGTTTTGTTACTCCCTCCCAGCGGAGCGCAGCCTGAAGGTGGCCATTAGAGGCCTCCCATATAACACGACGCCGGAGGAGGTAGAAGAGGAGCTCCGCGAGCTGGGGTATGAGCCCGAATACGTACGCAACATTCGGGCCCGCCGCACAGACCGGGGTGCATCCTCCTAGCTATAATAAAGCGCACAAAGGACGTCACACCGGGGATCTACGAAGTCACAGAGATGCTCGGCATCCCCGGTGTCAAAATAGAAAACTGGCGCGGGAAGAGGAAGCCGGCTCAATGTCATCGGTGCCAAAAGTTCCGGCACTCGAGTCACCAATGCCACCGACCCCTGGCTTGTGTGCGCTGCGGAGAGGAACACACCGCAAGAGACTGCCCGCGCCCACTTGAAGAACCAGCTACTTGCGCCAACTGCGGGGGGACGCACCCCGCAAACCACATACACTGCCCCGTATTCAAAAGGGAAGCCCGGAACAAGAAGGCCGGCACTGTCGCAGTCACCGGGGAGCCGCGTAAAGAGCCGGCGCCGGTAAACCCTCAGCCGAAAGGAGAGACCGCGCAGGGCGCGACGCTAATGGCTGAGGCGAACGACCCCACAGCTCGCGGAGCCGCGGTCGCGGCTAAGAAGAAGAGAGGGCGGAGAAACCGCAGGCGAGGTAAAGATGGCGCAACTGCGCCCGCCGCCGCGGAAATACCCACTCAACTGGATCCACCACCATCCCAGGGCGGCCAGAGAAAGCCGAAGCGCAACCCAGCGCCAGCACAGCAAGCACCCCAGCCGTCCGCTCGCCCGGTCGCCACCCCCGCCGAACCAACCACGGCCAGGGGTAAGAAGGCGAAGGCCCCACACCATAGTGAGGGACCAAGGAGCGGCGGCAACTCAACCGTTCAAGCCGCGATAAATGTTCTACACGACGTGCTTACCGCGCTCAGCGCCGGGCGGGACAAGCAAGCAATTGTCTCCATTATCCTTAAGGGCCTAGCGGACCTGATCATGAACGATGAACAATAAGCCCTTGAGGATACTCCATTGGAACGCCCGCAACCTCCGCAAGAAGGCCGTCCTGCTCCGCCCTCTCCTGCAGGAACAGGACATCGACGTGGCGCTGATAAATGAGACGCACCTGGGACCTGCAGAACAACTACGATTCCCGGGTTTCCTCATTTATCGGAGGGACGAACTATCGCCGGATGGAGTACGCTACCGCGGACTGGCAGTGCTAGTCAGGCAAAGAGTCGTACACCAGCCACTACCCGTTAGAACCACGAGCACCCTGTACACGCTGGGTGTGGAGCTGCACCTAGGTGGTGCAAACCTTCACCTGTACGCCGCATATAAGCCGCCCGCAGTGAACATAGACATCGCCGAACTGCGGACCATACTCCAAGCATCTCACCCGGTCGTCATTGCGGGCGACTTCAACTGTAAGCACCCAGCGTGGAACTCAGCGACCACCAACGCACCGGGTGTACGACTCTTCAACGACGCCGAAGCCCATGGATACACCGTAGCGGGTCCGGAGGTACCTACACATTACCCGGACACGCTAACGCACATGCCTGACGTCCTAGACATCGTGGTGCACAATGACCTCTCGCACTGCCAGTTACAGCTTCACCAGGAGGTGCTCGACGACGAGCTACAATCGGACCACCAGCCGGTACTCGTCGTCGCACAACAGGAGCCTACACGTATCGTCCCTCAAGCGCCACGTCCCAAACCGGACTGGACTAGATTTAGGGATACGATGGAGACCACCACACCGACTCGCCCTATCAGCTCCGCAGCCGACGTCGACGCGCTCGCGGCCGAACTCGCCGGCGCTATCAAGTCCGCCCTTGTCAGCTCCACACCACCCATCAACACCCAGAGGAGGCTACCCCCTCTGCCGGCACACATTGCTAAACTGATAGCTGACAAGCGGCGCCTCCGCAGCCAGTGGCAGAGCACGCGATGCCCCACATTAAAGACGCAACTCAACCGGCTGACGGAGAGAGTGAAGGGCGAGTTGAGGACCCACACCGCCGAGAGCTGGGAGAAACTCATAGAGGACTCTCGCGACGACTGGTCGTCGATCCACCGCCTATGTCGTCGCCTCACAAACACCCCAGCTCCGGTGCGCCCGCTACTACACGCCGACGGAACTCCACGCTACAAAGCAGCAGACCGTGCAGCGATCCTAGCCGACCACCTCGAGGGCCAGTTCAGGCCTAACCCGATTGTTGACGCAGAACACGCCGCAGCAGTCGAGAAACACCTTCGGGAATACTTCGCCACGCCGATAGCTCCCGAAGAGGACTCCATCTTCTTTTCCCCTGGAATGGTGCAGCGAGCCATACGGCAGACCCAGCCCCGGAAGGCCCCTGGGGCGGATGGGATACCGAATACAGCGCTGCGCCACCTGCCGCACCGTACCGTGGCAGCGTTGGCGCGCCTGTTCACGGGGATCGTCCGCACAGGCGCCTTCCCCGCCTGCTGGAAAGAAGGCCGCATCATAATGTTACCGAAGCCAGATAAAAACATCTTGAAGCCGGGGAGCTATCGGCCGATCACTCTCCTGCGATCTCGAAGGTGTTCGAGAGACTCCTGTTGCGGCACCTCACACCGCACATCACGCCAAGACCGGAACAATTCGGGTTCAGGTCTGAACATTCCACAACACTGCAATTGTCGAGGGTACTGCATCGGATAACGGCGGCGCGCAACAAGCGCGAGCACGCCGTAGCAGTATTCCTCGACATCCAGAAAGCTTTTGACCGAGTGTGGCACTCCGGTCTGCTGTTCAAACTGTCGACATCCACAGCGCCTCGCCGTGTAGTAAAGGTGGTCTCCTCGTTCCTTAGCAACCGGACTTTCCGAGTGGCAGTGGAACAAGAGCTCTCAGACGTCCGCACCATCTCTGCTGGAGTCCCGCAGGGCTCATGCCTCTCGCCTGTGCTTTACACCAGGTTCACCGACGACATCCCCGTCGCCGAGGGCGCCGAGCTGGCGCTCTACGCCGACGACGCGGCATATATCTCCACCAGCGTCAACGCCGCCCACGCCGCAAAGAAGATGCAGCGCGCCCTCGACCTTCTCCCCCGCTGGCTATCGCAGTGGCGACTGTCGGTGAATGTGGGTAAGTCACAGGCGATACTCATTAGCAGCAAGCAGCTCCATCCACTGCCACTCAAACTCCAGGGTGAGTACATCCCCTGGACCCGGACGGTGAAGTACCTGGGGATCACCATTGACCGAGCTCTATCCATGAAGCCGCACGTCCGCAACGTCGTCGCACAGGTACGCGCAACCAGAGCGCTTCTGCGTCCAGTGCTCTCCTCACATCTACCACTTCGAGCGAAGCTGGGTGTGTACAAATCTTATGTGCGCACCCGGCTCACCTACGCCGCGCCCGCTTGGTTCGCCCTCACGAGCGAGTCGAGCCGCATTCGCCTCCGCGCGCAGCAGTCGCTGTCGCTGCGCGCCGCCGTTCAAGCTCCTCGCTATGTGAGGAACGATATCATCCAGCGGGACACCCGCATCGAGAGCCTGGACGCCTACATCCGCCGTCTGTCCGTGGGGATGTTCGAGCGAGCCGACGCCTCGGCCTGGGACCACGTCCGGGACCTGGCCCCCTGGCACGCTCGCCCCCTGGACAAGAAGAAACTGCCTCGCGACCTCATCGCTAACCCCGGCGACGCTGCGGACGAGCCGGTTGCCCCGGGTAACCGCCGTCCCCCCCCCTAACTTGACAACCTCTTAGCCCTCTGTTGCAGGTGGCCGCCCCCTTCCGCGCGACATCTGCGCGTATCGACGCAGGATACGCTCATCATGTGCGCGCGCGGACGACCACCGCAACAGAGCACGCCATGGATACACTCCAACCACGATGTCGGCGTCTAACCAGACGCCGGCACCACACCACCACCACCTCACCACAAAGACCTCCGCAGGCCGCCCGTAAGTCGCCGTCTGTGTCGCTGGCTTCACGGAGCTGGGCCTCCCTCGGTTCGCCGGGGGTCTCACCCGGCTCGTGTTGACCGCCCGGACGGCGTGAAGATTCGGCGGCCTGCGCAACACGCCTTTCGGTCAACCGCCTTAGGGCAACTACTGCCCGACCCAAGGACCTGCCTTTATTAAAGGGCAGGATACCAAAGAACCCGCTAGCAGGGGGCAAAATCTGTCCCGAACTAGCCGCTGCACGCCCTGTACGGGGCGTCGCGATGATCTACGTTGTTTAAGGGAATCATTCCGGCCGAGGCGGTCGTTCCGTCAACACCTCTAGTAAAAGTGACGACGGTCACACCTGAGTCACAGTTATAAGTGTAATATTGATAATTATAGTTATTAGTGCATAATCAGCGAAGTATAAAGTGATTTGTGATTGCGAATAAATCTCGTATTCTACGTGAAATATTAAAGTTTACTTTGAAACCATGTCCGTAGGTCGGCCTAATACCGATATGGATCCAGAGGATTATGGCCCACCTTTACCAATTCTACAACACATTTCTGATCCATCCGAAAGATATATATATTTTTGGTAAGAATATTGTCTTTTTACTTATTAGATAAGACTACAATGTACTCATCATACATTTGTAAGAGCTTTTTTGTAATATTAAAAATTGCTGTGGAGCAGCACGGGTCCTCTAGTAGGATAATTATTTATTATAAGATACGTGGTCAAGTAGGTAGATAGACGATGAATAAATATTATAGTAGCAGCGGCAAGTCGACAACCCTAGCGCGACAGCTAGCGCGTCACTCTGCGCCAGACAGCGACAGCGTTATATGTTAGAAAAGAGCGGGAACGGTTAGGTGAATATCGCGTTAGGCACTGAGTGCTTATGCGAGCTGAATTGCACTTTGTTGCTTAGTAGCAAGAGTCGCAATTTCAATAAATTGGTTTGAGAAGTGATGCTTCTGTACGTTAGTACTATCTATTCTGTGATATAGTGCTTGATATATAATTAACTATCTCTAAATTGCTGAATGGCGAACTCATAAACAGGGTCAAAGGCATTTTAAATCACATAGTGTAGGTAGCAATTTACGAGTAATTAATGAAGTCAATAACAATAAATAAATGTCCAATGTACATATATCACAATTAGCCATTCAATTAAGTGCCTAGTCTATTCATGAAACCGAACTGTTCAACTATCAGCCTGAACGACATGCAGCCGTTCAATTAAACAGCTAAGCGAATGATTAGGATCTATAACGTTTAACTAAATGCCTAACCAAGTCATTAAAATGTTTCTAATTATCATTATTCGATCTATTGAAACAGTCCCTTACGACCTAATAACACCGAACCCTTACTACGAAATGACAATATTTAATTAATCTCTTACCACCTGCATAATTTGTTTAAGTTTGTCGAGTACTACTCGTTAATTGGTAAAACACGATTAGTAGTGATAAGACTCCTTAGAACTACATTAATTAATACAGTTTACACTAGACGCACACTCAAGTACTACGGTTCAAACGATAGTGAGGAACTGAAGGACGGGTGGACATATGGATGGACGGACATGGTGTAGCTATGAGAGTTTCTTTTAGCTTACAATATAATTCCTCAAAAGTAGAGAATATCATTTTGGGAAAGTCTTACCAAAACGTCAAAACAATTTTGACGGGACCATGTAATTGATAACAGAGATCTTTAATATCGAAATCATTTTGATTGGATGGGTCAATGGAGCTATTAAAAAGTGCCGCGGGCGCAGCCACAGGTTCAACTAGCATAATTCAAAATGGAAGAAAAGACGAAGCAAGGGCGTAAATTTGACAATAAATTCGCTTGATCATACAAAAAATGACTTATGCAAATGGTACTTTTTGTATTTTTTCATTAAAACAGAATTCATTTCTAAAACGAGTACCTACTATAGACTCAGATCATGACACATAACATAAAATAACTTCACGCCTTTTATCCCCGAAGGGGTAGGTAGGGGTGTATTACACACCCTCAACAACAATGTGATAGGGGGCGAGCCTATTGCCATTTACCGGGCACATTATTAAGCGAGCGATAATTAACATTTTTAATACACACATAACTTTGAAAAGTCAGAGGTGCGTGCTTGGGGTACTTGGGGATCGAACCTGAGACCAACGTCTCGGCAGTCCGTTACGTACACCACTGGACTAAGATCAAAATATTGAAATATGATTAGGTACAGTAAAAACTTTTTTATAAAATTGTTATTAATCAAAGGTTTTTGAGATTGACGTATATGAGAAGACGTTAGTCTGTATTAAAAAGAACATTTTAAGTTAGATTTCTCTCCTTTGCTTGAGAAAATAATAAATCTGAGAACCGATTTATTATTTTCTCAACATAGGTTTGTACCTATTATCCTAGTAGTAAATAAGTATTTACTCAAGTATTAGTAACTCATTGGGTTGTACTGACATAAGTGTACGTTCGTTAGATCGTCACACAACAAGTAATTAATATTACCTATTGTGTTGAAGCATTACTACTGTTTCTACGTATTATGCCAAACATATTTATTTATTTATTAATTTGGTATCACCAACATTTTTCAATAATATTTAAAAATACTTATAGCAGAAACAATAGGGGTACACATTATTTTAGTCTCCAGGAAATGGCAGAACTAAAATATTATTGAAATAATGCGCACTGTGTGTTTATTCTGTTATATTATTATTAAAATAAGGAACTACTACAAGGCCATATTAATTTAAAAAAAGACAACCATCTAAATACATAATCTGACGCAATTATTTTTCTAACCAACATTCAGAAACCTAAATAAAAGTCATAAGAACATACAACTAACTAATAATTTGAGACTATCTTATACCTAATTTTATTAGATTAATTAATTTTATTCCGTTACTGAAGAAATACTGCTAGGAAGATTTCAAAATAAAATTTTTGAAGCATTACAATAACATAATCATTGCAAACCTAATCATAATGATACCAAATTCCTTACCTTGCAAATTCTTGTAGAGGCTATTTTAAAGAAACACTCTGAATGAATTTCATTATGAAATTCAATCAGAGTGTTTCTTTTACGTTTTAAAACAGGTCGATAGAAATAAATCTGCTCACCTTATAAATTCTTTATAAGAAATTAATCTTAAATCCGGCTTTAATTTTGACGACTGCATGTTCACAACACTAAACACAGAATAACTCAAAGATACCACAACACTGATACCTCCTATCACAAATATTAGGTATAATCTCGCGTACCAACTGTATTGAATTTAAACTTTCGTGGTCATTTAAACTTATTTTAAATTGTCTTTCGGGATTTATACCACGTACCTTTGTTTGGAGTAACCGATATTTCGGCACTGTTGCAAGCGCCATGTTCACGGATATTCTGAGGATATTGCGGGTGGATGAATGTTACGAGCAAGTATAACGGTCTACCGATACCACAACACTGATACCTCCTATCACAAATATTAGGTATAATCTCGCGTACCAACTGTATTGAATTTAAACTTTCGTGGTCATTTAAACTTATTTTAAATTGTCTTTCGGGATTTATACCACGTACCTTTGTTTGGAGTAACCGATATTTCGGCACTGTTGCAAGCGCCATGTTCACGGATATTCTGAGGATATTGCGGGTGGATGAATGTTACGAGCAAGTATAACGGTCTACCCGCTTTCTTACTCGTTTTTTGCGCACGGTTCCCTGAGCCACTCCATATACAGGAAACCAACGCACACAGATCACTATCTAAACGCCGACTCACATCATCACCGACGTCAACTGAATTCTGTTATAATGTCGCTTACCGACCGGACATACAGCTTGTGTGACGAGGAACATTTAGATAAGGAACTTTCACATATAAGCGACGTTCTACACAAGAACGGGTATATTAGGCAAATCACACCACCTATACATATTAAAAAACACCTGGACTTCAAGGTTGAACGACACCCAGAGTACTTGCCGTACGTCAAAGGAGTGACAGATAAGGTCGCCAATATCCTTAAGAAGGTCTCAGTTAAAACTATCTTCACTCCTTTTAAGAAACTGTCGCAATATATAAGATCACCGAAAGACAGTCTTCCCTTAGAAAAACCAGGTGTATACAAAATTGAGTGCAGCTGTGGGAGTTTCTATATAGGACAGACTAAACGCACCATCACTTGCCGGATAAAGGAACACATAAGGGCAGTCAAAAATAATGAACCACACAAGTCAGCCATAGCTCAACATCTCTTAGACTTGGGTACTGACCACTGGATTGAGTTACACAACCCTCAGGTGCTTTCGACAGAACGCCACTACATACCCCCAATGGTTAGGGAAGCTATTGAAATTAAAAAGTTCAGAAATTTCAATATAGAGGATGGGTTTCAACTGTCGAGTATCTGGCATCCAGTGGTACGTTTATGTAAAACCCGTGAAAATAAAAAAGTCAAATCGCGAGGTGACGTAGTGAGTGTAGTATATCGTGATCGGGTACAGTACGATAGTAAAAATAGTAGCAGTGGTGTTGTACGCAAAAAAACGAGTAAGAAAGCAGGTAGACCCTTATACTTGCTCGTAACATTCATCCACCCGAAATACCCTCAGTACATCCGTGAACATGGCGCTTACAACAGTGCCGAAATATAGGTTACTCCAAACAAAGGTACGTGGTATAAATCCCGAAAGACAATTTAAAACAACTGTATTGAGTCTACTATATTTATAACGAAAATACGAATAAAAGTTTAAAATACTCATATAATACTCGAAGTATTTTGTCAGAGATGTGCTCTACTCGACCACAAATCTAATGTTTATAATCATTTTCAACCTTCGCCTTCGCCGCGAACTATTATTATATTGGCTTCGAACGGAGCAATGAGGCGTGTTATTAGATTTTAGGTTTTATATTCATCACTCATAGAGACGAGTTTTAATTGCTTGAATGGTGTTTTCATTGTGAGCTTAAGTGAATACGTATGAACTGTGTATATGTGGTTAGACAATTAATAGGAACTGCGCTCGTGGTGACATGGTTACATGTCAAAACTGCCATTTATAACTATACCTTGGATAGTATAGGCTTGCTGAATATACACGGACCAGCTTATACTGGACAATAGTGTCGCCATAGTTAGGCACATAGTATAATTACCTGTTGTAAAGTTTAGTGTTTACTCGTCCAGCACACTTGGTTATACATCGTATAAGGGGAGAAGGGTACAATAAAACGAGTCTTGTGAATGAGTGCACTATTATAGTTTGAGTGGTCACATTGTTTGGCACTTTAGTCAAGTGTGTTCTTTGACTTTACTACTTTAATTTTATCATACACTCTCCGCAGATCTGCTGATAATAGCACACTACGAGTATAGTAGCTCAACTGTAAACGAGCACACAAAAGTTACAAGGTCTTTATAATAATCTGCATGCGCTCTCCGTAATGGTATTTTCTATTTTAGAAAATATATTTATGCTGTTGTCTCACCGTGATTGACCATAATGTACCTAGTATACATCATTATTTCAACCTAGAGACGTCAACTGCTGGACATGGCCTCTTCCAAAGTTCTCCACACAGACCTGTCATATTTTTGGTTTAGTTAAATATTAATTACGGGAATTATTTTATAAACACTCAAATGATTTATGAGCTATACGTCAGCGCGCACCTCACTTCACTAACTACCCACTCTTTTTGATTATTATGAAGAGGGACGAGTCGAAGTGAAAGGCGCGATGCCACAGGCAGTCATATAACAACTCTCGGACGTAACGGACGTAACTAAGTAGCTAGCAGGAATTATTGTAACAGTTTGTAATTGTGCAAAAGTATTGCTTTATAAAGGTGTACATACCAGTAATAATTAAAATAAACGTGGAGTGGTTTATACTGGACTTGGTGTTTTTCTTCAAATATCAGAAGTGGCACGGACGTATCCAATGAAGTGTGCCCACAAGGTACAGAGAAGGCAAATGTTAACGCTGCTATGTTATTGAATAAGCTAAGCCTTCAACTACTACCGTGGTGAGCGTATTTCATGTGATTTTTTTTTTATTTTGTTCTGCAAATGTTACTTAGTGATGAATGTGATGATACTTGAAAAACATTCTTGGTTAGCAGAATACTGATATACGTTTAGTAATCTTTGCAATGTCACAATGGCTATGGTGGTGATGTCACCATCGCATCGTACCGAGTGTTCTGGGTTCGATTCCTACATGAGACACGAAGTTGTTGTTAAAACAAGACTTTTACTGTAAAACCATTTGACCTTTATGGTATCGTGTTTCCCATGATGTGATCTCCCAAACAAGCTTCTCTTGATAGCTTAAAGTAAGAAATAAAGAAAAAACAATTGTAGGTAGTAACCTACTGAATGATTAAATTGCTGTATTTTCTCTTAGCATATGGTTGTCCGATTACGACTGTGACCTACTTTAGCGTAGATATCGTATGGAAGTTTCGGGTTCGATACCAGGGTTTAAAAGAAAGCGAAATTGTTTTTATGTATTTCTAGTTCTAGTGGATATGTTTATCACTAAAGCTGAGGTGGATATGTTTTCCGCTGTGCTAGTATTATGATTCCAGTTCTAGAGGATATTTTTTTTCTCTAGAGCTGAGGTGGATATGTTTTCCGCTATGCTAGTATAGTTCCAGTTCTAGTGGATATGTTTTCCACTAAGAGCGGATATATTTTCCGCTATGCTAGTAAGATTCCAGTTCTAGTGGTATATGTTTTCCACTAGGACTGAGGCAGTGGATATGTTTTTCTCATTTTATGATTTTTCTTTATAACGTTTCAGTATTACAAGCAAAGGCATTTGATGATGAAGCGGGCACGCCAGCCTTGCCTAAGAATGTAAGGAAAAGAGTCAGGGAGACTCAATGGCGCAGGATGCCAGTTCCAGCGGATATGTTTTCCACCAAGAGCGGATATGTTTTCCGCTATGCTAGTATGATTCTAGTTCTAGTGGATATGTTTTCCACCAAGAGCGGCTATGCTTTCCGCTATGCTAGTATGATTATAGTTCTGGTGGATATGTTTTCCACCAAGAGCGAATATGTTTTCCGCTATGCTAGTATGATTCTAGTTCTAGTGGATATGTTTGCCACTTAGAGCGGGTATGTTTTCCGCTATGCTAGCATGATTCTAGTTCAAGTGGAAATGTTTTCCACCAAGAGCGGATATGTTTTCCGCTATGCTAGTATGATTCTAGTTCATGTGGATATGTTTTCCACCAAGAGCGGATATGTTTTCCGCTATGCTAGTGTGATTCTAGTTCAAGTGGATATGTTTTCCACCAAGAGCGGATATGTTTTCCGCTATGCTAGTATGATTCTAGTTCTGGTGGATATGTTTTCCACCAAGATCGGATATGTTTTCCGCTATGCTAGTATGATTCTAGTTCTAGTGGATATGTTTTCCACCAAGAGCGGATATGTTTTCCGCTATGCTAGTATGATTCTAGTTCAAGTGGATATGTTTTTCACCAAGAGCGGATATGTTTTCCGCTAAGCTAAAAAGATTCAAGTTCTAGTGGATATGTTTTCCACTAAGAGCGGATATGTTTTCCGCTATGCTAGTAAGATTCCAGTTCTAGTAGAAATGTTTTCCACTAGGACTGAGGCGGATATGTTTTCCGCTATGCTAGTATGGTTCTAGTTCTAGTGGATATGTTTTCCACCAAGAGCGGATATGTTTTCCGCTATGCTAGTATGATTCCAGTTCTAGTGGATATGTTTTCCACCAAGAGCGGATATGTTTTCCGCTATGCTAGTATGATTCCAGTTTTAGTGGATATGTTTTCCACCAAGAGCGGATATGTTTTCCGCTATGCTAGTATGATTCTAGTTCTAGTTGATATGTTTTCCACTAGGCTTGAGGCGGATATGTTTTCCGCTTTGCTAGTGCGAGTCTGGTTCAAGTGGATATGTTTTTCTCATGTGGATGATTTTTCTTTATCACGTTTCAGTATTACAAGCAAAGACGAATGATGAAGCCGGCACGCCACCCTTGCCTAAGAATGTATGGAAACGAGTCGGGGTGACTCAAAGGCGCAGGAGAAGACTTTGGCGTCGTCTTCCAGTAAAGATGAAGCCAATCCTCCCAAGCCGCGAAAATACAGTATTCCAGTTCTAGTGGATATGTTTTCCACCAAGAGCGGATATGTTTTCCGCTATGCTAGTATGATTCCAGTTTTAGTGGATATGTTTTCCACCAAGAGCGGATATGTTTTCCGCTATGCTAGTATGATTCCAGTTCTAGTTGATATGTTTTCCACTAGGCTTGAGGCGGATATGTTTTCCACCAAGAGCGGATATGTTTTCCGCTATGCTAGTATGATTCTAGTTCTAGTGGATATGTTTCCACCAAGAGCGGATATGCTTTCCGCTATGCTAGTATGATTCTAGTTTTGGTGGATATGTTTTCCACCAAGAGCGGATATGTTTTCCGCTATGCTAGTATGATTCTAGTTCTAGTGGATATGTTTGCTACTTAGAGCGGATATGTTTTCCGCTATGCTAGCATGATTCTAGTTCAAGTGGAAATGTTTTTCACCAAGAGCGGATATGTTTTCCGCTATGCTAGTATGATTCTAGTTCATGTGGATATGTTTTCCACCAAGAGCGGATATGTTTTCCGCTATGCTAGTGTGATTCTAGTTCTAGTGGATATGTTATCCACCAAGAGTGGATATGTTTTCCGCTATGCTAGTATGATTCTAGTTCAAGTGGATATGTTTTCCACCAAGAGCGGATATGTTTTCCGCTATGCTAGTATGATTCTAGTTCTGGTGGATATGTTTTCCACCAAGAGCGGATATGTTTTCCGCTATGCTAGTATGATTCTAGTTCTAGTGGATATGTTTTCCACCAAGAGCGGATATGTTTTCCGCTATGCTAGTATGATTCTAGTTCAAGTGAATATGTTTTTCACCAAGAGCGGATATGTTTTCCGCTATGCTAGTGTAGCGACCCGAATCCGCTACCATACAGATCATCGCAAAAGTCATTCTATTGGGCCTTGTAAAATCACGCCACAATTATGACTAGACCACCGGCCACGATTAGGCCGCGCCCCCAAGAAAAGGGTCAGCTACCTGCTAGCTACCTGCTATTGTCGACCGGCGCCCGCGCAACATGGTCGCCGCAGATCTTTTGTTTACTTGTGTACGCCCTTCGATCAAAAGTGTCAAGTGCGAAACTTTATTATAAAAGTGCCAGGCGTGATCGTTAATTATTATTAATTATGTTTACCTATAAATACTCGTGTCATAAGTAAATAAATTCATTACGCATTCGTCTTTTGCCTTTGCTTTCTTTTCCTCACACGCTTCACCTTCTATCTCAACACTAAACACGCATATTGTAAGTGACAACTATCACTTCACTGGTGACCCCGACGTGATACAAGATGGAAGATCAAGGAAAAGACCTCGTATTAGGAGAAACCTTCCGCGTTGGAGTTAGGGTACCTCCCTTCAACCCAAATGACCCGGAACTGTGGTTCGCCCAAACGGAAGGCCAGTTTGTTCTAGCAAACATGAGCGCCGACATCACGAAATTCTACTATGTGCTGTCGCAGTTGGACGCACAACATGCAACAGAGGTGCGCGACCTGTCTGTCCTCTAAAGACAGAAATAATACGGCGTCTGTCAGCTTCAAAGGAACGCAAAATAAAACGGTTCACGTAAGAAGAGAATATCTCTCACCGGCAAAGCAGAATCCAGCCACCACGCAGCAACTCCCCGACTCACCGTGGGACACTCACTACGCAGCAACCTCGCAGCATCTCCCCGACTCACTGTGGGACACTCACTGCGCAGCACCTTCGCAACCTCTCCCCGACTCACCGTGGGACCATTGCGAAGCCACTATCCCGACTCACTGGGATAGCTCACCGCGCACCGCACTTAGACCCGACTCACTGGGCCTACTAGCAGCACACAGTTCCGACTCACTGGAACTAGCGGCACCTACTCTCCTGCCTCTGAAGCTTACACAGACATCACAACTCTGGCTGCTAGACTACGTGCTCACGTCAGTAAACTCACGCCGCTACCTACGTCATGGCACAGCAGTTCCAGTAGAACATTTTACGTGCCTAAGGACCTGCCAAAAGCAACACATGTCTTCGTTCGTCAGGGTCCGGCAAGAAGACCACTTGAAGCACCGTACTCAGGTCCCTACAAGGTTTAACACCGCGATCAGAAGACCTTTGACGTGGACATCCGGGGTAAAACGCAACGCATCTCACTAGATCGCCTAAAGCCAGCCTACATCGCCAGAGAAACACCGCAGACAACTCCGCAAAAGATGGCCGAAGACCAAGACCAAATTAGAAGGACAGTGGCCGTAAAGTGAGATTCCCGGATTACTATCGCCCGTAACGACGGGCTCAAGAGGGGGCAGTTGTAGCGACCCGAATCCGCTACCATACAGATCATCGCAAAAGTCATTATATTGGGCCTTGTAAAATCACGCGACAATTATGACTAGACCACCGGCGACGATTAGGCCGCGCCCCCAAGAAAAGGGTCAGCTACCTGCTAGCTACCTGCTATTGTCGACCGGCGCCCGCGTAACATGGCCGCCGCAGATCTTTTGTTTACTTGTGTACGCCCCTCGATCAAAAGTGTCAAGTGCGAAACTTTATTATAAAAGTGCCAGGCGTGATCGTTAATTATTATTAATTATGTTTACCTATAAATACTCGTGTCATAAGTAAATAAATTCATTACGCATTCGTCTTCTGCCTTTGCTTTCTTTTCCTCACACGCTTCACCTTCTATCTCAACACTAAACACGCATATTGTAAGTGACAACTATCACTTCACTAGTATGATTCTAGTTCAAGTGGATATGTTTTCCACCAAGAGCGGATATGTTTTCCGCTATGCTAGTATGATTCCAGTTCAAGTGGATATGTTTTCCACCAACAGCGGATATGTTTTCCGCTATGCTAGTATGATTCTAGTTCAAGTGGATATGTTTTCCACCAAGAGCGGATATGTTTTCCGCTATGCTAGTATGATTCTAGTTCTAGTGGATATGTTTTCCACTTAGAGCGGATATGTTTTCCGCTAAGCTAAAAAGATTTAAGTTCTAGTGGATATGTTTTCCACTAAGAGCGGATATGTTTTCCGCTATGCTAGTAAGATTCCAGTTCTAGTGGATATGTTTTCCACTAGGACTGAGGCGGATATGTTTTCCACTATGCAAGTATGGTTCTAGTTCTAGTGGATATGTTTTCCACCAAGAGCGGATATGTTTTCCGCTATGCTAGTATGATTCCAGTTCTAGTGGATATGTTTTCCACCAAGAGCGGATATGTTTTCCGCTATGCTAGTATGATTCCAGTTTTAGTGGATATGTTTTCCACCAAGAGCGGATATGTTTTCCGCTATGCTAGTATGATTCCAGTTCTAGTTGATATGTTTTCCACTAGGCTTGAGGCGGATATGTTTTCCGCTTTGCTAGTGCGAGTCTGGTTCAAGTGGATATGTTTTTATCATGTGGATGATTTTTCTTTATCATCCTCATCTTTTAAAGACGAACGATGAAGCCGGCACGCCACCCTTGCCTAAGAATGTATGGAAACGAGTCGGGGTGACTCAAAGGCGCAGGAGAAGACTTCGGCGTCGTCTTCCAGTAAAGATGAAGCCAATCCTCGCAAGCCGCGAAAATACAGTATTCCAGTTCTAGTGGATATATTTTCCACTCAGAGCGCATATGTTTTCCGCTATGCTAGTAAGATTCCAGTTCTAGTGGATATGTTTACCACTAGGACTAGGGCGGATATGGTTTCCGCTATGCTAGTGCGATTCTAGTTCAAGTGTATATGTTTTTCTCATGTGGATGATTTTTCTTTATCACGTTTCAGTATTACAAGCAAAAGCAAATGTAAGGAAACGAGTCGGGGAGACTTAACGGCGCAGGAGAAGTACATTGACTTCGGCGTCGTCTTCCAGTAAAGACGAAACCATTCTTCGCAAGCCGCGAAAGTACCGTATTCAATGTATAATTATCTTGATTTGTTGCTCAATATGAGACTTATTTGAGTTGCCATATATTTTATAATCGATGTACAGATGTCGTCGTAGCCCGTGCTTTGAATAATTGTTTTTATTATACTCAGAACAGTACTAGATATTGTCGGATTCATAAATAAAGTTTGCTCACTATTATTTATCAATGTCAAAGTGGTAATGATATCAATTTTTTGTTAGATGTCAATGAATTTAGTGTAGAATTAGATATGTCAGAGTTAATTGGTCAATAAAATTATTATATAAAACTAAAGTTATATGTAGCTGGTCTGTAACTGTACTTCCTTTGACATTAATTTGAGCAATATTCTCATGGTAAAATTGCCTTTGGAAGCATTTATTATAATTCAAGTTGTTAATAGAATTCCTAATATAATAATCATTGTGATTTTTATGTCAAATTGATAATGCGTTTGAGCGTTAAAGAATTCTTTTTTTTGCGTAAAGTGTATTTCATTATAGTATTTTCAAATCTTAAATAAGTTTTAATTGTTTGTCTATACATAATACTTTGCAAGAATGTTGTTTATGTCTGTAATAGATATACACATAAAATATTATTTACAGAACCTTATCCTTAACGCATTTTAGTATGTATATTGTTGATATAGCTACAAGTAAATAAATAAATAAATACTGTTTAAATTTGGTTTGATCAGATTTAGTAACAGTTCTCATCATTCTGTATTGAATATCAGATTTTATTCCATTAAAATAAACATAGTTATGTCTATTAACAATTTATAATAATTAATCTTGATTTACAATCTGTCGTAATTTTTTTTCACTTGTACTTAAACGACCGAATGTCATATTCATATTTCTTAAATATGAATATATTCACGATTGTAGTAAGTTAAGCATTGTATTATACTTATGTATGTTAGTAACTAGAATGTTGTAAATACGTGCGCCAGGAGGCAGCACGTTGTCGGATGGCCGAATGTCATATTTTTGGTTTAGTTAAATATTAATTACGGGAATTATTTTATAAACACTCAAATGATTTATGAGCTATACGTCAGCGCGTACCTCACTTCACTAACTACCCACTCTTTTTGATTATTATGAAGAGGGACGAGTCGAAGTGAAAAGCGCGATGCCACAGGCAGTCATATAACAACTCTCGGACGTAACGGACGTAACTAAGTAGCTAGCAGGAATTATTGTAACAGTTTGTAATTGTGCAAAAGTATTGCTTTATAAAGGTGTACATACCAGTAATAATTAAAATAAACGTGGAGTGGTTTATACTGGACTTGGTGTTTTTCTTCAAAGACCAATCTTCGACCATCCGCATCCAACCACTTCACGTGATATTAACCAGATCGTCGGTCCACCTTGCCCGAGATACATTTTTATTTATTTATTTATAGACTCACGCCTGTATCCCCGAAGGGGCAGGCAGAAATGTAATATTACACCCTCATTTCGCATATAGAGACATACATATTATAAGAACATAATATTTAAATGTTATTTTATTTATGCCTAGTTGCATTTAATCGAGTGCCAATAAAATTAACTTGCCTTGGATTTGCCTTTCGCCAATTAAATACACAACAGCCGTATCTGACGGCTTCATATGCTCTTCAAGGCGCTTAAAGTTGTGACTTAGTTACCATCCGTTATAAACATCGGTTGCCACTTGCCACTACTCAAGTTGCAACGAGATCCAAACTTGAATGTTACAGCCACTGTCATGCCATAACAATTGATAAATATACTGTTGCTTTAAAGGATTCTTAATATCAAAATTCAATTACGATTTGTCTATCAGAGTTCTAAGGAATTGAACATTTTAAAGAGTATAGATTTTTAGAATCTTTTTCTTTTAGTAAAACTGCTATAAAGTTTTTTTGAACCGTAGCCAAACTGAATATGTGCAAACAGATGGGCGTTCTTATGGTAAAGTGGGTCATTTTTCTCGACGGCCCACCTTTCAGGAATGTATTCGTGGGCTCGGGAGTAATGTTGCTCTAGTAGCGCCATTTCACACAACGATCGTCTGAAAAAATACAATACAATTTGGTGAACTTTATGGTGGGATGTTGGAATGTATTGCCTTTGAAGAGTATTGGAAAATGAGCATGTTAAGTAGGTACCGCTACCTCTGGATCAATTTTATACCCATTGTAGTAAAGAGAAGTAGTCATGAGATTTTTAAACTATTACGACGAGCAAAGGGCGAACGTTGTGTTCGCTTGCTAAGGTCTTGGGGTAGAACTTAACTGGACTTTTTAAATAATCTGTGGTACTGAAGCAAGACTATATATACGAGTAACTAAGGCTTCCTGTATACGACGCCGGACCCGCACCGGTGCCGCACCGCAATACTGTGTATTCACATCAAAACCGCATCGCCACCGCACCGACGCCGCATAAATACCGCATTGTCACAACGCTAAATTATAAAACAGTGATCACAGTTAAGTATAGGATTGTCTGTGTAACTGTACAGACTTCACTGTTTTATTTATATTCGCATATATTCGTAATATTAACATTAAGCATAAAAAAGAAAGTATTAATTAGAACTTAGTTATTTTAATCTACAAGCAGCGGCGGAAATAAATTATAATAAAAGATTTTACTCCGACAATACTATACTGAACTGTGATCGCTGCCTTAGCGTTTGACAATGCGGTATTTATGCGGCGTCGGTGCGGCGTCGGTGCGGCGTCGGTACGGCGTCGACGCGGTGGCGATGCGGTTTTGATGTGAATACACAGTATTGTGGTACGGCACCGGTGCGGGTCTGGCGCCGTATACAGGAAACCTAAAGCTAAAATAAATTCGTGGTAACATTTTACGAATAAACTCACATTATAATAATTATCTTTCATCCGTTACCAATTTGGAATATTGGCTGAACACTTTTTAAACTGTCAACAATTTAAGTTACCAATTGAAAATAATATTGAAATATTTATTAGTGACGAAAAACCATTTATTTATTTATTTATTTGGAATAACTAACAGTTACACAATATATAATACAAATTTGCATAGCATTTACATTTGAGCAAATGTGCACTCACACTGTTATTCACAGATTACTTAATAGTGAACTAACAATTTAATTTAATTATATTATTACATATTTTAAATTTAATTTCAAAAACTTAATTATTTAAACAATTCAAATTACTGCTATGTATACAAATTTTATTCAACGAAGCTATTAATATTTAGGATTATACTATTACGAAATTTATTAGCAGGCAATGCAAACAAATCGAAATCTGTAAAAAAAGTATTATAATTATGACACAAACGACGAAGAGGTGCGCGAACTCCAGCATTAGTGCGACAAGAGGTAACGGCAAAGACAGGATGTGCACGCACCTCCCGCCGAATGACAGTTCTTGGTACAACATAACACAATTTGTTGGTGATATCAGGGCAGTTATATCTATTATTACAAATATCAAATAAGAACATTGCTTCCAGAAACAGTCGTCTGGACTTAAGGCTCATCAGGATGTAAGTATTAAGTAGCTCTTCATAAGTGACGAATCTATGAAAACATCTGTAATGCATCGATTTAAGGAACTTACGTTGCACTGATTCTAATATATCCACATATTTTTCATAATACGGGTTCCATATTGTTACGGCATACTCCAATTGGGATCTTATCAAAGATTTGTACAGATGACAATAAGTGCTAGCCGATTTAAATTCAGTTGCGGACCTCATTACAAATCCATATAAACGATACGCGTTCTTTGTTATGGCATCTATGTGTTGGTCAAGATGTAACTTACTGTCAAGCAGTACCCCGAGGTCTCGGACTAACGTCACCCTAGATAAAGATGAATTATCTATGTTATAATTGTTATTAACAGGGTTTTTATTTTTCGTAAATGAAATCGAGAAACACTTAGAGACACCCAAGTACAATTTATTATCAGAGCAGTAACTAACAAGCCTATTTAGATCCTTTTGGATTAGGACACAACCATAGGGACTTTTAATAGTCTTATATATTTTTAAATCATCTGCATATAATAGAAATTTAGAGTGTCTAAAACAGTCCCCGATGTCATTTACGAATAAGATAAACAAAAGAGGGCCGAGGATCGAGCCCTCGGAGGAGGTTCCCTCGAATTCCATTAAATGTAATTTTTTTTAACAGTAATTCGTGATCCACCTTGTCGCAAGCCTTTCGAAAGTCCGTCTAAACGACGTCCACTTGGGTTTGTTGGTCCATATTTGGAAACAAATAATCAGTAAAAAATAATAAAGTAGTTGTTGATTTACTTTTTACGAATCCGTGTTGTTGAGCTATAATAATTTTGTAAAATTGTGGTGAATGGCGTCGTGTACAAGCCTCTCGAAAAGCTTTGACAAGGCAGACAATATAGATATCGGCCGATAGTTTTCTATTTCTTGCTTAGAACCAGATTTATGTACGGGAGTAACGTTTGCTCCTTTCCATATTTCAGGGAATGATCCTTCCCGCATACATTTATTGTATATAATGCAGAGCGGTATGTGAATGAGTTCAGCTGTTTTTTTTAAGTAAGTAAGGTGGCAGGTGGTCCGGCCAAGGGCCTTTAATAGAGTCCAAAGATTTTAAGGCTTTTAGAACTTGTTCACAACTGAACGAGATATCAGTCATAAGAGTGCAACTAGCCGTGGTCTCCTTGGAAGGTGACCATGTATTTATGTTAAATGTAGTAGTCTCATAAACTGAGTGAAAGAAGTTCATAAACATGTTACAGATCTCAACTGGGTCGCTGTACAACTGATTATTATCCCTTTCCCTCCTTACGGTACTTAGAAGTACCTCCACATTTTTCGTCTAATAACTTAAGTACGAAAACACTATATGATAACTACAACTGACGATCCTTTAGAGTACCGTTTCCTTAACCCAATCACAGCGCGTTTTTTGAATTACCGCGTAATTTTGCCTAAGAATTTGAACATCGAATTACAACCTGTCGAACATTTTGTCACTTCGCTGTGTAGGTGTGATCGGAAAAGTTTTTTAAATAGAATTATCACAGGTGAGTACTAATTTTTTTACTATTTACATTGTTTATATCATTGACTACATTTCTAAAAGCTTTTATAATGTATCATCACTTTATTTTATATGAATATTTGATAAAAACTGATTCGGACTTATAAGTACCGTCAGGTGATTTTAGTCTGAACAATTATGGGTTTATACAATAAACATGGTCAATGATGTGGGTATTTTGTTTTATCATAAGCGAAAGTTTTTTTTTATTTTTATTATTGGTCTGAACTATTTTCTTATTGTTTTAGCCTTTGTGATGGATATTACAAACAATACTGCTCTAATTGAGGCCCTGTTACTAGAAGAGCTTCCAGACTGCGACGAATAGTCTGATGCAGGAGTATCCGATGATGAAGTGGCAAATCTTCAATTTCCTTCTCCAAGAGGCTTCGATGAGATTTTTGAAAGAGCTCTAGACAGTGTTTTTGCCGGAGTTCCGCCATCGCCGTCAAATGAAGATGTATTGGAGTGCCCTATAAATCAGGTACCCACATCTCCTATACCTGGATCTAGTGTTCAGACTGATCTACCGTCTGCAAATACGTCTTCACCCAGAATTAACCAGCGATTACCCGAACCAAACCGTAAATGGAAAAAGAGGGACCTAGATACAATTTTACCGGAATACCTTACAGATACTGGAGTAGTAGAAGATTATTTTGCCTACTGTAACACACCGACTGATATATTTTTAGTATTGATTGGAGATATTATTGACAATATTGTATACCAAAGTAACCATTATGCTACTCAGAAAAGCAAGGTATTGAACCAAAAAAAGGAGGAACTCCTAACATTTATAGGTATGAATTTTTTTATGGGTTACAATACTCGTCCGGCGTGGAGAGACCACTACTCTTCGGCACCTGATCTCAACAATGCACTTATTTGCAAAACAATGCCAAGAGACAGATTCGCTCTTATTTTATCTCATCTGCATTGCAATGTTCTTCTGGGGCCTCCTGGACATCGCATTTGTCAATGCATATGTCATTCATGGACTTATACGAGGGTCAAACTGAAAGTTCTTAGAAAATCAAAAACTGATTACATTAGCCAGTTATTAGTTTTATTATATATTTTCAAAATATTGTCCATTGACGTCAAAACACCGCTGCATGCGATGGAACCACTGGGAAAAGCACTTTGCCCACTCGTCCTTAGGGGTCTCTTCAATGGCATCGCGATACGCAGCCACCGCTTCTTCAGCATTCATAAACCGCTTTCCTTTAAGTTTTTCTTTAATTTTTGGAAATAAATAAAAATCACAAGGCGCGAGGTCGGGGCTATACGGCGGGTGACCCAGTAATTGAACGTTTGATGTCGCCAAATAGTCGATCGTTCGCTTGGCGGTGTGCGACGAGGCGTTGTCGTGGTGAAGGAGGATCCTACTGCGAGGTCGTTTCTCTCGAACTTTTTCCAAGATAAGTGGCAAACATTTGGTAGTGTACCATTCTGCAGAAACTGTTTTTTGATCCTCTAACACAATTCTGTGCCTCCGGTGAAAACTGATATAACTGGAGTTATATCAAAATTTACTTTTTAACTGCACTTGCATCAGAAAAAAATCTCTACATTTCTGTCTAATCGACATTTTTATACGACTCATATTTCCAGAGATAGTATGATACATGTAGGCAAAAAAAATTGAATTAAGAGTTAATGACGTGTAAAATAATTTAACTCCACATAAATCGTTACATATATTAGAATAGTTAAATAGTGTTCTGGGTAAAAAAATATATCTTAAGTTATATCCCAATACATTTGTAAACTTTACCTTCAATAAATGTGATTAATGATATAAATTCAGTTATATTTTTGTACACGAAGATACTTTGTGTTATTTACTGGTATAACTTCAGATATATCAGTTAACACAAAGACTAAAGTAAAGAATTGTTTGTTTCAAATGATACAAATGAAGTTATATTATTAAACACCTACAAATAGTACTCAAAATACGCAATAAAAAATGTGTATAGTGATACTTCTTCTAACGCGAAGGGTGGAGCGGGCACAGCGGGCTTCATTACGGGGGATATGAGAACTGCGCGGGGTCAGTGGCGAGAAAGCATTTGGAGGGAGAGTACGCACGCGCCTGCGCAGCGGATTGCTAAGGCTCACAACGTACGTATTACATGTATCATTTTACACAAATTATAAGTTGTTATTGTAAATAGTTTTTATTAAGTTACTATATTATCAAACACTAAACTACCGTTCTAGTTATATCATTTTACACGATGTATTATAATAACTTTTAAGAATGTATCTATTCTAAATAAAATTTTATGAACATATTAGAATACTCTGGATCGGACACCTTAACGCTTACATTTGACTTACAACAATATCTACCAACACCATACCTATAGACGGGTCTGGTCTTTTATAAAAGACAGTTATGGACATATAATCTTACCACCCATGACTGTGCAAGTAATAATGCTTTCTGCTATATGTGGGACGAAAGTGTGTCCGGACGAGGAGCTAATCAAATCGCCTCATAAATATTTGTTTTTTTTTAATCAAGTTCCTACTAGATATCCCAGTATTACAAAAATTATCCTTAACTCTGACACTTGCGCTGCTGGGCAGAATAAAAACTCAATGGTGGCTACAATGAGGCTACTTGCTGTTCGTGAACTACCTTATATTACATCCATAGAGCACAAATTCTTGATACCAGGCCATACAGGAATGGAAGTTGATAGTAACCATTCTGCAATTGAAAGAGCTAAAAAACTAACGACTATGAACATACATTATCCAAGAGATTTAGCGCAATTAATTCGAACACTAGGAAAACCTGGAAAATTTACCGTTGTTGATATGACAGAATCGAATTTTTACAATTATAACGAATTTGCAAAATGATTTTTCACCATCAACAAAATTAATGAAGAAAACGAGAAATTTGTTTGGGCCGATGTGAAAGGTTTAAATATGAGAAAGACCCATTCCCGTCTCTGAAATACAAGACCGACTTGAAAGCAGATAGTTTCAAAGTCATGTCATCTGCTAAGAGGGGTAAAATCTATACATTAGAAGTACTGAATGATCATTTAATTCAATGCAGTGGCCCAACGTTTATTTTAATTGAAAGGACGAATGATCTGTTGTCAATATTACCATATGTTGATACTAGATGTCATGAGTTTTATCAGGACTTGAAAACAAAGGCAAGGAGATGATTGATGTAACAGATATTGATCTTGATAGTGAGGAAGACTGAAAATTATTTTTATTTTACTTTTTTATAACTTTAATTATAAATATTATACTTACTTATTGTTGTCATATCCTGAGGCCCAATTCTGCTAAATAAATCTGTTCAAAATATAGTTTCGATCTAATATCAGTGTCATACGTATGTCACAAACGGTATTCTCCTAAATTAACTGATATTTGAATGATATCGCGACTAGATCGTGAATTGAACAATGTGTAAAAATATATGTCAACCACGAACTATTTAAGTCAAATTAGACGATAATGCCATTATATTATCAGAATACCAATTTGTGAGTCGATTCAAAATACAATCTCATTTTATTCAAAATATAGTTTCGATGTCAGATAAAATACGAGAATTGACTTTCTGAAGTCAGTTTTTTTAGAAAGTATGTAATTTTCTATAAAATTACTTACTCAACATTAATTAGTTTATTATAAAATAATAAATATTAAAATCTTAATATATAAAATCCTTGCGTTACTGACCGACTGACAGACACGCTACAGCCGAAACTATTGGGCGCAGGAAGCTGAAATTTGGCATGTATGTTCCTTGGGGACCGTAGGGGTGCACTAAGAAGGGATTTCCCGAAATTCCCACGGGATCGGCCAAAACGGGTAAATTAAAAAAAAGTGCAGGCGTAGCTGCTGGCGTCCTCTAGTAATAACATAAAATAATGACGCATGGGTAGGTAAAATTTTGATAAAACGTGTAGGTCTTTGAAATATTTTCTAGTGCTTGTTGATTTTAATTTAGACTGATATTGTGATAGTAAAACGTGATCTTATTTAGTTTGTAAGACTGTTAAACATACAAATATATTATATAAGTCGTGGCATTTTAAAAAAAACGTTGACTGTGACTGACTCTTACTGGAATGCTATTTCAATATTATAAAAGTTGTACTTTAAAAATGTATAACAATTGTAGGTCATTGATTAAATGTTGTTGTGCTAATTAAGGAGAGAAGCATAAAAGGTGTTTTTTTAGAAACTTAAGTTTTATTTCTTTTTGTTTGATTCAGATATGTTTTTTATTTTAAATCTATGTGTTTTATTTTATAAATACCAAAAGCTTAAAATAAAATTAGTTACATATATCACTTTACACAAAAAAGTTGAATAAATAAGTTAACTTATTACATTATGCACAAAAAAATAGTGTCGTGATAAGTGATATATCTCAATAAATATTAAATTAGGAATTTTTTAAGCTTCTAGACCGATTTTAAACAAAAAGTTATATAGGTTTTGTTTTTGAATATTTTTCTTGAATCAATTAATATCAGTGTATATACTAAAACTTATGTGATGATATCAGACTTCACGAGAATTGCATATGTTGTGTAAGTTGATATAACTTAACATACATTAGTTTACACTGACATCATGTTGGTGCACTTTGATATAGTTGACAGTTTTTCCGTAATATTTTCCTGATTTTGTAATAAAATGTTACAGAATTCTGTAATATTAAAGAATAACGATGCAACTTTTATTTGAAATTAAGTTTTTTGTAAAATTATTCATAAAAATAATTTTATATGAAATAGAAAATAAATAAAATTTTAAATTGCTCTACTGAAAAGTTGACATTTTGAAGTTGTATTAGTTTTCACCGGAGGCACAGAATTGTTGCGAAATGACCTATCCTTCCAAAGAACGAGGCCACCATTTTTTTTACCGCACTTCGATCTCTCTTCACTTTAGTTGGCAACTCCTCGAAAGGAAACACCCACTGAGCAGATTGTCTTTTGGTTTCAGGATCATAACAGTAAATCCAGCTTTCGTCACCTGTTAGTATGTCGAACACAGCATTTGAGTCACCTCCGTTAAATCTTTCAATCATTTTACGGCACCAATCCACACGATGGAGTTTTTGAGCCTTAGTCAAATTATGAGGTATCCACCGGGCGCAAAGCTTCCTGACCGCTAAATGTTCGTGGAGGATTTTGTGCACTTGACTCATACTGATGCCTAAGCTTGTCCGAATCTGCTGATAGGTCACTCTTTTGTCAGTCTCTATCATACGCCGCACAACACAGATGTTATTTTCAGTCGTAGCCGTAGAAGGCCGTCCCTCACGTACATCATCAGTGAGATTAGTGCGACCACGTTTAAACTCATTAAACCAGTTGTAAACAGTCGCACGAGATGGGGCTTCATCGTGAAAGGCCAATCGTAGTCTATCATAACTTTCTTGTTGACTTAAATGACATCGAAAGTCATAAAAAATCATTGCACGAAAATTTTCTCGTGTTAAATTCATGTTGACGTGACACAGACAATTTTCAATTTGCCGCCAAATCGTAAAACAAATGACAAATGAATGAAATATATACTCAGTAATATTGGCAAAGAGTTCTATTTTCAAATTTTAGAATATTTTTTTTATTATATTGTTTATAAGTGGCCAGTTCTAAGAACTTTCAGTTTGACCCTCGTAATGGAACAAACTAAAAGATTTTCGACGCTCTGTTACTCAAGGCCTGAGGCCAGTGAAAGATTCTAGTCAGAAAAGAAAGATTTCTACTGATAATATTGCGAAAACCGGCCCTTTCAAAAGGCGCAAATCTGGCTATTCCATTGGCCAACGTTCGTAGAGAACAGGGGAAGGTGTGAGGATTGTAGTTTGAAGAAGATTCAGTCGAAACCCCATAGTAAATGTTCGCATTGCAACGTGTTTTTATGTGTAAATGAAAAGAAAAATTGTTTTGTTGAATACCGTGATGTTAATCTATAATTAAAAACCTATTAATATAACTATTACTAAGTCAATATTGGATCTCATTACTTTTGTAGTTTATAGGTATCAAAGTTCCTAACATTGTGATAACACGAAGTTCCTGACGGTACTTTTAAGTCTAGGTCATGGAAATAGTACTTCTAGGCATAATAAAAATATAAAAAAAATCTGTGTGTTTCCTTTTACCTACCATATTATGAAAATAAAGTTCAAAAGCGGAAATTCGTTAAAAATCACTACGCCGAGGGGAAAGGGTTATACGTCATCGAAGATGGAATACCACTCTGGCCTTTGCGATTGGAAACATAGCTCCACAGATACTTTACATTCCTCTTAACATTCTCTTCAACAGACTTCATGTATTGTCTATAATGTTTTTTACACTCTATGTCAAATCTACGACGTAAGTAGGAAAACTGTTCGTAATTTTAATATATAAAATCCTTGCGTTACTGACTGACTGACAGACACGCTACAGCCGAAACTATTGGGCGCAGGAAGCTGAAATTTGGCATGTATGTTCCTTGGGGATCGTAGGCGTGCACTAAGAAGGGATTTCCCGAAATTCCTACGGGATCGGCCAAAACGGGTAAATTAAAAAAAAATGCAGGCGTAGCTGCTGGCGTCCTCTAGTCATATACATTACTATAAACTTTCCATTTCACCCAAGCCTTATTTTTACTTCTAAACATACGTATTAGCGATTTAGGAAACCAAATTGGAAATTTAGACGACCGCGGTTTTGACAGAGTAAAGCAGTAAAGATAATATCATAAAAAAATACATTTAGGCTCTCCGCAGCAGATAACCCGGCTAACATAGCTTCCCAATTGATATCAGCCAATTCCTCACTTATAAGCTCATAATTTAACAATATGCGCATGCTTCAAGGTCTGGTATCTGGATTTATACTCAATGATAGCGCAGAACGGTGGATGATAATTATCCGGTGGCAAAAGGACATTGAGTGGTATGTTAATAGAACAATTATTGATGTTGCATATGACTAAATCTAAGATTCGGTTCTTACAGTTTTTTAATTAATTATTCATTTGTGAAGCACCAAGTAAAGATATAAAATTATCCATATGCCTAGCTAAGGGTGAGGGACCCGTACAAGATAATTTTGTAACAGTATTATTCACTACAGAAACCCACTCAATGTCTGGTAGGTTGTAATCACCAAATAAATAAACATGATCAAAGGAGAATTGATCTAATAAACTCTGAACGGTTTCGAAATGATATAAGTAAACCTGTTCCGACGATCTTGGGGGATATATACTACACTAAATAAATATTTTTTATTATGAGCGGCCGGGAGCTGTATGAAAATGTTTTCTATTTGAGAATGGGAATTAAAATAATTAGGTATGCACTCAGATCTAATAGACTTCAGTGCCGCTATAAGAACTCCACCACCTTCTTTCATATTTGTAGCGACTCGATCGCGATCACAACGATAGACCACATAACGGTCGTCCACTATTTCATGATCAAACATATGCGGTGTCAGCCAAGTCTCTGTAAGAGCTATAATGTCATACGAGTTGGATAATATGTTCATCTACAAAGTGTTTAGTTTCGTACGAAGTCCTCTGCAGTTTTGATAATATACAGTTACGTTATCCAACATTAAAATCCTGAGAATACTATAATTACGAATACACTCAAACCGTAAATACAATTAATCCTAACACAAGGTGCCAAACTATCCATGACCCAAGTCCAATACGTATTAGGCAATGTTGAAAAATAATAGATTACTTTTAGTTTTATTAAGTGTAAATATAGATATAACCGCACTAGACAACTGCCAAGATAACCCACAAAATAACCCACTATAACCTACCACCCCTTATATACGTATCAAAACTATGTAACATCACCATGTAACATCTTATTTTATTACAATATTTCCCAAATGATCCAAAAAAATACAGAGAGTGAATATTATAAAAACAGCACAATAATATGATTGATTTAACGTTTATACAGTAGGTAAAGGACTCAGCACTATCACTATTGCTTGTTGGGCTTCGCTTTCGGTTTAATTTTAGCAATATCCTGTTTAGAGCGTATAGCGATAGCCGCCTCACCATCAGCTTCCCGTAAAAGGATAGTGGCATTTTTAATCCAGACATTTTTAAAGTTGTATTTTCTAGCTGTGTCTCGAACCACCCGAAACAACTCCTTCTTTTGTAGTGTTAAATGTTCATGAATAAATATTGGATGTGACGAGCCTGTATAGCCTAACTGTTCTGTGCTGAGTCCTTTTGCCAATCTGAATGTACTCAATAAGTTGTCTCTTAGCATACGGGAACTTAGTTTAACAATTATATTTTTTGGTCTTTTATTATCTTTGTGCGCATGTGGCACTCGGTGTATAACTAAAATATCCTTGTGTGACAGTGTGAAGTTTAATTTAGATGTAATATTATCCATGATAGCTAGCAGATTTTCACTGCGCTTTTCAGGGACATTACATAACTCCAAGTTGCATTGGCGCGCCTTTTGTTCCATAGAGTCAATCTTTAATTCCAGATTACTTATTGTTTGAATTAAGCTCTCCGAATTCCCAGTTTGTTGACAAACAGTGTTAATATGATTTTTAAGTTCCTCTTGAGAATCCATATTGAATTGTAAAGATTTTTGGATTGTTGTCACTTCCTCCGCCAACCCTTTTTGTTGAGTAGATAATTTTTTGACATTCTTTTCTAAAGCTGTGTGGTCAAAGCGCAAAGTATCGAGGTCTTTTTTATGTGGATTGTAGTTTCGGAAACTTTTGCCAACTCTGATTTAATATTTTTAATATTATCTGACAAATTGGTCATCGCAAGATTCAGATCATTTCTCAAATCATCAATTTTTTTATTAAAATCCTGGGACAATAATTTAATAGCTTCCGCAAACTCAGACTCAGGCTGCTTGCGTTTTCTTTGAGTGACGTTCTCTTCAGAACTAGATGATTGTGCGTTACCAGGCATTGAAGAGATATTAGTTTGTTTATTTATGCGACATCTTGCACGATTGTGTTTGATACTATGTGCGAATCACAAAATGCATTGATTCCAAAAGCGGCCGCCAATTTAGCGCTGCGAACTTCATTCACTCACTGGTGGTCTAGCGGTATAAGAAGTGGCTCATAATGGACGCGCTCAAGTGTCCGCGGGTTCAAACCTCAGTCGGCATTCAAACCATTCAAACAAATAAATTGCTCTACATTTACGTAGGTAGTTTGTTATACGGTACGCTGAAGGTATATTATGCGGTTTTAACAGTGAGGATTAGCTTTTATGTAAGTAGTTATCTCATTTTGCTGTTCTGACATTTTAGAATTTGGACCCTCTGATCTATTGATCAACTGAACCACAGATTCATTGTTCATTAAACATTATTCTTAATGTCAAAATGATGTGTACCTAATACAATTTTACGAGCACAACACAAGGTTTCAATTAGTCTCAAATTGAAAGTAGAAATATGTAGAGGAGCCATTTTACAATCTTAATATTAAATGCATTACTTAGTTACTTTCGCTTCTGAGTTCTTATTATTTCGACGGTAAACTAAAACGTATTCAGATATGAGTATTATAATATAGACTTATAAGAATAACAAAGTGGTCAAAATATTACCATATTTTGTAATGGATCATCAAACCGAATCTAAAAGTATACCAACTATTCAGCTAAACTCTAAAGTTTGTTGTAGAGCTTCTAACAGCCGGTTTCAATATTCAATATATTGAATTCCGTAGTAAGTCAGACAAGACGACTCCTATCCAGATGAAAGTTTTCAGAAACTGGAACAAATGAGATATAAACCGCTGCAGCTCTAGTGCCAGTCCTTAGTAGTTTGAGATTTACACTCATTTGAATTCTGTGTGGAGGATTTAACTTTTTGTAATTTTTAAAAACGATTAAATCTTCGGCCTGTCTCACTTTCAAGTTGTTCAAACAAATCGAAACATTTCAGGTATCAGACAGTGATTCCAAGTTTACTTACTTAGCAAGAAGGCCTGTAGTTTCATCCTTAAATCTTTTACTATCCTTGAAATACCGTTTGTAATTTTCAAGTGAAATTAATCTGGGACATATTGGTGACAAGTTTTCTCCGCGCAGTATACAGAAATGAGCACGATCATGAAAATTTGGGATCGCCACAAGGGGATACTTCTTATAATCTGTGCGAGGGACATGCGTATTGCCAAGTTATGTGGAAGTACTCACTGTTTCAGCCATTTCTGGATCGCCTAATATAACCATTGCATCTACGCCAGGCACTCTATCGAATCTCAACATTGGACCATATTTATCACAAAGTTTATGCAATTTGCCAACTATTTACTAATTTGAAATTACTTGTAGTATTTAAGAACAATTGATTGTAAAAGCCCACGTGATAACTAGAGTAAATATAAATATTTTGCATTAGGCAAACATCTAGACAAGAATATGATATAGGTAATTACCCTTTGAATAACTTCTTACAAGCCATTGATTTATATTGAATTATGTAGCCATACGAATCACACAAACCAGAAAGCACGTACTAAAGATTATGTAACGGGTCTGAGTCGTGTTAACTGAACGAAAAGAAAGATACGAAAAAAAAATGTAAAAACAGAAAGCACGTGTCTTATTACCGTATGTATCTATACTAGTACGACTAATACTTATTAGGAAAAAGGATTAAATTTATGTAATAAAATAGGCCGCAATCCCGTACCCTTAGCATTTAGTTTCCCGATGGTGTCCAGAAACTTCATGTAACAACTTCATATATCATTATTATTTTTTAAACCACAATAAAATTCTACAAATAAAAAATAGTCACAATTTTTGCTTGAATCGCTTTGAACAATCGCCATTGGTACTCATATTCATATTTATAACTGTTGAAGGTTTAATATCTACACAGTATGTATTAGCACTGACCATGTATCGTACTGGCCATCTGTCTTTTATTGTCACTAGACATATAGACATGTATTTCAAATGATGTGTTTACTTCTATAGTTAGAAATAAAACATTGTCAGTCTTTGCCACTCGTCTCTGGGAATATGTCGTTTTATTTCAGGTTATTGGCCCAGGGAGCTCTTAAAATCGCAATTGAGTCGTTTAAGCAAGAATTTTGCAAGCAAGTGTTAAAAGACAGTATTCGTTTTAACAAGAATTTTGCAAGCAAGTGTTAAAAGACAGTATTCGTTTTAACAAGGATTTGGCGAGCAAGTGTTAAAAGACAGTATCCAGTGCGATTTAGCTGTAATTTCAATTATCGCAGAATATCAGTTCCAATATCAGTTTCACAAAATGGCAAGCAACTACCTAGTAAATGTGCCGAAACTAAAGGGACGCGATAATTATTCGGAGTGGTGTTTCGCTGCAGGAAATTTCTTGGTTCTGGAAGGCATGAAACATTGTATAAAGGCAGAACCAGATAAAGAAATTACAAGCGCGGTCGATGGGCAAACGTTGTATTATTTCAGGTTGTGGGCCTGAAATTGAAGCCAGAAATCAATTCTGAATGTGTGATTCAGGTGCAAGACCAGAATGTTGCTTCAGTGGGGGATTAGGTTAAACACCAGAACAATCCCAGAAGGTAACAGGTTTTGGAATCAACATCTAGTCTTGAAGGTAAACAACAAGCCCAGAAGGTAACAAGTTTGGAATCTGCATATATCTAGTCTTGAAGATAACTACACGAGTGATAATGATTATAAAGACTCAGAGTATACTTCAGTGTGAAAATGAAGGTTTCATGGACAGACCCAGACGAACACGGAAACCACCAGAGATATATGGTATGTTGAATCTTTGTACAAGTACAAGCGTTGAAACCTATGAAGAAGGGGCAGGTTTGACACTGAAGTATACATATCGTCACGCCTTTTATCCCCGAAGGGGTAGGCAGAGGTGTATTTCTACACCCACTTTTCGCCAGATATACTTTAGTCCCACGTAATAAGGGGCGAGCCTATTGCCGTACCGGGCACATTTCCAGACTCCGTGCTGCTACTGAGAATTTCGTGACAGAAAAACCCAATAACACTGCTCGACCCAGGAATCGAATCCGGGACCTCCCGATCCCACGCGCACATTTATGCCGCGAGACCAACGAGGCAGTCGCATAGGGTTTGATGTCGAGTTTTCCGTCTCTACGCAAAGATGGTATTTGCATCGTGTTATCCCTTAGTCGCCTCTTACGACACGCACGGGAAGATAGTGGGTGGTGACACTTGTATTCTATGCCGTCAACCACACGGCTTTAAGTATACTATGAGTCTTTATAATCATTATCACTCTTGTAGTTATCTTCAAGAGTGATAATGATTATAAAGACTCTCTATAAAGACTAGAGATTTATATTTTTTCAAATGGTTGTAAAGAAACAGAATATTTGAAAAATGTATTTCAAAGTCATTGGTGTCAATGTGTTAATAAATATAAGAAATCTATCACATTGAACCAGTCTGATTATTTTGATCAGGTGTTACAAAAATTAACTTGCATGTATGTAAGGGGGAAAACTATGTTGGAAAATGCCCATATCAGCAAGCTATTGGTTGTCTAATGTACTTAGCAGTTCTAACCAGGCCTGATATTACTTATGCAGTTGGATTTTTGAGTCAATTTAACAATTGCTATTCTAGATGTTTTACTTTTTATATAGAATGTATAGTAAATACAATTGTAAATGTGAATAGTATTTGCCTACAGCTGAGATGCCAGCTGATGTATTCACCAATACTTTGTGTTGTGAAACATAAGTTTTTGGATATATTAGGTATTCAAAGATTGTAATTGTGTATATACATATTGTTAGATATAGTGGGGGTGTTGAAGGTTTAATATCTACACAGTATGTATTAGCACTGGCCATGTATCGTACTGGCCATCTGTCTTTTATTGTCACTAGATATATAGACATTTATTTCAAATGATGTGTTTACTTCTATAGTTAGAAATAAAACATTGTCAGTCTTTGCCACTCGTCTCTGGGAATACGCCGTTTTATTTCAATAACGGATCTATATGGCGTTATTAATTTATTATAAAGATAAAATACGTTTTATTGTATAATACAGAATACGCTTTAATCTTTTTTAAACCATGTTTCTACAAGTAGAAAGTGAGCAACAATTTTTGCTGAATTGCTTTGAACAATTGTCTTATTTAGTTCTAAAATTTATTGATCGATGGCTCCGTTCGATTTAAATTTGAGGTATGGTTTCGTTCACATCGCGGGTATATAAGCTGAGGACGTGCGCTGTTTCGTCACTGCTGAATATAGGCCTCTCCACTGATGTGGTTAGGTTTCATCATCAAAATTATTTTTGTTAAAGTATTCTGACTGAAAAGTCGGATGCTTTTATTATACCGTATAATTCAAATGTAGAGATTATCCCTTTCAGGACCATAAGGATATGGGACTATATATTATGATAAAAACTATACGAAATGGTTAATTAGGCATCAAATAAACATAATTTTAACTTAAAATATAACAAAAGGTTTTGGATTTTTTGGAATTCTTTGGGACATATATGTCCCTATGGTCATTGGTGGTACTTTTTGTTCTAGTTAATTATATTATACGTTTTAGAGATTTTATCAGTTTTGCAAATTTATTATAGAAAAATTGTTTTTTATCGATAGGTATACAATTTAATGTAATAAGCTAGTAGAAATTAGGTATAATTTAGTGAAACATTTCCATTTATCAGTCTAGAAAAGGTGTACTTTGCAACACAATTAGTATTTTTTCGAATTTCTATTATACATTGAATAAACTGACACATATCTTCCAGAAGTTTGGTTATCAATGGGGTGCGTTGAAAACTGTATTCGTCTGACAGATCTGGAAACTGAGCTTGATTTTGAAGTAGGAACGTCATGCTGCCTGACAGAGAAACCGTTTTTCCAACTTGAACTTTTCTGAACTGCAGGCTAGTTCTGATTCATCGTGAAGCTTTGAGTAGGCAGTATGTGGATTATTCACTGAGATATCTGAGAGATCAAAAAATTATCGAAGATAGTATTTTATTTTCAATCAGCTATAATATATTTCATTCATAACACTGACATAATCTGATGAGATCAACACGTATATAATCTACTCCTCCCATATTTTTCTTATATGTGATACAATTTTAGGGAATTTAAATTTTTTGGCTGATCCAGGTTTGCGTCATCTTCCAGTGTCTATGTTTAGAAGGTTCCAGAAAGTTGATCAATAAGTATATTCCTTTATTTTCCATCAACTTTACGCACGATATGCCCCAAAACTTGTGGTGTACATGCCCCTCTCCTTATGTCAGTGCTGTTTTCGGAAGATGTTTTCGATTTGTTTGAACAATTCCGAATGCTAAAGAGAGTCAATACATCAGCATCAACTACTTATTTGAAAAATCTGTACTTCACAGCCATTATATATCACGTCACAAAAATCACGAAAATTATTTGGCACGTATGTTCCTTAGTTCCACTTGAAAACTGGTTTTTGTTTACTTTGTGCTCCAGTGATAGGTAAAAGAGTTGTAGACTTCGATGGTACGGGTGCCAGACTTATTGATTCTTGAAACTGAACAGGCACATCTTCAATTTCATCATCAGAAACATCAGAAACCCCTTGATTCTGTATCAAACTCCTTTGACCTTTTTCGTCAAGGTTTAAATCATATTCTTCATCTCTTTTATCATCCATCAAAATTTATAGAAGTACCTACATCATCCTTGAATTCAAATAGCTAAGATTATCTGCCACACTTTCAATAAAAAAAAGATAATTCACAAAATCATCTGGTGTCCCTTTATGTTTATGACGTCTTATAACTATAAAAAACATAAATAATGGTTTTATTAATGAATATAATATAAATTTACTTACCAAGCAATGATTATAACACAACAAAAAACAATATAAAACATTTTGAAGTTCCTAAAAACTTTTGTGAAATAGGGCAAGTGCGCGCTTAGCGAACAGCCATATTACAATTTTTATAGAAAATATATCGTTCTACCTAGGTTGTACCGTCAATGAAAAAAATGTTAATAATACGTTTAATAACAAACAGAAAATTCAAAAATTGTAATAGGCTTCTTAATTATTAATATATTTTCAAATTATGGGCTAGGGACACATATGTCCCTTGGTCGTGAAAGGGATAATTGGCACATTTACCTTCACCACGTGCGCGATGATCGCGCCGCCTGGTGACGCTATTTGGGACTTTGAGCGATGGTGTCTGTCAGTTATTGATGGCAATCATGAGGCAAACGTATTTTGTAAATAGCCTGCTTAATTTTCAGTGAAAAATAATTAATCACTTAGAAAATATATATGCACCAAGTAAAAAAAACTATTCCTTGTGCTGGATTTCCATCTATAAAGTACAAAATCGAACTAGTTCGGCGAATTTTGTACAAAAGCTTATTACCGCCGTTTAATTTTCATTTGTTCAAGAGGATGCCCACCGGAGTGTTGCCATAATCTTCCTTCCCTATTGTTAAGGATAATAATTTGTGTATGTGCTTTAGGTACTGCTACCGAATATTTAGTATTTCCTTCAAAACCTGCCTGAACTTTGGATTCGGAATCTGAGATTAGGCTGTCGGCTGAAGATAGAAGGAATCTTAGTAACTAGAACAAAAATTCAGCATAATTTACATTTATTGAGATACAACATTGAAGATTTGTTTGCAAGTCTACAAAAATCAGTGTTTGTCATGGACCGCCTTTAGAGCGCTTGAAGAGGGACGATGCTCTCGCGACCCACTCCTATTATGCTAAGGGCTCTCGAAAATAACTCGTTGGATCACAATAAAACTGTTCATATTTGAATAATACTAGCTTAGTAAATAATACTCTGATTAAGATGGAGTCACGTTTTCTAGTAAAGTTCATATATTTAATTTCATATTTAAATAAACATAACGTAGGTATCATCATCTACAGTGCATTTTCATAGATTCCCGCTCAAGTCAAACATTTGTGTGCATGAACATGAATGTTTGTCTTGGTCTGGGTGTTTCTATGTATAATAATATGTATGTATTTACAAAAAAAAAGTATATATGTATGTTTATCCATTATTTAGTACCCATAGTACAAGCTTCTGCTTAGTTTGGGACTAGATGGTGTTGTGTGAATTGTGTGAATGTGGTAGAATATTATTATTATATTATTATATATATAAAATCGACATGACCCTTTTTGTAAAAATTCTTCAACCGTATAAAAGCTCTCCTCAATTAACCATTTTTTTAAGTCAATGCAAATTTTATTGCAAGGCTGTTTAACTATGTTGCTGAAATTACAAGAGAAAATCAGCATCTTAATAATTCTTTGAAAATATACGTCACATTTGTCAGACGAACTGCTTGCTTTCGCTACATTTATTACCACCCGATCGAGATTCAGAAGTTTCTTATACAAATAATTTGTTCGGTGACGAATTTATGAGGATAAATTCGGTGTAATAAAATTTTAAAGTTAACGAAGTATGCTTAACACGGGTAGACCTAGCGAGGCTACGAATCCGCTCGTTTTACCAACTTTAAACTCAATTCCCTTGGCAGAATTTAGGCCATAAATCAAAATGTTCGTTGCGCCTGTTTTGAACACTCACAGAACATCGATTATGACCTCTATCTTAGTGTCTATATTTGGGATATCAGCCTTAAGAGGTGGAAAAGGCAAATATCTTGTCAAACTTTGAATAACTGCTTTATACTGCCTACGTGTTTGTGAAATATAGTTCAAAGTATGCAAAACATTACGTAGGACAATATTTATCATATTATCATAGCTCTTAGGAAAGGATACGTTTCTTCAGCACAGGTATTAGGTAGAGGAGTAATTCGATTAATTATAAGTTCTGTTCACGGCTACTGAATTGCTAATTTACGAAGGTTTTGTGAATAAAGTGATAAAGCATATTATGCACTCGTAATTTAGAAATGTTCAGATTGAACAGCAGCTTCGGGGAGATGGGCCTCGTTAGCCTTGGTTGGAAACCTGTCTAGGAGAAGGAAAACTCCGAAATTAAACCAAACGTTCGGGGAGATGGGCCTCGTTAGCCTTGTTGGCAACCTGTCTAGGAGAAGGAAAACTCCGAATTTAAACCAACTTTCAGGGAGCATACCCGAAACAAAACCCCGATCTAAGGTGTGAACCGACCCGTGCCGAGGGATTCGTGGCCAGAGGGCAAGCTGGTCGTAAACGGAGGGTGCCTGTGTTGGTGGTCACAGGGCACAGCTGATATTCCGCCTTACCCCCGTAAAGGGCTCTGCGGGGATGGATCGTCTATATCCCTAAATCTCGTGGGAACGCCATAGCGTTCCCATAGGAACAAAAACTTATTCTTCTCCATACGGCGGCGACGCGGTTCGCAACCCGTCACGTCTCGTTTCCCGCGAGGGCGAAAAGCGGCCTACGGAAAGCAGGTTTGCGACATTGAATGTTGGTGCAGGAATGAACGGCAAATTGGATGAAGTATGTCAGATGATGGATGATAGAAAGATTGATGTTCTTTGTGTGAATGAAACAAAAAGAAAAGGGTGTGACACCACCAAGCATGGTGCATATACGGCGTATTGGTCTGGGGTAGATAGTACCACCAGAGCCTGTAAGGGAGTTGGTGTAGTACTGTCTGCGCGAATGAATGAGTGCGTAAAAGAGTTTGAATGTGTAAATGCTAGGCTACTGTGGATGAGAATGAAATTAGGACTTACTCGTCTCTTTATTGTGGGGGTGTACGCCCCGGTCAATATAGTTACGGGTATGTCACAACATGAGCAAGACGAAAGGCAGGAGTTTTGGGAGAGTTTAAGAGAGATTTTGAGGAACTGCAAGGATAATGAAAGATTGATCTTGTTAGGGGATTTCAATGGATGGGTGGGAGTAAAGCGAGATGGATTTGAAAGGGTGTTAGGTGCATTTGGTGATGAGAGTGTGAACGAAAATGGAAAAGCACTGCTTGAGATTTGTTTGGAGTGGAGCCTTTGTGTGACAAACACCATGTTTGAGCATAAAAGGATACATATGTATACGCGAGAGGCGAAAAATGTTAGAAGAAGTATGATTGATTTTGTGATAGTAGATGAACGATTGAGAAAGAATGTGTTGGATACAAGAGTATATCGAGGGATCGGCATCCACACAGACCACTTCTTGGTGTTGAGCCGGATAAGTGGGCTCTTCAAAGGATGGCGACACCGAGAGCATAATGAAAATAGGGTCTTGGAAAGAATAAAAGTTGAAAATCTACAAGAGAAAGATGTGAAAGATGAGTATAAACGAAGATTGATAGCAAGATTTGAGAGATTCGATGGCATAAATGATATGGAAGAATTATGGCAGGCCTTTAAAAAAGAGGTAGCATGTGTAGCGTCTGAAGTATGTGGTATGATCAAGAGAAGGAAAATACGAAAGGTTAAGAATACATGGTGGGACAAGGATGTACAATCAGCAGTGTCAGAGAAGAAGAAAGCTTGGTCAGATTGGTTGGCTGCCAGAGCAAATGAAAGAATGGGAAAAGCAACGAGTGTAGACATAGATGAAGCAAAAAAGGAGTTTGTTAGGTCAAAAAGAATAGTGAAAGAAATGGTTAAAAGGAAAAAAGAGGAAAAGAAAGATGAGTTTGATAGCAGATTATCTGACGATTTCCAGAGGAACATTGAGTTTTTCTGCAAATCCGTTCGTGCAGTTCGAGGAAGAACTCAATCCTCTGAACACACATCCATCAGAGACGAGAATGGAAGTATAGTAAATGGTGAATTGTGCGTGCTGAAGAGATGGAAAGAGTATTTTGAAAGTTTATTCGAAAGAACGGCGATAGAGACACCGATAGCTGAAGTGAATTGTAATGATAGCAATGATGAAAGCGTTATTGGCGTGGATGAGATCGTGAAGGCACTGAGAAGTATGAAAGTAGGTAAGGCTGCAGGATATGATAGGATTACAGTCGAAATGCTGAAGGCTGGACAGGGCATCATAGTTGGTCAGTTACAGCGGTTATATAACTTGTGTTGGAACACCGGCCAAGTACCTAATGACTGGACCACAACTGTAGTTGTGCCTCTTTATAAAGGAAGAGGCTCGCAACAAGACTGCAAAAACTATAGAGGCATTAGCCTTCTCAGCATTGTTGGCAAATTGTATGCAAAGGTACTTATTGAAAGAGTTATGGAAGTGACCGACAAGAAAATATGGGATGTACAAGCGGGATTCCGAAAGGGTATGGGATGCACGGATCAGGTATTTTCCTTGCGAAGCATAGCCGGCAAATTTTTGGCCAAAGGTCAAAAGGTCTATTGCGCATTCGTGGATTTGGAAAAGGCTTACGATAAAGTGGTGAGGAATGAAATGTGGTCGGTGCTGTCAATGAATGGGGTGGACAGCAGCCTCATTCGAGCTCTGAAATCTCTTTATGAGGATTCTAGAGCTTGTGTGAGGATAAACGGGGCATACACTGACTGTTTACCATCAATAAAGGTGTTAGACAGGGATGTGTAGCGTCGCCGTGGCTGTTTAACCTCTTCATGGACAGTTGTTTGCAAGATTTACAACATAGTGACTGCGGATTAAGGATGAATGGGTTACTCGTCAAATGCCTCCTTTATGCTGATGATCAGGTTATACTTGCATCTTCAACGGAGGAGTTGCAGGAGATGGTAACAATCATGCATCGTGCGTTAGAAAGGAAAGGAATGAAAGTTAATGTAAGTAAAACGAAAGTTATGGTTTTTGAAAAGGAGGAATGCGTTACGGCTTGTAATGTTTAGATCGATGGACAGCGAGTGGTACAAGTGAATGAGTTTGTTTACTTAGGTACGTTGTTTACAAGAGATGGTTAGAATGAAGCAGATATTGAAAGGAGATTTAATGCAGGTAATTGTGTGAATGGAGCTCTGAAGGCGTTTATGAACAGTCAAAACGTGTCCAAAAAGGCACGTTTGGCTGTACATAGAGGTGTGTTAGTGCCTACCCTTATGTATGGTAGTGAAAGTTGGGTATGGCAGAAGAGTTGAAAGTAGAATAAATGCTGTAGAAATGAGAGCACTGAGAAGTATGTGTGGTGTGTCTTTGACCGACAGAGTAAAGAATTGTGTGATACGAGAGTGGTGTGGGGTAAAAGAAGATGTAGTGACAAGCATTGAGAAAGGCATGTTAAGATGGTTTGGGCACATGGAGAGGATGGATGACGATAGACTGACAAAGATGATATATCAGGCTAGTGTGAATGGGACAGGACAAAGGGGAAGACCTAGGAGAACGTTCTCTGACCAGATTGGAGACATCCTGAAAAAAGGACAAGTCAGAAGTACCCTTAACAGAAGAGCATGCATGAGAAACTTGATGGGAGTGAGTGAAGCAAGTGAGGTATGTCAGGATCGTTGCAAATGGCGTTCCGTAGTCTCTGCCTACCCCTCCGGGAAACAGGCGTGAGTCTATGTATGTATGTATGAACAGCAGCACAATATGTGCTGTTGTTCAGCTGTACTTAAATATCGAAATGACCGTTTACAATAGTGCAAAGGAGCTTTTTTACTGGATTTTGTGGTATCTATGATGATCCAAGGTCAGATGATCTAGGCGTTATACAGAATGGGAGAGTGGCCGATTATATAATATACTTTTAGTGGTTTATTTACCTAATTATGTAAGATTACTTAAATAGCTAAAGAACTCATTTCAGGACCATAAATAACTCGCTTTGAAGATCGAGACTAAAAGTCGCCAAATACATTTTATTTGGAAAATGAAAAGAATCGCAAAAGTCTGCCCTCAGTTTTAATAACACCATCAGTCTATCTAACACATTACCGGAAGACATGATAACTGTCACCAACTTCCTTTATCCCCGAAGTACGTCATACGTATTTTTTGCGACAATTTAGTTTCGTCAGTTTCGTGAACGAGGCGAGATAACGAAGTAAGTTGTGTCACGTAAAGGCAAAGCTTCTAACGAGACTCCTCTGATAACAAGTTGGGCGAAAAATGTCGCTGACTCGCTGAAATGTAAAATCCTTTTTTTGTTTTATGTGACGATGTAGGGATAGTAGATAATGTCGCGAAGGATTTTATTTTACTATAGCTCACCGTTTTAGAATATATGTTTATTTTAAGACTACCTCATTACGACGGCATAAATAAGAGCTTATTTATGTTCGCGGCCATTTTGGATTTTCAGGACGAGGAAGTATGCTGAATTTTAGTGGAACTAAATAATCAGAAGTGTTGTATTTTTGTTATTGATTCAAAATTGAGGTATTTTGGGTATGTGCGATGATCCTAGTCTGGTTTGTTTGCGCATAGAACAGTTGACTTACAAACTGTGACATCAAAGTCGGTAAAAAAAACATTAATACCTATATCTCAATCTTGTGTAATTCAGAAATCCTTATTGAAGTGTTCGCAAACAATTTGTATTAGATTTTAGTGGAGGCGCCAGCGTCACAAACTAATCTTCTAAAGTTTTATTCGATATCTAAACTAAAATGTTATAACTACTTACATAATTTATTCATCTGTTTTTTAGAATGCGCAATCTCGTTTTAAACATTAATAAGAAGCATTCATGTTGCAACTATTAGTGCACAGTAAACGGCGGCGTGTAATGAATACCTACTATAGTACCTCCAAATGAAACGCATTAACACTGGTACGTTGAACACATCTCTTAAGAAGGCTTATGTACACTTAGATGCGAACGTTACATACATTCCTTAGTGGGACCGAAACAGAAAGGACAGTTAATGGAAACCGTATTTACGTTAAGGATCTTAATTGATTGTATCCTTTTTACTACGGTATCAACTAATGTAAGGTAAAGGGTCAAAATGGTGCTCGGTTGCTTAGAGAAAATTAATAGTCACGCTTTGATAGATCCATGCGTGGTTGACATTGGTTTAAGGTTTTGACTGTGAGTCGCTTATTTCAGAAATAACGACTTGTATTCATGTTACACCTAGATATACAGTTCGTTATTGGCTATACGTCTTGCTACGATGTTAGCTAATACTATATAATGACTGTGCGGCCGAAGTGGTTGATAATAAACTTTAATGATAAACGCTAAGTTTCGCTGCCTACGCACGAATTTTTCTGCCTACTACCAGGTAACACAGAAACTAGCATTAGATTACTAGAGGACGCCAGCAGCTACGCCTGCAATTTTTTAATTTACCCGTTTTGGCCGATCCCGTGGGAATTTCAGGATATCACTGAACATACATGCCAAATTTCAGCTTCCTGCACCCAATAGTTTTGGCAAGAAATTAAATAATTAATAAAATATAACGTAAAGAAAAAAAATCACTAATAAATTTGGCGCTCAAACGCCCAAAACCCTTGTCACACCAACTCTAGAAAAACTATCGTCTTATTCAGTATTAGATGAGCAAGCGGTTACATCCACGTTATTTAAGGCTACTGCTCCGCTCCCGTAGCTCATAGCGTGATGTTATACAACCTATAGCCCTCCTCGATAAATGGGCTATCTAACACGGAAAGAATTTTTGAAATTGGTCCATTAGTTCCTTAGATTAGCGCGTTCAACCAAACAAACAAACTCTTCAACTTTATATATTAGTATAAGATGCCCACAGCTACCGTTCACCAGTTCATTGAACAATATCCAAGTGACTGTAATTTTGCAGAAACCTCGGCTAAAATAAAAGAAAAGGGTTTATGGAAACATAAACACAATATATGATATGATCCGTAAACTGTAGTTTGATTTCAATGTGTAACATCCGCGTAAACCTAAGAAGATACTAGGTAGTGTTATTTTTATTTTTGAATCTTCTGTTTGAAGTACTGTTCTTGATTATCATTACGTAAATTATCATAGCTACTTAGGTACTTGTACATACTTATTAACAATGTTTATCTATCTACATATTATGTAGCATTGGCTTGCGAAACTAAGTATAAGCAAAAATATATTTATTTCCACTACATCGCGTGATGGTTCTCAGACGTTGTGTAAAAGCTTTTCTTATATCTCGGTTTATATTCAGCTATTCTAAGTTAAAGATAATGTTTTAGGATGATATTCGTAAGACTACGTGTCTACAAAGTGCCAAGCGGTGTCTTGTGGCCACATAACTAATAATATGCATGTTTAAATATTATTAGGTAGCTCAACACACTTCATTATTAGATGAAAGTAAGCTCTAGGTTTTGTTATGTTCCAAGTATTGCTCCTTGTGGCAAACCGTAACACAGTTAACAAAGAGAAGTAACGAAATTATAGTATGATTTTCGCTGCGTGAATAAAAGCTTTTCGCCGCCTCGGTCCTTAGACTGCGCCGAGTGTTATAGGTTCATATCATCCTCATCCCAGGCATCCCTTTGTGTGATCCACTTATTGTTGTATTGAATCTGTTTTCTCTTTATGCTTATAGATTTTGTTTTTATGACCCCGCGATACATAAACATTTATTCCTAGTGCAGGATATTCATAGTTAACAAAAAATGTAACTTTAAAACCGCGTTTTGATTTGTATTTTATTTTTCACAAACTGACTTTTCCGTAACAATAATACGCTGACATATTTATAAATAGCGTAGTAAAGTCAAATGCTTGTTAAAAATTCAGATTTATAATATCAATTGTTGTTTCAGGGCGCTATTGTATACCCACCCAGATTATAACTATTTGTTTAGCCGTATCATATTGTTACAACATGATTCTGTTGACGTGGCCAGTTCTGGTCGTATTTTGTTTGTTTAGGTTCTCTGTTACATTTTGATAAAAAGCTCTATTGTGTTTTAACCCTTTATTCTTATGACAAGAAATGTTATCATTTGGTCAACTTATGTATCGTGTGGATTGTTTCCAATATCTTATTGTCTTTGCATTTTTTATATTTGCCCTTTATTACGTATTGTGTGTTTAGGTTTCCTTATCCCTTTTCTAAGCACCAGCCTTTTATTTCACCAAATATTATCACAGGATTTAGCTATGGTATGCTTTAGTATAACTCTTCAGACAATTTTGTTTGTTATTTTCAAATATATCAAAATCTATGTTATACTATTAAGTAGGATTACCCGTGATTTTTAAAGTTAGTAAAATTATTAAACAGATTAAGCATATCTTTTGTGAAACTCTTTACAAAGAAAATATTTAACGTTTTCACTACGGGACTCCATGGCTGTTTTTAAGATCAGGCGGCATAGAGTTACTCTGACAGGCTAGGATAAAATAAAATAAAATCAGTATTAAATTTATGTGGGATCATTTACAGCAGCAATTATTTGACCAAGGCCTAGGTTTAAGTAAAAATTATTATTTATTATGCGGTAATTAAATTCGTGCTCAGTTTTTAAGGATACTTCTTAGCATGTTATAACGTTCGTAATAAATTTAGGTACTTAAGTACTACTAGGTTAACCTTTGACTCCAAGGAAATAGCAGTAAAATTTCGTATCGTAGCAATCAGGACCCAGTTAAAAAGTTCTACGACCGATTTATAGGATATAATATTCTAATTTTCATGATTTAACATCGCTTACTAACAGGTCGTATGTTTTTGAAAACAGTATAGAGAAAAGGTAAGTGCTTTACATTACTGGAAATACATAAAAGTATTTTGTATCAAACAAACTTTTGAAAGCCCGTCAACCTGTCAGTAACAAAAACCTATAGTAAAAATATTGAGTTGACGTATTGAGTTTATGTTTCCATAAATCCTTTTCTTTTCCCTACACAATATAATGTATTATCGATAAAGTTTGGAGTATCTTACGGCTATAAAGTAAATCTTTTGTTAGGAATTGAGGAAAATAATAAAAATCGCCGCTCTGCGTAGCAATTAAATAAATGCTGTTTTAATTTAATTGTTAGTATTTTACATTGCGAACCTACATATTATTATTTTATTTAGCTATGTCTCACTCTATTACATAGCAAGATTAATAAGTTTCATCCTTGTCACTACTGTTCCGCAGATAATTGCATAATTCTCGTTACATATACACAAACGTTTTGACAGAACATGCGTCAAGTTTTTCTTGTAGTTTTGACTGTTTCTCACATGCTCCGTCGCCGTAATAAATCCGCAAAAGTTTCGCAGCCGCAGGTGAACGCGTAGGTGTACTAACAGCGTAAGAGCGTTTATTCTTCACAGATTTCCATACAAATTTTGAAGTTCATTATTTTAGAAACCAATTTAAATTAATCTTGGTACGTATAAAAACAAGGTGCTAGGTTTTAGGGAATATAAAACCCAAGGGTAATATTCTATAAAGCTCTTTTCTCCCTCTAAGGCACAACCAGGTGCTATTGATAAAAAGGAGTAATGAATTCTCCCTAAATACTCATTTCCGATACCGAACATTGCCGATGATCGTTTCTTATACCTGAGTAGGGTTAATAGCTAGCTTGGTGGTAACGTATCTTAAATAAGGAAAACGCAGTCAACTGAAACACATTTATTAAACAAACGCACCACAAGGGACAACTTTGTATTAACAGAAGCTTTTGACTGCGTAAACTTTATTAACCTGTGTTCAGAGTATTGAATTATTAATGCCCTTCAACACGAACAGTTTGTACTGAAATTGTTTTAGCCGAGGTTTCTGCAAAATTACAGTCACTTGGATACTGTTCAACGAACTGGTGAACGGTAGCTGTGGGCATATTTTACTAATATATAAAGTTGAAGAGTTTGTTTGTTTGGTTGAACGCGCTAATCTAAGGAACTATTGGACCAATTTCAAAAATTCTTGCCGTGTTTGATAGCCCATTTATCGAGGAGGGCTATAGGTTGTATAACATCACGCTATGAGCTACGGGAGCGGAGCAGTAGCCTTAAATAACGTGGATGTAATCGCGGGCTCATCTAGTACTGAATAAGACGATAGTTTTTCTAGAGTTGGTGTGACAAGGGTTTTGCGCGTTTGAGCGCCAAGTTTATTCGTGATTTTTTTGTCTTTACGTTATATTTTATTAAGCGAGTTTACAATTGGTTACTTTTGTATAAAGTGTTAGTTTCTTTCTCGTTTCATATGAAAGGGCTTTGATGTGTTTCTTTGACTTTGCTTCTGCTAAGCTGGAATCAGGTTCGGTCACTCAAAATTGTAGTCTGACGATGCCGTTGGCAGGAAGAAAAATATATTGAAAAGACAGTTATACGCAAACCTATGCATAATACCCATATTAAACAAAACGAAAGAAATAAAAGGTCACAACAAAATGATTTGTTTATCCACTGCTTCTATTTCTTCCAAAAGCTATGCATGTTATTATTAATGTTTTTTTACTTGCCTTAAAAAAATTGTTATAGTTATACTTGTTAAGTGCTTGTTAATTTTGTAATACAATTCATTTTACTTTTAATTTACATTTGCATCGTTATGAAAATCCAGACGCCTTAGAACTAAATAATTTTTATACGTTGTTGATAAATTGAGATTATTACTTTTTACAATTCGTAATTTCTTATTTTTTTCATTTTATAAGATATTTCTAATGTAATACTTAATTTCCACATTCACAAGAAATTGCGCTTCTAAGTTTCAATTGTTTTTTGGACTCACAAGTTGGCGTGGCATTTAGCTTTCCGGCTAAATATAAAAATGCAGCAACGTATACAGGGTGTTGATATGCATTTACAAAATATTTTCAGGGTGAATATACTACTCTAACTGAAAACAAATACATGAAAAACAACTAAAACTAAATACTCACAAAAACTTTTTTTTTGTAGTCATGAGATGACGTCGTCGCACAGGTAGGCCTCCCGCAAGGTGGACTGACGATATTGTTGGGATCGCGGGCAACGGATGGATGAGGCTATCAGGATCAGTCTATGTGGAGAGCCTTGGAGGAGGCCTATGCCCAGCAGTGGACGTCTTTCGGCTGATATGATGATGAATCATGAGATTTAAAAATCAGCTTGGTGTATTGACCGCCGCCGTCGCTCAGCTGATCGCTGCGAGCTTGCATTGCAGTTACAAGCAAACACATACAAGCAGACGTTGCTTCCGTGCAGTTTTATGCTGCATCTTTCAACTTTTTTTTCTGATTTACTTTCGAAGTAACATTTAATGAAAATAGGGTCTCATATTATCGCACTGTTTGAAATAATTATAGGTGAATAAGTATAATGTCTATATTGTATTACTAAAATATTTTGCAAATGCAGATAAACACATTGTATTTGTGAGTTCCAAACCAATATGCTTTGGAACTTATTCGGTTGATATACCCACTAACCTTTTTTCTATAGCTAGCATTGTGTTGCTGTTACTGCTTAAGCGATCGAAATTACCTACATGTTATCTTTTTTATTTTAACTGTTAGTAAGGTAGTTCAGCTATGGAGATTAAATTTAAAGAGTGTCATGATATTGTTAGTCTGTCGGTTGAGCTAACTATTGAGGTAGCCTGTGTGGAACTGAGGAGATTTATTGTAATAAGTGTACACAGGCCTCCTTCAGCATTGTATGATAGTTTCGAGCGTATTATGGATGAGATATTAAACAAAGTTGCAAAATTAAATAAAAATGATGTTGTGTGCGGTAACTTTAATGTAAATTTATTGAAGAATAGTATTCTTAGTACAAAATTGAAAGCGCTTTTTCCATCATATAATCTGAAGAACTTATTCTTAGAGCCCACAAGAGTTACTGCGTCTACAGCTACTTGCCTAGAAATATATTTACAGATATCATAGTAAAAGACAAGCAAATTATTAGACAGTAAGACTCAGACCATAGCGGACAACAGATCTCCTTTAATGATAACAATAACAATGTTTCTAGGCAAAATATAGTTGTAATACTTAAAACTGCAACTCGTTTTGCTAGGTTTCTAAGTAAACTAATGACTAGCTGGTCACTGTTAGATGATGAAGGTGACCCTAATTTGTTATATTATAGTTTTTTCAAAGCGTTTTGTACTGAATTTAATGCGATTTTCACACCTAGAACGATTACAGTTGGAGGTAATGCAACCTTTTGTGAATAGGTAACAACTGGCCTTCACAAAAGTAGGAAGAGAACAATTTCAGAATTATGTTAGAAACTATGCTAGGATATTTCAAAAACTTTGCAAGTTTTTGAAATATCCTTATTTGAGAAATTTTTGAAATATCTTTATTTGAGTTCAAGGATTAGGAGTAGTGACGATAAAATGAAAATGACATGGAATATTATAAACAGCGAGACTGGGAAAGTTAAAAGTAAAAGTTCTAAATTTAGTTTGAACAATGACAACGACACTACTACATCAGACTCGAAAGTTGCATCGGCGTTTGAACGTTTTTTTACTGATATCTCTGTTATAACTACTAGATCTTTGGACTCATCAACCAATGCAGCGGAATCTCTTTTGAAAGAAAACATGAGTACAATTTATAGTGACTTCTCATTTCAATATATAAATTCAAATGATGTTATAAAAGCTTTTAATATTATACATATAAAGAAAACTACAGACTTGTGGGGGAATTCCGTTACTATTACCAAGTCCATTATGACTTTAGCTGCTAACAGATTAGCTTTAATATTTAATAAGTGTATTGACTGTGGTGTATTTCCTGATCTTATGAAAGATAGCAAGTTGTATTACCTTGCTTTGAACAAAGCAGGTAAGACATCAGACCCACCAACTATAGGCCAGTTTCTGTGCTGCCCACATTCAGCAAAATTTTCGAGAAATTGATTCTAGACCAACTGCAAAGATATTTTAATAACAACGAGCTTCTACTCTAAACAATTTGGTCTTACAAAGGGGCCCTCTACGACGGATGCCGGTGTTGAGCTTGTAAAACATATGTTTGATGCCTATGAGGATTCACATGATGCCTTAGGTGTCTTCTGTGATTTGTTCAAGGCTTTTGATGGTGTAGAACATGATACATTGATCAGGAAATTACTTCACTATGGTTTAAGTAGTTCTGCTCTGCATCTTCTTACTTCATATTTGAGTAATAGGATTCAGAGAGTTGATGTCAACGGGACGCGTTCACATGGGTCTGTAGTCAAAATGGGCGTCCCACAGGGTTCAATCCTCGGTCCTTTTTTATTTTTAGTGTATATTAATGGCTTACCACACCTCGTTAATGACAAGCACGGGATAATACTGTTTGCTGATGATGCCTCACTTTTATTTAAACTAAAGCGTCAACAAATTGATATGGACGATGCAAGCATTGCTATCTCAAAGGTGGTTCGCTTGTTTGAGGTTAACAACCTGCTTTTAAATAGACTTAAAACTAAATGTATTCGATTTTTGATGCCTAACATTAAACAAGTGAACACCTCAGTAAAGCTTAAAGATGATGTGTTGGATCTTGTGGATGACACCAAATTTTTAGGCATTATACTAGATTCTAAGCTGCAATAGGGACCACATTGCAGCTTAAAATCTAGTGTAATGCCTAATAATTTGGTGTTAAATAGACTAAATTGTCAAATAGACTCAGCTCTGCAGAATACGCAGTCAGGAAAATTCGCCAGTTAACTGACATTGACGCAGCCAGGCTTGTATATCATAGCTATTTTCATAGTATAATGTCATACGGTATTCTCTTGTGGGGAAATGCTGCCGACATTCAGAAAATCTTAGTTCTGCAGAAAAGAGCCATTCGAGTAATTTATAATTTGGATTATGGGGCTTCGTTAAGGAATAAATTCAAGGAAATAAACATTTTAACAGTTGCAAGCCAGTACATTTATTCCAACCTAATATATGTAATCCAAAACAAGGTCTCATAATCAAAGAAAAGTAATATCTACAATTTGAATACTAGGAATAAGAGCAAACTAGTAGTGCCGGCCATGCGGCTAGAGAAAATAAAAAAAACTTTTCAAGGCCAATGTGTGCGCTTTTACAATAAAGTGCCAAGCAATATACAAAATATAAGTTTTAATAAATTCAAAAAGGTTATAAAACGTAAAGTTTGTCAAAAAGGGTACTATTCGGTGCTAGATTATATTGAAGACAAAAATGCATGGGATTTATTTTCTCGGTCCCACAGGCTACTTATGTTTGATTATTGTTAAGTTTCATGTGAGTGTGAGTTATTGTGTCTATATTATGCTAGTTTTGTACTTTTATATTATTATTAAAAACCTTATTAATTGATAAACAAATTATAGACACACCAGCTCATATACCTATGAAAAATTAAATGTTGTTACTAAGTTTTAAATTGTATAGAATCAAGACGATGAAAAGAGTGGCCCGTGAGTTTCTTGCCTAATTTTTCTCACGAGGCTCTACTTTCTGAACAGGCAATTTTTTTTTCAATGCTCAATTATGTTAATATGCATTTAAAGTTACTTCTTTATTTTAATTTGTATGACCTTCTGACGTGTCCAAAAAATTTAAACATTTGCAATTTGTATGGAAATAAACATATTTGAGTTTGAGTTTGAGAAAAACATAGTAAAATCATCAGTATACAACAGAGAGCCATAAGTGACTTTCCACTGCCATCTACTAACTCACTATGCGTGGACAGTAAATACATGTTTTTTTATATTCTTGGACCCGGATATTAATTTGTAGTCAAGTCAAAGTCAAAATCATTTATTCATCTAGGCCACAAAGTGACGCTTATGAACGTCAAAATTTAAGTTAATTACTTAATGATTCTACGTTTAAATTTAGTGCCACCTTTGCAATGCAATAGGTAGAGCCACGAGAAAGAACGGGCAATAAAACTCACGGTCACTTTTTTCATCGCCAGGTTTTGCATAATACACATAATTTACATTTTGTAAGGTGCTGCAACTGTTACACCTTCTATATCACTTGTTTATATTTACTGGCGAAAAGTGGGCGTTTAATATGCCTCTGCCTACCCCCTTCGTGGAAACAGGCGTGAGTCTATGTATGTATGTATATTTACTTTGCATTATAATACTCAAGCATAATAATTTATTTTAACTTTGATGTTCATTTAGTTAGCCTCCTCAGAATAGACATGGTGAAACAGGAGCATCCACTTACATTATATATACTTACTAATGCAGACAATCCGCGAAAGTAATCATAACCATGATGGAAATGATGTAGTTAAATATTAAAATTTAATACCTACCCGCAAGACCGTCATTGAACAGTCATCGCAAGTAGCACCCGTCCACGAGTATGACGCATGTGTCAGTCATCATCCCTCTGGCCATATTAGAAGGACAGGGATGACCCAACACACGCCACCGCAAGAAGTTGCATTTTATTGAGCATGCCGACAACGGTATACGAACCGGCACTAAGAAACAATCTATTGGTATACTGACCATGACCGCCAATTACCTCCACTTTCCAGATCGTTATTATTAACATAAATTAGTGGAACGCGTGAAGGAATGCAAATGTAGAAATAATTTTGTGAAGGTGACAAGTGAACAATGATATAATCAGGGATAAATAATGTTAAACTACATTCAACAAATCATAGAAATATCCAATTCCTGCAAAAATCATGTTTTCACGAGGCACCTCCACTTAACATGTCACTTATCAAAACAAGAATTTAACAAATTTATATACAAATATATTAAACGGCCAGAAAAGAAAATATAGCCTAAGCCTATCCCCATGGTGTCTTATCATTTAAAAATTCTTTAATAGTGTAATAACCCCTTTGTAAAAGAAAGTTCCTTATTGTCCGTTTGTATTTGTGCATGGGTAAATTCATTATTTCAAGAGGCAATTTATTAAAAATCGTATACAAATCCCCGCAAATGAGTTCTGAACTTTATGTAAACGGTAGTTGGTTCCCACTAGTTTATGCTTATTCCTTGTATTCACTTTGTGAAAATCACTATTATTGCGGTAAAGAATTAAGTTTCTCTTAATGTACATTAAGTTAGCATATATATATTGCGATGCAACTGTCAATATATATACTTCTTTAAATTTATCACGTAAAGAATCTCTAGCACCTAACTTATAAATTGCACGTATGGCCTCTGGCACTCTTTTGGATGATAAAAATAGTCTGTATATCGGCAGCCGTACCCCACAACATTATACCGTAAGACATAACGCTGTGAAAATAACTTAAGTAAATTAGTCTAGCAGTATCTATATCTGTGAATTCCCTAACTTTTCTAACTGCAAATGCTGCAGAACTAAGTTTTACTGCGAGACGGGATATTTGGGCGCCCCACTGAAGCTTACAATCTAAAGTTAAACCTCACAATACGGTTGATCCGACTAGTTGAATTGTTTCCTTATTTAAAATTATATTAGTATGAACTTTCGAGGTAGTAGAGCCTTGCTGATTTCAGCATGAAGGGGCCGGCTCGACCGGGGAATTACTACCCTCTCACAGAAAATCGACGTAAAGTAACAGTACCTAAACTGTTGCGTTTCGTTCGGTGAGTGAGAGTGCCGGAGACCCTATCCCTTATTCCTTCTCCCTCATCCCACTCCTTATCAAGCCCAAGGGGTGGCCCTTTTGCCAACCCCAAGGGGTGGCAACGCACTTGTGACTCCTGTGGTGTTGCGGGTGTCCATGGGCGGTGGTAATTGCTTACCATCAGGCGATCCGTCTGCTCGTTTACCGCCTATTATTACATAAAAAAAGAACACTTTTAACATTAGGCAAAGAGAATTTAACAATATTTGGATTTGCTAGGGTTGAGTACCAAATTATCTTCGAAAACCAATCTAATACTTGTGCAAGAGTGTTATTGACGGTATCAAAGTTACTTGAATTGCGATTAACTTTAAAAAGCAATCTTAATATATAAAATCTTTACGTTACTTACTGACTGACAGACACGCTACAGCCGAAACTATTGGGCGCAGGAAGCTGAAATTTGGCATGTATGTTTCTTGGAAACCGTAGAGGTGCATTAAGAAGGGAATTCCCTAAATTCCCACGGGATCGGCCAAGAAGGTTAAATTTAAAAAAATGCAGGCGTAGCTGCTAGCGTCCTCTAGTAACACATAAATTTTGAACAAAGAACGGCAAATCATTAATATATATCAACAAAAGAAATGGACCGAGAATAGAACCCTGTGGAACACCCATTTCTACTAGCAAACCTAGAGACCTACTCCCATTAACATCTTCATACTGAATTCTATCTCTAAGTTAGCTGGCAACAAGATTGAGTGCGGTATCTCTAATACCATAAAGTTCCAGTTTACCTAAAAGTGTATTACGTTCCACACAATAAAACGCCTTTGACAGGTCACAAAAAACACCAATGGCATTCTTCAAGTTATCCCAAGCATTAAAATATGCTTTAGCAAAGTTACACCAGCATTAACAGTGGAGCGACCCTTAGTGAAGCCATACTGCTCACTGTGAAAAAAATATTTGTGTGAAAGTGGCTCTTTAATTGATGCAAAATAATCTTGTCAAAAATTTTACTAATAGCAGGCAAGATAGAAATTGGCCAAAAAATACTAGGGTCGCTCTTGGATCCCTTTTTGAATAATGGTATCTCTTTACTATGTTTCATTAAATCAGGAAATACTCCTGTATCTACGCATCTGTTGAATATTGCAGTTAAATATGGAGCTAAGCTAGAAATAATGTGTTGAAGAAGTTTAACAGAAATGCTCCATAAGTCAACAGATTTTTTATTGTTAAGCGTCTTGAATAATATAATACATTGAATAATTTCTAACATACTGAATAATTTTATTGTCCTATCTCCGTGCTACCTTTCCTCTCCAAAGTGCTTGAGCGACTTGTCCATATCCAACTTAGCACATTCCTTAACAAGAACCTAGTCCTCAATCCTCTCCAATCTGGATTCCGACCTGGTCACAGCACCGTTACAGTACTGATCAACATTACCGACGACATAAGGCTTGGTATGGAGAATGGCAATCTGACTTTACTTACCTTACTTGATTTTAGTAACGCCTTCAACACTGTTGATTTCCATATTCTGCTTGGCATACTACGCTCTATTAACATATCTCTACGAGTGATTGATTGGTTTCACAGTTACCTGTTTGACCGCTGACAACTTATACGGATCGAAGAATCTTTCTCTTCGTGGTGTAATATTACAGTCGGCGTTCCACAGAGTGGCGTTCTATCTCCCTTACTTTTCTCAATTTTTATAAATTCTATCTCTTATCAGCTTTAGTCATCCTACCACCTTTATGCAGATGATCTTCAAATTTACACTCAAGCACCTGTACTGTTGTTTGAAGCATTCCGCATCATTAATACAGGTTTAGACCGGATAGTTGCATGGAGTCTCAGATTTGGTCTACAAATCAACCCTGCAAAAACGCAGGTTATTGTTGCTGGCAGTCCCAAGATGATCTCACGTGTGGACTGGACTCGTCTACTTCAAATTAACTTTAGTGGTATCCCCATACCCATTAGTGTGTGCGTGAAGGACCTGGGTGTTTATATAGATAAAACATTATCCTGGGGCCCACAAATTGGTCAAGTCAGTTGCAAATTATTTGCTGCGTCTAGGACGTTGCGAAGTTTGCGGAACTTTCTGCCGACTGCCACGAAGATTGCGCTCGCGAATTCTCTTCTCTTACCTATCCTTGACTATGCTGATGTCAACTATCTAGATCTCACTGAGGAGCAACTTTGTGTACCGATAGTAGACATATTTTAAACTGAGACATATATTTGCAATCCCATGGAGAATCAGTATTGGGAGCTATTTGATGATTTCCCTAGATAACGTGAGCGGTAACTGAAATTTAACTAACCCATGAGATGTAATCAAACTAAAGGCATAGTGCCACAAGTGTCGAAAGGTCACGTGGCTGCAAATTTTCATTGGCATAGGTTAACGGAAAAAATTAATTATGATACCTTAATATAATTATATCACATAAATTGCATATTATTGTGTTGGTTATAAAATTACCTCTCATATAAATAAGATGAATAAGTACTAATTACTCACCTTTCCGGCAAAACAAGCTTACAAACTTAGAGGTTTGTTATTTTTCACTCGTTCTCACAAACATTTCATCACATGTTAATGAATTGCATTACTTATTTGTTCATTAATCATTATCACATATACCTTTAGGTTTTCACACAATACATTATTTATTTGAAACAAACGAATCTAACGCCACTAAAAAAATTATAATCCGAACGCGTAACAAAAAGTTTGCCGTGCCAGGCAGCCATGTTACTGTAACGAACACTGTGGCTGTGAATTATTTGCCATTTAAAACACGATAACAGTGAAAATGTACAAAAATGCTAGTATTTAGTTGCTTAAATATGTTTTCAGATAAATAATCTGGGTACTTTTATGTCTTTCATAACTATTAAAAGAATATTTATCATAAAACTATTACGAAAATAGCGAGTTTCAAGAGTAGAAATAGCCCTTCTAAAAAGTTTTTGGATTTTATCACTGTATTTCTTGTCTTTGTCACGAATAATGTCACTTCACAATTAATATTTATTTATTTCTGAGTAAATCTATATAAGTATCTTTATAAAATATTCACCAGTTTCTTCCACAAGACAACTTTTATTATAAAGATCGCGGAACAAAACATAACAATGGCGGACGCTTTCGCAACTGAGACACAGATAATTATATTTCAATATTTTTTGGCGCGTTTCGTTTCCCACACCCTTTTCAAACAATTTAAATGCATAGAATATGAACTATTCTAATAGTTACTACTCTCGTTTCTTGGTTTAAGTAAAACAAAACGTAAAAAAACCGCGACCAATAGAACGATTTTTTTGAGCACGACCGTGCGTGCCGTTAGGGCGTGGGGGTTAATTACGAATCAGTTTCCACGGCTTGCAATAAATTAAAATGTGTGCAATAAATATTGGTATTTGGTATGGTACTTTACTACCATAGTAAACACAAAACGAGCGTATTACACAACTTACTGTCGATACTTACCTTCCTATCCCAGTTGTGTTCGAGGTTCGCTTACCGACTTGTCTAACCGGAATTGGATTGAACATTAGTTTTGCCACAGAGAGACTTCTTCAGACCTCCGACGCCCAAAGGGGTAGCAATATGCCATGGTTAAGACTAGTGTCAGTTTATTCAGAAGTACTCTCCATAAAAACTGTTAAAGATCTTCATGACATCCGGGACTGACGGATTAACGTGCTTTCCGGGGCACTGTGCAGGCAATAATTAACAATTCAATTGATACGCACATTACTACGAAAACACAATTGTACGAACCGCGGATTCAAACATGATACCCTCTGCGTGGCAATCTGTTGGTATCTTCACTATATTTAAAATTTTATTCTTGCTGCGATGGACCGCAGCAAGAATAGAATTATAGATTTTGCTTTATTTCAAATTAGGTACTTTTTAATTCCACAAAAACCTTAGTTATAAATGTTCCCAGTAACACTAACCGCATCTGTTCACTACACACACGCATATAATGTAGTGTTAATAGAGCGACCATTAATCTTGCGTGTAAGCCTCATTTACCATGACTTCATACGACGGCAATACATCTCTCTTTGTTAACTTTGTCAGCTCGGAAGGGTTATTTTCATAGAAATACCCTCGTTAATCTCTACTATATAAATTGCCTAGATTTGTCTAGAAGCTCAGTTTTATTTATACGTTTCATATAAATAAATCCAGATTCACTTCTGATTTCTAGTTAGTTGCATTTCCTGGGTTATAGTCTGTTATTTAGAAGGATTTACTTTTAATTTATGAGAACTGTAATCTTACTATTGGACGGGCATATGGAGGTTTGTTACTTTTTCACGTAGTAAATACTGAATTTACTACAATTCTGTCCGTCTGTCTGCCTTTGTCTTGATAATCAACGCCATAACCAAGACACTCTTTGTCTTCCGTTTCTCTAAAATTGGCAACCAGCGTATGATTTCCACTTGGTATCACTGGCACCAAATAAATAAATTCAGACAGTAGCTCATTTGTCGCCTTTGTCTTATAAAAAATAAACGAAAAACACAATCTTGTATAATATATAAAATGAAATAAAAACACATTCAACATTATTTGATTTACTTACAACTAATTTTCTTGCTTGACACGGGATTGATGTATTTGGACTAAAAACAAAATTGAATAAAAATCTCGACTTTATTCTCAGTTCAAAGTTTCGTAAACACTTTTTCATTTAATTAAAATAAATCCATGGATCCAACTTACAAACCAACCAACAACTTACATAACAAAAGTTCTAATAAGCAAAATAACACCAAAATCTTATGATATTTTGAAAAATGTATTGTGGTGAAATATTTTCTATGAATAATATGTTTATCCTTTTTGCAACATATTACCCACGAAATAATGTTTTGTACTTATCGAAAATATGGGAACATATTTTTATTATACTGGCATCTGTAAGGTCTTACGCAGCTACTAGTAGGTACTAGTCCAACCTCTCTAGTCTTACGTCAGTTACACAGAGTACAGTCCGTTCACAGTTATTTTACCTCTGACAGATGTCGGTGTTTATTTTCTTTATGTTGGAATTGTACTCTGTGATGACAGGAATGTAAAATAGGGTTACCCGTGCATAACATTTTACCCAATATTAGTGGAAATGCTTCAAAAATTCAAATGCTTGAAGCTCATGGCCGCAAAGTGATTAGATTACCGCCATACCACTGCGAGCTAAACGCAATTGAACTTATGTGGAGTCTCACTAAAAGGCGAGTCACAAGCAAAAATTTAGGACAAGAGGCAACCAACATTGTGAATTTAGCTGAAGAAGCTTTTCAATCTATCACTGCAGAAGACTGACAAAAACAATGCAAACATGAGCGCCACATTGAAGACAAACTTCGTGAAACAGATGGGTCTACGGATGCTAAAATGGACAGGTTCATAATAGAATTAAATTCTGAGTCTGATACAGAATATGACAGCAGTTACGAATCATCATAACATTGGCAGTCCACATGGATCATTCTTATAGACTCACGCCTGTTTCCATGCAGGGGTAGACAGAGGTGTAATATTACACCCACATCATTCTTATTCAAAATAAATATGAAAATAAATTTGCAGTTTTTGTATTTGATAATTAGAACCTCACGTTGGCGTAATTATGATGCGTTTACTTTTATATATTAAATAGACAACATTTTTATTATAACTACTTATCTTCATAGGAAATTAGTTATTTCGTAAGAAAATAAATGTACATGCATATACTTAGCCATGCCAATATCAAGAGGTTTTGTTACAAACATTACTTCCAAATATTTAATACGATCGCTTAGGTAATAAAAAATAAGTACATTTTTAGCAATAATGTATATTTAAAATGGGAGTATTATATACCAAATATAGCAACACAACGCCCAGGTTCGCCAATCTAACAGCTAGAGGTAAAATAACTGTGAACGGACTATAGTCACGTAGTCAGTTATTTTGACATGAAAACAGTCAAATTGCTATTTCACCTATGTTCATATCTCTTTATTGGTAAATAAGTAATTTACTGTCGTTTATATTGACTTGAACAATCCTTTGTGGACCAAACAAGTTTATTTCGTGTTATCAAGACTCGTGGGTTGACTAAAGTATGAGACAGTCTTTATTGGTAACAATAGTATGTCTGGACTTAGAACAACTAGCCGTTGTGTGGATTGCAGTTATGTTAACTCTTCCTTTGCGGTACCTCGGCGGCAACACGTGTCCGTTCTTTGGACAAGCTATCTGATTCGGAGCTCAATATTTTGACATCATGGATAGTGCCAGTCTGTGTAAGTGTTGTTTACTTATCTTCTCAATTCCTACAATTCTCTCGTGCTCTCCTCGCCGAATATTCAAACTACTTTAATTGTTTGTTTCAGGAATTGAACGGAGTCTTATGTTTAGAATGCTACACATTAATTGAAGCTGTTGTAACTTATGAGGTCATACCTGCACCACATTATGGTATACGATATACAAGCTCCTGCTTCATTTTGAGGTGATTTATTTGAAGAAGATTTAGGTATAATAACAAACGAAGATTTAGGTATAAAAACAAACATTATACTTGTATTCACTTCACTCGCCCACCCACACGTTGAGTTTTGATAAGAAAAAGTGTTAGTTTGTATATATTTATTCTAGGCACGTATTACAATATCACATTCGCCGTCTTCGGTTATGTGGTGGTCGCCGCAGTATGTTCCCTACGGCGGTTTCTCTTTGCCCGTTGTTTGGTGAAGTTGTGTGATTGTCGACGGGCGTGAGCGTGCGAGACAGTTACATGTTTTGTAATTAATTTGTACGCCCACTCGGTGTCGGCTGTGGTGGTTGCTCAGTGTGTGTGATGGTAGTAGGTGCAAGATAGTGTAAGTGTGGATTGTTGTTAAAATGTCTCTTCAAAAGAGCGTGAAAAGTGCGGGGGGAGACCGGAGTGACCTGGGTGATACAACATCGATATGCTCCTCGGCTACGACGCAGCCAGATAGGCACGGCTTCTTCGTAAGTGCTCAGTACAGTCCAGAACCCAAGAGGACTGTATCGCCGAGCACGATACTGAAGCGGGAACAGAAGTGGCTGCGGATGCTAAACAACTGGGAGGCGTTCATGAGCAAGAACTACAAGAAGGTGCGAGAGAGGTGTCGGAAAGGTATACCAGCGTCAGTACGACCGAAAGCATGGTTATACCTGTGCGGTGGCCAACTCCTGCTAGAGAAACATCCGAATGAGTATGAGGAGCTTCTTCAGGCGCCCGGCGACCCCAAGTGCATGGAAGACATCAGGAAAGACTTGCACAGGCAGTTCCCTTACCACGAGATGTTTATCAGAGAAGAGGGGCTTGGGCAACAAGAACTGTTCTCAGTGTTGAAAGCGTACTCGGTGTTGAACCCGAAGGTGGGCTACTTCCAGGCACAGGCGCCCGTCGCGGCGTTCCTGCTGATGCACATGCCTGCCGTGCAGGCCTTTTGGTGCCTCGTCAGCATCAGCGATAAGTACCTCAGCGGGTACTACAACCCGGGGTTGGAGGTGCTACAACGCGACGGCGACATCCTACACGCATTGCTCCGACGTACAGCGCCCGCCGTCCACCGTCACCTGGTGAAGCACAAAGTGGAGCCGGTCCTGTACGCGACCGAGTGGTTCCTGTGCGCGCTCACCCGCATGCTGCCCTGGGACAGCCTGCTCAGGGTGTGGGACTGCTTCCTGTGCGAGGGAGTCAAGGTGCTATTTAAAGCGTCGCTAGTAATCCTAGCGGGCGCGTTAGGTCCAGCTAAGGTGCGCAAGCGCGCGGCCGGGCTCTGCGAGACGCTGGAGATGCTGCGGCACCCGCCCGAGGCGGTGCTGGCCGAGGACTACCTCATGTACCACATGACGCGGCTCAGCCTCACCGAGGAGGACTTCGAGTTCGAGCACCAGCGCCAGACCGCTAGGCGACGCGCCATGCCTAATAGAAGTGGCAGCTGATTCAGCGACTGTTCTTACAAGCGTTATTCGAAGAATAACGCAAGGGATCTGTTCAATACTCTGTAAAGTGAGTGCAATATGACTTTGTGACTAGTGGTTCCCACCATGGTACCGAGTGCTTTGTGATACGCGTGCGTCGCGAGACCAATACGACTGACAGAGTGGCTAGTGTAGTTATAGTCCAATTTATTACGTTAAGCGGCCAAGCTTCGTCGATGGTATGACGTTGGGATATGTCCGTTCTTATGGTGTGATATCGATTGTAGAACAGTCTGAGAATTGTTTGGGTATAATGAGAATAGGTAGTTTGTCTAACCGAAATGTACCATATTTGTAAATAAAATTAATAAAAATATTCAGTGAATTAGATACATTACTCGTGGGATGCATGACAAATTTTATAACGTTTTTAAAGTAACTAAAAATGCTCTGCCCATGAACCAGTACCGTATCTGATTGTTAGTTATTAAAATCGGAGCAATCCATTGTCGTGGGGACAGGGTTAAAGCATTAGCTCCTATACCGATGGCCCGTATTGCACGGAGTCTAAAAAGATCGGGCACTTCAGTTGTCACGCCATTAAGTCTCAAGCCGGATGAGACGCCAGGCGATACCTTTAGAGGTACATTTACGAACGGCTCGCTACATACCCACATGTCAAGCAGTTCGTGACGTCATATGGGCGATATATTTTGGTTTATTGACGTTGGCAATCCTACCAGTTTGCGGTTCATCAAACCCATCAGTTCGAGAAAGGCATGGTTAGACAAACTAATGTACAGAATAAACGAATACTGCTGAAGTATAGTCAATTTCGTGTGACGGGGGGTAGCAAATATTAGATTGAAATGAAAGGAGGGCTAGCAAAATATTGCACTATAGCCTTTTACTGATGGTTGTACCAAATAAAACTAAGAATGACATAAAAACTGTGTTTCATTTACCTATTAAGCATAAAACAGTGTTGTTTTAATGCCAACTTTGTAATAAGGTCCAATGGAATGAGCTTATCTTTTGCGAACTAGCCTCACTGAAATTCTCATTAATTGAACCACATGGTATTGAGAATTCTCAGTAAGAAATATATCAGACTGAAAAAACCGCAAACTAATATAATGTACAAGCGTTTGTTTCGTAGCTCCACTTCTTTTCACAACTATTTTCTATATTGTATAATATACATAGAAGCTTCTAATAAATTCCGGTGATATGATTAAATCGTATCATCACCGTCCTAGAGTTATGTCGGTTGCATTCAAGACTTCAACGCCTAGGAGCCCTGAGTCCGTATACTAGTCTAACCAGATATGACAGAATATTAGCTTTTCCATAGTTTGACCGCCATAACCCAAAGGGAAAGCGATATTGTATGTTTTAGACCAGTAAGTATCGGTTTATTGGAGGGTACTGATTCCCCGTAACAACGTGCGATGGTGAAAGATCTTCATGACAACTGGGACCAACGGCCTAACGTAAGTACTCTTCGAAGCACGGGCGATAATTAACTAATTTACTACTATTTATATGATGTAATTCATGTAACTATCACAATACTTAACCTCAAAATATTTGAAATCTTTATTTTCCGATAGCTAAGAACTGCCGCCGAATATCGTTTGAATTTTTTCCTAATTTAATTAGGAGTACATTTACTATATTTTACTGGTCAAATCATCGAGAAGCAAACTTAGCCCATCTTCCATACAAATTTCGTTATTCTCCTTTGTATTTTAATTTATTTAGTTTTATCCAGATTTATTGCTTTTACTCTAAATTGTTTTAAAATTTGGCCCGCGAAATGAGGCATTAAAAATAATTGGGATGGTCCTTCAGCACTTGGCTAGATAAAGTTACTTTTCTATCTTTAATGATACTTATTACATTTTTGGGTCGACTTCGTAACAATATCAAGCTTCATACGTAGAGAAAGAGGTTTCCTCGGGATATATTTATTGACTATTTAGCAAGCTAAAATTATAATTTACTATTTAATAATAGGTATCCGTAACCACATTGCTCGAAGACCCGATTTCCGTTGGCAAAGGAGGGTTCTCAAGTGGTGACCACGTACCAGACGATGCAGCAAGGGTAGGCCTTCCGCAAGGTGGGCAGACGATCTGGTTAAGATCGCGGGACGCGGTTTGATGCGGGCGGCTCAAGATCGGTCTGTGGGAGAACCTTGGGGAAGAAACCTCGACCGAGGCCTATGACGAGGAGTGGACGTCTCGACGCTGACATGATGATCCGTAGCCATGAAGTTATGGACCATCATGTCGGAATAATTTCAATTGGCAATAGAAGAGCTTTTATATGAATAAAAGCTCTTCTATTGCAACATTAAAATTATTATCAATCCAAAAAACCGCATAAACATCTACATAATACATAATAATAATTATATTTCTGTAGTACATTTGGCGTAATAGAAAGATCGCGTGATCTGCATCATAATACCGCGTGTCTATCGCTTCATTGTTTCGTGTTGTTAATAAACCCGCGCGATGTGAGTGGCAGAAACTCATTATATTATCATCAGCCAGCTTTACTTATAATACCTTTTGTCTGTGTAATTATTCGCAGTTCAAAGGTAGTATCGTGATCCTCAGATAGAGTATGTTTTTCTGTCCTAATTATATTACGGTTTACAGACTTCGCCTACAAATGGCATACGAAGAGGGCGGACTTAAAGAGGGAGGAATGGAGCCGAGCCAACGACGAAGTCGTACCTGTGACGTCAGCTGTGCGAAGTGCAGCGCCTAGCCTACTAGAACAGTAGAGACGCCCCAGAATGAGGAGAGTGGCTTAGGGACACAATTTGTAGGGAGTCTTCAACGGGTGCGCGGGAAAGAGTATAGAGCAAGTTCTGTGCGCCTCTCCTATGATTCGGTCCATATAATCTGATGGGTGGAGGGACCATGAGGTGGTGGAGGGAACGGGACGCGTTTACGCATGTATCAAAAAAACCACATATTTCCGGTACATTTTACGACAATTTCAGATAATAACTAATAAAACTAATGATTGCGATAAACTGATTATTTTTTTATTTATAAATCAATTGAAAATAAATAAAAAATATTTAATTATTATTAATGTAAAATCGATTCGAAACTGCCTCTAAATCAAAAATAGGCATATACTGCTATTTTTGGGTACAATTTTCTCTCTATTTTTACATTTATTTAGATTTTCAAGTTAGAATAGGGTAGTAAATATAGTCAACTCAAAAACAATCAGAAAATATTTTTTTAAATATTGTAAATTGACTCAAAAAAAGCAAAAAATCATCTTAGATTTTTCTTCTCTTTTGCCCTCATACGTGTGTCTTAATGTGTGGTAATAAGGGTCGTTTTATTTAGCCACTTTCTTGATTTATATATCCAAATTCTGCAATGAGGATTTCAGTCTGCGCTTGAGCGCCGTCGGGAGTGGACTCTATGTCGCTTATCGCTGCAGCCCGAAGTCGAAAAAAGCAATATACGAATACAAAATATTCGCTAAAATCAATTTGATACTTCTCGTATTCTGTGCGAATTACGTACAAGTAAGTTTCTTATTTTTTTATATATATGGACATTATTACATTATTTTCTCCGTTATGTTGATTCAAGGTATATTTCGGTATTTAGATATTATTTTGTTTCTTGCGTTGAAATCTGGTAAGATTATCTGGACTGATGGTATACCATCCCGTTCAAGTGTTGCGACTGGAACTCATAAAAGAGTAGACCTAGTTATGCCAGGTTGGGGGTCATTTTATTTGTTTTGGTGAGACCCTACCACTGGTACTAGTGAAGTAACCTTCCAAGGTTATTCGATGAGTCTTGCTGGTACTCATATGTGAGTAAAGCTAGGCATGCCGAGTTTGGGCTCATTTTGTTTGTACATAAGAGACCCTATCACTTGAACTTATGAAGTAACCTTCCAGGGTTATTCGATGACTCTTGCTGACACTCATATGTGAGTAGAGCTAGGCATGCCGAGTTTGTGCTCATTTTGTTTGTACATAAGAGACCCTTCCACTGGAACTTAAGAAGTAACCTTCCAGGGTTATTCAATGACTCTTGCTGGTACTCATATGTGAATAGAGCTAGGCATGCCGAGTTTGGGCTCATTTTGTTTGTACATAAGAGACCCTACCACTGGAACTTATTAAGTAACCTTCCAGGGTTATTCGATGACTCTTGCTGGTACTCATATGTGAGTAAAGCTAGGCATGCCGAATTTGGGCTCATTTTGTTAGTACATAAGTGACCCTACCACTGGAACTAATGAAGTAACCTTCCAGGGTTATTCGATGGCTCTTACTGGTACTCTTATATAAGTAGAGCTAGGCATGCCGATGTTGGGCTCATTTTGTTTGTACATAAGAGACCCTACCACTGGAACTAATGAAGTAACCTTCCAGGGTTATTCGATGGCTCTTACTGGTACTCTTATATAAGTAGAGCTAGGCATGCCGATGTTGGGCTCATTTTGTTTGTACATAAGATACCCTACCACTGCAACTTATGAAGTAACCTTCCAGGGTTATTCGATGACTCTTGCTGGTACTCATATGTGAGTAGAGCTAGGCATACCGAGTTTGGGCTCATTTTGTTTGTACATAAGAGACCTTACCACTGGAATTTATGAAGTAAACTTTCAGGTTTATTCGAAGACTCTTAATGCCGAGTTTGGACTCATTTTGTTTGTTGTGATCTTACTAATCATGGTAACCTTCAAGTGCTATCCGATAACTGCTTCCGCAAGGTCATTGGCCTGTGCATATTTTATTTGTAATAATGAAGTAATTATTGGCAGCGATAGCCGAGTGGATATACCAACAGACTGCCATGCAGAGGGTATCAAGTTCGAATCCACGGCGCGCACCAATGACTTTTCGGAGTTATGTGCGTATTGAATTGTTAATTATCGCTTGTCCCGTGCCTCGGAGAGCACGTAAAGCCGTCGGTCCCGGTTGTCATGGAGATCTTTGACAGTCGTTACAGGGCGTCAGTACCTTCTAAATAAACTGACACTAGTCTAAACCATGGAATATCGCTATCCCTTCGGGTTGCGGAGGTCAGACAGGCAGTCGCTTCGTGGAAAAGCTAATATTCAGCCAAATCCGGTTAGACTAGAAAGCGGACCCCAGACTGAAACTGGGATAACGCTAGGAGAAAGAAGAATGAAGTAATTATTACAAGAAGTCGGTAGCACGGAGATATACTTTGCTAACTGCTACTGAGAATTATTTGCATATATGAATAAAAAGATGTGATAAAAATTATCATTATGTATGTATTATTCATATTTTCTTTTAGATGCCAAGACCAAAGACTTTTGGATCAATTTCTCGTAAAGGTCTGCGTGCCTTACGAATCGGTTCAGAAAAATCAAGACGGTTAATATTTCGCTCATTTGCCGGTTAGTTTGAACTCATGTTTCGAAATTTTATTGTCAACCTGTATTTTTTTTTTCACAGGAGGCTCAAAAATAAACACGATGTAAGCATTGCCAATATTTTGCATACCATGACTGATACCAATGATATAATCACAAAACAAACGAGCTGTACAAATAATGATGACAACAGTTTGAATAACAGTATAAATACGACCGCCTGTCATCATTCTCCAAGCATTATCTTCATACGACACCGACAATATAATAATAATATTCCAGGCCTATAACATAGATACATATCACAAAAAATTCTAAAGTCTCAAAGTTATATAGTTGAACTTTGAACTACATATCCGCAAGTTATCGTACGTAGTACGTACCGTTGCCGCCGTGTCGCTGTTTCGCGATTTTGTACCTACTAATTTTGTAAACGCGTCCTTAAGCATACTGCCAGATACGCCCGCATATTTATCTCGATCCCGTGGGAATTACGGGAAATCCCTTCTTAGTGTAGCATGATGCCATGCATGAGCCAATGAATGTACATGCTTTATTTCAGCTTCTTACGCCTAATAGTTTTGGCTGTAGCTTGTCTGCCAGTCAGTCAGTAATGCAAGAGCTTTTTCATATATATATTTCTAAATCGTTTATTTTGGATATGTTTGTATGAGCCGAAAGGTGTCCACCGCTGGACACAGGCCTCTCCTAAAGCTTTTGAACATTTATTATATTTACTAATGTTTTCGTTCGGTGAGTGAGAGTGCTGGAAGCCTCATCCCCTTTTCTTCCTGCTCCTGCTACTATTTCATCCTATTTCATCCATACTACCAATGCATTTGTTACTTCTCTGGTGTTGCGTTGTGTCCACGGGCATTATTAGCATTTCCACGAAGCGACTGCCTGTCTGACCTCCGCAACCCGAAGGGATAGCGATATTCCATGGTTTAGACTAGTGTCAGTTTATTTAGAAGGCACTGACGCCACCGACAATATAATATTTTTGACGCGGCCGATTCCCGGCCTCTCACCAGTCACGTAGTTAAGGCGAATAATAATAATAATAATTAATTGCATCGACTTCCTGAAGCAGAAAATCTATGCGTGGGCGAATCGCATCAGGCGGTACAAAAAAAGGATTGACCGATATTCCCAAAATCGCGCATTTCAAAAAGATGAGAAGTTGTTTTATAGGAATTGGGAGTGACCTGACCCAGTTGTGGATGATGGGTGTCGACCAGATGATGCGAACACGATTGCGTTCTGGCGCAGCATATGGTCGACGACCCTTCAGCCATACAGAAGGTGGCTTGATTGGGGATGTTAAGCGATCATGTGAGGTAATATCTCCCATGGAGCCCGTAGCCATTGATGCCATGGATGTATATTATGCAGTCCGTCCGTTAGCTAATTGGAAATCGGCGGAACTGGACGGATTGCACAATTTCTGGTTAAAATGGCTACGCAGTGCACATGCTCGCTTGGTATTCCAATTCCAGTCAGCTCTGGATTCAGGATCGCTGCCAAGTTTTATGACAACCGGCGTTACTCACCTGCTCCACAAATCTGGTAGTACTACGGAGCCCACGAACTATAGGCCTATTACTTGCCTACCAACGGTGTATAAAGTTTTTACATCCATTTTGAGAACAAAATTGCGCTACTCCTTATCGACATGGCCATTAGCCAACAAGTTCGCCGTAGTCGAAAGAATCTGGCGACATGCTGGATAGACTATAAGAAGACCTATGACTCTGTGCCACATACGTGGCTCTTGAGGGTGCTGGAGTTATACAAAGTAGATGCCCTGACTCTATGCGCCCTCTTGAGGGCATGTATGGGGCAGTGGAGTACGGTGCTTCACTATCCAGGGTGTCGACAGCCTTGCGGGTATGGCGTACCTGTAAAGATCAAGCGGGGTATTTTCCAAGGCGACAGTTTGAGTCCACTATGGTTTTGCCTAGCACTGAACCCGCTGAGCACTTTGCTCGAGAGTTCAGGGCTAGGCTATCGGTTGCAGACTAGAGGTCAAGTTATTTCTCACCTCTTTTTCATGGATGACCTCAAACTATTTGCCCCCACTGACCTCCAATTAACCGAGTTACTAAAGATAACTGAAAGCTTTAGAAATTCAATTAAGATGGAGTTCGGTGTGGATAAATGTGCGGTCATGCATGTAAAGCGAGGCAGGAGTGTGGAATCTGATAGTATACAGCTCTCAGATTTCACACAACTTAAATCTCTCTCTGCAACGGAAACCTACAAATATCTGGGTATGTCGCAGGCATTAAGCATTGATGACGCTGGCATGAAACAGGCGTTGCAGACACGTTTCTTTGGCCGCCTGAAGAAAGTCTTAAAAAGCTTTTTATCGGGCGGAAATAAGGTGCGTGCCTGTAACGGTTGGGCCATGCCCGTCTTAATGTACTCCTTCGGCATACTCAGATGTACTCAAACAGAATTGGACGCCTTGGATAGGAAAGTTCGATGTCTACTCACGACATACCGGATACATCACCCGCGTTTGTCGGTGATGAGATTGTATATCCCGCGCAAGTGTGGGGGTCGTGGCTTCTTGAGTGCCAAGACCCTCCACAATCGCGAGGTGTGCAATCTCAGAGAAAACTTTCTCCACACCGACGCGGGTGTGCACCGAGATGGGGTCGCAGTGGACAGAGGGCTTACCCCGCTGGGTTTGGCTAAAGAGAACTGGCGCAAACCTGCCGTACTTGGTGTAGAGGAGCGCAGGGAAGTATGGAAAGGTAAAGAGCTGCATGGACGTTTTTACCGGGCCTTGCATGGGCCTGACGTAGATTTTCCAGCGCCAGTGTCCTGGCTGCATTTTGGCGATCTTTTCGCCGAAACAGAAGGTTTTGTCTTTGCGATTATGGACGAAGTTGTCATGACGAACAACTACCGGAAGTATATTCTAAGGGATGGGACGGTCGACATATGTCGGGCATGTGACCTGCCTGGTGAATCGCTTAGACATATAGTATCCGGTTGTTCTCGTCTTGCCAACGGCGAATATTTGCATAGACACAAACAAGTAGCCAGGATTGTCCACCAGCAACTTGCCTTAAAGTACCAACTTGTCGACTCTGAAATACCGTACTACAGGTATGTGCCCGACCCAGTTCTTGAAAATGGTCGTGCTACTCTGTATTGGGATCGGTCTATCATTACTGACAGAACTATTGTGGCTAACAAGCCGGACATAGTGGTGATAGACCGATTAGAGCGCCTTGCAATGATCATTGACGTCACCATACCCCATGACGAGAATCTCGTGAAAGCCGAAAAAGATAAACAAATTAAGTATTTGGACCTGGCTCACGAGATTGTCGACATGTGGGATGTTGACTCGGAGTTCATTGTACCGATAGTCGTGACCGTAAATGGTCTTATTGCCAAGAGCCTCGACCACCACCTCAAGAGGCTCTCGTTAGACGGCTGGATCAAGTCCTCTATACAGAAGGCAGTATTGCTGGACACGACACGCATCGTACGGAGGTTCCTTTCTCTGGATCCCTAATCACCGGTAGCTTGGTCCCTGTGCCCGATGCCGGTGAGTCTCCGTGGTCCCATTTTATATATTTAATTTATTTCTTAGTGTGATATTTATTAAGTATGTGAAATGTGACTGTGTGAAGAATATTTAATAAACGACATAATAATAACGTGAATGACCCTAATGTTGACACTGATCAATGGTATTCAGCCACCTACAATGGTTGTTTATCTTCGCCTAATGACTATCCAGACTATTCTATTAAAAATAATAAATTGTATCGTTTGATACAATCTAGGTGTATGCTACGTAAGGAGTTCGAATGGAAAGAAGTGCTACCTTCTTCTGATCGAAATAATGCCATATTAGAGAACCATGCCGAACCCACTTCGGGGCATTTCGGTATATTTTAAACTTACAAGCGCTTAGCACTGCGGTACTATCCCAAAAAGCACGCTGACGTGGTAAAGTTCATAAACTCTTGTGACACTTGTATCGCGCACAAACATCAGCTTGTTGTTTTAGTAAATACTGTCTCCTTTTTCCTATCAGGCGCGCAACTGCTGAAATAATAACTAATATTTTGGAAGAAAAAATATTTTTAGTTCATGGTATACCATCAACAATTATATTGGAAAATGGTAAACAGTTTGTAAGTGCTACTTTAAAAGCTATGTTGCACAAGTACAAATTTCCTAATCTTCATTATACTCCTAAATATTCCCCACATGTGAATACGGTCGAACGCTATAATAAAACCATTGGTTCTACCTTAGCGGCATTTGTAGGAAATGACCAGAGATTATGGGACACTCTCCTACCTAAGGTGCTGTTTGCATTAAACACCGCAGTTAATGAAGTCACAGGCTACACACCTAGTTTTTTAGTCTATGGACGTGAATTAGTTCCATGCGGCTCACACTATGTCGACATGGACGCTGATGATATAGTATACATACCTAGGGACGATTACGCAGAAAACATAGGTCACTTATCAGGCATATTTGACAAAGTACAGGCACTCCTCATTCAGGCTCATGCTAGGAATTCCCAAACTTATAATTTACGCCGTTAACCAGCTGAGTTTAATGTGGGAGACACTGTGTGGAAAAGGACGTTTTATCAGAGCGACAAGGATAAGTCCTTCTGTAAGAAACTAGCCCCTAAATTCGTGAAGTGCACAGTGATTAATAAAAAGTCGCCTCTCGTTTACGAGTTGTCGGACGCGTCTGGAAATTCTATTGGGTTTTGGCACATAAAAGACTTAAAACTTATACACTATGGCGCCTAACTAATTGTTACAAACCGTATAAGACTTTCCCTTCTTTCTTTCTATATGCCGTCTTAGCTTGGACAGTAGCGGACTCGTAGACCTAACGCAGCTAGTGGATTTTTTCTTGTTAGCCACGTAAAATCCTCTTCTAAGGCGGGCGGTATTGTATGTCCGGTACCCACCGCGTCTGTGTCATAATACCGTCCATACGCTCGGCCAATCAGAGAAGGCCATCGTCCGCGCTCGCGAAGCCTGACCAAATATGGTCAGGTAGCGACTTCAACTCTGATGGAGGGCCCGGTATATAAAGGGGTCGACAGAGAGGCCGGCACCGCTACTCTATCTACCTACCTACGATAATTACGCGTACCTACTGACCCTATGTCGTATCTACGTGTATCCCGGTCTCAGCTGTGGGTAAGTTACTACATTTACTGCGTTAGCGTACTGCCCATCTCTCTACCTGCTAGCTGAGGCCGGCTGACGCCGCCTGCCTGACTCTATTGGTTGTGGCTCTCCTAATGCTGCTTTTCTTCAGGTTCCAGGTCTACCTTAAAGCTCCGGGCTACGCTACTTAGACCACTACACTTCCTGCATCGCCTTCGGCGTCACCTCTGCCGAAGAGTCTGGCCTGCCCTGCTCATCGCACACACACCGCCGGCGGTGCTAGCTGAAGCCAACGTCAGCGAGGGTCTGCAACGCTACGCGCAGCCTTCGAGCAGCCTGCCCTGCACACTACCGGAGGGAACAGCGTGGGAGACTGCAGCCCTTAGTGTTCAGGCCAGTGTCGTGTTGTTGGTCGGTCATTCTCGTGCAAGGGAAGTGAGGCAATACTCGGCAATAAACGCACCTAGAACCTCTTCTGCGTTTCAATACCAGAACCCGTTACAATAGATTTGTTAATAATGGCTGTAATGTATAGAAGACTGTGAGGAAGCGTCATCTTAAGCATTTCTACTGAGATGTTGTCCACACCAATAGCATTTGATTTGAGACTGTTTATATATAAGTTAACTACCTGTTCACTGACTGGTTCTAGGCTGAATGTACTTGTGTGGAATCTGTTTGTCTCATAGTATATCAAATCGGACAAAGAGATGGAATTGTTACCAGGGATATTCAATAAATGCTTATTAAGATCCTCAGGATTATTAAGTGTATGTGGCAGATTGCAACGTTGGGATTTGGTTCGTAAATAAAAGATGTTACTTAGTCAAGTGATTAACGTATAATGGCCCATATTACAAAGGTTATACTTATTATATAGGAAGGAAAGCGTTACACACACTACACCTCCCCCCTTTATTAAAATAAAAAAATATGGTTATATTTTTTATATTAAATCTTAATTCTAATTACAATTTTCAAAAGTAAATGTTTCAATTATACAATCAAGTAAGAGAATAGTAATAATCGTTGTAGGTACTAACAACAATAGAAAAATGTTAAATAAATTCCAATAAACAGTTTACTAAATAAAAAATCTATGATGGGGTACAAATTACATAAGTAGATATTTGAATATTAAAACGTTTTGTTTGTTTGTTTGTGTTGCAACACAGATATGTATATATTTTATTATACCATACCTAATAAAAATGTCAATAGGAACAAGTGGCAAATGCCATAAACACTAGCTGATCTACACTAAAAAAAACTCTATCTTACATTATTATAAAACTTTTTAAGTTTCACATGATGGTCATATTTTCGTATTATTTCAATAAATCTTTATTTGATAAAAGCATACGTTTTAATTCACATAACATCTATATCGTATAGGTAGGTACATGTTCCCACCAGTCTTAGTTTGTCATACACATCAATAATCAAATAATATGAACATATTATCACTCCAGTCTACAATATTTTTCATAATAACATAATGTCATTATTTTTTTTCTTTTCATACAATACATTGGTACACACTGTTGCGTCCGTAAGTGTGTCATTTTTGTAAGTCAGTTGCAAATAAATATTCGAGGTGAATACACGTAGTTTTCTTGCAGTACACCAAAACAAGCGATAGTCGACCTTATCACATCTATATAACGTTCATAGTGGCCTGCACCGAGCCGGATAGTGACCCAACGGCCGACCGAGACGAGAACAATAGAATTCCTTAGCGCGACGGCGATCGTACCTATTCATCGAAGATACTAATGAGTTATAATAACAAAGTTAACAAGTTTATTTATATCGTGGTATAAACACGGAGTTTTCGGACTTATTTTGACGATTTGTAGTGAACTTCTGACTTTCGTATCCTGTGGGTGGTGTCTACGAACATATAAACTATAAAGTGGTGTGACTTTAACGCATAAAAAGTGTATACAACGATGGCAGAAGTTAAAGAAACAATTTGTGAACTGGAAGACATTTTTACTCGTATAACTAAGATACGTGAAAACATTAAGAAATGCCCTAAGCCTAGATTAACAAGGGGGTATTTGGAAACAAAACTACAGAGTCTTGAAGAATATTGGAGTTCGTATAAAACTGTGAACAAGAGTTTATTAAAGATTGTGTCTCGTGACGAACGTAAACAATTAGAATACTTCAACCAAGACATTTATGGGAGTTGTGAGGACAAATATGCTGAAACAAAGGCTAACATTTTGGATCTTATGGCACCAGTAGGGTTACACAAACCTACACAAAGTGAAAATGTGTCATCTCAGGTGAAATTGCCGAGAATTCAGTTACCTACATTCTCAGGTAATTATGAAGACTGGCCGGCGTTCAAAGACTTATTCAAGTCGCTTGTTCATGAAAATACGTCACTTAGCGAAGTCCAGAAACTGCACTATCTCAAACTTAGTGTTGTTAGTGAAGCGGGCGTATTACTTAAGAACATCCAAGTTACAGAGGCTAATTACGACAAGGCATGGCAAATGCTCTTGAACAGATATGATAATAAAAGACTTATTGTGTCCTCCACATTAAAACGTATGTTCAATCAACGAAAGATACAAAATCAAACGGCTCACCAAATTAAGTCGTTGTTAGACAATACGGTAGAATGTATGAACAGTCTTAGAAACCTGCAAATTAACGTGGACACCTGGGACCCAATAGTCATATTTTTAGTGGTACAAAAACTAGATTCTGAATCGCACAAAGAGTGGGAAGAGTACGTAAGCAAAACCCATGAGAATGATTTACCTACATTTGTAACACTCCAAAAATTTCTGGAAACAAGATTTCGTACATTAGAACTAGTTCTACCTGCTTCGGCGAAGGAGAAGTCAGCCATACGATCATATCACGTTACCACCACTCCTGAAAGAAATTGCCCCATGTGTAAAGACAACCATAGCCTGTGTTATTGCAAGGAATTTGGAAAAATGGAACCATCTGAAAGAAGTATTTTTGTAAAAGACAATTCAATTTGCTTCAATTGTCTGGTTCCTGGACACGCCGTCAAAACGTGTCGATTATCAACATCGTGTAGAATTTGTAGAAAACGACATCACACTCTGCTACATGAACCACGTTCTACGAGAAGTGTTGGTGGCTCACCACAAGACATTGAACAGCCCCACACATTGCATTCCAATGTAGAAGAGACGGATGACATTCAAGTCAACACAGTGATGACGTCACGCAACTCTGCTACTGCAGTAACCAGCACAGCATTGTTAGCCACAGCAGTAGTAATTATAAAGAATGAAGAAGGCTATTCTACTATACTCAGAGCCTTAATTGATCCTGGATCACAAGGGTGTTTAATTACTGAAAAGGCAGTGCAACTACTGAAATGTACAAGACATTCCATTGATGGAACCATACGTGGTGTGGGATCTACATCATCAAGAGTTAAGCATTACGTTCAAGTCGAGATCTTATCAAGGTGTCAAACGGATTACAGCTTGAAGGTAAAAGCATATGTCATATCCAAGCACTTGACAGCACAGATCCCCACACACACCGTATCATCACAAAATTGGTCGCATCTAGAAGGACTCAATCTGGCTGACTCGGAGTACTACAAGCCAGGTTCAATCGACTTGCTTCTTGGAGTTGATGTATATGCCCAGATCCTTCAGAATGATGTCATTAAAGGTCCTCCTGGTTCCCCGTGCGCTCAAAAGACTACACTAGGATGGATTTTGTTTGGAAAAATTTACAATGACACAATTCCAGAGCGAACAATTACAGTAATGCACCAGAAAATAGAGATAGATGAAATGCTCAAAGTTTTATGGGAACAAGACACAGATAACAAAAGAAGGTTTACTGAAGAAGAAGAACTCTGCGAAAAAATATACAAACATACATATAGAAGAAAAGATGATGGAAGGTACATAGTCAACTTACCGTTAAAGGTTGTACCTCCACGAGCCACAGAAGGAAATACCAGAAGTATAGCGCTGAAAAGATTGCTACAATTGAAACAAAAATTGGAGAAAAACAAAAAATTGAAAGATTCTTACACTAAAGTTATCAACGAATATCTGGAACTAGGACATATGGAAGAAGTACCCGATAATGAGCTTGAAAATAGTTCCGTGTACTTACCTCATCACGCCGTTGTTCGTGAAGAAAAGGAAACGACGAAGGTGCGTGTTGTTTTTGATGCTTCCAGTAAGGGCAGTACTGGTGTCAGCCTCAACGATGATATGCTGATTGGTCCATTGCTTCAGGATGACTTGAGAAGCATCATAATGAGATGGCGTATGCATAAGATTTGCTTCACAAGTGACATTGAAAAAATGTATAGAATGATATTAATAGAGAAGCGACAAGCCGATTTTCAACGTATCCTATGGTACCAAGATGAATTAGTCAAAGAATATAGACTTTTAACCGTTACGTTTGGAACTGCATCCGCACCCTATTTAGCTGTCAAAACACTAACACAGATCGCAGAAGACGAAGGCGAACACTACCCTGTAGCTTCAAAAATATTAAAAGAAGACCTGTATATTGATGACGTCATATCCGGTTTTGACTCGGCTTTAGAAGCTATCGAAGCCAGTAATCAACTGCAAAATCTTCTAAAAAAGGGAGGGATGAAGCTCCAAAAATGGTCATCAAATAATTTCCAATTTTTGAAATCTATCAAGCCTGAGCTAGTGTCAACAAATGCAAAAATGGACATAACAATCGATGGTACTGTCAAGGCTCTCGGCTTGTCATGGAATCTAAAAGAAGATAATTTTCACTATTCTTTGAACCTGCCACCGATTCCTATGAACATCACCAAAAGAACGATATTAGCCGACCTGCAACGTCTCTTTGATCCATTGGGTTGGATAGCACCCGCTATTGTTATGGCTAAAATACTTATCCAGCGGTTATGGCTAGAAGGTGTCGATTGGGACGATAAAATAGACAAGCAATTAGAGACCAAATGGATAGCAATCAGAGAAGATTTATGTAACGTAAACACTATCAAAGTAAACCGCTGGCTCCATAGTTACCAAACTGCTAAGAACAAAGTATCGCTTCATGGATTCTGTGACGCGTCCATGCATGCTATCGCTGGTGTTGTCTACTGCCGAGTCGAGAATCACGATGGGTCCATCAGTGTAAGCATAGTGGCCGCTCGTACAAAGGTAGCACCTGTGAAGACTGTAACATTACCACGTCTGGAACTCTGTGGCGCTGTCCTGATGGCAAAGCTTCTACATCACGTAGCTAAGGCCATGAGAATTCCACCCACGCAGACATACGCCTGGACAGACTCGTCAGTTGTGTTAGCCTGGCTTTTTGGAGAACCTGGTCGGTGGAAGCCGTTTGTTGCGAATCGGGTCGTAGATATTCTGGAACATGTAAAGAACAACCGGTGGCACCATGTTCGATCAGAGGAAAACCCAGCTGATGTTGCATCAAGAGGTTCCACGATCACTGATTTACAAAGGAACAAATTATGGTGGCAAGGACCAAACTGGTTGTCACAAGAAAGATTAGACTTAACCAAACCGGACATTACGGTGACAACTCTGGAACAAAGGAAAATTAGCAACCCAATATTTCTCACATTAAACACGGAAGATGAAACTGAAACCAGCATTAAGGTAGATACATTCGAATCACTTACCGAGTTGACGAATATTGTTGCATATTGTCGAAGATTCCTATACAATAAAAAGTGGAATAATATAGATAAGGCATTAACAGTAGAAGAACTTGACAAGGCACTAAAAATATTTATAAAAAGGGCACAAATTGAGGATTTTAATGAGGATATTGAACGAATAACGAAATTTCAAGCAGTAAAACAAAGAAGTCATTTGAAATCTTTAAACCCTTACCTGGATGAAGAGGGCCTACTTAGAGTAGGCGGTAGATTGCGGCATGCCAATCTCAGTTCTGAAAATAAAAATCCTTTAATACTTAGTCATAAAAACCCACTTACCGTACTCATCGTAGCCGATGCTCATCAAAAAACTCTCCACGGAGGACTCCAGCTGATGTTGTCTTACCTGCGAACTCGATACTGGATTATAAAAGCAAAGAATGCTATCAAGGCTTATATACATAAATGTTTAATATGTGCTAAGATTAAAGCAAAGTCAAGAAATCAGATAATGGGAGACTTACCCAAGGTAAGAGTAACTCCTGCTCGTCCTTTTCTGCACAGTGGAGTTGACTTCGCCGGTCCGTACAGCATAGTAATGTCAAGAGGAAGAGGCGTTAGAACCGTCAAATCATACATTGCAATTTTTATATGCATGTGCACCAAGGCGATACATATTGAATTAGTTGGAGACCTCACCTCACAATCTTTTATCGCAGCATTCAGAAGGTTTGTTGCACGAAGAGGTCACTGTTCTCATTTGTGGAGCGATCAAGGGCGAAACTTTGTTGGCGCAAATAAAGAATTGGTGGATGCCTGGATGGAAGCGCATCTCAACTTCAGGGACGACATAGCCAACTCACTGGCGCAAGACGGCACACAGTGGCATTTTATACCCCCGTACAGCCCCAATTTCGGTGGTTTGTGGGAGGCGGGTGTAAAATCCATAAAATTCCACTTAAAAAGAATTTTAACCACAACGCTAACATATGAAGAACTGTTGACGGTTTTGTGTCAAGTTGAATCGTGTTTGAATTCTCGCCCTTTGTGTCCAATAGACGACTCAGATGTTGATGACATAAGCCCATTAACCCCCGGACATTTTTTAATCGGCGAACCCACATCTATTGTTCCCGCACCAGACTTACGTGAAGTCAATGTCAGTTATATAGCTAGATGGCAATATGTACAAAAATTGTTGAGTGATTTCTGGCATAAATGGAAAAATGAATATCTCACCAGACTACAACAACGGCCTAAATGGTTAACAGAAAGGAATGAATTTGACATCGGTGAAATTGTATTGGTGAAACAAGATAATCTACCACCTGGTAAGTGGTTGATGGGACGCATAATGGCAAAACATCCAGGGCCTGATGGTAGTACTCGCGTGTACAGTGTAAAAACTGGAGATGCTATAACTAAGCGGTGTGTCAGTAAATTATGTCATTTACCAATAGATACAAAGGTTGAGTAAAATTGTAAAGGGTCTTATCTTGCATAGTTTAGTGTCATACACAGTTTTTTATTTATTTTGTTTATTGTTTAAACTAATTATAGTAAAGATGGTACTGTACCTATTAGGTTATACTATGTAAATGTTTGTTTTATAAAAGGGCTATATCCCTTTTGGTGGGCGGCATGTTGCGTCCGTAAGTGTGTCATTTTTGTAAGTCAGTTGCAAATAAATATTCGAGGTGAATACACGTAGTTTTCTTGCAGTACACCAAAACAAGCGATAGTCGACCTTATCACATCTACATAACGTTCACACACATTTTAACATTTTCGTCTGGCCAGACTTTCTTATTTTATCATTATAAGATACATTTCTCATATTTGTCGACAATATTAATATTATTTTTCATAAACAGGGACATAATTTAAGACTACTTTGGCCTCTAACAATTTTCACAGAGAAATCTCGTTTACACCATGATCAAATTGAAAGACTTGAACCCTTTATGTATCTCTATCATTTGTGTACCTTTTAAATATCCACTATCCACTTTTAACAATACATAAGTATTCAGTCAATACCAAATCTATATAACACATTCCCATTGAATATTTCAGTAGGTACATATGAATGCAACATTGCTTTTGGGTGATCAGTCCAATTGCTGTCGAAAACTTATTTACTGAATATTCCCTTCTACATATTTAGTACATTTATCTTATACAACCACAAACCAACGTATCAGAATACTCATTCTTTTCTCGTGTAACAAAATACACTTAATAATAAAAACTTCAACATTTCCATTTCATTTCAAGGGTAAGGGTACCTAATTGCCTATAACAATGACAAAAAGATTTTTAATACCACACATGTCATATCCTTCGTTATTCCGTTTTATAAAAAAAGAACATTCTCATTCTCTAAAGTATTTCTCCATAGCTAAAACATATCAAAACGTCATTCATAGTTACCTAAGTATCATACTAAATAGTAAATAATTATTCAAAGGTTTTACAGGTATGCCCAAAATTAACTCTTTTTACAAAAGTTCATCTCTCCTAAAGCGCTTAAATAATTATTGTATGTACTTATTACGTGATTCAAAATTATATTTCATTCTGAGACTAATGTTCAAACAAGTAAATATTGCTGATGCAGTTATATATATGCAGGTGGCATAATTTCCGATGAACTCATGCCTGAGATAGTGCGATATGGGTGTCAAGTTTTATAACAAGGTATCATTTTTATTAGCGTGAACTAGCACACCTACCTTCTGGATACCAAATAACTAAACTAAATACTTAGTTGAAAATATAGTAAAAGTATTTCACTATCACAAAAGAGAAACAGAAGTAAATCACACAAAAATATCGTAGAATATAAAATCTTTACATGTTAATATTATGTCGGAAACACACAGAAAGAACCTATTACGTGCGGCAATTAATCTAGTTTATGTAAAGTATTTTCTTTGAAATTCACAAATAAATAAAATATTGTTCAATTGAAAAGAAGTTAGACTTAGTTACTGTATGTAAAAATAAAGCAGCAAAGCCGCGCGCACAACTTGTATTGCTAACGGATCATATATCGCTTCTTCGTTTTGTACACCAAATGCGTAATATCATTGGAATGCATACATAAAACACGATTCCTTCTAACAAAATATTATAATATAACTTTATAGTAAAAAGATCTACATTTTTAAAGTACATAGTAAATAAAATAATAATAAAAATGTAAACAGATACGTTAGGTCTTAAAAGTTTAAAACCATGTTCAAGGCCTATTTAATTAATAAGCTATAACTATCATACTCTTAGTAAAAAATAAATCTATTATGTACCTATTTAAGAAACAGTAACTTATAAAAACACATTAAATTGAAAGCAATGAGTTACTAAAAAAAAAATACCTTATTTCACTAAAGATAACTTGTCAACAGGCATTTTTGCATAATCTACGTATCAGTCATTATTGTAACATAAAAATTAAGAACTGAATTATTAATTGCAGTAAAATTATAAAGAAATTACGTAATAAAAATTATTATTAAACGCAAAAAGAACACATGCTTAAATTAACACAAAATTAAAAAATATTGTCCGCGGCAATAGAGAAAAAAAAATCACCTCATATTTCACACCGTGTCCGAGGTCATCATGAAGTTTCACGGCTCATTACGTAATATCCTCGTGTCGGCCCGCAACAGGCCAAAGCCCATATCTCCCGGCTGCATCATCAGGAGCTCGCATCAGTGAACCTCGCCTCAGGGAACTCGCATCTCTCCAGTCCAACGCATCTCGCTCTCTCAATAACAATTTATCAAATTTGGTAAACCTCCGTCCAGTGGGATTTTTCTCAAAACTCGCGTTAAGTCGTCGTTATACATTTTTCATATTTTCACGGCAAATATCAAAACGTTAAAAAAACCACGTAGGTACGCAGTACTGCCGCAAGGCAGCACTGGCAGGGTCGCCATGCAATGTTGGGATTTGGTTCGTAAATAAAAGATGTACTATGGCAAACGATTAACGTATAATGGCCCATATTACAAAGGTTATACTTATTATATAGGAAGGAAAGCGTTACACACACTACAAGATCATGCATCCTTTGTTTACCTATCTTAATGGTTGATTTTAATTTTTTCCATAATTTCCTTGGATTTGTTATGTGTTTGTTGATGTAAGTTGCAAAGTAAGCCCTTTTTTCATGTTCAATTGCGCTAGATACAATATTTTTCAAATCTTTGTAGCTACCTCTGTGTATGTCTGACTTGCTTTGTTTATATCGTGCCTGATATTTATCACGCAATTTCACCATCTCTTTGATTGTGTCTGTAATCCAAGGGTGAGACCTTGTTGGTGCATGTAAATCGAACATAGTTGTGATGAAAGTATTGAATATTGTGACCATGTCATTCACATTGTCCTGTATAGTTAAATAAGGCCAATCTAATTTGTAGAGGTCTTCTTGAAAAATATCAAGCATAATCTGATTTAATGGTCTATAATAAATCCACTGGAGGATAGGCTTACTAATTTTGAATAGGCAAGTCACAGACAGAATGGCATGCTGCCCTAATTCAGGTTTATGTTGAACTGATACATTGTTGACTTGAGCATCACTAAATCTATGAGAGTCGCGCTATGATCTGTAAAGTGAGTTGGTTGCTGGATAACTTAGTTAAGGCTGGTGTACTGTAAAAAATTGTCCAATAAGATGGTACTGTTCTCATTACTCCGTAGATATTTGATATTAAAGTCTCCTAGGAGAATCCTTTTATCAGCTGTACCGAAAGCTGTGAGGGAGGCCGTGATCGCATCCAGGAATGTGTTGATGTCCAACCAAGGTGGTCTGTATGCTGTACCTATGATAACAACTTGTGAGTTAACAATGAGTTTGAGCCACATTTGTTCGACACCTGGCGCGACTGGATGTGCCATGGTGCGTACTTTGAGATCGCGACGGACATAGAAACCGACGCCCCCACCCCGGCCACCCCGCACATTCGATGGCCTTGGTACATACCTGAGCCTGAAATTAGGAATGTAAGGTGCACGCCCATCCTCATTATCCCGCAACCAAGTCTCATTGATGGCCATTATGTCCACTGCAAGTTCATCCATTGCCAACAAAAACTCATCATGGCGTGTGCCCAGCGATCCTGCATTAAATAAACCAACCTTTAGGTATTTAGTCCTTGTCATGACTAGATTTAAATAAATAAAATATATTGTCTTGTATATATGTACTTAACTGTTTAACTAGATTAGAACTTCGCTGTAAGAGTATGGCCTGATTTATTATTTTTAATGTTTGATACTTTTTGCTGTGTGATTTATCCGATAATACTTTGTATGTATTTATTAGTGTAGTTGTTATTTGTGAGAACATGTATAGATGTGATGTCAAGATTAAATAGATAGTTTTAATATAAATGTGTTTAAATATACATATCAATACTATATATAAGAGCATAAGATAGATACAAATAATTCTAAAATAGATAATAACGATATAATAATATATAATTACGATATAGCCATTTATGTTACTACAATTAGAGTCAGCGAAACTATATATTGCTAGAGCTAAAAACTTTTCAATGTCTGCTTCACATCTAATTGGGTATGCTTTGTCGCCAGGCTTATTGCGAGCGAGGATGCAGCCACGCCTGATCCAAACGAATTTCCAACCCGAGCGCTGGCTGGCTTCTCGCGCTGACCGAAATAATAGCCGGTTGGCCTTCGTTAGTCGCTCGTTCACATAGAAGCGCTTTGATGTTCCCGGAACTATTTCAGCCGACGTCGCTCCACGGCGAACTCGGGCGCCGCGCAGCAAGGCGTCTTTCAGTTCCCTTCGCGCGAGACGTGCCACCAGAGGGCGCGGGCGCTCCACGGGGCCCGCCGGGTCCGTGGCCGCGATACGCTGACCGCTGACTCTTTGCGCAGCTAGCAATTTCCTTTTCATCGATTGTTACCCCAATTTTCACCGCAATCTGGATCAAGACATGGACAGGGTTCTCGCCGTTCACTTCAGGGAAATTTGCGACCTCAACGTCGTTGGCCAACAGCTCCTGATCGCGCTCGTGAAGGTCCTGTCTGAGCTGAAAGATTATGTCAATGTCATTCTCAGTATGTGTAGGTTTATTCTCTAGGGCCGATACCCGTTCCTCTAAACTGTCCACTTTTTGATGATACTCTTTCATAGAAAGTCTTATGTCAGCTAGTTCATCTCTGAAGAGCTGCAGGTCGCGGTTAATAGACCGCAGATTATCCCGAAGAGTTTTTAACTCCTCCGAGATGTCATTGGCTATTTCTTGCGTAGATTCGAAGGACGAGTTCATAGGAGAGCTGTGATGTGAAGGGTCTACAGAGTTCAGGTTGGTCGACTGTGCGGTAGGTGTTTGAGAATTAAGTTTTATCTCAGGCCCTTTTTTCGTGGACTTCGATTTGACCCAACCTGGGCACTGCCAGGACGGGGAGACACTGCCTGCAGGAGGCAGTTGTATTCAGCGCAGGTGAAAATAGCCATCACAGTGGCGACATCTCGCAGCCTCAGTCGAAGATAGAAAGCGGCGGCAGCGACCACAGGACTTTGACATGTTGTAAACTAAAATAAGTAGTGTTCTAGGTGGTACGTAGGTGAAATCAAAGGTGGCGTAGTCACTACGATGCGATATTGATAAGTCAATTGAGCTAACAGCGCGTGCAATTAGTTTTAATAGCCACGCAGAGATGGCGCTGTGCTCAATTTAACAAAAATGGGCTTCGTACTGCTTTGTGGGGGCGCGAGTTTTGAAAGTTTCAGGCGCCGCTGCAATGTTAAACACTGAACACACTTATTCACGTCAATATTGTTTGAAAGCTGTGATCACCTTTATACTTTCCAGGCTAAGGGTAGATTAATGTAGTTTTATTTAGCACTTGTTAGTTTTTAAGTTTATAAATAATTCACTTATTAAAGATCACTGTAAACACTATGAGTATTTATTTGAGTCACTTTCCACAAACTGACGTGCTTAGATTTCCACAGAACTCATTCTTTTAATATTATTTAGATTTTATTACTGAGAGCAATAGTAACGGGACGTACTGTTATATCCCTTAATACTCCGTATAGAAAGCCTAGTCAGCTATTTCACTGAATCGCGTATTTTCCATTTATTTCTAGAATCAGCATTTATGCATTTCCTTATTTCAATTATATTATTCAGAGCCAGTTGGGCCTGTGACGCGATGGGGCCTGGGACGGGATATAGGCATTCAGTATAGTGTAGTGTGTGTGTATTAAGGTAATAAAAGACTCAATTAAGGTAATAGAAGACATGGACGACGATAAGCCTCGACCTCGAAGTGCGAGCCCGCTCCAGCACACCACCACCAGATCAAGAAGCCTCCACCGTCGCGTCATCACATTAAGCTGGGTTAAAACACAGCTTTAGTGGCTGTAACCCGCACCAGGTACAACTCACCCATCTACATCTTTACTATCTCATTTCTAATACCATTTCTGTTTTGCTATTTCCATATTTCCAATTCGTTTTCAACACGACAACGTGGTTCCACGGGAAAGATCCCGAGCATCAAAGCTGTCCTTGATCCAACGCGTCGCCGCTACTGCGCATCAACTCACATTACACCGAGTCGCCGAGTTCCAGGAATAACAGCGTCGTTTTACATCGCGTCGCTTACCTTGTGAGTCTTTGTTATAAACTGTAATTATTAATACTTATTTTATTCAATTTTGTGTGCCAATTTCGTGTGCCTATTTTTAGCGTTATATGTGATTTTCGAATTCTATTTGTCTACTATTTCATTACTTTTGTAACTATATGTCTGTAAAATCGGAAAAAGTCGATATGTCTGACAAAATAACATTAAGTTTTCTTACAAAATTTATTAAGCCGTACAATGGTGACAAAGAGTCACTACCAGCTTTTCTCACAAATTGTGATAACGCTATTTCTCTAAATAGTGAGGACCAAAAGTCTATTTTGTGTAAATTCATAATTTCTCAACTTGAGGGAAAAGCCCAAGTTGCGTGTTGTTTGGAAACATTTAAGGAGTGGTCCGATTTAAAATCATTTTTAAGCAAAACTTTTGGGGAAAAGAAACATTCCACACATTTGCTAGTCGATCTACAGAACTGCAAACAAAGTACATCTGTAGATGTCACTAAGTAATCCCTCCGTGTAGAACATATTCTCACTAGAATTTTAGCAGACGTCCAGTAAAACTGCAAGGACGCCAAAGAGCTTCCAGGCAGGCTAGCCGCTATGGAAGATCTCGCACTCAATACATTTATGTTAGGTTTGAATCCTTCAATTTCAAATATTGTCAGATGTTGGAACCCGTCATCCCTCAATGAAGCTGTGCAACACGCCATTGAGGAAGAGAAACTTATTTAATCTGCAGTCTCATTCTTTAAAATATAAATCCAAACACGATTTCCAAAATAATTCTAGTAAATCTGATTATCATAAATTTTCGTCTAATTCGAATTCAAATAATTTTTATAAAAGGTCTAACTTTAATTCTCAACAAAATAAGAATTTGATACAGTATTCTAATCCTAAAACAAATGTTATTACTTGCAATTATTGTAAAAATATAGGCCACTCTATAGATCAATGTCGTAAACGACAGTATAACGCGCAACGTCAAAATCAGTCTAATTCTAAACCAATTTCAAATAATATGCCCGTGCACACCTTATCTCAAGGTGATGACGTAGTTAATAGCCAATTACCTTTAAACTAACCAAGATTTCGGATGCGTGCCTGCCGAAATCGATAAATCATAACGGCACAAATTCTTATACTATTTCTTATCCTAAATCGAATGATAATACTTATACTAAATTCTTATCCTAAATCTTTTGCCCATTCTAATCCTAAGTCTTATAATAATTCGTATACTAATTCTTATGCTAAATCTTATACTAAACCTTATGCGAATTATTATTCTAAATCAATTACTATTTCTACATCTCAGCCACCCAAAAGGGAACTGAGTCACACTAATTCTTTTACATCTCAGCCGCCCAATGAGGGACTGAGTCATGCTAACTCTTTTACACCTCAGCCGCCCAAAGAGGGACTGAGTCATTCTAGTTCTTTTATATCTCAGCCGCCCAATGAGGGACTGAGTCATGCTAACTCTTTTACACCTCAGCCGCCCAAAGAGGGACTGAGTCATTCTAGTTCTTTTACATCTCAGCCGCCCAAAGAGGGACTGAGTCATGCTAGCTCTATAACACCTCAGCCGCCCAAAGAGGGACTGAGTCATTCTAGTTCCATAACTAAAACTTATTCTAATTATAAATCTATGATGAGCGTGATATCTTCGAGATGAGCTCATTATCAAATAAAATATCGTTACCTTATACGAAATTATTTACGAAAGGCTCTAGTAATTATCTTAATTTTCTTATCGATACCGGTGCAAGTATCAGCATTGTTAAACAGTCTAGTTTGGGAAATATGCCTGAGCTTACCTCTGACACTATTAAAATAAGAGGTATAAATGATACTAATTCCTATTGCGAAACTTTAGGAGGAGTTTATTTAACATTTATTTTATCCAATACTTCTTTTCAACATAAATTTCACGTCATAAATGATGATGTTAACTTAAAAAATTATGATGGTATATTAGGTACAGACTTTCTCCATCTTTATGAGGCGAATATAGATTATAATTCCGAAACGTTAACCTTTAAAGGCCATTAATTGCCAATTTTATACATCAACCTACTTATATGATACCGGCACGCTCCGAGGCCGTTAACGAATGCGCCGTATCCAATTACTCTCCCGAGCTTTATCTAAACAATGAAGCCTTAGTACTAAATAATGCCTTAAAGGATGGTGTTTATGTCGCAAATTGCATTGTATCTATTAAACCAAATATAAAGGTCAATGTTACTATATTAAATACTACTGACCTAGACCTTGAAGTCAAAGGTTATGTCGTAGAGTTGTCACCGATTGATTATGGTGAAAAGTTAGAGTATAATTCTTCTTATAATATTAATTCTATTTCTTATTCTAAATCTGATCGGGCAAATCAAGTATTAAATTCTATTCGCTGTTCCCATTTAAATGAAGAACAGAGGAAAGCTCTTCTTAATTGTTGTTCAGAGTATACAGATATATTTTATCTCGAAGGCGAACCATTATCCTTTACTTCTGCCGTAGAACATTCAATTGATACAGGTAACGCAGCCCCTATTCACGTGAAATCGTATCGCTTCCCTGAATGTCACAAAGAAGAAGTCGATACTCAAATTCGAAAGATGCTAAATCAAAATATTATACGTCCTTCAATTTTACCTTGGAATGCCCCAGTATGGGTAGTTCCCAAAAAGTAAGATGCATCCGGCAAAAAGAAGTGGCGAATTGTAATACATTATCGCCGCCTTAACGATGTCACTGTCTCAGAAAGTTATCCGCTGCCTCTCATAACTGATATCGTCGACCAACTAGGTCATTCTAAATATTTTACTACGCTTGACCTTGCAAGTTCCTTCCATAAATTGAGAAGGTCGGAAAAGGACGCACCAAAAACTACAAAAACGGTTTCACTGTTAGTTCTAATTCTACTATGTCCGGCCACTACGAGTTCACTAGGATGCCCTTCGGGTTGAAAAATGCCCCTTTTACCTTCCAACGACTTATGAACACCGTATTATCAGGTTTACAAGGTCTACATTGCTATGTTTACATGGACGATTGTATTATCTATAGTTCATCATTACAAAATCATATAGAAAAATTACAACTAGTTTTCGACAGATTACGTAAATACAACTTAAAACTCCAACATGATAAATGCGAGTTCCTACGTCGCGAAGTGAGTTACCTGGGTCACATCATCACCGATAAAGGTGTTTCTCCGAATCCCGAAAAGGTCAAGGCGGTGTCTCAATTCCCAATTCCTAAAAACCCTAAGGAGGTCAAATCATTTCTAGGTCTTATTGGTTACTATCGCCGTTTCATTAACAATTTTTTAAAACTTACTAAACCTCTTACGTCCTTGTTAAAGAAAGATTTCACTTTCCACTGGTCCCCTGAACAACAAACTGCCTTCGAAATTCTTAAAGAAAAATTAACTACTGCACCGATTCTCCAATATCCAGATTTTTCGCAACCTTTTATTGTTACTACCGATGCCAGTAATTATGCCGTCGGAGCTGTCCTCTCGCAATGACCTATAGGGAAAGACAAACCGATAGCGTTTGCTTCTCGTACTCTGAATAGTGCTGAAGGAAACTATTCGACAACCGAAAAGGAGTTGTTAGCTATTTTGTTTGCCGTTAAAACGTTTCGCCCTTACCTATACGGTAGTAAATTTAAAATCGTAACGGATCATAGACCTCTCGTATGGCTATTTAACGTTAAAGACCCAGGTAGTTGATTAATACGTTGGCACCTCAAACTCGAGGAGTACGACTATGAAATCGTGATAAACAAGGTCGTCTCAATTCTAACGCCGATGCCTTATCCCGATGTCCCGTTAACGTAATAGATATTAATAGCTTAAATAACCTAACTTATGAAAAATATTTTAAACTCCAGTTCACTAATCGCCTTCCAATTTCTAATACTATTATTCAAGAATATTCTCAAAGTTTACATTTAACTAAATTAAATACTATTGTTCTCCCTGTTTCTTTAGATTTCGACAATTCTATACCCCACTGTGAAGAAATTTTGACACAGTTAGAAAATTCTGAAACGTTGCTAAATTCTGAACATGAACCTATCACAATTCAAATAGTTGTCGAAAAGAACAAAACTTTCTATTTCTTATACACTAAAGTTCATCACTATGAAGAGACAAAATTTAAAGATATTTATAAACTACTTCTAAAGCTTAGAGATAAAATCATTACAGAAAATTCAAATGTTACTGATTTAGCAATATCAGACTTTTCTGACCCTTTTTCTAAGCTACCTTATACTAAAATCTATAATATGATTTCCTATATCTTTAGTAACACCAATATTAAAATCCACATTTACAAAAATCAGTTAATATATCCACCTCCAGCCGAAGTGCCAAAAATATTTAAAGAAAACCATGATTCTCCAATCGCTGGTCACCCAGGTACTAACCGAATGTACAAGAGAATAAAATCATCTTATTATTGGAAAGGTATGCGCTCAGATATTACTGACTATGTTAAGAAATGTCAACTATGTCAAATTAATAAACCTTTCGTTTCGCCCTTACCTATACGGTAGTAAATTTAAAATCGTAACGGATCATAGACCTCTCGTATGGCTATTTAACGTTAAAGACCCAGGTAGTTGATTAATACGTTGGCACCTCAAACTCGAGGAGTACGACTATGAAATCGTGATAAACAAGGTCGTCTCAATTCTAACGCCGATGCCTTATCCCGATGTCCCGTTAACGTAATAGATATTAATAGCTTAAATAACCTAACTTATGAAAAATATTTTAAACTCCAGTTCACTAATCGCCTTCCAATTTCTAATACTATTATTCAAGAATATTCTCAAAGTTTACATTTAACTAAATTAAATACTATTGTTCTCCCTGTTTCTTTAGATTTCGACAATTCTATACCCCACTGTGAAGAAATTTTGACACAGTTAGAAAATTCTGAAACGTTGCTAAATTCTGAACATGAACCTATCACAATTCAAATAGTTGTCGAAAAGAACAAAACTTTCTATTTCTTATACACTAAAGTTCATCACTATGAAGAGACAAAATTTAAAGATATTTATAAACTACTTCTAAAGCTTAGAGATAAAATCATTACAGAAAATTCAAATGTTACTGATTTAGCAATATCAGACTTTTCTGACCCTTTTTCTAAGCTACCTTATACTAAAATCTATAATATGATTTCCTATATCTTTAGTAACACCAATATTAAAATCCACATTTACAAAAATCAGTTAATATATCCACCTCCAGCCGAAGTGCCAAAAATATTTAAAGAAAACCATGATTCTCCAATCGCTGGTCACCCAGGTACTAACCGAATGTACAAGAGAATAAAATCATCTTATTATTGGAAAGGTATGCGCTCAGATATTACTGACTATGTTAAGAAATGTCAACTATGTCAAATTAATAAACCTTTAAGAATGTCAAATAAAGCTCCAATGGAAATCACTTCAACCAGTACAAGGCCATTTGAACGGCTTGCGCTGGACGTTGTTGGTCCCCTTCCCGAAAAAGGTTTTCAAAATTTTAAATACATATTAACCCTACAAGATGACCTTACCAAATTCTCTAGCGCTTACCCCATGGTTACAGCAACCAGTGAAGAAATTGCACGGAATATTGTACACTATATGTCTCTTTTTGGTTTTCCTAAAACTATTTTAACTGATCTTGGTACTTGTTTCACTTCGGATTTATTTAAACAGCTTACAGAGATACTAAAATTTAAAAATCTTTTCACTACTCCGTAGCATCCACAGACAAATGGAGCTCTGGAACGCTCTCATGCCACTTTAAAAGAGTATCTCAAATCTTTTGTTAATGAAAATCAAAACGACTGGCACTGTTACCTATTTACTGCAATTTTAGCTTACAATACTACGCCTCATTCTAGTACAAATTTCACGCCTTATGAGTTGTTATACGGTTATAAACCAGTAATCCCTTCTTCACTTTATGAAACTCATACTAATACAACATATCATGAATATATTCGGGCTTTACAATATCGTATGCGTTTCAGTCGCGAAAAAGCGATTCAAAATATAATAAATAACAAAGAAAGATCAAAACAATATTACGACAGCAGTTCGCGTCAAATATCTTATAAAGTTGGTGACTTAGTTTATTTAAAACATCACCATCGTTTAAGAAAGGCTCTGTCTCCTATATGGAAAGGCCCATATAAAATCGTTTAAGTTCATGGTAATCGAAATGTCACTTTACAAGTAGGTCGCAAAAGAGTTAAATATCATGTTAACGGAATTAAACCAGCATCTACTTAATTCTACTATTTTCTCATTTCCAGAATATTATGCTGCGGAAGGCATTGCCAAGTAGACTCCAATATAATTCCTATTTCTCATAGTCCTGGTTTATATTTTGAACCTCAGACTAACATACATTTTTATAATGACTATTGGAAAGTCATTACACATATTGATTTAATAACTTTAGATCCATACCTTAACAAAATCGAAAATTTATTGCAAAATACCTTAGATCTATGCGTAAAATCTCAATCAAAATATCTATCCGAATGTAAAGACTTTTCTAGCCCGATCGAAATCTTAATACAATCTAGTTATGTCAAACTCGAATCCCTGTCTCATATTATAAGTAATCAATCTAAATATAAAGTTAAAAGATCTTTAGAATTCAGTGGCTAAATTCTTAAATTCTTTTTCGGTACATTAGACGCCGACGATGCTCGCAAGTATGATGCAGCAATTGAATCTTGTCGCAAAAACGAGAAGGAATTATTTCATTTGTTTCGAGATAATAATTATACATATAATTAATTCAACTATAAATAACTTTAATTCTACAATTTCTAAACTTAATCAAAATGAAGTAAAATTAAATCAACAAGTTGATACTATGAATCAAATATTTTCTCAAATTACCAAAACTGATAACATCCTTCTTTATACTTCTAAGATAAATAATCTTTTTAGTGTTATTGAAAGTTCCTTATTGTCTATTTCTAATTTACTAGATACTACTCTAAATGCTATTTTATTTTCTAAGCTAAATGTTCTACACCCTAGCGTTATAAATCCAATGAATCTTTACAAATAATTGTCAGAACATAGCAATCAAATAAGTAAACAATTGGAATTTCCAGTTCCATTAGATATACTTAACATTAACTCAATTATCGATGTATCGCAACTTAGCTGTATAATAGTACTATAATAATTAGATTGTTTTTGTGTTACAAATTCCTTTAATATCGTTAGATAATTTCGCTGTTTATAAAGTGATTCCCTTACCAACTCCTCACGAGTCAAACTCTCATATTCAAACATTTGCTTTGATTCAACCTTCTAATAATTATATCGCATTGAGTGATGATAGAATGCATTATGCCATGTTAAATGACCTTAACAGTTGTAAAACTATTTATAGTAACTATTGTATTTGTGAATTAACCTCTATATTTTCGTGTTTGAATAATGCAAACTGTGAGTTAAAGTTACTAACTGAAATAACCTTAACTTTACCTAGAGAATGTACCTCTAGATTGTTATATGGTCAAATAGATATTTGGCAAAGACTTAAAAATAATAGGATATTTGTACAGTCAGATGTAACCAAATTAACAATTAAATGCCATGACGATATTAACGATTACTCTATTGTTGGCACAGGAATTGTAAAATTAACAACGGATTGTATAGGTTATTCGAAAACCATCCAGTTGTTGCCTAGTAACATTTATTCTTTTTCTATTAAATCTCCTATTGATATACATTATGACATAACAAATGACGATTGTTGCAAGAAGGATATATTTAATGAAAGTTTACCTCACTTAACGCCTCTTTCCTTAACAAAAATCAATTTGGAATCGTTAAAGTATCAGACTCATCAATTAAATAATTTAGAAAACGAATTACATAAATTGCAAAATGAATCTCATTTCATTAAATATAGCCACTACTATTCCACATTTACTGTTATTCTTATTGTGTTTCTATTTTTATACTTAGCTTATAGGATGTATAAATGTTATACAAATCATTCTAGTTCTGGATGTTGTATACAAATCTTCAATCAATGTAATACAAAGAAATCTGTTCAACATAATTCAAAACTTTCTAGTTCTTTTGAAATGACAGACCTATCGGCATCAGAAGATGACAAATCTATAAAATCACTAGCTGACCCGGCAAACGTTGTTTTGCAAATTTTTTTTTTTTGAAAAATAGATGTTGGCTGATTCTCATAGATACCGGATAAACACAAAAAAATTCATCAAAATCGGTCAAGCCGTTTCGGAGGAGTATGGGAACGAAAACTGTGACACGAGAATTTTATATATTAGATTACCGAATGTCACTACCAATTATAAACCTTATGGTTCTTTGCATAAAGTTCAATTTAATTCTACAAGAAATATTAAAAACTATTAGAAAATGTTTATTTACTAAAGGATATATACAAACTATTTACATTTTTACATTGCTAAATATTTACTTATTCATTTGTTTACAATTTACTATTAATTAAAATTAATTTACTTTTACTGTGATATTTCTAATCAATTATTTACTATGTCAGTCTTAGTTTTAATTATACTTTCTAATTCAATTGTTCAAATATTATAATCAATTTCAAGTTGTATATCCTAGAATAATAATATCTAATTGTATAAAATTATTTTACTATTTCTTTTGTAAAGGTTTCTCAATCTCGTCTCTGACTCCACTTATCTTAATTTAGATAATGCTCCGTCAAAAGGGGGGAGCTGTTATATCCCTTAATACTACGTATAGAAAGCCTAGTCAGCAATTTCACTGCATCGCGTATTTTCCATTTAATTCTAGAAGCTCTAAATCAGCATTTATGCATTTCTTTATTTCAATTATATTATTCAGAGCCAGTTGGGCCTGTGACGCGATGGGGCCTGGGACGGGATATAGGCATTCAGTATAGTGTAGTGTGTGTGTATTAAGGTAATAAAAGACTCAAGATTAATTTCTGAGTTTTTTTTTTAAAAGACGAACGGGGTCGGCCTCCTAACAGTACGACGTATGTCGGGCCCATATGAATGTATGCCGTAGAGCTATTGCCACCTACATAATAATTACTGTTAACCAAAATGTATTACCTAATATCTAATTAACGAGTACACACGCCAACTAATAAAACAAATTGTTTATTACGTAGCTATAGCTGAATTTACATTAATTAATTAACAGTGTGTATATCCTTACTTTATCATGTTATGCTGTGGATTATTTAATTAGGTTACAAGCTTGCTTGACTTTATACACAATACATTTTTTATTTCTGATATGTTTTATATGTAGGACTGGTCCGGCTCGATCGCGAAAATACTAGTAGGTACGCGAAACATCACATAGAGTATCGACGAAAGGTACAGAGTGTCTATATTGTTCGGTGAGTGAGAGTACCGGAGTCCGCATTTCTTTTCCTTTTCCCTCATTCCACTCGTCTTCCTATTTATTTATCCTTGCAATTGGAAGTGGCGTGGTTGTTTTTCCGCACATAATTATGTGTATAAGCCGGGGTTACCGCTTTTAACTTTATCGTCAGTTTAATGCTAATACTAAAAAAGAAAATTGTACGCCATCTTACGTGTAAACTGATGTCGTAAAGGTTCGTGGCCGACCGCAGACCCAAACTGCACGCGACATGTATTCCTATAGGTTCTGAGTATTATATGAAACAATATGTCTGAATGAAGTCTTTGAGATGGATTGGAGGTAATACTGTTGTGCGGCCAGAAGATACCTGGCTACGGCACGACCTAGACGATTCACCCGCTACGGAAGGTATTTCATAAAAATATATAGAATATTAGAAGCCAGTATTGTCACGGCCACACGTCGCAAGCAGTTGCAGTCTACAATCGGCTACGAATTCGTAGCTTAACGTGCACCTTTCTATAAAAACAGGTAGCCACAGTTATGTAAGCGCAGATTATTGGTCCTGTGTCAACACAACGTCCCTGAAAGGACTCTAGAAACCCTCCTCTTCAAAGGGACACACCATAAATAGTTTGATATCTTTGTGGTATGTTGTGAGGTATGTACAACATGTACTTTGGTAAACTATACAGCTCCAACTAGACAAATTTATATCGATTATTATCTTCTGCAGCTATATCTCAAATATAGTTTTTACTAAACTAATATAATATTATTTTTGACACCTTTGAGATGATTAAAACAAACACCCGGCAATTACTTTTTCATTACAAGCACGTAGATTTCATACGTATAAAAATACGTAAAAGTTATTTGGGCGGAAGCCCGTGCAGGTCAACTCATACTTAACACCTCTGAACTGCACTGACTTCTACTCCCTACACCTGAGTCCGGTGCAGGGAGTGGCGAATGGCCTCAGGGGTAGCGCAGGTCGCGAAGATCCCCTTAGGCAAGGCTGGTGGACTATCCTTCCCGAGGTTGCCGCCCGTTCTTGGTCCAGTTCCTTCAGAAATGGATGCAACCAAAACCTCCAGCCGTAACACAAACAACAGGCACTTTACACACGCACACACACACACACGTACACATATGCGCGCACACATCCACATCCAGGAACACATCTCTTTACCACGCCCCCGCGTGGTCGGGTGGGCGCGAGCTCGTAGTAAAAAGTCACGAGTAAGAGAAGTTGACCACCTGCGCTAGGACCTGCGTAGTCGAGCGCCGTACGCGGGGATGACGGAGTCCTGGGGGGTTGAGCCGAGCGGCGCTGGCGGTAATGTGACTGTGAGGCAACACGCCCTCTTTGGTCCCGATTTCACGCTAAACGGTAGCCCCCGCTGTGAGCCGCAGCGGAGGAAATGGCCACCGTGTCCTGTCAGAGGGCCACAGGCTAGGGACGTAGGTTCCACATCAGCAGTTGGAATTTATTTCGGCTGTTGATGTGGTAGGTGAAGGCTATACGGAGGGCGCAAGCGAAGGATGACGGCTAGAGTTGGTAACTCGGCTCAGGCCGTTAACCCGAGCGGGCGCCCGAAGTCGTGCTGTAAACCAGCCCCGCGTTCCTATATCCCTGGGAATCCTAACGTCCGGTATGACGTTCCCAAATGCGGGCTGAAGCAAAGCCAGAGGGATGAAGTCTTAGTAAACTTGCATGGATACCGAAATCCCACTTATTACCCCAACCGCGACGGGGACGGCGAAAGCTGTTCCCGCCGCCACAACCACAACCATACAGATGGTCGACGCCGTGGCCCCAGCTGCAGGTGTCACACCATCCCCCAAGGACGTGACTTCAGCGCTGGCTAACGCTAGTACTGGTCCCGTCCTTACAATCGTCAGCCCATTTGAGATAAAGCGGGAAGACGACTCCTCCTTCGCGGGCTGGCAAGTGGTGAGTCACCACAAGGGCAAGGGTAAGGGCAAGACCACTAGTCCTGTTCGACACCGGCCCACCACACAACCGAGTGGCCCAGCTGCTACCAGCTCTGCGAAGAAAAAGAGGGCGAATAAAAACAAGAGGCAGCGCCTGGCAATAAGGCGTAAGGCTGCACAAACCGCTGCCGCCGCCGGTGCTGCCTCTATAAAAACAGCGGAGCAGGCCGCTGTCGCAGGTCCCAGTAATGTGACCAGCGCGCAGCCTGCGCTCAGCAGTGGGGGGTGCACGAAGGCCGGAGGCAGTACTGGGAAGCCGCCTGCCGCCAAGCGGCGGGCTGGCCACCCTGGACGGCATCCAGCCCCAGCACCACCGGGAAACACGGCAGGTAAAACTGCCGGAAACAAGGAAAGAGGTGAGGCCAAACGTGCTCTCAACGAGACCAGCTCGCCTCGAGGGGAGCACAAGAAGCCCCGCCTCGACTCCTCCTGGACACAAGGTAAGTCCTACGCACAGGCCTCCGAGGCGTCCCTGGGCGTTGCAGTAACATGCAAACGCACAGGGAACTTGCCGAAGGAGTTCGTGGACCGGATACTCACGGAGATTCAAAGGAAGATCCTGAGTGACGCCTGGTCGACTAAAACCCCCAAACGCCCCGCTCCTGCGTTCACCGGGAAACCCATGTACGCGGACGGGGTCCTCAAACTCTAGTGCGCCGACGAGGCAACGCGTACCTGGCTGACGGAGGCAGTCTCTCTCCTGGTCCCACCACCGGGCTTCGAACTCGAGGTCAGGGGCCAGGAAGAGGCCCCAAAGAGAGTGCGGTGCGGCATTGTCGTTAACAACGAACAGGCAGTCTGGGACAACGTGCGCGACGTGGGTCGGGCTCTGGAGTTCCAGAACCCCTGGTTGGCGGTCGACAAATGGTCGCTGCTGCACTCGGAAAGACAGTCAGGTGGGTGCTTCCTGGTTGTGGGCGTCCCGGAGGAACAAGTCCCGGTCCTGGTACAGAACGAGCGCCGCCTCGCGTTGGGGCTGGGTGCAGTCTACGTCCGGTTCCGCGACTCAACAGGCAAGTATGTCGATCATCCTCCGGAATACGACAACTCCACACAACCACATCAAGCATTAGACACCCAGCCAGCGTGTTCCGCGGAATCCGGCCCGTCAGAGCCGGCCGCATCTGGCTTGGGGGCTGGCCCGTCAGCCGAGGGTAACTCGGAAGATGAGAGCCTGCTCCTGAGTCCGGTGCGGTGGGACGACGGGGTGGGGGCCGGCGACATCCTGGCGGGCCTAACGCAGCTAAAGGTCGGGGAGGAGGGGACATCACCCACAGATGAACCCTCTGCCTAGTGACGTCAGCTGCCTGCAAATCAACGTCCATCATAGCCAAACGGCCACTGCGCAACTGCGCAAATGGATGGAGGTCCAACATTCAGCCATCGTGCTCATCCAGGAACCTTGGATAAGGGGTGGCCTCATTAGAGGCTTCTCCAGCCTGGGAGGTAAGATTTACTCTTCTACTGACCACACACATCCAAGAACCTGTATACTTACAACTAAAAACATCAGAGCCCAAGCTTTAATGGAGTTCTGTTCCAGAGACATCACAGCGATACAAATTGAAATAATACAGCAGCCAAGGAGTATAGCGGTCGTTTTCGCATCGGTTTACATGCCCGAGACTGAAGACCCGCCTCCGTTCGACCTCACGCGTCTGGTTAACCAGTGCGAGAGAACCAATAAATAAAAAGAAAATTCGTAATAGGGACGGACTCCAATGCCCACCACCAAATGTGGGGCATGGACTGCAACAATAACAGAGGTAAGTCACTGGTTGAATACCTATTCACCACTAATCTTACCCTATTAAACACAGGTACGCAGCCCACCTTCGTCACAAAACGTAGTCAGACAATTATCGATTTAACTCTCGCAACAGAAGGAGCGGCTGAACGCATCAAGGGATGGCACGTCTCAAAGGAGGCATCATGCTCAGACCACAGATGGATCAGCTTCTCCATGAAAGTCGATATACAGCCCACGCAGCCCCGCAGGAAACCACACAACACGGACAAATCAAAGTATGTCCTATTACTTAGAGATAAACTTACCCTTACCGCTACGCCGACGGTACTGGGTGACACTCACTGAACAGGTCGACGAGTAGGTATGCACACTGACGCAGTCGATGCTAGACAGCTACCATGCAGCTTGCCCGGAAACCACTCCGCCTTCAACCCCGGGGAAACAACCCTGGTGGGGCGCTGAGCTTGAACGCAAGCGCAAGAAGGTAAGAAAGGCTCTAAATAGGGCAATGAACACAAGCGCGGACGCTGATTGGGACGCTTATAAAGCAGCCAAATCAGACTACAGGAAATGCCTCAGATTCAGACGCACCATGGGATGGAGGAAATTCTGTGGGAGCATTGAATCCTGCCAACAAGCAAACCGGGTAAGGAAACTACTGGCTCAGCAACCAACAGTTGCACCAGGTACTCTCCGTAAACCGGATGACACATACACCACATCGGAGGAGGAGACAAGACGCGTCCTACTCGAAACACATTTCCCAGGCTGCGTCCTCACCCCGGTAATAACGTGGCACGATACACCAACAGTGGCGACCGAACACTAATGGAGACACGCAAACAACGTGGTCACAGAAGAAAAACTCCGATGGGCCATCGATAGCTTCCATCCCTTCAAAGCAGCCGGACTGGACGGCACCTTCCCAGGGTTACTACAATGGGGGGGTGAACCTGTCCTTAAAAGACTCCTGGCAATCATGAGGGCTAGCCTGGCCCTCAGATATGTACCGAAGAAATGGAGGGAAGTCAAACTAATCTTCATACCAAAACCAGGCAAAACAGACTATACCAATGCAAAGTCCTTCAGACCAATAAGCCTGACCTCCTTCATGCTTAAAGCCTTGGAAAGGCTTTGCGAGAGGGAACTAAGAAGTGGGGCTCTTAAGCACTTACCCCTACATGCCAACCAACATGCATACAGCTCAGGGAAATCGACGGAATCGGCCTTACATCAGGTCGTGAACCAGATAGAAGCTGCTATACAACAAAAAAGCATCTGCCTGGGCACCTTCATCGACATAGAAGGAGCCTTCGACAAGACAAACTTCTCCAGCATAAGCAACGCCCTAGCCAGACATGGTGTGGATCAGATGCTCATACAGTGGATCTCAAACATGCTCAGTAAAAGGGTAGTGCGCCTACACGGCGACACTCAGACAGCCTTGATAACTAAAGGGTGCCCGCAGGGAGGTGTACTCTCCCCGCTATTGTGGAACTTAGTCATCAATGAACTCATACACAAACTCAATGCGAGAGACTTCTACACAATAGGTTATGCAGATGATCTAACCATACTCACCTCAGGTAAGGTAACCAGTACAGTGTACGACCTAACCCAACAAGCGCTACGCATAGTAGAGTGGTGGTGTAATGAGTGCGAATTATCTGTAAACCCAACCAAGACCGAACTAGTTATGTTCACACACAAACGCGCGCTGGGCACTTACCGACTGCCCAGGTTATTTAACACAGAGCTTAAGCTGTCTACCGAGGTCAAGTACCTGGGTGTCATTCTCGACAGCTAATTGACATGGAACAGCCACATGGAAAATAAGCTCAACAAAGCAAGCATTGTCTTCTGGCAGTGCAAGAAGATGATAGGCAAACGCTGGGGCCTATCCCCCAAAATTGTCTTATGGCTCTATAAGACAATAATACGTCCGATGATAAGCTACGGCGCAGTAGTGTGGTGGCCTCGGACCAACCTAACAACGGCCGCCAACAAGCTTCAAAAGCTACAAAGACTTGCATGCCTAGCGGCCACGGGCTGCATGAAAACTACACCTACAGTGGCACTCGAAGTGTTGCTGGACCTGCCCCCATTGTAACTGTTTATACAACAAGAAGCAACGTTGTCGGCAGTCCGGCTAAGAGCTCTGAAGCTCTGGAAAGACACTAACACACCGTACACTAGCAACTTAAATACACTCTTTAAAGAAGTTCCTCTCACACAAGCCATTGGCGACCAAATACCGAAACAATTTGTGTTCGACAAGAAATACAAAATCCAACTGTACGAGGATCTACACGAAGGAGCGGTTAATCACAACGAGCTCACGATCTTCACAGATGGGTCTAAGACGGATACAGGTACGGGTTCAGGAGTATTCTCCGAGGACCTAAATATCAACATCGCAGCACCGCTGGGAGCCTACAACACGGTCTACCAGGCCGAATGTTTTGGCATAATCCTAGCTGCCACAGCAATCATGGCACGTGAGGTAAGGGAACGATCCATTAGGATCCTCTCAGATAGTAAGGCAGTCCTCTCAGCCCTCAAAAGCCATACTATCACCTCGGCGCTCACGCTTGAATGCCACCAGAAACTAACAGAGGTAGGTAAACAAAACAAATTAACACTGCAATGGATCAAGGGCCACAGTGGCTCTAGAGGGAATGACGCAGCCGACGTACTTGCCAGAAGAGGGGCCACTTTAGAGGTGGTGGGACCCGAGCCCATTATTCCCCTCCCTTCTGGATTTTATCGCAACCTGGTAAGAAATAGGACCAGGACCCAACACAACCAGTCCTGGATTGGTATTGAAACATGTAGGCAGGCCAAGGAGGCTCTTCCTGCAGTAGACGGTAAGATAGCTAAACAAATCCTCCGGCTGTCCAAACAACAACTGCGGACTGTCACGGCCGCCTACACAGGACACGGATTCCTTATTAAACACCTATTTACTATAGGTATCACCGACAGCCCGCTGTGCAGGGCCTGTATGGCAGCAGACGAGACGGCAGCCCACCTGCTCCTCGACTGCCCTGAGGTCGCACAGTACAGGCAGCAGTACCTGACAAGACACAGCACCCTGAGGGAAGCAGTGGGCCACATCAAGAGTCTGCTGGCCTTCCTCGAAGAGCTGGGGTGGCTGGAATGACGACACCATTCCCACCCGCACGCAAAATACACGCCAAGACGTGGAGTTGCGGAAACAGCTCGTGCCATCAAGTATCAAGTATGCATAAATTATTAATATTATAATTCATTTCACTATGTTGCCAATCATATTATTATGTTGGTATACATAAATTACCTAAAACGCAAAATGGCATCGACTTTCTCCATTTAACCCAGCAATACGTCATCCTAATTATATGTTCAAAATGCAGTTTCAATCTAGGCTCGGTGTCATAAATGGCATTAACGTAAATTAACTGTTTTTAGAGTGATTTCGTGACTACATCGAAAATTTAACAAACTTTCAAAGTATGTGTCAACGTCGATCAATACGTCAAATAAGACTATAATTTTATTTCATTACGGGTAGCAAAATACCAATTGTGAGTCAATTCAAAAATAAATCGCAGCACATTAAAAAACAATGTCTGTTTCAATACGAGAATCGGCCTTCTGAATGTACCTCAATATTAATCAAATTCTTTATTTTTAACTCAAACTATAAATAACTTAGCACAGAAGAATTTAAGCTTTTGAACTTTCTTAAAGATGTGAAATTTACTATTAAAGTTTCAATATATGAGACAAAGTTACCAAGTTGTGGCGTTATAAATGTTTACCACCATTCAAACAGGAATTATGATAATTATAGACTAGTAATAGTAGAGCTGCCGATAAACTCAAGTTGTTGAGAGAAGAAGGCTTTTATATGGCTTAGTCAAATTTGTGCTAAGTCACACGTGGCTTAGAAGTTGGACGACAAAATTGTTCTTGAGACTTTGCATTATAATAATGTTGCGTAATTGCAGCCTTTTTTGGGGCTCGATACAAAAACGAATTCCGGTAATAGCATTTTTATGGCTAGACGGGAAACATATTTTGAACATTAAGAACAGAAATCAGTATTTGACGGTTACGTATATCAAAAGTAATATCATCGGAGCTAAATCTTAAAAAATCTAGAAAATTTAAAAGGTAAACTCTATGTGAAGAAATTTCAAAGAGCAGTACATTCTTGCATTCACCTTTGAACTTTGACGTCTGCAGAGTCGAAGTTCTCGAAGAAGCAGAAATATTTAAGTGAATCAAATACATGGGTGACTACAATGTATTTGATTACGTTTACCACAACACTATTGATCATCAACTACTTGATTTGCCAAACACTGTATTATTTTTAGTTATTTACTTTAGTGGTAGGAACCTAATTGCTAGCCTGCCCTTCAGCGAGCCTATAGTTTAAGCTGACAAAGGTATATGAAACAAGTAAAAACTCTCCCTAAGAGTCAATCGGGGTCAACAACTAAAGTCACTGCAGTGTCTTCAACATTCCGTAGCAGCGTAATAATTAATCGCAGATAATATACCGTGACTTCTCGGTACTATTTGTGATCTGCCAATTGTTGTTTCGAGTCTGTTGTGTCCGTTGGTCGTATGTGTGTAAAGTTCCCGACGATAAAGGATGTATTTTACTAGTTCTAGGAATATCTTAAAAACGATGCTGAAACAATGCCATATTAAAAAAAATATGCTTATAGAAATATACAGATAATAATAATAACAACTTAGGTCGCTGACTATCCTAATAGCATTCAGTGGGCATATAAGTAACTGAAATTACATAGAGTACAGGTATGAGCATGCCAAACAACTTTCTGAATATTAATTGGTTTAATTGAATATGAGTTATTGAAGAATCAGATTCTTTTAATTTTTTATCATAAATTATTTATTAATTATCTACTGTGTGTTGTGAATAATTGTAATATTTTATTGATAATTAATTTGTATGATTATGGATAGTATTTTTTAACTTAGACTGTGATATTATTGACTTAATGTTGATAATTATATCTGAACTAAAAATTTTGTAACTTTAATGTGTGATAATTAATTGTAATTTATTTTATTATTGCGCTGTGTGTGTAATTGTGATTATTTTATTGATTATTTAATTGTGTAGCTATGGATATTAATCTGAAGTAAAGCTTTATTATTATTATTATTAAACTAGTCGTTACGTTTAATCTGTTTAAGTGAGCACTTCATTATAGCCCTACCTATGTTTGTCGTACTTGGCCTTTAACATGAAAAGTTATTAGGGTTCAGTAATTCATTCTTTCTTTTTTGTGAAATTATGTGGCCAATTCTGGTGTTCGAGTTTTCAGATCACCCGGAGGCCTCCGACATGGTCTAGTGATTTTTGCCCTGAGACTACAACCGGGACCGACATTTTAACGTACCCTTCCAAGCACGGTAGAGCCACAGTATATAAAGACATACAGTAGTTTGACGCCTTTGATCTCGAAGAAAAAGCCGACAACGTCTAGACAAGGATAAGGAGGCTAGGGCTGCCACATTTAAACAATACCTACTTATTCAAACACCGTCTATTTATTTTAGAAAAATATAACAATTGTTACGCTTACATGAATATTATAGTGTAAATCACTTATTTATTATATGAAAATAATTAACGATGAATAATTATTATAAAACACTTTGCATTTAGTTTGCACTTGCGGTGACAGCTTTGCATACAAAGTGTCAGTCAGCACCTATTTCATACCGCAAGTGTCGTAGGAGGCGGTTAAGGATATGAAGCATTTTTTCAGATATACTACGTGGTTATCGTACAAACCTAGTTAAAATAAAGCGATTGATATAGCGGTCGTTTAATGGATGGGCAACCATGGAATCAGCTTGCAGAGCCTATGTTATCGATATGAAGTATTTTGAAGATCTATTTTCGAGCAAACTACGTTAAGGTAAAGCAATAGACATCAAGGTCATTTTATGGATGGGTGACCAGGCTATAAGATTACTGAGAACATGTGTGGGTTTTGTAAAAGGGGGCCAAAAATATGGTTATTTTTTAGCTAGGACGCGCCGTTACCAAGATACATACCTATTAATATTTGATAGGTACACTTACCTAATACGAAGGTACTAGGTTAGGTACTTATTGCATGAAATTAAAATCACGCTTGAATCGAATATTACCTTACAACGCTTATTTTCTTACGCCTGCCATGTTGTTTACGTACAGTAATTACTACTTTATTCTGTGACAAGAGGATGCCCGCGGTTACACCCGCGTTATTTAAGGCTACTGCTCCGCTCCCGTCACTCATAGCGTGATGTTATGTAACCTATAGCCTTTCCCGATAAATGTGCTATCTGAAACTGAAAGAATTTTTCAAATCGGACCAGTAGTTACTGAGATTAGCGCTTTCTAACAAACAAACAAACTATTCAGTTTTATATATTAGTATTAGATTTGGCCAGACATGAGATATTGTAGTAGATTAGTGGGTACGTGCACATTATTTTAAGTGGATACAGGTATATACATACGTTTCATAAATAATTAAAATTAATGAAATCTTAATTTTTTGTGTAAGTAATTTGATGAAATCGCAGATTTCTTAAATGCTTATTTTTTAAATCTTTAAATGAAGCATGAAGAATTGCAATGTCTCACAGCACAAGTCGTATGTACCATCTTAATTAATATTCATAAGCAAATAAATAAGTAACGAACAAAAAACCAGCCCCCAAAAACATGTACCTAGTTAGGAACTAAAGTGATATACGTAAGTAGGTACCGCTCTACCCGCGTCTCACCTCTTGTCCCCCGCACGATTGACCCGTCTAGACGCGTTCGTCGAACGACTGTATGGATTATTTGACTGTGGTAGAGCTCTGATGTAAATACCACACGCGGTCACCCGTCCAATTAGTGGCCAGTGCAGGTATTGTTAAATTTTGCCAACCTAATACGAACCGGAAGCCAAGTCGTGCTAAGTGCTCTATAGTTCACTCATTGACTACAGATGAAAACAAATGACGAACAGTTTTATGTATTATATTATGTAATACGCCAAGTGATAAAGACCAATACTACACGTTAATTTGAACATACCTAAAATCATATTATTATTCATATTAGATGAGCCCGCGGTTACACCCGCGTTGTTTAAGGCTACTGCTCCAATCCCGCGGCTCATAGCATGAGGTTATATAGTCTATAGACTTCCTCAATAGATGGGCTATCTAACACTGAATCTTTCAAATCGGATCGGTAGTTCCTGAGATAAGCATGTTCAACCAAACAAACATACAAACTCTTCAGCTTTATGTGTTAGTATTAGATTCACTACAGCTCTCCACAAAAACCTACCTCCAAACAATCCCCGCCTGCAATTTACCCTTTTGTATTACACATACGTAAACCTTTCAATAACTACATTTCATTTCCGAACAGAATGTGGGAGTCGCGTTGCCTAGTATCCTTTCACCCGACGCCTTTTGACACAGAGAAATGAACTACTGAATCGCGCCATCTTACAGTCAAACATTTCAGCAGAGATTTATTTAGCCCTGTAATGTTATTGTGGAAATGTTTTCCAGGGATTGCTAGGGCTCCTCTATTTCCTCCGTCAGTTTTGTTGGAAACGAAACTATCGGTATTAGTGAATGTTTTGCTAGTGTATTTGGTTTGAATTAACATGCGTGTTTCCTACATTTAAAATAGGTCAGAAATGGAAGGCTTTGTTTCGTTGGCGCTAAAGTTTTGACACGTAGCTTATTTTGGAATTATAAAGCCATCATTTTTGGTACATATTTAAAAAATATGCCACAATTAATTTGGTACACGTCAAAAGACGCTGCGTATTACTGATGAATAGTAATTATTATTGTTAAGCATTATTTAAAAAGCTAATTATCGCTTACCCCATGACCTGGAGAGTACGTTAAGCCATCGGTCTTGGCTACCATGAAGATGCCTATGACAGTCGTTATGGAGAGTCAGTACTCTTGAATATTCCTACAGACACGAGTCTAAACCATATATAAAGTATCGCTCCCCTACGCGGAGGGTAGACGGCAGTTGCTCTGTGGAAAAGTTAAGATTCTGTCAAATAATTTTCATTACACTAGTCAGTGGACCCTAGGCTCTACTGTGAAAAAGTCTTGGAGGCATTCAAGATAAATAATGAAGTTTATTTAATATTGTTAAGTTTTACTTGGCTTACGTTTAACTTTGTTTTTCGCACTGTTCGCTACTTCCAGCTATTCGAACCAATATTCTATACATATATATTTGTGAGCCTTCAGCTAACCGAAATAGATGCACTAAGTAGTAAAGCAAACAATGTCAACGAGGCAGTATTTTATCAAAGTAAACAAGTTCAAAATTGTCGATATTGAATGAAGAGCAAATTCCCACGCAAATATCGCTGGCTATTTGGCGTAACATATGTTTAACGCGTTTCTGTTGAAGTAGCGATATGAAACCTCTTTGTATTTCTAGGCTGATATGTTTCTTTTTCTTCGTGGTGCTTTTATACTATGATTTTTGATTTTAAATGTAGAATGCCACTGTTGTTTACTTTAATCAAGAATGTCATAGTTTTTTCACTGTCTTGTCAAGAAGCATGGTAACCGGATTACATAATATATTTTCATGTCTGCAAAACTAACATGTTTTATTAATCTTCCACTCGTCAAACTTTAAGTGGTTATGGGCCCAGCACGAAGGGAATTATTGTATCAACTTTAAGTGGTTATGCGCCCTACATGAAAATTGTTGTAAATAATGGAGCTATCGAAAATTCAGATTTCGAAACTTGACGGCGAAAATTGGGTATCATGGAAGTACCGCATGTCGGCGATGTTACGTGGCATGGACGGTCTCATGGATATTGTTCAGGGAAAGATAAGTAAACCAGAGAAGCCTGCAAAGAGTGATACTATGGAAGGTACAGCTTTTGAAGCGGCGATGGCTACATATCGAACGAACTTAGCCGAGTACTACAAGTTGGAAAGTACAGCTCTCTTATTGATTACGAACAATTTGTTAGACGAAACTCTCGACAAAGTAATAAGGTTCACGAATCCTAAGGAAGTATGGGATGAACTACATAGATTGTACGATGGTGTATCTGAAGACCATTTATACAGGAAATGTATGGAATTCTTTCAATACAAATGGGAATCTACTTCAGGAAATGATATGAAAGGTCATATTTCAAAGCTTATCAAAGACGAAGGTAAAGAATTACCAGAATTGTTATTGATATGCAAGATTATGGAGACCCTGCCAGAAAGCTATTTCAACTTTAAATCGAGCTGGTTACTCATGTCTAAGAAGGATAGAACCGTGGAGAACCTTACTAGTCAGTTATGTACTCACGAGAAGGCATTGTTAGCTAAGGAGAACATGTCTGAGTCTACGTCTGAGAATGTGTTAGTTGCGAAAGGTACCAAGAAAGGTAGAAACACCAAGAAAGGTAATGGTGATGGTAGTAAAGAGAAGAACAAAAAGGCTTTCAGGTGTCACATTTGTAAGGAAGTCGGGCACTTTAAGAAGGACTGTCCTAAGAAAGAACAGGTTCGAGAGAAAGGTCCTACAACAAGTATGTTGGCAGTAAAGTTTAATGCGACAGATTGCGCTCAACATCGTGATGATTGGTATGTTGACAACGGAGCAACACACCATATTACAATGCGAGGCGACCTGTTTGAGGAATTTGAACGCTTTACGGAACCATGTACAGTGACAACAGCTAATGGAAAGCAAGTTGATGCCTTGGGTAAAGGAAGCATTTTGATGAAAACCAAGAATGAGGTATCGTTTTATTTGAGAAATGTTTGGTATGTTCCTCAGATTACTACAAACCTGTTTTCGGTACTAGCAGCGCAGGACATGAATCCGAGAAGCGTGTTTCAGTCACGTATGATTACCTGCTCTTTGAAAGTTAATAAGACAGTAACCGTTACTGGAGATAGACGGAGATATGGTGGACTATACAAGCTAAACTGCAAGGCGATACAACCAAATAGAAGCGTTGTTGTGAATACGGTTGATACGCTGCAGCTTTACCACGAACGTATGGGTCACCAGGATAAACGTCATGTGAAGGATATAATAGAGAAAGAGCTGAATGTGAAAACTAAGAATGATGGGACATTATGCGAAGGATGCATTTTCGGGAAAACACATAGGAAGAAGTTTGGTGTTAGAGAAAAAGCAAGTAGTCCAGGAGAACGCATACATTCGGACGTCTGTGGTCCGTTCCCACCTTCAGGCTCTAAGTTTAGATACTTTGTACTCTTTAAAGACGAATACACTCGCTATCGATATGTCTATTGTATGAAACAGAAGTCGGAAGTCCCTGCAAAGTTGCGAATAATGTTAGCTGAAGCAAAGGCAGTTGGACACACGATTAAGGAGTTTCTAAGTGACAATGGAGGGGAATTCGACAATGCGGAAGTCAAAAAAGAATTACAGAAGTACGGAATACATCAACGGTTAGTTATGCCCTATACTCCAGAACAGAACGGGTGCAGTGAAAGAGAAAATCGTACGATTGTTGAAATGGCCAGAGCAATGATGCATGCTCATGAAGAGCTTCCTCAAGAACTGTGGGCAGAGTTGGTAAATACAGCGACGTATATTCTGAATAGAACAGGACCAACTTCTGTGAAACACAAGTCTCCGTACGAGTTGTGGTTTGGGAAGAAGCCGCAAATCAAACATTTGAGGATCATTGGTTCGACTTGCTACGCGCATATTCCGAAACAGAAAAGGAAGAAGATGCAGAAGAAAGCAAAGAAGTGTTACTTGGTTGGCTATGACAATGATGACGGTTATAGACTCTGGTACAGAGAGTCGGATACTATAGTTAGATCCAGAGATGTCACATTTGATGAGAGACCACTGGAGACTAATTTAGGAAGTGAAGAACCTGAAGATACTGAACGTTCACAAGTAACAGAGACAGCTGACATAGAAGTTCCAATATATGTAAGGAAGGAACGACATGATAATGAGATACCGAAACCAGTCACAGCTGAAGAAGACAGAGGAAGACCTATTGAGACAAATAACGAAGCTGAACTCTCGGAGGACACGGAAGATATTGAGGGTCCTGTTACTAGCGGTGATGAAGAAGAATTTGAAGATGCGCGTATAGAGGAGTTGGAAGACGAATCTATTGAATTGGGCAGGCAAGGTATGCAGCTCAGAGATCGATCACTCCTGCAGCGACCATTGAAATTCAATGATTACGTTTCTCATGTCAATACCAGCGATGATTGTTACTACGAACCAGGAACTTACAAGGAAGCTATAGATTGCCCAGATAAAGAGCTTTGGCGCAAAGCTATGGATTGCGAGATTGGATCCTTAAAAGCAAATGGAACGTGGGTTCTTGAGAAATTGCCTAAGAATCGGAAAGCAATACCTTGTAAATGGATCTATAAAGTGAAATTAAACCCAGATGGTTCAGTAGATAAATATAAGGCACGTCTTGTCGTAAAAGGTTTTAGACAGAAGAAAGGGGAAGATTATGATCAGACCTTTAGCCCTGTAGCTAAGATGGCAACTATTAGAGCGGTGCTGAGCTTAGCAGCTAATGAAGGGATGGCACTACGTCAGTTTGACATCTGTACAGCCTTTTTATATGTAAGTGAACTTAGCAGATCATTGTCCAGCAGATCAATAAAAAATCCGAGTTCTTATCGCATGCAGCCGAGTTCTATAGTTCCTGATACATTTCAGAAATAGTTCTGCCGTTTTTACCTTAAAAAAAAAAATTACTAAATGATCTGCTAACTTCACGCAGCAGAGCATTAGCAGCAAATCAAAAAAAAAAATTGAGTTTTTCCTACATGCGAATGAGTTCTACAGTTCCTGATACTTTTCAGAAATAGTTCTGCCGTTTTTACCTTAAAAAAAAATTACTAAATGATCTGCTAACTTCGCGTAGCAGAGCATTAGCAGCAAATCAGAAAACAAAAGTGAGTTTTCCTACATGCGAATGAGTTCTACAGTTCCTGATACTTTTCAGCAAAAGTTCTAGACCTATGGTCGAGAAATCACAACAAAGTGCCAGCAGAGCATGCCACAAGGTAAAAAAATCGAAAAATTACCTTTCCCTCAATTTCAAATTTCATACAAACTTCAGGGGCTAGAACTCTTTAGTTCTTTACAGATCCGTACAAGACCTGTATTGCAGACCTAAAATCTAGTCGAAAACTAACAACAAAGTGCCAGCAGAGCATGTCACAAGGTAAAAAAATCGAAAAATTACCTTTCCCTCAATTTAAAATTTCATACAAATCTCAGGGGCTAGAACTCTTTAGTTCTTAATAGATCCGTATCAAAACTGTATTAAGGATATCAAATCAAGTCGAGAACTCACAACAAAATGCCAGCAGAGCATGCCACAATGTCAAAAGATCAAAAAATTACATTTCCCTAAATTTAAAATTTCATACAAATCTCTGGGGCTAGAACTCCTTGGTTCTTAATAAACCCGAATTAGCCCTGTACTGCAGACGTCAAATCTAGTCGAGAAATCACAACAAACGGCCAGCAGAGCATGCCACAATCTCAAAAAATCAAAAAACTACCTTTGCCTCAATTTAAAATTTCATACAAATCTCAGGGGCTAGAACTCTTTAGTTCTTAACAGATCCGTATCAAAACTGTATTTATGATCTGAAATCAAGTCGAGAACTCACAACAGGGTGCCAGCAGAGCATGCCACAATGTCAAAAAATCAAAAAATTACATTTCCCTCAATTTAAAATTTCATACAAATCTCTGGGGCTAGAACTCCTTGGTTCTTAATAAACCCGTATTAACCCCGTATTGCAGACGTCAAATCTAGTCGAGAAATCACAACAAAGTGTCACTAGAGCATGTCAGAATGTAAAAAAATCGAAAAATTACATTTCCCTCAATTTAAAATTTCATACAAATCTCAGGGGCTAGAACTCTTTAGCTCTTAATAGATCCGTATCAAAACTGTATTAAAGATATCAAATCAAGTCGAGAACTCACAACAAAATGCCAGCAGAGCATGCCACAATGTCAAAAGATCAAAAAATTACATTTCCCTAAATTTAAAATTTCATACAAATCTCTGGGGCTAGAACTCCTTGGTTCTAAATAAACCCGAATTAGCCCTGTACTGCAGACGTCAAATCTAGTCGAGAAATCACAACAAAGTGCCAGCAGAGCATGTCACAAGTTCCAAAAATCGAAAAATTACCTTTCCCTCAATTTAAAATTTCATACAAATCTCAGGGGCTAGAACTCTTTGGTTCTTAATAGATCCGTATCAAAACTGTACTTATGATCTCAAATATAGTCGAGAACTCGCAACAAAGTGCCAGCAGAGCATGCCACAATGTCAAAAAATCAAAAAATTACATTTCCCACGGTTTAAAATTTCGTACAAATCTCAGGGGCTAGAACTCTTTGGTTCTTAATAGATCCGTATCAAAACTGTATTAAAGTTCTCAAATCTAGTCGAAAACTCGCAACAAAGTGCCAGCAGAGCATGCCACAATGTCAAAAAATCAAAAAATTACATTTCCCACAAATTAAAATTTCATACAAATCTCTGGGGCTAGAACTTCTCAGTTCTTAATAAATCCGTATTATCCCTGTATTGCAGACCTCAAATCAAGTCGAGAACTCACAACAAAGTGCCAGCAGAGCATGCCACAATGTCAAAAGATCAAAAAATTACATTTCCCTCAATTTTAAATTTCATACAAATCTCTGGGGCTAGAACTTCTTGGCTCTTAATAAACCCGTATTAGCCCTGTACTGCAGACGTCAAATCTAGTCGAGAAATCACAACAAAGTGCCAGCAGAGCATGCCACAATCTCAAAAAATCAAAAAACTACCTTTGCCTCAATTTCAAATTTCATACAAATCTCAGGGGCTAGAACTCTTTAGTTCTTAACAGATCCGTATCAAAACTGTATTTATAATCTGAAATCAAGTCGAGAACTCACAATAAAGTGCCAGCAGAGCATGCCACAATGTCAAAATATCAAAAAATTACATTTCCCTCAATTTAAAATTTCATACAAATCTCTGGGGCTAGAACTCCTTGGTTCTTAATAAACTCGTATTAACCCCGTATTGCAGACGTCAAATCTAGTCGAGAAATCACAACAAAGTGCCAGCAGAGGATGTCTGAAGGTAAAAAAATCGAAAAATTACATTTCCCTCAATTTAAAATTTCATACAAATCTCAGGAGCTAGAACTCTTTGGTTCTTAATAGATCCGAATCAAAATTGTATTAAAATTCTCAAATCTAGTCGAGAACTCGCAACAAAGTGCCAGCAGAGCATGCCACAATGTCAAAAAATCAAAAAAATACATTTTCCACAAATTAAAATTTCATACAAATTTCTGGGGCTAGAACTTCTCAGTTCTTAATAAATCCGTATTAGCCCTGTATTGCAGACCTCAAATCGAGTCGAGAACTCACAACAAAGTGCCAGCAGAGCATGCCACAATGTCAAAAGATCAAAAAATTAAATTTCCCTCAATTTAAAATTTCATACAAATCTCTGGGGCTAGAACTCCTTGGTTCTTAATAAACCCGTATTAGCCCTGTACTGCAGACGTCAAATCTAGTCGAGAAATCACAACAAAGTGCCAGCAGAGCAGGCCACAATCTCAAAAAATCAAAAAACTACCTTTGCCTCAATTTAAAATTTCATACAAATCTCAGGGGCTAGAACTCTTTAGTTCTTAACAGATCCGTATCAAAACTGTATTAATGATCTGAAATCAAGTCGAGAACTCACAACAAAGTGCCAGCAGAGCATGCCACAATGTCAAAAAATCATAAAATTACATTTCCCTCAATTTAAAATTTCATACAAATCTCTGGGGATAGAACTCCTTGGTTCTTAATAAACCCCGTACTAACCTCGTATTGCAGACGTCAAATCTAGTCGAAAAATCACAACAAAGTGCCAGCAGAGCATGTCAGAAGGTAAAAAAATCGAAAAATTACATTTCCCTCAATTAAAAATTTCATTCAAATCTCAGGGGCTAGAACTCTTTAGTTCATAATAGATCCGTATCAAAACTGTATTTCGGATCTCAAATCAAGTCGAGAACTCACAACAAAGTGCCAGCAGAGCATGCCATAATGTTAAAAAATCAAAAAATTACATTTCCCTCAATTTAAAATTTCATACAAATCTCTGGGGCTAGAACTCCTTGGTTCTTAATAAACCCGTACTAGCCCTGTACTGCAGACGTCAAATCTAGTCGAGAAATCACAACAAACGGCCAGCAGACCATGCCACAATCTCAAAAAATCAAAAAACTACCTTTGCCTCAATTTAAAATTTCATACAAATCTCAGGGGCTAGAACTCTTTAGTTCTTAACAGATCCGTATTAAAACTGTATTTATGATCTGAAATCAAGTCGAGAACTCACAACAAGGTGCCAGCAGAGCATGCCACAATGTCAAAAAATCAAAAAATTACATTTCCCTCAATTTAAAATTTCATACAAATCTCTGGGGCTAGAACTCCTTGGTTCTTAATAAACCCGTATTAAACCCGTATTGCAGACGTCAAATCTAGTCGAGAAATCACAACAAAGTGTCACTAGAGCATGTCAGAATGTAAAAAAATCGAAAAATTACATTTCCCTCAATTTAAAATTTCATACAAATCTCAGGGGCTAGAACTCCTTGGTTCTTTATAAACCCGTAGTAGTATTGCAGACGTCAAACTTAGTCGAGAAATCACAACAAAGTCTCACTAGAGCATGTCAGAAGGTAAAAAAATCGAAAAATTACATTTCCCTCAATTTAAAATTTCATACAAATCTCAGGAGCTAGAACTCTTTTGTTCTTAATAGATCCGAATCAAAACTGTATTAAATTTCTCAAATCTAGTCGAGAACTCGCAACAAAGTGCCAGCAGAGCATGCCACAATGTCAAAAAATCAAAAAATTACATTTTCCACAAATTAAAATTTCATACAAATTTCTGGGGCTAGAACTTCTCAGTTCTTAATAAATCCGTATTAGCCCTGTATTGCAGACCTCAAATCAAGTCGAGAACTCACAACAAAGTGCCAGCTGAGCATGCCACAATGTCAAAAGATCAAAAAATTAAATTTCCCTCAATTTAAAATTTCATACAAATCTCTGGGGCTAGAACTCCTTGGTTCTTAATAAACCCGTATTAGCCCTGTACTGCAGACGTCAAATCTAGTCGAGAAATCACAACAAAGTGCCAGCAGATCATGCCACAATCTCAAAAAATCAAAAAACTACCTTTGCCTCAATTTAAAATTTCATACAAATCTCAGGGGCTAGAACTCTTTAGTTCTTAACAGATCCGTATCAAAACTGTATTAATGATCTGAAATCAAGTCGAGAACTCACAACAAAGTGCCAGCAGAGCATGCCACAATGTCAAAAAAATCATAAAATTACATTTCCCTCAATTTAAAATTTCATACAAATCTCTGGGGATAGAACTCCTTGGTTCTTAATAAACCCGTATTAACCTCGTATTGCAGACGTCAAATCTAGTCGAGAAATCACAACAAAGTGCCAGCAGAGCATGTTAGAAGGTAAAAAAATCGAAAAATTACATTTCCCTCAATTTAAAATTTCATTCAAATCTCAGGGGCTAAAACTCTTTAGTTCTTAATAGATCCGTATCAAAACTGTATTTCGGATCTCAAATCAAGTCGAGAACTCACAACAAAGTGCCAGCAGAGCATGCCATAATGTTAAAAAATCAAAAAATTACATTTCCCTCAATTTAAAATTTCATACAAATCTCTGGGGCTAGAACTCCTTGGTTCTTAATAAACCCGTATTAGCCCTGTACTGCAGACGTCAAATCTAGTCGAGAAATCACAACAAACGGCCAGCAGAGCATGCCACAATCTCAAAATTCAAAAAACTACCTTTGCCTCAATTTAAAATTTCATACAAATCTCGGTGGCTAGAACTCTTTAGTTCTTAACAGATCCGTATTAAAACTGTATTTATGATCTGAAATCAAGTCGAGAACTCACAACAAGGTGCCAGCAGAGCATGCCACAATGTCAAAAAATAAAAAAATTACATTTCCCTCAATTTAAAATTTCATACAAATCTCTGGGGCTAGAACTCCTTGGTTCTTAATAAACCCGTACTAACCCCGTATTGCAGACGTCAAATCTAGTCGAGAAATCACAACAAAGTGTCACTAGAGCATGTCAGAATGTAAAAAAATCGAAAAATTACATTTCCCTCAATTTAAAATTTCATACAAATCTCAGGGGCTAGAACTCTTTAGTTCTTAACAGATGCGTATAAAAACTGTATTAAAGATCTCAAATCTAGTCGAGAACTCACAACAAAGTGCCAGCAGAGCATGCCACAATGTCAAAAAATCAAAAAATTACATTTTCCACAAATTAAAATTTCATACAAATTTCTGGGGCTAGAACTTCTCAGTTCTTAATAAATCCGTATTAGCCCTGTATTGCAGACCTCAAATCAAGTCGAGAACTCACAACAAAGTGCCAGCTGAGCATGCCACAATGTCAAAAGATCAAAAAATTAAATTTCCCTCAATTTAAAATTTCATACAAATCTCTGGGGCTAGAACTCCTTGGTTCTTAATAAACCCGTATTAGCCCTGTACTGCAGACGTCAAATCTAGTCGAGAAATCACAACAAAGTGCCAGCAGATCATGCCACAATCTCAAAAAATCAAAAAACTACCTTTGCCTCAATTTAAAATTTCATACAAATCTCAGGGGCTAGAACTCTTTAGTTCTTAACAGATCCGTATCAAAACTGTATTAATGATCTGAAATCAAGTCGAGAACTCACAACAAAGTGCCAGCAGAGCATGCCACAATGTCAAAAAAATCATAAAATTACATTTCCCTCAATTTAAAATTTCATACAAATCTCTGGGGATAGAACTCCTTGGTTCTTAATAAACCCGTATTAACCTCGTATTGCAGACGTCAAATCTAGTCGAGAAATCACAACAAAGTGCCAGCAGAGCATGTTAGAAGGTAAAAAAATCGAAAAATTACATTTCCCTCAATTTAAAATTTCATTCAAATCTCAGGGGCTAAAACTCTTTAGTTCTTAATAGATCCGTATCAAAACTGTATTTCGGATCTCAAATCAAGTCGAGAACTCACAACAAAGTGCCAGCAGAGCATGCCATAATGTTAAAAAATCAAAAAATTACATTTCCCTCAATTTAAAATTTCATACAAATCTCTGGGGCTAGAACTCCTTGGTTCTTAATAAACCCGTATTAGCCCTGTACTGCAGACGTCAAATCTAGTCGAGAAATCACAACAAACGGCCAGCAGAGCATGCCACAATCTCAAAATTCAAAAAACTACCTTTGCCTCAATTTAAAATTTCATACAAATCTCGGTGGCTAGAACTCTTTAGTTCTTAACAGATCCGTATTAAAACTGTATTTATGATCTGAAATCAAGTCGAGAACTCACAACAAGGTGCCAGCAGAGCATGCCACAATGTCAAAAAATAAAAAAATTACATTTCCCTCAATTTAAAATTTCATACAAATCTCTGGGGCTAGAACTCCTTGGTTCTTAATAAACCCGTACTAACCCCGTATTGCAGACGTCAAATCTAGTCGAGAAATCACAACAAAGTGTCACTAGAGCATGTCAGAATGTAAAAAAATCGAAAAATTACATTTCCCTCAATTTAAAATTTCATACAAATCTCAGGGGCTAGAACTCTTTAGTTCTTAATAGATCCGTATCAAAACTGTATTAAGGATATCAAATCAAGTCGAGAACTCACAACAAAATGCCAGCAGAGCATGCCACAATGTCAAAAGATCAAAAAATTACATTTCCCTAAATTTAAAATTTCATACAAATCTCTGGGGCTAGAACTCCTTGGTTCTTAATAAACCCGTATTAGCCCTGTACTGCAGACGTCAAATCTAGTCGAGAAATCACAACAAAGTGCCAGCAGAGCAGGCCAAAATCTCAAAAAATCAAAAAACTACCTTTGCCTCAATTTAAAATTTCATACAAATCTCAGGAGCTAGAACTCTTTGGTTCTTAATAGATCCGAATCAAAATTGTATTAAAATTCTCAAATCTAGTCGAGAACTCGCAACAAAGTGCCAGCAGAGCATGCCACAATGTCAAAAAATCAAAAAAATACATTTTCCACAAATTAAAATTTCATACAAATTTCTGGGGCTAGAACTTCTCAGTTCTTAATAAATCCGTATTAGCCCTGTATTGCAGACCTCAAATCAAGTCGAGAACTCACAACAAAGTGCCAGCAGAGCATGCCACAATGTTAAAAAATCAAAAAATTACATTTCCCTCAATTTAAAATTTCATACAAATCTCTGGGGCTAGAACTCCTTGGTTCTTAATAAACCCGTATTAGTCTTTACTGCAGACGTCAAATCAAGTCGATAAATCACAACAAAGTGCCAGCAGAGCATGCCACAATCTCAAAAAATCAAAAAACTACCTTTGCCTCAATTTAAATTTCATACAAATCTCAGGGGCTAGAACTCTTTAGTTCTTAACAGGTCCGTATCAAAACTGTATTCATGATCTGAAATCAAGTCGAGAACTCACAACAAAGTGCCAGCAGAGCATGCCACAATGTCAAAAAATCAAAAAATTACATTTCCTTCAATTTAAAATTTCATACAAATCTCTGGGGCTAGAACTTCTTAGTTCTTTATAAATCCGCATTAGTCCTGTATTGCAGACTTCAAATCTAGTCGAGAACTCAAAACAAAGTGCCAGCAGAGCATGCCACAATGTTAAAAAATCAAAAATTACATTTCCATCAATTTAAAATTTCATACAAATCTCTGGGGCTAGAACTCCTTGGTTTTTAATGAACCCGCATTAGCCCTGTACTGCAGACGTCAAATCTAGTCGAGAAATCACAACGAAGTGCCAGCAGAGCATGTCAGAAGGTAAAAAAATCGAAAAATTACCTTTACCTCAATTTAAAATTTCATACATATCTTAGGGGCTAGAACTCTTAAGATATGGATTTTTTTGTTTTTCTGACATTGTGGCATGCTCTGTTGGCACTTTGTTGTGAGTTCTCGACTGGATTTGAGATGTTATATACAGATTTGATACGGATCTGTTATGAACTAAAGAGTTCTAGGCCCTGAGATTTGTATGAAATTTTAAATTGAGCGAAATGTAATTTTTTGATTTTTCGACATTGTGGCATGCTCTGCTGGTACTTTGTTGTGAGTTCTCGACTAGATTTGAGGTCTGCAACCCAGGGCTAATACGGATTTATTAATAACTAAGGAGTTCTAGCCCCAGAGATTCGTATGAAATTTAAAATTAAGGGACATGTAATTTTTTGATTTTTTAATATTGTTGCAGGCTCTGCTGGCACTTTGTTGTGACTTTTCGACTATATTTCAGATCTTCAATACAGTTTTGATACGGACCTGTTAAGGACTAAGGAGTTCTAGCCCCTGAGATTTGTATGAAATTTTAAAATTCAGGCAAAGGTAATTTTTTCGATTTTGTGACCTAGTGACATGCTCTGCTGGCACTTTGTTGTAAGTTTACGACTAGATTTTAGGTCTGCAATACAGGGCTAATACGGATTTATTAAGAACTAAGGAGTTCCAGCCCCAGAGATTTGTATGAAATTTTAAATTGAGGGTAATGTAATTTTTTGATTTTTTAATATTGTGGCATGCTCTGCTGGCACTTTGTAGTGAGTTCTCGACTTGGTTTCAGATCTTAAAGACAGTTTTGATACGGACCTGTTAAGAACGAAAGAGTTCTAGCCCCTGAGATTTGTATGAAATTTTAAATTGAGGCAACGGTAATTTTTTGATTTTTTGACATTGTGGCATGCTCTGCTGGCACTGTTTTGTGATTTCTTGACTAGATTTGACGACTGCAATACAGGGCTAATACAGGTTTATTAAGAACCAAGGAGTTCTAGCCCCAGACATTTGTTTGAAACTTTAAATCGAGGGAGATGTAATTTGTTGATTTTTTGACATTGTGGCATGTTCTGCTGGCACTTTATTGTGAGTTGTCGACTAGATTTGAGGTCTGCAACACAGGGCTAATACGGATTTATTAAGAACTAAGGAGTTCTACCCCCAGAGATTTGTATGAAATTTTAAATTGAGGGTAATGTAATTTTTTGATTTTTTAATATTGTGGCATGCTCTGCTGGCAATTTGTTGTGAGTTCTCGACTTGATTTGAGATCTTTCATACAGATTAGATACGGATCTGTAAAGAACTAAAGAGTTCTAGGCCCTGAGATTTGTATGAAATTTTAAATTGAGGCAACGGTAATTTTTTGACATTGTGGCATGCTCTGCTGGCACTTTGTTGTGATTTCTCGACTAGATTTGACGTCTGCAATACAGGGCTAATACGGGTTTATTGAGAACCAAGGAGTTCTAGCACTAGAGATTTGTATGAAATTTTAAATTGAGGGAAATGTATTTTTTTGGTTTTTTGACATTGTGGCATGCTCTGCTGGCACTTTGTTGTGAGTTCTCGACTTGATTTCAGATCTTTAATACAGTTTTGATACGGATCTGATCAGAACTAAAGAGTTCTAGCCCCTGAGATTTGTATGAAATTTGAAATTCAGGCAACGGTAATTTTTTGATTTTTTGACATTGTGGCATGCTCTGCTGGCACTTTGTTGTGATTTCTCGACTAGATTTGACGTCTGCAATACAGGGCTAATACGGGTTTATTAAGAACCAAGGAGTTCTAGCCCCAAAGATTTGTATGAAATTTTAAATTGAGGGAAATCTATGTTTTTGGTTTTTTGACATTGTGGCATGCTCTGCTGGCACTTTGTTGTGAGTTCTCGACTTGATTTGAGATCTTTCATACAGATTTGATACGGATCTGTAAAGAACTAAAGAGTTCTAGGCCCTGAGATTTGTATGAAATTTTAAATTGAAGCAACGGTAATTTTTTGATTTTTTGACATTGTGGCATGCTCTGCTGGCACTTTGTTTTGATTTCTCGACTAGATTTGACGTCTGCAATACAGGGCTAATACGGGTTTATTGAGAACCAAGGAGTTCTAGCACTAGAGATTTGTATGAAATTTTAAATTGAGGGAAATGTATTTTTTTGGTTTTTTGACATTGTGGCATGCTCTGCTGGCAATTTGTTGTGAGTTCTCGACTTGATTTCAGATCTTTAATACAGTTTTGATACGGATCTGATCAGAACTAAGGAGTTCTAGCCCCTGAGATTAGTATGAAATTTGAAATTCAGCCAACGGTAATTTTTTGATTTTTTGACATTGTGGCATGCTCTGCTGGCACTTTGTTGTGATTTCTCGACTAGATTTGACGTCTGCAATACAGGGCTAATACGGGTTTATTGAGAACCAAGGAGTTCTAGCACTAGAGATTTGTATGAAATTTTAAATTGAGGGAAATGAATTTTTTTGGTTTTTTGACATTGTGGCATGCTCTGCTGGCAATTTGTTGTGAGTTCTCGACTTGATTTCAGATCTTTAATACAGTTTTGATACGGATCTGATCAGAACTAAGGAGTTCTAGCCCCTGAGATTAGTATGAAATTTGAAATTCAGGCAACGGTAATTTTTTGATTTTTTGACATTGTGGCATGCTCTGCTGGCACTTTGTTGTGATTTCTCGACTAAATTTGACGTCTGCAATACAGGGCTAATACGGGTTTATTAAGAACCAAGGAGTTCTAGCCCCAAAGATTTGTATGAAATTTTAAATTGAGGGAAATCTATGTTTTTGGTTTTTTGACATTGTGGCATTCTCTGCTGGCACTTTTTTGTGAGTTCTCGACTTGATTTCAGATCTTAAATACAGCTTTGATACGGATCTGTTAAGAACTAAAGAGTTCTAGCCCCTGATATTTGTATGAAATTTTAAATTGAGGGAAAGGTAATTTTTCGATTTTAAGACCTTGTGACATACTCTGCTGGCACTTAGTTGTGAGTTCACGACTAGATTTAACGTCTGCAATACAGGGCTAATACGGTTTTATTAAGAACTAAGGAGTTCTACCCCCAGAGATTTGTATGAAATTTTAAATTGAGGGTAATGTAATTTTTTGATTTTTTAATATTGTGGCATGCTCTGCTGGCACTTTGTTGTGAGTTCTCGACTTGATTTTAGATCTTAAATATAGTTTTGAGACGGATCTGTTAAGGACTAAAGAGTTCTAGCCCCAGAGATTTGTATGAAATTTTAAATTGAGGCAACGGTAATTTTTTGATTTTTTGACATTGTGGTATGCTCTGCTGGCACTTTGTTGTGATTCCTCGACTAGATTTGACGTCTGCAATACAGGGCTAATACGGGTTTATTAAGAACCAAGGAGTTCTAGCCCCAGAGATTTGTATGAAATTTTAAATTGAGGGTAATGTAATTTTTTGATTTTTTAATATTGTGGCATGCTCTGCTGGCACTTTGTTTTGAGTTCTCGACTAGATTTCAGATCTTTAACACAGTTTTGATACGGACCTGTTAAGGACTAAAGAGTTCTAGGCCCTGAGATTTGTATGAAATTTTAAATTTAGGCAAAGGTAATTTTTTCGATTCTGTGACTTAGTGACATCCTCTGCTGGCACTTTGTTGTGATTTCTCGACTAGATTTGACGTCTGCAATACAGGGCTAATACGGGTTTATTAAGAACCAAGGAGTTCTAGCCCCAGAGATTTGTATGAAATTTTAAATTGAGGGAAATCTATGTTTTTGGATTTTTGACATTGTGGCATGCTCTGCTGGCACTTTGTTGTGAGTTCTCGACTAGATTTGAGATCTTAAATACAGATTAGATACGGATCTGTAAAGAACTAAAGAGTTCTAGCCCCTGAGATTTGTATGAAATTTTAAATTGAGAGAAATGTAATTTTTCGATTTTTCGACATTGTGGCATGCTCTGCTGGTACTTTGTTGTGAGTTCTCGACTAGATTTGATGTCTGCAACACAGGGCTAATACGGATTTATTAAGAACCAAGGAGTTCTAGCCCCAGAGATTTGTATGATATTTTAAATTTACGGAAATGTATTTTTTTGATTTTTTGACATTTTGACATGCTCTGCTGGCACTTTGTAGTGAATTCTCGACTGGATTTAAAGTCTGCAATACAGGACTAATGCGGACTAACTAAGAAGTTCTAGCCCCAGAGATTTGTATGAAATTTTAAATTGAGGGAAATGTAATTTTTTGATTTTTTAACATTGTCGCATGCTCTGCTTGCACTTTGTTGTGAGTTCTCGACTAGATTTGAGATCTTTAATACAGTTTTTATACGCATCTGTTAAGAACTAAAGAGTTCTAGCCCCTGAGATTTGTATGAAATTTTAAATTGAGGCAACGGTAATTTTTTGATTTTTTGACATTGTGGCATGCTCTGCTGGCACTTTGTTGCGAGTTTTCGACTAGATTTGAAGATCATAAATACAGTTTTGATACGGATCTATTAAATACCAAAGAATTCTAGCCCCTGAGATTTGTATGAAATTTTAAATTGAGGGAAACGTAATTTTTCGATTTTTTTTTCCTTTTGACATGCTCTGCTGGCACTTTGTTGTGAGTTTTCAACTAGATTTGACGTCTGCAATACAGGGCTAATACGGGTTTATTAAGAACCAAGGAGTTCTAGCCCCAGACATTTGTTTGAAATTTTAAATTGAGGGAGATGTAATTTGTTGATTTTTTGACATTGTGGCATGCTCTGCTGGCATTTTATTGTGAGTTCTCGACTAGATTTGAGGTCTGCAACACAGGGCTAATACGGATTTATTAAGAACTAAGGAGTTCTACCCCCAGAGATTTGTATGAAATTTTAAATTTAGGGTAATGTAATTTTTTGATTTTTTTATATTGTGGCATGCTCTGCTGGCACTTTGTTGTGAGTTCTCGACTTGATTTCAGATCTTTAATACAGTTTTGAGACGGATCTGTTAAGGACTAAAGAGTTCTAGCCCCAGAGATTTGTATGAAATTTTAAATTGAGGCAACGGTAATTTTTTGATTTTTTGACATTGTGGCATGCTCTGCTGGCACTTTGTTGTGATTTCTCGACTAGATTTGACGTCAGCAATACAGGCCTAATACGGGTTTATTAAGAACCAAGGAGTTCTAGCCCCAGAGATTTGTATGAAATTTTAAATTGAGGGAAATTTATGTTTTTGGTTTTTGACATTGTGGCATGCTCTGCTGGCACTTTGTTGTGAGTTCTCGACTTGATTTCAGATCTGAAATACAGCTTTGATACGGATCTGTTAAGAACTAAAGAGTTCTAGACCCTGAGATTTGTATGAAATTTTAAATTGTGGCAAAGGTAATTTTTTGATTTTTTGATATTGTGGCATGCTCTTCTGGCACTCTGTTGTGAGTTCTCGACTAGATTTGAGATCTTAAATACAGATTAGATACGGATCTGTAAAGAACTAAAGAGTTCTAGCCCCTGAGATTTGTATAAAATTTTTAATTGAGGGAAAGGTAATTTTTCGATTTTAAGACCTTGTGACATACTCTGCTGGCACTTTGTTGTGAGTTCTCGACTAGATTTGACGTCTGCAATACAGGGCTAATACGGGTTTATTAAGAACCAAGGAGTTCTAGCCCCAGAGATTTGTATGAAATTTTAAATTTACGGAAATGTATTTTTTTGATTTTTTGACATTTTGACATGCTCTGCTGGCACTTTGTTGTGAATTCTCGACTAGATTTAAAGTCTGCAATACAGTACTAATGCGGATTTATTAAGAACTAAGAAGTTCTAGCCCCAGAGATTTGTATGAAATTTTAAATTGAGGGTAATGTAATTTTTTGATTTTTTAACATTGTGGCATGCTCTGCTGGCACTTTGTTGTGAGTTCTCGACTAGATTTGAGATCTTTAATACAGTTTTTATACGGATCTGTTAAGAACTAAAGAGTTCTAGCCCCTGAGATTTGTATGAAATTTTAAATTGAGGGAAAGGTAATTTTTCGATTTTCTTACCTTGTGACATGCTCTGCTTGCACTTTGTTGTGAGTTTTCGACTTGATTTTAGGTCTGCAATACAGATCTAGTACGGATCTGTAAAGAACTAAAGAGTTCTAGCCCCTGAAATTTGTATGACATTTGAAATTGAGGGAAAGGTAATTTTTCGATTTTTTTACCTTGTGACATGCTCTGCTGGCACTTTGTTGTGAGTTCTCGACCATAGGTCCAGAACTTTTGCTGAAAAGTATCAGGAACTGTAGAACTCATTCGCATGTAGAAAAACTCACTTTTGTTTTCTGATTTGCTGCTAATGCTCTGCTACGTGAAGTTAGCAGATCATTTTGTATTTTTTTTTTTTAAGGTATAAACGGCAGAACTATTTCTGAAAAGTATCAGGAACTGTAGAACTCATTCGCATGTAGGAAAAACTCAATTTTTTTTTTGATTTGCTGCTAATGCTCTGCTGCGTGAAGTTAGCAGATCATTTAGTAATTTTTTTTTTTAGGGTAAAAACAGCAGAACTATTTCTGAAATGTATCAGGAACTATAGAACTCGGCTGCATGCGATAAGAACTCGGATTTATTATTGATCTGCTGGACAATGATCTGCTAAGTTCACTTACATCCTTTTTATATGGTTCGTTGACTGAGGAAGAGATATTCATGCGGCAACCGGAAGGATATGATGATGGTAGCGGACGAGTATGCTTGCTTAAGAAAAGCTTGTATAGGTTAAAACAGGCTCCACGATGTTGGAACACGACGATCATAAATTACTTCAAGGAAATTGGCTTTGAAGTTAGTGAAGCTGACCCCTGCCTGTTTAAGAGAGAGAGATCTAATGGGAAATTATTAGTTGCTCTGTACGTCGACGACGGTCTTATAACTGGTTCAAATGAAGGACTAATTGATGAATTCATTAAGGAATTGAAAAAGAAGTTTGCGATGACTTATAAACCTGTATCGTATTACTTGGGTATGGAGGTTGAAGTCAGAGAAGGCGGTGATATTAAAATACACCAGACTTCTTATGTAAAGAAAATCTTGAAGAGATTTGGTATGGAAAATTGCAAACCAGTAAGCACTCCTATGGTAAAGGACCCTGTACCACAGGAAACAGAGAAGGTTGATGACTACTTTCTGAAGAATTATAGACAAGTAGTAGGTGCTCTTGCTTATCTGATGGTGTGCACAAGGCCTGACATAGCATATCCTGTCAGTGTAGTATCCAGAAGGTTGGAAAACCCGACTCACATGGATTGTGTTCGGTTGAAGCGCATGCTAAGATATCTACAGTACACTCCAGATATGGGAATTCTGTATAAGAAGGATTACAGGAGAGGTGTTCTGGAATGTTACAGTGATGCAGATCACGGTGGAGATCTGACAACAGGGAGATCAACTACTGGAGTTGTATGCATTTATGCTGGAGGCGTCGTGTCATGGTTGAGCCAGAGACAACCCAGTGTGGCTATTTCCACTACAGAAGCCGAGATTGTTGCAGCTAGTGAGGCAGCTAAAGAAGGCATTTGGCTAGCTCGTCTAATGCAAGGCATGACGAAGATGGAGGCTTCACCTGTTCTCTATGTGGATAACGAAGCGGCTGTGAGATTAGCTGAGAATCCTGAGTTCCATAGAAGAACTAAGCACATTCGAATACGCCACTTCTTTGTGCGAGAACTGGTGACTGCTGGAGAAATGAAGGTGAATAGGATCAGCACTGAGAAGCAGCTGGCAGATCTTTTCACAAAGCCACTGGCTAGGCCGAGGCTTATCAGCCTACAAGAACAGCTAGGTCTACACATCGAGAGAAGGTGTTGAAGTAGCGATATGAAACCTCTTTGTATTTCTAGGCTGATATGTTTCTTTTTCTTCGTGGTGCTTTTATACTATGATTTTTGATTTTAAATGTAGAATGCCACTGTTGTTTACTTTAATCAAGAATGTCATAGTTTTTTCACTGTCTTGTCAAGAAGCATGGTAACCGGATTACATAATATATTTTCATGTCTGCAAAACTAACATGTTTTATTAATCTTCCACTCGTCAAACTTTAAGTGTTTCCATGTCATTACAGCACTTGTACCAAATGGTACGGCCGTTAAAATTATTACAAGTAAAATTATTTCCATCAGTATGCATGAGGGAATGAAATATGGTATGCACTTTCTTTTTATAGTCGACCTTATAGGCCTACGTTTTATATTACTGAAAGGGTTGGCAGAAGCATAATGATCTTGTACTTATTTAATAGCTAAACTGGTTTAATGTAAGATTTGGTTAGTGATATTATATATTGTTTTCATCTTCTTTTTAGATAAGGAAAGAAAATCGCTAAAACACTTCGAGGTGCCTAAAATGGATGCTGAGATCAAACATAATCTAGCATCACGCATACGAGGATTTCCTTTGATATTATGTTTCAGAGGTAAACTTCCGCAAAAGAGATTATCAATACAGGCAGATACAGCATAACGATATTTAGGTTGTGACGTATGTCCGGTACTTGCCGCGTTTGCGTTACAGTACCGTCCATACGCTCGGCCAATCAGAGAAGGCCATCGTCCGCGCTCGCGAAGCCTGACCAAATATGGTCATGTAACGGACTCCAACACTGATGGAGAGCCGGTATATAAAGGGGCCGACAGAGAGCCCGGCACCGCTACTCTATCTACCTACGATAATTACGCGTACCTTCTGACCCTACGTCGTACCTACGTGTATCCTGGTCCCAGCTACGGGTAAGCTACTACATTTACTGCGTTAGCGTACTGCCCATCTCTCTACCTGCTGGCTGAGGCTGGTTGACGCCGCCTGCCTGACTCTATTGGTTGTGGCTCTCCTAATGCTGCTTTCTTTCAGGGTCCAGGTCTACCTTGGAAGCTCCGGGCTACACTACCTAGACCGCTACACTTCCTGCATCGCCTTCGGCGTCACCTCTGCCGAAGAGTCTGGCCTGCCCTGCTCATCGCACTCAGACCGCCGGCGCCTGCCAGCTGAACCAACGGCCTGGTAGGATCTGCCGCTACGCGTAGCCCTTCGAGCAACCTGCCCTGCACACTATCGGAGGGAACAGCGTGGGAGACTGCGGCCCTTAGTGTTCAGGCCAGTGTCGTGTTGTTGGTCGGTCATACTCGTGCAAGGGAAGTGAGACAATACTCGGCAATAAACGCATCTAGAACCTCTACTGCGTTTCTATTCTAGAACCCGTTACAAGGTCAATGCTCCATAAAAAACTGCATTCGGAATATGTACTTCTTAGTAATTAGATATATATGTATAGTATTGTATCTCAAAGCTATGTCTACCGGAGATCGACGTCCGACGTCCACAAATATCCAACGGCATAAGCTGTTATGTATGCGTAACTATCTCGTTCTTCCAATAGACTTGAAGACATAAAAATATTAGGTCATAATTCTTCATAACTTGTGTCCAAAGCTAAACGTAGCGATTATGGGTGTAATAACTCTGAGACCGGCGGTGGAAGAGCTTACAGTAATTATGTATGGCTGACTGTCTTTAGTATAAGAAATAACGTTGTTATTATTCTTTATAAACAAGATAGTTATTCCATAGAAAGTACACAAAATAAACTAGATTTTAATGTGCCTTGTCTGATTATATAAGTCTTGTGTAGAAAGTGAAACTTAGCTGCAATTTGACGACCTTAAAATAACTTTAATTACTTTACTATTCTTTAAAATTAATAGAAATAAGTCAGCTATCCATATAACTCACACTAATAGATTTACTAGCGTCTGCGGTTAAAATAATAGATTGAATCAGCTTTGCTTTGATGTCAGTAGTAAAATAAATACACTTTTGTATCTGATATTAGAAGAACAATTAATATTTAGACATATTTTACAACATTCAACTGACACCTACGGCATTATCGCGACAGAAACTGGTACAGTTTGATTGACCCATTTAATATCAACAGTACAAAGCACAAGGATATACGTTACTACTCATGGGCCATAAAAACTATTAAAAGGGCCCCTCCGCCCTGGGGCGAAGGAGACTGTCAGACTCTTACTGACTAAAAACCTACCCGTCTTCCTCATGTACCCGTGTGTCGGAGGGTCGGGTATCGCCGAAGCACTGGTCGCTACCCCCCGACGGGTATTGGCCCGCCAGATGGTCAGGCGGACCCCGAACAAAAACTCCTTGGCGGCGGATGAAGTTGTTGGCCGCAGAGGATAGGGAGGACGGCAACATCGCATCTCCTCTTGCTCTGCGGAGCCCCACCGCGACGCAACAATGGTGCGCCCCCATTTGGTTGCGGGAGATAGGGCGCGCGGCAACGCAATACCGACACGCCTCTCCTTCCGCAACCACGCCCGACTGCGAGGGGCAGACAGAACTGTCCCCCGCACCCGCACCTTTGGACGCGTCCTGCGCTGGCCCCTCCAAGCCCACGCGGAGCGTCTACTCCCGGGATCTCTCTTAACTTCACCGCGGGTGTCCATGTCACGGTTACTGAGCCTCCCCACCACGACAAGGTGGAGATCCCACGGGGGATCATGAGGTAACCCAACTTTTAAAGGTTATCCTCTTGGATGACCGTTTAGTAGGCAGGCCCTTAAACACTCATGATGATGGCATCATATTACCTATTATTTTTGGCTTTGAATGGCCACTTTAAGTCTGTGTACTGCAGCGTTTCACCAAATGTAAAGATTATTCATTTCGATACTATTCACAACTCGCAAATCGGATAAGCACACGTATTCAGGCTCACCACATGTTTAAATATATAGTGCATATAGTTTAAAGCCGGATTATTTCCCTCGTATTTCGACTGCATACTCTCTCAGTCACCTAGTTAATGAAATTTTAAATTAATTTACTACATTCATCGGCTTCACACCGTAATGCTGGAAATGATAGTTGTGTTTCAACGATAACTTTCAAAGTTTAATTCGTTAGCGCGGAATTATGTATGTTTTCTGCTACTGTCAAATTGCTATGTTGAAATTAATTAAAATGTTCGGGCTGTGGATTTATTTCATGAAATATTTATTTTAGATCATAAACGTTTAACAGGCAGTGATAGCCGAGTGGATATACCAACACATTGCCATGCAGAGGGTATCAGGTTCGAATCCACGGCGCGCACCAATGACTTTTCGGAGTTATGTGCGTATTGAATTGTTAATTATCGCTTGTCTCGTGCCTCGGAGAGCACGTTAAGCCGTCGGTCCCGGTTGTCATGAAGATCTTTGACAGTCGTTACAGGGCGTCAGTACCTTCTAAATAAACTGACACTAGTCTAAACCATGGAATATCGCTATCCCTTCGGGTTACGGAGGTCAGACAGGCAGTCGCTCCGTGGAAAAGCTAATATTCAGCCAAATCCAGTTAGACTAGAAAGCGGACCCCAGACTGAAACTGGGATAACGCTAAGAGAAAGAAGAAGATAAACGTTTAACATGTATGTTACTACCTTATTAAGTGAAATATAAATTGGATGATTTTGACGGCTTAGTTATTTTGTAACCGCTGTTGTAGATTACAAAAATGCTGGTGAATTCCGATTATTAAACATGGCTCTTGTCAACGAATTGTAACGTTGGTAAACACTCTTTTTGCTGAATGGTGGAATCTGATATAGTCCATCATGCCGCTGCCTACTGTCTTAGGAAAAGACTCATTACACGGGCCCGGTATATTCCTGGAGAACATTCATACCTAAACATCAATTACGACATAGTTGTCTATCTAAAATTCCATCGCATAAATTATGCAATAGACCTCAAAGTTTGTATGAAACATCAAGATAATGCTAAAACTACGAGATTGAAAGTTGTAATAATGGAAAAAGCGATGGTCATATTTTATTTGTGATGACAATAATAAAGTAAAATTAAGATCTGCTTAACATTAGATCAATTGTATTAAATCTATATTCCTATAAATCTATCAACAAAGGTTTGGAAAAAAAAGGAATTGTCTTAGGTTGTCCAAGTCAATACTTACATTATCTTGAGAATGCGTTCGTAATAACAGGTTAGTTCTAGAAACGCATTCTAGGTACAATTCTTTGCCTAAACTATGTACACGCACTGTTACGCGCTAAAATGACCTCAGATGACCGCACAAAGGACCCCAATCCATTGACACTCGAATCTTCCTGAAATAATATATGAGAGTAGAACTAAATAAACTGACACTAGTCTAAACCATGGAATATCGCTATCCCTTCGGGTTACGGAGGTCAGACAGGCAGTCGCTCCGGGGAAAAGCTAATATTCAGCCAAATCCAGTTAGACTAGAAAGCGGACCCCAGACTGAAACTGGGATAACGCTAAGAGAAAGAAGAAGATAAACGTTTAACATGTATGTTACTACCTTATTAAGTGAAATATAAATTGGATGATTTTGACGGCTTAGTTATTTTGTAACCGCTGTTGTAGATTACAAAAATGCTGGTGAATTCCGCTTATTAAACATGGCTCTTGTCAACGAATTGTAACGTTGGTAAACACTCTTTTTGCTGAATGGTGGAATCTGATATAGTCCATCATGCCGCTGCCTACTGTCTTAGGAAAAGACTCATTACACGGGCCCGGTATATTCCTGGAGAACATTCATACCTAAACATCAATTACGACATAGTTGTCTATCTAAAATTCCATCGCATAAATTATGCAATAGACCTCAAAGTTTGTATGAAACATCAAGATAATGCTAAAACTACGAGATTGAAAGTTGTAATAATGGAAAAAGCGATGGTCATATTTTATTTGTGATGACAATAATAAAGTAAAATTAAGATCTGCTTAACATTAGATCAATTGTATTAAATCTATATTCCTATAAATCTATCAACAAAGGTTTGGAAAAAAAAGGAATTGTCTTAGGTTGTCCAAGTCAATACTTACATTATCTTGAGAATGCGTTCGTAATAACAGGTTAGTTCTAGAAACGCATTCTAGGTACAATTCTTTGCCTAAACTATGTACACGCACTGTTACGCGCTAAAATGACCTCAGATGACCGCACAAAGGACCCCAATCCATTGACACTCGAATCTTCCTGAAATAATATATGAGAGTAGAAAAGATATTTGTTATTAAATTCGCGCTTAGAGACCTTAATAAAATCATAAATATTTTTGTCTACCTGAAAATCAAACAAAATATTATTCAGCGGCTTGAAAATAATTCTAATAATATAAAATAGAATATAAATAATTTTAATAATATAATAATTTCTTAGATGTACTGTTTCTCAGGAATAAAAACAACTCTTTAAGTTACATTGTGTATAGGAAACAGACCATAAAAATAAGTACTTAAACGGTGAATCTCACCACCATCCTAAACAGTTAGCTGCTGTAGGAATGTCTCTGTTTCAGAGAGCCCGGGGGATCTTCAACATGACAGGCAAGTTCTGCAAGACAACAAGCTCCGACCACCGCGCCACTGTCACAGATCTCTGAAGAAAGAATAACCAGCCACAGTAGAAAGACAACCTGCTGTCCTCCCATACATCAAGGGCGTGACCGACAAAATTGGCTACATCTTGAAGCGAGCTTCAATTAAAACTTACAACAAGCCGCCAACGAAGATAAATGTCAATTTCTACCATCAGTCAAGTGTCAGTTACCCTTGCAAGAGGCCGGTGTCTACAAAATAGACTGTGAATGTGGGCTCTCATAGATTGGACAAACCAAGAGAAGCATAGGCATCCAACTTAAAGAACATATAGCTGACATAAAACATAAACACTCAACAAGTGAACATGTGGAACAAGGACCCAACCACTACCTGCGATTTGATGAACCACAGATACTCGCAAAAGAACACCGTTTTCTTCCAAGGATGATACGTGAGGCTATTGAAATTAAAAAACACCCTAATTTCGATTGGGAAGACGGTTGGAATGTTCCTCCAGCTTAGGACCCTGTCATAAGGCTAATGAAATCCAAGAAGGACAAAGTCACCAGACGACCTAAGGACACGGTGAGCTCATTCTACGTAAATAGTAGCACCAATAGTTGAAAAAGGTTCGGGTACTTTGAGATATCTTATACAGTATTATACATTCAAGAAATTCAGACAAAAATCAACTCAGTCTGCCGTGAACATAAATCCTGTAAAGAATTCGAAACGTTGGCTAGTAATAAAAATTTTCTAATAAAAGTTTCTAAATCATTCGGTTTAAATGTAATAACAGTGAAACCAATATAACGCGATAAAATCCGTAAACTGTAGTTTAAATTCAATGTTTAACATTCGCGTAAATCCAAGAAAATACTGTAATATAAAATAGATTCGGCTTAATGTGATCGCTTTCACAATTGGTTGAATCGTATTACCATTATTATTTCGAAACTTTTTAATCTTGTAATATCAACATGGAGAGATGGATAGCTAATTGGATTGAAAAATTAAAATTTATTATAGTTGCGTGGCGCAAAGGTCTCTTTTTGAATAACAATTATGATATGAATTTACATCTGACTGCCTCTATGGTCCAGTGGACTGATTCGATTTCAGGGTTACCGGGAAGAAAGTGTTATTGAGCTTTTCCGAATTCTCACTAGCAACACGAAGTCTGGTAATAGGGTCACCCGCCATTAGGTGGGATCTAAAATTCATTGTAAAGAGAAACGTTGGTGCAATATTTCACTTCTCCCTGCCTCATCACAGAGACACGTGAGTTCATATAAAACCTATATCAGTAGACATAAGACCATACTCCTGCCATTCAAAGAAATTCCATTAATTGAAATCTCGTTAAGACCGTTTGGTGTACAGCCTTTTATGTGAAAACCTCCCAATAATGTGACGTATTTCGTCATCGTCTGGGCGACTACTGAACGTTAAGGTTGAAGGGATCTTTTCCACTGTTTTTATCTACTATACTTCGATCTTTCTGTCCTTCCGTGTGTCTTCAGAGATTCGTCATATAGGAAAGTGGAATTTGTCTTTGCTATTTTCCCTTTGATAGCAAAGTAAGAGAGACTATAAGAAATTCTGCAATGTTGATATTTTTATGTTTCCTCTCTATCTCTGTAAAGACGCACTTTATGTTCACCTGAAATTAAACGATTTAATTCCATTTGATGGATTAAGTGATATACTACAGAACTGAATCTTATGTCATTTGAAAAAATGGGTGCAGATTTTGTACTGTTGCTTGCCTCTTTTTAGATTTGCCGCGTTTCCAACCACTTCGCATCATCCTTACCTAACTATATAAATATAACACATCACCACTATTCAGTGCTCGTCATAATTGTGGCTTCGAAACAGTAATCTTGAATTGTTTGATTTTAGGTGCGGCTAGGTTGAGCACATGTCTATAATTTTAGTCTCGATATCTCTAAAGCTTTTGATATAAACGGGCGCCGTGCACTCCTCGTTAAGCTTGTCACTATCACTGTGAAAATTGTATTATAATTTTAGGTACTAAAATGGAGACGTTTCCCCCACTAAACCAACCGTCTAAACAGAAAGGCTATAAAGTATTTAAGTGACTAACTGATCAAATGAAAAGTAGTAAAGTAATTCCGTTATTTAAATCAGGTAGCACATCCAACCCCACAAATTATAGGCCAATATCTGTGCTACCCACGTTGGTAAAATTTTTGAAAAATTAATTCTAGGCCAGCTTCAAACTCATTTTAATAACAATAAGCTGTTACATGAAAAACAAATTGGTTTTACTAGGGGTCGCTCAACTACCGATGCTGGAGTTGAGCTTTTAGATAGTATTTTTGATGCCTGGGAGGAGTCGCATGATGCTCTAGGAGTCTTTTGTGACTTTTTTAAGGCTTTTGATTGCGTTTTTTATGAAACATTGATCAGGAAATTACATTACTATGGAGTTAAGAACACTGCTTTGGATCTCCTAACATCATATTTGAGTAATAGGATACAGAGAGTTGAGGTAAATGAAAAAGTTTCTATGGGTTCAGTGGCCACAATGGGAGTGCCGCAAGGTTCAATTCTTGGTCCATACCTTTTCCTTGTATATATTAATGATTTGCCATACATTATGGAAAATAATGAAGAGATAGTGTTATTTGCTGATGATACATCACTTATTTTTAAACTTAGACGAGAACAATCAAACAATGACGATGTAAATAACGCTCTCTCTAAAGTAGTTCAATGGTTTACTGCTAACAATTTACTGTTAAATGAAAGAAAATTAAAATGTATACGATTTTCAAGACCGAATGTAAAACAAGTTAAACCTAACATATGTTTGAATGGAAAAGAGTTGGATCTTATAGATAACACCGTATGCTTAGGATTAACCTTAAATTTTAAGCTACAGTGGGGCCCACATATAGGTCAGGTGTCGAATAGACTTAGCTCTGCAGCGTACGCGGTTTATAAAATTCGTCAGTTAACTGATACAAATACGGCCAGATTAGTATATTTTATTGTTTTCCACAGAATAATGTCATATGGCATTTTATTATGGGGCAACGCAGCTGACATTCAAACTGTGTTTGTACTGCAGAAGCGGGCTATTCGTGCAATCTACAGTCTTGGTTCAAGGCATTCACTAAGGGAAAAATTTAAAGAAATTAAGATAATGACTGTCGTATCTCAATACATTTATGAGAACTTGTTATATGTCAGGAAAAATATAAATATGTTTTCTAAATTCAGTGGCATTCATAAATTAAATACACGAAACAAAAACAAACTTGTTCTACCTTCAACTAGACTACAAAAAATAAGTAACTCATACAAGTGTCAAAGCATACGTTTTTACAACAAAATTCCAGGCAATATTCAGGAACTAAGTGTTAATAAATTCAAAATATTTATTAAACAGAGCTTGTGTTCAAAAGCTTATTACACAGTTAAAGATTATTTAGCAAACAAAAACGCCTGGAATTGAGTTAAAAAAATATGAATTGACATTGTGAATTTTGCCATTTTGAAATTAGTGACATAATATTTTTATTTACATTTGTAGTACTTATATCTTTACATTCTGACATTTTTGATTTGACATTTGTAATTTTATTTATTTTGTTTTGACATTGTTTGATTTGACATTGTTATTTTCTTTCGACATTTAAAATTACTTAAGTAATATATTATTATTTTATTTTTTAGACATTCTTAAATTGACATTCAATAATATTTTCTTACATTTAAATATATGACATTTTATTGTTTAAATTTTTATTTTTTTTACATATTGTTTACAACATGTATATTACTATATATTAGCATGTAAAATTGTGAGTACGATGTGGGCATTATTAAATATATAAACAAATAGTTGTGGCAACCTGTCTGATGGCTTAGGCTGATATGCTTATGCATACACCTTCTGAAGGCGTGGAGGCATAGTGATACAGATCGTGCTGGCTCCCTCAATCAAGGTTGAGCCGTACGATTGCTTTTGAATGCGGGCCATCATTGGGCCGAGTCAGTCAAAAGCGTCAGATGATTTCCTGCATTGTACTTGCATACTAAACCCTTTTTTTGTCTGGACTTTAAAACATCAAGAAAAGACTAAAGAAATTGAAGTGACAAAAAAAAGACTCTGAGTTTGTTTCGGCCTTTCTTATCAAGAAGTCATTTAGCTAGGAAAAGCCGGCATCATCTAGAATAGGGATTTGACTTGTATAAGTGTTGTAAACAACCAAAATGCACAAATAAATATGTCTTTATGTCTTTTAATCGATAAATAAAAACCTTGAGTTTTATATTTTTGTTATAATCTTATTACCAACTATTATAAAGGTTTTCGAAAATAAGTTTTTAACAAACAGGCAGATATACTGCCTGTTTTCAAAACTTCTTCAAAACAGGCAAAAATTCTTTACTATAATGACGTAGGTATATGGATAGGCACGTACTAAAATAAACCTTAATACCCCGTTAGACGGAAAGCATTTTGTGCAAAAAGACTTTGACCCTTCTTATACGGCACACGATGTACTTATGTTCCCACAAATTAATTATACAAAGGAACCTTTCCAGTTGCGAATATCTTATTCACCTAATCTTCCCTGATATAAAACAGTTATTATATTGTATTATCTGTGAAATATCTTTTTGGACATGCTATGCGCGATAAGCGAGTCTGACGCTCGCACCGTGCTTAAATTTTCTATAGATCGATATAGGCCACGGTAAATTTTCTGACTACATAATTTTAATATTTACATTACAATTTATTGTGTGTATGTAGTAGAATAATATTATAAAGAAAAAAACAAAATTATTACGAAAAGGTTTTTTTAATGTATGTGGCACATTTTTGTAGTATACGTAAACGTGGAAGTTATACGTAAACTATAGTTATCGACCAGATGCATGCTTGTTGCTAGGTTATCTAAATATTACTAGAGATCTTGAAAACAAAAATAGGGTTCCGTTTATGCTAAGCGTTATAGTAGTACGAATCCATAAACTAAATCCTTTTTGTAAGCATCGCCTTTTTCAGCAAATAGATCTCAAAACGCCATTCCAAGTACAAGTCCAGCCACTCGAAGTTTACGTGGGTTGTGAGCCCTCCTTTAACTGTATTGCCATAAACATTTTCCGTGACTCGTGTTTAAAAATAACTCAGAAAAAGTATCTACACAATCAACCTGTTCATTTGCGTTAAAACTAATCATCTAATCTCTTCCGAGTATCAAGAACATTGTAGGTATTCAAAGGTCAGAAATAATTGTATCGAGTTTTTTACGTAAAATTATCTTTGCAAAATATTCAACAAAGTAAGACTAAACAAACACGAATTATTATGTTTTGTTGTATTGGACAAAAAGTTGTCGTTTATATTCAAAAGTTTCCTTAGTATACTTACGCACGGAATATACATAATAGGTTTTAATTATGTCTATGCGCCCGATTTTGTCTGATTCACTTGGACTTTTACAGAACTAAATGATTCTTCAAAGTTTTAAATAGTCATAGTTTCACTTACTATTCCGGTAAAACGTTCACTGCCGGACATAAGCCGCATTTTGACATAATTAATGATAAAAATTTAACTCAATTAATCATTATGTGGGCTTGCAACGGATTTTCAAAGTTCTATTTCTTGAGTGATTTACGAGCCGGCCGTAAAAACTATTTGGGCAAAAACCAATCAGTATAATTCAACAACTCATAGCGTAAGTGCAAACTCGTGTCACTGAGACAAGTCCTCTAAGTTTAGCTTCAGAAATAAGTAAAGAAATATATTCTCATCAAAAAAACGCATCTTTCAATAATAAGAAGGCCATTTAGAAAGAGGCCCAGCAGAACTTTGTCGAACTTGGTTCAAATACTATGATAAATTACCTATCTTACTAATTCTAGGTATTAAAACTTGTAATCCGTTGTAATTTGAACTATTGTAAATTGAACTCGCGGGCGCCCAAAGTTTTGTTTTGGGGTTTCAGTTTAGAATAACCCTTTAACTTATAAATATTGTAAGTTATGAGTAGTTACCACATGCAACCACAGCAAGTTTGTAAAGTTATATATAAAAGAGATTTTTACTTCAAAACTTATCCAATAACGGTTTAGCTATCAAGAAAAGAATAAAAGTTTCATATCAACTCCGACAGCCAGTTTTACTCCCTTAGGATCGGAATTTCCAAAAATCCTCTCTTAGTACTCCCCAACACTTCTTAAGGAACATACATGCCAAATTTCACCTACTTGCACCCAGTAGTTTCGGCTGTAGCTTGTTTATTGGTTCAGCCGTTTAAGCGTGAAAACGGAACATACATACATACGCAATTTCGAATTTATAATATTAAGTAGGGATTATCAATGGGTTTCTTCTGACATGAAGCCCGCTGGGCGGCAGCACTGAGACTTCAGGTCCGGAAACCAGTCAAAACTGCCATCAAACAAAGAAGTATATAAACGCGCACGCGAATTTGAACTTTATGCAGCGGTAATAAATTACAAATTGACTCTCCATTTTATTTAGAAAACGTTTGTATAGGAAATAGAAAAGGGCTGTTTTGAGAGTTTTACCGGCAATTATTCGAATTTTTCTCAACTTTTAAACCTTGACTAGACCTCCACAAACATTTCAAAACCAAGATAAGATAAATCTGTTCAGCCGTTCTCGAGTTTTAGCGAGACTAACGATTTAACGAACATCAATTCATTTTTATATATATAGACTGGCTTACCCGGCGAACTCCGTATCGCCTTTTTAAGGTCTTTTTTCTCATTCCTTTTTTTCCATCCATCCATCCATCAGGGCTTAAGAAATATACCAAAATAATATTATTCCGGAGGAGTATTGTATCACTAACACTGTGAAATTGCTGAATTTTTTCACTAACGCAGATGTAAAACAATTTATTAACTCCAGTATGCGTCTGGCGCGTATGACTGATCTAGTGATAATATTGTTACGGACGGGGTAACGGGATTGGAAGGAAACACCGAGTAGCACTGATGATACTTTATTCGACTTCACACACGACGCGCCGTTTAATTTCGACGCGGACAGCACCAACACTAGCGTATTTTGCACTGCACTTTTCACTGCACTTCACTGCACTTCACTGCACTTTACTGTACTATACTTTCACTTCACTTTATTTTACTTCTTCTTCTTTCTTCATTTCACTTCTTCCTTTTCTTCTTCACTTTACCACTTTTCAACTTAAACTGGCGCTCAGCGCATCTACACTGCCTTATATACCCCTAGGAATGTTCTAGATCCACTAATTTCGATTGTCATTTCATAATTCAATTGTTTTTCTATCTCCTCCTCTCTTTTTAATCTTTACATTCCTTCCTGAAGTTTCTAGAATTTTCTAATCTTTATTCGAAATATTTAAATTTGTTTTTCCATCTCCTGTCTCTTTTTAACCTTTCCATTCCTTCCTGAAGTTTCTAGAATTTTCTAATTTTTACTCGAAATATTTAAATACTCTTTTTTTAAATATTTGCCAAATATTCATAAACATTTTTCAAATTTCATAAAAACCATAATCCACATAACTGTTATGATTGGGATTTGAACCCACGCCATCAGAACGTGAACGGGATGTGTTATCCGCACGGCCACTGCCTTGTTGTCAATGACTTGTAAATTTGGCGAACACTTGACAGAGTGTATACGTCATCGAACTAAAAACTCATTTCCAAAAAATAAAATAGTCTTCAAACCTCTTTGCTAATTATTGTGTTTCGTGACGACGGTTTGACATGACACCGGCCGTCACACTACCCCCTCTAAGACATGCGCGTCCCGCGCATCCTTGGACCCATAAAACACCGCTCTCCTATCGACATGGACCAAATGATTAAACTTTGTAGCTATAGAAGCCTGTGATCTATGTGTAAGTTTGCTTTCTTTGAGGCACAAAACTTACCCCTTGCCACCACTTTTCATTGGAATTTCCACATCTGCACACTTAAGGATACCACCTTTAATGTCTAATCTGCACTGATGATCTCTGAAGAAATCCAGTCCAACAATGCAATCGTCTACGATGTCTGCAATCACCGCTCGTTGCCAGTATAGGTTGTGACCGATTTTTATAGCCACCATTTGATCGCCTTTAACTGGGATGCACTGGCCGGTAGCCGTTGTCAGTCGAGGTGAACTTGACGGTGTTAGAATCTTTCCATTATTTCTTGTCAAACGAGTTCCTATAACCGTTCGTGTTGCACCGGTGTCCAGGGTCAGCAAACAGGTAACGCCATTGACTGCTCCATCTATAGTTAAACAATTTCCATCCGTGCGTTGTCGAATACGAACTTTCTGAGTTTTCCGTCTTCTGATCAGCGCTTGCATCGAAGTCCTGGCTGTAATTGCTTCCTGGTCATCTTTCAACACTTGAACACTAGCGTCAATCTTACGCCTTTCTGCTACATGTTTCGGACAGCTACGCCTTAAATGTCCGGGCTCTCTTCAGTTAAAACACTTTAGGACAAAATATCTGTGACCAGTTCTTTCTTCTGCTGCAATAACTCTATCTCGATCACTCGTAATTTCTTGTTGAACAGCCTCGACTTCTAAAGCATGTGCTAATGCGTCTTTAATGTTGCTGTGATGTTTCAAGCGCACAGCAGCTCTGACCTCATCGTCATAAATTCCGTCGAGAAACGCCTGGAATTGCATGCTTTGAACTTGTTCCGCGGGTGCCGACTGATAAGCTTTTCGCACCATCTTCATCGCTTCCATCGCCCACTGCTGCAAGGATTCGTTCGAATACTGACGGCGGTTGCGTAAATTGGCTTGGAACACACATTGCAAGTGCGCATCTCCGAACCTGGATTCCAGGGCCTCAATAACTTCTTTGTAAGTGGCGTACTTTCCCACAGCCTCAAGCACTGATAACGCATCGCCGCTCAACGTGAGGATAAGTGCAAACTTGGCCTGATCGCTATGCCAACCGTTGCTGATAGAGGCGGCCTCAAACTGCATCCTGTAGGCCTCCCAGGACGTGGTTCCATCGAATGATGGCACTTTGAAATAACCCCCAGAACTAGATGGGTTAACGGAAACCAAAGGGCTGTTGGTTTTCATCTTTCTTAACTCATCCTCCACCGTAGCTATACGGGACTCAACGGTTGCTATGCGCGACTGCATCTCCTCCGCTATTGTAGCCACACGGGACTCAACTGTTGCTACTAGTGACTTTGTTCCTACCTGGAAACCCAATAAAGCTTCAAACATTTTCACTATCTTGGTAATTTTACCAGCATTTTCGAGTATACTACGGCGAATATCGCCCTGGCTCTGCACAAATTCGCCGTGTTTACGCGTTTGCTCCATCTCCATCTGCTCGAGTCGACATTGGAGATGTTGTAAAGTCAGCTCGAGTTGAGATTCAAGTTCCTGCGAGGTCAGCTCGACTTGCGATTGGAGTTGCTGAATATCTGAAGCGAGTCCTTCGAGAGATAATGTGTAAGCCGCGCTTTCAGCTGACGACACTCTTTCTCCGTGACAACCTTCCTGCAAAAGTGTGCTTTCCGTTCTCACTTCAATTTCCGGGCTTGAACACCCTTGCTCCTGAACAATTCTCGCACGTTGACCCTTCCTTGGCATTGCTGAAGCCTTCGAACCTTCCAATCCCACTTCTGACACCAATTGTTACGGACGAGGTAACGGGATTGGAAGGAAACACCGAGTAGCACTGATGACACTTTATTCGACTTCACACACGACGCGCCGTTTAATTTCGACGCGGACAGCACCAACACTAGCGTCTTTTGCACTGCACTTTTCACTGCACTTCACTGCACTTCACTGCACTTTACTGCACTATACTTTCACTTCACTTTATTGTACTTCTTCTTCTTTCTTTCTTTTACTTCTTCCTTTTCTTCTTCACTTTACCACTTTTCAACTTAAACTGGCGCTCAGTGCGTCTACACTGCCTTATATACCCCTAGGAAGGTTCTAGATCCACTAATTTCGATTGTCATTTCATAATTCAATTGTTTTTCTATCTCCTGTCTCTTTTTAAACTTTCCATTCCTTCCTAAAGTTTCTAGAATTTTCTAATCTTTATTCGAAATATTTAAATTTGTTTTTCCATCTCTTGTCTCTTTTTAACCTTTCCATTCCTTCCTGAAGTTTCTAGAATTTTCTAATTTTTACTCGAAATATTTAAATACTCTTTTTTTAAATATTTGCCTAATATTCATAAACATTTTTCAAATTTCATAAAAACCATAATCCACATATCTGATATGACTTGGATTTGAACCCACGCCATCAGAACGTGAACGGGATGTGTTATCCGCACGGCCACTGCCTTGTTGTCAATGACTTGTAAATTTGGCGAACACTTGACAGAGTGTATACGTCATCGAACTAAAAACTCATTTCCAAATAATAAAATGTCTACAAACCTCTTTGCTAATTATTGTGTTTCGTGACGACGGTTCGACATGACACCGGCCGTCACAATATTACTAGATCTTACTAAGATGGCTATTAAAAATAGGGGTTGGTGTTAGAAGGGTGAAAATTAAGAGTTGTTTGTATTTTCAATGCCATATCATAAAGAAAGAGACTGCCTCCGTGGTCCAGTGGATAGCGTATGCGACTGCAGATCGGAGGACCCGGGTTCAATTCCGGGTCGGGCAAAAGTGTTACTGGGTTTTTCCGAATTCTCAGTAGCAGCACGGAGTCTGGTGATGTGCCCGGTGATGGCAATAGCCTCGCCCCCTATTACGTGGGACCTAAAAATTCATGGCAAAATGTGGGTGTCATATTACACTTCTGCCTACCCTTTCGGGAATATACAGGCGTGAGTCAATAAAAAAAAAGTAAAAGTAAAGTAAAGTTGACACAGTAAAACGATGCCAAATGATAATAGGACCAATTATATTATGATGTTAAAGATATTAATTTTACTAAAAATGTCCCGTCCGCCATCTTGAATCCCTAAATAAATGCCATTTTCGTTATCAGAATACATGATAGCCCCGAAAATGATACCCATATTAATTTTATAAGAAAAAGTCTCGTCCGCCATCTTCTGAATGTAGACACTAAAAACTTTTACCGTGAGAAGTTTGTGTCACACATGCGCATCGTAAAATGTGACTCTCATCATTCTTTCATAACGCGCCTTTTCAAAGAAGTATAACTTCAAAAATATATGTTTGAGTTGGCCCGTCCTTTTAACTTAGGGGTTTAAAAACTAAACTGCGGCCGATTCTCAGACCTAAAGAATATACGTTTAAAATTTCATACAACTCGGTTCAGCCGTTTCGGAGGAGTATTGTAACTAACACTGAGAAACGATTTTTTTGACTCCGGTATGCGCGTGGCGTGGCCAACAGGATTGATCTAGTGATAAGATGAAATTACTAATAAGGCTATAAAAAAAGAAGTTGGTGATAAAGGGGTGAAAATTAAGAATTGTATGTATTTTATACTGCCGTATCAAAAAAAAAAAAATAAAAAAATGTTCAAAAAATTAAAAAAAGATTTTTTGGGCTGGCCACCCTTATGACTTGGAAGTTTGAAAAATAAATTTCGACCAATTCTCAGGCCTACCAAATATACATTCAAAATTTCATAGAAATCGGTCCAGCCGTTTCGGAGGAGTATTTTAACTAACACCATGACATGAGAATTTTATATATATAGATTAGTTTTCGTTACATTTACCCAAATCGTATTTGCGCAGCCTGTGTAGTATCATGGGACTTTTTGCGACATTTCACCCGGCTGACATCGGTCATGTCGTACAGTCTTCTGTGCTATGTTTACGCTGTTATGACACGTTAACATTATCGTGGAATTTATACATCCATATGTATGCGTATACGATGTAAGTAGCTGTGATCCGAATCTCTTACTATCTACTTATATAATTATTATACTATACTAACCCAGTTTCAGTTAAAAACAGTATAACTGATGTAGTTAGATTAGCATCAAAAGCCTGTATTAAAAACATTACCCTTCCTTTTGGCTTCGCCGTAGTCGGGTAAAAACAAAAGAAGGAAAGACCTGTAGCCGAAGATGTATTTGGCTCAGTTTATAGTCTATTGGCATTTTATCATCGGCAATCCTCAATACCTAATATCTTAGTTTCTGGGATTGTGCCCGTTCGAAAGCTATTAGATCATCTTCTAAAATATTATTACGTTGGCCACAATCCTACTTAGTTTTTGTCTAGAGTTACCGTAGCTAGGTAGGAAAATGTATCAGAAGTGCGCAGCGGAAGATGTAATACATCTACCTGACCACAATAGACAATATATCCAGACACAATGCACTGCGTTGCACAGTGAGTAAAGTATTGAGTAGGTACATGAAAATTTTACCTCATATTTCCTGGTGTTGCTCTTGAGTGGACCTATAAGATTAACACATAATTTTGGCCAAAATAACAAGAGAATCGAATAGATACCAGTGTCCAGTTCAGCGTAGTCCTTCTACTCGGGCACCAATCAGGAATTCACACACGTGTTTTACAAAGTTCAATGTTCAATATTTCACCAATTTATCACAAACTTTGCCGGAAGTCAAAAGCGGCAATTATAAGTATTTACAAGTTAATTCAATTCGCGTTAATTCAAAAGGCGATCAATTTATGACAATATTACAAACGGAGCTAGCCCAAAAACCCAAAACGTCTTTTTCCGGAAGGGTAAGTTGACAGTTCAGTGTGACCATAGTCAGAAATTTTCAATAGACTAAACTAAACGTTACTAAATCGATATAATCGACTTGACCTATCATAAACTATTTCTATTTCAAACATCCACCCGCCCCGGACCGGCCTACCGGTCCGCTAATCGGTTGGTAGACGTGACAATGTTGCAACCGCTCTCCTCAGAATCGAACCGTCCACCAAGACCTCAGCAAATCGGGGAACTCCATCAGCCCCAGTTACCAAACGAAGAATGCGCCCCCTGCGCCATCTGAGTGGCGGAAGGTTAGCCTCCTTGATCAAAACGAGGTCACCAATCTTGGGTGGATTGGTCTTGTCGGTCCACTTAACGCGTTGCTGGAGTATGTGCAAATATTCCAAATTCCAGCGTTTCCAAAAGCTCTGAGTAATCTGGCGTACCAATTCAAAACGCGAGAGACGACCAGGTCTCGTATCAATATAGGGGTACTCAGGCAAGTCGACGAGTGGGCGACCAATCAAGGGCGGCGTAAGGGTCTCCAAACCATTCGGATCTGAGGAGATCGGGCACAACGGCCGAGAGTTCAAAACGGCCTCAATCTTACAAAACACAGTTGCGAGTTCCTCAAATGTAAGGACAGATTCACCGATTGTCCTGCGCAAGTGTGTTTTGGCCGATTTTACGGCGGCCTCAAATATACCACCCCAGTGTGGACAATTTAGTGGGGAAAACAACCAATTTATCCCACGTCGGGCAAGCTTATCACCTATATCAGCCTTGTTGGTTTCAAGGAAATTAACAACGTCATTCAAATAATTATAAGTGCCCTTGAAGTTAGTGCCACAGTCAGAACGGATCAAGGAAGGAAGCCCTCTGCGGGATACAAATCTGTCAAATGTGGCTACAAACGCCTCGGTCGTAAGCGAGGAGACCAGTTCTAAATGTACAGCCTTTGTGGAAAGACAAACAAAAACACACAAGTAGACCTTAACAGTCTTGCTGTTTCGAAGCGTCGACGTTTTCACCAAAAAGGGACCAGCAAAGTCCGTGCCAACACCGTCAAATGTCCTGCTCTCAGTTACGCGATCTGCCGGTAAGTCTCCCATCAAGGGCTGCATGGTAGAAGCCTTTAGCTCATAGCAAGGGATGCAGCGAAAGACAACACTCCGGATAATTCTTCGGGCAGACAAAATCCAAAACTCGCGTTGCAAAATGGCCAAGAGCGCATTACAACCAGCATGCGAATTTTTGAAGTGACGGTCAGTTACCAACAAGCGTACCAAATGACCATCTTTGGGTAACAAAAGGGGGTGACGTGCTCCGTAAGGGAGGTCGGCGTTCTTGAGACGCCCTCCAACGCGCAAGAGACCCGTTTCATCCAAAAAGGGGTTCAATTTAGATACAGCTCCCGATAATTTCGATCTCCCTGATTTAAGGATAGCAATTTCCTTCTCAAAATGCGCCAATTGCACAGAACAAACCCAAAAGGTGAGAGACTCCTGTCGTTCCTGTGGTGAGAGAAACGGTGTCAATCGTTTCTGTTGGGGGTGCTTAAAATTAAAAACAAAACGCTTTATCCAAGCAGTGACACCTAACAACTTGTCGAGGGAGCTGTAACGATTCAACAAGAAATCGGGGTCGAAGGCGCATTCTACCTTCTCAAGAGCGAGTGTTCGTAGACCCGGCAAATTGAAGTATTCAAAACTGGCGTTCGGGGCCAATCAATTTCTGGTTGACTCAACCATTCCGGACCCCACCACAGCGAATGGCCTATTAAACTAGGCGTCAAGCATCCGCGCGAGGCACAATCAGCGGGGTTGAGCTCACCTGGCACGTGTCTCCAAACAAGTTTGACTTCGGATTTCTGGATTTGGGAAACGCGATTAGCGACAAATACCTCCAAGGTGTGGACAGAAGCCTTCAACCAACAAAGAACAATTTGGCTGTCTGTCCAGGCGTAGGTTCCACTAATACAAATGCTTTTACCCAAAGTACTAGACACGTGGTTCAACAATCGCACGAGTAGTGCTGCTCCCGAGAGCTCCAATTTCGGGATGGTCAGAGATGTTCGAAGGGGTGCAACCTTGCTCTTCGCCATGATCAGGGAAACCCTCACCTGACCTGAGGCACTAACTCTGCGCAAGTACACCACGGCCGCGTGACCACGTTCCGAGGCATCACACAACCCGTGAAGGGTAGCCTTGTACTTCCCGGGAGGAAGGATGGGACGAGGCAAGGAGATCTCGTTGATGGCAGGAAGCGAGGATACAAAAGAGGTCCATTCCTCAACAAGAGTGCCGTGTAGAGGTTCGTCCCAGGTCAATCCTGCTGTCCAAAGCTTCTGCAAGAAGCATTTTGCCCAAAATATGATAGGACAAATCCAACCGTTCGGATCAAAGGTTCTGGCGACAGTAGACAACACGAGACGTTTAGTCCAAGAACAAGGCAATTTCAAGTCTACGTTATACGTAAAGATGTCTTGGACTGGTCTGTACTGAACGCCGAGAACAGCCATCATGGCAGGGTTTTCAACAATCTCAAACAAATATGGATCCTGCTGATGATCCTCTGGCAAGCCTTTCAAAAGCGCTGGTGAGTTGGAAATCCATTTGCGCAACTCATAACCAGCGGAGGCCAAAATACCTATCAATTCGTCCCGCAGGAGGATCGCCTCGTCCGCTGTGGAGGCGCCCGAGCAAATGTCATCGACGTAAATATCGTCCTTCAAGATGGCGGAGGCTCATGGGAAACGTAAGCCTTCTTGGTCTGCGAGCTCTCAAAGAGAACGTATTGCCAAGTAGGGGCTTGACCTTAACCCGTACGTATTAGTATTGAGCTCGTAGACGACCATGGGATCACGAGGAGACTCCCTCCAAAGGATCAGCTGGAAGCGACGGTCATCAGGGTGGATAATCGTCTGCCTAAACATCATTTTTATATCGGCCACAAAGACAACCTGATGTCGTCGGAAGCTGGTGATGACGTCACAAAGGTCCTTGACCAACTTGGGACCAGAATGCGAGCAGTGGTTCAAGGATACGCCTGTTGAAGTCTGCGTAGAACCATCAAACACTGTGCGCAGCTTGCCAGTTGATGGCTTCAATACCGCATGATGCGGGAGAAAGTAGTGCTCCACGGAACGCCAATCCAAATTTGACACAGACATGTGTCCCAATTGTTCATATTCTCTCATGAACTCAATATATTTCTGTTTGAGCTCCGGATCACGACCCATGCGACGCTCCATAGCCAACAATCTCTTTTCGGCTTAAGGTCGTGACTCACCAAGCGGAGGCCGAACAGACAGAAAGGGTAGCCTCGTAATAATCCGACCAGAACGAAGTCGACCAGTGTTGTTCTGGAAGAACAGCTCGCACTCCTCATGTTCTGGATTCAAACGGGCAGCTTGAGGGGGCTCCTCTACCTCCCAAAACCTCTGAACCGCATCAGAGAGAGCGGAGCCTACAGCCAACAAATTATCAAGTTCGGGTGGAGGGGGGTCCCTAGGTACAGGTCCCATCAAAGCAAATCCAAATATGGTCGGGATGGCAGTCAAACCATTTGGCCCCAAGACACGTTGCCCACCAATCAAAATTCCACCGAGGACATCAGGGCCAATCAACAAGTCGATTTGTCCCGGTGTGTCAAATTTGGGGTCTGCCAGTTCCAATCCCGATGTCAAATTCACCACAGCAGCAGGTAGCTGCTTCTGTAATTTAACCTGCCCTACCAAATAAGTGGAAACAATGCAACCTTGTGAACCTGTGTCCAATATAGCACGGACAACAACAGAGGTCCCCGTGGGTCCCCAGACCCTAACAGCAACCGTTGGTAGGATAACGGTCTCAATGGGGGAGGTTGGCGTTATAGGGCAGGGGTCAATGACCTATTGTTGCCTGGGCGGCGACCGTTGGCCAGGACCATTCAAGTCAAAACGAGGGTGGGTAGTACAGTTGTAACTTTATGTGAAGTGTGCAAAAAAACTATGATTCACAAGTGAGCGACATCAAATATGGCTAACATCGAAAATAGCCCTTTTAACCGAAGCACAAAGATGTGTCGCAGTCCTCCAAGCACTACTCAGCCACAAGAACATGCCGCCGACGAGAAGCTACAGGTCCTCACCTCTACCGACATCAATTTTTGGATGTCTACCATAGAAGTAGCCCTAAATGAAGTGTGCCAGATTGCCGCTGACGGTAAGCTGAACACAGAGCAAAAATTAAATATCAATGCTCTAGCGCGAAAGGTTGGTAAGGGTGTTTCCCAGATGGCTGTGCATTATCAGTCATTAAAAGAAAAGGCTATCATGATTAAAACATCACTAGACGCAAGAAAAGAGAGAGAAGACCTAGCCGTACGTCTTGATGACTTTAAAAAGTCTATTACGGAGACTATACTAGAAACTTGCTCAAAATCTGCAGCCCAAAATATTTCCTTTGCCGAAATTGTTAAGACCAATAAATCGAGTCACCTGCGACCTTCTAATCTAAGTTCGATCGCAAAATATCCTAACGACAAGGAAAAATCTAGTGACAACACCAAAACACTTGTCCAAAAGATAATATGTCCGGAGCAAATGAAACTGCACGTGAGGGGATTGCGGAAGACCAGGAACGGAGGTATTATTATCAGCACCGAGTCAAAGGATGACATTGAAAACCTTCGGCGTTCAACACAATTGAGTAGTTCGGGATTGAAGGTAGTAGACCCCCCCAAAAGAAGACCAAGGATAACAGTTGTTGGTGTACCTACGGCCCTTCGTGACCAAGATTACTATGACTGCATTTACGAACAGAACCTGACCGATAAGATACCTAATTTGTCACGTGAGTCCTTCTTATCTAGCATTAAGTTGAGCCACAAATCAGGTAAAAAAGATGCATCAACATGTAACTTTATTATAGAAGTACCTGCCAGCATTAGGCAAGTCCTCATTAACCAGGCTAGAGTCTTTATCAACTGGACGTCCTGCCCCGTCCGTGACTTTACCCTTGTGACCAGATGCTTCAAATGCCAACAGTACGGACATGCGGCGAAGACTTGTCGCGAGACCAATCAGACGTGTGGACATTGCGGTGAACAAGGACATGAAACAAAGGATTGCAACAAGAAAGACGAGACGCCGAAATGTGCAACATGCTTGCGTTTTAAAAAACCAAGTAACCACAAAACTGGTGACCTCGAATGCCCAACGAAGAAAATTGCAGAATCGAGGTATATCAATTCCATAGATAATAATGAGGGCGCCGAAGAGCGTCGCCTATTATCATATTAGTCTTGAGCTAGCTTGTAAGCGTCTATAAGTTTATTTTTAGTTTCGTTATAATATATGGCTAATCACTCAATTAAAGATCTAGATGATAGTTTAGTTGTCCTCCACAGTGAGGACAGGGGCGAGAGTTTGGGCAGTCTCGCTGGTAGTGACCGCAAAGCAAGGAGGGCGCCGGTCAACATTGGCTCGGGTGTGAACGCGAGCCTGCTCCTTGACCTTGGGAGGCTGCGTCTTAGCCGGCGTATCACCACCGGAGTTGTCCAAGACCCGGCACTCATCCTCCACGAACCTCTCCAGGTCAGCAAAGGGGGGCAGATGGGTCGCGCTATCCCCACCAAAGCGCTGTTCAAAACGCGTCCTCAGGTCGGCAGGCAGCTTTTTCAGCACAATGTGCACCAATAGATAGGACCATTGGTCCACGGGCAGGTTAAGGCACTTAAGTGCGTTGATGGCCACCAAAAGCGGGTTCAAAAGTTGGGTGCGCAACCCAGAGACCCGGGTTAGCGTCGACAAACCCAGAATCTGATCGATGTGCGTGTCGGCGAGGCCACGCTTATTGTGGTACCTACGGGTGATTAGGTCCCGAGCCGTCTGGTACCCCTCGTCAGACAAGGGCAGATGCTGGATGAGGCCCTTGGCCTCCCCATCCAGAACCGACATCAAATAGGCCAATTTTTGTGCCGGCCGAAGGTCAGCCCTGTCATTGACCAGGCTGTCAAACAAATTAACGAAGCCCAGGTAGCTTCCTAGGCAGCCATCAAAATGGGGGAGATCCAAAGTAGGGAGCCTACTCACCAGCCCCGGTGCTGACCTAGGAAGCTCCTGCTTCAGGCCGGGTTGCCCTTCCCTATCGGCAACTACTTGTCTCGCACTATTGGAGACAGCATCATACAGGTCTAAGAACTGGGCATAGTCTTCGCTGACCTTATTTCGCTGGTCATTGGTGAAATCATTGACTGACACTTCGAGACAGCAAGCGCTAAAATTGCGGAATTGCTGTTCCACATTTGCCAGGCGATCATCGATCCGCTCGTACCTTTGTAGTAAGGCCTGCTGGCGATCAGGCCGGTTCACTAAGGCACTGGCCGAGGCAAACCAGCGCAAATCTGATGCAATAGCACCAGCAGCCGCACGCAAGTCCTTGATAGCTGACAAAATCAAATTTCAAAAGAGCCCGGACAAGCGTTAAGTAATATTAACAATCAAAACTTAATTTTTCTTAATTCTTTGAAACCAACAAAGTATTAGCCTGTTTACTGCAGGTGCAGGCAAGTGACAGGTATCTACTGTCCAACAAAATTAATACTTTCAATATATATTGACACAAAACAAAGTCAAAGTTATCAAAAATTGAAACTTCAAATAAGTTAATTAAAGTTAAATATTCAAATAAATTAACTAATTACTTGCAACATACAGACTGGCTGTGTTATTTGAGATATACAATAGTAAGTAAGCACAGAATATGTGTTACCTAACAATATTATCTATATATTATAACAAGGTTTAGCAATGTAAGGTTCAAACTTAATATATCAATATATGCAATAAACTAAATCAATTGATACATATATCTGATATGTATCCAATCAAAGTGACTTATTAATATTAACAGCAACAAATCTATGCTAGATTTCAACAATTTAAATCAAACAATTACTGATTGAGTTTATGTGTGACAATGTGTTTCAAATTATCTAGGTCAACTTATACAATTAAATATTATGTATTTTAGACAATAACTGACCTGACAAACACTACAATACTGTCTACAAGGTGATAAGATACAAGCTCATACCACTCTGAGGTTTGTACTCAGTAATGCAACAGCGGCTAAATTTCAACTACAGCTCTGCACCAAAAATTATGTCTAGAGTTCCCGTAGCCAGGTAGAAAAATGTATCAGAAGTGCGCAGTGGAAGGTGTAATACATCTACCTGACCACGATAGACAATATATCCAGACACAATGCACTGCGTTGCACAGTGAGTAAAGTATTGAGTAGGTACATGAAAATTTTACCTCATATTTCCTGGTGTTGCTCTTGAGTGGACCTATAAGATTAACTCATAATTTTGGCCAAAATAACAAGAGAATCGAATAGATACCAGTGTCCAGTTCAGCGTAGTCCTTCTCCTCGGGCACCAATCAGGAATTCACACACGTGTTTTACAAAGTTCAATGTTCAATATATCACCAATTTATCACAAACTTTGCCGGAAGTCAAAAGCGGCAATTATAAGTTTTTGCAAGTTAATTCAATTCACGTTAATTCAAAAGGCGATCAATTTATTACAATATTACAAACCTGACCTATCATAAACTATTTCTATTTAAAACAGTTTTCTTAAAATTATAACGTCCCAAGTTTAATTGTCGAAACGGCAAAAAATAATAAATCTAGATCTATTTAGGTAATACTGAAAACCATTTAGTAAATCATAATAGTGGCTAGTTGTTGGGTTACTGGCTAGATGTATTAAAAATGATGGGACGACATTTATTTTTCGATGACATTTTTTGTTCGCCTACATTAATTTTTGATCGACCACAATTTGGTATATATACCTAATTATGATGTACCAATTTTGACAATAAAACGAGAGGTGCAAGATATTGACTGCCAAAATCAGCATTCCATATTGATCGCTAATAAATATTTTTTTTTAGTTTAAATAGATACTACTAATTCACACAACAAGCCACATTTCGTTAAATGCGCCATGATTTTGGCAAATTCAGGCCATAATTCGCAAACGTTTAAGCGCCGTTAATTAGCGGCCAGCCGTGCGTTGGCCGCACATGAATAGCAATCATAAAATGCAAAGCGGTGACGGGTTATTAAGCTAAACGTGCGAGACTAGCACGCTCAGCCTATTAACTAATTGCTGAACGTGGATGGATCGCAAATATGTAGACGTTGATTGGGACAGTACGACGAAATCACGATGCACTGGAGTATATCATCGTGATTTCGGCTTTTAGTAAAGGTACATCTTTTACAAAAGTTTCATTTGTAATAAAGATGCATTGCATGCACACAATGTAGAATTGTTTTTTTGAAACAATGAATCACAAAAATATTTACGAAATAAATCTTCCTGGCGTAGGTATATCTTCGCATAATCCGCAGCAGTCGCAAGCACCGCCTCACAGAAACGGCCTCAAATAGGGCTTCTACAGCAAGTCCGTTATAGTTATACCTATCATAATCAGTTGCCTTAAAACTGATTGAAATAAGAACTAAAAAACCTCGTGCCTTGCTATGCCCACACTGCAGGAACAACATCATCACTGAAGGTACATAACCTTCAAATGTCATAACGACCTTGGTGCTTTACTATATGATTCGATATTCGATATTACTAAATTATTTTACGGCCTGCTGTTTTACTTCATTTAAATAAATAGGTGAGCCTGCAGTTGAAATAACATGAGTTCTGAGAAACTTGTAAATTAATTTTGAAATGAGTATCAATTAGTCGTTCTGTTAGTTTAAAATGTTTGGTTTGGAAAACTTTCTACTTTAATTTTGTAGGCTGTCTGTGTTTAACCTTTGGCAACCTTTATTTGCCGTTGTAAGGGAAGCAGAAAACAAATTGCGAATAATAAAATCATGGCAAATATTTTACTAGACTGCTTTAGGTATTATTTACAAAGACGCTCTGAAAAGTATATCTGTTTAAATAAAATCCTTGCGTTACTGACTAACTGACAGACACGCTACAGCCGAAACTACTGGGCGCAAGTAGGTGAAATTTGGCATGTATTTATTTATTTATTTTATTTATTTATTAGCTTTAGGATTGTCAATGACATTACATTAACTAATACAGTCAAATATAAAAAGGCAAACAGACATTTCTAGTGCTGTAACACTTACAGACAACCACAACATGCAGTGATTAACAAATAATGACAATATTAATAATTAACAACATTTCTTGCAATCAGTTATATAAATACAATGTTATAAATTAATTAATTAAAATTAAACTAAAGATTAGATTAAATTACAATAAAATAAATTAAGTTACGGAAAGTCTATGTCAGTTCTGTTATTTAAAAAAAAGATGTTCATAAATTATTTCATAAATGTTAAAAATGAAAATGTCGTTTTATAAAAAAATAATGCAAATATAAAATTAATACAGATATAAATATTTTAATGATAATCTTCGTTTCTTATGTTAGCTATGACTCAGTAAGATAGTTTATAATGTGTTTCTTAAATTGATCCCGTTTGTCAGACATTAAATCTATCAGGCATAACTTAGCAATCGAGTTGTAGCGAGCAGGGCCTCAAGTCTGTTATTGCAATAGTGCCAAAATGGTCAATCACTGACTTCATAATTGTTGATTTAGACAAGTTTGGTAGTCTACTGTCACAATGGTGTCATTATGATTTTCCGATGGTCAACCACTGACACTCCATTAAAAGACATGACATAGATTGGTAGTCTCGTACATAATGACAAATCAATGACTGACGTATGCCGTAGTCTGGTAATATTTTGACAGTTTCTTTGATCAGTGACCTACCATCGTAACGCTATCGTGCAATCATTGCTTTTGCCGAGTGTTTGCTTGTGAAACATAGTGACAGACAATCAAAAAGTTTAATGTACTACAAAAAAGGGATAATGTATTCACTGCGAACTAATATTCTCGAGCTAACTAACAAGCCCGTCGCTTAGCGAGGATGACGAAGATGAAGGGTTTGTAACCGTTTTACGGATATTCCTGAGGCGGAATTTGTAAAAACGTTTCACCTTAGAAAGGAAAGGATTCAGGAAGAGAGTTATTTCAAAAACTCATTACCCTCAAGGCCAGACTTTGTCAAAACGATAGCATATCGGCAGAAATGAAGGTGAGAAAACTGAAGTTAATATTGATTTATTATTCTATTCCTATAAACAAGAAATGAATTAATTAATGTTATATTTTTATTGCAGATTCTGGCAGCACTCATTTTACGCATCAGAATCTTACCAGACCTTGATTGGACAGGGTGCCCTCCATGATATTTCGCCAATTACTGTGTCGCGGCCCATTAAAGAAGTTACCGAGGCATTATATACAATGTACCATCAATATATTAAATAGAAAGGAATATTGTAGTACCTAAGCCTAGTTCAGTTTGTGGTTTTCCAAATTGGATGTTCAAGTAGACTATACATGTACATTCTGCCTTCCGAAATATACAAGAACATCAAAGCTAAATACTTAGGTATATTCCAAACATAAGAAACAGAATATTCAATAATATTTTCAAATGTTTGTAGCTGTGCTTTTAACCCAACTATGGCAAAGCTGAGATGAACTTAGTTCATCTGAGTGACGGAGCTAAAAGGAAAGAGTAATGTTTTTATACATTGAGAATGGAAGTGTTAGTAGTAGATAATGATGACTATAGATAGTGACCAGCAGTGGTTTGGTACTTAAATAAATGATAATGTCATACCTATGTGATAGTTTGAAGTATTAGTACAATAAAATCTTCCCGATCTCTTTTTAATATTGTCATACCTACCTGACAGGAACGGTTATGTTAATGATGACTAGATAGTGACCGGGCTTTATATAATGTTCCTAATTTATCAATATTTTCTACCTACATTTTATGGAGTCTCGTAAAGAATTTACAAAATTCAATTAAATAATGTCTGAATTATGATGAAAAGTGTTTTTAAATTAATTGCATAGTATAGCTGAAGATCTTTGTAAGTGTAAAAGAATATGATGTAATAATTGGTGTGTTTATAATTATTTACTTATCTCTCTTACAGATACAAAATTTAACCAAATGGGCAACTTTATGAGTTTTGTGACCGCTCGTATCCATCTGTTTGAGACAAACATATTTGTGAAGATTCTGCAAAGCCAGTATGAAGAAAGTTGCTTTGCTAGTAGATGCAAAAGTGAAGATTTATGATAGTTAGTATATGAGAATAGTGTTCAATTTTTGTGTCTATAATTGGAACCAGCAATTCTTAATAAATTCATGCACAGAAATGAATTATCTTTAATAAAACATTGTAAATAATAAGTTAATAACACATAATTATGAGTTTTATTTTTCTTCTTGATACACTTACAACACATGAAACACAAATAATATTTTATTTGTAATAGGAATGTATCTATGATCTAACTCAATCTTCAATATTTTATATCTTGGTTATACCAATTCTTCTTCAAATATAAACACATTTAGTAGTTAACTCGCTATCTTTAATTATAGTATTTACTCCTGTCGATATAATCACTTTTCTTTGAGGTGTGAACTGCATAACCTTGCTATTTCATTTGTCTTGGAATTTATTATCCATATAGCATTTTCCATTGATATCTTTGTTTTGGCTCTTAGAGAAACAGACGAGCTACTCGGTATTTATGAATTAAACGCAGTGCATTGAGATCATTGAGAAATATAACAAACTAGGACTTTGTTTACAAAAATGTATGAGGTTTGAACTTTTGACAGTTCTTACGTCAAAACATGATTTGACTTTGACAGCTAAACAGAAAAAATATTATGGTGTTGAATGGTTAAATTCAAAGCTTTTTTGCTATTTATGAACTTTAATACAACTTTAGAGTGCTTATAACACTAGTAATGAATATTTAAAAAATATATAAATGAAATCTGGCATGAAAAATAATCAAATTTAATGGTAGTTTTTCAAAAATCATCTCTTCTAATTGGTTTTTTTATAGATGGCAATACAACAATGTCATTCTGCCACCATCCAATTACGAGACCACTGATCGATCACTGATCTATCATTATGAATTACCAGACTACGAACTTTTATCAAAATGACAATGGGATCGTGTTGGAATGACGAATGTGTTTAAAATAGCAGACTTGAGGCCCAGGTATCCTGTTAAGGGGGGCAAATTTAGCCATATTGGTTTTGCATGAACTTATGTGGAACATAATTATTGGATCGACCTATACGAGGATTTCTAGGAGGTGCATTTATGTTCAATGCAGCCAATAGTTCAGGGCAGTCGACATCTCCTCTAAATAGTTTGTAAAGGAATGTATGTATGTACCTTAAGAAGTGTTGGGGAGTACTAAGAGAGGATTTCTGGAAATTCCGACCCTAAGGGGGTAAAACTGGCTGTCGGAATTGATATGAAACTTTTTATTCCTTAAATAGATTAACTCCAAAACTTGTATACTGGTTCCTCAAATGAAGTTAGTGAACACTAAGAAAATATTTTTGGAAATTCTTACTCTAAGTTGATGAAAAGGGGATCGAACATTGTATGAAACCTTTTTAATACTTCAAGGGATTAACTTCATTGCTTCAAACAGTATATATTGGTTCCTGAAATGTCTGTTTTTTGAGGAGTGTAGGGGAGTTTGTACACAACATTTTATCGAAGCGAAATTTACCCGTGCGAAGCAGTGGGCAAAAGCTAGTTAAAGCATAATTTATCGTTGTATTAGATTGTGTTTTTGAAATATTAATAAGTTGGTAATATATAAAATTAGATTTTCGGTAAATCGTAATATTCTAGACAATGAGAAACACAATTACTTCGTTTATATTACTATTTGCATAGTTACTGCCATCATGAGATGTAAGTGAATGCTCCTGTATCATAACTTCAATTAAGAATAAGGATAATAAGGAGATATACTTATCTACGTTGTACTATTAGTTATTCTGTAATTTAACAATAGAATCTCTCTTGACTAGTAAGAGCAAGCAGTGTCGCGCTGAAGTTAAGTATGCCCACAGTGTCTTGTGTGATTTTTTGCAATTGAGGAATTGGGACAATAAGTAAACACTTTGACTTTGATTTATTGGTTTATAACAACAACATCTCTTTCTGATATATCCAAAAAAATCTTAACTATAAACTTTCCCTGCAAATAACACTTTCAAATATAATCCAATGAAATCAACTCCCATACAACCGGTCAATCGAACTCAAAATCTGCAATATTAAAAATATTAAAAGCGCGCTTCCTTCCATAGCGGTTTGAGGATAAAACCGACGATCAATTTGGGATATACTTCACGTACTCATGCCTCAGAGCTCACGTGATTCGAAGTGCAATGCAAACGCGTGCACACATTGCCATTCTCAATAATTCAGTTCATGGAGTTTTGATTAGTTGCTTAAATTTTGAAATGAAGTTACCGCCTACACTAAGTTGTATGATATTTTATTGGAATATAAAAATTTAGCAGAGACCAGATCTTCAATTCTGTGAAAGGTTCGGGTTCTTCTTCCATATATAGTTTACGTATTTTCTTCAAATTGAAGCTATGGCCACATATCTTTAGCATCAGTTTCAAATAAACCATAAACTGGAAAATTCTCAACCATGTCTTTGATTAAACTGTAGTAAGCTTTTACTTTTTATACATATTAAATTGTATAATAATACTATTCTATAATACACATAATATATACAAGTAAAATATTAAATTCAAGTACTTAATAATTAATGGCTATGCTCGAGCATGCTAACAACCTTTGACATTACGTAGATACTTTGAGGTGGTGGGACACTTCCACGACGCACTTTTTCTTTTGGCAAGAAAACTGGCCATAAAGAATGCTAGAGCACAAAGAAAAAAATTTAATAACCGACCCCTGAACTTATTATCTATACTTATGATATATTACGTGGGATCAAAACTCTGGCGAAAAGTGGGCGTTTAATATGCCTCTGCCTACCCCTTCGGGGAAACAGGCGTGAGTCTATGTATGTATGTATAATATAATATAAAGATTTGTAATTTTGCATGTTTGTAACGAATAAACTAAAAATATTACATTTCAACATTCTTGCACCATTATAATGCGTCATTACCCCTGAATAACATAGGCTATATTTATTTCTAGAAAATGTTAGGGATCACCCGAGCAAAACTGGCACGTGCCGCTAGTAACATAATATAATTAATGCTATGATTATTAAATCATAGCATTAGAATATTAATTTATTTCTTGGAACTGGCAAGAACTTAAAACATTATCTAGCTCGGCAGTCAAATCAATACGCCCTATTAATAAATGTCATTAAGCGAAATTCGAAAAAATTCAGTAAAAATACATTTATATTTGTAAAAGAATGAAGATTACAGTGCTTCCGTTTGTCAAATAAATAAAAGAAAATTGTCAGCGTTCCTTGGAAGCTGAATATTTCATAAGCACCAGACCGGTGCCGTTTAAAAGAAAGGACCATGCCCATATTAGTATGGAGGCGAAAGCCAGCAATGCCATCCATGCCAGGCATTGCCCAAATTGCAGCTCTATGTCATACGATAACTTATTAACAGTATTTCTATGATATCTAGTATTAATGTCATATAAAGCACTGGTTGAAAAGTTATTGGACGTTAAACAAGACACGATAACTGCCCAATGGCTATTGTTTATACATTTTATCGTTTACAAACAGCATTGCTATTAGTTTTCCACTAGGCACTTCATAATCATCACATAAGCTAGGCCAGATCAGTGTTCATTTATATACTTAAATGTCTGTAAACATTTCAGTTATTTGGAATTATATAGTCTGTCTCCATAGTATCTCCATCTATATAAATGTGAAAACAATTTGGTTAGATACAAAACTTAAGTAGGTGCTTGAATAAATAATGATGTAAAACCGCAACACTATCACAAGGAATTAATAAATCGGCTAAAGAACTTGGTTATAGACCGCAATAAACTGCACTTTCAGTGCATGAATGAATGAAACATTATTTATCATAGGTACTGCAAAGTAAACAAGTCATTTTTTTTCGTTTTTTTATCCAGTGCTTGATAGGTTTCAAAATTAACAACTTAATTCTAGTTTTCATTTATTAGGACGATCTTGTAATTTACTTTCTCTGGGGCACAGATGGGCATGGTCCTTTGACTTTCAAGCATTTTATATGGAAAATGTTTACAGAAAAATTTTAGGAATCACTTCGAAAATATTAATCATAAATTCACATATTAATGGTAAATTATTACATTATACAGATTTGATTCCCATGTAACATGCATGATACCACAGTATTATTCATAGTTCATAGAAACTTGAAATACTTCACAAAAGATGTAGTAACTGGTAATCGACCTTCACGACGCATTTGATGTTGGGGCATAAAGTCTAAAACCTAACGACGCTTAATTCCTTACTCCATTCCTTTTTGAAAGTTTCTATATTTCAAAAGATTAACTTTGAGAAACCATGGCTTTTGGAATCTCAGTGTTATTTTAAAGAACTATCTATGCCTTGCAAGTATATAACTGACGAAAAAATCGTTTTCAAGTCCGTTCCATGTATCGAGAACCTTAAGTTTTATTTTATTTTCACTTTTGTATAAAAATCGTGAAGCGGTTCACAGAATACCAATGTTCAAGTCTCTATATTTTCGGAATAAAATGGCTGTGAAATACGGATAGACAGACTGACATGGCGAATCTATTAGGGTTACGTTTTCCATTTTTACCTATGGGAACCTAAAAAGGATTGTAGCATATATACAAAGTTTTGTCTTGCGTGGTAATCGAACTCACAATAACGCTCGCTTTCGGTAACAGTTATTTTGTTTGTATCACTCGCGAATATTTTCTTCATTAATAAGCATGCAACGATAGCTTAGTAGAAAGACCGACAGACTGCCATGCAGAGGGTCTCAGGTTCAAATCCACGGGCCGCACCAATGACTTTTCGAAGTTGTGTGCGTATTACATTGTTAATTATTGTTTGCTAAACGGTGAAGAAAAACATCGTGAGGAAACCTACATGTCTGAGAGTTCTCCATAATGTTCTCGAAAGACATGTGAAGTCTACCAACTCGCACTTGGCCAGCGTGGTAGACTATGGTCTTAATCTTCTCATATTAAGAAGAGGCCCGTGCCCAGCAGTGAGACAGTGTATATACAGGGCTGATGATGATGAATAAGCACCTTATTACCTCGTTGGCCATCAATCACTTATACTGTAACACGATACGTATTCATATATCCCATATCAAGTCAGACGCATCATTCTCCGATCTGTTTCATTATTCATCGAAACGTTTAAGTATTCATTAGTAGGTCAGAGCCCTCCTAAAGAGATTAGAGGTCAATCGTTTAAACTCTTAAGGAGGCTGTATATTGGCGCTACGTTCGCTAACTAAATACGAATTAGGAACATCGACCATTTTTATAGGAATATTGTTTATAAACGTTTTTGATTTTTATTTAAAAAGTGATTGGTTAACACCAGCAGAGTATTGTAAATTCAATTTTCACAATGGACAACACTTTTTGTGATCTACAAATTATTGTTTCAAGGCCGTGTTTTCTTTGTGTCCATTGTTGAAAATATGTTAGAGCTGGATCTCTGCCTTTTCGCCGAAAATTGTTCAGCCGATTATCACTTGCCATCTAACGTTTCGCAGAATTTCATTTCGCAGAATAATCATTTGCCAACTTGTGATATAATTTTGATTTATTTCCCAACCTCACAGTTGCCAACTTTACGTTTGGTCTTCCTTTTACTGTCGCAGTTCTAACCTAACCGATGTAGCATATTTAAATGCACTGTGTAGTGAAATAAAAGCGATTTGGTTCTGGCACTTCGCCGGCTGCTGCCGCGGCACGCTCGCTTCGCTCCCTCGGCTCGTGAATAGATAGATTCACAAGTGAGCGACATCAAATATGGCTAACATCGAAAATAGCCCTTTTAACCGAAGCACAAAGATGTGTCGCAGTCCTCCAAGCACTACTCAGCCACAAGAACATGCCGCCGACGAGGAGCTACAGGTCCTCACCTCTACCGACATCAATTTTTGGATGTCTACCATAGAAGTAGCCCTAAATGAAGTGTGCCAGATTGCCGCTGACGGTAAGCTGAACACAGAGCAAAAATTAAATATCAATGCTCTAGCGCGAAAGGTTGGTAAGGGTGTTTCCCAGATGGCTGTGCATTATCAGTCATTAAAAGAAAAGGCTATCATGATTAAAACATCACTAGACGCAAGAAAAGAGAGAGAAGACCTAGCCGTACGTCTTGATGACTTTAAAAAGTCTATTACGGAGACTATACTAGAAACTTGCTCAAAATCTGCAGCCCAAAATATTTCCTTTGCCGAAATTGTTAAGACCAATAAATCGAGTCACCTGCGACCTTCTAATCTAAGTTCGATCGCAAAATATCCTAACGACAAGGAAAAATCTAGTGACAACACCAAAACACTTGTCCAAAAGATAATATGTCCGGAGCAAATGAAACTGCACGTGAGGGGATTGCGGAAGACCAGGAACGGAGGTATTATTATCAGCACCGAGTCAAAGGATGACATTGAAAAACTTCGGCGTTCAACACAATTGAGTAGTTCGGGATTGAAGGTAGTAGACCCCCCCAAAAGAAGACCAAGGATAACAGTTGTTGGTGTACCTACGGCCCTTCGTGACCAAGATTACTATGACTGCATTTACGAACAGAACCTGACCGATAAGATACCTAATTTGTCACGTGAGTCCTTCTTATCTAGCATTAAGTTGAGCCACAAATCAGGTAAAAAAGATGCATCAACATGTAACTTTATTATAGAAGTACCTGCCAGCATTAGGCAAGTCCTCATTAACCAGGCTAGAGTCTTTATCAACTGGACGTCCTGCCCCGTCCGTGACTTTACCCTTGTGACCAGATGCTTCAAATGCCAACAGTACGGACATGCGGCGAAGACTTGTCGCGAGACCAATCAGACGTGTGGACATTGCGGTGAACAAGGACATGAAACAAAGGATTGCAACAAGAAAGACGAGACGCCGAAATGTGCAACATGCTTGCGTTTTAAAAAACCAAGTAACCACAAAACTGGTGACCTCGAATGCCCAACGAAGAAAATTGCAGAATCGAGGTATATCAATTCCATAGATAATAATGAGGGCGCCGAAGAGCGTCGCCTATTATCATATTAGTCTTGAGCTAGCTTGTAAGCGTCTATAAGTTTATTTTTAGTTTCGTTATAATATATGGCTAATCACTCAATTAAAGATCTAGATGATAGTTTAGTTGTCCTCCACAGTGAGGACAGGGGCGAGAGTTTGGGCAGTCTCGCTGGTAGTGACCGCAAAGCAAGGAGGGCGCCGGTCAACATTGGCTCGGGTGTGAACGCGAGCCTGCTCCTTGACCTTGGGAGGCTGCGTCTTAGCCGGCGTGTCACCACCGGAGTTGTCCAAGACCCGGCACTCATCCTCCACGAACCTCTCCAGGTCAGCAAAGGGGGGCAGATGGGTCGCGCTATCCCCACCAAAGCGCTGTTCAAAACGCGTCCTCAGGTCGGCAGGCAGCTTTTTCAGCACAATGTGCACCAATAGATAGGACCATTGGTCCACGGGCAGGTTAAGGCACTTAAGTGCGTTGATGGCCACCAAAAGCGGGTTCAAAAGTTGGGTGCGCAACCCAGAGACCCGGGTTAGCGTCGACAAACCCAGAATCTGATCGATGTGCGTGTCGGCGAGGCCACGCTTATTGTGGTACCTACGGGTGATTAGGTCCCGAGCCGTCTGGTACCCCTCGTCAGACAAGGGCAGATGCTGGATGAGGCCCTTGGCCTCCCCATCCAGAACCGACATCAAATAGGCCAATTTTTGTGCCGGCCGAAGGTCAGCCCTGTCATTGACCAGGCTGTCAAACAAATTAACGAAGCCCAGGTAGCTTCCTAGGCAGCCATCAAAATGGGGGAGATCCAAAGTAGGGAGCCTACTCACCAGCCCCGGTGCTGACCTAGGAAGCTCCTGCTTCAGGCCGGGTTGCCCTTCCCTATCGGCAACTACTTGTCTCGCACTATTGGAGACAGCATCATACAGGTCTAAGAACTGGGCATAGTCTTCGCTGACCTTATTTCGCTGGTCATTGGTGAAATCATTGACTGACACTTCGAGACAGCAAGCGCTAAAATTGCGGAATTGCTGTTCCACATTTGCCAGGCGATCATCGATCCGCTCGTACCTTTGTAGTAAGGCCTGCTGGCGATCAGGCCGGTTCACTAAGGCACTGGCCGAGGCAAACCAGCGCAAATCTGATGCAATAGCACCAGCAGCCGCACGCAAGTCCTTGATAGCTGACAAAATCAAATTTCAAAAGAGCCCGGACAAGCGTTAAGTAATATTAACAATCAAAACTTAATTTTTCTTAATTCTTTGAAACCAACAAAGTATTAGCCTGTTTACTGCAGGTGCAGGCAAGTGACAGGTATCTACTGTCCAACAAAATTAATACTTTCAATATATATTGACACAAAACAAAGTCAAAGTTATCAAAAATTGAAACTTCAAATAAGTTAATTAAAGTTAAATATTCAAATAAATTAACTAATTACTTGCAACATACAGACTGGCTGTGTTATTTGAGATATACAATAGTAAGTAAGCACAGAATATGTGTTACCTAACAATATTATCTATATATTATAACAAGGTTTAGCAATGTAAGGTTCAAACTTAATATATCAATATATGCAATAAACTAAATCAATTGATACATATATCTGATATGTATCCAATCAAAGTGACTTATTAATATTAACAGCAACAAATCTATGCTAGATTTCAACAATTTAAATCAAACAATTACTGATTGAGTTTATGTGTGACAATGTGTTTCAAATTATCTAGGTCAACTTATACAATTAAATATTATGTATTTTAGACAATAACTGACCTGACAAACACTACAATACTGTCTACAAGGTGATAAGATACAAGCTCATACCACTCTGAGGTTTGTACTCAGTAATGCAACAGCGGCTAAATTTCAACTACAGCTCTGCACCAAAAATTATGTCTAGAGTTCCCGTAGCCAGGTAGAAAAATGTATCAGAAGTGCGCAGTGGAAGGTGTAATACATCTACCTGACCACGATAGACAATATATCCAGACACAATGCACTGCGTTGCACAGTGAGTAAAGTATTGAGTAGGTACATGAAAATTTTACCTCATATTTCCTGGTGTTGCTCTTGAGTGGACCTATAAGATTAACTCATAATTTTGGCCAAAATAACAAGAGAATCGAATAGATACCAGTGTCCAGTTCAGCGTAGTCCTTCTCCTCGGGCACCAATCAGGAATTCACACACGTGTTTTACAAAGTTCAATGTTCAATATATCACCAATTTATCACAAACTTTGCCGGAAGTCAAAAGCGGCAATTATAAGTTTTTGCAAGTTAATTCAATTCACGTTAATTCAAAAGGCGATCAATTTATTACAATATTACAAACCTGACCTATCATAAACTATTTCTATTTAAAACAGTTTTCTTAAAATTATAACGTCCCAAGTTTAATTGTCGAAACGGCAAAAAATAATAAATCTAGATCTATTTAGGTAATACTGAAAACCATTTAGTAAATCATAATAGTGGCTAGTTGTTGGGTTACTGGCTAGATGTATTAAAAATGATGGGACGACATTTATTTTTCGATGACATTTTTTGTTCGCCTACATTAATTTTTGATCGACCACAATTTGGTATATATACCTAATTATGATGTACCAATTTTGACAATAAAACGAGAGGTGCAAGATATTGACTGCCAAAATCAGCATTCCATATTGATCGCTAATAAATATTTTTTTTTAGTTTAAATAGATACTACTAATTCACACAACAAGCCACATTTCGTTAAATGCGCCATGATTTTGGCAAATTCAGGCCATAATTCGCAAACGTTTAAGCGCCGTTAATTAGCGGCCAGCCGTGCGTTGGCCGCACATGAATAGCAATCATAAAATGCAAAGCGGTGACGGGTTATTAAGCTAAACGTGCGAGACTAGCACGCTCAGCCTATTAACTAATTGCTGAACGTGGATGGATCGCAAATATGTAGACGTTGATTGGGACAGTACGACGAAATCACGATGCACTGGAGTATATCATCGTGATTTCGGCTTTTAGTAAAGGTACATCTTTTACAAAAGTTTCATTTGTAATAAAGATGCATTGCATGCACACAATGTAGAATTGTTTTTTTGAAACAATGAATCACAAAAATATTTACGAAATAAATCTTCCTGGCGTAGGTATATCTTCGCATAATCCGCAGCAGTCGCAAGCACCGCCTCACAGAAACGGCCTCAAATAGGGCTTCTACAGCAAGTCCGTTATAGTTATACCTATCATAATCAGTTGCCTTAAAACTGATTGAAATAAGAACTAAAAAACCTCGTGCCTTGCTATGCCCACACTGCAGGAACAACATCATCACTGAAGGTACATAACCTTCAAATGTCATAACGACCTTGGTGCTTTACTATATGATTCGATATTCGATATTACTAAATTATTTTACGGCCTGCTGTTTTACTTCATTTAAATAAATAGGTGAGCCTGCAGTTGAAATAACATGAGTTCTGAGAAACTTGTAAATTAATTTTGAAATGAGTATCAATTAGTCGTTCTGTTAGTTTAAAATGTTTGGTTTGGAAAACTTTCTACTTTAATTTTGTAGGCTGTCTGTGTTTAACCTTTGGCAACCTTTATTTGCCGTTGTAAGGGAAGCAGAAAACAAATTGCGAATAATAAAATCATGGCAAATATTTTACTAGACTGCTTTAGGTATTATTTACAAAGACGCTCTGAAAAGTATATCTGTTTAAATAAAATCCTTGCGTTACTGACTAACTGACAGACACGCTACAGCCGAAACTACTGGGCGCAAGAAGGTGAAATTTGGCATGTATTTATTTATTTATTTTATTTATTTATTAGCTTTAGGATTGTCAATGACATTACATTAACTAATACAGTCAAATATAAAAAGGCAAACAGACATTTCTAGTGCTGTAACACTTACAGACAACCACAACATGCAGTGATTAACAAATAATGACAATATTAATAATTAACAACATTTCTTGCAATCAGTTATATAAATACAATGTTATAAATTAATTAATTAAAATTAAACTAAAGATTAGATTAAATTACAATAAAATAAATTAAGTTACGGAAAGTCTATGTCAGTTCTGTTATTTAAAAAAAAGATGTTCATAAATTATTTCATAAATGTTAAAAATGAAAATGTCGTTTTATAAAAAAATAATGCAAATATAAAATTAATACAGATATAAATATTTTAATGATAATCTTCGTTTCTTATGTTAGCTATGACTCAGTAAGATAGTTTATAATGTGTTTCTTAAATTGATCCCGTTTGTCAGACATTAAATCTATCAGGCATAACTTAGCAATCGAGTTGTAGCGAGCAGGGCCTCAAGTCTGTTATTGCAATAGTGCCAAAATGGTCAATCACTGACTTCATAATTGTTGATTTAGACAAGTTTGGTAGTCTACTGTCACAATGGTGTCATTATGATTTTCCGATGGTCAACCACTGACACTCCATTAAAAGACATGACATAGATTGGTAGTCTCGTACATAATGACAAATCAATGACTGACGTATGCCGTAGTCTGGTAATATTTTGACAGTTTCTTTGATCAGTGACCTACCATCGTAACGCTATCGTGCAATCATTGCTTTTGCCGAGTGTTTGCTTGTGAAACATAGTGACAGACAATCAAAAAGTTTAATGTACTACAAAAAAGGGATAATGTATTCACTGCGAACTAATATTCTCGAGCTAACTAACAAGCCCGTCGCTTAGCGAGGATGACGAAGATGAAGGGTTTGTAACCGTTTTACGGATATTCCTGAGGCGGAATTTGTAAAAACGTTTCACCTTAGAAAGGAAAGGATTCAGGAAGAGAGTTATTTCAAAAACTCATTACCCTCAAGGCCAGACTTTGTCAAAACGATAGCATATCGGCAGAAATGAAGGTGAGAAAACTGAAGTTAATATTGATTTATTATTCTATTCCTATAAACAAGAAATGAATTAATTAATGTTATATTTTTATTGCAGATTCTGGCAGCACTCATTTTACGCATCAGAATCTTACCAGACCTTGATTGGACAGGGTGCCCTCCATGATATTTCGCCAATTACTGTGTCGCGGCCCATTAAAGAAGTTACCGAGGCATTATATACAATGTACCATCAATATATTAAATAGAAAGGAATATTGTAGTACCTAAGCCTAGTTCAGTTTGTGGTTTTCCAAATTGGATGTTCAAGTAGACTATACATGTACATTCTGCCTTCCGAAATATACAAGAACATCAAAGCTAAATACTTAGGTATATTCCAAACATAAGAAACAGAATATTCAATAATATTTTCAAATGTTTGTAGCTGTGCTTTTAACCCAACTATGGCAAAGCTGAGATGAACTTAGTTCATCTGAGTGACGGAGCTAAAAGGAAAGAGTAATGTTTTTATACATTGAGAATGGAAGTGTTAGTAGTAGATAATGATGACTATAGATAGTGACCAGCAGTGGTTTGGTACTTAAATAAATGATAATGTCATACCTATGTGATAGTTTGAAGTATTAGTACAATAAAATCTTCCCGATCTCTTTTTAATATTGTCATACCTACCTGACAGGAACGGTTATGTTAATGATGACTAGATAGTGACCGGGCTTTATATAATGTTCCTAATTTATCAATATTTTCTACCTACATTTTATGGAGTCTCGTAAAGAATTTACAAAATTCAATTAAATAATGTCTGAATTATGATGAAAAGTGTTTTTAAATTAATTGCATAGTATAGCTGAAGATCTTTGTAAGTGTAAAAGAATATGATGTAATAATTGGTGTGTTTATAATTATTTACTTATCTCTCTTACAGATACAAAATTTAACCAAATGGGCAACTTTATGAGTTTTGTGACCGCTCGTATCCATCTGTTTGAGACAAACATATTTGTGAAGATTCTGCAAAGCCAGTATGAAGAAAGTTGCTTTGCTAGTAGATGCAAAAGTGAAGATTTATGATAGTTAGTATATGAGAATAGTGTTCAATTTTTGTGTCTATAATTGGAACCAGCAATTCTTAATAAATTCATGCACAGAAATGAATTATCTTTAATAAAACATTGTAAATAATAAGTTAATAACACATAATTATGAGTTTTATTTTTCTTCTTGATACACTTACAACACATGAAACACAAATAATATTTTATTTGTAATAGGAATGTATCTATGATCTAACTCAATCTTCAATATTTTATATCTTGGTTATACCAATTCTTCTTCAAATATAAACACATTTAGTAGTTAACTCGCTATCTTTAATTATAGTATTTACTCCTGTCGATATAATCACTTTTCTTTGAGGTGTGAACTGCATAACCTTGCTATTTCATTTGTCTTGGAATTTATTATCCATATAGCATTTTCCATTGATATCTTTGTTTTGGCTCTTAGAGAAACAGACGAGCTACTCGGTATTTATGAATTAAACGCAGTGCATTGAGATCATTGAGAAATATAACAAACTAGGACTTTGTTTACAAAAATGTATGAGGTTTGAACTTTTGACAGTTCTTACGTCAAAACATGATTTGACTTTGACAGCTAAACAGAAAAAATATTATGGTGTTGAATGGTTAAATTCAAAGCTTTTTTGCTATTTATGAACTTTAATACAACTTTAGAGTGCTTATAACACTAGTAATGAATATTTAAAAAATATATAAATGAAATCTGGCATGAAAAATAATCAAATTTAATGGTAGTTTTTCAAAAATCATCTCTTCTAATTGGTTTTTTTATAGATGGCAATACAACAATGTCATTCTGCCACCATCCAATTACGAGACCACTGATCGATCACTGATCTATCATTATGAATTACCAGACTACGAACTTTTATCAAAATGACAATGGGATCGTGTTGGAATGACGAATGTGTTTAAAATAGCAGACTTGAGGCCCAGGTATCCTGTTAAGGGGGGCAAATTTAGCCATATTGGTTTTGCATGAACTTATGTGGAACATAATTATTGGATCGACCTATACGAGGATTTCTAGGAGGTGCATTTATGTTCAATGCAGCCAATAGTTCAGGGCAGTCGACATCTCCTCTAAATAGTTTGTAAAGGAATGTATGTATGTACCTTAAGAAGTGTTGGGGAGTACTAAGAGAGGATTTCTGGAAATTCCGACCCTAAGGGGGTAAAACTGGCTGTCGGAATTGATATGAAACTTTTTATTCCTTAAATAGATTAACTCCAAAACTTGTATACTGGTTCCTCAAATGAAGTTAGTGAACACTAAGAAAATATTTTTGGAAATTCTTACTCTAAGTTGATGAAAAGGGGATCGAACATTGTATGAAACCTTTTTAATACTTCAAGGGATTAACTTCATTGCTTCAAACAGTATATATTGGTTCCTGAAATGTCTGTTTTTTGAGGAGTGTAGGGGAGTTTGTACACAACATTTTATCGAAGCGAAATTTACCCGTGCGAAGCAGTGGGCAAAAGCTAGTTAAAGCATAATTTATCGTTGTATTAGATTGTGTTTTTGAAATATTAATAAGTTGGTAATATATAAAATTAGATTTTCGGTAAATCGTAATATTCTAGACAATGAGAAACACAATTACTTCGTTTATATTACTATTTGCATAGTTACTGCCATCATGAGATGTAAGTGAATGCTCCTGTATCATAACTTCAATTAAGAATAAGGATAATAAGGAGATATACTTATCTACGTTGTACTATTAGTTATTCTGTAATTTAACAATAGAATCTCTCTTGACTAGTAAGAGCAAGCAGTGTCGCGCTGAAGTTAAGTATGCCCACAGTGTCTTGTGTGATTTTTTGCAATTGAGGAATTGGGACAATAAGTAAACACTTTGACTTTGATTTATTGGTTTATAACAACAACATCTCTTTCTGATATATCCAAAAAAATCTTAACTATAAACTTTCCCTGCAAATAACACTTTCAAATATAATCCAATGAAATCAACTCCCATACAACCGGTCTCAATCGAACTCAAAATCTGCAATATTAAAAATATTAAAAGCGCGCTTCCTTCCATAGCGGTTTGAGGATAAAACCGACGATCAATTTGGGATATACTTCACGTACTCATGCCTCAGAGCTCACGTGATTCGAAGTGCAATGCAAACGCGTGCACACATTGCCATTCTCAATAATTCAGTTCATGGAGTTTTGATTAGTTGCTTAAATTTTGAAATGAAGTTACCGCCTACACTAAGTTGTATGATATTTTATTGGAATATAAAAATTTAGCAGAGACCAGATCTTCAATTCTGTGAAAGGTTCGGGTTCTTCTTCCATATATAGTTTACGTATTTTCTTCAAATTGAAGCTATGGCCACATATCTTTAGCATCAGTTTCAAATAAACCATAAACTGGAAAATTCTCAACCATGTCTTTGATTAAACTGTAGTAAGCTTTTACTTTTTATACATATTAAATTGTATAATAATACTATTCTATAATACACATAATATATACAAGTAAAATATTAAATTCAAGTACTTAATAATTAATGGCTATGCTCGAGCATGCTAACAACCTTTGACATTACGTAGATACTTTGAGGTGGTGGGACACTTCCACGACGCACTTTTTCTTTTGGCAAGAAAACTGGCCATAAAGAATGCTAGAGCACAAAGAAAAAAATTTAATAACCGACCCCTGAACTTATTATCTATACTTATGATATATTACGTGGGATCAAAACTCTGGCGAAAAGTGGGCGTTTAATATGCCTCTGCCTACCCCTTCGGGGAAACAGGCGTGAGTCTATGTATGTATGTATAATATAATATAAAGATTTGTAATTTTGCATGTTTGTAACGAATAAACTAAAAATATTACATTTCAACATTCTTGCACCATTATAATGCGTCATTACCCCTGAATAACATAGGCTATATTTATTTCTAGAAAATGTTAGGGATCACCCGAGCAAAACTGGCACGTGCCGCTAGTAACATAATATAATTAATGCTATGATTATTAAATCATAGCATTAGAATATTAATTTATTTCTTGGAACTGGCAAGAACTTAAAACATTATCTAGCTCGGCAGTCAAATCAATACGCCCTATTAATAAATGTCATTAAGCGAAATTCGAAAAAATTCAGTAAAAATACATTTATATTTGTAAAAGAATGAAGATTACAGTGCTTCCGTTTGTCAAATAAATAAAAGAAAATTGTCAGCGTTCCTTGGAAGCTGAATATTTCATAAGCACCAGACCGGTGCCGTTTAAAAGAAAGGACCATGCCCATATTAGTATGGAGGCGAAAGCCAGCAATGCCATCCATGCCAGGCATTGCCCAAATTGCAGCTCTATGTCATACGATAACTTATTAACAGTATTTCTATGATATCTAGTATTAATGTCATATAAAGCACTGGTTGAAAAGTTATTGGACGTTAAACAAGACACGATAACTGCCCAATGGCTATTGTTTATACATTTTATCGTTTACAAACAGCATTGCTATTAGTTTTCCACTAGGCACTTCATAATCATCACATAAGCTAGGCCAGATCAGTGTTCATTTATATACTTAAATGTCTGTAAACATTTCAGTTATTTGGAATTATATAGTCTGTCTCCATAGTATCTCCATCTATATAAATGTGAAAACAATTTGGTTAGATACAAAACTTAAGTAGGTGCTTGAATAAATAATGATGTAAAACCGCAACACTATCACAAGGAATTAATAAATCGGCTAAAGAACTTGGTTATAGACCGCAATAAACTGCACTTTCAGTGCATGAATGAATGAAACATTATTTATCATAGGTACTGCAAAGTAAACAAGTCATTTTTTTTCGTTTTTTTATCCAGTGCTTGATAGGTTTCAAAATTAACAACTTAATTCTAGTTTTCATTTATTAGGACGATCTTGTAATTTACTTTCTCTGGGGCACAGATGGGCATGGTCCTTTGACTTTCAAGCATTTTATATGGAAAATGTTTACAGAAAAATTTTAGGAATCACTTCGAAAATATTAATCATAAATTCACATATTAATGGTAAATTATTACATTATACAGATTTGATTCCCATGTAACATGCATGATACCACAGTATTATTCATAGTTCATAGAAACTTGAAATACTTCACAAAAGATGTAGTAACTGGTAATCGACCTTCACGACGCATTTGATGTTGGGGCATAAAGTCTAAAACCTAACGACGCTTAATTCCTTACTCCATTCCTTTTTGAAAGTTTCTATATTTCAAAAGATTAACTTTGAGAAACCATGGCTTTTGGAATCTCAGTGTTATTTTAAAGAACTATCTATGCCTTGCAAGTATATAACTGACGAAAAAATCGTTTTCAAGTCCGTTCCATGTATCGAGAACCTTAAGTTTTATTTTATTTTCACTTTTGTATAAAAATCGTGAAGCGGTTCACAGAATACCAATGTTCAAGTCTCTATATTTTCGGAATAAAATGGCTGTGAAATACGGATAGACAGACTGACATGGCGAATCTATTAGGGTTACGTTTTCCATTTTTACCTATGGGAACCTAAAAAGGATTGTAGCATATATACAAAGTTTTGTCTTGCGTGGTAATCGAACTCACAATAACGCTCGCTTTCGGTAACAGTTATTTTGTTTGTATCACTCGCGAATATTTTCTTCATTAATAAGCATGCAACGATAGCTTAGTAGAAAGACCGACAGACTGCCATGCAGAGGGTCTCAGGTTCAAATCCACGGGCCGCACCAATGACTTTTCGAAGTTGTGTGCGTATTACATTGTTAATTATTGTTTGCTAAACGGTGAAGAAAAACATCGTGAGGAAACCTACATGTCTGAGAGTTCTCCATAATGTTCTCGAAAGACATGTGAAGTCTACCAACTCGCACTTGGCCAGCGTGGTAGACTATGGTCTTAATCTTCTCATATTAAGAAGAGGCCCGTGCCCAGCAGTGAGACAGTGTATATACAGGGCTGATGATGATGAATAAGCACCTTATTACCTCGTTGGCCATCAATCACTTATACTGTAACACGATACGTATTCATATATCCCATATCAAGTCAGACGCATCATTCTCCGATCTGTTTCATTATTCATCGAAACGTTTAAGTATTCATTAGTAGGTCAGAGCCCTCCTAAAGAGATTAGAGGTCAATCGTTTAAACTCTTAAGGAGGCTGTATATTGGCGCTACGTTCGCTAACTAAATACGAATTAGGAACATCGACCATTTTTATAGGAATATTGTTTATAAACGTTTTTGATTTTTATTTAAAAAGTGATTGGTTAACACCAGCAGAGTATTGTAAATTCAATTTTCACAATGGACAACACTTTTTGTGATCTACAAATTATTGTTTCAAGGCCGTGTTTTCTTTGTGTCCATTGTTGAAAATATGTTAGAGCTGGATCTCTGCCTTTTCGCCGAAAATTGTTCAGCCGATTATCACTTGCCATCTAACGTTTCGCAGAATTTCATTTCGCAGAATAATCATTTGCCAACTTGTGATATAATTTTGATTTATTTCCCAACCTCACAGTTGCCAACTTTACGTTTGGTCTTCCTTTTACTGTCGCAGTTCTAACCTAACCGATGTAGCATATTTAAATGCACTGTGTAGTGAAATAAAAGCGATTTGGTTCTGGCACTTCGCCGGCTGCTGCCGCGGCACGCTCGCTTCGCTCCCTCGGCTCGTGAATAGATAGATTCACAAGTGAGCGACATCAAATATGGCTAACATCGAAAATAGCCCTTTTAACCGAAGCACAAAGATGTGTCGCAGTCCTCCAAGCACTACTCAGCCACAAGAACATGCCGCCGACGAGGAGCTACAGGTCCTCACCTCTACCGACATCAATCAAGGTCATCAAGGTAAAGACCCTTGTGACCAGATGCTTCAAATGCCAACAGTACGGACATGCGGCGAAGACTTGTCGCGAGACCAATCAGACGTGTGGACATTGCGGTGAACAAGGACATGAAACAAAGGATTGCAACAAGAAAGACGAGACGCCGAAATGTGCAACATGCTTGCGTTTTAAAAAACCAAGTAACCACAAAACTGGTGACCTCGAATGCCCAACGAAGAAAATTGCAGAATCGAGGTATATCAATTCCATAGATAATAATGAGGGCGCCGAAGAGCGTCGCCTATTATCATATTAGTCTTGAGCTAGCTTGTAAGCGTCTATAAGTTTATTTTTAGTTTCGTTATAATATATGGCTAATCACTCAATTAAAGATCTAGATGATAGTTTAGTTGTCCTCCACAGTGAGGACAGGGGCGAGAGTTTGGGCAGTCTCGCTGGTAGTGACCGCAAAGCAAGGAGGGCGCCGGTCAACATTGGCTCGGGTGTGAACGCGAGCCTGCTCCTTGACCTTGGGAGGCTGCGTCTTAGCCGGCGTGTCACCACCGGAGTTGTCCAAGACCCGGCACTCATCCTCCACGAACCTCTCCAGGTCAGCAAAGGGGGGCAGATGGGTCGCGCTATCCCCACCAAAGCGCTGTTCAAAACGCGTCCTCAGGTCGGCAGGCAGCTTTTTCAGCACAATGTGCACCAATAGATAGGACCATTGGTCCACGGGCAGGTTAAGGCACTTAAGTGCGTTGATGGCCACCAAAAGCGGGTTCAAAAGTTGGGTGCGCAACCCAGAGACCCGGGTTAGCGTCGACAAACCCAGAATCTGATCGATGTGCGTGTCGGCGAGGCCACGCTTATTGTGGTACCTACGGGTGATTAGGTCCCGAGCCGTCTGGTACCCCTCGTCAGACAAGGGCAGATGCTGGATGAGGCCCTTGGCCTCCCCATCCAGAACCGACATCAAATAGGCCAATTTTTGTGCCGGCCGAAGGTCAGCCCTGTCATTGACCAGGCTGTCAAACAAATTAACGAAGCCCAGGTAGCTTCCTAGGCAGCCATCAAAATGGGGGAGATCCAAAGTAGGGAGCCTACTCACCAGCCCCGGTGCTGACCTAGGAAGCTCCTGCTTCAGGCCGGGTTGCCCTTCCCTATCGGCAACTACTTGTCTCGCACTATTGGAGACAGCATCATACAGGTCTAAGAACTGGGCATAGTCTTCGCTGACCTTATTTCGCTGGTCATTGGTGAAATCATTGACTGACACTTCGAGACAGCAAGCGCTAAAATTGCGGAATTGCTGTTCCACATTTGCCAGGCGATCATCGATCCGCTCGTACCTTTGTAGTAAGGCCTGCTGGCGATCAGGCCGGTTCACTAAGGCACTGGCCGAGGCAAACCAGCGCAAATCTGATGCAATAGCACCAGCAGCCGCACGCAAGTCCTTGATAGCTGACAAAATCAAATTTCAAAAGAGCCCGGACAAGCGTTAAGTAATATTAACAATCAAAACTTAATTTTTCTTAATTCTTTGAAACCAACAAAGTATTAGCCTGTTTACTGCAGGTGCAGGCAAGTGACAGGTATCTACTGTCCAACAAAATTAATACTTTCAATATATATTGACACAAAACAAAGTCAAAGTTATCAAAAATTGAAACTTCAAATAAGTTAATTAAAGTTAAATATTCAAATAAATTAACTAATTACTTGCAACATACAGACTGGCTGTGTTATTTGAGATATACAATAGTAAGTAAGCACAGAATATGTGTTACCTAACAATATTATCTATATATTATAACAAGGTTTAGCAATGTAAGGTTCAAACTTAATATATCAATATATGCAATAAACTAAATCAATTGATACATATATCTGATATGTATCCAATCAAAGTGACTTATTAATATTAACAGCAACAAATCTATGCTAGATTTCAACAATTTAAATCAAACAATTACTGATTGAGTTTATGTGTGACAATGTGTTTCAAATTATCTAGGTCAACTTATACAATTAAATATTATGTATTTTAGACAATAACTGACCTGACAAACACTACAATACTGTCTACAAGGTGATAAGATACAAGCTCATACCACTCTGAGGTTTGTACTCAGTAATGCAACAGCGGCTAAATTTCAACTACAGCTCTGCACCAAAAATTATGTCTAGAGTTCCCGTAGCCAGGTAGAAAAATGTATCAGAAGTGCGCAGTGGAAGGTGTAATACATCTACCTGACCACGATAGACAATATATCCAGACACAATGCACTGCGTTGCACAGTGAGTAAAGTATTGAGTAGGTACATGAAAATTTTACCTCATATTTCCTGGTGTTGCTCTTGAGTGGACCTATAAGATTAACTCATAATTTTGGCCAAAATAACAAGAGAATCAAATAGATACCAGTGTCCAGTTCAGCGTAGTCCTTCTCCTCGGGCACCAATCAGGAATTCACACACGTGTTTTACAAAGTTCAATGTTCAATATATCACCAATTTATCACAAACTTTGCCGGAAGTCAAAAGCGGCAATTATAAGTATTTACAAGTTAATTCAATTCACGTTAATTCAAAAGGCGATCAATTTATTACAATATTACAAACCTGACCTATCATAAACTATTTCTATTTAAAACAGTTTTCTTAAAATTATAACGTCCCAAGTTTAATTGTCGAAACGGCAAAAAATAATAAATCTAGATCTATTTAGGTAATACTGAAAACCATTTAGTAAATCATAATAGTGGCTAGTTGTTGGGTTACTGGCTAGATGTATTAAAAATGATGGGACGACATTTATTTTTCGATGACATTTTTTGTTCGCCTACATTAATTTTTGATCGACCACAATTTGGTATATATACCTAATTATGATGTACCAATTTTGACAATAAAACGAGAGGTGCAAGATATTGACTGCCAAAATCAGCATTCCATATTGATCGCTAATAAATATTTTTTTTTAGTTTAAATAGATACTACTAATTCACACAACAAGCCACATTTCGTTAAATGCGCCATGATTTTGGCAAATTCAGGCCATAATTCGCAAACGTTTAAGCGCCGTTAATTAGCGGCCAGCCGTGCGTTGGCCGCACATGAATAGCAATCATAAAATGCAAAGCGGTGACGGGTTATTAAGCTAAACGTGCGAGACTAGCACGCTCAGCCTATTAACTAATTGCTGAACGTGGATGGATCGCAAATATGTAGACGTTGATTGAGACAGTACGACGAAATCACGATGCACTGGAGTATATCATCGTGATTTCGGCTTTTAGTAAAGGTACATCTTTTACAAAAGTTTCATTTGTAATAAAGATGCATTGCATGCACACAATGTAGAATTGTTTTTTTGAAACAATGAATCACAAAAATATTTACGAAATAAATCTTCCTGGCGTAGGTATATCTTCGCATAATCCGCAGCAGTCGCAAGCACCGCCTCACAGAAACGGCCTCAAATAGGGCTTCTACAGCAAGTCCGTTATAGTTATACCTATCATAATCAGTTGCCTTAAAACTGATTGAAATAAGAACTAAAAAACCTCGTGCCTTGCTATGCCCACACTGCAGGAACAACATCATCACTGAAGGTACATAACCTTCAAATGTCATAACGACCTTGGTGCTTTACTATATGATTCGATATTCGATATTACTAAATTATTTTACGGCCTGCTGTTTTACTTCATTTAAATAAATAGGTGAGCCTGCAGTTGAAATAACATGAGTTCTGAGAAACTTGTAAATTAATTTTGAAATGAGTATCAATTAGTCGTTCTGTTAGTTTAAAATGTTTGGTTTGGAAAACTTTCTACTTTAATTTTGTAGGCTGTCTGTGTTTAACCTTTGGCAACCTTTATTTGCCGTTGTAAGGGAAGCAGAAAACAAATTGCGAATAATAAAATCATGGCAAATATTTTACTAGACTGCTTTAGGTATTATTTACAAAGACGCTCTGAAAAGTATATCTGTTTAAATAAAATCCTTGCGTTACTGACTGACTGACAGACACGCTACAGCCGAAACTACTGGGCGCAAGAAGGTGAAATTTGGCATGTATTTATTTATTTATTTTATTTATTTATTAGCTTTAGGATTGTCAATGACATTACATTAACTAATACAGTCAAATATAAAAAGGCAAACAGACATTTCTAGTGCTGTAACACTTACAGACAACCACAACATGCAGTGATTAACAAATAATGACAATATTAATAATTAACAACATTTCTTGCAATCAGTTATATAAATACAATGTTATAAATTAATTAATTAAAATTAAACTAAAGATTAGATTAAATTACAATAAAATAAATTAAGTTACGGAAAGTCTATGTCAGTTCTGTTATTTAAAAAAAAGATGTTCATAAATTATTTCATAAATGTTAAAAATGAAAATGTCGTTTTATAAAAAAATAATGCAAATATAAAATTAATACAGATATAAATATTTTAATGATAATCTTCGTTTCTTATGTTAGCTATGACTCAGTAAGATAGTTTATAATGTGTTTCTTAAATTGATCCCGTTTGTCAGACATTAAATCTATCAGGCATAACTTAGCAATCGAGTTGTAGCGAGCAGGGCCTCAAGTCTGTTATTGCAATAGTGCCAAAATGGTCAATCACTGACTTCATAATTGTTGATTTAGACAAGTTTGGTAGTCTACTGTCACAATGGTGTCATTATGATTTTCCGATGGTCAACCACTGACACTCCATTAAAAGACATGACATAGATTGGTAGTCTCGTACATAATGACAAATCAATGACTGACGTATGCCATAGTCTGGTAATATTTTGACAGTTTCTTTGATCAGTGACCTACCATCGTAACGCCATCGTGCAATCATTGCTTTTGCCGAGTGTTTGCTTGTGAAACATAGTGACAGACAATCAAAAAGTTTAATGTACTACAAAAAAGGGATAATGTATTCACTGCGAACTAATATTCTCGAGCTAACTAACAAGCCCGTCGCTTAGCGAGGATGACGAAGATGAAGGGTTTGTAACCGTTTTACGGATATTCCTGAGGCGGAATTTGTAAAAACGTTTCACCTTAGAAAGGAAAGGATTCAGGAAGAGAGTTATTTCAAAAACTCATTACCCTCAAGGCCAGACTTTGTCAAAACGATAGCATATCGGCAGAAATGAAGGTGAGAAAACTGAAGTTAATATTGATTTATTATTCTATTCCTATAAACAAGAAATGAATTAATTAATGTTATATTTTTATTGCAGATTCTGGCAGCACTCATTTTACGCATCAGAATCTTACCAGACCTTGATTGGACAGGGTGTCCTCCATGATATTTCGCCAATTACTGTGTCGCGGCCCATTAAAGAAGTTACCGAGGCATTATATACAATGTACCATCAATATATTAAATAGAAAGGAATATTGTAGTACCTAAGCCTAGTTCAGTTTGTGGTTTTCCAAATTGGATGTTCAAGTAGACTATACATGTACATTCTGCCTTCCGAAATATACAAGAACATCAAAGCTAAATACTTAGGTATATTCCAAACATAAGAAACAGAATATTCAATAATATTTTCAAATGTTTGTAGCTGTGCTTTTAACCCAACTATGGCAAAGCTGAGATGAACTTAGTTCATCTGAGTGACGGAGCTAAAAGGAAAGAGTAATGTTTTTATACATTGAGAATGGAAGTGTTAGTAGTAGATAATGATGACTATAGATAGTGACCAGCAGTGGTTTGGTACTTAAATAAATGATAATGTCATACCTATGTGATAGTTTGAAGTATTAGTACAATAAAATCTTCCCGATCTCTTTTTAATATTGTCATACCTACCTGACAGGAACGGTTATGTTAATGATGACTAGATAGTGACCGGGCTTTATATAATGTTCCTAATTTATCAATATTTTCTACCTACATTTTATGGAGTCTCGTAAAGAATTTACAAAATTCAATTAAATAATGTCTGAATTATGATGAAAAGTGTTTTTAAATTAATTGCATAGTATAGCTGAAGATCTTTGTAAGTGTAAAAGAATATGATGTAATAATTGGTGTGTTTATAATTATTTACTTATCTCTCTTACAGATACAAAATTTAACCAAATGGGCAACTTTATGAGTTTTGTGACCGCTCGTATCCATCTGTTTGAGACAAACATATTTGTGAAGATTCTGCAAAGCCAGTATGAAGAAAGTTGCTTTGCTAGTAGATGCAAAAGTGAAGATTTATGATAGTTAGTATATGAGAATAGTGTTCAATTTTTGTGTCTATAATTGGAACCAGCAATTCTTAATAAATTCATGCACAGAAATGAATTATCTTTAATAAAACATTGTAAATAATAAGTTAATAACACATAATTATGAGTTTTATTTTTCTTCTTGATACACTTACAACACATGAAACACAAATAATATTTTATTTGTAATAGGAATGTATCTATGATCTAACTCAATCTTCAATATTTTATATCTTGGTTATACCAATTCTTCTTCAAATATAAACACATTTAGTAGTTAACTCGCTATCTTTAATTATAGTATTTACTCCTGTCGATATAATCACTTTTCTTTGAGGTGTGAACTGCATAACCTTGCTATTTCATTTGTCTTGGAATTTATTATCCATATAGCATTTTCCATTGATATCTTTGTTTTGGCTCTTAGAGAAACAGACGAGCTACTCGGTATTTATGAATTAAACGCAGTGCATTGAGATCATTGAGAAATATAACAAACTAGGACTTTGTTTACAAAAATGTATGAGGTTTGAACTTTTGACAGTTCTTACGTCAAAACATGATTTGACTTTGACAGCTAAACAGAAAAAATATTATGGTGTTGAATGGTTAAATTCAAAGCTTTTTTGCTATTTATGAACTTTAATACAACTTTAGAGTGCTTATAACACTAGTAATGAATATTTAAAAAATATATAAATGAAATCTGGCATGAAAAATAATCAAATTTAATGGTAGTTTTTCAAAAATCATCTCTTCTAATTGGTTTTTTTATAGATGGCAATACAACAATGTCATTCTGCCACCATCCAATTACGAGACCACTGATCGATCACTGATCTATCATTATGAATTACCAGACTACGAACTTTTATCAAAATGACAATGGGATCGTGTTGGAATGACGAATGTGTTTAAAATAGCAGACTTGAGGCCCAGGTATCCTGTTAAGGGGGGCAAATTTAGCCATATTGGTTTTGCATGAACTTATGTGGAACATAATTGGATCGACCTATACGAGGATTTCTAGGAGGTGCATTTATGTTCAATGCAGCCAATAGTTCAGGGCAGTCGACATCTCCTCTAAATAGTTTGTAAAGGAATGTATGTATGTACCTTAAGAAGTGTTGGGGAGTACTAAGAGAGGATTTCTGGAAATTCCGACCCTTAGGGGGTAAAACTGGCTGTCGGAATTGATATGAAACTTTTTATTCCTTAAATAGATTAACTCCAAAACTTGTATACTGGTTCCTCAAATGAAGTTAGTGAACACTAAGAAAATATTTTTGGAAATTCTTACTCTAAGTTGATGAAAAGGGGATCGAACATTGTATGAAACCTTTTTAATACTTCAAGGGATTAACTTCATTGCTTCAAACAGTATATATTGGTTCCTGAAATGTCTGTTTTTTGAGGAGTGTAGGGGAGTTTGTACACAACATTTTATCGAAGCGAAATTTACCCGTGCGAAGCAGTGGGCAAAAGCTAGTTAAAGCATAATTTATCGTTGTATTAGATTGTGTTTTTGAAATATTAATAAGTTGGTAATATATAAAATTAGATTTTCGGTAAATCGTAATATTCTAGACAATGAGAAACACAATTACTTCGTTTATATTACTATTTGCATAGTTACTGCCATCATGAGATGTAAGTGAATGCTCCTGTATCATAACTTCAATTAAGAATAAGGATAATAAGGAGATATACTTATCTACGTTGTACTATTAGTTATTCTGTAATTTAACAATAGAATCTCTCTTGACTAGTAAGAGCAAGCAGTGTCGCGCTGAAGTTAAGTATGCCCACAGTGTCTTGTGTGATTTTTTGCAATTGAGGAATTGGGACAATAAGTAAACACTTTGACTTTGATTTATTGGTTTATAACAACAACATCTCTTTCTGATATATCCAAAAAAATCTTAACTATAAACTTTCCCTGCAAATAACACTTTCAAATATAATCCAATGAAATCAACTCCCATACAACCGGTCTCAATCGAACTCAAAATCTGCAATATTAAAAATATTAAAAGCGCGCTTCCTTCCATAGCGGTTTGAGGATAAAACCGACGATCAATTTGGGATATACTTCACGTACTCATGCCTCAGAGCTCACGTGATTCGAAGTGCAATGCAAACGCGTGCACACATTGCCATTCTCAATAATTCAGTTCATGGAGTTTTGATTAGTTGCTTAAATTTTGAAATGAAGTTACCGCCTACACTAAGTTGTATGATATTTTATTGGAATATAAAAATTTAGCAGAGACCAGATCTTCAATTCTGTGAAAGGTTCGGGTTCTTCTTCCATATATAGTTTACGTATTTTCTTCAAATTGAAGCTATGGCCAAATATCTTTAGCATCAGTTTCAAATAAACCATAAACTGGAAAATTCTCAACCATGTCTTTGATTAAACTGTAGTAAGCTTTTACTTTTTGTACATATTAAATTGTATAATAATACTATTCTATAATACACATAATATATACAAGTAAAATATTAAATTCAAGTACTTAATAATTAATGGCTATGCTCGAGCATGCTAACAACCTTTGACATTACGTAGATACTTTGAGGTGGTGGGACACTTCCACGACGCACTTTTTCTTTTGGCAAGAAAACTGGCCATAAAGAATGCTAGAGCACAAAGAAAAAAATTTAATAACCGACCCCTGAACTTATTATCTATACTTATGATATATTAAGTGGGATCAAAACTCTGGCGAAAAGTGGGCGTTTAATATGCCTCTGCCTACCCCTTCGGGGAAACAGGCGTGAGTCTATGTATGTATGTATAATATAATATAAAGATTTGTAATTTTGCATGTTTGTAACGAATAAACTAAAAATATTACATTTCAACATTCTTGCACCATTATAATGCGTCATTACCCCTGAATAACATAGGCTATATTTATTTCTAGAAAATGTAAGGGATCACCCGAGCAAAACTGGCACGTGCCGCTAGTAACATAATATAATTAATGCTATGATTATTAAATCATAGCATTAGAATATTAATTTATTTCTTGGAACTGGCAAGAACTTAAAACATTATCTAGCTCGGCAGTCAAATCAATACGCCCTATTAATAAATGTCATTAAGCGAAATTCTAAAAAATTCAGTAAAAATACATTTATATTTGTAAAAGAATGAAGATTACAGTGCTTCCGTTTGTCAAATAAATAAAAGAAAATTGTCAGCGTTCCTTGGAAGCTGAATATTTCATAAGCACCAGACCGGTGCCGTTTAAAAGAAAGGACCATGCCCATATTAGTATGGAGGCGAAAGCCAGCAATGCCATCCATGCCAGGCATTGCCCAAATTGCAGCTCTATGTCATACGATAACTTATTAACAGTATTTCTATGATATCTAGTATTAATGTCATATAAAGCACTGGTTGAAAAGTTATTGGACGTTAAACAAGACACGATAACTGCCCAATGGCTATTGTTTATACATTTTATCGTTTACAAACAGCATTGCTATTAGTTTTCCACTAGGCACTTCATAATCATCACATAAGCTAGGCCAGATCAGTGTTCATTTATATACTTAAATGTCTGTAAACATTTCAGTTATTTGGAATTATATAGTCTGTCTCCATAGTATCTCCATCTATATAAATGTGAAAACAATTTGGTTAGATACAAAACTTAAGTAGGTGCTTGAATAAATAATGATGTAAAACCGCAACACTATCACAAGGAATTAATAAATCGGCTAAAGAACTTGGTTATAGACCGCAATAAACTGCACTTTCAGTGCATTAATGAATGAAACACTATTTATCATAGGTACTGCAAAGTAAACAAGTCATTTTTTTTCGTTTTTTTATCCAGTGCTTGATAGGTTTCAAAATTAACAACTTAATTCTAGTTTTCATTTATTAGGACGATCTTGTAATTTACTTTCTCTGGGGCACAGATGGGCATGGTCCTTTGACTTTCAAGCATTTTATATGGAAAATGTTTACAGAAAAATTTTAGGAATCACTTCGAAAATATTAATCATAAATTCACATATTAATGGTAAATTATTACATTATACAGATTTGATTCCCATGTAACATGCATGATACCACAGTATTATTCATAGTTCATAGAAACTTGAAATACTTCACAAAAGATGTAGTAACTGGTAATCGACCTTCACGACGCATTTGATGTTGGGGCATAAAGTCTAAAACCTAACGACGCTTAATTCCTTACTCCATTCCTTTTTGAAAGTTTCTATATTTCAAAAGATTAACTTTGAGAAACCATGGCTTTTGGAATCTCAGTGTTATTTTAAAGAACTATCTATGCCTTGCAAGTATATAACTGACGAAAAAATCGTTTTCAAGTCCGTTCCATGTATCGAGAACCTTAAGTTTTATTTTATTTTCACTTTTGTATAAAAATCGTGAAGCGGTTCACAGAATACCAATGTTCAAGTCTCTATATTTTCGGAATAAAATGGCTGTGAAATACGGATAGACAGACTGACATGGCGAATCTATTAGGGTTACGTTTTCCATTTTTACCTATGGGAACCTAAAAAGGATTGTAGCATATATACAAAGTTTTGTCTTGCGTGGTAATCGAACTCACAATAACGCTCGCTTTCGGTAACAGTTATTTTGTTTGTATCACTCGCGAATATTTTCTTCATTAATAAGCATGCAACGATAGCTTAGTAGAAAGACCGACAGACTGCCATGCAGAGGGTCTCAGGTTCAAATCCACGGGCCGCACCAATGACTTTTCGAAGTTGTGTGCGTATTACATTGTTAATTATTGTTTGCTAAACGGTGAAGAAAAACATCGTGAGGAAACCTACATGTCTGAGAGTTCTCCATAATGTTCTCGAAAGACATGTGAAGTCTACCAACTCGCACTTGGCCAGCGTGGTAGACTATGGTCTTAATCTTCTCATATTAAGAAGAGGCCCGTGCCCAGCAGTGAGACAGTGTATATACAGGGCTGATGATGATGAATAAGCACCTTATTACCTCGTTGGCCATCAATCACTTATACTGTAACACGATACGTATTCATATATCCCATATCAAGTCAGACGCATCATTCTCCGATCTGTTTCATTATTCATCGAAACGTTTAAGTATTCATTAGTAGGTCAGAGCCCTCCTAAAGAGATTAGAGGTCAATCGTTTAAACTCTTAAGGAGGCTGTATATTGGCGCTACGTTCGCTAACTAAATACGAATTAGGAACATCGACCATTTTTATAGGAATATTGTTTATAAACGTTTTTGATTTTTATTTAAAAAGTAATTGGTTAACACCAGCAGAGTATTGTAAATTAAATTTTCACAATGGACAACACTTTTTGTGATCTACAAATTATTGTTTAAAGGCCGTGTTTTCTTTGTGTCCATTGTTGAAAATATGTTAGAGCTAGATCTCTGCCTTTTCGCCGAAAATTGTTCAGCCGATTATCACTTGCCATCTAACGTTTCGCAGAATTTCATTTCGCAGAATAATCATTTGCCAACTTGTGATATAATTTTCCCACCATATCTACACGAAATCAGCACTTAAATCCAGGTTTACTCCGCTGGAGTGATCAGCCTCATACATATGCCTCGCTCAGCTAACTAACACATCTCCTGTGAAAACGTACCTTTAGCCCGTCCACTTAACAACAATATGTGGCATGGCGCCACGTTTATCGTCACCATCGTATTATTGCGACATTTAATCGTCGCTGCAACTGGCGACATCTGGTGTTTACAATGCGATTATACTTGTCTAGTTGGAAGCTGGAAGTTCATTGTCCCATTTGTCAAGGTATACCAGACGTAGAAGTCAAACTTAATAGACTTAAAAATGTTAAATCGCTGCCTTGCTGTAGAGCAAAGGAACGAGCGTACAATTGATAATTAAAACATAATATTTATTTGAGTTTTATCCGGCCCACTCGATGGTAAGCGTGGTGTATAGCTCTTTAATGCAGGCCAACACTAGGACGGTTTTTTGGGTAGCTAGAGCTGCCCAAAAATATCCTCAGAAATAATCAACACTCAAATATTATTTCATGAGATCGGTTGTAGGCTGCTTAGACAAGAAGAGACTAAGTTTCTGTACGAATAAAAAAAAACTATAGTCTCAGTGGGGTTGATAGCTAATTCAATATTAAACTACAAAAGCATGTAGGTTTATAAAAAGCTTAGAATGTAGTAGAAGAAGATCACAAGAAATAACAATGTTTTGAATAAACAGAAATAGAAATAAAATAAATGCGTACGAATTTAAATGCAAGAAAGACGAAAGTGATGGTGTTTGAGAAGGATGAAAGTGTGACTGAGTTTAATATTGCGATTGAAGATGAGTATGTTGAACAAGTTGAAGAATTTGTATATTTGGGTAGCATGTTTACAAGAGATGGAAGATGTGAGGGAGATATTGAAAGGAGAGTGACTGCGGGCAACTGTGTGAATGGAGCGCTGCACGCCTTTATGAACGGTCAGACTGTGCCGAAAAAGGCGCGACTGGTGGTTCATAATGGTGTATTTGTACCCACGCTGATGTATGTAGTGAGTGTTGGTTATGGCAGAAAAAGCATGAAAGCAGAATTAACGCAGTTGAGATGCGATCACTGCGTAGTATGTGTGGGGTGAGACTAATTGATAGAATTCCGAATGCAGTAATACGACAGCGATGTGGACTGAAAGAAGATGTTGTGACAAGAATTGAGAAAGGAATGCTGAGATGGTTTGGACACTTGGAGCGAATGAGTGAAGAAAGAATGGCGCACCAAATATATGAGGCAAACGTGTATGGGCAAGCCGGTCGCGGCCGACCTCGTTGGACATTCGTCGACCAAATTGGTGCCGTTCTGAAAAACGGCAAGGTCCGAAGCACCCGGAACCGGCGAGCATGTATGAAAAGAGTAATGAATGTAGAGGAAGCGCGTGAGATTAGTAAGGATAGAAGCAAGTGGCGTTCCGTTGTCTCTGCCTACCCCGACGGGAAAAAGGCGTGAGTATATATATGTATGTATGAAAAAAATTGTTTTCCTAAATAAATTAACTGTAACTTGTTTATGACAGGCTGCCTCATATTACATTTACTATTCAGGGCATCTGTCTGTTCTATTTATTTTCACATACCTAATTATTACAAGTTACTTCATTCATTATATGAAGTTTGTACATTCCTTTTGCACTTACTTGAAAAGCATGGATAAGGAATCTTTGTCAAATTTAGATGACAATAACGCACTTCTAGTAAATTTGATGTAGAAATAAATATCTACTTATTCAAACTTTCTAGAAAATTGACCACTGATACAGGAATGATGGAAAGCGGAGTCAAAATTATTGCATTAAAATTCATTACTACACTTACCTACTATCACTTCACTTTGTATGTTTTTAAAGATACTCTGTGAAAAGATAATAATACCGACTACTCTAGAAAAAAAAGGAAAGCATATTTTTTTAAGAATTCGTTGGTTGTACTGAAACCTACTTTCATCGAAATTTAATTATTTATTTGTATTAACTTTATCTGGTTTACGTAGTACATTACACTTTTGTAGTATTTTACTAACTAACATCGCGTGTGTCATCTGTATACCTACACCCATATTTTGTGAGCTAATAAATGGTTGAAATGGTAAATAATTAACTATCATGACATTCAAAACTTTACACGGGATTTTCGACCTTCAGGTCATTTGCCTTTCGTTGTTTATTAATGATACTAGTAACTAGTTATTTAATACAGGCAGACCAGCTCAATTTCGTAATGTGTTATTCGAATGTTGTAAGCTAAATTAGATAGAAAATAGATAAACATAAGGAGATACCTGATTCTGCATTCTGCAGGAAGTGACAAAAAAATGCTTTCAAAATAAACATATTTAGTATCCCCAAAAAACGGAAGATTTATGACAAAACCTTTATTAAATGTTTCATATCGTAATTATTTTTTTTTATAGACTCACGCCTTTATCCTTGAAGGGGTCGGCAGAGGTGCAATCTTACACCCACATTTCGGCGTGAATTGTTTAGGTCCCACGTAATAGGGGGCGAGCCTGTTGCCGTTGTCGGGCACATCACCAGACTCCGGGTTGCTACTGAGAATTCGGAAAAACCCAGTTACACTTTTCGCCTGACCCTGGACCACGGAGGCAGTCGACCTATCGTAATTAATAAGGATAAATAGAAGGCAATACTAAGAAGGTTTAGGTGAGGTCTTAATATTGAAGAAATACAATTTATACTCACAGCTATACACATTGTACTTGTTTTAAATTGTCTTTCGGGATATATACCACGTACCCACGGATATGTTTGGAGTAACCGATATTTCGGCACTGTTGCAAGAGCCATGTTCACGGATGTACTGAGGGTATTGCGGGTGGATGAATGTTACGAGCAAGTATAATGGTCTACTCGTTTTTTGTGTACCACACCACTGCCACTGTTATCACTATCGCACTGTACCCGATCACGACATACTACACTCACTACGTCTGCTCGCGTTTGAGTTTTTTCGTTTCACGGGTTTTACATAGACGCACCACTGGATGACAGACCAAATCAAAGACAAACCCATCCTCTCTATTGAAATTTTTTATCTTTTTAATTTCAATAGCCTCCCTAACCATTCGAGATATGTAGTGGCATTCTATCGAAAGCACTTGAGGGTTGTGTAACTCAATCCAGTGGTCGGTACCTGAGTCTAAAAGGTGTTGAGCTATGGCGGTTACTCCAAACAAAGGTACGTGGTATATATCTCGAAAGACAATTTAAAACAAGTTTAAATCACCACTAAAGTTTAAATTCCTATACACATTGTAGCCAAAAAGTATAAGTACTTCGTTGTCACAAATAATTTTCAATCACGTATCAGACACAACGTTTTCAAACCAATTAACTTCGTAATTCACGTAAACCAAACCATTACGTAAATTACAAAAAAATTATAAGTCTTATTTCTTGTGGTCAATGAAGTACTTGGCATAAAAGCAGCAGCAAAACCACTATCAAAATAACCAACATAGTTTTATCAGCATACATTAATAAATGGTTACCAGCCTTTTTGGAGTTTCGCTATCTCTAAGAAACCATATCTACCATAACTACGCCAATGCCTCGTCTAACATACTGACGACCGGTTGGCGCTGCGGGAGTGTAAGCGACTGCTACGCCGAAGGTCGCGGGTCCCGCTCAAGTCAAACATTTGTGTGCATGAACATGGATGTTTGTGTTGGTTTGGGTGTTTCTATGTATAATATGTATGTATTTACAAAAAAAAAGTATATATGTATGTTTATCCATTATCTAGTACCCACAGTACAAGCTTCTGCTTAGTTTGGGACTAGATGGTGTTGTGTGAATGTGGTGGAATATTAATATATTTCGAGAGCTTACCTGTGGTATTTGTCAATGAAATACGGCTAGTGTAAACGAGGTCATAATGTGTAGTAGTAAATCAGGTTCCATTTATTGATGGGGGCGATAAGAATAGTACCCTTGATAGCTTGACCTTGAGAGGCACACACGCGATCTGCAAGTATAGCCTCTACTAAGGGCAACCAGCATTCTCATCTTTTATAATCGAGTTATGAGATTTATTTCGTCACAAAGTAACACTAATGACGTTTGTCCACACCTTCCGTACACAGATTTATACTATTTTGAAAACTATGAACAGATAGTATTACAAAATACTACTATAAAAAACCTCATGTTAATATTATTAAACTAATAGTAATATCACTTTGCATATAAACTATCACCCTTTAGGGCCTTTTCTCTTTATTATGGTTTGGGCACGTGAAGAGGATGGATGATGAAAGACTGACCAAGCAGATATATAAGGCAAGTGTGGAAGGGACAGGACGAAGGGGAAGACCTAGACGGACGTTCCTGACCAGATTGGAGACATCCTAAAAACAGGACAGGTGAGAAGTACCCTGAACAGAAGAGCATGCCTGAGGAATCTGATGGGAGTGAATGAAGCAAGCGAGATATGTCAGGATCGTTGCAAATGGCGTTCCGTAGTCTCTGCCTACCCCTCCGGGAAACAGGCGTGAGTCTATGTATGTATGTATGTTTCTCTTTATGAGAAAGATTAGGCTATATCAAACATGCTGACAACGTGTGGATTGAACTTCTCATGTCTTTCGGAGAACTCACAATTATGCCGATCTCTCCCAGATTTCAGTTTCTAGAAACACTAGCAGAGCAATACCGTCAGATTTGTAAAGATAATTAAAGAGAGAAAACCTTAAAAAACCTGCTACATATTCGCTAGTTAGCCACCGAAACCACATAATCCTATTCAATATAGTTTCACTGTAGAAACTAGCTCGTGAAACTAGTTTATGTTCTCTGAACATTCTTATTAGCCTCGTACGGAACCAAACAGTTGTACAATAAAAGTTCTCCAGAGCAGCAGTGGAGCGTCACTAAAGTATTTGTGGTGCAGTAAACATCCGCGGAAACACAAACCCCAAACGATTTCAGTGCAGTTACAGTTAGAACACATAAACCTGGATGTTTCTAAAATTACCGTTTAAGTAGTCAACTCAGTGATAGTTATATTCGATGAAATTGCAACATCAAATAATTTGCTGCTTCAAACATTTAGTTACGGTAACTTGGATATGAATCGGATACCGAAGTAATCGGTTGTACAACGGATTTTATGCAACTAAAACAACACGCGCACTGAAATGGCGACTTACGTTTTACGACTAAAGAAAGACATTTCCACTTACTTACTTTACTTGAGTAGCAGATAATCTTAAGTTCAGGACCAATACTAAAACAAGCAATAGAGGATTTTGATTTTCTAATGAAAAATCCATGTTTCCTTCGGAGCAAAAAAATCTTTACTCTTTTGCCTCTATTGCATATGTTTTTTATGCTAATAAAAACAACCATATTATTCGATATAGGAATTTAAACTTTCGTGGTCATTTAAACTTAATTTAAATTATCTTTCGGGATATATACCACGTACCTTTGTTTGGAGTAACCGATATTTCGGCACTGTTGCAAGCGCCATGTTCACGGATGTACTGGCATATTATTCGATTCTATATGTCCATTTAACGTAATCTGACTGTCACATACACGTTTTAGGGTGGTAAAAAATAACTGGAAACAGTATGGTGAAAATTATTCAAGCGCAAATTATAAATATAAAAATATTATACCAGAGTAGGCAAAAATGACATGGCATTGTTCAGTATGCGAACAGAAAAAATGTAAATGTAGTAGCCACATGTGTGGTTTTAGCGTAATGATAAAACATGCATATGCAATTTTACGAAAAGTACTATACGAGCAGAATACAGAACTTCTATGGCCAATTAGTGTTGGTACCTATTAATGTAGGAAATTAAACTGAAATTTATTTTACAATAATTGAGCTATGCTTACGTTTATCTTGAATATCTTTTGTTTAAAATGAAGATCGAAATAATAGTTATTTCGATCTTCAATTTAATCTTCAGTTTGTAATATTTTTAAATAAAAAAAAACTACTTCAAAAAACACTAAGGAACTAAAAAACAAAAAATAACTGGTTTTGGAGCAAACATTTTTGGAGTCGGTGCCATCACCTTCCTGCTCCATCGTCAGACCCTGGAAAACATCCAGTACCAAAGTCCATGTAAAAACCAACCAAACGACTCTAAACTCGATGAGATTGGGTTACCTTCCAGCTCTATCATTAGACCATGGAAATCATCCAGCATCAAAGTCTATGTAAAGACGACTCAAACGAGCCCAAACTCGATGTGATTGCGTAATTGTATTACAAATATCCCATGGCTACTTTCCTGCTCCATGATCAGAGTTTGGTGAACATTCAGCACTAAAGTCCATGTAAAGACGAATCAAACAAGCCCAAGCTCAATGGGATTGCGTCTTTGTATTACAAATATCCCAGTGTCACCTTCCTGCTCCATCATCAGACCCTGCAAAACATCCAGTACCAGAGTACATGTAAAGACGAATCAAACGACCTTAACCTCGATGAGATTGGGTTATTGTATCACAAAGATCTCATGGTTACCTTCCTACTCAATCAACAGACCATGGAAATCATCCAGCATCAAAGTCCATGTAAAAGACGACTCAAACGAGCCCAAACTCGACGGCATTGAGTTGTTACGGTCAAATCGCTTCAAGTGTGTTTATAAAATTTGAAGAGTTCCTTCGATTTCTCAGGATTCCATGATCAGATCCTGACCTGATGATCATGGGACCAACTAGGAGCTCTTTTAATCAAAACAAGAATTTTCGAAATCGGTCCAGGCGTCTTAGAGAAATCGGGGTACATACATAAAAAAAAGATTCCGACGAATTGTAAACCTAAAACCAAAATGATAACGTAATAAGTCCATTAAACATACATACATAGACTCACGCATGTTTCCCGGAGGGGTAGGCAGAGACTACTGAACGCCACCTGCAACGATCCTGACATACCTCTCTTGCTTCATTCACTCCCATCAAGTTTCTCATGCATGCTCTTCTGTTTAAGGTACTTCTGACCTGTCCTTCTTTTAGGATGTTTCCAATCTGGTCAGAGAACGACCGCCTAGGTCTTCCCCTTCGTCCTGTCCCATTCACACTTGCCTTATATATCTTCTTTGTCAGTCTATCGTCATCCATCCTCTCCATGTGCCCAAACCATCTTAACATGCCTTTCTCGATGCCTATAAGTCCATTCCACAGTCCATAGTCTATGGAAAAGATAATATTTAGTCATATCTAGTTAGACTAGAAAGCGGACCCCGGGTTCTAACTGGGATGAACGCTAGGATATACCTATGTAAGAAATAGCGGCGATGACAGTTGTTGTGTTGTTTTTCTGCCCAAATATTACTTTGCAACTCAACACAATCTGGGAATTTTGTTTGTGAATCTAACATAACCTCAAATCATTCCATCCATACAAATACAAAGGGAAATATGAGCAAAACGGTTTAACCTTTTAAAATAAATTATGCGATAGACACAGACAGTATAACACATATACAAAAGTATATATTATGAATCATTATTTAACATAGTAATAAACTCCACTTAGTTACCAAGAAGACGGTTTACTTTTTCCAAAAATTACTACCGTCAAGTTATGTTTACGCCAATAGAATAGTTATTAAATTATTATCAAATATGATTAATTTCTCATTAATGATTTTCCCCACTACTTCTGATATTAGTGACATTTTTTTTATTTCTACTTGCTAATACAACGGAGGTCAGTACGTAAATAAGGCTTTAAATATCTATCAACTTATACCTAAAAGTTTTTTAGAATTTCCATCATTTGAAATAGAGTGAACGAAAGCGTAGAACTCTTTTATTCAGTTAGATAATATTCCTTAATTTAGGCTTGACAGAAAAAAAAATGCTGAATCGTTAATCCTAGCAATTTATTTTTCTGGTGTAGACACCTATTTTATTTATAAGGTATTGTTGACAACAGAGAACTGTGAAAGGGCGGGTAACCATTAGATGCCTGTGACACAAAACTTTATGAAAATGCTGTACAGCAGTAATTAGTTATAAATAATGATTTATTAATCAGTTGTATGTTTATTGAATTTTTAACGAAAAATCATTTGCGTTTGATGTTATTTTAAAAGAAAATATGTATTTTTGACTTATAGGAATAACGTAGCATCATATATCTAATTAATATTATTGATAAATGTACGACATGTAAACTAATTTAAACGAGCAGCTTACTCTTACACTAGATTTTTATGGGCTATAATATTAAATTGAAAATACAGGTCATGGCAAAAAATATTATTTGAAAGTATTTAAAACATGTAAATAAATAATAGATTTAAGATTGAACGTAAGCATATGGCTCAGAACATTGCAAAATCCCAACTTTTAAACGGCTATTTTAACTGAAAATTCCACGTATTCTCACGGGATCACCCACAAAAATGTCGATTAATCTCTTCCCCTACGCGAAAAATGCTCTGCTTTGCAAGACACACTGTAAAATTACATTGACAAATTTTATTCAATTTCATGCACTACATTTTATTTCTTAACTCAGCATCTATTCTTTGTGCAGTAACATGCTAGCCTTTTTATTTATGGAACGGGTTAATACCTTTTAAGGTTCCAATTCAATTGTATTTATTTAATCGTTATTATCTGAAAATTAACTAAAACGCACTTGTGGCTCCTCTGGTGTTGTAATCGCTTCCCATCAGTAAATCCGTCTGTTTGTTTACCTATAACATAAAAAAAAATTGTTTTTGGGAAAGTAATAAAATATAACTATGCAATAGGTCATAAAGCTCTTTACTACTTTTGTAACGTGACTGTAGTATATGTTTAAACAAAGAATTTGTCTGGCCAATGCATAAATAAACGCAATTTACCTCACCTTGAAGGATAAGAGGATTCGCGATAAAGACGTCCGGCTGATTTAATTATTCACAAGCGTAAATTTACTTACAAAGATATTCCCCTACACCTAAACGGGTGTTTTTATTCTCAGTGCTTTTAAGAACGTTATGACTGCAGAATAAAAACATCAACAATGTACGGTTAAATTACTAGAATAAAATTTTGTAAAAAATAATATAAGACATAATAATTTACACTGTGTTCTCGTACTTACCTACAGTCCTTAGTATTCAAGCCAAAAAGAATTATAATAGTTTAAAATAATTCAATTAAGTTATAATGTCTACGTGCAAACCAGTTTAATAATAAAGTTTATCATGGCATTTTCATTTGCAGTGGGATCTCGTACTGCCAACACAAAGAAGCTCTAAGCTTTCTTATTTTTTTTAAATAAATGAATCAATGAATATAATGTTATGTCATTAAAATAATAAAATAGATTGAAATTACTACTTTTTATATTTTCCTATAACTTTAATTGTTTTTGACACGGCAACGGAAGTTTATCGGTGTAAAAAAGGTTAGCAAATAGAAACAATAAACCTTTTTGCGTGTTGTTTAATAAAATACAAATAAATAGAAGCTATCTTTGCCGGTATATTGAAAAACGTTGTAAACTGTTTGTTGTCAGTTGCAAAAATATCTGTAATACATGGCTCAAAGAACAATCCCCTCATCGATTTTCATAAAATCTTTGATGAAAATAAGTTTTATTACTTACTTACTTACGAAGATGCATTGGAGTGGACTTACCATTCGAACAATTATCAATCTTGCGTGTGACGGTTAATTATTTCGAGTAGTGGTCATAGCTCGTCTTAGCTTGCTGTTCGCAGCAGATCGTCAAAGTGCTGCAACGTTGACAGAGGTCACCAGTTGGATGGGTGACCGAATGTTTTGGAATTTAAGTAAGAACGCAACCGTGCTTCAGAGGACACATTAAACCTTCTAGTCTTATGACAATAATCGTTAGGCTATGTCGGCGGCCCTGTATATAAGTAACAGACACAGAGATCACTTTTGTAGCCCATAATTATGTATATCTGTGTCTGATACTTAGGCATGTACACGGTTACCCAGAGACATGCGATAATGAATATACTTCATTTACTCTTTTAGAACAGCTCTACAAAAATAGCAGTAAAAAAAAAATGAGAAAGACGTGAGAACTCTTAGTAAGGCCACCAGGTAGGTAGGGTTATCCATTAGCGGTATTAAAGGGTGAAACCTTGGCCTTCGCAACAACAGTACAGGCACGATATAAGCAGTGATGATGAAATATCACAGTGGGTAGTCCCACTGTGATATTTCATCATCACTGCTTGCGTAGTCGCTACATATGTGATGCATGCAACAACTGACTAACACTATTGTCTTACAGAGAAAATGATAACTCTACCTATACTGTACGCCATACACACGACACCATAGTCCCAAACGAAGCAGAACTTGTACTACGGTTATTTGACAATGCATAAACATACACATAATTATATACTTTTTTGTAAATACGTACATATAACACAGAGAAACATCCAGACTAAGACAATTAGATAATAATGCTTAACAATTAATTTCAGTGTCTACTAACTACTACGTTTCAAAACGTGACTTCTTTTCGCATAGTTTAACGTACATAATGAATATCATACTAGCTATCCAGCTGTGTCCAAGATTTTTGCTTTGGACTCCAGAGTTTGCTTTCTAGTTTAACCAGATTCGACATGACCTTAACTCTGCCATGGACCGCCGGATTTATTTAAGAAATCTAGCTATGACAAACGTATTTTAGACTAATCACAAAACCGCAAAAAAATAATCTCCGTCAAATTAATATCGTTCTGTAAGTAAATAAAGGACCCTACTGACCTGTACTAGTATAATTTTATTGACTTTGTTGATATTTTGCTTAAATTATATATTCTAAAAACTTTTGTCATATGAGAGATCTAATTAATAATTATTTGAATCTGACGTATCATCATATAAATTGACGTTCATTTACAAGCTTTGTTCCACCAAACCTCATGTAACGGACGGTCACCTGTTGCACGATAGACACAAAAAGACAGCTTTGAGCCCTGATATTTTATGTCTGCCATAATATTTATGACTACGCTACCTGTGATATGGAGTGCCAAATCTCACATTTACGCGTAATTTAGATACAGGAATCGGAATTTTTAAAGAGACAGCAGTTACAGCCACTTGTTAGCTGAAAGAGTATACGTAGATTTCTAGAGGAATAGTTTTCGATTTATATTGCACTAGACGTCGCCAGCGGCTTCGCCCGCATCAATTATACATTCCTCTTGATTGATTCTATCTATTTACAAAACCGCATCAAAATCCGTTGCGTACTTTTTAAGATATAAGCATACCTGCATAGGGACAAACAGACAGAATAAAGACTTTGTTTTATACTATGTAGTGATGACGTGGTTCAATGTTGCGGGTGTGTGAGTAATTTTCAACTTATTCCAGTAAGGTTAGTGCTACCTTTGAAAATCCCTGTGCTTTAAGGCGAGGTTGCAGTACAGTGCGTAGCTCGACCTCACCCCCCGCAAAAACAAAAACACGGCGGTGGCGTCAGCGAGTGAGCGGGGGGAGGGGAAGGGGGGTTTCGTGTGTGCGTGTGCCATAGCGCAGCGTAAAAAAAACCGTAGATGAGTTATGCGAACTTCAAAAGTGGCACATTAAAAACAGGCTAAATGTATCATTTGGCTTTGGTCGCGTACGTGCTGCGGTCGGAAGCGCTCGCTCTTTTACTCGCGTGTGTGTACGTTACATTTGAAAATGCCGTCGTGTGTAATGAGATTTTGCACAAACTACAGTAGGAAAATGACTAAAAGTTATGGAATCACTTCTCATTCATGAGTATTACAATATTACAACGTTTTATTTACAATTTATAATACATTCAGTATCACAAAATAATAGAGTGAATAAAAAAATTGGCATTTAGCGAGTGTAAAAGAGAAGCAGTACTGTGCGTGTTCAAATACTAAAAAACAAAGTATCCAGATGGGACATTCGTAATAATAAAATACTGATGTGTGTTTTTGTCAAGTAATAAAAGTGATGTGAGGCTAAATCAACACAATATATTATTATTATAGAAATACAAAATCATACGTAAGTTACAAACATTGACGGATGATCAAAGTCCATTCACATATTCTTGTTTTTCTCCTTTTAGTATTAAACAACTAAGTAGATTGTACTGCACAGTTTTCGCTGCCGACCCACCGTACCCCTGGCAGTACCCCTGGGGGTATGGTGGGTCTTTCAAAGCTTAACCGTACTCCCAGATAATATTGTTGTGTAATTAGTTTATTAATTTCAGTTCGTAAATTTCAAGTTCAGATTTTGTGGGATCATTCCCAGTATAGTAGTAGTATTGAACAATTCTATGATAGAACTGTCCTAATTCTATTAGCACAACTTGATGAAGAGAATAGAACTAATGGGATAAGTAATAGGAAATGTCCCAGTCTAGTACAAGGGTATTCAATAGAACTACTGGGAATGATCCGTAGTGTCACGACATCGCGCTCATATATCCGAATAAATATGTTTTGTAGACGTTCATTTGTTTAATGTGTAAAACAAATGAACGCCTTCAAAACAAATGAACGTCTACAAAACAAATGACTTACAGAAAGTGATCAGCTATTGATAGTGATTGCAGAAAACAGGTGCATGCGATTTTCAACCTAATTGACATTAGTCAGAATTTATAATTTTATTACCCTAATATTGCCAGAAAGCGAGAAAAAACAAAAAAAACAAGTTTGTCAGGAATTGTCAATAAGGTCGAAAATCGCATGCACCTGTTTTTTGCAATCACTATCGATAGCTGATCACTTTCTGGTAGTCATTTGTTTTGTAGACGTTCATTCGTTTAACACATTTTTATACATACATATTTATTCGGATATGTGAGCGCGATGTTGTGACACTACCCTTGTAAAACATACATAGAACTAGTGGTAAATTTCCTATAACTGTTTCCCATTAGTTTTATTCTTCTCATCAAGTTGTGCTAATAGAACTAGTGGGAAAAAAGTATCACTAGTTCTATCATAGAATTACTGTTCAATAGAACTAGTGGGAATGATCCGACAGCGCAAGGATGATGATGATGACGGGTCTTCAATAGTACCACAGATTATACCTATAATATACAAAGCATTATAACCATTAGCAGTAATACCTAAACGTTTTATTCTCTAATTTATCTCCTTGTTGCACTATATCATCGTACTAGCGCTTGTCTTCGCTTGTCTAAAAATACAAAAAAGTAAGTAGTAAGTCATTATCATACGAGAGATAACACTGTTCAGTTTAATGTCCACGTAGCACGTTGGTATAACACTACGAGCGTTTCAGCCAGGAGTACGGTTAAGCTTTAAAAGACCCACCATACCCCCAGGGGTATTGCCAGGGCTACGGTGGGTCCGCAGCGCACAGTTTTTATATTAACGTACTGTTTTAGGTTTCCATTGAATGAAATGAGAAGAATAAAATGTACTTTTTTAATAAATGTTATAAATAAATCACATCGACTTTTTATTTCCCTACCTTAAATGAATTAATCAAATTTACTTTGAGGCGAATTGAATTTACTCAAGACAGACGAAGTGATCATGTCGCATCAGATAAATTATTGTTTGTGAACCAGTCAGCATGATGTCACAATGCGCGTCGGTCCAGAGAGTATATGTTTATCTCTATTTCGCGCCTAGACAGGCACTGATGAACGGCCGGCGAGCGATATAATGCCAACATTTTGACTATTTTTTTTCTTGGAGAAAAATGATAACGAAATTACGAAATCTGTTTTTACCATTTATTTTAAAACAAAGAGCTGTTTCTATTGATAATACTTTCATATAAATCCATTATGGAATCACTAAGCAGTACACGTTTAAAATTGTGATTTAGTGCCATGTTTGACATTTTTTTTTATCGAGCCAATCATTCCAAATCGTGTTTCTATCTTTACGATTTACTAGCAGATATGTTCAACTTTTATACTTTAATTTTTATTCATTCAAAATATCGTAGTTCATGGGACTTTCAGACGTTCAAAAATCTTAAAAAGTACTGCAACCTCGCCTTAAATCAATAAATTTATAAATAATACGGATGTAAAATAATACGCCCCTATTTTAACTGAACTATGAAGCCTAAATTAATTTATTTTTCGATCTTAATCTTGAGCACAACAATTCTGAAGTTAGTTGGACTAAAAGGATTTCCTTTTTACGAAATATAGCTCAGAATTATAAGGAATTAGGTAGATTTCTTCCAAAAGCTTAACTTAGTGAAAACGTTCCATGTATTTTGTCAGCTATAATGCATCAAAAAGACGTATAAATTAATATATAGACGTCAAATTTACGAAGCCCCGCTTGTCGAATTCGGAAGAAGATTTATAAGATATAAAAAGAAATCGCATAATGCATGCCGTCGCAAAATTCAGTAATATTATCTCCAAATTTTAATCCCGTTGCTATTAAGGAAAACGTTTGGATAAACAAAAATATCATCTCGGAAATCCTTGAGGGAGTTGTTCCAAAGTTCTACTTAGTGACAGTACATTGTACTTCGTGTTTCAGAGAACATTTACAAAGGGCGCCCCAGGCCTATAAATCCTGATTTATTTACTAATAATTTAGAGAAGCTGACAGACTAAATCGCACAGTGTGTCAAACTCTAACTAAATTAGAAAATGTTGAATTCCAAATGTTCTTAATTGGACGAAAACAAGAATGATTAATGTTGTTATCATGATTATCCGGAACTGAAGGAAAAACAAGGAATCCATTTATTCTCGAGTAATAAATGATGACTACTACGATACTATGATACCCTTAATCACCACTTAATACGTTACAATACCGCCCGCCTTAGGAGAGAATTTTACGTGGTTAACAAGAAAAATCCGACTAGCTGCGTTAGGTCTATGAGTCCGCTACTGTCCAAGCTAAGACGGCATATAGAAAGAAAGAAAGGAAAGAAGGGAAAGTCTTAAACGGTTTGTAACAAATAGTTAGGCGCCATAGTGTATAAGTTTTAAGTCTTTTATGTGCCAAATCCCAATAGAATTTCCAGACGCGTCCGACAATTCGTAAACGAGAGGCGACTTTTTAATAATCACTGTGCACTTCACGTATTTTGGGGCTAGTTTTTTACAGAAGGACTTATCCTTGTCATTCTGATAAAAAGTCCTTTTCCAAACAGTGTCTGCCACATTAAACTCAGCTGGTTTACGGCGTAAATTATACGTTTGGGAATTCCTAGCATGAGCTTGAATGAGGAGTGCCTGAACTTTATGAAATATGCCTGATAAGTGACCTATATTTTCTGCGTAATCGTCCCTAGGTATGTATACTATATCATCAGCGTCCGTGTCGACATAGTGTGAGCCGCATGGAACTAATTCACGTCCATGGACTAAGAAACTAGGTGTATAGCCCGTGACTTCATTAACTGCGGTATTCAATGTAAACTGTACCTTAGGTAGGAGAGTGTCCCATAATATCTAGTCATTTCCTATAAACGCCGCTAAGGTAGAACCAATGGTTTTATTATAGTCTTTGACCGTATTCACATGAGGAGAATATTTAGGAGTATAGTGCAGATTAGGAATTTTGTAGTTGTTCAACAAGGCTTTTAAAGTAGCACTTACAAACTGTTTACCATTGTCCAATATAATTGTAGATGGTATACCATGAACTAAAAAGATTTTTTCTTCCAAAATATTAGCTATTATTTCAGCAGTTGCGCACCTGATAGGAAAAAGAAGACAGTATTTACTAAAACAACAAGTTACTACAAAGATGTAGGCGTTTTGTTTTCTTGTGACGGGTAATGGCCCCACCAAATCTACACTAATGGTTTGGAAGGGTCGTGAACACACTTTGGGTCGTCCCATGGTTCCCAATGATGCATGGTTCTGATGTTTGTGCGCGATACAAGTGTCGCAAGAGTTTATGAACTTCACCACGTCAGCGTGCATTTTGGGCTAATAGTAACGAAGTGCTAAGCACTTGTAAGTTTTAAATATACCGAAATGCCCCGAAGTGGGTTCGGCATGGTTCTCTAATATGGCATTATTTCGATCAGAGGAAGGTAGCACTTTTATCCATTCGAACTCCTTACGTAGCATACACCTAGATTTTATCAAACGATACAATTTGCTATTTTTAATAGAATAGTCTGGATAGTCATAAGGCGAAGATAAACAACCATTTTAGGTGGCTGAATACCTTTGATCAGTGTCAACATTAGAGTTGTTCACATTATTATTATTCGCGCTAATTGTATTTACTGGTAAGGATCGTGATAACGCATCTGCTATAATATTATAGCAGATGCGTTATCACGATCCTATATATATTATCTGCGCCGCGCCGATGCTTTATTTCGAAGTTAAAGGCTGACAGACGAACTGACCACCGAGCTAATCTACCAGTTGGGTTGCTCAAGTTTAGGAAACATTTCAGTGCGGAATGGTGAGTATACACAACAAACTTTAACCCATTATCTAAATAACAGCGCCAATATTCAAGGGCTGTTAGAACTGCTAATGTCGCCCGTTCTGTTATACTATAGTTTTGTTCCTGTGCATTTAGTGACCTACTCATGTAAGCGATAGGTAGTTCCACGCCATCTATTTCTTGTGTAAGCAACCCACCGATGCCACACGCGCTCGCATCCGTGTGAATTTGAAACGGTTTCTCGTAATCGGGGCACGGTAATATTGGTGCGGAGCTTAACAATTGTTTTAGTTTACAAAACGAGTCATCAGCTTCCACCGACCACTGGAATGGTGCAGTTTTCTTACCGGTAGAGGTAAGTTTGTTCAAAGGCCCGGCAATACTACTAAAATTAGGGATAAATCGCCGATACTATCATGCAATGCCTAAGAACCTTTTGACTTCTTTTTTATTCTTAGGTGTAGCATATTGAAGAATGGCTTCCACCTTACATGGGTCTAATTATAATCCTTTAGAGTTTACTACGTAGCCCAAGTAATTCAATTCGTCACGGAAGAATTTGGATTTTTCTTAGTTAATTGTAAGGTTGAACGATTTTAATTTTTCGCATAGTTTATTGAATAATGACACGTGAGCATTAAAATATGGCGATATAAGCACGATATCATCTACGAAAACGAATACCGAGTTTTTGAACTGAGGACTATTCGTAAACAACTGATCCACCAGACGCTGTTGTATCGCAGGCGCATTCGTTAAACCAAACGGCATAGTCACAAATCTAAATGTTCTTCTAGTAGGCACATAGAACGCAGTCTTATCACGATCACATTCGCGAAGAGGCGTCTGCCAAAATGACTTAGATAAGTCTATACTACTCAGATACTTAGCATTCCTAAGAAGTCCAGTCTAAACATATTTTACTTGTTACTTTAATAAAAATTATGTATTTCTTTTACTATGCCAGTGCGCATTTGTTCTGATTATATTGATACATACTTATAATTATGATCTTTCAAATTCAAATTAGTTTATTTGCATAAAACAGGTTTACATAGTTGGTAAGTACATAAATTTAAATATAAATGCGCTGATTTATAACCCAGAGTAGGTGTGCAAATTTTGAGGTAAAATAAAAATACTAATAGCATGCCTCAGAGTGTAACAAATTATAGTATACAATAATTATTCTATTAACAACTGTCACTGGTTTTATCAAAATTTAAAAATAAAAGAATTCCAGATGTCAAACAGTATAAAAAGTAATCTAAATGTCAAAGAAATAAAATAATAAGTCATGCTAAAAGTCAAAAGGAAAATAAAAATGTTAGTAGTTATTACAATTCTCAAAAATTATACATTGAAAATACATGTGTGCTACATTTTGTCTGATAAATAGTACACATACATACATACATATACTCACGCCTTTTTCCCGTCGGGGTAGGCAGAGACAACAGAACGCCACTTGCTCCTATCCTTACAAACCTCACGCGCTGCCTCTACACTCATTACTCTTTTCATACATGCTCGCCGGTTGCGGGTACTTCGGACCTTTCCGTTTCTTAGGATGTCTCCAATTTGGTCGAAGAATGTCCGCCGAGGTCTGCCGCGACCGACTTGCCCACACACATTTGCCTTATATATCTGATTCGTCATTCTTTCTTCACTCATTCGCTCCACGTGTCCAAACCACCTAAGCATTCCTTTCTCAATCCTTGTCACCACATCTTCTTTCAGTCCACTGCTCTTTCGTATAGTTGCATTCGGAATTCTATCAATCAGTCTTACCCCACACATACTACGCAGTGATCGCATCTCAACTGCGTTAATTCTACTTTCGTGCTTTTTCTGCCAAACCCAGCTCTCACTTCCATACATCAACGTGGGGACAAGCACTCCATTGTGAACCGCCAATCGTGCCTCTTTTGGCACCGTCTGACCGTTCATAAACGCCCACAGTGCTCCATTTACACGATTTCCCGCAGTCACTCTCCTTTCAACGTCTCCCTCACATCTTCCGTCCCTTGTAAATACGCTACCCAAATATACAAATTCCTTTACTTGCTCTACAATTTCACCTCCAATCGTAATATTACACTCAGTCACACTTTCATCTTTTTCAAACACCATCACTTTCGTCTTTCGTGCATTAACTTTCATACCTTTGATAAATAGTCATAAACATTATAATAACATTTTTCAGTAAGAAGCTTTTTTAACTTCATTTTGAATAAATTCAAATTTATATCCTTAATGTCATTCGGTAACTTATTAAATATGTATGGAGCCATGGCGAAAACACTTCTGTGCATCAGAGTGGTGTTTGTCTTGCATAAGCATAATCGGCTTTTGTCTCTTTATGCTTGACTTGACCCATCCGCTGCGAATATAAATAAGTGCGGATTGACTTTAACAAAAACTGCTACTTCATATATGTCGATAGATGGCAATGTCAAAATATTATATTTTCTAAAGAAAGGCTGGCAGCTATCAGTCACTTGCAAAGAGAACATAGCCCTTAGGCAGCGTTTCTGACTCCTAAAAATAATTTCTTTTTCTACAGAGTTCCACCAGAAAATGACTCCATATCTGAGCACCGACTCTACTAGACCGTGATATGCAATTAGAAGGGTATTGGTGTGACATATTCTTTGTATAAAGCTTGTGTGAGCATTTTAGTTTCACATAAAGACTTACTACAGAATTCAATATTCGAACTATCGATGGATCTGGAGATTTTAGATTCCTTTTGACGTGACAACGTCTCATAAATTGGTTTGCCGGGTGACACTTCAAGAAACTGCGTTACGCTCCGCTCACGTTATGCGCTCACAATGAGAGCGAGTGAGAGGCACGCGTCCCGCCTAAGAGCGAGAGAGACAGACATAAAAAGTGAAAGGCACGGGTCTTTCATCCTTCTTCCTACTATACGAATGAATATTCACATTAAAATTATTTTACCACTCAAAGTCGTTGTCACGTAAAACTTTCGCCCGTATACCGACTTTACAGGCAACCAATTTTTTTTGACATAAGCTCCATACAAAATATGTCAAACACGAATCTTGAATCTCAAAATCCATGTATGCATCGAATATTGAAAATGGCCATTAATAACAACAAATCTTTGACTGACAACGTGAAGTCAATTTACAAGATCATTGAACACGCCGTCTCCAAAAGTAGCTCACATTAATTGACACTTTAATTTGCCGAAAGCTCGATTCAATAAACTAAACGGTAAAATTAAAGTTAAACGAAATATTTCGCTCGTTGATCAATCTAGAATCAGGCAACAAAACTCTAGTTTAGCCTCGTAAATTGCTCTCTTAATTGGAAAAGCTAAGCCCCTTTGATTAAACAAGTGAGCCGTACCATTAGTTTGATAGTTTTTTTACTGTTAGTTAGACTTGTGTTTTATCTAGCGTAGAAGCGTTTAAAGCATCTTGACCCATCGTAAAATATATTAATAATAATACGCTTACACTATGATGTTAGTAGTAGATATTTATTTTAATTTGTGTTTATAATGTATGTTTTATTTGTTTTTTAAATATTTGTAACGATTTAGATTCTTTTATATGGTTATGTAATCTATTAAATAGTTGTGCGCCCTCGTACATGAGATTCTTTTTTCCATAGTTGATTCGTGGTACGCGTAATTGTATATCTTTAGCATTTCTAAGGTTCAGTTTATGTATACTATATTTTTTTGTAAATTTTATTTCAGTATGAATTTTATTGTGTAGTGTTTTATTTATTAATATGCATGTTTGGTATTTGTAATTTTGTTCAATATTAAGTTATTTTGTTTCATTGTATAATTTACAGCTAGGCGTGAAATAATCATAATTGAATAGATTTTTGATAGTATTATTTTGTCCAATTTGAATTAGTTGTAGATTCGTTTTGGCGGCAGTGCCCCACCCAGTACATTGATAAGGTAATCCAGGTGCGGTTTAACAAGCGAGTTATAGATAACATATTTTACATTTCGTGGTAGGCACCTTGATATACCAAGGTGTGGTTTCCACGTAAGATGGTTATCTATTAGGAGTCCTAAATATTTTTCTTTATTTGTTTCATTTATAGTTTTACCGTCTATTTTGAGTTGTTTAGTAGTATTTAACTTTTTATTTTTAGCTTTAAATATAGTATAATTTGTCTTTGATGCATTTATTGTTAATAAGTTGCACTGAAATCATACATTGAGCAGATCTAGATCGTTTTGCGCACTATCCATGATTGCATCTACAGATTGTCCTGAGTAAAATAAACATGTATTGTGTCGTCAGCATATAATGCGATGTCTCCTTTAAGGTCTAGTTCGAATATGTTGTTTATGTATGCTATAAACAATAATAGGCCCAAAATTGATCCCTGTGGAATTCCACAGGTGATTGGTTCGGGCCTGCTTTGACAGGTTCCACTTTTGACCACCTGGAATCTATTCATCAGATATGAATCAAAAATATCAAGTGCAGCATCGGTTATCCCAATGCTTTTAAGTTTATTTAATAGTAGGTCATGACTTATGGTGTCAAACGCCTTTTTCAGGTCTATGAAAATACCAATAGAAATTAATTTCTTGTCTATAATATTGTTTTAAATTTGTAACTAAGTCAATTGTGCCAGAGAGGGTGTTAGACTTTTTTCAAAATCCGTATTATTTATCATTTAGGAAACCAATAGAGCTCAAATAAGTATCTAGTCGATTACGGATAATTTTCTGGAAAATTTTAGAGATAACCGGTAGCACTGATATAGGCCGATAATTGTTAGGGTCAGTTCTGTCGCTCGCTTTCAAAATTGCTATAACTTTAGCTAGTTTTAGGGAGTCGGGAAAAGTTCCCTCCTCAAGACACCTGTTTATGCATTTTGTCAGGTCATGAACTAGTATTTTTTTGATACTCTTTATAGTTTTGGTACTAATACCGTCGATGACTGTGCTTGTATTAGTATTCAAACCATCAATTATTTTTCCAACTTCACCGATAGTAGCTGGTTTAAACACAGACAGGCCCTCAGTATTATTGCGTTCAGCGGTTGTAAAGGTAAGTGTTTTATTATTATGATATTTTTGCGGTATTTTTTGAGCTAAGGGGGCTGGGTGTCGTAAGAGGCGACTAAGAGATAACACGATGCAAATACCATCTTTGCGTAGAGACGGAAAACTCGACATCAAACCCTATACGACTGCCTCGTTGGTCTCGCGGCATAAATGTGCGCGTGGGATCGGGAGGTCCCGGGTTCGATTCCTGGGCCGGGCAGTGTTATTGGGTTTTTCTGTCACGAAATTCTCAGTAGCAGCACGGAGTCTGGAAATGTGCCCGGTACGGCAATAGGCTCGCCCCTTATTACGTGGGACTAGAGTATATCTGGCGAAAAGTGGGTGTAAAAATACATCTCTGCCTACCACTTCGGGGATAAAAGGCGTGACGATATAACGGTGTAAAATATCAGTATCGTTATATTATTTCTTCTAAAACTGTTTATTTCAAAATTGTTATGGTTTGTGTTTACTCACTGATATATGTGCCAACTGTTTTTGTTAGTCCTTTGTCCTCAAATAGTATATTCTCCTGAATATAATGAAAGTTCTTTCAATTTCGACTCATCACACAAAAGTCGTTAAAACCACTGTCTTTTGCAAAGATAACAATATCACACGTTTTTGTCGTCTCTGTGAGCACTTGAGTATAGTTTTTATCTTGTTTACACTTGTTTACTTATTTTTTACAATAAAGTTATACGGAGCTAAAGTACACTGTGTGCCATCTAGCGGCGAACCCTGTTATGTTGAAAAGGAAGTGGCAGTTATCAAACATTAAGTGTAATGACGGTTAGTTTATAAAAACGGCTGTAGCTCACATTTTAATTCAATTCTGTGCTAGAAATCGTCTGAAAATAAACCAAGTAATATTACGTGAGTGTTTTCATTATAATGGATTCTGGACACGATAACCCTGGCGTATCGCCGACATATATTTCACTAGATGATTGGGTTGTTGATTGTTTTCAGGATTTTTGGTGCTGGTTTCAGAGTTATTCTTGTGGTGCCCTTTATATATTTTATTGTGAGGTTGGTTTCTCCATTTTGGATACGTTTTTTAAGTTATTCTTTCAGAGATTTCAGGTATTTCTGCTGCTGTGGTGTTTGATCTGAGTAGATTTTAATAGTTTCTGGTAGCAAAGTTCCTTTGTTATGCAGTATATATTTGACTGTCTCTTTGTGAGCCAAGCAAATCTTAATGGAGCGGGCAATTTCGGAGTTGTATTTTCCAAGGCGAAAAATTTTTACTGGTCTTGGGCAATCTTTAAGAATAGCTTGCAAAATTTTCATGACTTCGTTCATATCAGATTCATTTCGTTCCAGATAGTCTTCGATGATCGGTTCTGGGATACCAGCTATGATTATATTTTTGTTCCTAGAATTATGATCTTGGAGTTCACTTAAGATGTTTTCAAATTGGAACCATTGCTCTGGTTCGATATCTAGTGTTATCTGCGAATTCGTTTTCAATACTTTTACGTCCAACTCAAGACACATAACCCTTTCCTCTGTAGTTTTTGTCATCCTTGATAGCTTTTCAATATCAGATTTTATTTTGTTTTGTTTGGATATTATGTTTTCAGTTGTTTTGTTTATATTAGTTATTTGTGAATTAATTGAAGATATATCGGTGCATATTTGATTAAACTTTTCTTCTTGCTTAGTAGTAAAGGTCTTTAACATACCCATCATTAGGTTTATTTGCTTTCGCATCTCAACTATTTCTTCTCGCATATTTTCTTCTTCTGCCTCCTTCCTTTTATAGTTACGGAAAGTAATTCGGGAATTACTTGGCGTATCCTGTTTTTGCGTCAAATCATGGTGCAAGAGAGCACGTTTTTCGCCGGTGCCACTTCCAGTTAGCGAGTGTAGAACACTCATAGTGTATATCTGTGGCACAGTAGTGACTCAGTGCCGGTCGCCTGTTGAAGCGGCAGCAAAAATAACACCTTATCTCTTTTACTCGTAGGTGTGAAGAGCTGTGCTAGCACCGCCTGCACTTGTCGCACCACGGGAAAGGATTTTTTGCATAAATCACTTTACACTAATGAATCAGGTTTCAGATTTGTATGTCAGATGTAATTAAATTTTAGAAAATAACCAGTAACACGTCCGCTTCGTACGTACGCGCGCCTCGGTAATTTCATATAGTATAATATTATGTATATATAATAGTATGCATATATAATAGTATGAACATATTATGCGAAGAGATGATATGTATGTAGGTGCTTAGCTACATACATATCATCTCTTCGCATAATATGTTAAGTGAAGAATATGAAGGTAGAGGGATGGAAACGGAGGGGGAGGCCAAGGAAAAGATGGATGGAATGTGTGGGGATGGATATGAAAGAAAAAGGGGTAAATGTTCAGATGACGGGCGACAGAAAAGAATGGAAGCGAAAGACGTACTGCGCCGACCCCAAATAGGTTGGGACCAGGGCAAGAAGATGATGTACAAAGATACTATATCAGTATCTTAAGTTAGTACCGATGCTGATTTCACTGGATGAATACCGTAGTAACTAACAACGTAATTGTGTAAAGCCACTTCATTGCATAACACAAATCAATACTTAGAGTGAGAATGGCAGTTGTGCTTTTACTGAAACTTGCTGAACTTTTCATTTGATTTGAATAATCACTTTCTAAAGCAAACCATGTCCTCCAAGGTTAAGAGATTATGAGAGATATTCCAATGATAAGAAAGAAGGTGCTACGATTATAAAATAATGAATCGTGCGCTGCCGATCTTGAGCCGCCTGCATCCATCCGCTGCCCGCGATCCCAACAAGATCATCTGTCTACCAAGCGGGAGTCCTACCTCTGCTATGACGTCCGATGCGTGGCCACCACTTAATAATCAGTAGGAGCAATAGATTATATCCAGTGCTCAAACGTAGCAGTAAATTTCAGTAATCCTATGGAGGCATGTCTTTGATATACTAGCTTTTGCCCACTGCTTCGCACGCGTAAATTTCGCTTTGATAAACTTTGACAACCTGTTTTACCCCCTAATTTTCAAAAATCCTCTCTTAGTGCGTCCCTGCACATCTCAAGGAACATACATGCCAAATTTCACCTACTTGCGCTCAATAGTTTTGGCTGTAGCGTGTCTGTCAATCAGTCAGTTATGCTAGGATTTTATATATACAGAAGATTGAAGTGATTCCATTGAAAATAAAAGATTTTACACAAACTCTGTTTCCCTTTTCTACTCTCTTAGGAAAAGATCTTCCAAAATAAATGTACTTGTGTTCGGTAACGTCATTTGAGGATCCAATATACAAAGTATGGAGTTAATCCCTTGAGCTATTAAAAAGGTGATACCTTTTTTTAAATTTTTATAAATTTTGACTCCCCTTTTTATCCACGTGAAGTGAGAATTTCCAAAAAGATTTTCATCTTCATTTGAGGAACCAATGTACAAAGTTTGAAGTTAATACATTGCAGGAACAAAAAGTTTTTGCTAAAAATCCTCTCTTAGTGCTGCCCTACACTCCTCAAGGAACAGACATGGCAAATTTCAGCTACTTGCGCCCATTGGTTTCGGCTTTTAGTAACGTGTCTGTCAGTCAGTCAATAACGCAAGGATTTCATATAATTATACAGATTATGCGACCTTACGTGCTACTCAATACGACTACACCATTGACTCAGTGATTTGAATATGCGCTAGTCAGGCTTCTACCGTCACCCTTAATAACTGGACGTAAGACTATTCCTATTCCTAGAGGTTCCGTAATCTCATACAAAAAAGCAGGAGAAATCAATTACCAACGTTATGAATATAAGAATTCAATTAAGTAGTTCGGCATATACATACTTAGCGTTACGTGAGGATTTAATACGCGATTTTAGGGACAAGGACGAAGTAATATTGGCAAATTGATTCGTATTGGTATTCCGAAACCGACCTACTCATGCTTTCAACACAATTACATTACTTAAAGATATTAGGTTTTTTTTCTAATAATAGGATATTTGAAGAGTTGTTTTGTTCGTACTCACGAACAAAGTTCTATTTTGGATTAGCCTTTCTGGCCTTTGTATTCTTTGTGGAAAGGTTATCGGGGTATTCCTGCAATGAATGTTTAAGAAGCGGCTATTTTTAGTGTTCCGTAGTAAAGTAATATGTACGTATTTTCTTTTGCCATTTTTACATTGCAAACATGTACAATTTGTTTATTTGTTCACTAAGTCACATTAAAATTAATATTTATTTTCAATGCCTATCATAATTTTAAGTTAATTTTATTCAATTAATGGATTCAAAGAAAATTGTGAGAACAGTGGTGTTAGAAATGATTCATTCTTCTTAGTTTTATTGAGGGCAAGCTTAATTAATCTACACCTAATACAATTCGTTTCGTAGTGCTAACAACATTTTAAGGTCAGTATTTTTACATACCCGAAACTTCCATCCACTCTACTGATCAAGAACATTATCCTCAAAACTGAACCACTTAATCTCATAAAGTCCACTTTCCACAAAGTATACATTTTATTTCTTTAATTTAACTTTCCAAGAACAATAAAAAAGTAACTATGCTATTACACATATTAAATAGCCAATTTCAAAGCCAGTGTACGCCATGCATCAGGTGTAGTTACAAAACTTTGTTCTGCACACAAGTTATTGTCCACGTTAAACTGTCAAAGTGCACATGGAGAACAAATGGACACTTAAATATTCAAATATAAGGCAAAGTACTTGTTGTAACTGAAGTTTCATAAAGGCAGCGCTATCTTTTCTTAAAAACCCTTTTAAGAAAAGATAGCTAGAAGAATTACTACCTATTATTATAATAGCTGTTCCCGGTTACATTTGAAGCAATTATTCTCATATAATTTTATCAGAAATAATGATATCCAAAAAGCATTGCATTATTACTGATGATCATTCTTGTTTATAAAAAATCGTGTGCTTATATTGTTATGAAAAACAGAAAGACAAAAACAAAGAAATGCAAGGAAACCTCATAATATGTTATTAAATAACGAGGCCTTTATTAAAATTGAATTCAAATGCATTTTAATAAAAGCTGACTAGAACTTATGAGTATTAAATATTTTGCATAAATGCCTGAACACATATGAGTTTCATAAAGGCTGTTCTATAAATTCTCATTAGATGATATCATCTGCCCGAAACAGGTCAAGTGTGAACCACGTCTGATATTACGGAGCAAAGTCAGAGGGCGTAAACTATTATGATCTATGTACCCTTTCATTATAAGACTAGCTTTTGCCCGCTGCTCCGCACGCGTAAATTTTGCTTAGACAAAATGTTTTTTACAAACTCTCCTACAGTCCTCAAGGAATATACATGCCAAATTTTACCTTCTTGCACCCAGTAATGTCTGCTGTAATGTGTCTGTCAGTTAGTCAGAAACTCAAGGATTTTATGGGTGAATTTCAACAGGTCCAATAAAATCTTAATTTCCGTTGATTTTTTATTCTTCAACTTAAGAACAAGGAAAAATAATGGTATCAAAAATATATGTAATCTTGCTTAATATCTAGCAGATAGCTTAAAAAACTAACGAGATATACAAGATTAAAAATTTCGTGCCACCGCGATGAAACATGCATGCACGGCAATGAAACATGCGTCCACGGCAATGAAATAACTGTGCCACGGGAATGGTTGAACCAATCCACGGTAATGAAAAATTCCAACAACACATGATATTTTTTATACAATATACTTACCTGAAATAGATACATCCCTGGCTCTGAGAGAGAAAGGCATACACAACGCACACATACGCTCTTTTTACCCTCTGGAAAAAAAAGGGAAATAAATGCAGTGTGAAACTTATACACTTTGCAGAAGATTGGAGTCAAAAAAAGATAGTGCCAAACTCCTAAAATCATTTAAATATATCTTGATTGATATGTTCAGAATATCAGAATAAACCATATCTAACTCAGACAATGTTATTCGGTTAACTCTAAACGGGTTGTGTGACCTGTAGAATGTGTTTATTTTGTATTTTTGCATTGTTTTTTGCTTATTTATGTGCCTTATTTGTCTGTATATGTATGTTAATTTATTTTTTGCAATTTTAATTTTATTCTAATCATGTTGATTATTTTTTAGTTTGATATTATTTTATTGTGTATGCATGTAAGTGCTTTTGACGTTTTTAAGTGCCCCACGGGGCCCATGAAATAAATAGATTTTGAATTTGAATTGAATTTGAATTAACAGTTCCCTACTTCATCCGGTTGAAAACAGGTACGTATGAACCTCCGAATCACTGGAGATGTTACCACGTAGCATAACATTCAGAATCAATGCTTTGAATGCTTTCAGCCCTTCAGAGGCTTACAGTTCAGACTTATTGAGATCAGACATATCCTCTTACTAACACTGGCACGGTCGTCAGTAGCACGAAAACTAGCTCAATGAACGAATTTCTTTCTTTAATAGTGTCATATAATAACATATATATTATGTGAGATTTATTTCTCAATCTTTTTCAAATTATTTAAGTCTCAGTTTTGAAACAAAAAGTTCGCTGTGCCATCGGACTATTTACAAAATACAACATGACACAGAATTACCAATAGTGGTAATGAGGCATGCGGCCCGTTACATGGCATGACTTTTTAAAGCATTAATTTAATACTATTGAATTATCATTAACTATTTAGGGCAACAAATGAAAAGGCTGAAAGAATATAGAAATAAGGAGTAAGAGAAACCGTGAAAGGACCCGGACCAGGCCACCTATCTATACTGCCACAATCAGTGCTCTATCTAAATGATTCATGCCGCAGCATTACACATGCACCACCTTGTTTGTAGAATGTTATCTTAATTGAAGCACACTGTAGTACCTTACCCTACAAAAATTAATGAAATGTTTGACGCGTAATAAGACACAAATTCGATACCATACGAACTTTTGCCTTTTTTTATCTGCGACATCAAGCGTCTAACACTGCTACAACCAGCAGTGGCCAAAAGCAGGCTTGTGATGATGATGAACGTCAAACACTATTATACATATAAAACTAACGAAGATAAACATTTTACTTGTTTAGTCCCAGGTAGAAGTATTTTAAAGTAAAACATTCGCCATAAAGTTGAAATGAAATGAAATTAAATGAAATACTTCTTTATTTCGTATAAACTTTGCAAGTACTTACGAAACGTCATTAAAAAAAAAGCATTTTATACAATTATTTTTGTGTGTCGAATTAGAACAGCTCAATCCCAAGCGTTTTGGTCGTCTTTATATTCAGATATTTTATAGTATGCTTTTGAACATAATTTCGCTTTAACAATAATTTTGAACTTATTTGTAGATAAGTTTCTTAAATTATAAGGGAACTTGTTAAATAAGCGTATACATTGCCCCATAAAACAGCTACTTATTTTGTGGAGACGAGTGCTATGAACTACCAGATTATTCTTGTGTCTTGTATTTACAGAATGTATATCACATTTTTTACTAAATTTGTAAATATTTTTATGTACATATAACAGATTTTCATATATATATTGTGATACAACAGTTAGAATGTTTATTTGTTTGAATTTTTCTCTTAGAGTAACTCTTGGACCGAGGTTATAAATTCCCCTTACAGCTCTTTTCTGTAGAACGAATATTGTATTTAGGTCTGCAGCACTCCCCCAGAGAAGAATCCCATATGACATTAAGCTATGAAAATAACTGAAATAAACCATCCTAGCTGTTTATAAATCTGTAAGGCGTCTAATTGTCTTAACTGCATAAGCTGCAGAACTGAGTTTGCCCGATAGCCTTTCAATATGTGGACCCCATTGTAGTTTAGTGTCGAGCATAATACCTAAAAACATGGTTGTCTCGACGGGCTCAATCCTAGATTCATTAAGTTGCACATTGGTTTCTATTTGTTTAACATTAGGCATAGAGAATTTTAAAAGTTTCGTTTTCTTATTATTAAGTAATAGGTTATTTACATTAAACCAAGTAACAACTTTAGAGAGTGCCTTGTTTACTTCGTCAAAATTAACCTGTTGTCGTTTAATATTAAAAATCAAAGATGTATCATCTGCGAACAACACAATCTCATGATTGTCCTTTACATAATTAGGTAAATCGTTAATATATATAAAGAATGGAAATGGACCTAGAATTGAACCCTGCGGGACACCCATTTTTAAAGCTGAACCTGGAGATGTCTTACCATTAACTTCGACCTTCTGGATTTTGTTGCCCAAGTAAGAAGGCAGGAGATTGAGAGCTTTGTTTAGTTGATTTACGCAGTAGACTTATTTAAGAATAATTATGTTATTTATCCGTGTTCACTCATTTATAGGGGGTGCATAGGGTTCCCACCAAGAACTTAGGGTCCCAAGCCAACCTCTCCTGCAAGTGGTGCACCTGCCGATCAACGGACGAGGCTCTGGCAAACAAAATATCCCGATAAGCGGCAATAGGCTCGCCACCTATTACGTGGGATCAAAACACTGGCGAAAAGTGGGCGTTTAATATGCCTCTGCCTACCCCTTCGCGGAAATAGGCGTGAGTCTATGTACGTATGTATGTTCACTCATTTGCATTATTGTAATTAATATCTACTCCCTGCTTTAATTATGTTCATTTGATGCTTAAGAGGGTACTAATTAACTTGGGCTCAATTGCAATCGAATTAATAGCGTATAGACAGGCTTCCTGAAAATAAATCCGATCAATGCGAGCCTATCTTATCATAGTGCGTTAATATATTTTGATTATTAGATTGCATTCTTATATACACTACCGCTCAAAAGTATTTGCCCACCTTGATTTGAGGATGTTTGAAGAAAATGATTTTCTTCTAATTGTACTAATTTTATTATGACAATTCATTGCCACATGTTATTAAATCTAATATAGACAGTTTCCCTATCATGATTTAACTAAAAAGATTTACGTTACCAAAAAGCAGGCAGCGATAGCCTAGTGGATATACCAACAGACTGCCGTGCAGAGGGGTTCGAATCCACGGCGCGTACCACTGACTTTTCGAAGTTATGTGGTATTTAATTGTTAATTATCGCTCGCTTCGTGCTTCGAAGAGCATGTTAAACCATCACTCTTGGCTGTCGTGAACAGTTGTTGACAGTCGTTAGGCGGAGTCAGTACCCTTAAATAATTTGAAAAAGATTGAGAAATAAATCTCACATAATATATATGTTATTATATGACACTATTAAAGAAAGAAATTCGTTCATTGAGCTAGTTTTCGTGCTACTGACGACCGTGCCAGTGTTAGTAAGACGAACACCCAAAGGAATAATCTGGGATAACGTTGGATCTGAAGCTGATTCTATTTATTTATGGAACTTATTTATTTTTGTGTGATGTATGATGACGTAAGATCCATTACGATGCTTATTGTAATGGATGTTGAAAAAATTTTTATGTCTCCAGCAATTTATACATCGAAATTAAACTAAAATTGATATGTATTTTTGGAATGTACCAATCGAATGTATTTATATAAATAGGTATACAATATGAAAATCTTGCGACAAAAATTAAAGGGTGTAAATTTGTATATGGCATGGTATTGGTATAACTAGTAAAAGAAAACGTGTTTGAGTTTGTAAGATGAATATTTTTGTATATACAGGAGACCGTTATCATCAAATCATCAGCATCATCGTTGTCCTAATATCATCTAAGGCTTTCACTTTAGTGCCCAGGATTTTTCTTTCACCAGATTTGGCAGAATAGTTCCCTTGCCAAATACCTACTGTAAACATAATAATATTTTATTTATAACTTGATCAATTCATTGTCTAACAAAGCATGACGGATGACAAAAGATTGACCAAGCAGTTATATAAGGCAAATGTGAATGGGTCAGAAGGAAGGGGAAGACCTAGGCGGTCGTTCACTGACCAGATTGGAGATATCCTAAAAAAAGGACAGGTCAGAAGTACCCTTAACCGAAGAGCATGCATGAGAAATTTGATGACAGTGAATGAATCTAGAAAAATATGTGAGGTTCGTTGCAAATGGCGTTCCGTAGTCTCTGCCTACCCCTCCGGGAAACAGGCGTGAGTCTATGTAGTACGTCATTGACTAACAGTTTTATTCGCTCATTTCTGATGGTACAGTGACCTTAGGATGTCTTGCTCTCTCATCGAGCTCTTTCCATCTTGCACTTATGTGACTAAATTCCCGCCAGTTAAGTTTACGAAGTCCTGTTGGATCTTTAGATTTGAAACAAAAGAGTAAAGTTACTAGTTTCATTTGAATATTTATGGCATTTTTAGATAGTGTCTACATATTTGGAGAACACGTATGTAAATTTTATTTATAGGTAAAGGAGATGTACCATTTGGCCATACATTATGGGCCTGGCACGGCCAAACACAACACCATGTGTGTTTTGAAGATAAATGACTACTCTATTAACCTGTATAATTTCTTTTTAAATAACTTTTGGTGGAAATAAGATACGAGATATTTGAAATGGAAATTATTCCGCAACTAAATATACCTCAAAATTGAATTTTAACATAAATATAATACCTAGATGTAAATAAAAGTATGTCTTTGCGTCTTTAAGAACAAAAACTACATAAAGAGTGGCCAATAATAATGATTAATCACCTGTGTACTAGGGAACCTCGTACTATGTATACTCGTCCAAAAAAGCTAACCACAATCACAAACACCGCTGCATATTCTTAGCATGGGTAGAAGGTACTGATCAGTATTTTTGTTTTAATGTAATGTAATTGAATTTATATTCAATTACATTACATTAAAACCGTACGAAAACACCAATAAATCAAAGCAAAATATTTACGGTACACAGTAGCAAAAAAGTGTTGCAAATGGTTTGAAAAAATATTTCTACTATCGATTAAAAAACAAAACGATTTTTACCGATTAATAATTATGGAATGTATAATAAATTATATATTTCTTGATTCTTTTTACAAATATACTTATAAAGTAAATAAAACTACCATACTTCATTTTATTTTTAATGCTGGCAACATAAGACATTCATCCGCTATTACCATAGCTTATTCAAAATAATTAATCTTTAAAAACTAAATTCTTTCACCGATACTCTATCAAGAAACGAAAACGATGTAAAATTTTTAAAAATTATATGTTTAATTTCAACGATTCACAACTTTCTGGCCGCTACAGGCCGTATTTGATCTTTCTCCTTTAATCTAATAAAATTATAATTGCATATAGGCCTGTGAGAATACCAGAGTTGTAGTTTTATAACTGCAACAATAGCTGACGCAGTTGCCTAATTTGTTCTCCACATACCGCTTTCTGTTAATCGTAGTAAGAAAATATATTTATGTTATGTTTTGGAGAAGCAAATAAAATATTTTTTGTTTTTGTTTTGTTTTGTTAAATTCGTGGTTGAGATTCCCCTACCTCGAATCATGTTGTGATAATATTAAAACGCATATACATTGTGTTATAGCAAGTTTATTTTTAAAATTAATTGAATGACTATTTATTCTCTTTTAAATTTTTATAAAAGCCATAGTTTTTCTTTCTCATCGTTAAAACTTACATCTTCTGACTTTTAAAGATATAATATGGCGTGATGTATTAAGAAGAGATTTAGAGAATGGTGAAATACTCGTGGTTAAAATAACAGCAGGTACCAATTTAGTTATTTATTTATCATTTATTTCTTAGCAATCTTCAGCTCTCCTAGATTATTATTGAGTGAATAAGTGAACGAATTGACGTAAAGAGACACTGGCGTTTTACGCACGCAATAAAAGAACCACTTTCTCTTCACAAATTGAGTTTTCACACAAATCTGCAACAGTAATGTGAAGCATTCATTTTGAGAAAGAAACAGCGCCTGTGAGAGATTTGAGTTGAAAAAAATTTAATCTGATATAAAGTAAGGCACGTAAAATAAAAGGCAGCAATAAAATACAGAAGAAAGAAAGCCTCTTTTATTTTTTTTACAACAATGACTGTCAGATGCTTACCGCTTTGTAAAATTTTACTGTTGTAGAAATGTGTGCGGTATTATTTTGCACGGCTGTCTAAAATGGAATTATAATAATTTCGGGGCTCACATATCACCTTATTTATGACAGAGCATTTTATTTTACATTCGTCTTAGGTGCGGAATTATCCTATTTTTTATTTATTCCTATATCGTATTTCTTTATACCAAAATTTCACGATCCACGGCCTCGTCTAATTTGCGTCGCATTTGCTTTTGAGCTAGCACAAGTATTTGATTTGACCTTCTATCACACGCTGACCAGACAGATTGGTTTAGGGTTTAACGACGAGTTTTGCGTTACTTCGAAAAGATACCGTTTACTTCGTAAATTTTCCATATTTGCCTTTTACGTGACATTGTACAGTTTTTATACCAAGAAATAATTTTATCCGGCTCGAATTCTACTTCTACACATACAATGTCAACCTTCTTTACTCGTCTCGCGAACTACAAGGATAATTACTTCTAGATTACAGCACTGATAAGACAAGTAATAAGTTACCTACTCTCAGGGTTCGAAGAAACTGTCTCCTGAGAAAATTACGACTGGTGAATTTCGCTTCTAGTACTTATCTCGTTTCGCCTACCTACACAAAGGAGATGTCCCACAATCCATACAAAATTGCCCCATATCCTATAACAAAGTGACATATCTCAAAAAAAAGATAAAAATTTATAAAAAATATGGCATACTTCCTAAGTTCATTTTTTTACACCTTCATATGAAAAAATTGCTATGAAAATAGTTCAGGCGCTGTTGTGAAAAATTCGTTCGTATGAGTATTTATGGACCGATTTTAAAAATTATTTTTTTGTTTGAAAGGATACCCCCAAGGTAGTCCCACTGCCATAAAGTCAGGTCTCCGGTCTCCAGGATCCTGGAGAAATGAAAGTAAAATCTCAAAAATAAGCTCATTTTTGTACTTTACATTATTAGTTCTTCGCCCTCTTTGAAAATTCTTCTTTTGTTTGAAAGGGTATACCCCCAAGGTAGTCCCACTGCCATAAAGTCAGGTCTCCGGTCTCCAGAATTCCGGAGAAATGGAAATAAAATCTCAAAAATAAGCTCATTTTTGTACTTTACATACTATACTTTACACATTAGTGTTTCTCTCTCTTGTTGTTTCTTTTGACTTATTGCATTATGATGAGACAGAAACGTCAGTGGTAACGCGAGGGAGTGGTCGACAGAGGTTGTTTCACTTACATTAACACAAATGGAAACAGGTGTATATGATATTGACATATACAGACATCCAGAACCAATTAATATTTATGAAAATTATATACAAAATAACGTTCTATTGAGATGCAGGATTCAATCACGGCATATCCGCAGAAAGGAGTATCATACCTATGTTCTTTACAATAGACGAAATGAAGGAAGGAATGCCGTGGTTGAATACTATTGTTCTTGTATACATGGGCGCAGGACATTGGGGGTATGCGCCCATGTTATGACTATAATATTTTATTTGGGCTGGATGCGGAACCAGCCAGCCATTTTTGGACATCTCCTTTCTATTTTAGCCCTGCTTAAATTGCTTATCTTAATATATAAAATCCTTGCGTTACTGACTGACTGACAGACACGGTACAGCCGAAACTATTGAGCGTAGGAAGCTGAAATTTGGCATGTATGTTCCTTGGGGACCCTAAGGGTGCACTAAGAAGGGATTTCCCGAAATTCCCACGGGATCGGCCAAAACGGGTAAATTAAAAAAATATGCAGGCGTAGCTGCTGGCGTCCTCTAGTTTTATCTAAAACATAAATCCACATAAATATATCAAATTTATGGTTGGCTTTATTTCTTAGAAAAGATCTCATTAGAAGAGTTATTATAATAGCTTGCCAGTCTAGTTTTATTTAAATATTAGCATAGCTAAGTTGTATCATGTATAGCTTTTCAAGAAGGTACAGATAATTTAGAAACTTAACCAACAATGAAAGAAGCTTAATCAACCGAAGGACCATTTTGAATCACGAGTAGAACATCTTCGTAGTGGTGAATTTCTCGTAACTATATAATATAACAATATAATATTCTACAACATACACACTTCACTATCTAGTCCTTAACTAAGCAGAGCTTTTATTATGGGTACAAGATAATAGATAAAATATTAGTTACATATACCTTTTTTTGTAAATACATACATATTAAACATAGAAACATCCAGAGCAAGAGAAACATCCATGTTATCAGCAACACCTGGATAACACCGGGAAGTTGTTTGCAGCGGAGTAACTGGTCAGTAGTAAAGAGAGCAATTTGAGATTGCAGGTCTTATATATATACGTCGTACTAAATGCAACAACTGCTACACCTTGTTTATATTTATTACGACTAGTGGGCATTAGTGCTTAAAAACGTTAGGCGCGTTAAATAAGGTTGATACATGTTGTCTTCCCCCCTGTGGGATCTGGGTAACCGTGGGTTGGACACCCAGGGTGAAGCTAAGCGGGATCCCGGAAGATGACGCTCCGCGTGAGCTTGGAGGGGGCCTGCGCAGGATGCGTCCAAGGGTGCGGGTGCGGGGAACAGTTCTGTCTGTCCCTCGCAGTCGGGTGCGATCGCGGGAGGAGAGACTTGTCGGTGTTGCGTTGCCGCTATCTCCCGCGACCAAATGGGGGCGCACCATTCGATGCGTTGCGGTGGGGCCGCAGAGGAAGAGGAGTCGCGGTGTTGTCAGGTTGCCGTCCTCCCTATCCTCTGCGACCTCTGGGTGTGTTGGCGGCGGAGCCCAACACCTTCATCCGCCGCCGAGGAGGTTATGGCCTTCGGGCTATCCGCCGGGGTGCCAGGGTAGAATGCTAACGCGACCCCCTGGCGCCCCAAAACGGCGTGGAAGTATGCGCTGTGGCCTTTGTACGTATTACGGCCTTACACTCCAGCCGTTGAGTCCCACATACCCCCCGCTTTTCATCCTGCGTAAATGCATTTCCACAGCGAGAAAAAAAAATATGATAGGTCTTTAAATTCTATAGTATTTACATTGAAATATATCAAATCTATCTACTTATATTTATCTGAGACGCTACAGTCCACCGTGAGCCTTGGTTTACCGCCGAATTCAATATTCGATCTATCCATAGATTTGGAGATTAGAGATGCATATTTGACGTAACTACTATACAAAATATGTCAAATATGTATCAGTCTAGAGCATATCTCTCCAGACCGATCTATTTTTGTTTTTTTACTTTTAGCCTGGAACCCAAAGTATCGTCAGATTGTGTTCAAAACCACCGAGCCACCATAATTCTCGTCTGCCTGCATCGTCGACCATCAGTCTATGGTCAACCGATCGGATTCAGCCACACAATACCTATTGCAGGATGTCGATCCCATGGACAGAAATAAAAATACATTTAAAAGTCAGTAGACAGATAGCTGTCTTAATATGGTTATGTATAGGTTTGGAATAGGCAAGTATCGAGTCTCGCATGGTTTTACTAAGAGACCACAACAGTATGAATGGTCTTCTGCGAGAGTCCATCATTTTGAAATTTTTGCTAAGCCCTCTCAACTACAAAAGCTAATAATTAAACTGCAAAAAGCATAGTCATCTGATGAAATGACTGCTCAGACTACAGCTATTTTAGCATTAAGATTAAGAATGAAAATGACAAAATGTTTAGTTTAATGAAGATTGAAATGTATGTCTGCTAAAAATGGTTTTTAAAAATAGCTAGGGACTGACTGTAAAATGTGCAGTAGTTAGTGCCAAGTTCTTTCAAACGTAGGCAAAGATAAATGGATGCCTTGCATGAGTTGTTAATTGCATCCGTCTGGCAAACAAGTAAGCAGATGACGTTTTACGAAAGCTGCATTTTTATGTTCACATCATTTGTCATTAGCGCCACTTATAAACGGCTGTGCTGAGCATGCTCTTCTCACTATAAAGACATATTTATTGCTGCATTTTCGTAGTTGACAACAGTTATACGATTCAAAGCCGTATTTTAGACAAAGCGGCTATGAGAGGCTAGATCATAGTCTACTACGTATATTAGCCAAGCGCGTGTTGGTGGATTACACATGTCTTCCGAAAATATTGCTCAGAGCTCTCAGACATACAGATTTCCTGGCGATGTTTTCCTACACCTTTTAGCGAGCGCTCATTAACTATAATGTTTATACAATGTCCACTTAAGAACATCGCAGATAATTATGCCACACCGTATGGCGTAGTGGCTTAAGTGGTTGGCTAGCAACTGCCGGTGCGCTAAGGGTTCAAAAGGTTAAGGTTCGAATTATGTAAATACTTTGTGTAACTCACAATTATTTTCTAAGTGTGGGTATTTTTTGTAGATTGAATGTTTGTATAGGCCTTTGCGATAGAGACATTTTTCTTACTGTAGGTGTTGCATTTATAAGGAAATTCTCTTTCAATGCCTAATATAATATATCAGACGTCGTGATATTTCATGAAAACGTCTCACACCTCGCTACGGCTGATAAGATCATCTTGTTAAGCCTAATGGAATGAGCAGCATCCTTTTTATACGTGAGTTCGACAACCTGTTGCTCGAGGTAATTCGTATCTGTGCCTGCAGCCTAATTATTAAATGACATCGTTACTCTGATTCAGATAGTGTGTATACTATAAAAGGATGAAGAAGAATCACGACTGTAGAAAGACGTACTGCAAATAATTATTGTTAAAAAATTCTCTGCCTATTATTATGATTGGCTCTTCCGAGGTTTCAGACCCAATTTACAGCTTTATTTCTACCAAGGCTTATAGTATGTATAATAAAACATGTTGGTTTAATGGTTTTTACAATACTAATTTAATTTTAATTTTATTTTTAGATGTACACGGTTACCATAGACAGTTATATGGACAATACCAAAAGAGGTTAACATAACAATAATATTTTGAAATTATCACAACTCCACTCGAAATATTCAAACTATACCTAAGGAACACATAAACTTCTGATGCTTTACAATTGGTTCGGCTTTACACCGAAACCGTAGGGTTCTAGGCGACTTGGAGAAGGAAATGGACTGTATAGAGAGGATAGCGGTTCTTCGCCGCCTAGGAGATGGATACGCTAAGGGGTGATTGAGTGGGTATAGGATATTTCAAGGATGGAGGGCACCTACCTTATACAACCTTCTTCGTTTCCGTAGGGCAGTCTCCTGGTGGTTTCGTGATGCAGCTGCTTGTTTTCACTTCAATTCACCATTCGCGAGCGGGTTTTCCTTGGTGGAAGCGGTAATAAATCACATACAACGGTGCGGCGCGGTACGGTATCGCGGACACGTTCTCAGCGAGCGGAATGTTCTCGACTGTCACTCGCGTCCACGATCGCGGCGACGAATCAGGCGAAGGCAGTGCCCCTTCTTCGGGAATGGGAGACAGGGACGGAAATATGATATCGCTCGCACTAGAACGTGGAACGATTGATGTTGATGCGATTAGTTATGGATAGGAAGGTAGATGGCGCTACCATATCCCCCCGGCCCTAAAGGGTTGCCTTTAAATAAAATAGAATTGAACTTAGCTATGTTGGGTGTACTACCGCATAACCCATCAATAGGCTAAGACAACGATATGACAATAAAATTAATCTAAATTAACTTTAACGAAAACTACAAACGCAATAATAGCGAAAACTACTAACTAAATACTTAAACTAAGAGGTAGGTCCAACTTCAGGCTAGATCTCACTGAGTTGGAAGCGGACGCGAGTTGATCAATGCCTCGACTTGTGCAAGGACAGTTAAAGCTCTTCGTAAGAGAGAATCTGTTGACCTATAACCTTGAAGAGATGCGTTTTAATTACTTTGACCATGCTTTCCCAACATCCACCGAAATGTGGTGATGCTGGTGGAATAAACTTCCAGTCAATATGATCAATGGAACGTTCTTCCTAAAGACGAGTACGATAACCCGCGACGTGATTGAAACAAGTAGCGGGAACAAGTTCAATCAACTTACTAACGCGGTTGGCGACAAAAGTCTGCCAGCGGTGAGGAGAAGAATAAATCCAAGCGAGCACTACCTTGGAGTCGGAAAATGCGTATATTTATTAATAGAGTAGTGGGGCAAAACTATGTCTTGAACCTTGTGGAGCAACTGAGACAGCAGAAGGGCCGCGCACAACTCCAGTCTCGCAACCGAAATGGTTTTAACAGGCGAGACCTTAGACTTGGCACAAACTAACTGCACCAAGTAGTTAGAACCAATGCGGACTTGCAGATATACGACTCCGCCGTAAGCACGCTCGCTGGCGTCAGCGAAACCTATTAAGTTGATGGTACATCCATCTACCAACTCAAGATGACGCGGATGAATAGTAACTTGATTGAGCGCGGTAAGCTCAATACAAAACTGGCCCCAAGCGGCGACAATATGGTCAGGGGGTGTTTCATCCCACTCACACTTTGATAGCCAAAGCTTTTTGATCAAGAGCTTGGCGTACAAAATTGTGGGAGCCACAAACCCATTATGGCCCATAGTCGAGCCACTGTGGACAGCATAGTGCGTTTGGTGCACTTATCATCTGGTGGTGAGACGTCAAACCGAAAACTATCACAGGATTTGTCCCAGCGTAAACCGAGAACCTTATGCGGTACAGACTTCTCAAACTCAATGTCTGGAGAAGCTTTATGACAATCTGGTATGCGTGCGAGAACCTCCTTAGAGTTGCTTGTCCATTTGACAAGATCAAACTGGCCTCGCTTGAAAAGCTGAATAAGCTCTTCACAAAGCGAAATTGCTAGCGGAGCGGGTATGACATTACAGGCAATGTCATCTATATACAAAGCGGATGTGTAGTATAGTATAGTGTAGCGTAGCGTAGCTTAGCATAGCATAGCGTAGCATAACGTAGCATAGCGTAGCATAGCATAGCATAGCATAGCATAGCATAGCATAGCATAGTGTAGCGTAGCGTAGCTTAGCATAGCATAGCATAGCATAGCATAGCATATCATAGCATAGCATAGCATAGCATAGCATAGCATAGCATAGCATAGCATAGCATAGCATAGCATAGCATAGCATAGCATAGCATAGCATAGCATAGCATAGCATAGCATAGCATAGCATAGCATAGCAGAGCTAATTAGTGTTTTATCTTACACACAGTTTTAGCACCCATCTTGATCTCTTGAAGAGCAGAACAACAACAAGACGTAATACAATGAGCAGTATGTAACGTAGGTACGGTACCCATAATCACATACCCAAATACCGTCTCAATAGCGGGCGGTAAATCATATCGCTCACTACGTACTATTTTAGTTAGTAGCAAGTGCGGAAATATTGAAGCTCTGATCAAAAGATCAATGCCTGCCGGATTCGCAAACTCCGCGTCGGCTAACGGCAATGACTCGAGATGAGTGAGTGATGCTACGTCTACATTAGCGTTCGGTAATGCGTCCGTGATACGCTCCACGATAAGCGAAGAAATGTTAAAATTAATATTCCTATCAAAACGCGAATGTATTTTAATATCTACGGAACCCCTGCAATGCTTTTCTGATCCGCCTATCCCTTTGACGGTTGAGTTAGTATTTTTAAAGTTATTCCCTAATCCGAGGCGTTTGAAGCATTCCGATGTTATTAGATTGGTCTGAGATGCGCTATCTAGTAGACAACGTACCATGTGCGGCGACCCATTAACATCATAAACGATAACTTGCGCCGTCGCTAACAGAACAGTCTTAGACGCCATACATCGCGTTTTGGCCCTGCGCGGATCATTATAGATGCGCGAGTGCCGTCCTCGCGTGCGCGTCGCCCGCGCAATGGACGTCGTACACAACGATACTTCGCCCTGAGGCGTGCAGGGCGAAGGCACCGTGGTCTGCACCTGCGGCTTAAGTGTGTCAAGGTTAGCGGCTTGGCTTGACAACCGGTTATCTTTATCGAAATGTAACAGTGTATGATGTTTTTGATTACACGAGCGACATCTCGTTCTACTGGAACAATTACTCGTTTTATGTTTTATGCTTAAGCAATTAATGCAAGCTTTGTTATCTTTTACGCATTTAAAACGAGCAATTGGATTTAAATCATTAAAGGTGGGACACTTATAGTAATGGTCGTTGTTCAAACATGAACATGACATTCTTGGCATTCCAACACACATCCAACTTATCACCGAGGAAGATGCGTGATATTTTAAGATCATCTAATTTATCACGTACGGCGGTCGGCTCAGACATGCTGCATCGGCACAATACACCGACGGCACACAACTAAATACGTGTATATGTGTACATAGAATAAGTTTAGTATATAATATTATAGTTTTAAGATATAAACCAGTCACAAGTTCACTCCCGGCTTGGACTCATACCCTACCCCACACCTCTCACTGCGGCCAAGACACCCTTAGCCGTCACCATGATCGGTCTTGTGAGTCTGCTCGACCGGCAGTGAGATAACCCACTCCGCTACACCTTAATCCTACCCACTTTCCGTCTGCCGCAGGTCTCCGGCGACAGATATCCCGGCCCAGGGATCCCAGGGACTGCTAGGGCACTAGGGATTAGGGTTGTATACGCGACAGTCTGTGTGACCACAGTGTACACGGCCTCGCTATACAATATACCTAACAGGGGTAGGGTAGCACTAGGGAGATAGGGAATAGGTGGACTTGGATACTGCGATGGTACCAAGTTGAGGGAAACTACTACTACTACAACAAGGGAATAGGTGGACTTGGTTACTGCGACGGTAGCCAAGTTGAGGGATACTACTACAACAAGGGAATAGGAGGACTTGGTTACTGCGACGGTAGCCAAGTTGAGGGAATCTACTACTACTACAAGGGAATAGGAGGACTTGGATACTGCGACGGTACTAAGTTGAGGGAAACTACTACTACAACAAGGGAATAGGTGGACTTGGATACTGCGACGGTACCAAGTTGAGGGAAACTACTACTACAACAAGGGAATAGGAGGACTTGGATACTGCGACGGTACCAAGTTGAGGGAAACTACTACTACGACTACAACAAGGGAATAGGAGGACTTGGTTACTGTGACGGTACCAAGTTGAGAGAAACTACTTTTACAATTGCTACTACTACAACTAATACTACTGTTAGATAAGGGAAGGAATATAATTTCTGGAGGGGTGAAGAACATGCAATTGTATAACAAAAAATGATTACAATTGCGTGTTGACTAAATATATATATATATATATATATATATATATATATATATATTTTTTTTTAATACATATGTACCTACCGATTAAGTTCTTAACATTTCCCCCGCAACGATCGCCTTAAGACTCTACAGCATGCAACGAGGTTAACTGTCGCTGCCAGGGTTGCATCGCACGTGGCCTATAGCCAGCCAACCGAAGCCGTCAAGAAAACAACTCACCAGTGAACAACCAACTACCGATGCAGATGAAGTTGAGCTGAAGCCTACGCCAGACACCCGCCAGAATGTTCACGCCTGAACATAAGAACTTTCTAGAGCCTGCCCCGGAGAGACGCTAGAATGTTCACACCGGAACATGACCTTCCTGAAGCCTATCCCGGAGAGACGCCAGAATGTTCAAACATGAACATGACATTCTTGGCATTCCAACACACATCCAACTTATCACCGAGGAAGATGCGTGATATTTTAAGATCATCTAATTTATCACGTACGGCGGTCGGCTCAGACATGCTGCATCGGCACAATACACCGACGGCACACAACTAAATACGTGTGTATGTGTACATAGAATAAGTTTAGTATATAAGATTATAGTTTTAAGAAATAAACCAGTCATTAGCTCACTCCCGGCTTTGACTCATACCCTACCCCTCACCTCTCACTGCGGCCAAGACACCCTTAGCCGTCACCATGATCGGTCTTGTGAGTCTGCTCGACCGGCAGTGAGAAAACCCACTTCACTACACCCTAATCCTACCCACTTTCCGTCTGTCGCCTTAGGTCTCCCGGCGACAGATATCCCGGCCTAGGGATCCCAGGGACTGCTAGGGAACTAGGGATTAAGGTTGTATACGCGACAGTCTGTGTGACCACAGTGTACACGGCCTCGCTATACACTATACCTAACAGGGCTAGGGTAGACTAGGGAGTTAGGTTAGAGTTAGATCTAAAATAGGGATAGGTATATCATAAGATAGGTTATTCCAGATATAGGAACCAGTAGGCTTAAATTAGGATAAGTCTAGGTTTAGGTACGTGCAAGCTTAGGGTTATACTTAAGAGCTAGCGAAGGTTAGGCCCTAACTTGTACAGTCGTGCACTATATTACTGCACAGACACTTCTGTGAATTCTTACTATTAGATTCCGAACATGTTACGTAAGATTGTGGATTAGGGACCGAGTTATTATTACTTTTTCGCGATTTATTCAACCTTTGTTTGTTGCTGTTAGTGTTAGACGGGCCAGGTGAACCAGACTGCGTATTATGAAATATTCGACACTGATCTTTGATGAACGAAATAAAACTATCTAGTGTAGGTATTTTATTATTGCGTTCCGTCATCTCGAATGCGCGAATTGTATCAGTGTCAAACTTTTTTAAAGCGAGTTGAAGCAACATAAAGTCGGAAAGATCTTCTATTTTCAAGTTTTTAAGAGAATTAACTGCGGTAACAAAGTTATCAATAAACAGCTGGAAATTCGAGACAGACGCGTTGCCGGACAGTTTGAGATTTAAAGCTTGGTCAAAGTACGTAGACGCTAGGACGCGCGTGTCCTGATATCTGTCAAGTAGTGACTGAAATATGAACTGATAATTCTCAGCACTGGGTGTGACACCTGCAAATACGGACTGGGCCTTCGGTGACAGTTTACCTATTAAATAGTACAACCTGTCAGCATCTGTCATAGAACCATTATCGTGCACCGTAGACTTAAAACTCGCATAGAATAACGGTCAATTTCGTATATCTCCGTCAAACGACATAATCTCGATTGGCGGTAATCTCGGTTTGCGGGCAACGGGGTCTGCTGAACATTTACCCTCCAATTGCGATTGTATACGCTTAATAATACAATAAAGATCTTCGAATGAGGTATACGCCTGATAGTTCGGTTTTTCATCAGGATTGATAGAAAGTAATCTTGCGTTATAATCGTCTAACAACTTATGAAAATCTGTTCGAATACTATCTACTGTTATACAATAACTGAGAAATGCTTCGCTATTACTGTCACATGTAACATGTACACATGTAATTCGACTTGATGTTTCTGAAGTCTCATAGATGGCACTGCTTTAAAATTGTCTTGATACTACTTATACACATACACACAACGTCACGCGTTTAATCCCCGAAGGGGTACGCAGAGGTGTATTTATTTATATACCTTAGTCCCACGTAATAAGGGGCGAGCCTATTGCCGTACCGGGCACATTTCCAGACTCCGTGCTGCCACTCGGAATTTCGTGACAGAAAAATCCAATAACACTGCCCGACCCAGGAATCGAACCCGGGACCTCCCGATCCTACGCGCACATTTATGCCGCGAGACCAACGAGGCAGTCGTATAGGGTTTGATGTCGAGTTTTCCGTCTCTACGCAAAGATGGTATTTGCATCGTGTTATCCCTTAGTCGCATCTTACGACACCCACGGTAAGATAGGGGGTGGTGACACTTGTATTCTATGCCGTCAACTACACGGCATAACTAACTTCTACTTATGTATATTCATTTAATTATGTTTATCGGCCTTAGTTACTTATATTGCGTGATTTTTATAGTGTGAAGCTAGCTTATATTATGGTTAACATAATAACAACATTCAAATATGCGTCGTTAGATTACACGTTGTTACAGAATACGTTGAAGAAATAAAGGTTTACTGCTCGTTCCCAGTAGGTCATAGCGTGATTATATGTAGCCTATATGTTGACCCAACTTTTTAATAATATTCGTGCCAAACTTGAAGTAAATCCATGCAGCACTTTTTGAGTTTATTCCGGATATATAGATAAACATACAAAAAATTCTAAAAACTGTATTTGTGGCTTCGGTATCAATTGTAGATCACATCCCAAGTATTATTTAAAAAAAAATATTCAATGTACAGTTTTGACTTTCCTATCATTTTATTATATGTATAGATTCAAGGAGTATCCAATCTACTACCCTGTAAAAGTCATCTGTATACATAATTAATGTCTTGTATTACTGACAGACAACGCATAGCTAAAAATATTAGGCGTAAGAAGCTGAAATTTACCATGTATGTTCCTTGAAGACCAAATGGATGCACTAAGAAGAGATTTTCTGAAATTTTCACGGTATGGGAAAAAATGTTATATCAAAAAGAACATGCGGCCATAGCTGCGGATATCCTCTGGTTTTATTTAAAAGTCTTATGATGATAATGGTCAGACAGGCAGTCGCTCCGTGGAAAAGCTAAAATTCAGCCAAATCCGGTTAGACTAGTAAGCGGACCCCAGATTGAAACTCGGATAACGCTAAGAGGATGATGATGATGATAATGGCAAACGTGTGTAACTTAAATCTGTACCCTCTTTAAACGTGCATTAACAATAAAAGTCACAAAATGAATCGGGATTATCCACAGTTGACCTCTAGACCACCTCAGCTAGAGTACTCAGGGCCAATGACACACCAATAATATCAATAACAAGCTTATTGCATTAACCGCTTATGATACACTAATAGGCTCTATTATTTCACAACTCAATTTTAATTTATTTACGTGAAATTTATCAGAATTTGAAATATAAATAATATTGGATGTGTCTCGTAAACTAATGGGTGCCTTCTTAAAAAATAGCAATGTCAAAGTGTTTGAAATAGATGTATTGTCTATGATAAACGAGAATATCAGTTTGTAACATTTGTTATCTTTGGTAATAATTTTTTGACAGTGGTCACATTTGAAAGATTGACAAGTCATTCACTTCCGCAAAAAACTTATTGAGAACACACCTTTTGCCACTCGTGTGAAAATGTATAATTCATGTAAATTTTGTAAAACCCTTGAAAACTGCCGCTTTTGATTTGCCCGGCAACGCCCAGTGAGCCATTGATAAATTTGTGATATTGTATTGAACTTTGACATTTTGTGAAAATTTCTCCTACCACGCCACGTGCCTTGAAGACATCACGTTTATAGACAGCTAAGTAGTAATTATATATAACACTATCTATTTTGGCCAATCTAGTTGTGTGTTTAGCTAGCTAGCTCCAGGTCTGACACCAGTGAAAAGATCAAGGTAACTGAATATTGTATTTTGATTCTTAGCGCTGAGAAACTCAGCCTCGTGTATGTTCAGACTACTTCTGGCGTTGCCCTAGTTAGGTGGAGTATGTAAATTAGCTTCCTCTGCCGTCTGAAACAATTTCTCATCTGTCTAGGGCAAATTCTGAACACAAAGTTAGTTTTTTAGGTCTGGTAATCGTAATCGGCCCTGTACATAATCGAGCCCACTTCTGGGCACGAGCCTCTTCTCACTATGAGAAGGGTGAGGCCATAGTCCACCACGCTGGCGAAGTGCAGATTGGCAGACTTCAAATGCCTTTTGAGAACATAACGGAGAACTCTCAGACATGTAAGTTTCCTAACTAACTCAGCCAACTTGTACGTCGCGGATCTAAATCGCGATTCGAATAGTGAGTAATATACTCTATGATAACAAATTGGTAAATATATCACAGCTAATAACCATCCACGTTTTCTCAACAAGACTAGCATTAAAAGAGTTCTACTCTAAACACTAATAGAGCTTTTGATTTTTTAGCTGCTAGACATTGAAGAAGCGTATTGAATACTTTGAAGCGTGGTACGCAACGTGCAAAGTTTATAATGCTAACGATGTATGTAAGTTTAATACAAGGTACATTTAATTTGAAAACTCATCAGCTTATATGAAATCTGTATCACCGACTTGCATACTCTGTGTAAACTATATTATCTAAGCATAATATAAGAAAATCTAGTAAATATTCTTCTTCTGTGATAGTAGATAGCGTATGCGACTGCTGATCGGAGGTCCCGGGTTCGATTTCCGGGTCGAGCAAAAGTGTTACTGGGTTTTGCCGAATTCTCTGTAGCAGCACGGAGTCTGGGGATGTGCCCAGTGACGGTAATAGCCTCGCCACCTATTACCTTAAAATTAATAGTGAAATGTCGGTGTAATATTACACCTCTGCTTACCCCTTCAGGGATACAGGCGTGAGTCTTTAAAAAAATATAAATATTCTTAATCGTTTGTAGACGTACGGCCGGTACTAAAATTTGGTCTATGGGACTAACATATTAGACTTTGTAATAAAAGTCCCATAACTAAATAAACATATTATTATCTTTTATACATCTATACATATAAATAAAATTGGAGTGTCTGTTTGTAATAATAAAATAACAGCTTTTTACTAAATGCATATGGATGTATTTTATTTTAATTTTTATTTATTACGGAAAACATACAGTGTATGGCATCTCAAAAAACAACAAATGTAAAAATCTATGCACCTTTTACATGTTTCCACAGGTATTAGTCTAAAAGCTTATTATGTAAGAAAATAACCAAATACAAAAATAGAGCACTTGTACAATATTTTATGCGTTTTAAAAAAAAAACTAAACAGTCTGAAAGCCAAACCATGACTTTGTTAAGGTCTTATTAATAACAAGTAGCTTTGAGTTGAACAAGGCCAGTTCAGGAAATGTTGACAATTTATTAAATTCCCTTGCAGCTCGCACGAAAAATGCGTTCGATCGATAAACTGATGAACAATAAAGAGTGTCCAGATATGTTTGATGTATCTTTAATCTGTTTGGGACTTTAATGTTGATTTTAGATAATAGACACGGTGAGTCAATAATGCTTTGTGAGATTTTAGCAAGACACGTGATATCAGAATATTTGCGTCTTTCAAACAGAGGAAAAATGTGATGTCTTTTGCATCTTGCCTCGTAAGAAGAATCAAAGGTATTAGACTTAAATTGTGAGTGTCTTAGGAATCTTTTTCGTATAGATTCTAGTCGATTCATGTAAATACAATAACACGGATTCCAGACTTGCGAACAATACTCGAGGATACTGCGAACCAAAGCGCAGTAAAGAATTTTTATAACATATAGTTGATTGAATCAGACGTTACTTGGCGGAACTCCATTGTAACCTAATGGAAGGAAAGAGGAACCCACCACGCACCCTCGAATTGACCACCCCAACTATTGCAATAGAAAAAGGTTGACAATATCGAACTCCTCTAAAAGGATAAGGGATATAGGAATGGTATGGGTTCCAGGAAAATACCTGACTTGCAGTATCCCGCTGTATGCGCCGACTATTCTTTGTTGAAGTTTTGAGCTGAGATATAAAGAACATTTAGCGGTGTTTAGAAACAACCAGCCGGAAAAGTCTCATTTTGCCGAACATTTACTTGAATCGGGTCATACCTTAAATAGCGGACATTCATTTGACGTCATACACACTTGTCAAAAGGGTATTAGAATGTGCGTATTGAAACAATTAGAGATTTTAAAGCGGGAAAAGCATACATTACTGAACGATCAAACCAACTTTAACGGGTCCCCATTGCTGAATATATTCGCACACCGTCATAATGATTCACATCAGTCGAGCAACGGAGGGAGGGGATTAGAAAGTACAATCGTTTATAAGACATGCCCACGGTTGGAAAGCGCCCAGTCGTTGCCCATCGTTCCTGAGGATGCCTCGTGCAGAGGCGAAACACGTGTCGAAGAATAGTCGGCGCATACAGCGGGATACTGCAAGTCAGGTATCTTCCTGGAACCCATACCATTCCTATATCCCTTATCCTTTTAGAGGAGTTCGATATTGTCAACCTTTTTCTATTGCAATAGTTGGGGTGGTCAATTCGAGGGTGCGTGGTGGGTTCCTCTTTCCTTCCATTAGGTTGTAATTTTTATAACTTTCAAGTTGGTGAATTGAGTACATGATCTAATTACAAAACCTAATGCTTTGTTGGCTTTTTTCGCTATGTGATCTATATGTTTCTCGTATGTTAATTTGGAGTCGTGAATAACATCGAGGTCTCAAATGGAATCCACTTTTTGCAACATCTGTCCTTTTATATAATATTGAAAATTAAATGGTTTTGTTTTGCGAGTAAATGTGATAAATTGGGATTTTTTTACGTTTAATTCTAAGTGGTTTAGTTGACAGTAGTGTTCAAATCTATTTAAATCACTTTGAAGAAGTTGGCAGTCATTTATACAAGTAATATGTTTGAATAATTTCATGTCGTCAGCATAAAGTAAAAATTTTTAGTGTTTGATGTGTGTGCCAATATCATTAATGAAGCATGTCCAAGCAACGAACCTTGAGGAACACCAGAAGGGACGTTCCACCAGGTAGAACAGAAGCCATTTAGTGCTACAGCCTGAGATTGGTTCTCAATATATGAAACAAACCACCGGTAAAGGTTACCATGGATCCCCGCCAGGATAAGCTTTTGTAATAATATTCTATGGTAAATTTTGTCAAATGCTTTACTGTAGTCCGTAAAAATTGCGTCCACCTGACCACCAGCATCCATATGTGAAGTGGTATAATCAGTAAATACGAGTAGGTTAGTCAATATGGAGCGATTCCGTAAAAAGCCATGTTGTTCCGGTATCAGAGTTGCAGAAACCGTCTGGTAAACTTGTGTATAGACAATTTTTTCCAAGAACTTGGCAAAGACACATAATTTTGATATGGGCCTGTAGGTTTTAGCATCGTTTTTGGCGCCATTTTCATGTATAGGTGTGATAAATGCCTTTTTCCAGATGTTAGGTATATGGCCTTCCGATATTGTTCTTTTATAAAGTACTAGCTTTTGCGCGCGGCTTCGCTCACGTTAAATTCGGGGTAACGCAAAACTCCTTCATCGTTCGATAGTAATTTTCGTTTTAATTCTGTTCATACGGACTAATAAGAAATATAACCGCAAGAAGTATTTAAAACATTTCAGTAAACAGTATTTTTACAGTTCCGGAGTCAAAAATGGCTAAACATGAAATCCTTATAGACGCGCTATGTCTGTCAGTCTATCCGTATATCATAGCCACTTTTGCTTGACACTTGCCGAAACTATTCAGTTTACACATTTGAAAATTGGTAGGTAGATGTATTCTGTGAACCGCTTTACGACGTTATAGAAAATAAAAATATTGAATAATAAGGAGGGCTCTTCATACATGGAACTGATGTGGAAAATGGGTCGTTAAAATTACTTTGAGGTTCCTAAAACCATTGTTTCTCAAAGTCAATCGTTTGAAAGATATGCGATTCCAAAGTGGTGAAATGGCTGTGTGTGTCCGTCTAACTTTTAAAGTAAGAAAGTGACAAATCTAAAATAAATATATGATGTAGATCGTTATAAAAACTTTCAACGAAAATTGGTTTAAGCGATATGTATTCAGCAGTTTTTGAAATAAAGCACATCTTAAAAACCGCAAATATAGCTTTATCGTTTATACAAATTCTTCGTTAGTCGGAAGATAATGGCTATGGTAAGTGGATACCTCCACAACGGAACCCTTCATCGCGAATAGATTTTATAATGTTTCGTCCTAGGTGTTACTTGTAGCCGTTTGCCATTACAAAGCTTTGGTGCATTAAGAATCCGCATTAACAGGACTGGTACACCAACGTGAAGTCTCAAGTTGCGTGAAGGTAGGTACTCCTGATAATTGTAAGGAGTACAGAAACTCTATAGGGTACGAAGAAACTTGGTCAGTATTCATGACAACATCACTTTGCATACAGTCAAATGTCAAAGCCACATGGTCCGATATATCTCTATGCACACTTTCGCATTTATGAGTAATATTGGTTCAGCCGGTTTAGCGTGAAATTGGTACATATACATAAATACATATTTTCGCATGTATACCTAATATTAGTAGAGATTAGCCAAGGCTCTTACAATAACTATTAGTTTATATAAGTCTATATACAAAGGTACTGTGTGATATAAGTAAGCGAACGAAGTAATGACAGTGCATCATATTATGACAGATAGCACATGCGCAGTACTCAATTCTTACAGCGCATGCGTCCTTACTGTCAATAGGTAGGAGGTTTGTCCCTACAAACTTCGACCCAATCTAAAATCCCTCCCAGATTTATTTTTTGCATTTTATTGTATACTATGTGTTTTTCCTGGTTCTGAGCTGCGTCTTCACCAATTTTCAGCCAAATTGGTTCAGCCGTTCTTGAGTTATAAATAGTGTAACTAACACGACTTTCTTTTATATATATAGATTACGAGTGGATCTAGTAAGCTTGCCGCGCAATTAACGATAAATGAAGGTAATATATTATCCGGACCGGCGCCTTTCGTTACGTCAAGGGACTTCAGTTGTTTTAAAAGAAAATCAGCATTGACTTTTATATCACATATACTATTCGGCGCATTATCAGCATATACGAGACTTGGACAAGAATGCGATGATGAAAGGAAATTAGAGAAGAAATGGGCAGCAAAAAGGTTACATATTTCATCACCCGTATGAGCTGCCCATCGTAAGATATGATAGAGGGTGATGCGGACGATCCTGTTTTATTAGATTTAATGTAAGACCAAAACGACCTTGGGTTATTAATAATGGAATCCTATGAATGTTTTAAGTATTAAGAATAACATTCTTGCTCCATTTTTTTAGCACGTGTACGGAGAAGATTAAAGGTATTATAATCACTGAGGTTGCCATATATTTTATATTTTTTTAAATACTTGTAATTTCCTTTGAGTATTTTTTTCAATGGAGCGCAATACCAAGGCGGAAAAGAGCTGGGAGTAACCAATTTATGTGGAACATGGTGGTTTATTACATCGTATAAATAATTATAAAACGTATCGACAGCTTCCTCCATAGTGTTATTATTTAGGCATGTTTTCCAATTGATACTATTTAAAGATAATTTCGATGGCCCCACAGAATAAACGTGTAAGTCAAAAACCACAACTTTTCAGGAAAAAATAAAAACGATTAAACTTAAATAACTGTTGTTTGGTAGTATATAGGGTTAAACAAATTATATCAAATTGAAGATAAAAAAATATATAATTAATTTATTACATTAGATATGTATATATTTTTTTATTTAAACGGTTTTCCGACAATTTATTAAAAACCATTTTATTTTTGTGAATTTCTATGACTAGATAACAGTAAACTTTCATTACATGGTTATTCGTGTAAAGTGTCAACAAACAAAACTAATAATATTATATTACACTATTATTCGACAGTAATCAAGTTTCTTTAAAACCTAGTTACAGGCATGAGCACGCTTGTTTACAGTAACTTACTGTTTTGTTTGATTATTGTAAAGATAAAATGCATTTATATCAATGTTTATAAGATCGATTCTCATTTATGTAATATACTTTTGTTATTACGTGATGTAATAAAGAAAACTTCATTAATTATGTGAAAGGTTGAAATTAAACGAAAAAGTTTTAATAAAATAAGAATATAATCAAGTAACTACCTATCGGGTTCTAATCCACAGCGCGCACCAATGACTTTTCGGAGTTATGTGCATATTGAATTGTTAATTATCGCTTGTCCCGTGCCTCGGAGAGCACGTTAAGCCGTCGGTCCCGGTGAAGATCTTTGACAGTCGTTACAGGGCGTCAGTACCTTCTAAATAAACTGACACTAGTCTAAACTATGGAATATCGCTATCCCTTCGGGTTGCGGAGGGCAGACAGGCAGTCGCTCCGTGGAAAAGCTAATATTCAGCCAAATCCGAATAGACAAGAAAGCAGACACCAGATTGAAACTGAGATAACGCTAAGAAAATAATGATGAATCAAGTAACTATCTACTTGTATAAACACTAAATAAAAATCACAATTTAAATCTCTTTCATGATTAGGAAATAGCTACCTATTAGCTTGAACTGATAACAAAAAAAACCGAATCATATCGTAATCTGAAATACTTAATCTTCCTCGTCACTATCATTGGTGGCAGAAATCGAATTGTCTCAATCGAAAGGAACTAAGTTTCTTTAAAAAGGTTGGTAATGGTCTGGTATGGCTCCTGAATCACACAAACTTATCAAATCCTTATGTAAAGGAAGAGGTATAGGGAGCAGTTCAGCGTATGCAAGTATTAAGTATTCAGGATTTTCAGTAGGTACTCCTCGCCGCCGTCTTGAATTAGATCTTACTATTATTTGCATCTCCCGTAATTCATCTTCAAAACTATACCTGAAATAAACTGAATCAAGATGCTCGTGAGAGAAGTTTACTTCTTTTATTTTACTCCAGTAAATTTTATCGAAGTTGGTAGGTATATGAATGTTTGAGTACGATGATTTTTACGTTCTACTGTAATTTTTTACATGTTCCTTCTTCACATAACGAGAATGAAATCCCATTATCTTTCATGATCGCCAATATTCCAAAACTTCATTAAAAATTTCATTTACCGCCGGATGTTTTTCTCGCGTGATAGGCCGATGACACTGCTTAGATGGCAACTACTTCCTCTTCCAAGGCCAATATTACCTCCAGATCGATGGTGTCGCAATGAAGAGTCCAGTAGCCCCAGTACTGGCTAATATCTGGATGGAACATTTTGAGGAAAAGGCGCTTAGCATCGGACCTAAGACCATCAGGTTTTGGAAAAGATACGTGGACGATATCTTTAGTATCGTAAAAGGAAGTAAAGAAAAATGTCAATCAGGAAGAGGGCTTCAAATTGTCATCGGCGTGGAATCCAGTGATTCGACTAACAACACCCCACTGTAATGCGCAGTCGGCGAATGTTCAATATACAAATACGGTTAGTGTGTTTTGCGCCGGTACTTCGAAAATCAACAACCCGGGGGTAGAAATAGAATCTTCTACCTCGCGCTCGTAGACGTGACATCGCAACACCCGTCAGCTTGCGATCAAGGGACGTGCAACCGTCTCGAAACGTCAAGCAAAATAAGGTACGTAAATACCTAATGCATGTTCGCGTTAATTCCCGTATATAATATATATTCTTATAAACATGCAACGCGAGTGTTTAAAAGTTTCAATCGATCTTTGGTTTACTTTTTCTTACTTCTAATACTCTCATAGCTCTGACCAGATTTTTTTAATATTTTGTTTTTGTTATCTTTCCATAGGTCTCTATTTATTTTTCTCTTTCGTGAAAGCTTCTTAGTAGGGGTTGTCATTCGTGTTTCTGACTTGGTAGGCACAGCATCTGGTGAATTGTTATGTGTTTAAATAGAACTTAAAATACCTAGCCTCCAAATTAAAAACGCCATGAGAAATGCTACTCGCATTGCACCCCCCACGCCCCTTTCTAATGTTATGTACAATTGCATGAAACAGATCGGTGAAATATTTTGTTTCATTGCTATTACTATGCATAAACTTCAACTATTAAGATCAAAACACTAGTATTTGAACACTTAATGCTATAAACAATCCGATTAAATACCCTAGGAGGCAATGCAATACTTTAATTATAAATAAAAAATATTTTAAAATTTTCATTCCACAATAATGACACATTAAGAATAAAAATTGTTTGCTTTATTACACGAATAAACGTGTAAGCTGCTATTATACAAACTCGAAGAAGTGCACAAGTCTTCTCAAAAGTTTGCTTATTTAAAAACGTTTTTTCGTGTGAACTCGGGAACCTAAAAAGCGTTTAACAATAGCATATACTTTTATACTTGTGATATAATTCCATCATTTTTCCCTAGAATAAAGGAATCAAATGATATAATACGCGTATTTTGAGTAAAAAATGTATAAGAAAAAATTAGAAGGTGCTGCATAGGTAAAAGAAACGAAAAATGCAACAAAAAAAAATTGTGTAAGAGCTCTTGCACGTTTATTCTGTGAGGCCATCGATTTAATTTCATCATAATTTGCTTTGTAATAAAAATATTTTAATCTTGGACTACTTCTTCAACAGACATTCTGAAGTAAAATTTAAGAAAACATCCAACGATTTATGATGATTATCTTCTATTACTAGCGGATCATTACATGAAGAAACTGTGTGTGAAATTCATCTCAGCGATTTTAATGAAAATTCAGGGCTCAACTCTAGCCGCAATGCAATCAAAGTAACCATTCGGTCCAATGGCAGTTGGTCGTCATTGTATTGGCAGTCCAATAGACCGGGCCCGAATGGCCCTCTTTCTCAACGACGTAAAGCCGGCGGTTTATCACGAAACACGATTGTACCAAATCGCGAAACTTATTTCCGTAAATCGACTTCGTTTGTTCATATCGCCCTGGCGCGCAGAATCTTAGGTGTTAAAATTGAGCCTTGTAGATGCTGAGATGTAATTTGGACTGAATTGAAATAAAACGAATATAATATGTAGCTTTGATAAAAATAAATCAGATCTTTTTTAGTTACAAATTTATAAAAATACTTTTAACGGCATAGCGTTCATTCTTGTCAATACATATTTTACTATGCCAGTGCGCATTTGTTCTGATTATATTGATACATACTTATAATTATGATCTTTCAGTGTGACATATTCTTTGTGTAAAGCTTGTGTGAGTATTTTAGTTTCACATAAAGACTTAATAACAACAAATCTTTGACTGGAAACGTGAAGTCAAATTACAAGATCATTGAACACGCCGTCTCCAAAAGTACCTCACATTAATTGACACTTTCATTTACCGAAAGCTCGATTCAATAAACTAAAGTTAAACGAAATATTTCGCTCGTCGATCAATCTAATCAAGAAACAAAACTCTAGTTTTGCCTCGTAAATTGCTTTCTTAATTGGAAAAGCTAAACCCCTTTGATTAAATAAGTGAGCCGTACTATTAGTTCGATAGTTTTTTTATTGTTAGTTAGACTTGTGTTTTATCTAGTGTAAAAGTGTTTTAAGCCTCTCCCTTTCACCCATCGTACAATATGCAGCAAGGGTACTCTGTATAAAAATATCCATCCATTTGTCGTTGAACCAGCGGATCGGCTCGTACTGTTTCTATAATCTCAAGGGAATGTACTGTTTACACTACCGTTCCATTGTGGTCCGGACGCGTATTTACAAAGCCTATACCATTAGAGTGAAAGTGCAAACTGAACTGGCTTAGCATTTGTTTGACAAAAACTTGACGAAACCTTAGTCTATTCTAGTATAGAAATGAACTGAAATCGCGTAGATTTTGTAAGATAAATTCATTCTTACATTGCAGCAACAAATGCTATATAATTTGGGACTAGGTTTAGGACCACAATGTGCCTAGTGCCTAGTTGGCTAAGTGCGACTGTATGTAATTCAAGTAACTAAATAGGTTATGTTAGGTTCTTTTGACCCTTAACCCAAAAATAGGAGCCCTGCAAAGCAGGGCTCCGTCAACTTAGTTTATATTATATTATATCACAAATATAATATGTAGGTAAGTTAAGTAAGTAAGACATTATGTCCAATTAAATAGTTTTTAATAAACTAAGTTGATATCGACCAGTCAAGGTCGCACAGAGAGGGTTATACGAACAACAAAAAAACTATCGCAAAACAAGCGATACACGAGTGTGGCCTTAGCGCGTCGTTAGAAGCCACGTGGCTGCGATTCAAAGATTATAACTTGTTACTTTTGCGATTGATAAAAAATTAATTATTACACGCGGCAACAGAAAATAGTTATAATATAAAAAGGCTTACCAAGCGTAGTAAAAAAAATAAACACCACTAAAACAATATAACACTGCTTTGGAATGAATTCACACATACACAGTAAAAAAAATAAAAAAGACTTACTGAAAACGGATTCCCAAAAACCCTCCTTATTTATTTCCGTGGGCGCCACTGTAACGTGGTTACTAAAAGCTTTTTTATCATATATTCCAGTGTCGGATAAAAATATTAACTATAACTGATGCCAGTTTCTGGAGCAGTTGTTACAAAATACGAAACTGTTTTTTTTTGAGAAAACTGTCAATAATAAGTCGCCAAGCTATTTGGTGTACATTCGAGTCAATAACGAACGGTAGAGAGCTCTGGCACGCAAAATATTCACATACCGGGGTACTTTGAGGAAGGCTCACTGTTATAGGGTAACGATTATGGATAGTGTCATGCCAGATACAAAGACTGCATTGGTTTACCAAAGCATGTCTTTTAAGACATGCACATCATTTTGACAATAACGTAGGTGTGAAAATAATTACTATACATTACCCTGCTTTTATCAAGCTACACAGTTGACCATTCCTTTTTTTGTGGCTTTTTACTGAAGAAAGTGTACACAACAACTACAGTACAGTACAGTACAAAAGGCTACAACCCAATCATTATTAAAGAGTTAATAACTAGTTGCTACGGATTGTTTGGGCAATATAGTACTACTTTGCCACACGTCCTCTTACAAAAGGTGTGATTTAGAATCGTCTGGAAAATAAAACAAACATTTTCCAGGCGTAACCATCGTACTGTTAACCTACAGATAGCGAGGTACGCACAGAATTAGTTATTTAATGCGTGAGTTCCAACTAATGTCCTTTCAAGTTCTTTGATAAATACTTTCAGCTGAAAATAAATGGTAACTGTATGGTTTTATAATAGAGACACACAGTTTTTGTTTTGATAGATAAGCAACCTTAAATATAAGTTGAGCTGTTTGAAGCATTTCGCATCATGAACTCTGATTTAGAACGGATATCTGCTTGGAGCTTGAGATTTGGTTTGCAGATCAACCCTGTGAAAACACAGATTATCGTTGTTGGTAGTCCCAGGATGATGTCTCGCATTGACTGGAATCTGCTACCCCAAATTACTTTTGGTGGTATCCCAATACCTATAATTTTGTGTGAAGGACTTAGGTGTATATATTGATAAAACTCTATCTTGGGGACCACAAATCACCGAAGTTAGTCGCAAATTGTTTGCTGCTGCGGGGACTTTGCGAAAACTGTGGAACTTTCTGCCGATTGCCACTAAGATTGCACTTGCAAACACTCTTCTATTACCTATCCTTGACTATGCCGATGTCAGCTATCTAGATCTCACTGAGGAGCAACTTGATAAGCTTGAGCGTCTTCAAAACTTCTGTATTAGGTTCATATTTGGATTACGTAAATATGATCACGTTTCTAATTTCCGCAATAAGCTCAAGTGGCTGCCAATTCGCCTTCGGCGGAATACTCACATTCTTTCCTTACTCTATAATATTCTTTTCAATCCTTCTACTCCATCTTATTTGAAAGAACGCTTCAAGTTCCTTAGTGACTCTCATTCAAGATCGGGTCTTAGGTCATCGGTAAATTTGAGATTGGAAATTCCAATGCATTCCACTACTTTTTACGATAAATCCTTTACTGTACAAGCCGCACGGTTGTGGAATGCATTGCCTGTATCCATCAAACTGGCTCAAAATATCACATCTTTAAAAAAACTTAGTGAAAAACCACTACTTAACTCTTTAACTTTCCATAGTATTGTCAAACTCACACTTTCTTTCTCTCCCTTTTTACTATTGTCTACTCCCATTATTTAATTCATTATATTATTGTATGTAGGTATGTATATTATAGTATAATATATATTAGTGTATTTGTATAGTATAGTGTGTATTCGTATTTTTTATTTGGTATAATTTCATTGGTATCCTACTACGCCAAAACTGCCCTATGTCTGGCTCCTTACTTCTCTTTTCCTTATGGTTTGCCTGTAAGAGATTGCTTTTTAGCGATAAGGCCGCCGTTTGTGCAATATGTACTTATATGTTGAAATTCTTATGTTAAATTTTAATTTGGTGTACAATAAAGATTATTATTATTCATACTCATCTTTAATATAATCTCATAACAATACAGTACATTTTTAAATATATAGTAAGTAAGTAATTAAAACATTATACAATACATTTAAAAATATAAAAATTATAATGGAGACCCACCAGTATCGGGAACAGGGTCCAAGCTACTGGTGATTAGGGCCCCAGAGACAGGAACCGCATCACTATGCGTGCCGTGTCCAAAAGAACCGCCTTCTGTATCAGACCCTTGACCCAAGGATCCAACGCGAGCCTCCTAAGATTGTGGTCGAGGCTCTTGGCTATAAGACCATTGACTGTGACGATTATCGGCACAATAATTGCAGAATCGACATCCCACATGTCGACAATCTCGTGAGCCAAGTCCAGATATTTGATGTGCTTATCTTTCTCAGCCTTCACGAGATTCTTGTCATGAGGAATGGCAACATCCACAATTATTGCGCGGCGCTCTGATCGATCTACCACCACAATATCAGGTTTGTTGGCTACAACAGTCCTATCTGTGATGATAGATCGATCCCAGTACAATGTGATATGACCATTTTCCAGAACAGGTTCAGCCACATACCTGTAGTACGGCACCTCAACATCTACAAGCCTGTATTTCAGAGCAAGTTGCTGGTGAATGATCCTGGCTACTTGGTTATGCCTGTGCAAGTACTCGCCGTTAGCAAGATGCGAACAGCCGGAAACTATATGCCTGAGGGATTCACCAGGCTGGTGACACGCCCGACAAATGTCCGTGGTGCCATCCCTCAGGATATATTTCCGGTAGTTATTCGTCTTGATAACTTCATCAGCAATTGCACAGACAAACCCTTCGGTTTCCCCAAAAAGGTCACCGAAGCGTAGCCAGTTCACCGAGGCTAAAAGGTCTACATCTGGCCCATGCAGGGCCCGGTAGAACCTGCCATGAAGCTCCTTGCTCTGCCATACAAGCCTGCGATCGTCAGTGCTAAGTACTACAGGTCTGCGCCAGTTGTCCTTAGAAAGACTGAGCGGGGTTAACCCGGCGTCCACTGCTACAACATCGCGATGCACATCCACGTTCGCGTTGAGAAAATATTCTCTGAGGTTGCATACCTCGCGGTTGTGTAGGGATTTGACATTTAAAAAACCACGACTCCCACACTTCCGCAGGATATACAACCTCATTACGGATGAGCGTGGATGATGCATCCGGTATGCTGTCAGCAGTGTACGTACCTTTCGGTCTAAGCTGTCCAGTTCAGTCTGAGTCCACTTGAGTATGCCAAAGGAGTACATAAGAACCGGCATGACCCAACCGTTGCAAGCTCGAACTTTATTGCCACCTGATAAAAGACTATTCAGTACCTTTTTCAGGCGGCCAAAGAACCGCTCTTGCAACGATTGTTTCATGTCAGCCTCATTAATACTTAAAGCCTGTGACATACCCAAGTATTTGTAGGTATCGGTTCGAAGGAGTGATCTTAGGTTAATGGAATCTGAGAGTTGAATCCCTTCAGATTCCACCATCCTTCCTTGCTTTACATGAATAACGGCACATTTATCCACACCAAACTTCATGTTGATAGAATTACTAAAACTTTCAGTTATTTTTAGAAAATCTATCAATTGAGGACTGGTGGGGGCAAACAGCTTTAAGTCATCCATGAACAGCAAGTGGGACACTACCCGACCACTTCTTCGTAACCTGTAACCTAGCCCTGAACCCTCCAGCAACGTACTGAGAGGATTCAGCGCTAAGCAAAACCATAATGGACTCAGGCTGTCACCCTGGAAGATACCCCGCTCAATCTTCACAAGTTCGCCATTCCCCTGGATTCGTCGGCACCCTGGATAGCCAAGAACCGTTTTCCTTTGCCCCATACATGACTTTAAGAAGGTGCGTAGAGTTGTATTTATTTTATACAACTCCAACACCCTCAAGAGCCACGTATGAGGCACAGAATCGTACGCTTTCTTGTAGTCTATCCAACATGCCGCCAAATCCTTTCGGTTACGGCGAACTTGCTGGCTAATAGTCATATCAATAAGGAGGAGCTCCTTAGTACCACGAGCCCCCTTCCTACATCCATTCTGAGTGTCTGACATAATTGAATTCAGAACAACATGTTTTGATATTTTAGCATTCAGAATAGATGTAGGAAGTTTATAGACCGATGGCAAACATGTAATCGGTCTATAATTACCGGGCTCTGTGGTACTACCTGTCTTGTGGAGCAAGTGGGTTACTCCAGTTGTCATAAAATCTGGGATCGAACCAGACTCTATGGCTGATTGGAACTGGGATGCCAAGCAGCCATGCGAACTACGTAGCCATTTCAGCCAGAAATTGTGCAGTCCATCCGGTCCTGGAGCTTTCCAATTTGATAACGAACGGACTGCACTTGTAACATCCTCGCTGGAAATGACTACGTTTTCCATTTCTGGAATATGTTCACATGACCGCTCAACATCCCGCATCCAACCACCCTCAGTGTGGCCAATAGGCGCCGACCATATGCTACGCCAAAATGTGTTTGTGGCGTCTGCATCCGGCAGCTGCCCATTAGTCACATCTGAGTCTGGTCGGTCCCAGTTTCTATAAACCCACTTTTGGTCCCTTTGAAATGTACGATTTAAGGTATAGCGGTCCACGCGTTTTTTATATCTGCGTATCCGGTTTGCCCATGCATAAACTTTCTGCTTTAGGAAGTCAATGCGCTCTGTGATCCGAGATGTATAGTCATGAGGACTGATACCAGTCCCCAAGAAAGCTCGGCGCACAAAGCGCATGACCCTGGGCCGTATATTTCCAGACCTAAAGCAGATTAGCTTACCGATAAGTGCCCTTGCCTCAGCAATACGCCGTTCAATTCTGTACTGCCACGCCGGCACAGCAGATCTTTGTCGCATGACAGTATCACGTTCTTGAAACTTGACACCTGCCATACGACAAGCCGCTACGGCGGCGCAGTACAAAATTGAGTGCGTATCACCAAGATTCTCACTATTCTCTAGAAAACTAGGTAATAGCGTGTCAAGGGCACCTACCAGCGCTATATTACGTCTATGCATAGGCAACCGGGGCAGGCGCGGCCTAATTGTTGGTAACATGTACCGATATTCCTCAATCGCACATTTCAAAGCATCCATAACCTCCTCATTGTACTGAATACTTACGTTACAAACCATATCATCCACATCCACAACGGCATTACTACCCGTCCGCGGTGCATCAGTGTTTACAGGAGCACTAGCGGGTTGGACGCGACCGGCTTGGCTCGTAGGTAAGTATTCTGAGCGTAGCCTATCAAGTACGACGTTATCCAGCTTGTTACTGCGCTGGATAACTCGCACCTGATCCGATAATCGTTGAGCCGTAACGTTGATACCTGGTTCTAAGGCCTGAAACAGAAGGAGCATGCGACTGCGATACGCAGTGAGGTTAGTTCCCCCTTCTGTAGCCCCAAAATATGCGCGCATGACGTTTTCATTAATGGATTCCGTCCATCGCATGCGCTGCACATTACCACCAGCAGCGAGGACCCTGTTTGAGACCGGTGGGTCTCGTGGTCCCAGGCAGGCTGGCGGCCGGCCTCTGCCTCTCCGACGTACAGGTGACGGCGACGACGGGGGCGAGAAGTACTCGTCGCTTGAGCTCGACGCAACTGCAACCACTGGCGATGTTGGCGTAGGCCTCGCCGGCTGCGAGGCGGAGCTCAGCGACGAGTCCGGGGTTGTTGTTTGTGCTCTTAGTCTTTTAAAGGCATTTCTCGTCAACATTATGTATTTTCATTGTATTATTTTGCTGTTTGTTGTGACAGTTTCAATGACATCTCATATATTTTTCTGAATGATTTATTTATGGTGTATGTAGACATATTTTCTTTATTTAGGTACGTTTTTATTTAATCTTCACGGATATTCTTCTATTTATAATAAATGTAGTAACTGGTAAATTAAATAAATTCAAAAATATTAAGTTAGCAAAATTTTTGAACCGGTGTTGACAGCTTATTATTATTATTATTATATTATGATATTACGAAAAAACAATCGGATAATTATAATCTTCGAACTTCTGATCGAACCAAGAGTCATATCTGTTAAAGCTGTCGTTTAGTGCTCTTTATATGAAATACCCTTTTGGGCGTACAATTTTATCAGCATCCGCACTACATTGCTATTTCTTAAGATCAGGATATTAAGATCGATCGAGACATCCATACATACTACTTAATATGACGGCACTGTTGACTCAGCGTTTTGAATAGTTAGTTAGTTGGACAGGTGTTTTCCGCACTTAGCCACTTAATTGGGCCATTGTGCGTTAGCAGGGACACGGTTGTCGCCTGCTACTCATACCATGCAAGCTCCTTCCAGAAGGCCATGAGTTGACCAGTGTTGCGTATGGCTTCGCTCATGGTTCTGGGGTTGTTCAGGAACCTCGTCCGTTGGTCGCTCACGCTGGTACAATGTTTCTTCGGTCTCCATGCAGCCCCTACATAGTGGGCTGTCCGTGACGCCGATGTTGTAGAGATGCTTGTTTAGTGGACAGTGGCCGGTTATTATGCCAGTCAGATGCTTGAGTGTTTTCCTGTTGGAGTGCAACAATTTTTGCGAGAGTCGTTTATCTAATTGGGGAAAGGCATCTTTAGATTGCCTACACTCTTTTAACTCTGCCAACTCTTTTTCATGTTGTTGTAGGGTTCTCTCGCGTAACCACGTTTTTAGTTGGTTGAAAGGTATCGGAACAGTTGGTTCGGGTCCCAGAGTTGTTGTGTCCGATCCTTTCCTTGCCAGTTGGTCTGCTGCGTCATAGCCCGTGGAGTCACTGTGTCCTCGTATCCACTGGAGCGTGACCCGATTCCTCGCTGCAGTTTTCTGCAGCTCTTGGTGGCACTCCATAATTAGGCCGCTGTTAAAGCAGTTGCCATCGAGAGCTTGTAGTACTGAGGCACTGTCTGTGATGATGCGTATTGACAGGTTGCTCACGTTTCTGGCCGCGATCGCCGTCGCCGCCCTTATAATCCCAACGCATTCAGCTTGGAAGATGGTGTTGAGTTTACCAAGCGATGTTGAGAGATTGATGTTCAAGTCATGGGAGAATACTCCGGCACCTGTCCCATACTTTGTTTTAGAGCCGTCTGTGTATACTCTAACTTCGTGTATACCAGAGCTATCCTTGTGCTCTTCATGCAGTTGTATGCGGTATTTTTTGTCAAAGACAAAGGTTTTAGGTATGAGGTCGCACGTTGCATCTAGCATCGGGATCACGAGATCCCGATGCTAGATGCAACGTGCGACCGTTAACGACGACGACGACCGACATTAACGTCCTTTTCAGGCGTACATGGGTTATTCGGTCGTCTCTTCTCCAAAGCCCGAACTTATCGAGCCGGATCGCGGCAGCACCTGCTTCCTGCTGGATGATGAGGTGCAATGGTCGCAAGTCGAGAAGCACCTCCAATGCCGCCGTTGGAGTTGTTTTCATGCAGCCTGTTGTGGCCAGACAGGCGAGGCGTTGTATGCTCTGCAGCTTGCTCTTAACTGTGCTTAGTTCAGTGCGTGGCCACCACACTACTGCACCATATGTGAGCATGGGGCATATTATGGCAGTGTAGATCCATAGGGTGATGAATGGTTTGAGACCCCATTTCTTGCCTATTATTCTCCTGCACTGCCAGAAGATTGTACATGCTTTTGTGGTTTTAGTGGTGATGTGTTTATTCCAGTTGAGCTTGTGGTCGAGTGTTACGCCCAGGTACTTGACTTCACTCGATAGGTTAAGCTCCGTGCCAAAAAGTTTTGGTTTTCTGGTCATACGGGTGTTCCTTTTGTTAGTGAAAAGTACTAGCTCCGTTTTATTTGGGTTGACCGTCAGTTCATGGTGGTTGCACCATTGTTCCATGATCCTGATGGCTGCTTGCATCCGATAATGGATCATGTCTTCCGAGTTTCCTTTGATTAGGATGGTTATATCATCTGCGTAGCCGACCGTGTAGAAGCATTTGTCATTCAGGCTTCTCAACAGATCGTCTACCACTATGTTCCAAAGCAGGGGTGATAGGAAACCTCCCTGTGGGCAGCCTTTTGCTACTATCCCCCTTGTGGTGGTGTTAACCGTGAATTGAATAGCCCTTTGTTTCAGGAGTTGATCAATCCAGCCACTGACGGTTTGTTCAACTCCGAACTTGTCAAGGGCTCGGCTAATGCTGGTGAATTTAGTTTTGTCGAAGGCGCCTTCTATGTCAATGAAGGCGCCTAAGGTCATTAGTTTGTCAGATAGCGCTGTCTCTATGGTCCCCACTACGCAGTGAAGCGCTGATTCCATTGATCTACCACTTCTGTAGGCGTGTTGTTGCGGGTGTAGTGGTCTGCGTAGCAGTGCGCCTTCCCGTAGGTATCTGTCAGCGAGCTTCTCCAGCGTTATCAGCAAGAAGGAGGTTAAACTGATAGGTCTGAATGATTTTGCTTGAGTGTAATCTGTTTTGCCCGGTTTTGGGAGAAATATGACTTTTACTTCCCTCCACCTTCGTGGTGTGTAATTGTGCGCTATAGATGCTCTATATATGCTGAGTAGCTGTGGCACAATCGTTGTGCAGCCGCATTGTAGAAGTGCTGGTGTTATTTCGTCCAGGCCTGCAGATTTGTACGGCTGGAAGCTATCAATTGCCCATTTCAGCCGGTCCACGGTAACCATGTTGTTGGCTATCGTCCAGTCTGTTTGGGTCGGTGGTCTGTGTTCTGATTCTTCCCAGTCACAGTCGTCGGTCACAGTGCAACTTGGGAAGTGTGTTTCGATTAGCACTTGGCTTATTTCCTTGTCTGTGATTGCGTAGGTGCCATCAGGCTTTCTGATGGAGCCTAGGGTCTTGTTGCTGTCCTGGGATAGGATCTTTTTTACCCTGGCTGCCTCGCATGTGGAGTTAATGTTGGTGCAGAAATTTCGTCAGGACTCTCCCCTGCGGAATCGTATTCGTTTCTTGTAGTGCGACTTCTTTGTATTTGTCCCAATCTGTGTCTTTCCTTGTATTTTTGGCCCGGTTGAAGAGTTTTCTCAGATTGCGCCTGAGCTTCTCCAGTTCCGATCCCACCATTGGGTTTTACTACTCGTTTTCGGTAGTGTGGTGGGGCAGGCTTGTTGGTAGCTGCGTTGTATGCATTTTGTTAGTAAGTTAGTGTTGTGTTCTATGTTTGTAGTGCTTGCGGTCATGTCGTTGAAATTTGACATGGCTATTTCCTGTTCGAGCAGGGTCTTGTAGCTCGCAATGTTGGTATTGCGTGGGTTGCGTTTTGGTTGTGTGACCCTCTCTTGCACTCGTATGTCATAGCAGATACGTCTGTGGTCGGCAAAGGATGGTTCGGCGGACACATGCCAGTTCGTGACAAGTTCCGCGGCCCCATTCGATGCCAGTGTAATGTCTACTATGGTTTGATATCTGGAGCAAACAAATGTGGGCTCTGAGCCTTTGTTGATTACCGTTAGTGTTGTTGTGTAGATGTATTCAGTTAGGATCTCACCTCGTCTATTTGCCTCGGGGCTTCCCCACAATGGACGGTGGGCGTTAGCATCTGCCGAGAGTATTATTGGCCAGCCGTGGTCCTCACAGTGCTGCACTAGCTCGGCCAGCTCCTTCGATGGGATCTCCTCATCACAAGGCATGTAGACCGAAGCTAGTACTAGCATCTGATCATTGGGCCCTGTTCGTATGGGAATACGGCTGTCAGATCTCTAGAACAAAAGTTAGTCAGCAGCAATGTTGGTACCGTTCGGGGAATGTATATGCATGTTCTCGGCTTAGGAGTCGAGCTCCAGTGCAATATCTTACCTCCGATGTTGTTGAGTCCACATATGGTGTCGCCTCTAATCCACGGCTCTTGGATTAGGGCTATTGTATGGTGGTTAACCTCCAGCAGCCTGCGTAGGGTAGCCGTTGCAATTTGCTTGTGCTGGAGGTTCGTCTGTACGACTCTAGTCTGACGAAGATCCGAGAACATTGCTGTCCACGGACTCCCCGTCAGACGAGTCGTGCTCGTCGTTGACGTCCGTCACAGCGATGTTTGTCCCTGCGGGCGTCGTGTGTGCTCGGGCTGTGCCCGACGTGGAAGGTTCGGCCGGTGTTGTCGCTTGTCTCTGCGTGTGCCTACTGGCGAGCGGCATCTCCCCGGGCGCGGCAGCCGTCCCGCCACCTCCCGCCCCGGCAGCGTGGAACACTACGTACACGCTGCCGGTGAAGAAGGAAACTCGGCGGTCGCGCGCCTCGATTTTCGGCATTTCCGATTCGGGGATGCCCAGAGATAGGTACAGGCCGTGTTCTTGCATGGTAGCGCTGTATAGTTGCCAAGTTTGGACAGCGTACCATGGGTTTTGGGCAGCTAGGAGTTGGTGAATCTTCGGGAGGTCCAGGCTGGTCGACCTCGGCAGCCAGAGCGATGCGCGTACGCGCTTCGCGAGATCCGTCTGCCTGATAACGGTCAGCCCGGTTCCTTCAACCGGTGATTGTAGTCCCGCTACCGTCTGTTTGAGCCACGCCAGTGATTTTTCATCCTCGCACCATATTTTTAGGACACCTCCTGCTGCGAGGGGTTTGCCTCTAAAAGATGGCGCGAGTGCAGGCTCGTTGTTTGACCGAGGTGCGAAGGCTGCTTCTAGAATCCGCTCCTCTATGGAGCGTTCGAGCTGCCGTGCTTGTTCCACCGTCAGGTCTGTAGGTGGAGTGGCAACGACGGCCACCATCAGATGCGAGTTAGTCGCATCGGCGTAGCTTATCGTTGCCCTCTTGGGCGCTTGCTTATGTGTCGTCGTGACGGTTCCTCTTCGACGGTGTCGCCGAAGTGGGTCGTCACGAGAGCGCCAGGTTGGTTGGTGCGTGTCGAGGTCCGCGTTTTCTAGGGCCGCGTTTGCGGCGTGGCCCGGTGATGCCCCATGGGGCTGCCGGCTCCGCATCTCCGACTGCCGTCGGAGGGTCGCGACGGGGGTTGCCCGGTGCTGCACCGGCCGGAGCGGCGCGTGCAACCGGCGGGAGCGAGCCCGAAGGCTCACTCTTCGCCGTCCGCGTGGCTTTCGCTTGCATGCCTGAGCTGCTGCGTCCACCACTCGCGCTGCGTCCGGCCGATTGCATCATCCTGGGCGGTTTCCTCATCGCGCTGGCTGGGGCGGGGTGTTCGCGCTGGTGCGTTGCACCAGCTGTTTGTCGTCTCGCGGGGGGTGCGTTCGCCGATGTTGTCGGTTAGCTACCTCCCGCGGGGGGTGCGTTCGCCGATGTTGTCGGTTCGCTACCTCCCGCGAGGGGTGCGTTCGCCGACGTTGTCGGTTCGCTACCTCTCGCGTGCGCTGCGTACTCGCGCTGGCGTCGATGATGACGGGAGCGCTTTCCGCGGTGTTTGCCTCTACCGGTTCCGGTTGACGCGGAGCCAACGTTCGCCTTGCGGCGTTCGTCTGCTCGACGCGGTACCACCGTCCAGGAGGTGTTGGTAATATGTTCTGCACGAGGCATGGCGCTTGCCAGGTCGTGCAGGTCTAATCTTTCTCGTGAAACATTGCCCCTCCAGAATACGTGGGGAAGCCTGGACCCGAGAAATGAAATGAAATGAAATGATACTTTATTTCGTGTAAACTTTGTATAAAGTGCTTACGAAACGTCAATTTTAAATTTATCAGTTTTACAAGTGTATATTTTTAAACATGTTGAATCAGAGCAGCTCAATCCCAAGCATTTTTGTCGTCTATATAATCGGAAATTTTATAATATGCTTTTAAACATAATTTAGTTTTAACAATTATCTTAAATTTATTTATTGTTAAATTTCTTATACTAAGAGGGAGCTTGTTATAAAAGCGTATACACTGCCCCATAAAACAGCTACTTATTTTGTGGAGGCGGGTGCTATGAACTACAAGATTATACTTATGTCTAGTATTTACAGTGTGAAGATCACTTTTTTTACTAAATTTGTCAATATTCTTGTGGACATATAACAGATTATCGTATATATATTGCGATACAACAGTTAGAATGCCTATCTCACTGAACTTTCCTCTTAGAGAAATACGAGGACCGAGGTTGCAAATTCCCCTTATTGCTCTTTTCTGCAGAACGAATATCGTGTTAAGGTCTGCAGCATTCCCCCAGAGAAGAATCCCATAAGACATGATGCTATGAAAGTAACTGAAATAAACCATTCTAGCTGTATCTATATCTGTAAGGCGTCTAATTGTCCTAACTGCATAAGCTGCAGAACTAAGTTTGCCCGAAAGTTTTTCTATATGCGGGCCCCATTGGAGTTTGGTATCAAGCATAATACCTAGAAACATAGTTGTCCCGACGGGCTCAATTCTGGATTCCTTCAGTTGTACATTGGTTTCCATCTGTTTAACATTGGGCATTGAGAATTTTAATAGTTTGGTTTTCTTATCATTAAGTAATAAATTATTTACATTAAACCAATTAACAACTTTAGAGAGTGCATTGTTTACTTCGTCAAAATTTATCTGTTGTCGTCTAATATTAAAAATTAAGGAGGTATCATCCGCGAACAACACAATCTCATGATTCTTTTTTACATAATAAGGTAGATCGTTAATATAAATAAAAAAAAGAAATGGTCCGAGGATTGACCCCTGCGGGACTCCCATTTTCAAGGCAGAACCTGGAGATGTCTTGTCATTGATCTGGACCTTCTGGATTCTTTTGCCCAAGTAAGAAACCAGGAGATCGAGAGCTTTGTTCCTAACGCCGTAATGATACAATTTTTTGACCAGAGTGTCATGATGTACACAATCAAACGCTTTTGACAAGTCGCAAAAAATACCTAATGCATCTTGCGACTTCTCCCAAGCTGCAAATATGCTTTTGAGTAGCTCAACTCCTGCGTCAGTAGTCGAACGACCCCTCGTAAATCCGAACTGTTTCTCGTGGAGTAGATTATGTCTATTAAAATAACTAAGCAACTGACTAAGAATAAATTTTTCAAAAATTTTACTAAGTGTCGGCAATACAGAAATAGGTCGAAAATTAGAAGGGTCGGTTGTGTCACCAGATTTAAATAAAGGTATAACTTTACTATATTTCATTAAGTCAGGAAATATTCCAGAAGCAACGCAACCATTGAATACCGCTGCAAGATGTGGAGCAATTATGCTAATAATAGATGAAGTAGTCTTCACTGACAGTCCCCACAAATCCATCGTCTTTTTCATATTTAAAGTTTTAAATTGTTTAAGAATATCGTCAGTAGTAACAACAGTGAATTCAAAGGCTGCATCACATTCTGGCACGCAGTCCCTAAGAAGCATTTCAGCAGACATGGAAGATGAGTTGAGCGACTTTGTTGTCACTATAGGTATATTAGCAAAGAAATTCTCAAATTCTGTCGCAACTTCCATATCCTCTGAAATACTCATATTATTGATTTTTAAAAGGTAGTCGCAGCTGCGTGCTTTGGCTCTGCCAGTTTCATTGTTGATGACATTCCAGGTAGCCTTTATAGTGTTTTCTGATAATTTTATTTTGTTTCTCAGATAAATAGATTTTGCCGTGTTACAAGCTTGTCTAAATATTTTGGAATATTTTCTTACGTAATTAATAAAGGTCTGACTATTATTATAAGACTTTTCATTATACAGTTCATATAACCTAATCCGGCTTTTATGAATACCTTCAGTTGCCCAATCACTAAACATCAGACGGTCAGTTACATTTAATTTTTTGGATGAAAATACGGTCTGAAATTCGTCATTAATTAATTTAAATAAAGAATTATATAACTGATCCGGATAGTCATGATGACGCAACCAACGCATTTTTCGAGATAAATTGTTTTTAAAAGTTTTAAGTCGATTCTCATTTATTGGTATATATTTAACAATTTTTCTCTGATCTCTCGGACATTCACTTGGACAACAGATTAACTGCCCACTGTGATCTGACTGAAGCATATTAATCAAAGATTTGTGTATTGGTTTTATACTAGTAAATATATTATCAATACAAGTACCACTTATGGCAGTCACTCTAGTTGGTTCATAGAAATTATGACATAAATTGTATGACTTAAATAAATTTAAAAAATTGATAGTTGAAGAGCATTTTTCTAATATGTTAATGTTAAAGTCTCCACAAATAGCAACCGTTTTACGGCAATTACAAACTTTGCTTAGAGCATCCTCCATAATAACTAAAAAACTTTCAAATGGTGCACATGGAGGTTTGTATACACTCATAACAATGAACTGCTCAAACTCAACACATGTAATCTCTACTACTCGCTCAACAGAGAGGCTCACAATGTCAGTCCTTTCTTTAAATTTTAGAAATTTACTTGCTATGATTAACGAGCCACCATGGATAAAATTTTCTCTACTAAACGAGCTTACAATCTGGTGGTTATTAAAATTGAATATGAACTGGTGGCTTCTTAGCCAATGTTCTGTAATGCATAAAATATCAATATTGTTACAGTTCATAAACAATTCCAATTCTAACTCCTTGCCCATCAACCCTTGTATATTTTGATGCACCAGGTTGATACAATTTTTAAAATTATTTTTTGTATGTGTGGTTGATGGAACTATATTTTTGTCACTTAAACTAGATACAGAATTTGGTGTCTTATTAAATATATTGCCAGAGATTGATTCTATTGTCTCAGAAGTCAATGTAAAGAATTTGGAACGGATTCCAAGCTTATATTGCATGTCAAATTTGACTGCTCAATAAAAGCAGTGTGGTTAGCCAAAACCTTGGCTGAGTTATTAATATAATAAGCTAGCGATGATGCTATTTGTCGTTTATAAAATTGTGATATATAATAATTATCATATGTCAAATAAAAATTTCTAATTAAAGCATTAGAGTCAATAATGTCAATCAGATTATTATAAAATGTCATAGTATGCAATTTTGAATTAATCTTAAATCTATAATCATTTTCAGCTTGTGGCAACAGGTTACTGTAAGGAAAAGCAAGTAACAGAATTTTTCTAACTTTTAAATTGAGTAATTGGTCAAAATATATCTGTATTACATTTATATTTGCATTTCCTCTTCTCCCAATAAATATAATAATTGTTGTTTCAGGACAGTATGATTTAGACAAAATAGATTGCATTATTTGAGTATAACTTGCTCCAGGCATACATATGTTAGTAAAAGCCAAACCTGTCCTTTGCCGCAACAATTGGCTCATGTTTTTCCCTATCTCATCACTAAACATTAATAGTTTGTCAGTGTTTGTAATGTGGGGTGAGAAGGAAGTGCCAAAATTAGAATCAATGGTGCTGTTACCCGCTGCATCAGACGGTGATATCAAATCAGGGCAATAATTCAATGTAGTTGGCTGTGAATGACTCCGTGGCATCTGGTTATGTTCATTGCCATGATTATTATTGGTAAGAGATTGGAGCCTCTGCTCATTATACTTACACAAGTCCACTAAGTCATCCATTGCCAAGATATGCTCATTTATTTGTTTTTGCGATAAATTATATTTCTTTGTCATGTTCAACAATGGTTCTTGTAAACTGTCAATCTCCGTTTGCAAACAATGAATATCAGCATCATACTTTAATAGATTAGAATCTAATTTAGCTAAACATACTGACATCTGTTCCTTTAAATTAACATATTTTTTGCAATAATCTACATTAATATTTGATTTCTTGTACATTCTTAACAATTTTTCCTTTAATTTATTAATTTTAACATACTTCTTCAATTTATTACAGGCTTTCATCTTTCTAAATGACTGAATAGATGAATTAGACTCTGTTAAATGAGGGTGCAGGGAGGGATTCTCCAGCGTCGCGGACGCTGGTACCCTCCTGGGATAGTTGCTTCTTTTGTTTCACTTCCATATTGTTTGCTTCGTATGAGTGTGTGCGCGCGTGTGTGTGTGTGTGTGTGTGTGTGTGTGTGTGTGTGTGTGTGTGTGTGTGTGTGTGTGTGTGTGTGTGTGTGTGTGTGTGTGTGTGTGTGTAGGTGTGGTGTGTGTATGTGAGTGTGTGTGTGTGTGTGTGGGTGGGTGTGGTGTGTGTATGTGTGAGTGTGTGTGCGTCCGTGTGAGTGATTGAAGCAGTGTGGTGAATGTATGTATGTGTATGTGTGCATGTACGTGTGTATGGATGAGGGCGGCTGGAGGTTTCTGTTGCGTCTGTTTCATAGGGAACCAGACCAAAAGCGGGCGGCAACCTCGGGAAGGATAGTCCACCAGCCTTGCCTTAGGGATCTACATGACTTGCGCTCTCCCCTAAGGCCATTCGCCAAACTCTGCAATGGACGCAGGTGCAGAGAGTAGAAGTCAGTGCAGTTCGATGGTGTTAAATGAGTTGAAGTGCACGGGCCTCCGCCCTCGTTCGCCTCCGCCAGCGTTTTGAATATGCGCTAGTCAGTAATCGACCGTCCCCGTCATTAGTGAACGTAGGCATACTTGATGGCACGAGCTGTTTACCGCAACTCCACGTCTTGGCGTGTATTTTGCGTACGGGTGGAAATAGTCTTGTCATTCGAGCCACCCCAGCTCTTCGAGGAAGGCCAGCAGACTCTTGAAGTGGCCCACTGCTTCCCTCAGGGTGCTGGGTCTGGTCAGGTGCTGCTGCCTGTACTGTGAGACCTCTGGGCAGTCGAGGAGCAGGTAGGCTGTCGCTGATTACTATAGTAAATAGGTGCTTATTAAAGGATCCGTGTCCTGTATAGGCGGCTGCGACTGTCCGAAGTTGTGGCTTGGACAGCCGGATGACTTGCTTGGCTATCTTACCGTCTACTGCAGGAAGAGCCTTCTTGGCCTGCCTGCATGTTTCGATACTAATCTATAATACATATAAAGTTCTTATTCTTACCAGGTTGTGATAAAAATCAGAAAGAAGGGGAATGATGGGCTTGGGTCCCACCACCTCTAAAGTGGCCCCTCTTCTGGCTAGTACGTCGGCTGCGTCATTCCCTCTCGAGGCACTGTGACCCTTAATCCATTGCAGTGTTAATTTGTTTAGTTTACATACCTCTGTTAGTTTCTGGTAGCATTTTAGTGTGAATGCCGAGGTGATAGTATGACTTTTGAGGGCAGAAAGGACAGCCATACTATCTGAGAGGATCCTAATGGATCGTTCTCTTACCTCACGTGCCATGATTGCTGTGGCAGCTAGGATTATGCCAAAACATTCGGCCTGGTAGACCGTGTTATAGGCTCCCAGCGGTGCTGCGATGTTGATGTTTAGGTCCTCGGAGAATACTCCTGAACCCGTACCGTATCCGTCTAAGACCCATCTGTGAAGATCGTGAGCTCGTTGTGGTGGAAGGTAGGCATAAACCATTCTTATTCTGAGGGATTCCAATAATCAGTTACCAAAGTTATGGATATAAGAATTCCAAAAATTTCAGCTACTTGCGCCCAGTAGTTTCGGCTGTTAGTAGCGTGTCTGTCAGTCAGTCAATTACGCAAGGATTTTATATAATTATACAGAATATGCGACATTACGTGCTACTGAATACGACTGCACCGTTGACTCAGTGATTTGAATATGCGCTAGTCAGGCTTCGACCATCACCCTTAATAACTGGACGTAAGACTATTCCTATTCCTAGAGGTTCCGTAATCCGATACAAAAAAGTAGCAACAAACAATTACCAAAGTTATGGATATAAGAATTCAATTAAGTAGTTCAGAATGTACATAATTACGGTTACGTGAGGATTTAATACGTGATATTAGGGACGAGGACGTAGTAATATTGGCAAATTGATTCGTATTGGCATTCCAAAACGGACCTACTTCTTCTTCGTAATAGCTTTCCACACAATTACATTACTTAAAGGTATGGTATTTTTCTAATAATAGGATATTTGAAGAGTTGTTTTGTTCGTGAGTGCTAGTTCTATTTTGGATTGGCCTTTCTGGCCTTTGCATTCTTTGTGGAAAGGTAATCGGAGTATTCCTGCAATAAATGTTTAAGAAGCGGCTATTTTTTGTGTTCCGTAGTAAATTAATATGTATGTATTTTCTTTTGCCATTTTTACATTGTAAACATGTACAACTTGTTTATATGTACACTAAGTCACATTAAGGCCACCCTCACATTGGGCGTCAGCGTCTACGCAGCGGCACCCCGGCGTATACGCGGCGTCTACGCGGCGTCGACGCCGCGACAGCCGAGCGTTCTTTGAGCGACCGGCTGCTTACCACTAGAGATGTTCGCTTTATCATAGATAACCTGATAAGTAACAGATTCCTTTTCGCTGGCAACACTAGCAAACAGCTGTCATTTCGCTACGTGTATAAGAATTTAATTGATAAAAATACTTTTATTTTGTTTTCCTAATTAATTATATCTCTAAAGTAAATTGTATACCCATAAACCTTAGCAATAATTGTTTGGGTAACATAATATCAAAGGACTAGTGATTAAACCTCACTGGAAAACTTGTGGCGGACCAACTATCAAAGTAACGGACAACTGATACAATATAAACAAGATTCAAAATCAACTGGAAACCCGGGGAGTATTGTTTTCATAATTATTAACTTATCCTTGTATCGTTTTATTCATATAATACTAACTAATATACACTATACATTTCATAAACACTGCTCACTGCACGTGAGCGACGTCGTTTACAATACACAGCGGCACTGTTTATGGCTCCTTTTGCTTGACAATTTGTGGAAGCAAAATCGATGACGAAAAATATTTGCCTCAGACACCATACACTGCATGACACACAGATACACAAAACATAATTATTTATTATGAAATAAGTATATTAATTTAAGGAGTACAATAGTGTTATAAAGGTCAATTTATAGAAGTACCTACATTCCAATTTTATTGTTTTATAAATATAATATCAAACATATAATTTTTTTGTACCTATTCATTACTTTCATATTCCCCAATAGTTAGGCTGTTCCCAAATTTATTTAATTTACTTTTCTGTTATTTTTTTATAATCTACCTACATTATTTCCTTCTCAACTTTCTATCCACCCATTTCTTAGTTTCTCTCTGCTGACTTTACTCACTCTTCCTTATATTTCAGGTGCTTACGGGGTAGGTCTGTTCAAATGATGACCCGCAGAATGGCAGTTCTGGAGGACAAATTACAGTCCACACTCAAGGAATTGGAATCCTCTAAAAGCCTGTGTAACCAGCTGCTACAGGAAAGAGAGGATAGCGAAGAAGAAGTAAAGAAAATAGTAGACAAGAACACTGAACTCAAGGCACAGCTGGCTGAAATGCACACACACCATCATGAAATACTTGAGCAACATGAACAACTTCGACTGACGGTGTCCAACTTCTAACAGTGCATGGACACTCATGAAGAAGCTCTGAGACGTATTGCTGAACTGGAACGTGAATTGAGTGAAGCTCATAAAACCATCTCCAACATAGAAATAAATAAACACAGTCAACAGATTGCGAATACCTGTAGCCTATATCATGAGTTGGTTAGTAGTGAGCCTGATCATGTGTGCATTAGGGAGCCAGTTGTAACTATAGACCTGACCAGGGTGGATACCATTATTATGAGACCCAGCTTTTCTAGTCATAGTAAACTTAAACGTTACATTAAAATTACTAAATTAATAAAATGTCATAAATCTATTAGGAAATATAATGTGCATAGAGTTAATTTAAGTCTAAGAAAGGAGCACATAAACTTAGTTAATCAACTTTCTGAGTACTCTAGAAATTTGGAACATAGCAGATCAGTGTATGATATGGACACTCATCGCTTAAGGGAAGAGATATAACTTAGGGAAAGAACTTTAAATGAGATCTTCAACAAATACCAAGCTTCTCAACAAGAACTGAGCAAGCGTATAGTGGAGGCAGGTGAGCTCGTAGACTTGGTGAGGTGTAATGCAGAAATGTATGAGGCTCTGACCAATAAGCTCTCGTGTTCTTGTACTCATACTCTTATACCAGCAGAGCCATTGAGTACCGTACTACCTGAGATTTTTTCTAACAATCCACAAAACTCACACTCATTACAATCAAATTTAAATACATCTAGGCTTCCAACATCTATTAATAAAACTTTTATTATTTCTGATAGGCTAGGTCACAATTCTGGTAGTCTTCTCGGTGAATATACAAATCAGTGTGTTATGTTAATTATTGTAGGCCAGGGGATAGTTACTGTAGTTTAGTTAATCAGATTAAGTTACACCCCTTAGATGAGAGTAGTACTGCAATATTATTGTTTGGTAACAGTTTAACTGTAAAGAGACAGGATATCATAGAATGTGTTGAATTGCTGATAGAACTTAATTCTAAATTTAGTTGTAAATTTATTTTAGGTGCTTTACCTTACTCAAACAACTTAACACACACACAAAATATGGACATACACTCATTAAACATATTATTGTATAACATAACTTGTCATCATAGTGACGCAATATTGTTTTTTGACGCTAATAAATTTATTAGTAAATTTATTTTAACTAAAGATACAATAAATCTGCCATTTTATATTAAACGACAAATTGCTAAGTTATTAGCATACAATTTACAGCAAGGCAGTGAGCCTTGTGTTGACAATTTATGTGATAGGGTTAGTACATGTACTAACAACGTTTTTATTGACACATCTGGTGATTTAAACTCCAAGATAGGACAACAGTTAGGCTGCAGTATTTGAATATAGTACATCAAAACATGCAGGGCCTATCTGGCAAAGAGTTAGAGTTAAGTTTATTTCTAGAAAAATATGACGTTAAGGTTTTGTGCTTAACTGAACATTGGTTAAGCACCCATGAGGTTATTGTTATAAATGAATATTACACAGTGCAGAGTACATACGTAAGAAAGCAGGCTATTAGAGGCGGTTCTCTCATAATGACTTCAAATTTATTAAAATGCAAAGAACGTAAGGATATTGTAAATTTATCTATTGAGCGCACTATTGAGTTGTCCTGTGTGGAACTAGACTTATATATTATAATTTGTGTATATCGACCCCCTTCTGGTGATTATAATCTATTTGAGACTGTTATGGAAGATGCTCTTAATAAAATTATAGGTAGTCATAAGAATATTATAGTATGTGGTGATTTTAATATTAATATTTTAGAGAATTCTTCACAGTGTACTAGATTTTTGAATCTTTTTAAGTCATTTAATTTAAGTAATTTATTCTGTGAACCTACTAGAGTCACTGAAACATCTTCTACTTGTTTGGATAACATATTTAGTTCTTGTGTTGCTAAAAACCCAGTAGTTATTAGTTCTCTTCCTTCTGATCACCGTGGACAGATAGCTAGTTTTTCATGTACAACATATGATAAATCACATACAGTAGAATGTAGGCCTCAAACTACCAATCGTTTAATACGTTTTAAAAACAATATTATCGCTAAACTCAATCCCTCAATATTGAACTCAGAAAACCCAAATACAATTTATAATTCACTTTTTGGAATAGTAAATAATGAGTTTCAAGATACTTTCAAGAGTAAAACTGTCACATTAAAGGGTACTACCGGATCTTTTAACCAGTGGGCCACTATAGGTATATACAGAAGTAGAGCCAAATTGTCTGAATTATATTATTATGGTATGAAACAACATAGATTTGACACACCTTTTCTAAACTATGTAAAAAACTACTCAAAAATTTTTAAACAAGTTTGTGTTATGGCAAAATCTAAATTTATTAGTAGCAAAATTAAGCATTTAACAAATGTAATTAAAGAAACTTGGAGAATTATAAATAATGAAACAGGAAGAGCACGACCATGGGAAAACCAATTTGAACTAAAAGAAAACAATTTATTAGTCACCAATCAAACTCAAGTAGCGCATATGTTCAATAGTTTCTTTGCGAGCATACCTTCAACAACTACTAGCTCTTTACAATCATCATCTTTAGACGCTGGAAATTTTTTGCTTAGCAGTGTACCTGAATGCAAGAGTGTGTTTAGATTCGAGCACGTTACCCCGCAAGATATATTGATCGCATATAATTCAATTAATATTAAAAATACCGGTGACTTTTGGGGCATTTCAATTAAAATGTTAGGTACTATAGTTGAGACTGTTGCGCCTTACCTCTCTATCATTTCTAACCAATGTTTTGACTTAGGCGTATTTCCGGATTTGCTGAAATTAAGTAAAATCATACCTTTATTCAAATCTGGCAGTAAAAATGACATAAATAACTTCAGGCCCATCTCTATCTTGCCGGCATTTAGTAAAATATTTGAAATGATTTTATTAAAGCAGCTACTAAGACACTTTAATTTAAATAGTCTGCTTCATAACGATCAATATGGCTTTACTAAAGGTAGATCCACTACTGATGCGGGGATTGCTCTCATAAAACACGTTTATAATGCTTGGGAGTCATCTAAAAATGCTATCGGAGTATTCTGTGACCTCTCAAAAGCATTTCATTGCATTCATCACGACACACTATTGCGTAAGCTCCGCCACTACGGCGTAGAGGAAACCGCACTTTGTGTTGTCGAGTCGTACCTGCGGCAAAGATTTCAGTACGTCAATGTAAATGGGACTACATCCTCTAAATTACCTATACAGTTAGGCGTTCCACAAGGCTCTATTTTAGGTCCTTTTCTGTTCCTTGTATATATTAATGACTTACCTTTTTATTTAAAAAACATCTGTGATGTCGTAATTTTTGCAGATGATACGTCACTTATTTTTAAAGTGGATAGGAATAGGAATCAATTTGATGATGTTAATAATGCACTTATACAGGTTACACAATGGTTTACAGCAGACAACCTAGTGCTGAATTCTAAAAAGACTAAATGCGTTAAATTTGCTTTACCTAACATTAGACAACTGGGACCTCATATAAGGCTAGATAGGGAGGAACTTGACGCAGTTGACTTGACAGTTTTTCTATGAATTACACTAGATAATAAGTTACAATGGGGTGCACATATAGCATGTCTTGCAGGTAAGCTCAGCTCTGCTGCGTATGCTGTCAAAAAAGTTAGACAACTTACTGATGTTGACACAGCTCGTCTAGTTTATTTTAGCTATTTTCATAGTGTCATGTCCTACGGTATTTTTTATGGGGCAAAGCTGCGGATATTCAGAATATCTTCGTTCTACAGAAACGCACGGTACGAGCAATATACATGTTAGGTGCAAAAGATACTCTTAGGGAACGCTTTAAGTCTATAGGGATTCTTACAGTAGCCTCGCAATTTTTATTTGCTAACATATTGTATATTAGGCAAAATATAGGTTTATTTACTACAAAAAGTGATGTACATAATATAAATACTCCAAACAGGCATAATTTATATGCCCCTTATCATCGTTTACATAAAGTTAATAATTCTTTTGTAGGGCTAGGTTTTCGTATATACAATAAAATACCAATTAGTCTTTTAGAATTACCATTTAGTACGTTCAAAAGTAAAATAAAAGACTGCCTTAATAGGAAAGGTTATTATACCATTAATGATTATTTCAGTGATAAGGATAGGTGGTCACTTACACTAGCCAACTCTTGATCTTTTTAATATAACCGATGACCGCGCACAAGTGACTATTCTCCCTTTTTCGAAATGCCGTAGACCGCGCACAAGTGACTATTTTCCCTTTTTGGTTACAGCGCTATACTCGGTCTGAATTTACTGTTTCTTTCTATTACGTAATGTTTAAAATTATTTTTCTCTGTTCTATTCAAATCATTGAACATTTCTTCATGCTAAAAATACGAAGCGAGTCTTAAAATCGTTAACCCGGAACGAAAAAATAATGTCAAATGCCACTCCTTGTTTCACGTGCTCCGTGATTACGTATTTATCGTATGCGTGTAATTAAATATTTTTATACTATGATACATGTTTTTTTTTATTTAATTTGGTGTAGATAGAATCCCTCTACAGTTAAAACTCATAAAATATGTACGTCATCGATTTACTTTTTAAAATAATCCTGCTTAAAATACACAAAGTGTTTTTTTCAACGATAGTCAATGTTTGCTGCTAAGTAATTACGTGCCTATCGTATGCGTGTAACGAAATATTTTTATACTGTGATACATGTTTTATTTTATTTAATTCGGTGAAGATAGAATCCCTCTGCAGTTAAAACTCATAAAATATGTATGTCACCGATTTACTTTTTAAAATAATCCTGTTTAAAATACACAAAGTGTTTTTCTCAACAATAGTCAATGTTCGCTGCTAAGTAATTACGTGCTTATCGTATGCGTGTAATTAAATATTTTTATACTATGATACATGTTTATACATGTTTTTTTATTTAATTTGGTGTAGATAGAATCCCTCTACAGTTAAAACTCATAAAATATGTATATCGATTTACTTTTTAAAATAATCCTGTTTAAAATACACAAAGTGTTTTTTCAACGATAGTCAATGTTCGCTGCTAAGTATAATAAATTAGAAAGTAAATATTAACAAAGAATTCATACGACTTGAAAGAGTCATTTATAAGGTTGAAGAAAAACATCATTTCAACTTACTCATGTTACCGACTTATCAACAATAAATGTTTATGTTAGCGCGCCCATCTGGCGAGCGGCGGCGCGACATTTTGTTTAGAACGTGAGCGGTCAAGTGAATTCGGCGAATTGGCGCTAGCGGTCAAGCGGTAACATAGATACCTTACTTTTCAGTTTTTTTATATAATATCTCTAGTTCTATATTATATAATGTATTATTAGGTCATTCAACTTACTACATTTACATTTTCATTGTTGTTCCACAAATTTTATTAAAATTTGCTACAGTGTTAGATGAAGGTAACTCGTTATCATGGGCTGGATACTAACGTTTTTGTAATTTTCGTGTATTCATATACCGTCACTTTCTGTAACATACTTTTCCACCATAGTTCTGAACATGATCGCGAGTTGCCTACATTATAAAGCGTAAGTGGATGCTCCTGTTACACAAGATTCACATTAGAAGACTACTACAGCACTTAATTTAGTAACTGCATATTTGTTTAAGTATTATGTATGTTCTTATTTACTATTTACAAGTAATTAATTACAATGTGAAACAGTTGCAGCTCCTTACAAAAACAAAATTTGTACCATAACACTGGCGATTAAAAAGAGTGGCCACGAGTTTTATTGCCCGTTCTTTCTCGTGGTTCTACCTATTGCTTTGCGAATGGACAGTAAATGTAAATGTAGAAGCATTGTTAATTTACTTTAAAAATTTGACGTTCATAAGCGTCACGTTGTGACCTAGATGAATAAATGATTTTTGACTTTGAATTTTGATTATTTTATTATAACGATATCATCTGTTATTTATAGAGCCCAATAAAATGCTATGCTATTTTGTTTGAATATAAGTAAAGTCATTATGTCCTAGGTATAACATAGGATTGTCACTTAGCAGAGCTTTTAGGCCACCCACACTTTTGGTATGCGTGTTTCTTGAGCGGCCGCTGGGCGTGCGCTACCACTTCGTGGCTGTATGCACCTATTGTGTCATAAAATAAAATTAACAGATCTGTCACTGGCCTAAAATTGTTTTAATTTAATGAAAGTCGCCATATAAGTCGCTTAGTTGGCAATACTACGAGTATCTCACAGCAACAATATGATAGAAGTCATTAACAGTCAATTCCATTGACACAGGACTTCATTGCCACTATGACTATAGATAGCATACAGATAGACTACTAACAGTTAAAAAAATAACGTTAAATCGACACCCTCGTGCGATATATGGCAATCTAAACAAATTTGTTTGCAGCAGTCTTTAAGATGGTGCTAGAGTGCTGGCTGGGGATAGCATTCATAATATCATTAGTACCTATTGACTTCATAGTAAATAAACAAGTAAATGATGAAGAAATTTTGCATTTCAAATGTGGTAAATTCTATTAAACCATTTTATTATTTATAGCTATTTCCCGCGGTTTCACCCGTGTCCTGAGGGAAGTACTTCGCGTACCCGGTTAATTTATAGCCTTAGTTACTCCTTGGTACATCAGCTATCCGCCAGTGAACGTTCCGTCAAAATCAGTGCAGCCGTTTTAGAGATCAGCGAGAACAAACAGACAGACAGACAGAGAAAAATGGTAAAAAAATATTTAGGTATATGTACCGTATATACATCCATATCCATTTAGTAAAAAGCGGTTATTTTAATATTACAACCAGACACTCCAATTTGATTTATGTGTATATATGTGTGTTATAGTTAAGATGGGCACTTGCAGTTCCACATCTGATGTTCCAGATCTTCGATTTTTGTAAGTTTGCAGCAAATGCTCACTTGACTGAACAACTTTTGCTAAGCTAACAAGTCAGTATATAGTCTAGTGTAGATAGGCTCTACCTTATCAGATGTTTCAGATCTTCGATTTTTATACGTCAACAGAAATATAAAATATTCTATTGATAATAAAACGCACGTTCACCTACTAACACTAAAACTTATGATAACAATGTGACTTATATAGATGAAACAAGACATTTTTTTCAGAAATTGAACAATATTTTAGTAATACCGGCTTTCAATTTTCATACCGACTCTAATTTTTTATCAAAATTATAATACTGGAAATATCGCAAATTTTGCACGATCCAGACCCAACGTAACGGGAATCATGTTATGTAATCGTACTTTCTTACGTAAATAACTGCACCTAATATCTTCTTAATATATAAAATCCTTGCGTTACTGACTGACTGACAGACACGCTACAGCCGAAACTATTGGGCGCAGGGAGCTGAAATTTGGCATGTATGTTCCTTGGGGACCGTAGGGGTGCACTAAGAAGGGATTTCCCGAAATTCCCACGGGATCGGCCAAAACGGGTAAATCTAAAAAAAAATGCAGGCGTAGCTGCTGGCGTCCTCTAGTTCTTGAATATAATGGTACATATTTTTATCTAAATATTATCCGTATTAACAACTTAACTGTCCAATGAGTCACATATGACTCACGGAGAACTTTTGGAATAAGTTCAAGAGTCACAGGTGACTCATTTCTTTATACAACTTTGGCACATAATTTTGTTATGAGCGTGGAGTAATATTATAATTATAATTACGTAAACGTATAGCAAAAAACCTAACCTACAAGAAAACAAAATAAAATTTCGCAATTTTTTTTATATCTATGGTATCAGGCCTTGTAGTTGGTACGAAATAAAACAAAAATAACAACAATGAAATAAAAATATTTATTGAGGAAATTTCTTATATTTATTACAGAAACCAATCAGTCACACATGTTTTTCGTTGTAGCAATCCAAACAATATCCTTTTTTACATGCTTTGCACTCTGTGTGCACTTGCTTGGCTTTTCGAGCCAACTTCCCTTGAATTATTAATTTTGTATAGCAACCAGTACATCTCTTCCGTACTAACTTATTGTATGTAGTATTTCGTGGAATTTCTTGAAGACAATGGTCAGATGAGGAAGTGGTAGCTGAAGATCTGAGAGTCAGAGAAAGCGAAGGCATTTGAGGCACGTTAGGTATTGTAGTCCAGGCTGCTCGCCCGAGAAAATACCGAACTAAATGTTCCTGAACACTCAAAACAGACAATTCTGGTGCCAGTTCGTTATAAATACACCTAGCATTTATAACAGCTTCTTTCTTTCTTCATCGCTGCCTCCACTGAATGGGTCTTGGTCGGTATCAGAATTTTCTAAATAACGCACTAATTCTTCCGTAGTCTAATTTTTACCCGCCATTTTAGTAAATAACTAATGAAAACAAAATTACGAGTATAACCTCAAATAGCAATGCACTTTTTCTAGAGCAGTGACAGTTCGTAATTTGTCAATTTACTGTCAATAGTTGATGTGTGCACATATGACTCATAGAACGTGGGAAACAGGAATATTTTATCCCACGTCCATGAGTCATATATGAGGCAAATAAATAAAATCAATAAAATCAAATAAAAACACCAATTATTTTTATGAATTATATTTACATACGAGAATGTGAATGTTATTAACCTATCAAAAAAGAAAACGCGATGGACTTGGGGTAGTTGTAAATTGTATTGTATAGGGACAGTTAAGTTGTTAACACTACTGATTTCTATTTTATTGAAAGTATATGGATATGCATAAACATTTACCTATTATATTAGCGCTGCAAACATAACCTGCTATAAAAATATTATTACGTTATGCTATAATATTTAGATGTAGCAGTTTAGCGCACCCCTACTCACAAACCCGTCATACGCTACAGTGTTGCCAGCTTAGAAGATTTTCCGCTAAAACTAGTGATTTTAAGTGGCAGAAATAAATAAGCAGACGCACACAATGAAAATAAATCTTTAAACTGCTACGTTAATAACAATTAATTCGTCTGATAATTACAAACAAATTCAAAATAGCCTTTGTTTTGAAATAACTTGTAGATACGTTGATTTATTTAAAAATTATTTATTGTTACTTAAAAGGGAACTTATAACTTGTGTGCGACTGATCGTAATGTAAGAAAATCTTAGTGGACATAACTGTGTTTATGTCAGTTAAGTACAACATTTCTTAGTGGTTTATGGTAGTTTTAGTATTCGGATCAGATGGAAATCTGATTTAGTTGTTGGCAACACTAGTGAGGTCATTCGCTGTACCACAATGTAAAAAACCAACAGAAGTTAAACTTATACGTAGACGGTCGCGCGAGTGTTATCATATCTGGTATATACGGCATAAGTTTTACGGAAATGGTACTCGTATCTAGTTTTTTAATTGACTATTGAGAATAAAACTGCTAAAAAAACCGATGCAAAGAAAAATATTTTCAATGCCACCCCATTAGTGTATTGAAATGTTACATACATTTTTTTGGGCTTAGCGTACATTTGTCATTCATTCATTCATAGACTCACGCCTGTTTCCCCGAAGGGGTAGGCAGAGGCATATTGAACGCCCACTTTTCGCCAGTGTTTTGATCCCACGTAATAGGTGGCGAGCGTATTGCCGCTTATCGGGATATTTTGTTTGCCAGAGCCTCGTCCGTTGATCGGCAGGTGCACCACTTGCAGGTGAGGTTGGCTTGGGACCCTAAGTCCTTGGTGGGAACCCTATGTACCCGTACATTTGTCAGAGGACGCAATTTTATTTCATAGATGCCAAGGAGAGAGCCCTCGTCCTGCGGCCGCCATCTTATAAATAGTGGTACAAATGGGTTCCTAGTATATCTGGCAAACTATTTGCTGCACAGAAAAATTTCAAAGCATGATGAGTTGCAAATTAAATTCGCTACAACTTTGGTCCCGTAGTATTTAGTCGTAAAAAATAAATAAAAAGTTACAAACGAAAATCGAATGCAATTTGTAACAAATTTTCTTTTCAATGTGTTGTAGTTTTTTCGTCCTCAGGAACAAAAAATCTATTTAATTTATCTTTACTATCACCAAAACAAGAACCTCTTTTTTGAGACCCCGCAGCCTCCAAGACTACCATTAGGGCCAATTTTAACTCATCGCAACGATCATGAAAACAGGGGGTTGGCAAAATATGGACAAAACTCTAAAACAACGGCACTCTGTGGGCTATTGAAGTTGATGTTCCGCCCAAGTAAAGGAAACTGCAATGTTCTGCAGCACCTCAATGTTCTGGGGAAAGACGCTGCAAAATATAATTGGAAAAATCAGTGCCAATTATGATTTACCGACAAAATGCCTTATTTTTGCTATAGTTCTTCTAAAGCTCTATTAGATCATAGGCCGCAGCCTGGCTCATAAAAAGACTAAAGACACAGTAATCATGAAGAAACGTTATAATAACCTAAAGAAAACAATATCATAGAAAAACTTTTTTACTCGTGGTTTTACGACAAATAGTGTCACAACCAAAGTTGTAGAGAATTTAATTTGCAGCAAAAATGCTTAAACCATATCTTAGCGTGATCAATAATTTACCAGATGAATAAGAAAAACCATCCATGCCCGCACTCTTTCCAAGATGGTGGCCGAGGGAACAGAGGTACGACCTCACAAATTTAGATCAAGCTTTAAAGTAGCCGGTCCTACACATCTGTAAAAAAATAGGTGGTAATTATCTTCAAAAGCGATAATTAACTTAATAATAATTTGTTGTTCTTTGTTGCTCTATGTTTGCACAAAAATCATTACACGACCCGTGCCTGAAGCGGATGGCACCCATATTTCCCGCTATACCTGACCTTTCTGAGATATCCTATCGGTAAGCGACGTATATGTGTGCGTTGCTCGAGTGCACTTTGTATGTAGTTTAACTTCTGTTCGTTTTTTGTGGGTGTGAGATGCCGTCACAGAAAACGCGGCGTCTACGCGGCGTCTACGCGGCGTCGACGCCGAGGTGTCGCTGCATTGACGCTGACGCCTAATATGAGGGAGGCCTTAAACATAATTATTTGTTTTCAATGCCTATCATTATTTTAAGTTCATTTTATTGATTTAATAGATTCAAAGAAAATTATAAGAACAGTGGAGTTAGAAATGATTCATTCTTCTTTTTTTATTGAGGGCAGGCTTAATTAATAGGTATATCCATAATACATTTCGCTTCGTAGTGCTAACAACATTTTAAGGTCAGTATTTTTACATACCCGAAACTTCTATCAGCTCTACTGATCAAGAACATTATCCTCGATACTGAACCACTTAATCTCATAAAGTTAATTTTCCACAAAGTAAACACTTTATTGCTTTAAATTAACTTTCCAAGAACAATTAAAAAAGTAACTATGCTAATACACATATTAAATAGCCAGTTACAAAGCCAGCGCAGGCCTTGAATCAGGTGGAGTTACAAAACTTTGTTCTGCGTACAATTTATTGTCCAAGTTAAACTGTGAAAGTGCACATGAGAACAAATGGACACTTAAATAATATATTGCAAATGTACTGCCTTCTAGACTACAGGGTTTTAAATAATGTATGAACTTTTATTGAGACTGCATGTTAGAACTGTTTCCGTTGAAGAAATATTCAAATACAAGCAAGATAGTTGTTGTAACTGACGTTTCCTTGTGGCAGCACTATTATTCATACAAAAATAATAAGTTTCTATAATTATGTGTATTTTTATCTTCTTAATATATTGTTACGAGCTGGGGTTCGTGATAAATTATATACACTATGCCAGAAAAACTGCACTTTATTCACTAACGCAATAACACTAGATACACACACTTAATTTTCACTTCACTTATAAACACACTATTCACACCACTAGACAACACTAAACACTTCCGACTTATTTCCTTCGCTTCTTGTTGATCGCTTTCCGTATTCAATTGAACTGTCCCCGGTCCGTTCGCTCCCGCTCTATTTATACTGGCCGGATAACATCACTAGCGCATTCTAGATACTTCCACAAAACTGTCGAATAATTGCGAACAGTCCGATGCTCGATACAGCAACGCCATCTAGTACAGAGTAACTGAATTACCTTTAAACCACCGATACATTCAATCTCTTCTAGTACCCCCATTCACCGATAGATGGCGTAACACTGCCCCCCTCTTAAACGTGATCGTCTCGAACATCGTTGGACCCATGGTAACGAGCCAACCGGTCCACATGAACTATCTTCGGTGCACCTCGCGACCCCTTCTGGATTCGATAGGTGACGTCGTTCATCCTGGTAATTATGCGATATGGCCCGTCCCATCTGGCTTGTAACTTAGGCGATTTGACTTTGCTTCGTACTGGGTTATGAAGCCACACCAATGATCCCACTTCTGACACCAATTTGTTACGAGCTGGGGTTCGTGATAAATTATATACACTATGCCAGAAAAACTGCACTTTATTCACTAACACAATAACACTAGATACACACACTTAATTTTCACTTCACTAATAAACACACTATTCACACCACTAGACAACACTAAACACTTCCGACTTATTTCCTTCGCTTCTTGTTGATCGCTTTCCGTATTCAATTGAACTGTCCCCGGTCCGTTTGCTCCCGCTCTATTTATACTGGCCGGATAACATCACTAGCGCATTCTAGATACTTCCACAAAACTGTCGAATAATCGCGAACAGTCCGATGCTCGATACAGCAACGCCATCTAGTACAGAGTAACTAAATTACCTTTAAACCACCGATACATTCAATCTCTTCTAGTACCCCCATTCACCGATAGATGGCGTAACAATATAAAATCCTTGCGTTACTGACTGACTGACAGACACGCTACAGCCGAAACTATTGGGCGCAGGAAGCTAAAATTTGGCATGTATGTTCCTTGGGGACCGTAGGGGTGCACTAAGAAGGGATTTCCCGAAATTCCCACGGAATCGGCCAAAACGGGTAAATCTAAAAAAAATGCAGGCGTAGCTGCTGGCTGTGTATTTTTATAATAGCTACCTCCAGTTTAATTTGAAACTATTATTCTTGTATTGTTTTATTATAAGAAATATTGCAATCCAAAATGCATTGCATTACTACTGACGATCATACGTATAATAAATCTGTGCTATTATTGTGTTATACAAGTGGAAGTGACTGTGTAGTGAAGTGAAAACAAGCAGCTGCATCACGAAACCACCAGGAGACAGCCCTTCGGAAACGAAGAAGATTGCCGTATAAGGTAAGTGCCCTCCATCCTTGAAATATCCTATACCCACTCACAATCACCTCTTCCTACATCCTCTTCCTTTAAATACAGTCCATTTTTTCCAAATCGCCTAGAACCTACCTACGGTTTCGGTGTATCGCCGAACCAATTATTTTGATAAAATAACGAAAACCTCATAATATTATGCCATTAAAATATTTAATTTTAATCTCAATATAATAACTCGAGACCTTTATTAAAATTGCATTCAAATGCATTTTAATAAAAGCGGACTAGAACTTATGAGTATAAAATATTTTGCACATATGAATTTCATAAAGGCTTTTCTATAAATTCTCATTAGATGATATCATCTGCCAGAAACAGGTCAAGTGTGAACCACGTCTGATATTATGGAGCAATGTCAGAGGGCGCAAACTATTATGATCTATGTACCCTTTTATTGTAAGACTAGCTTTTGCCCGCTACCCACTGCTTCGCACGCGTAAATTTCGCTTAGACAAAATGTTTTGTACAAACTCTCCTACAGTCCTCAAGGAATATACATGTCAAATTTTACCTTCTTGCACCTAGTAATTTAGGCTGTAATGCGTTGGTCAGTCAGTAACGCAAGGATTTTATATATACAGATGAAACTAATTCCATTGACAACATAAAAGGCTTTACACAAACTCTTACTCTCTTTTCTATCCTCTTAGGGTAAGAATTTTCAAAAGAAATATCTTTGTGTTCGCTAACGTAATTTGCGGATCCAATAAACAAAGTACGAAGTTAATCCCTTGAAGTATTAAAAGTGTTGCATACAAATTCTGCCTCCCGTTTTTATCCACTTAGGGTAAGAATTTCCAAAAAGATTTTATTAGTGTTAATTCACTCCACTAGAAGAACTAATATACAAAGTTTGAAGTTAATCCATTGAAGCGATAAAAATTTTCATACAAACTTTACAACCTGTTTAACCCGCTTAGGAGAGGAATTTCCAAAAATCCTCTCTTAATGCGCGCCTTCACACTTCAAGGAACATATATGCCACCTACTTGCACTCAGTAGTTTCAGCTGTAGCGTATCTGTCAGTCAGTAAGTAACGCAAGGATTTTATATATTAAGATTATACAGACAGATGTATTAAAATGTTCAAAACGAATAATTTGCGAGCATGGACTTGCCCTGTCACGCAATCTCTTTATAAGACCTACACAAAATTTTCCGCCATCAATACTTTTAAAACACTTATTATTTTTCTGTTTATAAACGCAGTGTCAGTACTCAAAAACACGGGCAGAGAGAACAATGAAACAATTTTCATACCCTTAACTATTAATTCTTGGTTATAAAAGATAATAACTAAATCACAACTTTGACAGTAATGTTGCGTATGTCAGCGGCTTATTGCTTATTTATGAGATTACAATTTATCAAAAACAGTCAACTTATTCTGTTAGAACTAAATATGTTAATATAAATATGACATGTTCACATAAACGTAGCCAGTCATCTAAACATCGCAAATAAAGCTTATTGATACTCCGCGCTACTTCCGTAACTCGTGTTTAACAAGAGTTATCCTTGAAAGGCCGAGTCGGAGTTTCTTTAGGGTATGAAAAAACATCTAAGGTTGAAAGTACTAAGGTTTTACGGTTATGGTTAAAGAATATTTATTTCTCAACAAGAATATATAATTCACTTATGGAGAAAAAAAAATATATTATTCATACCTTTGCTAGCAAGCGCAGCTTCTTTGACACAATAAGCCTATAACACAATGTTAACAATCCATTATAAACACATATTTACACTTACACATCCACAAACTTGTTACATCTATTCACAAAATAGATATTTTGCAAAACAATTATTTGTTTATAAAATTGAGAAGGTAGCTGCATACTGGAATGTTATTGAGCGAAGTCCGTAGGTACGGGCGGCGCGGGCGCACGAACTTGTTTACTAAGGCCAATACCACATTAAGCGTCAAACAGCGAGATTACTCATACCCGATATAAGCATCATTTTATAATACATTTACGTTTTTTTATGTTTTATTTACGATCTTTTTATGTAGAATGCTTTTTAACATTTATTATTTTATTTTTTATAATCTTTTTAAGCAAATTTGTATGTTTACATAAATCTAAATGTATACTAATGTCATAAATTTTCATGATCAATATAGCCAAGGAAGTCTAAAATTATAGAATTGTGGCGATAGCCGAGTGGTGTTCCACTCGGCTATCACCGCATCTGCATAGCTGTCTGTTGGTTGTTAACCAACGGATAGCTATACAGAGGGTCGCAAAAATTGCTTTTGGAAGTTATGTGTGTGTTAAATTGTAAGTAACCGCTTGCTAAACAGTGAAGGAATCGTCGTGATTAATCTTGCTAGTCTTAAGGCGCTGATACACTTGAGCATTCACTTGTAACAGAACAGCGAGCATTCGCCGGCTTTTTATTTTGGCGAACCGAACAACGAACAGAGCCGAACATATAGCCAAACATCGCTACGAATATTTTCACGAGCATTCTAGCGAATGCTCGCCAAAACATTGTCACATATGTCACAAAGATGTCAGATGGATCTGACAGTGGCGTGTGCAAAGAGATTGGATATATAATACATAGAGGTAGCCCTAGTACTGAAAAATTAAACACAGTCAACTGACGTGTAAGATACAATTTAGACAATTTAATGCCATCAAATTATATAACTTTAGTGATTCATCTTTTATGACAGTTCTATCATGATTTTGAATTTAGCCGTATAATATATATATCGACTTTTCAAGTGTTGTAAGAAATCTTATCGATATGTCTATCCACCGTATATTTTTATCTCGTTATTTTTTAGATTATTTGTGCAGGTGATAAAGATTTATAAAATAAGTGGATTGCTGCAGTATGTCGTGGAGAAAATTGGGTGCCTAGAAAGCACCATAGAATTTGTTCCAAGCATTTTACTGCGGAATGTTTTTTATAGTAATAACAGATGGCGCAGACTAAAAGAAAATTCTGTGCCAACATTACTCCTCCATTCTAAACGTATCAGTGTTTAAATAATTACTTGCTTTTACTTTTACTAGGGTAGCAGCGCCAAACAGGAGTCGGATCTTGGGCTCCATTCGATGTCTCGACCAAAAGAATAATTTAATTTTAATATTTTCTACAATTTTATTATCAGTGCATAGGGTTCCCACCAAGAACGTAGGGTCCCAAGCCAACCTCACCTGCAAGTGGTGTACCTGCTTATCAACGGATGAGGCTCTGGCAAACAAAACATTAGGCTCGCCACCTATTACGTGGGATCAAAAGTCTGGCAAAAAGTGGGCGTTTAATATGCCTCTGTCTACCCCTTCGGGGAAACAGGCGTGAGCCTATGTATGCATGTTATAAACAATATTCAGCCAGCTACCTGCAGTTACACTGTTGCCACGAAAAGCCACGACACGCTAAGCGACAAGCGATTTCGATGTTTATTTGTGCAGTTTAGTTCTGCACTGAGGTGACAGCGCCGGCGGCAGAATAGAGAGCGGCATGAACATTGAAATCGCTTGTCACTCAGCGTGTCGCGGCCGTTCGTGGCCAGGCTGTTAGACGACATCCACTCATTTCATAGTTTTACTATATCCTTACTAATACCTATTATAAATGTAAGTGAATTTATTTATTTGTTAAGCTTTCACATTTTGACTACTCAATCGATCATAAAAAAATCAATGCACGTTGCTGGGAGTAATAGGAGTACAGAAAAAGGTGTAAGGTACTTTTTATCAATCGGCTTAGGCCTATAAATCAAGCTTCAGGTATCATCAGTGATTGCTAGGGTGGCAAACACAAAGGGTATGCTTATTTATTTTAATATACTACTTTGCATTAAAACGTGGCTTTTTTCTTTCTTTAGTGTACGCGTGCGCCTTCCATAAATGAGACATCTTCTGTTTCTCCGACAACCAGCACTAAAGCGCCTACGTTAGTTACAATTTCTCCGCCAGTAGGTACAGAAGCGATGAAAATCGTGTGCGCTAAACACTTACGTACAATAGAAAAACTACAAAAAGAAGTTTTTCACCTTGAGCAGCTTGTTAAAAGACGTTTGTTAAAAATTAATTACCTATTTAAGACAACGTTCTAAACGTCTGATGAAAAAGAACATTGCTATGAATTCACGTATATGTCGGCGATACGCCAGGGTTATCGTGTCCAGTCCAGACTCCATTATAATAAAAAGACTCACGTAATATTACTTAGTTTATTTTCAGACGATTTCTAGCACAGAATTGAATTAAAATGTGACCTACAATCCTTTTTATAAACTAACCGTCATTACACTTAATGTTAACAACTGCCACTTCCTTTTCAACATATAATTGAAATTACTGTACAATTAATTATCAAAAATCAACATTAATATTGTTATGAATATTGCACAACACCACATGATTTATTTTATACGAATAACAAATCTATTGTAATAATCAAACGCTGCTTTACAACATTCGCAACAGATGGTGATGGGATGCTATCAACAGGAAGTAAATATAAGCGCAGGTTATTTATTACCGTTAACATAAATGTATCAGAATAATGTTATTTAGTACTAATTGATTTTACTTTGAAAGTTTCTGGAGTTATCTTAATTATTAAGCGATAAGTTAAATACCCAATATTTATAAAACAGCGAAGCAGTCAATACAGTGTCTCATATTCTAAAGTAGTGAAGTTCTCAGTTCTGTCTTCACAAATAGTTATTTAAATATCAATCTTAAATATTATTAACATTTTCATAACAATATAATCATTATATATTAATTTGCGCCCATATATATACTTGATAGTTTGCAAAACGAAAATATCGTGAAGAAGGATTTAATAATTTTAGATCACGTGAAAAATAACAGTGTTATTAAAAAATACCTTTCACGCGCGGCTGGTGACAAAACACGTGAGATTAGCTTGAAGTTAAAAAAAATGCTGTGACGCTTCATTATTATGTGCTACTGAGTACCCATTTGAAACAAAAAAATATAGATTCCGTTTAAAAATGCAAGTCTGTGTAATAATTATATAAATACTATCCATTAACTAGCGTTCTGTAACTCGCCGTGTGGTTGACGGCATAGAATACAAGTGTCACCACCCCCTATCTTCCCGTGGGTGTCGTAAGAGGCGACTAAGGGATAACACGATGCAAATACCATCTTTGCGTATAGACGGAAAACTCGACATCAAACCCTATACGACTGACTCGTTGGTCTCGCGGCATAAATGTGCGCGTGGGATCGGGAGGTCCCGGGTTCGATTCCTGGGTCGGGCAGTGTTATTGGGTTTTTCTTTCACGAAAATCTCAGTAGCAGCACGGAGTCTGGAAATGTGCCCGGTACGGCAATAGGCTCGCCCCTTATTACGTGGGACTAAAGTATATCTGGCGAAAAGTGGGTGTAGAAATAAACCTCTGCCTACCCCTTCGGGGATAAAAGGCGTGACGTTATGTATGTATGTATGTAACTAGCGTTCTGACTGCTGTGGACACAAACTTACGGAATGTATAACATACTTACTTTTACAAGTCTGTTTGATTTTGAACCTATATTATTAAAACTTTGATCGATATCGATAGCGGATTAGCTCAATCATTAAAAAATTAAAAAGTTACGAAATTTGTGTTCAAATTGTCTTTAGCCCTAACTGACAAACATAGTGCCATCTTCTTCTGGCAACTCTAATTTGTCATATGAGTGAAGAGTGTAGCTATATTCAATTTGTTCATAAAAATATCGTTCATTCCATGCTTTAGTTATTCTTCCATGGGCGTGTGCTACATCATAGACTAATATACGAGAGGTTGGACTAGGATAAGATTATATTTATTTCACCAATATATGTATTATAACTGGAAACGCTACATTTTTATGTATCGGTTTTTTTTATCAAAAAGAGAAGGAACAGCAAAAGTCGGTGACAAGCCAATCTGTTTCGACTTAGAAATGGAAGTGGAGATCTACAATTAGTAGCAGAAATAAAACAACAAGAAATAAGCGGACACTATAGAAATTTTCTGTTATGTCATCAAGGGATTTCGAATTTGTTAAACATGATTGGTCCTAAAATATGTACAAAAACAAGGCAGCGATAGCCGAGTGGATATACCAACTGACTGCCATTGCAGAGGGTATCGGGTTCGAATGCACGGCGCGCACCAATGACTTTCGTATTTTAACTCTGTAATGTGACTTGTGGTGTACAATAAAAAATTATCTATCTATCTATATAAATGCTTATTTAACACTATTAATGATGAGTACCATAAAATTTTTAAACAGAAGACATTTGCAAGAAGCTTTAAAGTGAATTTTTGTGATTGGGCAATAGTAGGTATTTACAAAAGTAGAGCTAAGTTGTATGATCTGTATGCTATGAAGAAATACAATTTTAGTCCTGAATTTATTCAATATGTTAGAAATTATTCAAAAATTTTCAAGAGGACATGTGCTTTAGCCAAATCCTTATATTTAAGCAATCAAATCAAAGAATCCAAGAACAAAATTAAAACTACTTGGAACATTATTAACAATGAGACTGGGCGAGCTAAATTAGTAGATAACAATTATGAATTAAAATTTAATGGTAAAATTATTACTAGGAAAACTGTTGCTCAGACTTTTAACAATTTCTTCATAAACATACCAGTGAACACAACCAGCTGTCAAGATTCATGTCCAAGCAAAGCAGAAATGTTAGTTAGGGGCAATGTGAATGAGTGTGATGTGCTTTTTAATTTCAAATATGTTGACACCAATGACATACTGAAGGTATTCAAGACACTTAACAATAAAAAATCTGTTGACTTATGGGGCATTTCGGTTAAACTTGTTCGACACATTATTTCTAGCTTAGCTCCATATTTAGCTGCAATATTCAACAGATGCGTAGATACAGGCGTATTTCCTGATCTAATGAAACACAGTAAAGTGATACCCTTATTCAAAAAGGGATCCAAGAGCGACCCTAGTCATTTTCGGCCAATTTCTATCTTGCCTGCTATTAGTTACATTTTTGAAAAGATTATTTTGCATCAATTAGCGAGCCACTTTCACACAAATAATTTATTTCACAGTGAGCAGTATGGCTTCACTAAGGGTCGCTCCACCGTTGATGCCGGTGTAACTTTGTTAAAGCATATTTTTAATGCTTGGGAAAACTCGAAGGATGCCATTGGTGTTTTTGTGACCTGTCAAAGGCGTTTGATTGTGTAGAACATAATACACTTTTACGTAAATTGAAACTTTATGGTATTAGAGATACCCACTCAATCTTGTTGCCAGCTACCTTAGAGATAGAATTCAGTATGTACATGTTAATGGGAGTAGGTCTACGCCCATTTCCACTGGCAAACCTAGAGAGGTTTGCCAGTGGAAATGGGCATTCCACAGGGCTCTATTCTCGGTCCATTTCTTTTTTTAATATATATTAATGATTTGCCGTTCTTTGTTCAAAATTTATGTGATATTGTTTTGTTTGCTGACGATACGTCACTAATTTTTAAAATTGATCGCAATTCAAGTAACTTTGATACCGTCAATAACACTCTTGCACAAGTATTAGATTGGTTTTCGACAAATAATTTGGTACTAAATTCTAGCAAAACGAAATGTGTTAAATTCTCTTTGCCTAATGTCAAAAGTGTTCCTACTAATATAATTTTAAATAAGGAAACAATTCAACTAGTCGAATCAACCGTATTCTTAGGTCTAACTTTAGATAGTAAGCTTCAGTGGGGCGCCCAAATATCCTGTCTCGCAGTAAAACTTAGTTCTGCAGCGTTTGCAGTTAGAAAAGTTAGGGAATTCACAGATATAGATACTGCTAGACTAGTTTACTTTAGTTATTTTCACAGCGTAATGTCTTACGGAATAATGTTATGGGGTACAGCTGCTGATATACAGACTATTTTTGTCATTCAAAAAAGGGCCATACGTGCAATTTATAAGTTAGGTGCTAGAGATTCTTTACGTGATAAATTTAAAGAAGTAGATATTATATTGACAGTTGCATCGCAATATATATATGCTAACTTAATGTACATTAAGAAAAACTTAATTTTATACCGCAAAAATAGTGATTTGCACAAAGTGAACACAAGGAATAAGCATAAACTGGTGGCAACTAACTACCGTCTACATAAAGTTCAGAACTCATTTGCGGGGATTGGTATACGATTTTTCAACAAATTGCCTCTTGAAATAATGAATTTACCCATGCACAAATACAAACGGACAATTAGGAACTTTCTTTTACAAAGGGGTTATTACACTATTAAGGAATTTTTAAATGATAAGACACCGTGGGGATAGGCTTAGGCTTGTTTAACTCACAATTATTTTATTTACATGTTAAGTGGAGGTGCCTCGTGAACACATGATTATTGCAGGATTTGGATATTTTTATGATTTGTTGAATGTAGTTTAACATTATTTATCCCTGATCATATCATTGTTCACTTGTCACCTTCACAAAATTCTTTCTACATTTGCATTCCTTCACGTGTTTCACTAATTTATGTTAATAATAACGATCTGGAAAATAGAGGTAATTGGCGGTTATGGTCAGTATACCAATAGATTGTTTCTTACTGCTGGTTCGTATACCGTTGTCGTCATGCTCACTAAAATGTCATTTCTTGTGGTGGCGTCGTGCGTCGGGTCATCCCTGTCCCTCTAATATGGCGAGAGGGATGATGGCTGGCACATGCGTCATACTCGTGAACGGGTGCTACTTGCGATGACTGGTCGATGACGGTCTTGCGGGCTGGTATTAGATTTTAATATTTCACTTTCGCGGATTGCCTGCATTATTAGGTATATATAATGTAAGTGGATGCTCCTGTTTCACCATGTCTTTTCTGAGGAGGCTAACCAAATAAACATCAAAAGTATTATGCTTGAGTATTATTAAGTACAGTAAATATATACAAGTGATATAGAAGGTGTAACAGTTGCAGCACCTTACAAAATGTAAATTGAGGCATATAGATTCAAAAGCAGCTAAGTGACTTCATATCGAAATAGCAGGAAATGAAAAAAACGTTTTCTCTCGTATTTTTACATTTGTAATGACTTTGGATGTAGGGCTTGTGATGTATAATAATAATAGGTTTTGGTTGTCTTTTTCTATGGTTGCTATTTAATAAGCTTAAAAATATCAAAAAATCGTATCTCTTTGCTGTTTTTAAATATGATATGAGGGCACTTAGCTGTATTTGATCCTAAATTCAATTTTTAAATGTTATTTTAAGGGCCTTAGCCGGGTTTGTTTCTTGTTATAAATATATGAAGAGATGATACTAAAAGAACACTAGATGGCTCCATACTTAGTTATTTTTTTGAAAATGTGGCACTTAGCTGCTTTTGATTCTATATGCCTCAATTATGTGTATTATGCAAAACCTGGCGATGAAAAAGAGTGACCGTGAGTTTTATTGCCCGTTCTTTCTCATGGTTCTACCTGTTGCTTTGCGAACGTGGCAGTAAATGTAAATGTAGAGTCTATAAGTAATTATTTTATAAATTTATTATTTTGACGTTCAGAAGCGTCACATTGTGACCCAAATGAATAAAGGATTTTGAATTTGAATTTAAGCATTTCTGTCCTGTTGTCTTGCATTTTGTACAGCAGCAGAAGTAGACGCATTTGATGGAGAAGACTGCACTGTGCCATAGCCCCGAAAACTTCCATACATATCTGTATCGTAGCTATCAAATTCTCCTTTATCAGCGCTATATAGTAAATTAGATATCGTGTGTTGGACATGGTTTTTTGTCTTCTCAGTATATTTCCTTAACTTATTTGCTATAAACATCCCAAAGGTACCGAACTCGTCATTCAGGGTGTTAAGAGAATTTGTTGAATTTTGTAGGGTATCAAATGCTGATCGCATTATCATGTCAGCATCCGTCGCCCGTTTTCTTTTATTCCTTTGATGTTGAGGTTTATTAAAATTAAATAATTCGTGCTGAGACGAACCTCATTTAAAATTTTGAGACTTTTTTCATAGACATTTTGATGTTTTATCCATAGAGATTGTATTGATATTCGTATTAATGATATAATAATATCGATACCAAATTTTACAGACTAGCTTCGACTCGGGGCGTCGCCGACATGGTTGTCAGTTATCGGAAAAGAAGGTAGCTTGATGTAATGTAAAGCTATTCCGCAATAGTTAATCAAAGTAAAATTACATAAAAGGGTAACAAAAATCTATCAATCATCACAAGCTTTGGCGTTAATAATTGTTTATATATAAAATCATCTGCGGCAAACAGGATGTTGAGATTGTCGCTAAAGGATGTTGAGTCATTTTGGTCCAATCCCTCAGCAACATTGGATGTGATACCAAATGATCGGTTATGGGGTACACTTTATTTCCTATTATTAAGCCTAAGTCAATATCCAACCTGAACATAGTGTAATCCGATGTACTCTGCATGGCAGTCTGCTGGTAAACAGACTGCCATGCAGTCTAGATACCGATGCAGTCCAGATACCTCTAGGTTAGGAAATCGCAACCTAAGATACATAGAATAATAATGTATAGATCTTAATTTGAACAGGTTAAATACATCGCATAGGTTCATACGACTTATTCCTTTATTTTACTTGATCTGAGATTTTAAACTTTCGCGATTTGTATCATACAAAATGAATTAGCGAGTCTTAATCGCGTACAATTAACTTATTTAAGGGGTATTATATATTTAAGGTATAAATACACCCACATACGGTTTGGCGAAACACATAAGCAAGGTACTACAGCCGTTAGTAGGCAAGACACACTCTTTCGTGAAGTACTCTCTCCACTTTATAGATATTTTCAAGAGCACGAAAAAGGGACCAGACGAGGTGATGGTGAGTTTTGATTTTGAGTCACTATTCACCAATGTTCCTGTTCAAGATTGCTTTGAGTTCGTACAGAGGAAATTAAGGGAAAACGGTCTGTCTGATGAATACACAGTTCTACTTAAGAATTGCTTAGATGGTAACTACTTCTTATACTGTGGACAACACTACCTCCAGATCGATGGAGTGGCTATGGGTAGCCCTATAGCGCCAGTAATGGCCAAAATCTCGATGGAGCACTTCGAAGAATCCATAGACATGCAGGCATCAAATGTGAAGCTATGGAAGAGGTATGTCGACGATATCTTCTGCATCATGAATGACCAGCAAGACGTGGAACAATTCGCAGACAAATTGAACTCCATACATCCAAACATCCGATTCACATACGAAATGAAGGTAGACGGCTCGTTACCTCGACGTTAAAGTGAAAATGAGAGATAATGGTACCCTTGGACACACTGTATATAGTAACTAGCACCACCATCCGCGCATTTGGATTCCGTCGTGTCCTCGTTAGTGAACAGAATCCTCGTATGACCTGTGTGACACTGAACAGTTAAATAGTGAGCTGTCACATGTTCAGGAGGTAATTAGGCGCAATGGAAACAAGAAGAAGATACTCCTTCTGAGAAAAAAAAGTTCGTAGACCTGAAGTAAGCAGAGTGCCGGTGAACATGCCATATCTAAAGGGAGTGACGGACAAGGTTGGAACAGAACTCAAGAAATACTCCATCAAGACTGTATACAGTCCGCTCTCTAAGATTGCACACAATCTGCGTACCCCAAAGGATGTCATTCTTCTCCAAACACCTGGCGTCTACAAAGTCGATTGCAGCTGTGGTAGTTCATATGTCGGGCAGAATAAGCGTACAATCGCTGAAAGAGTGAAGGAACATATCGCAGCTGTAAAAAACCGACATATCAACAAGTCGGCGATAGCTGAGCATTTGTTGGAGCCTGGACCAAACCACTGGATAGAACTGCATCAACCACAAGTCTTATCCACCGATCGTCACTATTACTCCAGGATAGTACGTGAAGCGGTAGAAATGAAGAAACATAACAATTTCAACCGGCAGGATGGATATAGATTATTGGCTACTTGGAATCCAGTCATCAACAAATGTAAACACCGCCGCAATGATAAATCTCATCAGTGTGTAGACGTAATTAGTGTAGTGTGTCGGAGTACCGACAGTGCGATCTTAAATAAAGACCAAGTGAGGGTAGGTGCCGAAACCCGCACTTCCACAAGACGGCGCTGAGCTCTCATCAGTCTCTCCGCGACCACGCTCGGTGCAAGACGAGCGAAACGTCGGCAACAAGTAGGTATTTATACCTTAAATTAGTTAATTGTACGCGATTAAGACCCGCTATTTTTTTTGTTTGATCTGAGGATTTATCAACATTCTACCTATATTCTATCGACATTCATTCTGAGAAAGCCCATCACTAACCAACTTAAAGTTAGTGACAACCTGTGACAATCTATGTATCTCAACGATTGTTCCCAATTAGGGCCGGAGTATACATACCTACAGCACACAGCATGCGAGCCGATACGCGCGGACGCGACGACGCGCTTCCGTGCGTATGTGCGAATAGTCAATTCGTCTTGCTTATGGTGGCGTTGTGGGTCGGTTGGTTTGGTTCCCTAAAACATGGTTGAGCTAAGCTATGGCTGAGTCACACGTCATATTCATGAACGTGTGCCGTCTGCCGGGACTGGTCGGATCAGAACTGTTGTCACAATTCTATCTATATTATTTTAACTTATTTCTACTATATTGTAATGTAGGCTCTCACATTGTTCTCATAATTATATTTTTATCTTATTTTATATATTTTTTATAATATGCAATATTTGTCTAGACTTTAAAAGAGACTATGACCTCTGAGTTCGTTACGGATGTTTCTTCTCAGGGCAGTCAGGTAGGAAACACCGGCCTCTTCTAGCTTATTTAAAAAAAAAGAATGACTTTGTTTAAGTGTTTGTAATTAATCTATGAACAAATAAATGATTCGACTTTGACTTTGATAGTGAAAAATGCTCTCTATTCACTTCGCCTTATGTGCGTGGACCTAATTCAGACCGTCTGTTTGGCCACTCCGGTTGTTTAACTGGTCTGGCGATGAAAGTGGCAATGACGGAACAATGTGTATAACTTTGCAAACGAACTTGAAAAACGCCTAAACGGCCGAATCGGACGTAGCGTGAACGACTAGCCGGTGAGACAATTTTGCCAACAACCAGAAACCACAAATAAAAACTTCTCTAGACACAGCTGTTGAAATTACCACTAAAAGTTATTTCCACTTAAGAAAAAAGAAGTTATAAGGGTTGCCCCATCCATTGGTATAACATGATGATGATGATGATGAAAGTCTTATTATTTGTTTCTCTTTCACGGCTGTTCTAAAAATCTTTGATTTTATAATATTACCCGGCTCTTTGGCAGGCATACGCGGAGACATGGGTCCAACGCTAAACTCGCAAACTCTAAAAGGCCAGAAACCTTTTAGAGTTTGCGAGAAAAAAAAACAAAATTAAATATAGATAAATCCACGTATTACTCAATTTAATTCGCAATTGTCGATATTTATACGCGGTTTTACACGTAGCTTATCAAAATACATATAAATTATATAGGCAGCATGATGAAAATTCAAGAAAAAATGGAACGTAGCTGCGTGTGAACCATAGAGATATTAAGAATAGAGTGGCAGAATGGGGCCTATTCGTGTCCGCCGGTGGGAGAGAGAACGCAACAGTTGAGGCCCCCTGCATCTCTCTCTAACAATACATGCACAACATCAACATTAACCAGTGGCGTGCTACCTGTAACTATTATTTAAATCAGTTTATTAGTAATCAATAGTTTAAAAGTTGTTTTATTGATACACGAGGATAGTTTGAAGTGACAAAAAAGTTTATATATTTTTAAACTATTGATTACTGATAAACTGATATAAATAATCGTTACAGGTAGCACGCCATTGCGCAATGTTGATGTTGTGCATGAACTGTTAGAGAGAGATGCAGGGGGCCTTTAACCTGTAGCGTTCTCTCTCGCACCGACGGACACGCAGGGCTGGCCTTAGCCATCCGGGCGTCCCGGGCGAGTCACTCATTTGGTGCTCCCTTGCCCACTATAATTAGCCCCCTCCTCTCCTGCTCCTCCCCAAACCCTCAACCTCTCTAACTTTTAAAATAAGAAAGTGAAAAACATTGAGGTAACATTAACACTAGAGTAACAAACTCCTACAATTGATGTTCAAAACAGCGTGGTGACCAGCCGAGATGAAGACGTAGCTTTGAAACGAATAAACATCTTAGAAAAAACCTATATTCATCTCTTTTGCACTCGTTAAAGGCAAGTTCCATAACGTCAATTCAAAAGTGATGACAATTGACCTTTTATCGCAAAATGCGGTGTTCTCCAGTTTAAAAATATTTGCCCATTTTTTTATTATTCGTATTACTTAACAGAAGGTTGTGTTTATGGGTATTTTTAATTTATTGTATGTATATTAATATGTGGGAATGTTCCTTTGTTCCCTCGTTGCTACTTATATATTTATAAGCAGTTTCAGTAAATCCAGTATTGAATTATGCTTACAATTACTTTACATGATTACAAAATATACCTAATTATTGAGTTTCATAATATCTCGAGTGTATTTATTATTACAATACTACTACTACATAGTAAATCTTGCACAATACGACAACTGGAAAAAAAAATACTCGAGGTCAAAGGTCACATACTTTTATACAATAAATTAATATACAGGTTCATCGCGATTTTCAGAAAATCGGTAAGTTTTATCATAAATTTATTATAACAGGAAGCCCAAGCCTAAGCGACCAATTGTGGCCCTTAGACGCCAGTGATGCCCATCGAGGCATCACTTACGCGTTGCTGGACCTTATTGTATGTTTTGTTGGTAGCCAGTCTGTTTCATGTCTGAGCAATCGGATAACATCCACTCATTTCTTAAGACGTGCTAGACCTTTAGGAATCCTTGAAAGTTATCACTAATCACCAAATGACAACGCTCATCAAGTTACGAAACTCCCGTAAAAATGGGAAATTCAAAATTTTATTTATTGACAACACCGTGAAGTTCAATGATTTTTTGCGATTTTTATTGTAATTTGTAACAAAATGTCGTGATAAACAACTAACATGAGCGTGAAATAAAATATCCTGCCTTTTGATCAACGTAATTTGCAATATTTCACTGCGTATCTACCCTTTTTACGATCGTTGTCTTTTCGTGTCGACAAATTTGACACTTGAGGACAATGGGACGGTATTAGGTCCACGGACCCATAACACATGGCAACAAATATAAATGCGCTCTTTGCTAATCTAGTTGTTATATAGATCAATGGTGAAAAATCAAGAAAAGATGTATGCTATAGAGATCGTAATCGTAATTAAACCTTTAAACGACCTTAACCTTCGTTTTGAACGAGACAAGAGTAAGACTAGTGAGTAGTCTTTTATATATGTTACTGTAAAAGCCCAAAGTACGGTCAGTCTTATGATTTCCCAGTAAATAGGTACTAAGCCCAGGCGCTCACTGGCGGCCAGGTCACAGCGGCCAGTATCGCGGCCAGGCCGCAGCGGCTAGTATGGCGGCCAGGCCGCAAGTGTCGCGACCAAGCATGCGGCCAGATCTATGGCCAAAGTTGTCAGTACCGAGTACAGAGTTATTCGAAATGAACGTAGAGGAAATAGCTGTGTTGGTTTATCTTGCAAGTAGGAAGCGAAAAACAAAAAGAAAAATTATGTCCAATACGGGTCGCAGGTTACGTCGCAGTGATCTCATTGGCCGCAGTGGCTGCTGGCCGTTTACGGCCATATGCGCGCACTGATGCATATTTCCATAATATGCTTGTATTGAATGCATGTATTTCGCTGGCCGCCGCGACCTGGTCGCCAGTGCGCGCCTGGGCAAAGATTTACCAGCATGAGTTGGTACATGTCCTTCATTTTCAAATAGAAAAAAAAACTAAGTAGACGAAGCCCTACTTCGCAAGGCTGCTATTTTTGGGTTAAGGGTCATATAGATCGCATAACCTATTTACTTGAGTTACAGTCTCACCTACTTAACCTTAGGACTATAATTGTACCATTATCGAAAGGTAATGGACCCTTGCTGTTTTTAATTTAATTTATACGTCAAGTGTAGTACATATTTTTTTAACAAAATTATTTTAATTTTCAGAAAATCATCCAAAAATATCAAGTTTTGTCCCTTAGGACCCTTTATTTCTCTTAATATATTTTGAGATATTTTAACCGAAATTTTCGTTAAGATCAATTGCTAGTTAACAAGCTTTCCAAAAAGTAACAATTTAAAGCGAAAAAGTTAATAGCTTTTTTCATTACGATTATTTTGATGAGATGAACATTATTAAATTTTATCCATTTTCTGGTACCCAATATAATCCGCGTAAAATTATAGAGTAGACTTGACAGCGAGATGGGTAAATCGAAACCTGTCGGTGTAAGCGTACGGACATACATTGATATTATTCGCTCAGTGATTTTATATGGACTGTTGTTTTGTAGTTGCTAAGACACTCTTAGCAATCCATTGATATGATTTTTAATTACGTGTTTTGGTTTTTAGCTTATACCTTGCAATCTGCGGAAGCCAAACGTACTGTTTACTTTCATCCATTATTGGGCAAGTGAACTTTAAACTGGATTACCGCATCTTGTTGCAAATTTTGTAACATGACAATCAAAGGAATATTATTCTCATCACCATCAATCTTGCATCATTCTCTTTGCAGCCAAGATTGGCGCCTTTCATACACATAACTTTTAAAAGTTACTGATGCATGTCATAGATGTGTGTCGGTCAGAATCGATGACTCCTCATCGAGTTGGCGAGACCTTGAGGCTGGTGTTCCACAAGGCGGCATACTATCTCCTCTTTAATAAATAAATAATAAATAAATAAATGTTTATTTCAGGCAATAATACAGATGTGTTTACAATATGTCTTATTTAGCTACAGCAGTTTTATGGCTATTAGTACAGACAGATTGAGTCAGCCTCTGATACTCAAACTAGGATAAGACCTGTATTTTGAGTTAACAGGGGTGGGTCAGTTTATAAACGTAGGTAGGGTACATAAATCAGCTTTCGAGGTAGTTGGAGTTGGTGGAGACATAAGGCAAAATGTAAGTAGTGAATAAAAATAGTAAATTAATTTTTAACTAATACAGCTTAGTCTAAGGTATGAAATGTGCTTATTGTGTTTTTTATGGAGGTGTGTAAGGGGTTTGTTGTTGAAGGTGTGTTTGTGTTGTTGCGGGCGTTTAGTGTTGTGTGTGGGATGTGTGCATGAGGAAGTTATTGTGGATGTGGTGGGCAGGGTGGTGGGGGTGGTGATAGTAAGGGTGTGTTATTAAGTAATAAATGTTTCTGTTGATTCGTAGTCTTGGAGTTTCAGCCATTCGTGGAGCTTTTTCTTAGCGTGGCATTTGGTCATTGGGTATAGTTGTAGGATTCTGTTAGCTTTGTTGTACAGGTGACTGCAGCGATAGTAGGAGTGTTGTTTGGCGAGCGTGGTTCTACAACGTATGATGGGACAGATTCTATCGTGTCGTCGTTTCCGTGTACTTAAGGTTGGGTCATACTTAGTTTTTGTATGGGTTTTTAGAATGGTCTGTAGGATATATAGTTGCCTTACTGTTAGTACTGGAACTTCCTGATATAATTGTGTTGTCGGGTATCGAAAGGGTTTGTTAAGCATGACTTTGAGTATTGCACGTTGGGACCATTCTAGTTTTATGAGGTGAGATTTAGCTGCACCGCCCCAGGCTAAGATACAGTAGTTAAGCAGTGACTCTGATAATGTATAGTACACCATTAATATAGTTTTGAGGTCGGCGACTTGTCTTAGATTCTTAAATACATATATACGTTTTCTTATTCTGGATGTAAGGCTGTTTATGTGCAAGTTCCAGCGAAAGTGTTGGTCTATTAGTATGCCTAAATATTTGATGTGGGTGGTGTGTTCTATTGGCGGGCAGCTACAGTTTGAGAGAGTCATCGTACATGTGTGAGCCTTGATGGTGAGAGTATTGGTTGGGGGTAGGGATGTTGATCTCAGGGAGAAGAGGACTGAGACGGTTTTCGACAGGTTGATGGTAAGCAGGTTCTCCGAGAGCCATCCCATGACCTGAGTGAGAGCGGATTCAGCGTTAGCAGTGGCGTTTTCCCAGTTGCGTCCATGTATGAGGAGTGCTGTGTCATCGGCATATGTAAATATTTTGCGGTTTGGTATTTTTATTTGGCATAAATCATTTACATACACGATAAAGAGTGTTGATGATAGAATTCCGCCCTGAGGGACCCCTGCTGAGAGCTCATGATCGTCGCTTATAAGGTCACCAATTTTAACAGCTTGGGTGCGTTTGAAGAGATAGTCGGCTAGGATATTTAGGGCTGTGCCTCTTATGCCGAGGGCGTCTAGCTTTGAGAGGAGTACTGGAACCGAGACGGTATCAAAGGCCTTAGAGATATCTCTACAGATCGCTTCTGTCCAGGTATTCTATAGTGTGCTCAACAAGGGAAGACACCGCATCAGCTGTAGATAGACCACGCCGAAAGCCGTACTGATTGGGTGCGAGGAGGATTTTGGTTTCAAGATAATTTATTAGACGGTTGTTTATGACTTTCTCTACAACTTTAGACATAATTGGGAGAACTGATATTGGACGGTAGTTGTTTACTGAGTCAGTAGGTCCATTTTTGTGGATGGGGTGTACGATAGCCTTCTTGAAGGCGTTGGGGAAGATTCCTTGGTTTAACGAGAGATTACATATATATGTGAGTGATGGCACTGAGATTGGTAGTGTAGACTTCAATAGGGTGGTGGAAATGCTATCGTAACCAACCGCATAGTCATTGCGCAGGTTCATTATTATGTTTTGTATCTCTGTGAGGTCGGTATTATAGATGCTGGCAGGAAAAATTCCGAATCATTCCCGTCGAATACTTCGGAAGTATTCCGAAATATTCCGAAACTTTGGGAATATTTCAACTGTCAAAAAAAACCAGCAAAATCGACCTTACTAACTATTTCGCGCTTGGAAGTTGTAAATTATATTTTCTTTGTTTGCTTGCAAGGTTTACCTTTATTTGTTTTTATTGACTGGGCTATTACACGCGTTAGGTAGGTAGGTAATGATTAATAGCTACCTATGCGACTCGCGAATATTCGCGATGCGTACAGAACTACATACAAACAAACCAGAAACATAGGTAGGTAACCCTTTTTCAAAAAACAAATCAAATATGCTAGGCCTAGTTTTTTATTCCACAACTAACATTTATAAAAATAGCATTCGATTTCGAAATAGGCAGGTACCTACCTAAACACAAAAGTATAAAAATCCTGTTAATCGCAGGCTAACATATCTGCCTATAAAAACATCAACATATACTTATTCAATCCCATTTGTAATAAAAACCCACCACACCACACATAAACACGTTTATTCCCATTGAATTATTCGGGCGAAATATTCGGCGGAAACATTCGATTGCGGGGTACGAATCTTTCTCGCGGGGGGAGGGAAAACTTCTCCGGGGAGCATCTCCCCTCTTACCGCACCCCGCACCGCCATCGCCTGCACGCACGAGCACGACTCGTGGCAGTCAGGCAGGCGCGCGCGGCGGCACCGGCCGGTGCACAGAGGGGGCGGCGGCGATCGACGATCGATGCAAAATACGATTTTTCAGCAAAATAAAATAAAAATATTAATTGAATTCGTTTTGAATAATTCTGATTTAAAGAAACTTTCCCAGAAGTATTCCGGAATTATTCCGAATTTTTCAGAAGTTTTGCAACTATAGTCGGTATCTAGTAGCGCCATGGAATCTAATTGAGGGTGGGGTGGTTGCGAGTGGTATATTGTAGAGGGTTTTAATTTACTGGCTAATTCTTGCCCAATGCCTGCAAAGTAGCGGTTGATGTTGTTTATTGACTGAGTGGAATTGGTATGAGTGTGTATTAGTGAGTTGGAGGATGTGGATTTATTTGTGTTTGTGTGTGTGATGTTTTTTATTGTGTTCCAGATAGCTTTGGAGTTTTTTGCATCGTTTAGCAGTGTTTTAAGGTAGGTATTTTTCTGGTATTTTAGTAGTTTATTGACAAAGTTTCTGTATCGTACGTAGGTAGTTTTTAGAATGTGATTAGACAAGTCTTTCTTAAGCTTCAGGTGTAGGGCATTTCGGTTTTTGATGCAACGCAAGAGACCGGGTGTAATCCACGGTTTGATGGTTCTTCTAGAGCGGGGAATAGGTTGCGTGGTTGTATGTTTCCTAATAGCAGTGGTGAAGATGGATAGTAACTTATTTGTAGCCTCGTTAGTATCTTGTGAGGAGAGGACTGTGGAGAAGTCGTAGGCGAGAAGTTCATTCGAGATCGCAGTGTTGTTAATTTTTATGTGTTTTTTGGGTGGTGGGGGTGCGTGACGATTTAGGGAGATATTGAGTAGAGTGGGGCAATGGTCAGTTATATATGATTGTAGGACTATAGTGGTGGATTGTTTTTTGTTTTTAACATGACATGATCTAGACAGTTATCTTTCCGGGTGGGGAGGGTGTGGGCGGGTAGCAGTCCATGGGAACACGTTAGGTTTAGGTAATCTCCGAATCGGTTATCATTGCTAGTCTCTTTTATATCTATGTTAATGTCACCCATGATGCAAATATTCGTTTTTGTTTTGTGGTTACTTAACAGATTATCAAAGTCATCTATAAAATTGTCTGTATTTCGTATGGATGGTGATCTGTAGATTGCAATAAACAAAAACTCTTCTCTTTTATTTTCACTCTTTATTAATCTCTTAACCCTGGATCTTCAGTGTTCGTATCATTTGTACGCCGATGATCTGCAGCTGTACTCACAGGCTACTACTGAGGATTTGCCGAGTGCGTTTGACGCTGTGAACCGGGACTTAGCGATGATTCAAAACTGGTCAGAGAAGTATGGTTTATGTGTTAATCCTGCGAAATGCCAAGCAATTATCATTGGGAGCCAAAGAATAATCAGCAGGGTGGACTTGGCATCGCTACCACCTGTAACATTTAATGGAATTAACGTACCTCTGAGCCCCACCGTCAAAGATCTCGGAATTCACCTTGATTCTACACTCAGCTGGCAACCCCAGATCACAAATGTTTGCCAAAAAGTAACTGGTGTCCTACGGTATCTGTACCGCCTGAAGAACTTCCTTCCTGCCAAGACAAAGACAATGCTTGTACAGACTTTGGTTTTACCTATAATCGACTATGGTGATGTGTGTTATTTCGACCTGAATGCAGATCTGCTCAACAAACTAGACCGACTTCTCAATAATTGCATTCGGTTCATTTTCAACCTCCGAAAGTACGACCATGTGTCAGCATATCGTACTCAGCTATCATGGTTACCTATCCGACAGCATCGCAATATGCGCGCGTTGTCTACACTTACTCTTTACTTCATTCTTCTAATAGCCCTAGGTATCTAACTCCGCATTTTCAATACCGATGCTCTAACCATGATAGAAATCTTCGTTCTTCTCACAATTCTCTTCTTTCATGTCCCTCTCATAGCTCAAGTCTTGTTCATTCTTCTTTCAACGTTCAATCTATTCTCCCCTGGAATGCGCTCCCTCTCGAGATCAGGATGTCGGCTAACCGGTTTACGTTTCAGTCTAAAGTGCGCCAGCACTATATGAAACTGTCACTTGAAGGTAAGAAACAATAAAATCTTTCATGTTATATTTTGTGTGATATATACTTATATACGTATTTTTTTTTCTTATTTTATTTATATAATATATATATAAATATGTATCATTTATATACATATGTATTCGTATATTGTATACATATATATATGTATAATGTATGTATAGATATTTAAATATATATTTAATATTTTTTAAGTATTTATTGTGTAGATTATTATAATGTACCTATTTATAATATGATTGAAAATTAATATCAAGTTTTATATATTTTTATACACCTGCCACACTCTTCTCTGCATCACCCTAAGGTTGACTGGCAGAAAATGCTATATAGCATTAAGTCCGCCTTTGCATACATTTTGCAGAAGTGTAAAAATAAAAAAATAAATAAATAAAACCCATGCATGTCTGTCTGTTAGTATCTTGACTTGGCTATCGCTGCCTGCATCATTCTTTATAGTATGTAAACAGCAAAATAAAATGAACGTAAAGCGTCATTTCAAAACATAAATGAACAAAACAAGTGTGTTCAATCAATTTATATCAAGCAGCATCTCAAATCAATCTATAGAAAGAAAAAACAAAGATTGAGTAAATAAAAGTAAATCTCAAAACATACTGTTGCAAGTCGTAAAGACAGCTATCAGAGCGAAAAGTTACGATACCGAGTTATCTTACCGCTGCGAGTGTCGTCAAATAATAACCGATGCTATTACCGTTATCCTTCAAAACTTCGATGCGGATTATTTGAGAGTACCTCACACCGACACATGTTTTCGAGTCTTGTTTTGTCAAAGATAATATCTTGTGTATAAGATTGGTTAGATTACCACCCCTACACAGAGTTTTGAGTATCTACTATGAGTACTAGTAATATGTACACACATAAATCATCAAATGAATACGTCATAAAAAATAAATTAGCGGGTCTTAATCGCGTACAATTAATTTATTTAAGGTATAAATACCTACTTGTTACCGATGTTTCGCTCGTCTTGCACCGAGCGTGGTCGCGGAGAGACTGATGAGAGCTCAGCGCCGTCTTGTGGAAGTGCGGGTTTCGGCACCTACCATCATTATTATCATAACAATTTCAACCGAGAGGATGGATATAGATTATTGGCTACTTGGAATTCAGTCATCAACAAATGTAAACACCGCCGCAGTGATAAATCTCAACAGTGTATAGACGTCATTAGTGTAGTGTGTCGGGATACCGACAGTGCGAACTTAAATAAAGACCAAGTGAGGGTAGGTGCCGAAACCCGCACTTCCACAAGACGGCGGTGAGCTCTCATCAGTCTCTCCGCGACCACGCTCGGTGCAAAACGAGCGAAACGTCGGAAACAAATAGGTATTTATACCTTAAATAAATTAATTGTACGCGATTAACACCCGCTAATTAATTTTGTATGATGTATACCTACAAATCGCGAAAGTTTAAAATCGATGAATGAATACATCATACAAAATAATTTTGCGGTTTTTAATCGCGTAAAATTAACATATTTAAGGTATTACCTATTTGTATTTTGTTTTTGTATATTGTTTTCGACGTTTTGATCGTCTTGCACCGATCGTGGTCGCGGAGAGATTTTTGTATTATGTATATTAATCGCGAAAGTTTAAAATCGTTTATCAAATTAATACCCGTAATAATTTTTTGTGTAACAGCCGGCAAAAAGCCGGATCAAATGAATCAAATGGTAGGTAAGTGATTACCGCCATCCATGTACTACATGCTGCAACACAAGTACTGCCGGCCTTTGGGATAAAAAGAGGTATAAAAGGAGGAGCAGTATGAGGGAAAATGAAATGGAGATGGCGTCTCCGGCACTCTCACTCACTGAAAAAAACGCAACAGTATAAATAGATACTGTTACTTTGCGTTGATGGTCTGAGAGAGAGTAGTACTTTCCCAGTCGAGCCGGCCCGTTGACACTGAAATCAGCAAGTCCTACATAAAATAAGTAAGAACTAATAAGTATCACTTTCAATTTTATTAACTTATAAATATAAAAACTTCTTAAGATGAATAACAACTAGAATATTTTATTTATATAAAAGCATTAAGTATATCAACTAAAAAGTAATAAGAAAAATGTTTCCAACTTTGATGATGAGTTTCAATGATGAGCTGAATTTTCTAACTTATTCACAGCAATGGACCAGCCACTATGTGCACCAAAATAAGAAGAATTCCAAACTTTCCAATGCATTTTATCCATACGGTGTGACTGCAGACATGAGCATTAAGCTAAAAAGCGACATGAGCGTCGGCGACGTGTGGAAAGCGCTAAATGCTTTCCAATACATCCTGTACCATAACTCGTAGTCTCGAAAAACAGGTCAAATCAATATTTTGGATATACAAAACTGTGCACCATGTATATAGGTACCTATGTGTTTACATATTTATCAGTCTTAAAGTTTAAATCACAGTCCATTTTAAATACAAACGAAGTATTTGATCAAAGTTACTCCATTCAACACAAACACAATTTAAATTCTTAAAAAACTGACGCGAAGTGTAAGAGCGTTCGTTGGAAACTTCAAATTAATGATATTATCAGCTTTCTTAAAAAACGTGCGATTCTATTCTTTGCCCACCTCTTGATAAAAAGTTCTAGATAATTCGCCAGACATTCTTTCTCAGTTGAAATATTTTTAAACTTGAAATAACATCTCTAGGGATGTATTGTGCTATAAAATAAGGTGCGCTTAACTTAAGATAAGATTTAGTTTTATTGTTTCTCGCGTAATACGACACAACGTAACTTATACGAGTTTTCGTACCTAATGACGAAAATACAGACAGATTTATTAAGCAATAAAGATATTTAAACAATTGTTTCGGATTTGTAGAAACTCGGAGGATTAGTTTAAGAAAGTTGATTGTCTCTTTAAATGAATTACATTAATCTGTCAGAAACAGAAGGTTTATTTGCTTAGTGAATCCCATTTAGTTTAATATCACGTTTACGAAAATGTTCTTATTGAAATTTGACAATTTCTAAGCTCCCTAAGGACACTGTCCAATAAAATTGAATGTCTAAAATAATAAAGATAAATATTGAATAACAAACTATCACATATATCTGTGAATATTCTATTATGCTATTATTATAAACTAAAGTTAATGAAAAGGGATTGATGGAATAATGTTTGTTACTCATGCACGCAAAATCTTCTGATCTGATTTTGATGTAATTGTGTATCAATATAGCTTAGAAATCAGATAGCTCTTGGGCTATCTTCAGTCTCAATGACCGACCACGTGCATGTCAAGACATCAAACAGGCAGAAACTATTATAAACTCGCATTTTTGTAAGGATCGATGGATGATGGATGAATATAATTAAGAAATACAGATAAAGATAAATATCTGAGCAGAGATATGCTTTTAATTAAACAAGCTTGTTATACATTAAAGAATGGCGTACATTGTACCCATGTTAAGCAACACGAGGTTGGCTTAAAATTAATGTTATTAAAAGCAAACTTTCCATTACCGAAATTCAATTAATATGGCCTATTTTGACACATAAATTAAACAAATATTAGCTCTTCAGATTCCTTAATATGTAAATCTCAATTGTTCAACATATCCTATCAAGCTAAAATCAATAACTTAATTAACTAGAAACAAGAACTTGCCAAAATGCCTATAAAAGTAGATTGCACGGAGATTGCATTAATTTATTTACAAGATTGATTGAAACGCTCAAGAACAAACTTTTCTCATTAAAGCAGAAAAGAGGCTTTGTATGAAAATTCGTCTATAAAAATGCTACCTAAAATTTTAGTAATCTATTTGCTTATTGGCGGTAACATTACGTTCAGGATAACAAATCATTTATTTTTTGAAAATGGAATCAATATTGTATTAAAGCTTCTTCCAAGGAAAATTTTGCAATGAAAGATTGTCTTAAGTGAAGTTTTATCTTGTTAAGTTAGATGTTTTGCGAAATATAATATCAAGATGTACTCATAAGTTCAATTAAATCCACAATGAAATAGCAGTCTTTAGGTAATTTAGTGTTTAACATTTTCGCTTTTCCATTGAAATACAAAAGTTTGAATATCGATACTCTTTCTCGATATTTCAATATTTGGTCATGCTCGACCGTTCATATTAACAATATATATAATAAATATTCACACCCCTGTCGGTTTAATCCTCACGATGGAAAATAGAAACTGGGTATGCTAGTATTCAGTATCCTATGCCAATTGAGGCAAGCGGCGAGTGTGTGTGAGACTCTGGCCTAATATCGCCGCGTTCTAGTACACGTTCAGTTGTTGTTAATAGAATCTAATGCTTCGATGACTGTCTAGTGCAATAGCATCAGTAACGCGGCCTGGATACGGTCCCCTACTACACACATCCTCGTCTAACTACTCTTCAGGCGAGGGGCCAATTGGTTGTCTTTCTGTACGATTAACGTAGAACTTCACGGACTCTCCAGGGGGAAATAAATCTAATTAGTATTAAAAGATTAGTCTAAAAAGCGTTAAATAGGACTGAATTTCAGTCCAAGTGCGGTACAATTCTTCGTTGAGGAATTTTTCAAATTATTTTAAAATCATTCGTATCGTTCCATTCGTCGAAAACCATTGTCACGCAATCGTTTTATCTTACTTCTTTACTTTGTACTTTTAACTTGTAATTAGGTCAGCTACACCAACTTTTATGAGTCTCAAATATTTTAATCGTTCGTTTTGAAGTTGATTAAGAAGTTTGAATGAAAATATAAGGTTTAGAATAAAAGCATTGCGCAACTGGCGGTGTTGAAATTAAGAAGATTGGAGCGGCGCAATAATTGTAGATGTCAACGAATTCAGAAACTTTTATTCCAAGTAGTTGTGCACTTAATGCTGTTGTTTAAGTTAGTAATCGCCTCGTCACAGCTAATGCGCCGGTTTGATTTTCATTCATAACCACAACATTTTTTTATGGCATAAATTTTTTCATGATTTCTAAAAGCTATCCGCAGTACTCCATGAAAAATATCCTATGTTGCGAGAGACTTCATTGGCACAAAGTACACCTAGACTCAAGAATTTGTAAACCTCGCTATTTACACAAAAAGTGTAAGCGACGAGGCTACTTCACGCCATACCTGCAGTTAAACAGGCATTTATTCAAGAAAGAGAGATGCTAACACTGCACTAATTTTATCGCAGCTGAACGAAGACATGTCTGTGGATAATCTTTTTTTGCCTCGATCCACCTCTTATCACGTCAAAAAATTCCATGTGAAAATCACAGCTAAGTACTTTTGTATATTATAATTTTAAAATACTTGCAAAAGTGGCTTGAATATTTAATTAAAAATATTTAAGACTTCTATTGCTCAAAGATTTCTTCCCATCATGTCGACAAAAAGTCAATACTTCCTTCTGTATGAAAAATGGCAGCTATGAACAAATTTTTATCACCCATGTTTAATATCAAAATTTTATTATATTTACTTTACAGTTGAACTGGGGCGACATAATGAACTGCTCTAAGTGCCCGTTGTGGTTCATATAAACTCGTTATTTATGAAGGTTAAAAAGCATCATATTCTTTAATGGTTCAGCAGTTTTATGACTTGGAACATTCCATGCGGAATTTTATGACCGTTCAGAATGACATTCTATGCGAGAGGACCGATATCAATTCACGGCATTGTGAATTGCGATATCTATGAATCTGTCAACAAGACATTTTAAATAGGGCCAATTTAGGTGGCAGTTTAAGGTTTAATAAGGGCTTTTTGGGTTAAATTTCCTTCGCTGCGAGCTTTAAAAGAGAATATTACGTAAGTAATCAAATCTTTTTTATAGAGTTCGTAAAGGCTGTGGAAAAAAGTGATTAGTTTGATAAAGTAAGTAATCAAGTGCAGGTGCTTTATATTACGCATCTTTATATTACGTTCTTTTTTGCTAATTTTCTGTGAAATCAGCGAACACCATCTTAAAAAACATCTACAAAGTTTTGAAAAAATCTTTTCTTAGCTTTTTTAGAAATTAGTGCCATTTTGAGAACATATAAAGAATCAGATACAAACACAACACTGGTTAATGACAATAGTTTCATCAACTGCAGCAAAAGAATTTTCACCGTAGGCTTCAGACAAGGAGACGGTCCGCTTTATGGTAAACGAATACTGCCGCTCATGGACACCCACAGCACCAGACGAGTTAGACATGCGTTGCCGGCCTTTTGGAAAAGGAAGAGCAATATGACGGGGAGCAGGATGAAGGAGGAAACGAGGATGGCGCTATCGTTACTCTCCCATGCCGAACGAAATGCAACAGTCTAGATACTGTTACTTTTTGTTGACATTCTTTGAGAGGGTTGTACTCCTCCGGTAGAGCTCATTCAAGGCTCTAGGGCCTTACCATCTACCAATTAATTTGAAGTAAAGCTGTTTTACCAACAAAAGAATTTCAGGCTATAAAAATAAGAGAAAGAAATACTTTTGTATACCATTTTCGTTGTGTGCAATCTAAATAACCAATAATAATACAATATCAGTCAACTATTTTCACCACATAGTTCAAATAGCCAGCATCGCTCTCAAATATTCATTGGCCGACATAAACTAAACAAACGACCCTCCTTGTAATTCGTATTCCCATAAATTCTAACATATTGACACAAAACCGTGTCCCCTACATTGGCTACCCTCGTTACTTTCGTTGAATGTTTCCTCAAATATAACGAAAAATTCCTAAAATGCCTCGACAGAATTTAATATTGAGAATTGGTAGCTAAAGGGTCAGGCATTGTATTGAAGAATAATAGCTAATAGAGTAGCGAATTTTGTTGTAAGTGAAATATTAGTAATATAATATTTTTGGAATAATAAAGATTTTGCCCAGAGCAATACTAGTTTCAGCGCAAATTTTCCTATTTACTTAGAGAAGTACCAACTACTCCTTTGTCTAATATCAACGCCAAGTCACAGTATCTATGCTGATGTGTTTCGTTCGGCGTGTGGCTGTGTGAGAGTGTCGGAGATCCGATCACCTTTAACTTCGCGATCACGATTTGCTTTTTGATGCCACTTTTTGCTGCCGATAGGTGTCTTAGACTTATACCTCTGAAATTGGATTCTCGATAATAAAGCGCACCAATATTACACAGCATAGGCATGAACCTCGATTACTGCCTACCATCAGCTACACCCGACAGAAGCAATAGAAATAGAAAGCATAATAATACTTTAACCTAGGTTTTTTCTAATAATAATAATATGATATTCTACCACATTCACATAACACCATCTAGTCCCAAACTATACAAAACTTGGTTAGTAGACAATATAGTGCCCATGTTGGGATATTTCACCTTGCATGAATTTGGAATCCATAAAACTTGTAATGTACGCCTACGACGCATACTTCCCAAACGTCTATAGATGCTGGTAGCATCCTGAGGTACAGCAACCATAATATCAGTATGAACCATATAATCATATCACTCAACATTATAGCATTTAGCTTTAATATTTCGCAGTAAAATATACAAGTTCGTCTTTAAACAGGGATAATGTCACGGCAATAATGTTATTTATATTATGTACCTTCATTGCCCCATATAATGTTCCCATATTTAACTAAGTGTAACTTTAAGACAATATAACCCGTATTTGGTTTGTACGAGACGACCCTAATAATATTACTATATAATAGTATTATCTTTGATATTCGGGTTTAAAGCCATGTACAACTGAGTTTACAACTATGAGCCAGATAGGTCAAAGGTTGGTCTGAACAAGGCAGACCAAGAGATAATTAGACCTTAATAAACTAATAGTTTGCTTACATGCCGTTCATGATAGGTATTGAAGGCATAAATTATCTATACATTGTATGCGTACATCTAACGACATATTTTATTATTAGACAGTGTAGACGCAAACGTTGGTGACATCTAACAGGCCGTGGATTTACGAAGACTATCGCAGCTCCTACATTGAGTTATAAAAAGTTCCACATTAATTTACGATCACTAAAGATATTAGTGTCCCACTTCAGCGTTTGTCTCGCGGTCTATCAGGTAAGGGGGTGATCGTAATCACCCTGAGTGGTTAGCAATCTATCTTCCCTGCCGCTAGTACATTGCACGCGATGAATGTAAGAACAGATACTTGTTCACAGTCAAAGCATCAAAAATCATGTGTTTTCTCTGTCATATATAAGAATATGGCCATTTCGATCCTTATGGGAATATACTTGTATGGTTGTCAGTATGTTATCTAATAATCATAATGCAGAAAGGTCCTTTAGGATAGGCTCGCATTTCACTGATTTATTTTCAGGAAGCGTGTCTACACGCTATTAATTCGCTTACAATGGAGCTCAAGTTAATTAGTACCCTCCAAACCATCAAATGGACTAAAGGAGGGAGAAGATATTAATAACAATTATTACGCAAATGAGCGAACACGGACAAATAAAATAATTATTCTTAAGTAGGTTTACTGCATAAATTAACTTTACGGCGAATATTTTACTTTAAAATACTTCTATCGTGGACTGAAAAACATCTTCGTTACATATTTTGTTATACGTACAGTAGGGTTTGACACTCATCATCATCACTAGCAAGTTTTTAACCACTGTTGGGCAAAGCAGTGTTAGATGCTTTATGTCACAGTTTAAGCAAGAGAAACGTTCGTATGGTGTCGAATTTGTGTCTTACTCGTCGAACATTTCTTTCTTTTTGTGGAGTACTACAGTTTCTACAAAGTATTGAACTAATTTACAGTGAAGGCACCTATTGTGTTACTGTTGTAAATTTAGTGTTTAGCATTATTGAGAACAGCTCGTTCCCGGCAAATCAAAAGGATACATTATACCCACTATATTCATCAGGTCTGGTCGGCCTATTAAAATCGGCAATCACCCCAGTTTGGTTTTGATAGGTAAATCAGAGTAAAATCGAAAACAATTACGGGTTTTGGCATACAACTAAATAATACACGTTTAATAATTTTACGAAACAATAGAAGTTTGAAATTCATCAACTAAAACTAATTAAAGCTACACGTTGATTGAATCTAGACTTCGAAATGAAATAACTTTTAGTTATCTAATACAACTTCGTAATATTGTATGTATTCCCAGAAAACGACAATGTAATCAGTAGTTTTAAACGTAACGTAACTTTGTATAGGTATCGTTACAGAATTCCAATTTGGAAACGCAACAAAACAGTCATTGACACTTAATCGCTTCAGACAAATACACCTTTAACAAACTTCAATACTGTGAACTGAACATAACTTTGTTCAGATTGATCACTTATAGCTATGAGAGGATTATTGGATTCGACGATACGACGTCTACGCAGATTTAGTATTTGAGACAAAATGCACACAGGAATACCTATTTGCACAGGTACCTACGTATCAAACAGTATATTATTTAATGCTTGATTATATATTTTATTCCCTAATTATTGTGAAGAATAATAGTAGTCATGTAGTCGAAATACCATCGTTTTTTTTTAAACGTATGTAATATATTTCTTGTGCTATTAATCGAGTGCTTTAATTGAGATAACATTCATTAAACAATGTGGTCATGTGGAATGTTGCGGTGTAGATCACTTAGCTAAAACACTGCTGGCTTCAGTATGGATGGTTGCTCTTAGGATTGGTTTGATTTCTTTCAACGTTTCTCTTACTCCTTATTTTACGACCTTTCTAGATTTTTTCATTATTTTCGTTCGTTACTCTAAAGTATTAATGGGTATAGGCAACAAGCGTGATATTTCAATAGAAATGAATTAATGATTCAAGTGCTCGATAGAGTCTTCCAACAAATAGATCTTAATATGAACATGGACAAGACGACAATCATGTCTAACGTCCATGGCGTACCTGCTCCTATTCAGGTAGGGAACTGTAGACTCGAAGATGTCGACAAGTATAATGATATACCTGGAACAAATTTTACAGTTAAGGGGTTCCAACTTCGAGAAAGAGGTCAATCGGTGAATCCAACTCAGCTTGGCAGAGTTCGGGAAAATTCGGCATATCTTCACATCCGATATCCTGCAGAGTCTCAAGACAAAAGTCTTTGACCAGTGTCTGTTGCCAGTGTTATAACATGGAACGGAGACTAAGCCGCTCACTATGGGCCTCATTAGAAAGCTTAAAGTCTCTCAGAGGGCGATGGAGAGAGCTGTGCTCGGAGTTTCCCTGCGAGAACGAATCAGAAATGAGGATATACGCAGGCAAACCAAAGTCACTGACATAGCTCTCCGAATAGTCAAGCTGAAGTGGCAGCGGGCAGCGCACATAGCCAGAAGAACCAATGCCCGTTGGAGCAGAAAGGTTCTGGAGTGGCGGCCACGCACCTATGTTGTAGCAGAGGTAGACGTCCTGCAAGGAAGACTGATGATCTTATTGGGATCGTGAGCAGCGGATGGATGCGGGTGGCTCAGGAGCAGTCCATGTGGAGAGCCTTGAGGATGCCTATGTCCTGCAGTGGGTGTCTTTCGGCTGATATGATGATGATGAATGCTTTTAAGAAGTCAGATACCTGCCACTATTGATAATTATGTGTCGTGTCGTATTTTGTAAATAGCTCGATGGTATGGTAAACTTTTTGTTTCAAAACTGTGACAGACAGACCCCCAGAGGAATAAACTGGGATAATGTAATCTGTAGCTGATTTTATTTATTTGTAGAACTAATTTATTTTCGTCTGATGTATGATAACGTAAGATCCAATACGATGCTTATTGTAATGGATCCTGAAAACATTTTTATGTTTTCAGCAAATTTATAGATCGAAATCAAACTAAAATTTAAATGTATTTTTGAAATGCACCAATCGAATGTATTTATATAAATAGGTATACAATATAATATTTAAATATATATAAACCTTGCAGCAAAAATCAAACAGTGTAAATAAGTATCAGGCAATTATTGGTGTAAATAGTAAAAGAAAACGTGTTTGAGTTTTTAAGATGAATATTTTTGTATATACAGGAGACCATAATCCTGAAATCATCAGCATCAGCGTTATCCATATCATCCATTGCTTTCACTTTGAGCCCAGGGCTTTTGCTCTCACCACAATTGGCAGAATAGTTGTTTAGTGAAATACCTGCTATATTTTCAGCATAATTTTATTATAACTTGATCAATTCATTCTCTAACAGTTTCATTCGTTCATTCGTGATGGCTCAGCGACCCAAATTTGCTCTCCCACACGAGCTCTTTCCATATTGCCATATTTTGATTTAATTCCTGCCAGTTCATTTTACGAAGTCCTGTTAGATCTTTAGGCTTGAAACAACGGAGTAAAGTTACTAGTTTCACTTGCACATTTATGGCATTTATAGATAGAGTCTACATATTTGATGAACACGTATGTAAATTCGTGATTAAGATTCCCCAACCTACAACCCTGTTGTGATAATACTAAAACGCATACACACTGTGTTATAGCTAGGTTATTTCTTAAATTAAATTACTTACTATTTATTCTCTTTTCGATTGTTTTACATGCCATTGATTTTCTTTTTCATCGCTAAGACTTTTACATGAGAATCGTGAAATACTCATTGTTAAAATAGTGAGTAGGAAGCAATTTAGTTATTCATTTATCATTAATTTTAGGAAACTTAGCTCTTTTATTGACGACCGACGATGACGACGACGATTTGACGACCGGTTGGCGCAGCGGGAGTGTAACCGACTGCTACGCCGCTGGTCGCGGGTTCGATTCCCGCTCAAGTCAAACATTTGTTTGCATGAACATGGATGTTTGTCTTGGTCTGGGTGTTTCTATGTATAATATGTATGTATTTACAAAAAAAACCGGTCAAGTGCGAGTCGGACTCGCGCACTGAGGGTTCCGTACAAACCTGTAGGTATATAAGTAAAAGTTCACCAGTCATAGTTATGGTATTTTTATTGCCAAATGAAATCCATAACATTACAGTCTTTGTCGTCTGTAATCAGTCATCCTTTATTTTATATTAACATATATCGCTTATTTTATAATATCACTTAAATACCTATACCAGCCTTGCAGTAGCCTTCCAAAAATCTGCAGATGAATGATGGTATGATTTTTTATCAAAGTTATTGATTTACAAAGTTTTTAGTGACTATTAGAAATCTGTTACAAAAAAACTTATAAAGTACAGAATAATTAGCAAAAAGGTTTGAAGACTATGTAATTATTTGAAATCTGAATCTCAATCAGCTTATCGCAGTCCACTGCTGGACATAGCCTCTTCCAATACGTCAGCCTTCCTCATCCTTTATCTTTATGTAGACGTTGCTTCGTACCAAATTTCAAGATTTTTAGTTCACGGGAAGTACCTGTAGGTTTTGATTCCCTTGCGAATATTCGCGAGTTTGAAAATATGCTTATATTGCTCTTTCTTTTGATTGCGTTGACATTGAAGTTTGATTTTGTTGCAGCCTAACGGTGTTATATACTTGAGTATTTGATATGAATTTCAATTTAATACCTCCATGCGTTCAAGAGAAAGGGATAGTAACTTTAAATTTATTAAAAATATTTTTCTTATATGATGTAACAAAAAAATTATGGTTTTCGCAATTTTTCCTTTATATGTGCTATAAGGCGTTGCTTTGTACCAAATTTTAAGATTCTGAGCTCACGGAAAGTACCCTGTAGGTTTTGATTCACTTGCGAGTAGGCGCGAGTTTGAAAATATGCTTATATTGCTCTTTCTTTTGATTGCGTTGACATAAAAGCTTGATTTTGTTGCAGCCTAACGGTGTTTTATACTTGAGTATTTGATATGAATTTCAGTTTAATACTTCCACGCGTTCAAGAGAAAGGGATAGTAACTTTAAATTTATTAAAAAATTGGTTGCCTGTAAAGTCGGTATACGGGCGAAAGTTTTACGTGACAACGACTTTGAGTGGTAAAATAATTTTAATGTGAATATTCATTCGTATAGTAGGAAGAAGGATGAAAGACGCGTGCCTTTCACTTTTTATGTCTGTCTCTCTCGCTCTTAGGCGGGACGCGTGCCTCTCACTCGCTCTCATTGTGAGCGCATAACGTGAGCGGAGCGTAACGCAGTTTCTTGAAGTGTCACCCGGCAAACCAATTTATAAGACGTTGTCACGTCAAAATATTTTTCTTATATGGTGTAACAAAAAATTTATGGTTTTCGCAATTTTTCCTTTATATGTGCTATAAGGCGTTGCTTTGTACCAAATTTCAAGATTCTGAGCTCACGGAAAGTACTCTGTAGGTTTTGATTCACTTGCGAGTAGGCGCGAGTTTGAAAATATGCTTGTATTGCTCTTTCTTTTGATTGCGCTGACATAGAAGCTTGATTCTGTTGCAGCCTAACGGTGTTATATACTTGAGTATTTGATATGAATTTCAATTTAATACCCCTACGCGTTCAAGAGAAAGGGGTAATAACTTTAAATTTATTAAAAATATTTTTCTTATATGATGTAACTAAAAATGTACGGTTTTCGCAATTTTTCCTTCATATGTTATATAAGACGTTACTTCGTACCAAATTTCAAGATTCTGAGTTCACGGGAAGTACCCTGTAGGTTTTGATTCACTTGCGAGTAGGCGCGAGTTTGAAAATATGCTTATATTGCTCTTTCTTTTGATTGCGTTGACATAGAAGTTTGATTTTGGTGCAGCCTAACGGTGTTTTATACTTGAGTATTTGATATGAATTTCAATTTAATACCTCCACGCGTTCAAGAGGAAGGGGTAGTAACTTTAAATTTATTAAAAATATTTTTTTATATGCTGTAACAAAAAATTTACGGTTTCCACAATTTTTCCTTTACAAGTAATATAAGACGTTGCTTCGTACCAAATTTCAAGATTCTGAGTCCACGGGAAGTACCCAATTTGCAGGATATACGGCTGTATCTTTAGATTGCGTTGGATTAGAAGTTTGATTTTTTAACAGCTCTGTGGAACCGTAGATTCAAGTATTTAGTATAAATTTCAGTTTGATACCTTCACCCATTCCTGAGAAAAAGGTTCTTGACAGACGGACGGACAACAAAGTGATCCTATAAGGGTTCCGGTTTTTCCTTTCGAGGTACGGCACCCTAAAAAAGTAATGTATGTTTATCCATTATCTAGTATCCATAGTACAAGCTCTGCTTAGTTTGGAACTAGATGGTGATGTGTGTAACATGTGGTAGAATATTATTATTATTATTATATTATTATTATTAGACCATTATTCGGTGAATAAGTGAACGAATTGACGAAAAGAGATACTGGCGTTTTACTCTCGCAATAAAATAACCAATTTCTCGTCACAAATTGAGTTTTAACACAAATCTGCAACAGTAATCTTAAGCATTCATTTTGACAATGAAACAGCGCCCTTGAGAGATTTGGGTTGAACAAAATTGTATCTGATATAAAGTAAGGCACGTTAAATTAAAGGCAGCAATAAAATACAGAAGAAAGAAAGCCTCTTTACAACAAAGACTGACAGATGCTTACCGCCTTGTAAAATATTATTATTGTGGTAATGCGTGCGGTATTATTTTACACGGCTGTCTAAAATGGATTATAATAATTTCGGAGCTCACATATCACCTTATTATTTTATGACAGAGCATTTTATTTTACAATCGTCTTAGGTGCGGAATATTTGGTCGACAGATCCTTTATCGTATTTCTTTATAACAAAATTTCACGGTCCACAGCCTCTTCTATTTTGCGTCACACTTGCTTGTGAGCTAACACAAGTATTTGACCTTCTATAACACGCTGGCTAGACAGGTTGGTATAGGGTTTAATGACGAGTTTTTCGTCACCTTGCAAAGATACCGTTTACTTCGTAAATTTTCCTTACTTGCCTCTAATGTGGCATTGTACAGTTTTATACCAACAAATAGTTTTAACCGACTGTCTTCTACACCTACAATATCAACCCTTATTATTCGACCCGCGAATTACAAGGGTAATTACTTATAGATCACAGAACTGATAAAACTAGTAATAAGTTACCTACTCTCAGGGTTCAAAGAAACCATCTCCTGAGAAAATTACAACCGGTGACTTTCGCTTCTAATACCTATCTCGTTTCTACCTAAGCAAATTTCTATTTAAGTCTTGCTTAAATTGCTCATTTTATCTAAAACATAAATCCACATAAACATATCCAATTTATGGTTGGCTTTGTTTCTTAGAAAAGATCTGATTAGAAGAGTTATTATAATAGCCTGAAGGTCTAGTTTTATTTAAATATAAGCATAGCTAAGTTATAATATCATGTACAGCTAACTTTTTTAAGAGGGTAAAAATAATTTAGAAACTGTAACCGATGAAGAAGGAAGTAAAATCGGCCAATTGATGGTCAATTATTGGCCGATTTTACTTCCTTCTTGAATCGCCTTTAGAACATTCTCGAAGCTATGGCCGAGTTATCGTAACAATAAATTCTATAAAGAGCAACGTCTGGACAACACCCGGAAGTTGTTGGCAGAAGAGTAACTGGTAAGTAGTAAAGAGAGCAATTTGAGCTTGCAGCTCTCATATGGCATACTAAATGCAACAACTGCTACACCTTGTGTTTGAAATAGATATATTGTTTATGATGATTAGTATAGGTCGAGAATATTAGTTTAGTAACATTTGTCATCTATGGTAATTAATTTTGATACTGGTCACATTTGTAAGAACTGAAAAGTCATTCTTCCTTGTTGGATCTCGCCTGTTGAAAAACAAATGCAACGCGAAGTGAATTTTGTAGAAACTTTGTAAAAATTGTCGCTATTTGATTTGTCCGGTACGGTTTAGTCAGCCCTTGATAACTTTGTGATTTTATATTGGAACTATTGACATTTTGTAAAATTGTGAATTGTGTGACATCGTGCCACGTGCCTTGAAGACATCACGTTTGGAGTTTAGCTGACTAGATGCTAGTGCTAGCTAGATAAATACACAAAACGAATAGATTAAATGATATATCTACTTAGATATATCATGCAATCTATTAGTTTTGTGTATTTGTCTAGCTTGGCGCCAGGACTGACACCAGTGAAGATACAGGTAACTCTGTACATATTGTATTTGATTTTTAGCGCTGAGTAACTCAGTCAATATATGGAGCACTACTACTATTATATTTATCACGACTAGTACCTGGTAGTAGTACTTAGAAATGTTAGGCGCGTTAAATAAGGTTGATAACATATATGTAAATATATCAAATCATATTTACCTGAGACGCTATAGCCCGACGTCATGTGAGCCTTGGTTTACCGCCGAATTCAATACTCGATCTATCCATAGATTTGAATATTAGAGATGCATATTTGACGTAAGCTTTATACACAATTTGCAGGCATTGAAAACCAGCAAGTCGTGTCGCGGCTAACGTCACGAACGACGCAACGCTGAATGCCTGCCTCATTTGTCACATCGGCGGCGTACAGTTGTAATCAGTTATCCTGTTATATATTTTTAAGGTGGGTATTGCTGTAAAATGTAGGTAGGTAATGTTGTGTAATGTGTACCCGTATTAATAAGATTATTTGTACATGCCTACAAACTTACTTGTAACAGGTTATAGTTATATGTACTTACTTACCTTTGTTTGTAATCGATGATTGTACGATGAGATGTGACAATAAAAGGAATTACTTACTTACTTACTTTACTTTACAATATGTCAAATATGTATATCTAACTGACTTTATGACTGCACGGTTGGCGTAGGGCATAAGCTGCCGCGCACACGAGACAACACTATGTGTGATTCATAAATAGGTTTTTCGAGTCTGGGTTTTCGATTGTGTCCGTTAGTTGTAAGTTCGTAAACTTCCCGCGACACAGGATTTAGTCCTAGTGCGGGAGTTGTCTGTTTCAAATCAAACAAACAAACTAACCTCCAAATCCATGGATAGATCGAGTATTAGGATCAGCCATCATTCTAGAGCATATCTCTCCAGACAGATCTATTTTTGTGTTTTACTTTCAGCCTGGAACCCCAAGTGTCATTAGATCGTGTTCAAAACCCCTGAGCCACCATAATTCTCGTCTGCCTGCATAGTCGACCGTCAGTTTATGGTCGACCGATCTCTAGAAGACATTAAGAGGGTTGAGTCTCTTATAAACTGACTCCGTGGCACAGGCAGCGTAGACGGCGAAGTTCTATGGCCTACACAATATTGGGTTCTGTAATAAGTTATAACTAACATTTATGGTTACCTCATTGACTCACTGACTCAGACTGTCAAATTCTAAAAAAAAATTTTTTCAACTGATTGTTGTTAATAGCCCCTAATATATAATTAAACAAACTTTTCTATTTGACTGTATTTCTTCTGGCACCATATAGTAATGCAATTCATAAAATACAAAATTAAACAAATGAACCTGTTCCCTTCCGTGTGTCTTTTTATACATCTGAACATTAATTTTACATTCTCTTCTGGTAAAAATATACAAAATTACTTGAAAGCGCTCCCACTCACCACTTTAAGACAAGTCACGTTTTTGTTGGAATTTGTCTTTTGCCATTTAGTAAGACGCGAGGTTGTAACGCTAGTAATATTTTATTAACTTCATTCAGAATAGGTTTCGAAAGGCACCGATATTTTTTAACCTATTTTACATGTTATATTAAAATACTGGTTTTATGACTGAATTTTGGATTGTTGTTTATAGTAACTGTCTGAAGTGAGTTGCCCGTTGATCGCTCACACTTGTGCAGTGCATAATGACGTGAGCGGGTGTTTCTTCGGTTTCCATGCAGCCCCTGCACAGTGGGCTGCCCGTAACGCCTATGTTGAATAGGTGCTTGTTGAGTGGACAGTGGCCGGTTATTATGCCTGTCAGATGCTAAAGAGTTTTTCTATTAGAATGCAGCAGCTTGTCCGAGAGTCGCTTCTTCAAGCAGGGGATAGCATCTTTTGTTTGTCTGCATTCTTTTATGTTTGCCCACTGTTTTTCGTCACGGAAGGGATATCGGTAGTTATTGCGACAGCTCGAGCAAGCCGGGAGCGCAAACCCGAATGCCTCTTCTCTACGATCGGACAGATCAGTCGAGCAAAAGCACACCCTGACTTGACAGTAACAAAAACCTACAGTAAAAATTTAAATTTAAAAGTGTTTCTATGTATAATATGTATGTATTTACAAGAAAAAAAAAAGTATATATGTATGTTTATCCATTATCTAGTACCCATAGTACAAGCTCTGCTTAGTTTGGGACTAGATGGTGTTGTGTGAATGTGGTAGAATATTATTATTATTAAATATTGAGTCGACGTATTGAGTTTATGTTTCCATAAACCCTTTTCTTTTTCCAACAAAATACAATGTATCATCGATAAAGTTAAAAGTTACTCTTGTATCTTACAGCGGATAAAATATGTTTTTTTAGAATTGTTAATATTAAAAGGACTACTTTAAGAAAACCGACATCAAAAACTAAAAAGGAAAAAAAGACTCCTCCTTTTTTGAAGTCGGTCAAAAAACTCCGCTCTGTGTAGTAAATAGTGTATAATTTAATTGTTGAAATTTTGGATCATACATACTACACTATTTATGAAACTTTTTTTTATCACCAAGCTCTACATATAGAACTTATTTGAGCTATAGTAACGGCAATTCATTATCTTTCAATAACTTTTAGATATTATTAGTACGTTTAAACAAAGCTTTGAGCACCCTGCGTGCCTCAAAGCTAGAAGCCTTTAAACTGTGTGTCACATTCTTAAGAGTCTTTATTTTCACGGCTTTCCGTACACATTTTGAAGTTCATTATTTTAGAAACAAATTTTACATTAATTTTGGTACGTATAAGAACAAGGTGCTTAATTTTCTTTAATTTTGAACCCAGGGGTAATAATATTCTATAAAGCTATTTCTCCCTCTAAATCAAAACCAGGTAAGATAATGAATTCTCCCTGCATATTCATTTCCGATACTGAACATTTTAGCCGAAGATCGTTTCGTATACGTGAGTAGGGTTAACTAGCTTGGTGCCAACATATCTTAAATAAGGAAAACTCAGAAAGAAAGACATTGATTAAATAAACGCACCAAAAGGGACAACTTTGTATTAACAGAAGCTTTTGTCTGCGTAAACTTGCCTGTGTGTTCAGAGTGTTGAATTATTAATGCCCTTCAACACGAACAGTTTGCACTGAAATCGTTTCAGCCGAGGTTTCTGCAAAAATACAGTCACGTGGATATTGTTAAACTAACTGGTGAACGGTAGTTGTGGGCATGGGTACTAATACTGAAAAAGACGATAGTTTTTTAGAGATGGTGTGACAAAGGTTTTGCGCATTTGAGCGCCAATATTATTAGTGAATTTTTTGTCTTTATATTATATTTCATTAAACGACTTTACAATTGGTTACCGTTGTATAAAGTGTTAGTTTCTTTCTCGTTCCATATGAAAAGGCTTTGATGTGTTTCTTTGATTTTGCATCTGCTAAGCGGTTATCCATTTGCATAAAATTTTAAGACCTAATATAACTTAGCATAATTTTGTTTGGCATAATTATAGTTTCGCATAATATAATTACGCATAAAAGCTTACGCATAATTTTTTAAGCGTAATTTCTCTAACCATAATAATGATTAAGAATGTCTATGGATAAGGGTCGTTAGGCCATGTCGGAGGCCTTTGGGCGGTCTGAAAACTCTGACACCAGAGTTGGCCACACACTCACACGAAAAACAAACAATGATTAAGCATAATATTCTAAAGCATAAATTTATTAAGCATAAAGTTCTAAAGCATAACTTTTTTAAGCATAATATCCTAAAGCATAAAATCCTAAAGCATAAATTTATTTACGCATAATGATTACAATACTATACAAATTGGATATAATAACTTTGACAATGTATCTTTGGCATATTTTTCGCTGTAGGAAGCATGAAGCAAGCAAGCATACAGCATGCAAGCAAGGATGCAGCATGCAAGCAAGCATGCAGCATGCAAGCAAGCATGCAGCTTGCAAGCAAGCTTGCAGCATGCAAGCAAGCATGCAGCATGCAAGCAAGCATGCAACATACAAGCAAGCATGCAGCATGCAGCATTCAAGCGAGCATGCAACATGCAGCGGGCAGGTCTTCTGTCACGGCTCCGGCGCTGCGGGTCTCCGGCGGCCCCACGCTCCTACACGATTTTAAATAACACTCTAGGGGTAGGGCAAACAAGACTACGTGGAGTCGGTTTTGCAGCAATTCGGTTCTGTCACTAACTTTTGTTGCACAGCATATACATTTTTTTCAAGTTAAATATATAATTATATAAATATTATGCTAATAGTCATTAGGCCTACTAACGTTATGATAATAGTCATTAGGCCTACTAACGTTATGCTAATAGTCATTAGGCCTACTAACGTTATACTAATAGTCATTAGGCCTACTAACGTTATGCTAATAGTCATTAGGCCTTCTCACGTTATGCGAATCAAATTTATGCCAAAACAAATTAGTCTTTAAGATGATTATGCCAACATAAAATGTATGCCTAAAAAAATATGCCGAAGTATTATTATGCCAAAACAAATTGTACCAAAATCGTTATGCCGAAGTATATTAGGACAAAGAACATTATGCAAATAGAAGGGATCCCCTGCTAAGCTAGGATTGAAATCGGCCACACAATACCTATTGCAGGTGGTCGATGCCATAGGCAGAAATAAAAATACTTTTAAAAGTCAGTAGACAGTTATACACAAACCTATACATAACAACCATATTAAACTAAACGAAAGAAATAAAAGCTCACAGAGCAAAATAATTTCTTTATCTACTGCTCCTATTTCTCTCAAAAGTTCTTAAGTCTTTATTAATCTTTTTATAAGTGTCGTACAATTTGTTATTGTAACACGCTGTTAAGAACTTGTTAATTTTGTAATAAAATTAAATTTACTTTTAATTTAAAATCCAGACACCCTAGAACTAAATTATTTTATACGTAGTTAATAAAGCGAGTTTATTGCCTTGTACAATTCGTGTTTTCTTTCTTCTTAATACTAAAATTCCATGTTCACAAGAAATTGTATTTCTAAATTTCAATTGCGTTTAGACTCACAAGTTGCCATGGCATATAGTTTTATAACTGAATCTTAGAGTGCTGTAGAATAATATTTATTTGTGAGTATGTTGGTTTGAAATTTATTCGGCTGATATAAGCACTTAGCGTTTTCCTTAGCCAGCATTGTCTCGCTGTTTTTACTTGAGCTATCGAAATGTGACCTACATTTTATTATTTTTTTTATAATTATTAGTAAGATAGTTCATTCGCGAAGATATACATAGTAATATCAACATATGTAATGTTGATGTTACATACTACAGAGAGCCATAAACGACTTTCCACGGCCAACTAATGACTCTCCATGCGTGGACAGTAAATATTTAATCTGATTATGCTTCAACCGAAATATTAATTCTGCGTTTAAATCTTAACATAGTATTTAAAAAGTCCAAAGTTTATCTAAACAAGGTCAAATGGCAGTGAACACGAGTAGAGTTTGTAACATGTTAACGATCATCTCTGTCGGAGTCAATTATACAGCGACATTGCTAATTAATGTGTCCGTCCGTCACAAACCTCTGGCACTTGTTCTGCTGTATTTCATCGCAACAGAACGTTATTTAGCCCGTGCCACTTTGATGCACTGCGAGATAAATAGTATGGAGGGACGCACATTGGGTCTCTTTGTTGAAGGGTTTTCTGGCGATTCATCACTATCTGAGTTTGATGCATCTTGTTCTGTGTCACTGACCCGACTACGCTCACTGACATGGTCTCGTTGTTCATCAAACGATTCCTCTTCAAATGGTGACGCATCCGAGCCAGATTCTTTGAAGGCCGCCAATATACGCTGGCAGTATCCTATCTTATTGGTCCATGTTTATTCAAACTTGCAACAAAATACCTACAAATAAAATAAAAACGACTATAATTTATATTCTATAAAAACAATAACATTTAGATATATAAAACGATAGATTTCGTCACGAAAATACAAGGGGAATAATAGATATAAGCAACTAAACATGTTCAAAATATATAAAAATATAATTAAATACTAAAAAAGGAATACATAATAATAAGCAGACATAAGGCCAAAATTGTTACGTTGACTGCAGGGATGGGTCACATTTACCTTTTTCAACTTGCGGCACGTCCAAGCATATCCGCCGTCTGACTAAGTTCAAGTTAACAACGCGTCGAACCAGTCAACACCTCCAGCTACTGAGAAGAGCGGCAACGTTACGCGCTTTGTGTTAAAATTACAAGCAATTTTTAAAACGCCGGGTCATTATGACCCATCCCCTACGACGCCGGGTTACAAATCAATCACTTCTTCTACCTTTCCTGAAGTATGGAAAACTGCTATTGTTAACACAAACTGCTATTGTTAGTGTTGCACAAAATTTCTAATCCAATCAATGCCAAGGACCCATCAGTTTGCTTCCTCGTTTGTCAAAGGTACTGCTACTACTCTACAGCTACTACTGTAGTAAAACATACACATAATATTTTACGTTTACTTACTGTGTATAGGAAGCATTCTGTATACGAAGAGTGCATCCTATACATTAGTTTTTCCAGTTATAATATATTATTCTATGCATTAGTTTTTAATATTGACACAATGACAACAATACATTCACAATGGCCGACCGAACATGCCATTGCATACCAAAGAAATATAACCTTATTAAGTCAATCTAGTCCAACCTCTCTGATTGCATACCACCTGTCAAGTATAACAACTTAACTAGACGTGATTGTAAAGCGTTCGGAAACGCATAAAAAAATTATCTATGCTTGCGAGCGTTATTGTGATATCAGACCATTATTTTTAAGAAATTTATATTCTGTATAATAATATGTTTTATTTGGATTATTAAATCTATGTATGTATATTTTTATATTAATTCATTGTGTATGTACTATTTTTAATGATTTATACTAGTTGTAAGAGATTGTATGTATGTAAGAAGGTCCTGCGGGCATATCAGTGTTGCAGTCTCACCTGATTCTGCAACTTATACTGACGCAGGTACCTTATTTGCGTTCCAAAAACTGTCTTTGATGTGAAATCAAAGATAGTTTTTGGAACAATATTTGTTTTGTATTGTTACTGTTACATTGGAGTTGCAAATAAAAACAAATTTCATTTCATTTCATTACAATAATGGTTTGGTTTTATTATGAAATACAAGATTTGTCAATAACTTATGAGCATTCTGATTGTCATTGTATAAAGTTATACTATACGTTTTATTGGTAATCTCATACTGAAGATTTCTTAAATACACAGCTTCTTTAAAAGCCTCTGAAATAGATACATATTCTGCCTCCGTGCTGGAAAGAGCAATACATTTCTGTTTTGAGCAACGCCATGACATAACAGAACCATTCAACATGAAGCAATAACCTGTGTATGAACTCCTATCATATGAATCCTTTGCCCAATCTGCATCTACATAACCCTCCTAATTAACATTGTTACATTTCTGCCGTCCGTTAACTAGAACCCCGTTAACCCTCAAGTGGTGGATTTTGAGTTTTGTATGCAAAGTATTACAGTTTTAAATTCTCTATCTTTCTGTTTTAGAATCATGTCTCTATCTTTACAGTTATAGAGATATTAAATTATGATTAACCATTACATGACAAAATATGCAACAAAATGCTTGACTAAAAAGTAACTATACCACGCTTCTTAGCTTAATGCACGTTTAAGTACCTTACTTTCGAAATTATCCTAATATTTTTTACATCTTTCAGTAGCTTAAACTCATTGAATATTCTTGACTACAAATACACTAAAAGCGTTTAATTTGTTTATAAGTAAGGGACAATTTTGATGAAACAGGAATAAAAAACAATGCTATAAAATATTTATGATGAAAACCTTATCTTAATTCTGGTTAGACGACCATAACGCTATTTTGCCAAGTAATCAATACGGCGATTTTCTCAAAACGATTCGTAAAAAAGCGTTATTTACTTCTAACATGGAATTTGTTCAAAAAAATATTAGTCATTCTTATGCTAATTAAAAACGGATAAAGACTTGCTCGGTGTTTCCTTGCGAGATTGAATAAGAAATGAGGAGATCCGCAGGAGAACCAAAGTCACCGACATAGCTCTCCGAATAGACAGGCCAAAGTGGCAATGGGCAGGGCACATAGCTCGAAGAACCGATGGGGGCAGGAGGGTTCTGGAGTGGCGCCCACGTATCGGACGACGCAGCAGGAGTAGGCCTCCCACAGGGTGGGCCGACGATTTGGGTAAGATTGCCGGAAGCGGTTGGATGCGGGCGACTCGAAATCAAGTCTGTGTCGAGAACCTCGGGGGCGACCTATGTCTAGCCTAGAGACATACATCTCTAGGCTGGCATGATGATGACTATGTGATTGAAAATATTATAACTGTCTAATAAACGCAAATCTTAATATACAGGGTGTCACAAGACCCATCACCAAGCCGAAGTCTACTCGTTTTGCACATCATGCCAAGTCATACTACGCGAAAATAATACCTGGGAAACAAAAAAAAATTTTAAGCTTAAAAAAATTTACAACTTTTATTACCGGTAATGTATTGCGCGCGCTTGCAGACATCGTACCTACGCCGGCCGTATCTACCTACACCGTGCGCCGCGGTGGCGGCAGTTTATGATCACGTAGTCGCGCGGCCGAGGGGAATGACCTCGCAGCTGATTGATGTAGGCATACACTACGCGCCGGGAACTTTAAAGCCGTTTATTTTAGGGAAATATTGAAAATTTTGTTTATGTTTATTCGGCAGAAAGTGTACATTTATCATTCTAAACACGATTTTGGAATAATTCGAAAAAAAAAAATCGTGACTTTGAGCATCAATATCTCCTGAACCAGTAATTTCCCAGGTATGGTGCCGAAGTAAAAAATGGTCGTAATAATTGTTACTATATCCGCTTGCTTGCCCGTGTTATATGGCATATGACATCGCATCTCAGTCTACTTTGCCCGTGTCATACTCTATATGACATGGCTCTCGCGGCCAAAAGTGTGAAATATACTCGTCTCTGTCGCTCTAGGGCTTAATTTGTATTATGTATCTCGTTTCTACGTTAAATTTCTCGTCATACTAATCCCAGTCGAGTTTCGACTCCATAGACTCCATATAAATTTAAAAAAAAACGTTCGTTTTCAATGTTGTCATTGAGTGTTGAGTCGGTGCGGAATGTGCGGAATGTGTGAGTGTATTTGTGCTGTTTTTTCTGTTAAATTTAGTTTTATTCTTTAAGATCTATTGTGTTTATCAAGGTATGTAAGTAACTAACACGTATATATTATAATTCCAGCATGAAATATAAGATTTCACTTTTTTCGAGACCTTAAGTAGATTTTGGCGCGCAACAGTGATTTTACTTAGAGCATGAGAACTGTTTCAGAAATGTTCATATTACTCAGAAGTGGTGAATGCTATCCTTATGATTTCTTTTTGTTTTAAAAGAATATGAGACTACTTATTTAGTGTTTATTTATTTGTATGTTTAAAAATATTATTTGTTCATTATATAGCCTTATCAAATTTAACATAAATTACGCCGTGCGGCGCCAGATAATGGTTTGGAATCAGAGGCCTGTAATTCATAAATATGTATAAAAAAGTGTACTTTTTTATTTTTATCTTATTATCTATTATATAAGTTACGTAATTAAATATTAAAAACGATATGTCACCGCTTTAAGTTTTGAGGTATGAACTTATAAATACAAAGCGAGCTCTAAAACGCGCTATCTCAATTTCAAACGAGCATCACTCGACACCAGAGTCGTAATCTAAATAAACAAAGATAACATTGTATAGTTAGTTTCATAACAAACATAAATAATATAACACTTGACAACCTTTCAATACAAATTGAGTCACAAGGACCGATTGTGTGGAACCCGACCCGCACGCCGAGGCGATAAAAACGCGCGGGCGTTTGATCGTTATCGCTTTCAAGTGGCCGGGCAGAGGGGCCGGCGTGGGTTGCGGCGCGGAGCAAGCAAGCGGATATGGGGTTTCAGTTTTCGTTAAGGGTCTTTTTACACCCTGTATAAAATCCTTGCGTTACTGACTGACTGACAGACACGCTACAGCCGAAACTATTGGGCGCAGGAAGCTGAAATTTGGCATGTATGTTCCTTGGGGACCGTAGGGGTGCACTAAGAAGGGATTTCCCGAAATTCCCACGGGATCGGCCGAAACGGGTAAAGGAGATGTCCCACAATCCATACAAAATTGCCCCACGTCCTATAACAAAGTGACATATCTCAAAAAAAAGATAAAAAATTATAAAAAATATGGCATACTGCCCAAGTTCATTTTTTTACACCTTCATATGAAAAAATTGCTATGAAATTAGTTCAGGCGCTGTGAAAAATTCGGTCGTATGAGATGATTTATGGACCGATTTAAAAAATTCTTTTTTGTTTGGAAGAGTACTCCCAAGGTAGTCCTACTGCCATAAAGTCAGGTCTCCGGTCTCCAGGATCCTGGAGAAATGAAAGTAAAATCTCAAAAATAAGCTCATTTTTGTACTTTACATTATTAGTTTTTCACTCTCTTTGAAAATTCTTCTTTTGTTTGAAAGGATATACCCCCAAGGTAGTCCCACTGCCATAAAGTCAGGTCTCCAGTCTCCAGAATCCCGGAAAAATTAAAGTAATATCTCAAAAATAAGCCAAGAAAGGTATGCCGTGGTTGAATACTGTTGTTCTTGTATACATGGGCTCAGGACATTGGCGGTATGCGCCCATGTTATGACTGTAATATTTTGTTTGGACTAGATGTGGAACCAGCCCGAAGAAATGAACCACCCGGCAAGTTTGTTGGACCATGTTTTAAGGGATTTAGAAAATGAATAAATCAATGTCGAGAAAAAGCACGTCATTTTCTCAACATTCATTTTCTATGTATCGAAATCGAACTGTGAGTTATGCTCGCCATTTATTGCCTATGTATATATAATAATCAATATTTTTTTTTCTTTGTATCCTTAATTCGCAGTCCACTCATTTGTTAAACTAAATCACTAAAAGCGACTTTCTTATTGCACATAAAAATACAATTTCAGTATTATTATATAGTATTCAAAGAAATATTTGAATTCTGTATAATAATATAGTATAGTATTCAAACATTGACGACCGGCGCAGCGAGAGTGTAAGCGACTGCTACGCCGAAGGTCGCGGGTTCGATTCCCGCTCAATTGAAACATTTGTGTGCATGAACATGGATAATTGTCTTGGTCTGGGTGTTTCTATGTATAATATGTATGTATTTACAAAAAAAAAGTATATTATGTAATGTTTATCCGTTATCTAGTACCCATAACACAAGCCCTGCTTAGCTTGGGACTAGATGGTGATGTGTGTATGTGGTAAAATATTATATTATTTTTATTATTATTCAAGCACACGCTTTTATTCTTACGTTTTCATAATCAGATGAATAAGGAGATAATCCTCAGTTGATCGTTTATTGAACAAAATAAATATAATATATTAAAAACTACCTTAATAGAAAAAAAGAGCTTATTTTTGAGATTTTACTTTCATTTCTCCGGGATCCTGGAGATCAGAGACCTGACTTTATGGCAGTGGGACTACCTTGGGGGTACCCCTCGAAACAAAAAAAAGATTTTTTAAAATCGGTCCATAAATACTCATACGAACGAATTTTTCATAACAGCGCCTGAACTATTTTGATAGCAATTTTTTCATACGAAGGTGTAAAAAAATGAACTTGGGAAGTATGCCATATTTTTTTATAATTTTTTTTTGAGATATCTCAATTTGTTATAGGACGTGGGGCAATTTTGGGACACCTCCTTTAAAAAAAAAGCAGGCGTAGCTGCTGGCGTCCTCTAGTATAATATATTAAATAGCCGCTATGGAAAAAGTGCTTTAAAATATATTTCTAAAGCTATAATTTCCTTAATAAGATTAGAAAAATAATCAAGGCTGTGCATATATTTTTTTACAAATTGCTGTAAATGTTGATGATTAGTAAATTTATTTAGTTAAAAGTTTTTAATATAAATTGATTCAATTTTCATACTGCATTTCATTTAGTTATCCAGTTTTTTTATGTGATGCTTAGCTATAAACACGTTAGTAAAAATGGAAGTAAGAAATACGTGTTTTTAGCTTAGTAAGCAAGTATATATTTTTTCATTCACATTTCACATTTTTTATTTTTCGCAAAACTTAGCTTGAAAGACTCATAGGTGCTTTAGCCTATTCTTACGTAAGGTACTTGTTAAGAAATGCCTAGAAAAACTGGGAAATTGTTTGCAGAGGGCAGTGGGAGCGTGATTATATTCATCCAGTTGTTCTAAGGCAAGGCAAAGAGTCTAACATATGTATACTGTGTTTCACAGCGGTGAAAATTACATGTAAATTTACCTGAGATCTTCTGGTGATGTTCTGGATTAGACCTATAAGATTACACTCATTAATTTGGCCAAAATAATAATGAAATTTTTATAGCTACCCAGCCGTTCCTCCAAACGATGTTTTCGGGCACGATGCACGTGGACGGATTTACAAAATTTTTGCAAAAGTTCAATATTTCACAAATCTATTACAACCCTTGCCGGTAATGGTCAAAAGGCGGCAGATACAAGAATTTACAAGACAAATTTACTTCAATTCTACAAAACACGCGAAACAACAAAACGGCGCGACACAAGTCAATTTTTCCGGAAACAAGAAGAGAGAATGATTTGACAGTTCATAGTGTGACCAGAGTCGAAATTTACACAAAATTATGATACCAACTAATATTATCGATTCAACTTCTCATAGACAATATTTCTATTTCAAACATCCACCCGCCCCGGACCGGCCTATCACCGGTCCGCTAATCAATTGGTAGACGTGACAACGTTGCAACCGCTCTCCACAGAATCGAACCGTCCACCAAGACCTCAGCAAATCGGGGAACTCCATCAGCCCCAGTTACCAAACGAAGAATGTGCCCCCTGCGCCATCTGAGTGGCGGAAGGTTAGCCTCCTTAATCAACACGAGGTCTCCAATCTTGGGTGGATTTGGTGGATAGTACGCAACGCTAAACGCCAACATATTCTCCATATTATCAACTCTCCATCAGCAGCTTAAATCTGGAAGTTCCTTGGAACTCTAGGTATTGGTAAACAGCGGCGTGTTGACTACCATGGGACTCTTAGTTTGGATGATGTCAACAAACAATTCACCTCTGATTCGCTGGATCACCAAAATACGAGTCTCACTGTCAACTACTTAGCCGGGTTACCTCAACCCAAAATATATTTTTTTTGCTTTTCTCCAGAGTCTCCGGCCGAGATCAAAAAGATAATCCTCTCCATAAGGTCTTATGCTGTGGGATGTGACAACATTAGCCGTCGTATGATTACAACGTACCTAGATCAGCTCCTGTCGGCAATATCCCACATCATAAACTTTTCACATACCTCTGGTACACTTCCTTCCTTGTGGCACAAAGCCCACACAATTCCTCTACCCAAAATCCCCAATCCTACTCTTCCTCAACACTTCCGGCCTATCTCCATCTTACCCTTCCTATCCAAAGTGCTTGAGGCCTGTGTGAACAAACAATTGTCTCGTTTTGTCTACCACAATAACTTGTTAAGTCGACTTCAGTCAGGCTTCAGGCCTGGTCATAGCACTACCTTTGCACTCCTCAAGGTGACTGGCGATATTCGAGAGGCTATAGAAAATACCGAACTCACTGTTTAGTGTTGATCGATTTTCCAAATGCTTTCAATACCGTCAGTCACGATGTCCTTTTATCTATCCTCTCCCATCTAAAGGTCTCGGCAGGGGCCCTGCATTGGTTCTCAACCTATCTTCGAGGTCGTCAACAGTCTTTCCGCCTTGATGAGTCATCATCAGGGTGGTACGACATCACATCTGGCGTTCCTCAAGGCGGCATCCTCTCTCCTCTTTTATTTTCTATTTTCATTAATCTCCTAACTCAACATCTTCAGTGAGCTTACCATTTGTATGCCGACGACTTGCAGATTTACTCCCATGTAACTATGGAATGCGTAGCTGAGGCCATCGACAAAGTTAATAGGGATTTGTCGACAATAAAGAAATGGTCTGACAAGTTTGGTCTTACTGTAAATCCTTGCAAGACTCAGGCTATAATAGTGGGTAGTCAACGAATTTTAAGCAGGCTGGACTTAACAACAATACCAGCCATCAGTTTTAACGACACTATGGTCGATCTTTACCCTACAGTTAAAAATCTTGGGCTACACATGGATTCCAGGCTGAATTGGGAGGCTCAGGTGACACAAGTAAGTGAGAAGGTCACCGGCACATTGCGCGCTCTCAACCGCCTTATAAACTTACTCCCTTCCAAGACTAAAACAATCCTTGTGCAAACTTTGATTTTCCCACTGATCGACTATGGTGATGTATGTTACTTTACCCTGAATGCAGATCTCTTCAATAAACTTGACCATCTTCTGAATAACTGCATTCGATTCGTGTTTAATCTTCGTAAGTATGACCATGTGTCTACTTATCGTTCCCAACTAAAGTGGCTCCTTATACGTCAGCGCTGTAGTTTGCGTGCTCTCACTACTCTATTCACTATTCTCACATCTACTACTTCTCCTCAGTATATGACTCCTTACTTTCAGTACTTATGTTCTAACCATGAACGCAATCTTCGCTCCTCTACTAATCTTCAACTCAACAAGAGAATCAGACCTATGAAAAAATGAAATGAAATGAAGAATGAATTGATGATGATGAGAGAATCAGACCTATGAGAAGGTACCCTTCTCATAGGTCTGATTCTCTTGGCTCTTATTTCACCATTAAATCAATCCTTCTATGGAATCCTCTAGCTCCTGAGATCAGAATGGCCAAAACCAAATTCATATTCAAGTCCAAAGTAAAGGAACTCCTTTTAGCTGAGTTAGCGAATGTATCCTAAGCCACTATTTTAACCAGGTATATGTTTATGTATATATGTATATTATTTGTTATTATATTTTAATTTAATGTGCATGTATAACGTTTATGTGTTTTTATTATAATATTTATTTATGTAAGTATGTATAATTACTAGGACCGATAATTTAATTCAATAATTAGTAACTTTTCGTAACCTACATCATATAAAACACATACTTCTCTCTCTCTGCACCACTCTGAAGTAAAGTGGTAGATAATGCCTATGGCATTAAGTCCGCCTATATACTTTGTGTATATGAAGAATAAATAAATAAAAATAAAAAACAAGTGGGCGACCAATCAAACAATGGCCAGGCGTAAGGGCTTCCAAATCAACCAATTTATCCCACGTCGGGCAAACCTATTACCTATATCAGCCTTGTTGGTTTCAAGGAAATCAACTACGTCGTTCAAATAATTATAAGTGCCCTTGAAGTTAGTGCCGCAATCAGAACGGATCAAGGAAGGCAGCCCTCTGCGGGATAAAACTCTGTCAAATGTGGCTACAAACGCCTCGGTCGTAAGCGAGGATACCAGTTCTAAATGTACGGCCTTTGTGGAGAGGCAAACGAAGACACACAAGTAGGCTTTAACAGTTTTGCTGTTTCGAAGTGTTGAAGTTTTCACCAGAAAGGGACCAGCGAAGTCCGTGCCAACACCGTCAAACGTCCTGCTCTCTGTTACGCGATCTGCGGTAAGTCTCCCATCAACGGCTGCATGGTAGAAGCCTTGAGCTTATAGCAAGGGATGCAGCGAAAGACTACACTCCGAATAATTATTCGGGCAGACAAAATCCAAAACTCGCGTTGCAAAATGGCCAACAGAGCATTACAACTAGCATGCAAATTTTTCAGGTGACGGTCAGTTACCAACAAGCGTATCAAATGACCGTCCTTAGGCAACAAAAGGGGGTGACGTGCCCCGTAAGGGAGGTTGACGTTCTTGAGACGCCCTCCAAAGCGCAAGAGACCCATATCGTCCAAAAAAAGATTCAATTTAGCTACAGCTCCCGACAATTTCGATTTCCATGACTTAAGGATAGCAATCTCCTTCTCAAATTGCGCCAATTGCACAGAACTAATCCAAAGGGTGAGGGTGAGTACTGTCGTTCCTGCGGTAAGAGAAACGGTGTTAGTCGTTTCTGTTGTGGGTGCCTAAAATTAAAAACAAAATGCTTTATCCAAGCAGTAACACCTAACAACTTGTCGAGGGAGCTGTAGCGATTTAAGAAGAAATCTGGATCGAAAGCGGATTTTACCTTCTCAAGAGCGGGTATTCGTAGACCCGGCAAATTGGAAGTATTTAAAACAGGCGTTCGAGGCCAATCAATTTCTGGTCGATTCAACCATTCCGGACCCCACCACAGCGAATGGCGTATCAAACTAGGCGTCAAGCATCCGCGCGAGGAACAATCAGCAGGGTTGATATCACCTGGCACGTATCTCCAAACAAGCGTAACTTCGGATCTTTAGATTTGGGAAACGCGGTTAGCGACAAATATTTCCAAGGTGTGGACGGACGCCTTCAACCAACAAAGAACAATTTGGCTGTCTGTCCAGGCGTAGGTCCCATTAATACAAATTGATTTACCCAAAGTGTTAGACACGAGATTCAACAATCGCACGAGTAGAGCTGATCCCGAGGGCTCCAATTTCGGAATGGTCAGAGATGTCCGAAGGGGTGCAACCTTGCTCTTCGCCATGATAACCTGACCTGAGGCACTGACTGTGGGCAAGTACACCACGGCCGCGTGACTACATTCCGAAGCATCACAAAACCCGTGAAGGGTTGCCTTGTACTTCCCAGGAGGAAGGATGGGACGAGGCAAGGAGATCTCATTGACGGCAGGAAGTGAGGATACAAAAGAGGTCCATTCCTCAACAAGAGTACCGCGGAGAGGTTCGTCCCAAGTGAATCCTGCTGTCCAAAGCTTCTGCAAGAAGCATTTTGCCCAAAATATAACAGGACAAATCCAACCGTTTGGATCAAAGAAACGTTTGGACAAAAGATCAAATCGAGACGTTTAGTCCAAGAACAAGGCAATTTCAAGTCTAAGTTATACGTAATGATGTCTTGGACTAGTCTGTACTGAACGCCGAGAACAGCCATCATTGCGGGGTTGTCAACAATCTCAAATAAATGCGAATCTTGCTGATGATCCCCGGGTAAGCCCTCCAAAAGCGCTGGTGAGTTGGAGATCCATTTGCGCAACTCATAACCAGCGAAGGCCAAAATACCTTTCAATTCGTCCCACAGCGTGACAAAAGAGAGCGGGCCGATCATCGTTGCTCGGCCGGTCGTATTTAAAAACCCGAAGTGGAGTGCCTGAGGTGAGGGACGCAGGTGTGCGGCAGGCCAAGAGGAGAGGGCGGACGGTGACAGCGCAACGTCACAGTATACAGTCATGAACATATATAATCCTGTCGTGGTTGTCTCAAGAATAAAGCATGTAGTTTTGAAGTATATATTAAACATCGCATTTTGTCCTTTTCAGATTTACTCTATAGAATAGCATCTTATCTAAATGGATATAAAATACGTATTGCCAGAGATAAACAAGTTAGTAAAAAAAAAATCAGGCTATGAAAAAATGCCCCTGATACATATTATTTTCAATCACAATAACATCTGCATTGTATTTTCTTGTATCCTTATGAGAGTCCCATTTCGAGTGGACTATTCGGGTTGGTAAACGACGGTCCTGTCCGGACAGTGCTTGACAGAAGTACTCGTATAATACAAATGACTACTTTCGGTCTTGCTTTATGAGCCGTTTGTATCCTTCTGAACGTATATCCATATTTTATGCGACTTAGGTTGTTTCTATACATACTATGAAGAAGTCTGCATGTTATTAATATTAACAGTCATAACAGTATATTTTTTGCAAAAAACGTACCTATTTTATTTATTTATTTTATTTTATTTTATACATTTTCGGAAAACTTACAGCTACAACAAAATAGTAGAACAAACATTAACAAAAATATGGCCAATTACAAGTTTTCACTAATAGAAATAATAATGTAAACAAAGAGAATTTAACAGGGCAGACAGCATTATCTAAGATTCAGAAAACTAAAAGAACCTACTAAACAAAGAAGTTATTGCTCAAAATTTTTTTCAATTTGGCAGTTGTGGTATTAAAAATGTCGATGTCAGCCTCCCGACTCGCATCGTTGTATAAGCGGGCAGCCCTTACCAGGTATGAGTTCTGCCTATATGTGGTCTTTACTTCGGGTATGTATAGCAAACGTAATTTGCGCAGGAATGCAGACGGTATACGCAGACCTATTTTGTTCACCAGCTCAGGAGTATCTATTGAACCGTTCATTATATTAAATAAGAATGTCAAATCCGCAATGTTCCTTCTTAGATTTAGAGGAAGAATGTGAAATTTCTTGCAGCGCTGTAGGTAAGTTGGTTTGTAGCATTGTGAGCGGTATTGAATGTACCTCATGAATTTTCGTTGTATACTCTCAAGGCGGTCTATGTAGATGTTATATGTTGGGTTCCAGATTTGAGAAGCATATTCTAGGTGACTACGAACGAGTGAACAGTATAAAATTTTGATGGTTTTAATGTTATTAAATTCTGTAGATACTCTCATTATGAATCCCAATGCTTTAGAAGCTTTGCATACTATACTATTGATGTGTGTGTCAAAAATAAGTTTTGAGTCAAATGTGACTCCTAAGTCCTTTATTTCATTAACTCTGTTTACGACTGTACCAAAGAGTTTGTAGTGAATGTGAAGGGGAACGAGCTTACGCGTGAATGAGCAGACGTAACATTTGGACACATTTAAATCCAGTTTATTCAGTGTACAGTAATCCTGAAATCTAACAAGATCTTCCTGAAGATGTTCTGCATCAACATGATTAGTTATTTCTTTCATTATCTTCATATCGTCGGCATATAATAGTATTTTTGAGTGTATGAAGCAAGAATCTATATCGTTGATGAAGATATTAAACAAAAGTGGTCCTAATAATGATCCTTGGGGAACTCCCGAGGGTATAGTCGATGCTCTAGATGAGTAACCATTTAATACGACTGTCTGACACCGATTTTCTACGTATGACACAAACCATCTAAAGAGATTACCTCGAATTCCTATGGAAAGTAACTTGTTCAATAAGGTTGAGTGATCAATCCGGTCAAAACATTTCTGATAATCGGTGTATATTACATCTACCTGCGACCGTTGTGACATGTTATATGATAAAAATTCACTACATAGAACGAGATTTGTCGTGATAGAACGCCCCCTTAGGAAGCCGTGCTGATGTTGACCAAAACGCAGTTTGAGAGCACAATACGTTTGTCTATAAACAATCTTTTCTAAAATTTTAGCAAACACGCACAGCTTGGAAATCGGTCTGTAATTCTCGACAGCAGTTTTTGATCCTTTTTTGTGTATTGGTGTAACGTACGCCGATTTCCAGATGGTAGGTACTATACCCGTGGTAAATGTTTTTTTATATAATATAGACAGTGGGGTAACGAGACTTTCAGCACATTTTGCTATGAAAACCGGGGAAATGCCATCTGGGCCTGCTGATTTATTGAGGTTGACGTGTTTCAGTAGCTTAATTAATTCTTCATCCTGAATTTCTATGTCACTGATGGATGAAGCATCAATGCCTACGTCAAGGTAACGACCTGTATCCAATGATGCAAGATTAGCGGCAGGGTTAGAATTATCTAAGAAATTCGAGTTGAAAAAATCACAAAACATGTCACATATTTCACCACCGTCGCTAGAGGAGCGCTGCCCAAATTGTAGTACCGATGGATATGCATTGGAATTCTTTCGTGCTTTAATATAGCTCCAAAATGATCGTGGGTTGTTTTCTATGTCCGCTTCGATTTTTTTTATGTAGTCATTGTACAGAGTCTTTTCTAGGTCCTTTCCCATTTCACGCAATAAACTAAAGGCCTGATAGTCTGCTAGATTACCGTACTTTCTGTATTTTTTGTGATACTTTGCTTTTTCTCGAATTATTTTAATTAGTGACTTCTTGTACCAGGGAGGGTATTTAGTTTGGGAGATAAATTTCTTTGACGGAATATGATTCGTAAATTGCGTGTGTAGAACTCCGTAAAAATACGATACCGCGTCCTCTGATGATCTATTACTCAATTCAAATTGCCAGTCAATGTTGTTAAGATTACTGTTTATTGTATTAAAATCAGCTTGGTGGTACAAATATTTAACAAAGGGGCGAACAATTAAGGAGGTTAGTTGAATGAAATCCGTGGTAATAAACAAAGGTTTGTGGTGTGAGTCCTCGGGTACCAACGGATCAGTGCAACAAACGACCTTGACCTCGTCACTGGATAGCACTAGATCTAGAATCTTATTATTATTGTTTGCACAGCTGTTATATTGCAAGAGACCGCAGGTATTAAGGTTGTCAATGAATTTTAATTGTATGTCCCCGCATAGATTGCCGGCGTTCAAGAAACAACCACCGTCTTCCATTTGCCATGTTATATTGGATTGATTAAAATCGCCTAAAACTAAGTATTTATCTAATGGATATCCGTGTACGATTTCTAATAATTTGTTACTAAAATTGTCCAACTGAACTGACAAAGAATTGCCTCGGTTCTGATTGCAAATATACACGACACATATGTGCATATTGAAAGTTGTTTTAGGCCTTTTGCGGTGCAATTTCAATGTTACCCACAAGTCCTCCGCAGGCGAACACCACTCACTACGCGAATCAGCCACTAATTCTCTCTTTACAGCAATTAAAACTCCCCCGCCCATTGATTGACCTGTACTTACGTAATCCCGGTCCCGTCTCCACACCAGATACCTCGCATCAAACAATTCACTGTCCATTATACTGTTGATTAACCATGTTTCGGTTAAACATATCACATCGTAGCTATTCACACACACATTCCTATAAAATACACCTGTTTTCGTTCGTAGCCCTCTAACATTCTGGTAATAAATATTAATCGGTGCCATCATAACTTATAAAAACATAATTCTTTGTATGGAAAGAATCATAAGGTACATTCAACACAATAACCAATAAATACAGTGATTTTGATAGGGAAAATGCAAATTTATCGATATATAAATTGAGTACAAAAAAGGAACCGCGATTGACATTGTAAAAAAATAACGTTAAAATATAATAATGAATACTTGAGGTACTTTGCAAGTAGATTTGTGAGCTATAGTTATTGAAATAAAGTTCGAGATGGCTTGAGCAAAACAAAACACAGCGGTTTGCATTAGTAGGTAGGCGAACAAAAAACTCGCGGTTACGGAATGTATAAAAATAATTATTACCTACGGTTCTCAACATTAGTGATACGGGGTATACAACCGATGAATCGGGAAGCTGAATCGACATTCCTAGCCTAAAAACTTTTGTAGATCCTGTTCGGACTTGATGCAATGTGTCGGTGAAGTAGAGTTTTTTCGCAGTAAAATCTTGCAACTTTTAACCCACACGTGATCGAAGCCGCGTTCTCTGGCCAGGGCTTTGGTTCTGTTAAGTAACAATTTATTTTCTAACGTTAGGTGGTCGTTCACGTAGATCCTCTTGTCACCTGGTAGCTTAAGGTCACTGGCTTTGAGGGATTTGTGTTTTTTAGCTGCGGATATAAAGTCATTTTTCAGGTAGCTGTTATGTACCGAACATATAATGTTTTTATTGTGGCTATCACTCCTCATGGGGACGCGTACTATGTAGTTGATCTGCTCCTTAGGTATGACACAGTTGATAACTTCTCCGATCTTGTCGACAATTGCAAAGAGGTTTTCGGAGTTAGTTGTAGGTACTCCTTTTATCTCGATGTTGTTCATCCTGGATCTTTGCTCGGTCTCATGGTACAATTTTTCCATCTTTATAACCCGCTGCTGTAGTAAGGAGAACTCTATTTAAAGCAATGTTGTTCTGTCCGCCTATCTGTTCAGGCTACTTTCTACTACTTCAACTTGAGAAAAGTATTAATATTTTGTGCAAAAAAATCTAAAACCCGTTTCGAAACATCACCACCATCACCAAAATACGTCCACTGCCGAAAATAGCCTTCCTCAAAAGCTCTCCCCATAGATCGATATTTTGCTGACCGCATCCAACTGCTTCTCGCGATCCTTTCATCGTACACATTAATAACTAAGATCAACAGATAATATAGTTTTCAATATACCATTATCATCATTATCAGGCCTGTATATATACTGTCCTACCACTGGGAACGGGCCTCTTCTTTCTATGAGAAGGGTAAGTTAGGCCATAGTCCACCACACTGGTCAGGTGCGGGTTGGCAGACTTTACATATCTTTCAATATACCACGTGGTTAGAACATATTTCATAAATTAATTAATAGGGTATAATTTATTTTAGTGTTAAATATCTTTCCACTGATAGTATTGTTCCCAAGGCCTGTAATGACATCGTTAAGTATGTCTATGTATTTTAGTGTTTTAAGACAATATGTTTTAAAACTTCGTTCTTTCAAGATCACAGGTCACGAAATGCTACATCAAAGAAGGTCTTTGTAGCAAAGCTAACTACATAATTCGTTTGCTGAAAACACAATATTTTTCAGTAGTAAATAAAACGAGATACCAAACACCAATTCCTCTCGAAGCGAACGTTGCAGTTATTTTATTCATGTCTACACCGCATATTATTATGTATTCAATTTCAAATAAATACTGGTAGACAGCGAATTATCGGATCATGCTTTATATGCAATGTGGGAATCATTCAGCTTGAAGGCTGTATTAATAATAATATAATAAATCATTTATTTTCTCAAGCTACATTGGCTCATGTGTTAGTAACAATTTACCTTAATACTATGTTAGTTTATAATAATAAATAAATAATAAAATAAATCAAGAAATCTGTGTTTATATGAGACGCTACAGGTTCACCACAGAAGTGGAAAGCCTGGAGCAACGTCTCATATACACACAGTCGAGCCTACTCGCTATACAAATAAGTAATTTATTGGGACTGGCCCGCACCCGGCGCACCAGGGACGCACATCTCTTCCGCATTGTGGCGTAGAAGCAGTCCACGCTTGCGTCGGCGAACATCCCTGATGCGCTACAGTATCGGGGCAGTCCCAACAACACCCGGAACGCATTATTATATTGCACACGAAGGGCACTGTACGATTTTTGAGCATAGTTTGCCCACAGGCTGCACGTGTAAAAAGAAGTGCAATATGCCCAAAACAAGGTAATTTTTACCTGTGCAGAACAACGAGCAAACCTGCGAGCCAACATATTTGCTCTAACCGACAGCGCCCTTCGCTCTCGTTCAATATCTTCATTGTCCTTGAGGTCAGTAGTCAAAACGTGTCCGAGGTATTTAAATCTGTGCACCCTAGATAACTGCGTGTTACACAGTTTGACGGGCGGCACAGTATTAAGACATCGACCACTGGCCCCAAAGACCATGATTTCACTTTTGTTTGTGTTATAGATTAAGCCATGACGACTAGCATAATCCTCACAGATAGCTACCAGTCGCCTCAGACCACAGACCGAGGCGCTCAGCAGAGCCATATCGTCCGCGTAACTGATGTTGTTAACACATACACCGTCTATGTGACATCCGACTCTCTCTCTGCTGAGCGTCTCGATCAGTTCATTAACATAAAGGTTGAAAAGAGTGGGTGAGCTTATCCCTCCCTGTCTCACACCACACTGCAATCGATAAGGTTCCGACAAAGCCCCTGCCCAGCGTACCTGGTTGATCTGGCCCCATACCAATATTTAAGAGTTTTTATGAGCTCATGTGGCACTCTCTCTTTGTAGCACTTACTCCATAGAATATCGTAGGAGACCAGATCGAACGCCCTGGAGAGGTCCAGGAAGCACGCGTATACAGGTGTCTTGCGTTCAACGTAGTACCCGACAGTCCACTTCAAAGACAGTACTGCACTCTCAGTAGATAAACCGTGTCGAAAGCCAAATTGATTATCGTGCAGTTGGATGTATCTATTAAGCTGTGTTTGAAATAGACTATCAAGAACCTTGGCGATCACCGTAGCTAAGGAAATGGGTCTGTAATTCTTTTGATCTGCCACGTCACCAGTCTTGTTCTTAACTATGGGAACAACAATCGTTTTAGTCATCTCATTTGGCACATAAGAGTGACTCACACACAGATTAAATAGTAATGCCAACACTCTAGGTAGGTGTGATCCAGCATATTTAAGATGCTCAATGCTTAAACCATCGTGACCTGGGGATTTCCCTCTAGACATTGTGCTAATAACACGATTAACTTCTTTTGCTGTAAATCTTATACTCAGGTCACGATGCTCCAGATCATTTGACATAGATACAGAAGGGCCCAGCGGTGAAGTTACTTTAAAATGCTCCTTAAATTCATTAGCAATACACACCGGGTCACTCACTCCGCTGACAGACACAGGAAGGCCAGGCTTAGCGTTCAGTTTATTTGTGTGCTTCCAAAAAGCACCAAACTTATTACTGGAGTGGTGCGAAGCCAGAATATCCATTTTTATCTGCTCCTGATTGGTTTGACACCATTTGAGCCTTGATTTAAAAATTCTTCTAGCTTCACACATCTCATTATATAACGTACCCGAACAAGGCCTATCCATATCTATCCACGATAAGAACTTCTGCCTAGCGTCCCTGTACGCAGCACTAACATGCTTATTCCACCCTATGACGACTTTATTCTTTTTACGCTCAGTGCGCTGTCTATGTCGACTCACTACTGCCGACTCACTCAAAGCATTAACAATGTCCTTATATAACCTATCTATGTTATGCCAATGAGCTTGATCTGTACAAATTCCGTCACAGCATTTGCTGAAGATATGTGGAAAGTCAATTAGCCTGGGTCGCTCTTGACAAGACTTAGTATAGTATTGTATTTGATCATCACTTCTCTCTCCCCACATGACCTTATTTACAGTGGTCTCATTAACACTACAATACTTTTCACAGACAGAATCAAACACACATTCCAGTATTAAAGGGTAGTGGTCGGACCACAGCGTGTCATAATGAACATAGGCTCGCATTACTGAGTCACTAGCAGCCTTGGTAACCACGCAGTGGTCTAACCACCTCCTTGAGCCATGAGCGTCACTCACAAACGTGTAGGTGTCAGATCTTAAACCTAGCAGTTCGGTATCGACAACTCCATTCAAATTCCGCACAAAAATTTAAAAGTTCGTTTTAGAAAAATCCCGAAGGATGCGCATTAAAGTCTCCTAGTATATAACAATGTTCAATACCTGTACTGTCAATAATAGCACTCACCAGACTGAGACAATCCGTGAATTCCACTAAGTTCGCACTCACCTCCGTGGGCATATACACATTAACCACTAAGACCGACCGCTGCTCACACTTTATTTTGATAGCACACACTCTCGGGTTACTGCACTCAACTACAGACACATCGCCGAAGGCACTCTTTCGCCACAGTATCGCCAGGCCGCCGTACGGGCGACCATGTAGTATACCCTTCGTTGTATCCACCGCCGTCGTACCCGTGGCGCCGAAGTCACCGCTTATAGTGTGGAGTATTATTGTGTATTGCAACTGCTACATTTGCAGTTATAGCATTTTTATTTTGCAAGCTTGCTTGTATTTTATTGAAGTGTTTTTGTTGATGAGTTTATTATCTCAAAGATATTTAATATTTGTTTAGTACAAAACATTTTACCATCTTCCTGGTTGTAAACGAGACTTTTGCTATAAAGCTAAGGTTGCATAATTGATAGCCAATATATTTTTAAATAGTTGCTATTGTTTCCGAAGAACTCTCGGACATGCAATGGCATTTCCGAGAGTTCTTCGTGTCCGTTGGTTAATCTTTATTTTGTAAAATTATTTCGCCGAATAAAAAGGATCAGAATTTAGGCATAGTTGTCCCAAAAATATATACACCTGATCTCTAGACCATTTAACTTTCCTAGTTCAAAAGAGAGAAGTGTTACAATACAAAAATACGACACTATCTATCCAGATCAATTGTAATATTAGATTAGGATGAAACAAATCTTTTTAACACAAGAAATCCTTACAAAAAACATGTGGAGAAAAATATGTAGTGGTATCGGTTTTTATATAACCAATAAATCGCTTGTATTTATTTGTAGAGCACGCCCTCCATAAATCATCATAGGCGTGTTTTATCCAACTCCTTGTAAGTATAATACAGCCTTTTTTTCGTCTTTTTGTTGATTGCAATGTAGACTTGAGTTTTCTTAAGTGTTTGTGTTGAATTTCAATGGTTGAAGTAAGTGTCTGTTTTTATTATAAAAATAGAAATTGTTGTTGTACATGTAAAGGTTTAGACTTACCCTGTGGAAGCATAAGTATACAGTTTATACAGCCAGTAAGTACCTACGTGAAACTTTCCAGTTATTCCCAGTGCATTTGCAACGGATGGTAAAGTCTTCCGGAAAGCTCTTACTACCGCAAGAGCTTTCCGGAAGACTTTAATATTATTATTTCCTACATAAACTACATATATAAGATAATATATAATTTGAAGCGGATAGTTTGTTCCAACTAAGTGCTCACTTTTCACCTGTCACTACATTGAATGGGGCAGGTTTGTTTTGTCTATAAGAAAAAACAAGTGCGTGTCGGGCCACGCGTAATGTAGGGTTCCGTAGTTGCCCATAATGACTTGCTACCGCAAGAGCTTTCCGGAAGACTTTAATATTATTATTTCCTACATAAACTACATATATAAGATAATATATAATTTGAAGCGGATAGTTTGTTCCAACTAAGTGCTCACTTTTCACCTGTCACTACATTGAATGGGGCAGGTTTGTTTTGTCTATAAGAAAAAACAAGTGCGTGTCGGGCCACGCGTAATGTAGGGTTCCGTAGTTGCCCATAATGACTTGCTACAAAGGGTATTAATGTACAACAAATCCAACTGTTTATTTTGCTGAAAAAATAATTTTAATAACACTATTATAAGAACCTCAGTTTTGTTTAGAAAAATACTAGGTATGTATCCAGTTATGTATTGTAAACATAAAATGTGGTTTCCAAGATATACTACTACTATACATACCGTAGTACATTACATACCAAAGTACGTATATCTTTAAGATTAAGCCAGCGCGCCCAATGTAAACTCACAGAAATAGGTATTTATAAGTTAACCGACGATTACTCGTAAACTAGTGATATCTACTTTGCCGCGATAGTTTTCCTTTTTAATTCGTTATATGTACTACATTTGTGATTTTTTTCACCTCTTCCAAATTAATAGTTTAGCCGGCAGAGGGTGGGGGGGACACTTGAGTCTAACAATTTTTTCACTTCAAAGCTTGATATTTGACAAACCAATCACTTGATCGAAAAATTATTTGAGCAAACTAATAATATTTTTTAAAACCTATCCAATGATACCCCACATGATGGGGTACTCAACCAAAAAAAAAATTCAACCCCACAATACATTTAGGGGAGATACCCTTAAATAAAATATTTTTCTAAATTTTATTCTACAGTTTTGTTGCAATATCTTATGTCTATATTCATGTCAAATATCAGCTTTCTATCACCAGGCGTCTTTGAGCTAGGCTGCGGACGGACAGACGGACGGACATGACGAAACTATAAGGGTTCCTTGTGGACTACGAAACCCTAAAAAAGATTTTATTTGGCTCGAATTCTTTCCGTCAGTTGATTCATGTTTAGAAACTGAAGAGAAACACGGAAATGATTTATGGTGTGACAAATTGTATAAAAAATACAACATACTTTAGTAGTTTGTTTTGTTGAAAATGCTATAAATTATAGCGCAGTGTTCACAGCGTCAACAAATCAACAAAGTTTTTTTTTATATCAACCTCTCTCGTGTCGCAAAATTACGCTAAACTTCTTACGTCACTTTTTAGTGAGTTTATGTTTACTACCGGGTGGTCGTAAACATGGCGCGTGTCATCGCGCACTTATGACTCACTTCAGATAAACATCCATAAAAAACAAACGAGACCACTTATCGTTGTTCTGTTAGCTGTGTTGTTTTTATGAATAGTTTTTCTAATTGAAAATATTAATAAGATGACAAGTGGATCGGCATAAATTTCTAATAAGATCCTATAAGATTTCGTAAATGTGTTTTCAGGTCACTAAACGGTTAGGACGATATAAATGAATGTTTTATCCATAAATGTCGTAACTACTTATTATAACACCATGAACAAGAACTATTCTTCAATTAACAATAACAATAAAGTACTTACAGTCTCATAGTTTCTATAAACAGACCCTGAAATACGATACCGAGATAAGTTGACGCGACGGCTGTGTACACGTCGCAAGTTAAAAGCCATGAAAATAATTTTTACATGGCTTACGACATACAGAATTGCCATAAAAGACTAGGTAAAATATTACTTTTTTCATTTCAAATACCTTCTTTGATAATAAATGAACGAAATTAGTGTAATAAATAAATAAACTAAGCAATGGATCAAATTACAAAGCTCTTCTACGTTCACCCTATTATAACCCATATTGCCATAGCGGTAACGATCATAACTGCATCACTGCACTAGACGCAGACACGCTTTGTACGAGAATAAAATGTGATATTTCAACTTTTTTTTGACGCGTAGAAAGGTGCCAAGACTTATATTCGTTTTAAACACAAGCAATATTTATCTATGGTCTCAATAAAAAAAAATCGTTGAACAAAAATCAACTCAATGTATAAAAAAATTGGGTTTTAAATACATCGCACCAGCGGGAACGCCGGCGTTCCCGAGAGCGCATCGGTCAGCATGTGGAGCATTATAATAGCGGGAAGTCTGGAACGCCGGCGTTCCCGATGCCGTTGAAAGTTGAAAGTTGAAATCTCAGGCTACAAGAAGAAAAGCTGAAGAAAATCATAGGTTTCGAGCGGCATCCCCATTGGAAGCTCTCTCAATCTCTTGCAACTTTAGCTGCCTTTCAATTTTTAAACATCGATTATTCAGTTGTCATTAATAATTATTAGGTTCTTTGTACCAGGTATTTTCCAACGCTTTTTATGAGCGGGTTTAGCTTCACTATATGCAAGGGAATTTGAATGCCTTTCCAGTCTTTATTTATAGCGTTTAGCAAAAGAAGACACTCAGGCTCGACGCAAAGTATTTGTCGGTCATACAAAGTGTTTTCCCGTGTGGGGATTGTAAACAAAATCCTCGTTGGGATAACCGGTGACAAACATATTATTAAGTGCGTAACTTTTTACTTTATTCTTCTTATATATATCTTAATCCTTCTTACATACATAGACTCACGCCTGTTTCTCGGAGGGGTAGGCAGAGACTACGGAACGCCATTCGCAACGATCCTAACATATTATCTCTCTTGCTTCATTCACTCCCATCAAATTCCTTATGCATGCTCTTCTGTTCAGGGTATTTCTAACCTATCTTGTGTTTAGTATGTGTCCAATCTGATCAGAGAACATCCGCCTAGGTCTTCCCCTACGTCCTGTCCCATTCACACTTGCCTTGTATATCTGATTGGTCAATCTTTCGTCATCCATCCTATCCACGTGCCTCAACCACCTTAGCGTACATTTCTCGATGCTTGTCACTACATTTTCTTTTACCCCACAACACTCTCTTATCCCACAATTATTTACTCTGTCGGTCAATGATCACACATACTTCTCAGTGCTCTCATTTCTACAGCATTTATTCTACTTTCATGTCTATTCTGCCATACCCAACTTTCACTACCATACATAAGTGTAGGTACTAACATCCCTCTATGCACAGCCAAACTTGCTTGTTTGGACACGTTTTGCTGTTCATAAACACCTTCAGAGCTCCATTCATTCTATAACCTGTTTTAACTCTTCTTTCAATATCTTCTACATTTTTACTATCTCTTTTAAACGCCGTACCTAAAGATACAAACTCATTCACTTGTCCCACTCGTTGTCCATCGATCATAACATTACAACGTAACGCATTCCTCCTTTTTTTAAAACCATAACTTTCGTTTTACTTACATTCGTTTCCTCTATAACGCACCATGCATGATTGTAACCATCTAATGCAACTTCTCCGCTGTAGACGCATGTATTACCTGTATAATCAATAATCATAGAAAGCAATTACATTTCTATCAAAAACTAGCGTCCACCGTTCGTGTGGCTGCGAGTGCCTGTTCAGCTGTTTCCTGCTTGACTTCGATTCAAAAAGTGTCCACCTCGCCAGTACCCGGTGTTCGCTATGGGAATGTCATTCTTCTATTCAGCCGTCAACCTCAAATAAGGTTGCAGTACATGAGGCCACCAATGAGGTTTACCTACATTTTTAATACTATAAACACAATATACAACAGTTTCAAAATCTAGTCATATCTGTGTTATACGTCCCGTGATCGTAAAACTACTTTTAATATTAAATGATAAGCTTCCACCAAATAGCAGTGAAACATAGCAATCAAGTAAATAACACAAATACAAAGGTTCTGCATATCTCACAGGAAATAGACGGCAGCGAAATAAAAGCAGGTATTATATCAGAGTCGTTTGTGATCAAAGATGAGAAAAGAAAAACAAGAGAGCGCCTGGCAATAAGGCGGAAGGCGGTACAAACCGCTGCCGCAGCCGGTGCTGCCTCTACAAAAACAGCGGTGCAGGCCGCTGTCGCAGGTCCCAGTAATGTGACCAGTGCGCAGCCTGCGCTCAGCAGTAGGGGGTGCACAAAGGCCGGAGGCAGTACGGGGAAGCCGCCTGCCGCTAAGCGGCGGGCTGGTCACCCTAAACGGCATCTAGCCCCAGCACCACCAGGAAACACGGCAGGTAAAACTGCCGAAAACAAGGAAAGAGGTGAGGCCAAACGCGCTCTCAACGAGACCAGCTCGCCTCGAGGGGAGCACAAGAAGCCCCGCCTCGACTCCTCCACGATACAGGGTCAGTCCTATGCACAGGTCTCCAAGGCATCTCTGGGCGTTGCAGTAACATGCAAGCGCACAGGGAACTTGCCGAAGGAGTTCGTGGACCGGATACTCACGGAGATTCAAAGGAAGATCCTGAGTGACGCCTGGTCGACTAAAACCCCAAAACGCCCCGCCCCTGCGTTCATCGGGAAACCCATGTACGCGGACGGGGTCCTCAAACTGTGGTGCGACGACGAGGCAACGCGTACCTGGCCGACAGAGGCGGTCTCTCTCCTGATCCCACCACCGGGCTTCGAACTGGAGGTCAGGGGCCAGGAAGAGGCCCCGAAGAGAGTGCGGTGCGGCGTTGTCGTTCCCAACGAACAGGGGGTCTGGGACGACGTGCGCGACGTGGGTCGGGCTCTGGAGTTCCAGAACCCCTGGTTGGCGGTCGACAAATGGTCTCTGCTGCACTCGGAGAGACAGTCAGGTGGGTGGTTCCTGGTCGTGGGCGTCCCGGAAGAACAAGTCCCGGTCCTGGTGCAGAACGAGCGCCGCCTCGCGTTGGGGCTGGGTGCAGTCTACGTCCGGTTCTGGGACTCTACAGGAAAGTATGTCGACCATCCTCCGGGATGCGACAACTCCACACAACAAGCCTCAAACACCCAGTCAGGGTGCTCCGCGGAATCCGGCCTGTCAGAGCCGGCCGCGTCTGGCTCGGGGGCTGGCCCGTCAGCCGAGGGTAACTCGGAAGATGAGAGCTCCTGAGTCCGGTGCGGCGGGAGGACGGGGTGGAGGCTGCCGACATCCTGGCTGGCCTAACGCAGCTAAAGGTCGGGGAGGAGGGGACATCACCCAGAGATGTACCCTCTGCCTTGTGACGTCAGCTGCCTACAAATCAACCTCCATCATAGCCAAACGGCCACTACGCAACTGCGCAAATGGATGGAGGTCCAACATTCAGCCATCGTGCTCATCCAGGAACCTTGGATAAGTGGTGGCCTCATTAGAGGCCTCTCCAGCCTGGGAGGTAAGATTTACTATTCTACTGACCACACACATCCAAGAACCTGCATACTTACAACTAAAAACATCAGAGCCCAAGCTTTAACGGAGTTCTGTTCCATAGACATCACAGCAATACAAATTGAAATAATACAGCAGCCAAGGAGTATAGCGGTCGTTTTCGCATCGGTCTACATGCCCGAGGCCAAAGACCCGCCTCTGTTCGACCTCACGCGTCTGGTTAACCAGTGCGAAAGAACCAATACGGAGGTCGTAATAGGAACGTACTCCAATGCCCACCACCAAATGTGGGGCATGGACTGCAACAATAACAGAGGTAAGTCATTGGTTGAATACTTATTCACCACTAATCTTACCCTATTAAAC